>CM073459.1:2500-2402500 GCA_037074485.1 Delonix regia
AACCCTGAACCCTGAACCCTGAACCCTGAACCCTGAACCCTGAACCCTGAACCCTGAACCCTAAACCCTAAACCCTAAACCCTAAACCCTAAACCCTAAACCCTAAACCCTAAACCCTAAACCCTGAACCCTGAACCCTGAACCCTGAACCCTAATCCCTGAACCCTAATCCCTGAACCCTAATCCCTAAACCCTTAACCCTAAACCCTAAACCCTAAACCCTAAACCCTGAACCCTGAACCCTGAACCCTGAACCCTGAACCCTGAACCCTGAACCCTGAACCCTGAACCCTGAACCCTGAACCCTGAACCCTGAACCCTAAAACCCTAAACCCTAAACCCTAAACCCTAAACCCTAAACCCTAAACCCTAAACCCTAAACCCTAAACCCTAAACCCTAAACCCTAAACCCTAAACCCTAAAACCCTAAAACCCTAAACCCTAAACCCTAAACCCTAAACCCTAAACCCTAAACCCTAAACCCTTAACCCTAAACCCTCAACCCTAAACCCTCAACCCAAAACCCTTAACCCTAAACCATCAATCCTGAGCCCTGAGCCCTGAGCCCTGAGCCCTGAGCCCTGAGCCCTAAGCCCTAAGCCCTAAGCCCTAAGCCCTATGCCCTAAGCGCTTAGCCCTAAGCCCTAAACCCTTAAACCTAAACCCTTAACCTTTAATCGTAAACCTTAAACCCTGTACCCTCAACCCTAAGCCCTAAGCCCTAAACCCTAAACCCTAACACCTAACCCCAAACCCCTAACCCCGAACCCCTAACCCTAAACCCCAAACCCCAAACCCCAAACCCTAAACCCTAAACCCTTAAACCCTTAACCCTTAACCCTTAACCCTAAACCCTGAACCCCTAACCCTAAGCCCTCAAACCCTCAACCCCTCAAAACCTCAATCCTCAAACCCTCAACCTCTCAACCCCTCAAACCCTCAACCCTCAACCCTCAACCCCAAACCCCAAACCCCAAGCCCCAAACCCTAAACCTTAAACCTTAAACCCATAAACCCTTAAACCCTTAAACCCTAAACCCTTAACCCTAAGCCCTAAACCCTAAACCCTTCACCCTAAACCCTAAACCCTAAACCCTTAACCCTCAACCCTCAACCCTCAACCCTCAACCCTCAGCCTTCAACCCTCAACCCTCAACCCTAAACCCTTTACCCTTAACCCTTAACCATGAACCAAGAACCCTTACCCCTAAACCTTAAACCCTAAACCCTTAACCTTTAATCGTAAACCCTAAACCCTGTACCCTAAACCGTAATCCCTAAACCCTAACCCCTAACCCCTAACCTTAAACCCTAAACCCTAAAACCCTTAAACCCTAAACCTTAAACCCTAAACCCTAGAACCCTAAACCCTAAACCCTAAAACCCAAACCCTAAACCCTAAACCCTAAAACCCAAACCCTAAACCATAAACCCTTAACCCTATACCCTAAACCCTAAGCCTTAAAAGCTAAACCATAAGCCTTAAACCTTAAAAGCTAAACCATAAACCCTAAACCCTAAACCCTTTACCCTATACCCAAAACCCAAAACCCTTTACCCTATACCCTATACCCTATACCCTATACCTTATAGCCTATACCCTATACCCTATACCCTGAACCCTGAACCCTTAAAGACTTTTTTGCTTACATGAGCAACTGGCCGCTCCTTTTGCAAAATAAAATTACAAGCAACGATTTTTTCTTTTTTTCCCAAAATACTATCATTTATTTATTTATAATGTAGCTAATTATTAAATATTCTAAAATTTTTATTTAATAAAATTCATGTTTTACAATTAATGAGTTTGATTAGTGTAATAAATGCATTAAAATATACAAAATCCTATAACATTAAATATTAGATTCCATATATTCTATTTATAAATTGAATATTTCTGTAATTGTATTATAATATTATATATATAAATAAATATATATATATATATATATATATTCTATTTATACATTATATTTATTTATATTTTTGTATTTTATTAGTTTATAAATATAAGGAGGCATAGGGGGAATTTTGAGAATTAGAAAAACTATAAAGGCTAATTTGGATACATGAGCAAAGTCTAGGGTGTAAAAGATTAATTGTCCAATTAATTCATTATTATATGAAACTAGGCAAAAACTAAATTGACCAATCCTTTTGCAAAATAAAATTATGAGCGAGGATTCTATTTTTCTCCTCTCAAAATACTATCATTTCTTTAATTAAAATGTAACTAATTATTAAATATTCAAAAAAAAATTATTTAATTAAATTCGCTTGTAATAATTAATGAGTTTGATTAAAGTAATAAATGCATTCAAAAAGACAAAATCTTATAACATTAGATATTAGATTCTATATATTCTATTTATAAATAGAATATTTCTATATTTATACTTTAATGTATTCTATTTATATATTCTATTTATCTATTATATTTATTTATATTTTTATATTTTATTAGTTTATAAATATAAGAAGGCATACGGGTATTTTATGAATAAAAAAACTATATAGACTGATTTGGTTAAATGTGCAAAGTCTAGGATGTAATAGATTAATTATCCAATTAATTCATTATTGTATGAAACTAAGTAAAAACTAAACTGGCCAATCTTTTTGAAAAATAAAATTACGAGCAATGATTCTTTTTTTTTTTTTTGTCAGTATACTATCATTTCTTTTATTGTAATGTAACTAATTATTAAATATTCAAAACAATTTATTTAATAAAATTCATGTGTAATAATTAATGAGTTTGATTAGAGTAATAATTGCGTTAAAAAAGACAAAATCTTATAACATTAAATATTAGATTCTATATATTCTATTTGTAAATAAAATATTTCTCTATTTATATTTTAATATTTTATCTTTACATTATATTATATTTCGATATTATATTTGTTTATATTTTTATATTTTATTAGTTTATTAATATAAGAAGGTATAGGGGGTATTGTGAGAATTAGAAAAACTATAAAGACTGATTTGGATGCATAAATAAAGTCTAGGGGTGTAAAAGATTAATTATCCTAACCCTAAACCCTAAACCCTTAACCATTAACCCTTAATCCTTAACCCTTAAACCCTTAAACCCTAAAGCCCTAAACCCTAAACCCTAGACCCTAAACCCCAAAACCCTTAAACCTTAAAACCCTAAAACCCTAAAACTCTAAAGCCTAAACCCTAAGCAAAAACTAAACTGGCCAATCCTATTGCAAAATAAAATTACGAGCGAGGATTCTTTTTTTTTTTTTTTCTCAAAATGTTGTCATTTATTTATTTATAATGTATCTAATTATTAAATATTAAAAACAATTTATTTAATAAAATTTGTGTGTAATAATTAACGAGTTTGATTAAAGTAATAATTGCATTAAAAATGACAAAATCTTATAACATTAAATATTAGATTCTATATATTCTATTTATAAATGAAATATTTCTATATTTATATTTTAATATTTAATCTATATATATATATATATATATATATATTTCTTTAAATTCTTATATTTTATTAGTTTATTAATAGAAGAAGTCATAGGGGGTATTGTGAGAATTAAAAATACTATAAAAACTTATCTAGATGCATGAGCAAAGTCTATGGGTGTAAAAGATTAATTATCCCAACCCTAAATCCTAAACCCTAAACCCTAAAACCCTAAAACCCTAAACCCTAAAACCCAAACCCTAAACCCCATACCCCATACCCCATGCCCTGTACCCAAACCCTAAATCCTAAATATAAGAAAGCATATGGGGGAATTTTGAGAATTAAAAAAGCTATAAAGGCTTATTTGGATACAAGAGCAACGTCTAGGGTGTAAAAGATTAGTTAAAAAATAAACAGGCCAATCCTTTTGCAAAATAAAATTACGAGCAAGGATCCTATTTTTTTTTTCTCAAAATATTATCATTTCTTTAATAAAAATATAACTAATTATTAAATATTCAAAAAAATTTATTTAATAAAATTCGTGTGTAATAATTAATGAGTTTGATTAGAGTAATAAATGCATTCAAAAAGACAAAATCTTATAACATTAAATATTAGATTCTATATATTCTATTTATAAATAGAATATTTCTATATTTATATTTTAATGTATTATATTTATATATTCTATTTATATATTATATTTATTTATATTTTTATATTTTATTAGTTTATAAATATAATAAGGCATAGGGGGTATTTTGCGAATAGAAAAAACTATATAGACTGATTTGGATACATGAGCAAAGTCTAGGGGTGTAAAAGATTAATTATCAAATTAATTCATTATTATATGAAACTAAGCAAAAACTAAACTGGCCAAACCCTTAATCCTAAACCCTTAACCCTAAACCCATAACCCTAAACCCTAAAACCCTTAAACTCATAAACCCTTAAGCCCTATACCCTAAACTCTATACCATATTTCCTATACCCTATTCCCTATACCCTATTCCCTATACCCTATACCCTATACCCTAAACCCTTATCCCTTAACCGTTAACCCTTAACCCTTAACCATAAACCCTTAAACCCTTAAACCTTAAACTCTAAACCCGAAACCCTAAAACCCAAATCCCAAACCCTAAACCCTAAATATAAGAAAGCATAGGGGGGAATTTTGAGAATTAAAAAAGCTATAAAGACTGATTTGGATACATGAGCAACATCTAGGGTGTAAAAGATTAACTATCCAATTAATTCATTGTTATATAAAACTAAGCAAAAACTAGACTGGCCACTCCTTTTGCAAAATAAAATTACCAGCGATGATTCTTTCTTTCTTTCTCAAAATATTGTCATTTATTTATTTATAATGTAACTAATTATTAAATATTCAGAAAAATTTATTTAATAAAATTCGTGTGTAATAATTAATGAGTTTGATTAAAGTAATAAATGCATTAAAAAAGACAAAATCTTATAACATTAAATATTAGATTCCATATATTCTATTTATAAATAAAAAATTTCAATATTTGTCGTAACCGACCTTTCAGCGGAATAAAATAAAAAGTGTTTAAATTGATTCCCAAAAATGAATATTGAAAACCAATTTATTTAGAGTCGCCACCAAAATTTTTAATGGAAAACCAATTTAAAATAAAAAGAAAAAGGCAACATGGTCTGCAAAATCATAGATGAGTTCAGGAGTCTATTTGAGTGTGGGGAAGGTGTTAGGCACCCCACAACACCCGTCCATAAGGACGGTTACCTTAAACCAGTCAGCTGAAATAGAATATGACTTTTAAATTTATTTCGATTACCCTTATATCAACATACATGCCCGTTAAACAGAGGAGACAAACAGCAAGAATGAAAGCAAAGAGACAAATATTTACAAAGGGCGGACTTGACCTAGGATAAGAGCCTAGGGCCTACGTACCCTACGATAGGGATCAAAGTCCACGTAGTTTGACCACAAAGATGTGTCTATAGGTTGATTATTTGTAAATTTTATTATGAGAATAGGAAAGTTTAAATTGAACAGATTTCCATAAACAAAACGAAATTGAGATTTGGTTTGTGTGTCTTAATTTATGACAATCTGATTAATCTAGCTCTCTTGACCTCTTCATTTTTTCTTTTTAAATTTTTTTTGTTTATTTTTGGAGTTTTAATCCTTATTTTGAAATTTAAATGAAATGATTATAAAGAGTGAATTTAATCATTTTGTAAATAAAAATTATTTAATTAAGATATTTTTTCATGATTATTTATATTGTTGTTATTATTATTATTATTTTAAAAGGGTATGTACTAATTTTAAGGATCTAAGGAGATTCAAATCTCACACGACCCTAAGCATTCGCAGAGAACAATATTCTCACACAATGATTTCGTAGGTGATATAAAATATTTAATGAAAGTATTTATCCTAGCATTATTATTATTTTTTAAAACAAAGGTATACTAATTTTTAGGATCTGAGGAGATTAAAATCTCACATGATCTCATGCAATCGAGGAGAACAGTATTCTCACACGATAATTTCATAAATAATAAAAAATATTTAATTAAAGTCAATATTTAAATTTTTTTTTTTTTAACGAATGTATACTAATTTTAGGGATCTAAGGAGACTAAAATCTCACATAATCCCATACATTCGAGCAAAACAATATTCTCACATGATAATTTCACAGATAATGGAAAATATTTAATTATTATTATTTTTAAAACAAATGTATACTAATTTTAGGGATCTAAGGAGACTAAAATCTCACATAATCCCATACAACCGAGGAGAACAATATTCTCACATGATAATTTCACAGATAATGAAAAATATTTAATTAAGATCAATAATTAATTATTGTTATTTTAAAACAAATGTATACTAATTTTAGGGATCTAAGGAGATTAAAATCTCACATAATCCCAAACACCCGAGGAGAATAATATTCTCACTCGATGACTTTCTCAAAAATTTGTTTATAAAGCCAAAAATTAATCTCATATCGACAAAAAGATAACAATAATATATGTATATATATATATATATATATATATATATATATATAGACATCTATGTAGTATATATATGAGCATGATAGAAGGAGAAAGAGCAAGCATCAGGTAGCACTGAAACATATATCTGTATATATACGCTCAAATATATATATGTATCCATCTACATGCATATATATATATATATATATATATATATATAAACACATATATAATATACTTCTATGCATCTATATATATATATATATATATATATACATGTAGACATAAGAGGAAGCAAATTTCAGGAAGTAGAAGAAGCATCCCCACGCCTACACCTATATGTATCTATATATATACACACATATATATAAACACATACACATACATACATATAAGCATGATAAAAGACAACTGAAAGCATCAGGAATCCAAAGAAGCTTACTCTCTCCCTCTCTTCTCCTTCACGGCACCCTCGACTCAGCACTATCAACAAATTCTTTCAGTGTCTTACGAAAAGTCTCAGCCACAGAGCCATCAGTTTCAGATGCTGCAAGCTCCTGTTTAACCTTTCGTAATCCTTTGTTAATTACTGCCATCTCTTCTGCTAATGCTTTCAATTGTATCTTGCTAGCAACTTCCAGGCTAACAAGGTCCAAGTGAAAATTAAGGAGTGCAGCAGACTTTTCAGCTAGGACCAATAGAAGCACGAGTCTCTGTGAGCTTTAAAAGACTATCTAACTTGAATCCAACAGCAGACCCCCTTGTTGTTCCTTGATTCAGAGTATTCCCCAAATAAAGAATTTTCAAAATATTTTGCAAGATCATCTGCTTTTTTACCCACCACTAAATATAAGTTTGATACATTTGCCTCCTCTAACTCTCTCGGATCCTCCTCTTTTTCTCTTTCTCTCTCTCTTGTATTTCCTATATCGCCTTAATATTCCTAATACTTTTAAAGTGACCATCAACAAGGGGCTACCATAGATTGTGTGTCGCGGAGTAAGCTCACCTCCCTCTTAACAAAAGCAGCTGAGTGCATCTGTGAATCATAGAATTTAAGTTCTCTTTTATGCTTGAACGTACCTTCAACCATCTCGATGGGGTTCATGGGATTTATAAAATCAACAAGTGACCCCTCCAAGGAGCATAAAAGAAAACCGATCACACCACTCAGATATGTTGGAACACTTACCCATGCATAATGTACTGAGCCTTTGAATATCTCTTGACACATGGACATCATCTCTTGAATAAGGTGCATATGAAGCCACATACTTTCTGTCATATTGCAAAGCACTCCACCAGGCCTTAATGCTTTAGCTATAGTATCAAGAAATGGCTTCTCTACAAGTTCCTGAGCAGAACCCACAGGATCAGATGAATCAACAATGATGGCATCATACTTTCCTTCAGGGGCACATCGAAGAAATTCAACAGCATCATCAACATTCAAGTGTACTCGAGGATCATCAAATCCAACGGCTAACTCTAAAAAAAAAATGTCCACGAAACATCAATAACCATCTTATCTATCTCACAAATATCTATATGCTCCCCAGAACTGTGGTGGGATACTTCCCTTAGAACCCCGCCATCTCCACCACCAACAACTAAAACTGTTTTGGGGGATGGAATTGAACAAAGAGGAAGATGAGCTATCATCTCCTGGTAAGCACATTCATCTTTCTCGGTCACCTGAACAATCCCATCAAGTACAAGTACTTTCCCATATGTTGACGACTCAAAAACCAAGACCTCTTGGTACTCAGACTTCTCCTTGTACAGGATCTTTTCGACTTTGATTGAGTGAGCTTCTCCTAGCCATATGGGGTTGTTAAAATAAATGGCACTCAGTTCCCCGAAGCAAGACTGGGATCCTGAGAACCACCCTGAAACAACAGTAGCCTTAGACTTCATGCAACATAATGGAATTTCCTTTCCTAAACAATTCCTGTTACTTGTCTTCCCATCCATTATCCTCTGGCATTCCAAATCACTTCTTAAACTGCCCTCCATAGATTTTCTTTTTCTTTTCTATCTCCAACCCATCTCTCGGCTAGAAAAGCAAGCAAGTGGGAGACAGAAAAGTGCATCACAGCACCCTCGGTTTCTCTCGACCCTCTTTACCTTATATCAACTAGCTTGCCTCTATAATGTCCTAACAACGAACTAGAAAGAGAAATGACGGCCAAATTTTTGCAGCTTTAATGCCCTTAGACACCAAACCAAGACACTGCCCCACTTTCTCCCATACACAACCCGATAGCAGAAAATAGTAGGTGGCAACTGAGTTTCTTTAACAATGGTTTTGCCTCTGTTTACCTCTGTTTCAGCGCGTGTGAGCAGAGGAATTGGTTCCAGCAGTGTCACCTGAGGCACCAACAAAAAAAAGGCTAAGCGATGATATATCTCTTTGGCTGGTGATTTCGTGGCCTTCAGTTCAGCTTCCTTGTTTCTCAGCTTGCTCAATCTCGGTCTGTCAGGATACGTCTCGGCTGGCCTCTTTTCGGTTCATGCCCAGCTCTCTCTTCTCAGCTCCTTCCTTCAGCAAGGTGTTCTTGAGCCTCAAGGTTCTTGCCTCCGGTGCTACAAGGGACCACTGTCTCTCTTTGCCTAGCCCTGTCGTTAAGCTCTTCTCAGTTTTACTGAGTCAATCCGAAAAGAGTTCATCTATATATGTTTGAGATCTCGGGCTGAGCTTCTGGTCTTGTGCTTGGACTCATCGATGTGCATGCCTTCCTTTTGAGCTCGCTCTTCCCCTTGTAAAATAACAATCATCCCATTCCCCATAACCGCAGCATCCTGTCTCTGGTCCTCCTAAGATATCATAACCTTCTAGCTTAAAATGTTGTAGATCTCCTTCACCACTGTCTGGAAAGCGGAAGCTACACTCGATGAATCAAGGGCTGATGTCTCCATGAAGAAACAACCCTCACCCTCAGCTAAGGCCTTGCCTTCAGCCGTAGGCCCCTCCCTGGCCTCCTTGAGATCTAACTTGTTCCCCAGAAGTATCGTGACAACCTCCCTGTCAGAATTAGTCTGCTGTTCCTTTAGCCATCAACCCCTCTTATCAAAAGTTTGGCACCTGCTAAATGTCCTCCTCGAAGTGCACCAACTACACCTTTATAATATGCAGATGTAACAGCTCTGAACCTCTCCATCTTTTCACTTTCACTATCGCAGTCACCTCTTCCAAGCAAGTTGCAATTTCATTATATATATTTTTATTATTATTACTATTATTATTAGCTAACTTTTATTTTATTATTTTATTATTTTTAATTTTTTTTCTTATATATTCTTTTTTATCTTTTATAATTTTTCCTTGATTTATTATAATTAGCTAATTTTATTTTTAAATTTCGAGTTTATTTAATTGTCTCCCATTATTTATCTTTAATTTCAACTTGTCCCTAGAAAATGTCATTCGAAGCTTTATTGTTTTAAAATTCTTTTATTTGCTTAATTATTAATTAATTGGGGTATCAATTAATTAAATAATTAAGTAATTAAGGATGGGGTGTTCACAATATTTATATTAAAATATTTTATATATATATATTATTATATATATATATAACTATATATTTTCTATTTATACATTATATTTATTTATATTTTTATATTTTATTAGTTTATAAATATAAGAAGGCATGGGGGGGAATTTTGAGAATTAAAAAAAAACTATAAAGGCTGATTTGGATGCATGAGCAAAGTCTAGGGTGTAAAAGATTAATTGTCCAATTAATTCATTATTATATGAAACTAGGCAAAAACTAAATTGGCCAATCCTTTTGCAAAATAAAATTATGAGCGAGGATTCTATTTTTCTCCTCTCAAAATACTATCATTTCTTTAATTAAAATGTAACTAATTATTAAATATTCAAAAAAATTTATTTAATAAAATTTGTGTGTAATAAAAAATAAGTTTGATTAGAGTAATAAATGCATTCAAAAAGACAAAATCTTATAACATTAAATATTAGATTCTACATATTCTATTTATAAATAGAATATTTCTATATTTATATTTTAATGTATTTTATTTATATATTCTAGTTTTTTATATTTTTATATTTTATTAGTTTATAAATATAAGAAGGCATAGGGGGTATTTTGTGAATAAAAAAAACTATATAGACTGATTTGGTTACATGAGCAAAGTCTAGGGTGTAAAAGATTAATTATCCAGTTAATTCATTATTATATGAAACTAAGCAAAAACTAAACTAGCCAATCTTTTTGCAAACTAAAATTACGAGCAAGGATTCTTTTTTTTTTTTTTTTGGTCAGAATACTATCATTTCCTTTATTATAATGTAACGAATTATTAAATATTCAAAAAAATTTATTTAATAAAATTTGTGTGTAATAATTAATGAGTTTGATTAGAGTAATAATTGTGTTAAAAAAGACAAAATCTTATAACATTAAATATTAGATTCTATATATTCTATTTGTAAATAGAATATTTCTCAATTTATATCTTAATATTTTATCTATATATTATATTATATTTATATATTATATTTGTTTATATTTTTATATTTTATTAGTTTATTAATATAAGAAGGCATAGGGGGTATTGTGAGAATTAGAAAAACTATAAAGACTTGTTTAGATGCATGAGCAAAGTCTAGGGGTGTAAAAGATTAATTATCCAATTAATTCATTATTATATGACACTAAGCAAAAACTAAATTGGCCAATCTTTTTGCAAAATAAAATTACGAGCAAGGATTCTATTTTTTTTTCCTCAAAATAATATCATTTCTTTAATTATAATGTAACTAATTATTAAATATTCAAAACAATTTATTTAATAAAATTCGTGTGTAATAATTAATGAGTTTGATTAGAGTAATAAATGCATTAAAAAAACAAAATCTTATAACATTAAATATTAGATTCTATATATTTTATTTATAAATAGAATATTTCTATATTTATATTTTAATATTATATATATATATATATTACATTATATTTATTAATTCTATTTATATATTACATTTTTTTATATTTTTATATTTTATTAGTTTATAAATATAATAAAGCATAGGGATTATTTTGAGAGTAAAAAAGACTATAAAGTCTGATTTGGATACATGAGCAAGGTCTAGGGTGTAAAAGATTAACTATCCAATTAATTCATTATTATATAAAACTAAGAAAAAACTAAATTGGCCAATCCATTTGCAAAATGAAATTTCGAGCAAGGATTCTTTTTTTTTTTTCTCAAAATACTATCATTTCTTTAATTATAATGTTACTAATTATTAAATATTTCAAACAATTTATTTAATAAAATTCGTGTGTAAAAATTAATGAGTTTGATTAAAGTAATAAATGCATTAAAAAAAGACAAAATCTTATAACATTAAATATTACATTCTATATATTCTATTTATAAATTGAATATTTATATATTTATATTATAATATTATATATATATATATATATATATTAAATTATATTTATATATTCTATTTATATGTTATATTTATTTATATTTTTATATTTTAATAGTTTAAAAATACAAGAAAGCATAGTGGAGTATTTTAAGAATAAAAAACACTATAAAGACTGATTTGGATATAGGAGCAAAGTCAAGGGAGTAAAAGATTAATTATCCGATTAATTTATTATTATAAGAAACTAAACAAAAACTAAATTGGCCAATCTTTTTGCAAAATAAAATTATGAGCAAGGATTATATATTTTTTTCTACAAAATACTATCATTTCTTTAATTACGATGTAACTAATTATTGGATATTCAAAACAATTTACTTAATAAAATTCGTGTGTAATAATTAATGAGTTTGATTAGAGTAATAAATGCATTAAAAAAGACAAAATCTTATAACATTAAATATTAGATCCTAGATATTCTATTTATAAATAGAATATTCCTATATTTATATTTTAATATTATATATATATATATTACATTATTTTTATTAATTCTATTTATATATTACATTTATTATAATTAAAGAAATGATAGTATTTTGAGGAGAAAAAAAAAAAGAATCCTTGCTCGTAATTTTATTTTGAAAAAAGATTGGCCAATTTAGTTTTTGCCTAGTTTCATATAACAATGAACTAATTGGTTAACTAATCTTTTACTCCATAGACTTTGCTCAGGTATCCAAATCAGTCTTTATGGTTTTTTTTATTCTCAAAATTCCCCCTATGCTTTCTTATATTTATAAATTAATAAAATATAAAATTATAAATAAATATAATATATAAATAGAAAATATATATATATAATATACAAAAATATAAATATAGAAATAATCTATTTATAAATAGAATATATAGAATCTAATATTTAATGTTATAAGATTTTGTCTTTTTTAATGCATTTATTACTCTAGTCGAACTCATTAATTATTACACACGAATTTTATTAAATAATTTTTTTGGAATATTTAATAATTAGTTACATTATAATTAAAGAAATGATAATATTTTGAGAAAAAAAAATAGAATCCTGGTTCATAATTTTATTTCGCAAAATCAGTTGTTGTAGTTTTTTTAATTCTCGAAATACGCCCTTATGCTTTCTTATATTTATAAACTAAAAAAATATAAAAATATAAATAAATAGAATATATAAATATAATATTATATATATATAATATTAAAATATAAATATAGAAATATTCTATTTATAAATAGAATATATAGAATCTAATATTTATTGTAAGATTTTTTTCTTTTTTAATGCATTTATTACCCTAATCAAACTTATTAATTATTACACACGAATTTTATTAAATATTTTTTTTTTGAATATTTAATAAGTAGTTACATTATAATTAAAGAAATGATAGTATGTTGGGGGAAAAAAAAATAGAATCCTTGTTAGTAATTTTATTTTGCCAAAAGATTAGCCAGTTTAGGTTTTTGCTTAGTTTCATATAATAATGAATTAATTAGATAATTAATCTTTTACACCCTAAACTTTGCTCATGTATCCAAATCAGTCTTTATACTTTTTTTAATTCTAAAAATACCCCCTATGCCTTCTTATATTTATAAACTAATAAAATATAAAAATATAAATAAATATAATATATGAATAGAAAAAAAATATTATATATATATATATATATATAATATTAAAATATAAATTTAGAAATATTCTATTTATAAATAGAATATTTAGAATCTAATATTTAATGTTATAATATTTTGTCATTTTGAATGCATTTATTACTCTAATCAAACTCATTAATTATTACTCCCGAATTTAATTAAATAAATTGTTTTGAATATTTAATAATTAGTTACATTATAATTAAAGAAATGATAATATTTTGAAAGAAAAAAATAGAATCCTTGCTTGTAATTTTGTTTTGGAAAATGATTGGCTTGTTTAGTTTTTGCTTAGTTTCATATAATAATGAATTAATTGGATAATTAATCTTTTACATCCTTGACTTTACTCATGTGTCCAAATCAGTCTTTATAGTTTTTTTTATTCTCAAAATACCCCTTTATGCTTTCTTATATTTATAAACTAATAAAATATAAAAATATAAATAAATATAATATATAAATAATATATATATATATAATATTAAAATATAAATATAGAAATATTATATTTATAAATAGAATATATAGATTCTATTATTTAATGTTATAACAATAGAAAAAAAATATTCATTAGAGGGAAGTATAAAGTTTTCAGAGAAAGAGTCTTTTTCTTTTTAGGTAACATAGGAAAAACATCTTTTAGATGGATCTCTTTCCTTCTTCTTTTTTTTTATACAGTTACTGGGTAGTCTTTTTGACTTTTACACTAAATCGTATACTTATTTTATTTAGACCTTGTTTGCATCTTTCTTATTTTGGATAGCCTTTTTTGTAAATTTCTTTCTATATTTCTCGTAAGTAGATTATTTTGAGCCACACATACATTGCGGCAGGCTAAGCTAAAAAGAAGGACTATTTCAAGTTGCTTTTTGTCGTCAAATCATATGCTAACACCATTAACATTATGTTGACATGACAATGTGAAATATGTATGTGGAAGAAGAAGAATAAGAAGAAGGTGGGTTGGTTGGAGATGGCTTGGAATGAGGATATATTGCATCACTTCTTTTGAATCTAAAAGTATCACGGATAAGATAAAACACCTTTATTATCAAACAACAAACATAGACTAAAAATTATTCTGGAAAACGTAATCGAAGATAACTTAAAACGAAATGCTGTATGAACTAGGGAATCTCCTCGTCATCCAGGCTCATCTCATGCTTCTCCTCAGAATGCTGTAAACTCTCTTCTGAATCCCCTTCCTTCTTCTTCTTCTTCTTCCACACCAAAAACCAAGCAATGAGTTCCAGTATTAGAGCCATACAACTTAAGGAAACTATAACAGCAAGGTAAGCTTTTCTTCCTTTCTGATAAGAGCTAGAAATGTGGATGCCACTGAAGATGTTGTACTTGGTGAGGCCGACGACTACATGCCTAACTATGCAGTGAAATGTGCTCAAAAAGGTTTTTTGGTGCCTGCAAGGCTTGAAAAATAAAGCCACTAAGATCTGAGCAATTTCTAATAAGATGATTGTGATTCCAATGTATCCATGGATTGGATTAGAGTGGTTTACCATATGTATTCCAAGAGCAAAGCCAAGCATGCCCTTGAAATAGGCTAGAAACTGACATGCCCTATTTAATTGGAACGAGGCTAATCCTGCACTATCAAATGCTTTCAAAGAACAAGCCATCAATTCTCCTATTGGCATCAAAATTCCCTACCCTATGCCATTTAATATTCTGAAAGGCTGAAATTTTAGTGAAACCAAATACATCACTAGTGCTTATTAGTGTTTAATAAACTCAAAAAGAAAACTTTAAACCGCAATACAAATAAATAATGACACTCGAAGACAATGTACTTACTTTTATCATTAGAATCTCCAAGGGATCTAAATCTCTACCCCCGAAGGATGTGTCATTGGGTCTAGACAAAGCATGACTTATAGGAGCATCATCTTCATAGCTCGAAGAAACCCCATAAACCTTAAGTGAGATGATCACAGTGAAGAATAGGACGAGAAACAGAGGAAGGTTGCAAAAGGAATCTATAGAGAGCATAAGGAAGTGTTAGAGGAAGAAAAAGATAAGTGTAAGTGATAGAGGATGATCCAAGCTTCACTATTTATAGGCCAAAGTGAGAGCTGAACAAGGAATTAAGGAATAGGAAGCTTCGTATGAAAAGGAGAAAAATTAAGTCCCATATTGTTTACTTAGCCATGAAGTGATCTCCATCGATTGACGTGGCAAAAGAAAATCATTTCTTCAAAGCCAAATAAGGAATATGGGACAATGACAAAAGGGAAAGGAGAGTTAACAAAAAAAAAAAAACTTTACAAATCTAATAAAACATGAATTTAAAACCAGAGTCTGTTTTTTAAATTTTCCCGTAACTATAATCATGTCCAGAAATCTAAGACAAAAGCAAAATAAAATGTTCTACAAGTTCCAAAAGTTAAAATATGTTAAATAAATAACCATTTTATCAATTATAAAATAAGCAAAGGTCTTTTTGTTTAATAAATGTAAAGTCTTTATTACTTTTTTTTTTTAATAGGTGCAACTTGTTTAGAAAAATAAGTCATATACATACAAATTTTTATTAATATTTAAATAAATTAATGAGAATAGAGATCCTACAGGGTATACAGTATGATTTCTCTCCTAGTTTTAATAACCTTTATCAAAATCTTTTTCTTCTTATCTCTATTCTTAATTGACAAAAATTCCCATTATGCAAGTTCCCATTCACTACTTGAATGTCCAAATTTAAAACTTGACATGCATTATGCGCTTAAGATTAAGTTCTCTCACAATCCCTAACCAAAAGGCCACAATGGTACCAATCAAGAAGACAGTTGTCGCTACCCGACGAAGATATGAGTTTTGGAATTTAACAACATTCTCCAAAAAGGGTACTGTCAATAATCCTACTAGTATTGAAACCATTAAAAGAACTCCCAATAACTTATTGGGCACTGTACGAAGTGTTTGAAATACGAAAAAGAAATACCATTCAGGCAACATTTCCAAAGGAGTTGCAAATAGATCCACGGGTTCCCCAATCATTGATACCAAATTTTAAAACTCACATTACTCACATAGGAGTAAATTCTCCCAAGTATACAAGAATCTCTCCTATAAAAAGAAAGATCAAGTCCAAACATTATTTAGATGAATAAAAAGAACATCTTTTTAGTAGTCAAAGATTAGATTACGTTTGAAATGTTGTAGAAGGTATAGGGTAAAGTAGATATTAATGACATGGAATTAGATAAATCATAATATATATGACAATGACATATGTATGTAATTCCGTCAAAGTTAAAAGACATAATAGCCCCTTCTACTAAATAAAAGAGCACTATAAATTTAAGATTCAATGATATTTTTTCTCTTAATGGAATATATTATAGTTATATAATTTTAGAGTGTCGATCATATCTTTGTAGGGTACCATGCTCTTTAATTATGGTCCAATTAATAATTAAATATAGGATAATATTTTGTTTTCTTTAATGCATTTATTACTCTAATCAAACTCATTAATTATTACACATGAATTTCATTAAATAAATTGTTTTGAATATTTAATAATTAGTTACATTATAATTAAAGAAATGATATTATTTTGAGGAAAAACAAATAGAATCCTTGCTTGTAATTTTATTTTGCAAAAAGATTGGCCAGTTTAGTTTTTGCTTAGTTTCATATAATAATGAATTAATTGGATAATTAATCTTTTACACCCTAGACTTTGCTCATGTATCCAAATTAGTCTTTATAGTTTTTTTTATTCTCAAAATACCCCCTTATGCTTTCTTATATTTATAAACTAATAAAATATAAAAATATAAATAAATATAATATATAAATAGAATATAATATATATATATATATATAATATTAAAATATAAATATAGAAATATTCTATTTATAAATAGAATATATAGAATCTAATATTTAATGTTATAACAATAGAAAAAGAATATTCATTAAAAGGAAGTATAAATTGTTTAGAGAAAGAGTATTTTTGCTTTTAGGAATAATAGGAAAAACATCTTTTAGATGGATCTCTTTCCTATTTTTTTTTTTTTTACAATTCACGGGTAATCTTTTTGACTTTTACACTAAATCATATACTTATTTTATTTAAACCTTATTTGCATCTTTCTTATTTTGGATAACCTTTTTTTATAAATTTCTTTCTATATTTCCATTAAGTAGATTATTTTGAGCCATACATACATTGCGGCGGGCTAAGCTAAAAAAAAGGACTATTTCGAGTTGCTTTTTGTTGTCCAATCATATGCTAACACCGTTAACATTATGTTGACATGACAATGTGAAAAGTATAAGTGGAAGAAGAAGAATAAAAAGAATGTGGGTTGGTTTGAGATGGCTTGGAATGAGGATATATTAGATCACATCTTTTGAAACTAAAAGCACCACAGATAAGATAAAACACCTTTATTATCAAACAACAAACATAGACTAAAAATTATTCTTGAAAATGCAATGGAAGATAACTTAAAACCAAATGTTGTATGATTTAGGGAATCTCCTCATCATCCAGGCTCATCTCATGGTGCTCCTCAGAACGCTGTAAACTCTCTTCCGAATCCCCTTCCTTCTTCTTCTTCTTCCACACCAGAAACCAAGCAATGAGTTCCAATATTATAGCCATACAACTCAAGGAAACTATAACAGCAAGGTAAGCTTTTCTTCCTTTCTGATAAGAGCTAGAAATGTGGATGCCACTGAAGATGTTGTACTTGGCGAGGCCGACGACTACATGCCTAACTATGCGGTGAAATGTGCTTAAAAAGGTTTTTTGGTGCTTGCAAGGCTTGAAAAATAAAGCCATTAAGATCTGAGCAATTTCTAATAAGATAATTGTGATTCCAATGTATCCATGGATTGGATTAGAATGGTTTCCCATACGTATTCCAAGAGCAAAGCCAAGCATGCTCGTGAAATAGGCTAGAAATTGATATGCCCTATGTAATCAGAACGAGGTTGATCCTGCACTATCAAATGCTTTTAAAGAACAAGCCATCAATTCTCCTATTGGCATTTATTTGTATCTTTATTAATTTACTTAGCAAAGAATAAATAAAATATATTGATTTCTTCTAGAAAGAAAAAAATTAGAAAGACGTCCAATGAGAAATAGAGAAGGAGAACCATTGCTAATTGATGTGAAGAGATATATAAATTATTATATTTCAATATGAAAAAATATGAAATGAAAAATGTAATTTTGGCGTGGGATTATGGAGATAATTAATTAGAATGGTGTTTAATGGCATGGATATGACTTTACTTGATTTTAAGATACATGAGAGCAAGTTTAATACGTGATCTTTCTCAATCTCAATAATAATTTTGATGCACGACATATTCTCAGAGTACAAATAAAATTCTTATTAACTAAAATAAATTAATTCAATGCAATGGGAAAGGTTTCATTTTATTGTTAGAGCAAAAATATGTGTTTAGTCTCTTCATTTTACTTAAGGTTTCACTTATGTCTATTAACTTCGTTTAGTTTTAATTTTGCCACTTAATTTTTCTTTTAGTTTTATTTTTGTTTTTAACTCCATTTACTTTAACTTTTAACTTAAACGTTACTCGCATCCCTTAACTTTATTTTATTTTAATTTGGTTTTTTAACTTTATTTTATGTTTTACTTTTAGTTTGATTTCATTTTCATCCTTTAATTTTGTTTTGTTTAACTTCCAATATTTTTTACTTGCATTTAATTTTTGTTATTTTTTCTAATGTCTTAAAAGAATACCTTAATATTTTTTTTAAATGTTTTTAAAAAAAATAACATTTTAGTCTCTGACTTGTCATTAAGTTTTTATTTTTCTCCCTCACATTTTATTCCTTAAAATGACAAATACCTTCTAGAAGTTTGGTTGCATCTTGCTTGTTCATTTAAAAGAAGATATATTGTTTGATAATTTTGGAAGTTTATACTCTCTCAATTCTATATTGCTTGAGTCTGAAACCAAAGTTTGGAAAGATGTCCTAACTTCCAATACAATGTAGTAAAAAAAAAAAAAAGGACAAAACACTAAATTAAAAGTTTACTCTCTCAATTTTATATTATTTGAGTTTTGGTAAGCCCACATTTATCACAAAAACTAAGCATGTGATCCCAATTGAAGTAGTAGACACAACTAAGGAAGAGAAGAAACCATCGGTCTCTAGGGATAAAGACATCGATGATCTTGCCATACTTATCAAAAAATAGGTAAAGATTGTCAGCAGTTGTTCCTACAAAAGAAAAGGAGTAGAGAGGGTTAAAGTGGTTCGTGAAAGAGGGGAAAAATATGAAAATTGGGAAGAATGGTAAGGGTAAATATGGAAAGTGATATTGAGGACGAGAAGGCAGTAGATATCTTTGATATCTAGAGAGGGCTAGATCTTCCGAAGTGCAACATGTTGAGCTGAGTGTCTTAGTGAATGAGTGAGAGCACTGCAAAGTGGGAAAGAACTCTCAATCTGTAGCTGCCAAATTCTGCTAACTCTTTTATGCCTTTGTCAAGGATTCAGACAACATTGACTATTTGATCAATTTTCCTTATTTTGTATCTTGTGACCCTCAATCCTTCCCACCAACATCTTCTCCCAAAAATTTTAAATTATACATGTATACATATTTTATCTGATTTTAAAATTAAAATATTCACATAATTACTTGTTCTTTTTCAAATTAAAATAGAAAAAATTTTACTCAAACGATGAAACCGCTAAAACTTTAATTGAGTTTTGATTTAGTTCAAAAACATTATATTGAATTAATATTATTTTTCCAGTCCAAAAAAAGAATTAATATTATTTTTAAAGTTTTCATTTGTTATAACACATGCGACATTAATGTTCTCATTGTGAACCTAAGCCTATTTTCTATTTTTAAAAAAGTTTATGTATATAATATTAAGTTTTAGTTTTATTATTTAACATCTTTAACTTAAACTTAATTCACATGTATTTATATAATTGTCACTTTATTATTATTTTTATTTTCTTTCTCTTTTCTTTGTTTTTATTTTTAATTTCTTTTTCACTTTTATTTTTTTTCCTATATTATCCTTAACTTTACTCTAATGTCGCATAATATGCTTATCAAAAGTGACTAGAGCACTTCAATACATAACTTTTAAATGAACTTAATTTATAAAAATTAAATTAAACACTTCAATATTATCTTACATGTTAAATTGCTAGCTTGTAAAATGTTGATTGTATTACTATTTTATCATTTATCATTAATATAAAAGTAAAGAAGTAAATGTGTATTTTTAATTAATTTATAAACCATATACTTTAAATATATAAAATTTTTGCAAAGGATATAGAAAAAATTAATGTTAGGAGTAGAACAACAATTTTTATCTATACTGCATGAATCCAATATTTAACGTCATTAACATGAAATTAATTTAAAAGACTTACCATTAAAATTATAAAAATAATTAACTTTTCAACCTAATATCTAATAATTGAGATAAAATACAAATAGCATATTAACAAAAGACACATGTGTTAATTTTGTCCTACTAAGTTAGGATCCTAATTCCACCATCATTATTAGTTTTATTAACAAACATGTTTGACCTAAGTCTTGAGAGGACATCTCAACTGGCAGAATATATATATATAGGTCAAAGGTTTTTTCCATATGGACAGTTTGATAACTTTAACAAATAAGCAATTGCATAGGATCGAGATTGGTGATTCCATAATATCTATTTCATGTTGAGTAAATTTGAGCTGTTCCATTTGATATATATAAACAAATGTCTTCAAGTGAGATATCTTAATGGCTCATTTGGTTGCAAGAAAAAAAAAATTGAAAGAATGGAAATGGAAATGCAATAAAACGAGGATAATTATTATCACATTTGGTTTGACATGAAAAAAAAAAAAGAATTATAATGCATTTGATAGTAAATATCGAAGATAAAAGGGTCATGTGAGTAAAAGATATAAATGCCCCTAAAACAAAGAGATAAAAATGATTGATTGTCTTGCTAGAAAAACATCTTCATCGTTCCTCTCTAGGTGTTATGATCTCTCTCAGACATTGGCAGAGTGTAGGAAATTGGTTGCTGCAATTATCATCACTTGTGAGCCATGGATTGCCATTGTTCATGGTGGGGCCATGACCATCTAAGCTGTAGTTCTCATTGTTAGCATTGCTAGAGAGCAGTGGGGATACTCTGAGGCAAAAAATTGGGGATTGTGGCAGGAGATGAAGATTTGGAGCTGTGGTGTTCGCAAAAATTGGTACCAATTTCTATACGATGATATGAGTCAATGAGGTTGAGTAGCTTGCATAATTTGGAAGGGATATTTTTGTTTAAAAACTTTTGTTCCAGATAAAGATCCCCTTTCCTTTGCCCTCTTAAAAAAATTTGACTACTTTCTTTGAGGTAATGAAAGTTAACAAAGAAATGGATAGGAGTGTGCAACTGATGCAACCTTACTGTAGGGAGGGAATGTTCCCATTCCATCACCACAACAACATGAACCAAAAGAGCTGTAAGTATTTCCACAACTTTTGAAACAACAAGAGATAGAAGAATGTTAAAATTTTTAATAACATAAACTAAAGATGTAATATGGAGAGAATTTATTAGGTTTTTTCTTTTGTTTTTATGCTTTCATTTAATTATTAATTAAATTTACATACTTTAAAATTTATAGTTAAGTACTTATTATTTAAAAGGTATAATTTAATACATATAATTAAAACTTTCCAATATGTTATAAAATTCATCGATATAGCCAACAGTGTGTCATTTTGCTACTTTAAAATTTCATAATTTATACCCATAATGATAATAAAAGTAGATATTGAATCATGTAATTCAATTTATGTTAAATGATTTGAGTTAATTTACATAAATTATGCATATTTAAAATGTTAAGATGATATACTATTGATTAATTAAAAAATTTAACAGAATACTAATTAATAAAAGCCAACTTAAAAAATGTAATTACAAATTTTAAAATCATAAAGATAAAATTAAGAATAACTTAGTCAAAGTTAATTCAAAATTTTTATGACGTATGATTCAAAAAAGTTCATTGCTGAAAACTATACGACTTAATTCAAGTAATAGGTTATTTGAGCTTGGCTTAGGTGTGTGGAGTAACTTTGTCATACGTTCAAATAAGCACAAAAAATTCTGTTGCAAATCCAATGCAGAAACCTGAACATTCCATTCACAACACCCCTTTAATGAGAAAACACATCCAAAGCACAAAAGAATGCATATCTAAATCATGATACCAGAATTAAGAGAAGATAGTGAAGAATACTTAAGATTTACCTCTTAAGAACATTGTGCTTAATTAATGACTCCCTTTCTTCCTTATCTTTTCAATTTATTTCCTTTACTTTGTTATGCATGCTTTCTGTTTTCCTTCTCAGCTTTCAGCACTTCCTCTTACTTGGTTTCATCTTTTTATGCTCCATGTTCTCGAATGTATCTCATGAGCTCTCTTCATTTTTGCTTTATATTCACGTTCTTTCTCTCTTCTTCTTCTTCTACTTTTTCTTCTTTTCTCTTTTACTCTCAGTTGCTCTCTCTTGTTTCCGTTACTATACTGTTTTAGAATAATTTTTAATTATTATGTATATTAACATTAATCCTATTATTAGATAAATTTTATGTGGTTAACAATTCGGTAATTAATATTATTAGTCTAAGTCAAGAATAGTTTATGTACTTGTTAATTGTGGGCAATTAGATTATCCACAAACCTATTGGATAATGATATCAACCTACAACCCAAGTTGATTAGTGATTATTCTATCAAATCACTAATTGAGAGTTGATAATTAAAAGAAAAACTGAACTCATGCAAATGAGCCTTGTTAATAGGCTTGTTTTATTGAAAATATTAAAACCTATTTTATAAAATAATAGCTCAAGGGTTTTTAAGATTTTAAAAGGATTCTTTAGGTATATTTAAAGTCTAAGTTTTGTGTATCATTTTTCTTCTGCGTATAACTTTCTTTGTGGAGACTTAGTATTTTAGGTTGTTGCTATCTACTATTCCACTTTCATATTCATGTTATACCTGCTACTCCTCCAAGTCAGATTATCTTATTTATATATCTCTCATTTTTATCATATTTAAATATGAAAATTTAACTTATTGTTCTTTGCACCTTCAATATCACAACTCTCTACCTCCAAGCTCTTCTCTCTCTTTTGGTTTTGTCAATCTCGCCTCCATTTCTCACAAGGTCCACTACTTATTCTCCTACTCTCTATTTTTGTTTTCTTCCAATCTTCCTTTATTCTCTTTTCTCTAAATTTTTTCACACTTTCTCACTCCACCTGCTTCTCTCTCTCACCCACTGTATATTTCCTCACTCCTGCCAGCTAGCATGGATGCTCTCCCATTCTCTCTATATTGTTTGAGTGTTTCTCTCGCGTGCTTCTTACTGCCTTTTTCTTTTCTTTGTTTTTTTTCTTCTGTTGCTAGTACCTCACGTATGTCCCTATGCTTTTTTATGCTTTTTCCATTTGCTTTTATCAATTGATCATTCTCTTTATCTTTCCTAGTCCCCCTTGTTATTGCCATCACTGAAATAAGAGGGGCTTCAATTTTTTTTTTCTATCTTCTGTGTTTTTATTTTTTAACTTTTTGCTTTCATTCAATTTTAGCATTTTATTCTCATTTCCTTTCATTTTTAAAAGCGAAGTGAATTTCTCCAATGAGCATTTGAATCAAAACATGTTGAGCATGCAGTTCCCCATCTCTCATCTTCTATTCACGTGTTTTGTTTTGTTTTTTGTTTTTTAATTTCTCATTCTTTTTTATTTTTAAATTTGAAAATGGTGAGACTCTTTATTTTTTATTTTTTCACTTTTATCCTTTTTATTTTTTTTTCAAGTTAATTAATTTCTTAATTATTATCCTAGATTACTCAAAAAAATGATGGTATTCACAATGTTCCATATCATCAAACAATGAACTTAGCTACTTACAATTATCAATGGAAATGCATTGGATATTATGAAGAGAAGTGTTTGAAACTAAAAAAAAAAAAAAAGTGAGATTTCCACAATTTTCTATAGTTAGTGATTTTACTGATTGAGACATGTTAATAACTTGAAGAGATAATGCATTGGAACAATCCCTAAGATTAAGTTCTTGTATATGCAAATTTTCATATAATCATGACCTCAACATACTATTACTAAATGAAAATTCTAAAAATCTATTCAGTCCTTGTAGATACTCAGGGGTGTTCAAAGGTTTCTTAATCCAAGCTTTGTCTATGTGTTGAAATGAAATATATGTATAAACTCAAATCTCCAAATAAAATACTATAATTTGACAGAAAATTGAAACAAAAAAATAAAAGCAAGTAATAGTAAACGTCATCCTTTACAAAAATTTATTATAAGAACAACTCAAAGCACAAAAAAGTAAGATATATTTAACAACTTAGAGCATACATACTTTCAATATAAATTATACAAACTTTTAACATCATATCATTAAACATGTTACATCTTATCATTTATCATATTTATATCACATAATATTAAAAAAACATATGAACAACCAATTACTTTTACTTTCTATGAGCTATAATAATCCAAAATACAAATTTTCTTATAATTAATAATTTATGTTGTTCCCCTTTTAGATCCTATTTTAGTTTTTTTTTTTTTTAATAACTTCCATTAGTTGTTTAAACTATTGAATGAAGCATAAAATTACAACCCATATGTGATTTTCACCATGAGAATGAAGAAGCATTTGATAATAAAAGCAAAATAAACAAGAAAAAAAAAGGGATGGCGAGTAACAATATATATATATATATATATATATATATATATATATATATATATAACAAACAGAAGAAAACGCTCAATGTAGCTAATTAGTTGATCAACCCAGCAAAAGAGGAAGAAAAATTTAAGATTTTTCAAACATCACCAAAAGTTATTTTAAAAAAATGGCTTATCTCGAAGAACGAAGGCCAACATATGGCAGACTCTGGCAGATGGCAAGGGAGGGTCATTGGTGATAGTTGACATCTTCTGGGTGGTCAATGGCCAACAATAACTGTGAACCCCCCACCCGAATTAACAATAATAATAATCATGGTAATAATAATAAATAGAATTAAAAATTCAAAAAAAATTAATTAATTAAAACAAAATTGCAAAAGGCAAAAAAATAGAAGTAATATGGAAAAAAACCAAATATAAGAACCCAAAATATTAAATAGAAAAATTCAAAATATATGTTTGAAGAAGAGACATGGTAATCATCTTGTAAAGAAATAAAATGAATAAGGCCACCTAATTAAAATAAAATTGCAAAACACTCTCACTTGCTTACACTCACACACTCTCACATGCTCACTTGCTCCCACATGCTCACTTGCCCTCACACACATGTCACACATCACTCTCACACACTCACACTCTCACTCACGGACACACATCCTCACACTCTCACTCACGGACATACATCCTCACACACTCACACTCACACTCTCACACACTCTCACCCACGGACACACACACTCACTCACTCCCACATGCATACACTCATGCACACACATGCATTACTAAGGAACAAGAGGACAAGGAGGACAAAAAAGCAAGAGGGAGTTAGTTTTTCAGAGGAGGCAGAAAGTGGAGCAGCTGGTGCAGAGAAAGGAGAGAGTGGCGTGGCTGGAAATGGTAGAAAAAGCAGGGGACCGTGAGCAGTTAATGGAGTGGCTGGAAGTTGCAGAAAAAGCAAGAGAAGGGAGCAACATGGCAGAAAAAGAGAGGTTGGCTGGAGTATAAAGAGGAGAAGACCTCGACTGGAAAAGGGGAGTTGAACAGGAGAGGGAGAGAGTAAGGGGGAAACAACGCTGGAGAAAAAAAGACAACAACACGAAGGAGAAGCAGAAACCAAGAGAATAAGAGAGAAAAATGAGAGCTGAAGGGGAGAAGCAGAAACCGAGAGAAAAATGAGAGCTGAAGGGGAGAAGTAAAAACCGAGAGGATAAGAGGGAAACCGAGAGGGAGGGAGAGTCGTGGTGCAGAAAACAGAAGAGAAAAAGCTGGAGCAGAAATGAGAGGAGCAGAAACAGAAGGAGGGCACAGACTGAAAATGAAACCAGAAACTGAGAGGGAGGGGGAGCCGTGGTGCAGAAAACAGAAGAGAAAAAGCAGAAGCAGAAACGAGATGAGCAGAAACAGAAGGAGGGCACGGACTGAAAACGAAACCAGAAATCGAGAGGAAGAAGGAGCTGAACGAGAGGCAGAAAAACTCTGTTTTGAGCCCAGAAAACAGAAGTAAACATAGGAGAATTTAGGGAGCACAAGGAAGAAGAGAAAGTGTAGAGAGTAAGAGAAGCTTTCAGCCTTTGCCTTCCAGCCGAGGAGCAGAGACATGTGAGCACTTCCAGCCAGAATTTCCAGCAAGAACCAACCAGAATTTCCAACGCTGCCCAACGAAGTGCTGTCTGCCATTTCTGCTTCCTTCTAGCCGAGACCAACCACTTTGGGACTGTTGGAGGACCATCTACCATATGTGAGTGAGGAGGAGAAGGTTATTCTTCATTGGAGCACAAGGGAGAGGCTGAAATCGCACAGGTATGGCTGCATGGGCTGCATGGCCGATTTTACTGCGTGCACGTTACTGTTCATACGAGTTGGTTGAAGATAATCTCATGCATTCTACACTGTTCATGCGTTTGGTTCTAAGATGCTACTGTTCACTTGCCTAAACTTGTTTTAATTTTGTTTATTACCATTGTTTAAATATTAACTTTGACTAAATATCGCTATTACGCATAAAATAATCGTGTGAGAATTTTGTTCTCCTCGATTACCGGGGATTATGTGATATGTTAATCTCCTTAAATCCTTACAATTAATTAAATAATTGGAAGGCAACAATAATATTAATGAAATATTAATGAATGAATGGTCAAAAAAATAAGTGAACGATAATTAAGAAATATTGCTATTACGCATAAAATTATCGTGTGAGAATTTTATTCTCCTCGATTACTGGGGATTATGTGAGATATTAATCTCCTTAAATCCTTACAATAAATTGAATAATTGAAAAGCAATAATAATATTAATGAAATATTAATGATTGAATGGTGAAAAATAATTGAATGATAATTAATAAATATTGTCATGATGCATAAAATTATCGTGTGAGAATTTTATTCTCCTCGATTACCGGGGGTTATGTGAGATGTTAATCTCCTTAAATCCTTACAACTAGTTGAATAATTGAAAAGTGATAATAATATTAATGAAATATTAATGAATAAATGGTGAAAAAAATAAATGAATGATAATTAAATATTAATTTTGATTAAATCATAATAGTAATCATAATTAAAATATTTGCTTTAAGGAACTGTCTCCCATTATTTGCAAAATTATCGCGTGAGAATGTTGTTCTCCCCAATTACCTGGGATCGTGTGAGATATTAATCTCCTTAGATCCCCGAAGTTAGCATACCTTTGTTTTTTGGTTTAAAAAAAAAGAATAATAAATAATTAAAAGATTTGCTTTAATTAAACATTTCCTATTATTTACGAAATTATCGTGTGAGAATATCGTTCTCCTCGATTGCTTGGGATTATATGAGATTCTAATCTCCTTAAATCCCAATCATTAATTCAGAAATAATAATAATATTAATGATAATAATAACAATACAAAAAATAAATAAATGGACAATAATTAAATATTAACTTTGATTAAATATTTATACAAAATGAATCGTGTGAGAATACTTTTCTCTCCTCGACTTCCTAGGCTCGTGTGGGATTTTAATCTCCATAGAACCCAAAAATTAGCATATATTCATTCAAAAATAAATAGATAAACAAATAAATAATAGCACTTGAATTAAATTATTTACCAATAATCAATAATAATAATGATCAATATTTACCAACAATAAATTCAAAAATTCATAAAAAAAAAATATATTCCTTTCATTATAAATTATGCATTAATTCCCGAAATATAAACTCCCAAAACTCAAAAAATAATAATAATAATAATAAAATCGACAAAAAAATTTAAAAGAGAAAATGTGAAGAGGTCAGGAGAACGAGGTTAATCAAATTGTAGTAAATTAAAACATACAAACCAAATTCCAATCCCGTTTTGTTTACAATGATCTGTTTTAAATAAAATCCTCCTATTCTCATCACAAATCAAAAGACCACTAACCCACAAACATGCCTCTTGGTCGAACTACGTGGACTTTGATCCCTATCGCAGGGTACATAGGCCCTAGGCTCTCATCCTAGGTCAAGTCCGCCCTTTGTAAATATCTATCTGTTTGCCTTCATTGTTGTTGTTTTGTCGCCTCTGTTTAACAGACATGCCTATCAATAAAAGGGTAATTGAGATTAATTAAAGGCCATATTCTATTTCAACAGACTAGTTTAAGGTAACCGTCCTTATGGGCAGGTGTTGTGGGGTGCCTAACACCTTCCCCACACTCAAATAGACTTCCAAACCTATCTCTGATTTCGCAAACCATTTCGCCTTTTTCGTTTTGTTTTAAATTGGTTTTCCAAAGTTTTCCATTAAAAATTTTGGTGGCGACTCCAAACAAATTGATTTTCAAAATTTCATTTTTGGGAATCGATTTTTAAACTTTTTATTCTATTCTGCCGAAAGGTCGGTTACGACAATAACGAGTTCCAAGCATGAACAACGAGTGGCTGGGAGGGGCTGTGTCAGAAAGGAAGATTTTTTCTTTTGATTTGCAGAAAGAAAAAGTAAGGGGTGGGGAGGGTTTAAAATGGATTTCCCTGTGGTCACAAACAATCGCAAGGAAATCATTTAGATTTACTTGCAATTTAACTAAAACCACAAGTAATTACCTGTGGGTAAAAAATTAACCGTATGTAAATTATGCTTTACTAAAGGTTAGATTAATCGCAGGCAAAGCATGATTTTTTTGTAGTGAAATCATTTGGATTTGCATGTGGTTTAACTAAAATTGCAAGTAATTACCTGTGGTTAAAAAATTAACCACAGGTAAATGTTGCTTTTACCTGAGGATAAATTAACTGTAGGCAAATAACTACAAGCAAAGCATGATTTTTTTTTGTAGTGATATTTTGAGTTTTTGATATATTTAAGTCTTAAAGTTTTGAACACTTTGGGATAGAAAAAGCAAGCAATGGACATTGATCAATTATTAAAGCTCCAAGAGAAAAATGATGGCAAGGTAAATTTCTAGTTTTTTAGGACATTAATGTAAACCCTAAATCCTAAACTTTAAAACCAAAACCCAAAACCACCTTTGGTCCTCATGAGAAGCGAGCAAAGATGAGACATATATGGCATCAGAAGTGCCAAAATGTTGAATATTAAAAAACACAAAAAATGAATATGTCACCTCAATGAAAAAGAAAAGAAGATAGCAATAAGATCCAAAGATATCATTGTATGGATCGAATTATGGTTTCCCATCATCCATAATACCTGTTGCCATATCTAAATTCTCTTCTAGGCGTCATAGGGGTGAGCAGAATAAAAGAATTCAGGTCAGATATTATGTGTGCCTAGACTAAGATCTGTACCATCTTGATGATTAAATTGGCATATACTCTTATATGATAAAAGAGAACTATAGCATGCAATTCATACTACATGTACTTAATGACCACAATTGTGAAATAAGTGAATGGATCCTTTCTTCATTGTTGTGTGAGTCTCAAAAAGGAATAAATCCTTTCGTTAATGCCCTTATGGTTTAACAATATCACAAGGAGATTAGTCAATGCTTGCTACATTATTGTACATCCTATGGTTATGATAATTTGACCTAAATGAGTATTTCTAGGAAAACAATTGATTCATTTCTAAATGGTATTTGGGCAAAAGGAAGATTACCAGAAGCATACACAGCTATGCTAGTGTTTAAGGCATGTCCATTATAAAGTTACGTTGATGACATCATAAGTGTTGTACTATGCATCTATGAAGGCAATTTGAGTATGATTATACTTGAAAATGACTAGATTTGCCATGAGTAAAGTGTATATGTGTAAATCTAGGACATATGAAGCACATTATTATATGTGTAATATATATATTAGGAATGTAGTCTCTTATGTTGATCCTATAATAAGACATCTAGCATAAGGGCTCCTAAATGTTGTGTCCAAGTGACCAATAGAGCACCTAGTATGAAAGTTGAGGAGGAGTGGATATACAAGAATATCAAGCCTATAACACATCCATAACAAAGTTGTAAAACACGAGTTATTAAAATATTAGCATGAACATCTATTTTCTTGAAACATGATTGTGATCCAATTTTTCACTAACCTAATCACGTGAATAAATTACAGTAATCTAAATGATTTAAATTTGAACATTGATTTAGAATGAATATCTAATTTCTTAAACATGTCAATCTTTAGTTTACTTTTATTTGGCTTGAGGAAACTCAGCAACCTTGATTGTTTGAAGTTTGGGATTTAATTTGAAATTTTGAAAAGTTGAACAAATTAAATGCTTAGTGTCTATTTGTAGATTGTAATGCCAATTGGAACCCTCATACTTAAAAAGCTAAAGTGGAAGTCATATTCGAGCAAAACAAAGATTCATTTGACATTAAAATGCATCGTCATTGATGATGGCCCCCATAACTCATGCGCCATAATGAATATTGCATGTTCCCCTTCCACTAATAATTATCACATAATTAAAAAGGGATGCTTTAGCAATTATTCACATTTAAGAGATGAATAAAGGAAGATGCTCTTGGAAGATTATCTAGAAATATTAAAAAATAAGGTTTATAATTTTTACAGTTGTGTTAATTCTATTTGAGTAAGCTAGTAATCGTGATTTTGACCACAAATTATCTAATTCTAATCCTGAAAAATCTCAAATAATTTTTTTTAGTCATTCTATTTCTTTTAAAAGTATTATTAGCTTCTTACTGCTACACCATTCTTTCTGACTTTCTTTTTCTTATTCAATCAAATGAATAATAAAAAAGTGCTGATGAATTGTTCAAATAAACTTTTTGTAACCGTGATTTTGACCTCAAAGTATTGTATTTCTTGAATAATTAATTTTATGTTTCAATTTTTCTACAAAAACATGCCTCATCTTTGGCTTTTTTCTTCAAATATTTATATTGATTTAATATCAAATATATTTTTAAAAAATAAATTTATATATATAATATATTTAAGGGAATAAATTCAAAAATCCCAAATTTTAAGTAAGAAAGTAGGATAGTGTGGATTAAGGTAAAAGTAAATTCTTCGGTTCCTCAAATATTTGAGGACATCTATGCTTCAATTATGTGTGCTAATGAAGTGATGCCATGTGTAAAAGTAGATTTAAAAAAAAAAGTAAAAGGGAAAAAATTTGAAAAGAATATTCTTAAGTTTTTATATTTACAATTTTATCGTATTGTTTAATTGATGTATACTATTACCCAAAATTAATAAAATTTACATTGTGCCAACATATTTTACTCATTTCAATTTCAAATTCCAAAAAAATATATTTTTTCTCTCATCTTTTTTTTTTTAAAGGCTTGCAACCCACGAAGAATTAATAAACACGTTCTTAGAGTTTTTATAATCCAAAAGAATAGAGCTAGCTAAAAATAAATAACTAAAGAAATAGATTGAAGCTCAAAATTAAAAGATAAGATAAATTAATTAAAGTTTGGAAAAGATAAAAAATATTTTGAAAATTACATTTGTACATGTAAAAACTTCCTAGAAAAACTTTGCTGGAAGACACAGAAAATTTTCCAGGAAAAAGTTGTTAAAAGACAGAGAGGGTGGATGTTAGAGAAGAAACGCAATAGGAAAATTCTAATCCAACTAAAACATATTTGGAAAATTCCAACCAAAACATGGCTGGAAAATTCTGATACTTAAATATTAAGTGGAAAAATGAGTAACTAATATAAAAATTATTACTTCTAATATAATGTAATTTATGAATAAAATAAAACATAAGAACAATACAAATTGATTGATTAATATAAATATAGTTGTAAAATTCTAAAGTAAACAAATAAATATAGAAAATTATAAAGTTGCATAAAATCTTAAAATTATTATGTTCTTTAAATTATTGTAAATACAAATTATGTAAGAAAATACTGACCAGATTTTGGTAAAAGATTTTGACTAAAATTTGGTTAGAATTTCCAACCATATAGCAATTAGAATTTCCCAACCAAATTTCGGTCAAAATTTTCTATTGAAATCTAGTCAAAATTTCTGACTAATTTTTGGGAATTTCTAACCATTGAAAATTCTTTCTGACCTTCACCCCCTTCGTATGACTTTCTGCAATTTAGGGATTTAGGCTTTCTACAACTTACATGCTTCTCACCCTTCCTTCAACATCCTTCCCTACTCATTATTCTCTTAGTTTTCACTTTTTCAATATTTTTTTATGTTACATTACCCTTCGTTCTTCATGTTTTTCCCTATTTTTGTCTTTGATTTCACTCTCAATTTTCTACTTCAATCGTTCTCCAACGTTTTTATATTTATCTAATATTTACATATATTTTTTTGGTTGAAAAGTTGTATACATAAAATATATGATAAAGTTGTGAATTTTATTACTATTAAGGTTTAATACATATATCTATTAATTAATTACAGAAAAAATTATCGCATAGATTAAGGTTTTTTTAACTAATTTTATCATTTATTTCTTATTTTACTGCATCCAACACCTGACTTTCATACATGGGTTGTGAACACCCCATCCCTGATTATCTAATTATTTAATTAATTGATACACCAATTAATTAATAATTAAGCAAATAGGAAAAATTAAAAATGATAAAACTTCAAATGACATCCTCAAGTGGGGACAATTTGAAATTAAACATAAATAATGGGAGAAAATTAAATAAACTCAAAAGCTAAAAAAATAAAATTAGCTAATAAAAAAATTATAATAAATCAAAGAAAAACAATAAAATATATATATATAACAAAACAAAAATAGAAAATTAAAAAAAATTAATTACTTAATAATAGTAGTATTAATAATAATAAAAAACAAAAACAAAAAAGCAAAAATAAAAACAAAATAAAACAAAAGGCTACAAATATCACAAAATAGGAAAAAGAGGGTGGCAAGCTGAAAAGGGCAGAGGAAAGCTGAGGAGGGAAGACTGTTGATATGCAACTTCAAAGAGCTCTGAACCTCTGGCTCTCCAAGGCAGAACCTGCTGCTCCAACAACAGCTGCCAGCAGAAAGAGGAGAAAGGAACAACTCAAGCAGAGAGACCATAGATTGAAAAAGCTAACGGGGAAGCACAGAAAAAGGAGATAGCTTTCTTCATTCTAGCAAGGGGGGAGGGGGCAAGGACAAACGAGTAGAGTGCTGGTAGAGAGAAAAAGATGGAGGAGATAAATTAGTGAAAGAGCAGAGACTAAGGGACAAAGAGTTTTGGGAAGGGGAATAGAGAGTAGAGAGACCAAAGGAGAGAGCTGTGAGTGAAGAAGAAGCGGAGCAAAAATGGAAAGGGTGGCTAGTTGAGGAATAAGAGTTCACCCCTGTTTCAGCATTCACAAGCATAAGGGATCGTGAAAATCATTTAGTGCTATGAACTGAAGTGAACTTAGAAAAAGAAGAGAGTTAAGGGGGAGGACGGACAAAGGCTTTTAGAAGGGGAATCTTGGTTCCACTCCATAAGGTTTTAGAGGATGGTGCTCTCTTCTTTCTAGGGGGTAACACATTCTGAGAGGGAAAGAGTGCGTTTAGAGCAAGAGTGCAAACGTGCACTTGAAACTAGGTGTAGACGAAGCCCAATAAGGTCCTTAAGGGATCCTCGTGCTACCTCAAAAGGTCCTCGCGGTACTTCAAAGGATCCCCATAGTTCCTCTTTGACAAAGGAGGGTAGATCTTCATGTCGAGACTCTCTACATCGTGAAGCTTCTCATAGGCACCATTCACTTGTTAAAGAAAAAATGGAGAGAATATGTCTGCAAGATAAACTGATTATCTTGCAGCAAGGGCTGCTACTAGTTGTCATCCTACCCTAGATCTTCTATCCTATAGAGGAAGGATGGATATTGACCCTCGTGGTTCATCAATGTTGAGTGCTGCTTCATATGGTGGTCAACATGCTCCATCCATATTAGGGGCAGCTCCAAGGAGAAATGTGGATGATCTCTTATACTCCTAGAGTACTTAAAATCTTGGTTATAGAGTAAGCTTGCTACTTGGAAGGGACTATGCTAGTGGAAAAGGGCTTTATGGGAGTGTCATGGAGTCAGAGTATCCTGGAAGTGTGTTGTCACGCGCTGGGCACAATGACCACAAAGATGACTGAGCTAGTTATCTTCAAGAATTTGAGCTAAGAGAAGAAGAGTGACGTCGGGAGTGCTTGCGTGAGAGAGAGAGAGAGAGACAAGAGTAGAAGAAGGTAGCGGCACCACTAAAGAGAGAGAGAGAGAGATGTAGAGAGAGAAAGGAGAAGAGGAGGATCGCCGGAGAGGGAGTTTACCAACGATGAGGGGCGAGAAACCGAGAGGAAGCTAGGTGAGTTGCCATACATTGCCTACACCATATATTTTCGTTCTTCCCACTTCCAGGATTATGATTTGCTAGCTTGTGCATGGCGTCTCATTTTTTTTTTTTTGGGTCTTTAATTATTATTTATTGTTACTTCATTTATTTATTTTCTTTTTGTTACATCTTGGTTCCATTAGTAAGGTTTTATGAAAATTATCGTGTGAGAATATTATTCTCCTCTTGTGTTTGGTGTTGTGAGAGATTTTAATCTCCTTAGATCCAAAAATTAATACATACTTGTTGTAAATAATAATAATAATTAAATATTTACTTCAATTTAATATTTTCCATTATTTACGAAATTATCGTGTGAGAATACTGTTCTCATCAATTGCATGGGATCATGTGAGATTTTAATCTCCTTGGATCTCTAAAATTAGTACACATTTGTTTTGAAATAATAATAATGCAAAGAAAAATACTTTAATTAAATATTTACTTTAATTAAATATTTTCCATTATTTACGAAATTATTTTGTGAGGATATTGTTCTCCTCGAGAGTTTGGGATCACGTGGAATTTTAATCTCCTTAGATCCCAAAATTTAGTATATATTTGTTTTAAAAATAATAATATTGCAAAAATAAATACTTTAATTAAATATTTGCATTAACTAAATATTTTCCATTATTTACGGAATCATCGTGTGGGAATATTATTCTCTTCGAGTGCTCGGGGTCGTGTAAAATTTTAATCCCCAAATTCCCTAAAAATTAGTACATACTTATTTTAAAATAATAATAATGATAAATAAATAAATAAATAAATAAATAAATAATGCAAAGATGAATATTTTAATTGAATTATTTACAAAATAAATAAGTCAGGGTTTGATAAAATTTAATTAATTAAAATGTCATGTGAGACTTGGGTCTTTGTAGGCTTTGGAGAAATCGATCCTATTAAAAATAAGACTAAAAGAATTCTGATTTCAAAATTCTTAAAAAAATGTAAAAATAAAGTCCCGAGAATTTTCAAATGTTTTGTTTCATATTTTGGGTTCTTGTGTGAGATCGCTCGTCTCTTCAGGCACCCAAAGGTTAATTAGTAGAGACTGTGTGAAACTTTGAGTCTCCTCAGGTTTCAAAAATTAACATTTAAAGTATTAGGATGAATTAGTTAAAAAAAAGGAAGTTGGTCCTACTTATTATGTAACTAAAAATCCTAAGAATATTTTTCGTTTACTTTAAGTTTCAAATAAATTTTAATTATAATAAAATATACAAAAATCATAAATTCAAGAATCATAGAAATATTGTTCCATTATAGTTTAAAGTTCAGAATGAATTCTAATAAAAAAAATATAAAAAACCAATTAAAAATCCTGTTAATTATAATTAGTTTGAAGTTCAGAATGAATTCTAATAAAAAAAATATAAAAACCAATTAAAAATCCTGTTAATTATAATCCCACTTTCAAGATTGGAAAAATCCAAAAACCCAAAAAATATATATACAAATTAAAAAATTCCAAAAATGGCCTTCTGTTATAATTTTATTCAAATTTCAACAATAAATTCTAATTTTAAAAATCCATAAATAAATAAAAACCAAAATCCAAAAAATGCATAAATTCAAAAATCTCAAAATGGTTTTATTTTCGTCCTAATTTCAACGATAAATTCCAATTTTAAAAATCCAAAAAATAAATAAATAGATTCAAAAATTCAAAAATATTCCTTTCATTATAATTATATTTTAATTCCAAAAAATATAAACTCCCAAAAATTCTAAATATCTCATTCTATAATCATTTCATTTAAATTTCAAAATAAAGATTTAAAATTCCAAAAATAAACAAAAAAAAATTAAAAAGATAAAAAATGAAGAGATTAGGAGAGCGAGACTAATCAGATTGTCGTAAGTTAAAACACACAAGCAAAATTCCAATTCCGTTTTGTTTATGAAAATCTGTTTAATTTTGAACCCTCTTGTTTTCATCACAAAATTTACAAATCATCAACCAACAGACATACCATTTTGGTCGAACTACGTGGACTTTAATCCCTATCGTAGGATACGTAGGCCCTAGGCTTTCATCGTAGGTTAAGTCTACCCTTTGTAAATATCTATCTATTTACTTTCATTCTTGCTGTTTTGTCTCCTCTATTTAACAGGTATGTATGTCAATAAAAGGGTAATTGAGATAAATTTAAAAGTCATATTCTATTTCAGCTTACTGGTTTAAGGTAACCGTCCTTATGGACGGGTGTTGTGGGGTGCCTAACACCTTCCCCACACTCAAATAGACTCCCGACCTCATCTCTGATTTCGCAGACCATGTTGCTTTTTTTCTTTTTATTTTGAATCGGTTTTCTAAAGTTTTCCATTAAAAATTTTGGTGACGACTCCAAATAAATTGATTTTTAATATTCATTTGTGGGAATAAATTTAAACACTTTTATCTATTCCACCGAAAGGTCGATTACGACATTGGTACATGTACTATAAGGCACCGGTGCCAAAGAATCCATTTAAGATAGATACAGGACGAATTAGACCACATCGATAGTGGACATGACGTGTTTAATCGTCTTGAGGGTGGAATCAGATGTGACACATGGAGGAGTGCAGGGTGGATGTGTGGGCCCAAAAGGAAAGGGCTAAGAAGTGGGCCAACACAAAAGAAGGATGGGTTCAAAAAGGGGCCCATTAAACCTCATCTATTGTGTCATCTTTGGAGAAAGCCAGTAGGCCACACTGGGAATGTACGTGTGCCTCTCATACACATCCCTTTCAGTCACTACTCTGCGGTCCTCACTCGCTTCATGCACAACACACACCATTTCACCACACTCATATCCCCTATGCCAACTGCCCTCCTATTAAGTGGAAGGTCACCTTTTTAAATTCACACACTAATTAACTCAGATTTGACACACATTAAGATAACTTAATCTAACTAATTAAGAGTATTTGTCTGACTTTAAAGCTCAAAGATGTGAAGATAATGTGTTTGATGAAATTATAACCCCTAGTTAAGATTTTTTATTTTACATGATTTGAATGTGTGCCAAATGTAAAATAATGAATCTATGTAGGCATTATATTATGTTGTAAAATATAAGAAAAAAAATTATTTGTAATCATTTTGTTGTTTATTGAATTAAAGGTTTTTTTTTTTCGTGTGTGTGGAGAATTGAAGGTTGTTCAACTTAGTATTTTAAAATATTATTTATCTTATTTCAAGTGGAAATTTTTAAAATATGCCTTTTTCTAGTAACCATGTGGCTAATGAAGTAAGCTTTTTCATAAATATGACCCTTTGCATTATAAGGACTCTAGTCAAGTTTTCTCATAACTAGAACAATGAATATAAATTGTTAATGAGTTTTATTCTACTCATGATTCTGATAGGTAGATAAATGCTCTTTAAATTATTGTAAATACAAATTATGTAATAAGATACTGGCCAGATTTTGGTAAAAAATTCTAACTAAAATTTGGTTAGAATTTCCAACCATATAGCAGTTAGAATTTCCCAACCAAATTTCGGTCAGAATTTTCTATTGAAATCTAGTCAAAATTTCTGACCAATTTTAGGGATTTAGACTTTCTGCAATTTAGGGATTTAGACTTTCTGCAATTTCTAGGAATTATGTTACTCTTCGTTCTTCATATTTTTCTCTATTCTTGTCTCTGATTTCACTCTCAATTTTCTATTTCAATCGTTCTCCAAGGTTTTTATATTTATCTAATATTCACATATATTTTTGGGTTTAAAAGTTGTATACATAAAATTCAGTCAAAGTCGTCACTAACTCATACAGAGTCGATAAAATCAGTAAGTATGACCTAGTTAACAAATGAAACCATTTCTATAGCCAAAAAAAGAACCCATGAAATCAGTAACCTAAAATTTCTTCCAGCCGAGTTAGCCCAGCTGCATAACCCAACTATGCCAAAAACTAAAAACCCATTCAACCCAACAATGCCAAATTGCTTCCAGCCGAGTCGGTATACCCTGATGCACTATGGCCTTAGCCCTTAGCCGCTGCCACTGTTCTCTCTTGGTGGACCGGTTCATTCATCCTCCTCTCCTCTCGGTGCTCGTAGACAGTAGAAAAAGGTCGTAGGCTCACAGCAGTTCGGTGAAGGTCGCAGACTCCGGTGAAGGTCCCAGCTTTCTGGTGTAGCTCACAGAGACGCCATTGACGCCGGAGAAGGCCAGCAGTCCATCATTCCGTCACTGTAGCTTCTGCAGGCCAGCCTTGGAGGTAACATTTGTTTTTGTTCCTTTATTTATCAGTCACAATTTTTGTCACGTAGCTGGTAGCTCTGTCAATGGCTTCCCTATATACTGTATTGAACTTCCATTGTGGTTGAATAACATGAGATATTTGTCAAGAGATTTAATTGATACAAGTATTTAGAATGTTGGGAGTTGTAAGATTTGATTATTTTGAAGTAATAGGGCAAAATTCAAAGGCAAAAAATACCAATAATTCATGTGAACTGCACATAAAGCTAAAGATGGAAAAGATAATCAATAGTGTGTCTTTTGCGTGTGAGAGAACAAGTACTGGCTAATATAGACAATCACAATGAAATTATTAGCTGGAAATGGCAACACTAAGTGAGAACTTATTGTCTTTGATTTGTCATCTTCTTCGAGCGCTTTTTGGGTCCATCTAAACCCTTATCTTGCTTTACTTTATGCTGCGTTACCATTGTCTAGGTATGTTCTTTTACACCCATGTACTTTGATTTGGGATTATGAGACCCTTGTTTCGTTTTTTTGGCTATAATAGGAGTGGATTTTAATTATCATTGGGTTTTGGGGTCTGTTTAATGGTTTGATATTTTCGGGCCTGATAAGTTTGCTATGTCCAATTTGTGGAATGATGATTCATTACTTGGTCCTAGGACATAACCTTGTTTTTATTCTGGACTGTTTATATACTTGGGGAATTTTCTGGTGCCTTGAATTATAATATGCACATATGCTTGCAATGAATTCGGTGCTGACCCTTGTGTAATGATAGTATTCCTCTTCCATTTGTTTTTTAAGTGAGGGATTCCATTTCATTGTAATGGAATACATCAGAATGATGCCAGACCAATTTCCAATTGTAATAGACTTCAACATGTCAGCACACCCTCTCTGTTATAGATTATAATGGATTATCAATAACTCACAAATTGTTCTAATGTCCTTTATATTTAATAATCTCCATGAACTTTCTTCCTTCATTATAGTTTACTATGGAATGACATTGTTTACTTGTAAACATGGGCAGGAGTATGGAGGTGGATATTACACCTGATGATCACAAGGATCAAGAAGAATATGTTTTGCTTGATCTGGATGCTGTTTCTGGGCAAGTTGACATTCCACCAAATGCAAAATATGTTATAACTGTATGTTGTTTAATACATATTCTTTTTTTTTTTTTATTGAATGTTTAAAGTTTTGATGTTTGGAACATTATTGTTTTATCTCTTGATTCAAGTATCATATTAATATTGTATACCTTTCTTAATGTATTTTAAACCAAAAAAAAAAAGTCTTGAAAAATTCGACATGCGGTGATTGAACAATGTGTTACGAATGAGATCAATTCTATTAGGTAATCTGCTAAATAAACATGTGAATTTTTAATCTCACCATATAACATGTATGAAATTGATGGTAAATAATTGACAGTATAACACCTTTGCACATTATCGGCTCAATTTTCTCACTTTTTGGCTGAATAGTCTCATATCCTATTTTGACTTGTCAACTTTGTTTAAGAATTAAAAGGAAAATTTAAGCAAGTTGTTCTCATTTCTTTTCTGTGCTTTTTGCAATGGTGTATATGTACATTTCTTTTCTATCGATCTATTAGATCTTACATGGTAAATTATGCTTATATTATGTATTCTTTTCATAGGGCCTTGATACATTGAACCCAGTGTTAATCATTGATGACAAATTGAAACTGGTAAGTTAGTTACCTTAACAATTTAAATACTCTGCTCTGTCAGACCTTTGTATTACATTTGGATATGAATGTATGAAGACATATTTGCGTGTGACATGATACACGTTCAGTCTTCTTTGTTTTCCTTGGACATTCATTGCACCCATTTATCCATGAGAGATTAATAATTTTGTCCTCCTCCACCCTGACAAAAAGATAACTGGAGCATTTTGATGGAAGTTGAAAGTATCCACAATATCCCTCTATTGGTTAGAACTGAGCTAAAACAGAATAATATCTTAAATATCTTATTGTTGGTTACATTAGGTTTATTGCTACTGCATCCTGTAGCTGGTAACATGTAATATTTAGCGGTTGTGGCCTTAATCTTTACTGTTTATCAGTCTCTCCGTTTTTACTTGAGATATTTGAATCAAAGTTTCACGAATGACCTTTTCCAACTGCAGTAAACTGCTTTCTACTGGATATTCTGATTTCAAAAGCTTTATTACTAGTTTATATATGAGAACCACAAGCATATATCAAGAACAATTTTTATGATATGTTTGATGACCAAACTTGACAATGCATAATTTTTAATGTTTTAACGTAAGTTTAATTTTCATTGTTATTTTTTTAAATTAAAAAGGTACCTTTGTGTCTAATAGCATTTGCAAGGTGTGACCAGATGTCATGTGTCTGAAGGTCTTTTTATTTAAGAATTAGAATAAAGGTGAAAATGAAAAAGTCTACTTTGAGTTTATTAGGTGTCATAAATAGCTTGATTACAGAATTAAGACTAAACACACCCCTAAAGTCAGAAAATGAAGAGCTCAGCAATTCCTGGACACAGTTATCAGATGAGAGAAAACACTATCAGTTCAAGTTTCAATAAAAAGACTGCAGAGTGCAAACCAAGCACCAAGCCTTGATGCAGTAAATTTCACCAAACCCACTGGAAAAATTGAGCTGAATTTGATATGAAACAAGCAGTAGCAAAACTGACTCACAGCAGACACTATTCAGATTATTTGAATCTGTGTCCACAAACTGGAAATCTATGAGATGATCATGCAATGCAGCTCAGGTGGTGCCACTCACGGCGGATCTGATTATGCTTTGGTTGCAACTGTCCAGATTGCACCCAAATCCAATAATGGAGAATGAGTTAGGAGAGATTTTATTGTTTGTTTATAATTTAGTGATTAAGGATAAAATAGGAATTAAAGCTTTAGATTTTATGCTTTATTTATTTTCTGACTTAGTTTTAATTTCTTATTTTTAGTTTTACTTTTTTTGTAATGGGCTTCTTATATATAGCCCCCTCTAACCTATTGTCAGATAGACTTAATTAATTTTTGAAATTCAGTAGCAGTTTCAGACAGTTTCCCCCTTTAGTTTTCCATTCCTCTCATTTTCTTATTGTAACCTCCCTCCTCCTTTGTTATTCCCTTTTTCTATAGTTGTTCTGCAATATTTGGTATCAGTGAATGGCTTTCTTGTTCTAGCCACGTATTGTTGCCTGAAAATTTTGCCGAAAAACAGTAAAACCGCCCCTGTATGAAGTGAAACTCCCACTTCCTATTACCCAAACACCAAATTGCTGCCACACACTGGCAGACTCCGCATGGGTTGCATGCACCTGCACATGCCAGATGCTCCTAACTTAGTTTAGTTTTTCAGCATTTTTCATCCTGATTTTCACCCAGGCTAACCTGAATTACAATTGGTCACCATATAAGAATATTTTTGGATATATCTATTACATTTTGGCTTTCTAAATTTCTCAAGTGAGATATTTATACTCTTTGAAATTATATGATTGATTGCTATACTGTAGTTTGTTTTTAGTAAGTTTATGAGCCTTCCTTTGCTGTTAAAATTCCCCATAAAACAAGGTACCCAAAATATCCAAACTAGGCATGACAATGTTGAGGAAGGACTTAGGACTTTTTGAGAATGTGTAGATCATCGTCATGGGAAGGTGATGAATGCTATTAACCTGTTAAGTAATCAACACACTAGCAAAAACCTAGAAGATTTACTTAGAGTTAAGGGTAACTAATGTCAAAGCAAATTTAAGATGTGAAGATCATGATGCTTCTGTGCACCATTTAGAATTTATATCTCAATTTGTAGAAGGCCATATTCAGGTTCATCCAATTGAAGTTGACTTTGTTATTCTTGATGTACTAGAGAACTCAAAGATGCTTTTGCCATCAATTTTATTGTAAATGTCCATTATCATACTAAAGCTTCAAGTTTGATATAAAATTAAAATTAAGACTCATAATAGACATTTGACTTCAGCTCATAAGCCCAAAATAAATTATGAGATTATGGCCACTAAATGCACATGAATGACATTACCATGTTGTTTTTAGCATTTGGATCATTGATTTCAGGTGGTGGAAAAGTGTCTAGAAGGTAATTGAATTTCCCTTTCCCTTTGATATACATCTGCACACTAGTAGGCCATTGGAGGTAGTTACTCCCATTGGGTCTATGACTTTGTAATGAGAGTTAGAGAATTTTAGGGAGGTGTCTTAGGGTAAGACGCAACACTCTGGACGTTCTGGAGAGCCTAGGTATGAGAAACATTTTGGACTTGAGATTCTGCTTGGGTGTGCAACACGTTCTGTTCAGATGTAATGAAAGAAGTGTGTACATCCTGGGCTTCTATATTAAGGGCCAACACTTTGAAATTTCTTATTTTATTCAAAGTGGAAGTAGCTTGCTAGCTTATATAGAGTGTAGGCCACAAAAGATCAGCCAATCATCCTCAACTAGAAAGGGAAACAAACAGGAACATAAATATAAAATTAAGACTCATAAATAGGAAGCAAATAAGGGAATAAAAGCAATTGACTCTAGCCTATTAACCGACAATAAATCATGAGATTCTGGCCACTAAATGCATAGAATCATGACTCATTAATCAGCAAATATCCCATATGATCTTTCCCAAGAATCACAGGATTCCAAAAATTGGGTTTTTTCTATAAAGCATGGACACACTTAATACTCAAACATGTCACCTGCTATCTGCCATGACTCACTATTTTTTGGATGTATTGGAAAATATTTTTTGGCTTGGACACTTGCCAAATACAGCTCAAACCAGTGTGAATCCCAGAAAGGGGAAAAAGAGGAAAAAGAAAAATAGAATGAGACTAAAGCCACATCTTGATGAGATAATTAAAGTTCCTTCCTTTTTTTTTTTTTTGTACATGAGTGACTTGAAGAATATAGCTTATCAACTTATAATGTAGTAGAATTTTTTTTAGAAAATAATAGTGTAAGATACTTAGAATAGGATACCGTCAGATACTTAGAGAAAATACACACACACTCTTCTTAGAGTGATTCTTTTTATGGTCTTTTGTGAGTATGGTGATATTGTTTGAAAAAAATTTATACAATCTATCCATTTGTTTAGACATAAGTGTCTTTGATGTTGTATGATAAATATTTTAGATGTTGCCCTCTGCTAGAAATTCCTGCCATCGATTTTGTCTGAATTATAGATGGGGTTATTTGTGCAGTTCCTACATTGAGTCGTTCATTTTTTCCCCTTAATGTGTTATGACCATCTTAAGGAATGTAATGGTTCCTCGTTGTCTAATACAGATTGGGGAATATGAGGAGACGATTGGCAGGAGTATTGTCTTTACAGAAGAAGGTGAGTTGCAATTTCTATGCAAACAACTTCTAGAGAAAAAATCCCCAGGACTTGGAAATTTAGATTTTATTTTTGGGGCACTCCTAGCCTCATTTGTTGGAGATTAAACATGCTTATAGTTGTTTCCATACAATTGAGTCTAGGAAACTGCTTTTTCTTCCGCATGTCCTCCAAGTGAAGTGTTACATCCACTGTCTGGCTCAAAATATGGCAAGAATAGTGGCGAACCATTATTCTTTGCTAGAATGTTAATGTTGATCCTTGTAAAGAATTTGCTCAATTTCAAGATGCAGTTGCCTAATTTTTCACTTAGTCTATCTTTCAATATATTTAGCTACAACCTAACTAGTAATTACTATTATGTTGGCCTCCTGTCAGATGTTGCGGCATCTGGCTTCTCATGTACTATTTAAACTATTCTGAAATGGTTCATTATACCTGTAATAATTTCAAAGTCATACAATTGCAGTCAACCGGACCAAAAAGTAAATAACTAGAAGAATCAGGAACATCTTCTACAACATACCTAAATTAGAGGACTAGATGCGTTGCCAAAAGAATCGCTAAGCTGTAATTACTTGATAATGATGCCTTTTGTTCCTTTTTTAGTTGAGACAAGCGTCTTATAGTGAAGACCTCTTTCTTTTAGACTCTTTAATAATTTATACCCTTCTGCTTCGCACATATAAGTTCTGTGCAGTTCAAGTTGTATGATAAAACTGTTCACTTACAGATACTCCTGTGGTTCATGAAGAGACAGGACCATCTGAAGTGAACCTTTTCTCTGGAACAAGAATAATTTATTCAAGTCAACCTCCAACGAAGCAAGTGAAACCTTTGTGTCAGCTTCACAAGGTTCTCAAGTTCAGAATATCTCCTTGTTCTCAAAAACAAGGTGTGACGTCTGAGCATGCCAAATGAACAATGCTAAACTGGATGTTGAGTATGAAGATACGGTAGGCTAGCAGCAGCTTTGCGGGAATTATATACCTTGACCTTTTTAACTTTTTTGGAGAAATGTTCAAAGAACTACTCTCAATAGGGAGTGCCTTTCTTTTTTCATATTTCATAGCTGAATGATCACACTAGCCTAGAACATTATTCATAAACCAATATTTAGTGTAAAGTTTACTATCTATTCTTAAAATTTATTTTATCATGACTCTGAAGACTAAAGGTTCAAATTTATAATTCCTATTAGCATCTGCCACGTGCCTACCTAAAATCCTTGCTTGCTAAGCAACTAGTCAAGTTAAAAACAAGTTAGTAAGCGCGTAGCTAGGCTTAATGGAGAGTTTGAGCTTAAGCTATTAATAGTAGGTGATTCAATCTTTTTATTTTTAAAGTTAAAAGGCACCGCTTAAATTTAAAAGGTCATGTTCATATTTCTATGTAAATCCAATTAGTAGTATATCTATAGGTGTAATAATGTACCATTGTGACTAGAATAGCAGCATAAACTTTTTTTAAACTACTTCTCAGTTACTCTCGGATTAATTTGATTATTTCAAACATAGGGATGGTGTCGATAACCATTTTTATTTTTTCAAAAAAAAATGAGGATTGGAGAGAAGTTTTGAAGGATGACTAGGGAAGTAGCCAATTAGCTGTTAAGTAATGACTGTACATGCACTTAGACTTATGACTTCCAAAATTTTTTTCATTGTATATTATTTTGTTCGCTTAGAATATTTTCTTTGATTTTGTTTTTATTGATACGATAGGATTACTGGTTCATATCGTGTGTTGACTACTGAATGATGATGGTGACTTTCCTAATGGGAAGCTTGCTGGCAATAAGGCACACCATGGCTTCGCTAAAATGTGTATGTATAATGAACAAAATTTTGTATGGTTTAGCTGATCAATTAATAGAAAATAATGAATAAAATCATGGGAAAATAATTAGGTGAACTATGAGACTTTTGCTGGCAAAAAATGAACTATTTTTCATAATTATTTTTTAATAGAATAATTATTATTGTTAATATGTACAAGCATGATTATTTGACTAATATTGTTAGTCTATAAAATATTTATGCTTAAACTCTTTCCTGAATAAAGTAGCTATTTTGATGCTGACAAATTTTATTCACACGGATTTTAAAATGAAATGATCAATGGCTATTTTACTTTTGAGTTGGTATTATAAATTGGGATTATTTGAACGATATAATTAAAAAGAAAATGAAAGAAAAACAAAAAGAAAAGGAGAAAATTGTCTTTGAGGCACCATTGTAGAATACGTTGTCTTGGCATTTTGTTTAACTTGAACTTTTTTAACAAAATCCTTATGTGATTTATATTTTAAAAAAAAATTAGATTATAATGGCCATGGATAGTAGTATGTACAAGAGAATATGAAATACTAACACCGCAAAAAAAAAAAAAAAATGATTTATTCCCAGGTAATAGAATCTCTTCTATCTATAGTTGTATAGTCTAAAACAAATTCGTGGTATTTTTATAAAATTTTATTAATTCATTATATTTTCAAAGAATTTATAATAACATTTTTATATAAATACAATTATGATTATATATATTGTTTAAATAAATTAAAAATTTTTGTAAAAATTATGTAATACTATTATACATTCGAATAATTGACACTTGCTATAGATAATGCAAGTACCTACGTGGAACGAAATATCAAAAATATTAATTATTTTTGTATAATTATTCTTTGTATAATTCTCACCTTTACGGTGGTATGCGGATGAAAGTTGTGAATTATTCGTTTTATGGAGTAAGTAGAACATTAATACCTTCTATGACTAGCTATCATGGAAAAAATAGGGAAAATTTTCGTTTAGACACAACTAATTACTTAAAAAAACTTTAAAATTTTTAATTATTTTAAAGAACCTAAACTCATTTTATAATTTATCAATGGACAAAAATACTCCTAAACTTAATAATTTTAAAACTTTCTATTTTACTCATAATTTCTCATCAATTCTTAATGTTTTCTCTTATTTTACATTCTCTTTTCTTATTTTGAAACTCCACCACATTTTGGAAAGGAGAAAAAACTCTTAAAGATGTATATTCTTCATATGTGTGTGTGTGTGTGTATATATATATATATATATATAAGTCTTATATATTTTTAGATCAAACAGTAATGTCATTGTTTCTCTTTGCATTTAAATTTTCATCATTTACAACCTAACATTTCTACCTTTCATTATTTTTATATCTTAATATGAAATACCTTTTGTTGCATAGAAAAAAAATAGAGTAGTAATAAACACAAACTTGAATCTTGGTATTGAAATCTGTATTTTGTTTATAAAAATTGATTTGTATAAAGTAAATTATATAATATTGTTCAAAACATTATAACATACTTTTACCTTTAATGTAATTAAGTCTAAAGGAGAGTTAGAATAAGTCATTGACTAAAAATACTAAAATTCACTTGTTTATTCAGTGGTAACAAATGTATAGTGTAATAAATGAAAACAAGTTAAGTAATATGGATGAAATATAGTGGTAATAAAGTTAAATCACACTAGTAAACTTAGAATGCTTTATTTATAGTCAACTTGATTATCTTAAATTGTGCAATATAATATTGTCTTATTTAAAACATTATCACGGGATTTTACCATTTGGTGCTATTAATTCAAAAGCATATTATATTTCTTACAAATCATGTACGTTGTGGTTACTATTGAATGTTTTGACATTTGTTACTACATTAATTTTAACTTAAATTGCTTAAACAAACAAGTAACTAATTATATTATTACTACAATTATTTGTTTTTCTTACAAATCACATTTACCATAGTTATAAAATGTTTTTGCATGTGTTACCACATTAATTTTAATAAGTAACTTTGGTTGGACTAACAAATAATTAATTATATTATTACTATAATAATTTATGCTTTTTACAAATTATGTTCACCATAATTACCAGACATTTTTACATTTGTTATCATATTAATTTTAATTTAAACTTTGGTTGAACAAGTAACTAATTATATTAGGAATATTTTTGTCCATTAAAAATTCATAAAATGAATTTGGTCCTTCATGATAATTACAAAATTCAATGTATTTTTTAGTAATTAATTATATATTATGATCCTAAACAAAAATTTTACCAAAAAAATATCAAATTTAAATTTTTTTATCATGTGATAAATAACCAATTTATCAAGAAAATATACCTTTTTTTCTTTTGTTGCCTCAATATTATTATTATGATTGCCGCTACATTATTTCAATGTGTGTGTAATATATATATGTGTGTGTATACTTTTTGTTATAAATAAATTTTTAAGAAATTCAACGCTGGAGTTTAACTGCTAAAGTTACCTGTAGTATTGTCAAATTGGATGAAGGCTGAAGGCTGAATCAACACATGGCCATACGATAGTATGACTTTTGTCTATAAACAAGTGAATTAATCGATGAGAGTTATTTAGGACAATGCTGCCTCTCAAATAAAATGACGTTATGCGATTAATTTATTGAAAGGAAAAATAGATAAAATTAGAAAAGTACCCATTTTTTTTACCAAATATATGAATGAAATTTTCAGCCATTTCTTTTTTATAGAAAGTTATGATCAAATATCAATTGGAATACTATATATTATAAATATTTTTTTATAAATAACTGATTACAAAACATTACAAAGGAAAAGATTTATATACAAGAAAAAGATTCTATATAACTTTTTGTTGTCTATTATAGAGCTCTGAAAACATTATTATAATATGCAAAAAAAATTAAAGTAATTGCTAATGAGATGATTAACTAGAATATTCTACTTTTATTAGACAATTCCATAGCAAATAATTAAATGATTTCAGTTAATTTTTATTTTAACAAAATAAAATTAAACAAGTAAAAAGTATATTACAAAAATAATTCTAGAATAAACTTTTTAAAGAGCATATAATTTTTTGTTTAAATTTTAATTATGTTGATTCTCAAGTTAGCTTGCTCACAGGCGTAAATTATTTTATCTATTTAACTCAATCAAAGATAAGTTATAATTGTAAATATTAGCAAATTCACAAACACAAATCTTATCATTTCAAGAATTTCAAAACAATATAAGAGAAAAATCATTTGTAATGATACAATACATTTATTATCATTCACAACCAAACAATCTTCATGTGCATCATAAAAATTGTTTGAAACAATTAAAAAATATTAGGAGCTAAATAAAATTTCTAAGAATTGAGGTCATTTTATAATTTCAATGTTTTATTTATATGGTCATCAATTTAGTCTGAAAAACTTCTTATTGGTTTATACTCATGGCACGGGTGCCTACTACTTGAAAAAATCTACCTTGTAATAACTGCACAACTACAGCATCATGAAGGCGTGGCAAGACGTTATACGTCCACATGTGAAGAAGCTCGACGACAAAAGCAGATGACGGAACCAGCGAGAAGCTATGGAATTCCGAGGTGTTTTTTCGGAGAAGCCATCAAATTCGGAAATGGATTCTCTTGAAAATTTGTGAAGTGGTAAAATTTAGATTATTATATGAAAATTTAATGATTTAAATTTTATAAAATTAATAAATATTATTTAATATATATTAAAATTTAAATTATTAAATAAAAATTTAATAATCTAAATCTAAAATATCAAGAGTACAAATAAATAAAATTTAAGTCCATGAAATTCCATGGTTTGAGATTCCTTTGTTTTTGCCCCAATGCTGTAGAGAGAGAAAGATTCACAAGACTCCTTTAGAGAGAGAAAGGCCGCATGATAGCAAGGAAATGTCATCAACAGTACCTATCGAAACCCTAACGTAGCTTTTTGTGTTTTCATTGTGAAAATTGAAGCCCCACCAAATCCATCATTATCTCGATTTGTTTTTTAATTATTTGATCCTACTTTTGTGTGTTGCTGCAAGCATTAATTAATGCTTAAATTTTGATCTAGAAGATACTCCTTTATTTTTTCAACGCATACTGAAGAATTCTTATTAAATTTTTTTCACCATTACATATCAGTGATTTATATAATTTGTTGTTCTTCTGACCAAAAAAGAAAAAAAAAATCTAATTTGTTGTTCTTATTATATGCATAGTTTTTTTTATTTCTTTTGACAAGGTCTTAACAATTTGCAGGGGAAGGTCCTCATTTTATTTGATTTTATGGTAATTTTGGGGGTCCTATTTAGTTCCGTTCTAATGTTTTATTTTCGATCACTATATCAATCACCCGTTAATTATCCATTTTAGTACTCGATTTCCCATCTTTTTCTTCCCTCTAATGTGTTCTTCATATGTTGCTTCAATTGTCTAAGATTTCGTCTCAAAATTTGAATTTCTGCTCCAAAACTGAGTTTGTAGTTGATATCACTGTGAATTTCAACTCTTATGATTGTCAAGATTTGGTCTCCGTTTATAATTTGTCCAATCACAATAATTTTCTTTTGTGGGATTAAAAGAGAGGCTTTTAAGGATGGGAGATCGATTAAGACCCCTTTCCATTGAGGAATTGCTGTCACATTTGATTTTAGAGATTCTATGCTCGGGCAGGCTTAGTGCAGTGGAGCTTGTTTGTTTAGAGTTCACTTCTAAGACTTTTGGTGGGAATCACAGTTGGTACCCTTTCAAGTTTCGGTCATCAATGGACTTCGCAGCATTTCAGCTATCTATCTCCCATCTTATCTATTCGAGGATGAGTTTGAATTCTTAGAGTGAGTTATATGATCAATGTGGTGGAAACTAGAAGCGAGCTTTAAGATTTTTGCACTCCTTGGAACAATCCTCTGAGATGGTCAAGACATCATCAGGCAATGTTTTATTTTATGAAGAAATCATTTTATTTGCATTTGGGTTTGTGTAAGGATAAATGAAATTAATTTTGTACTATAAAACTCTTATTTTCTTGGAAGGATTTAAATTCTTTTTTTTCTCAATTGTGAAGAAGTATTTATTGGGATAGCTCTTTACTCATTTTATCTATACTTTTTATTGTCCTACTTGGAATTAAGAGTTACTATTTTGACGAAGGATTTTGAAGGGAGGGATATTTTCGCTTTCATTTGTAGCTCTAAGTTGTTCAAACAGAAAATTTAAATTGCATGATATAACCCCATTTTTTCTTTTTGTTTCCTTCCTTGCTATGTTTCTACTATAATTAGACATTGATTAATGCACCTTTAAAAATAAACATAACTATTAAAACAAGAAAATCATATTAGAGTTTTAAATGTTACAGAAGTCAAATTTCATAGTGTTGACGAAGATATATGAATTACCTTGCTTTCTTCATAAGCACATTTCAAATTGCAAATGTCCTTTTTATAGTCTTCTAATTGTCCTATCTAGAGAAATGTTCTACAGATATATTTAATTATGAAAATCATTTTATTGGTAGATGCAAATTACAACTGGGAAGTATCACACCTTTTTTATTAGCAATTCCTCTGTCTACTCTTATGGTTCTGGATTGTGTGGTGTACTTGGTCATGGGCCTGAAACAACTCAATGTGTGGCAATTACCAGACTTGATTTCCCACCTTTGGCACGTGTGGTTCACGTTTCAGCCTCCTATAATCATGCAGCTTTTGTCATGCAATCTGGAGAGGTTTGTAATTGCTTATCCCTTATTTAGTTAGCCTTGATCAAATCACTAGCTATTTGTTTGGTTTCAGTAAAGAATGACTTGGAGCATAACCATGCATTTATGTTGAGGTCCATCCATGAGAATGTTAGAAATAGATATATCCATTTTTGGGTTTGCTCCTAACATCTAAAGCTTTTGCGATAGTTAGTTTCTTGACATCGAATGGATCCTCTTTGACCAAATTGTCAAGAATTTGATCCTTGCTGCCTCCACTCTCCTAATTATATTTAATTTCAGGACAAGGTTGGGGTAGGCCTTTGCTATGTTTCGAAGCGCTTTTGCAAAAGGGGGCAAGCTAGAGATAGAAATCAAACCATTTTAAGGTTTGCACCTAATAGCTTTGCTTTTTGGACAAGCTCATTGATAAAGAACAATGGAAGCAACACAGCTTCACGGGGTGGGGGGATGGAGGGTGATAGATTTTGCATCTAATCTCATTATATATGGAGTGTGCATGTATGAGAAACTCCCCTTTCATCATAGGTTCAAGAGTTTTACTTAAAGGCATGATATCTACTACTTTTCTTTCCTAGCATTCTTATGCCTTGATAGTCCACTACTTGTATTGATGAAGTTGGTTTGAGGCATACCGTAGGTGCAGATTAATTTAGGTGATATCAGGACCTCAGAACATATTACATTGTGGATGCTACCACTTAACACTTTCTGCCTATAGGTTTCTTTTTATAGTGTGGTAGCATGAGTCCATCATTGGAAAACTTTGAAAATATTTATATTCTTTAAGTGAGTCCAAAAGCACCCTTCATTTACCATAAAGAAAGTGGAGAGTTGAGGTTCAGGTAAAGAAGCATCATGAATTAGGAGGAAGGCTATGTTTCTATCTGGGGATTGGGATAATATGATTTGGCAGGATTTTTGTCAAAAGAGGGGAATAATAGGCTATGTGATGGGCACAAGACAGACTTCAAAGCTTAATTATGACAGTCTGAACCTGAGGGCTTTGCTACTGCATATTTTTACCAATATAAATTTGAATTACCATAGGTTTGTGATAGTAAGTTTACTTTGTTCTTTGCTTCGTTCTTTCCCTCTCTTTGATTCTCTTTTTTAGTAGATTCCTTAATGCCAAGAGATTAAAGAATGTTATGATGGAAACGAAGGGAAACCAAGCCAAGATAGAAATTTGGAAGCCTGCAGACTTCCACCAATGCCATCCATGGCATGATTCATTGATGAAAGCCGCAAATTGGAAGAAAAAAAAATTCCTGGAGTTCTATGCCCTTATGCATCTATTACTCTAGCAATGGAATAGGATATAGAGTAATTCTTGTAGTTACGTAGGGAATGTCTATGGTTGTTTTGTCCTGGTGTTAGTGGTGCTAAATGTTAAAAGTGGAGGCCTTCTGACTAAACTAGTCACCTGAGCAAGCTACTTTTCAAGGATTTCTTTCTTTTCTTTTTTTTTATATAGAAAAACCTTCCAAGGATTTCAATTGGTGGGAAATTGCTAAATGCCTGAATTTTCATTTTCTCAAAACTTAGGATAAGCTCTTCTTTGGGAATGCTGTAGCTTTCGCTTGTGTTGCTTTTGACATCAAAAGTTACAAATTTTTGTTTGATGACATTTTTTTAAAGGCACTTCTTTAAGTGTTTTATTAAACTCTAGATGTTCTTTCGAGAAGCAACTTGGGCTATTGTAGCTGTGTAAAGTACAAACTACCTTAAAAACCTTCAACATGTTTTAATAATCTTCCTTTCCATATTTAAAACCTATTTAACATTATAATATATATTTTGGTTTTACTTAGAGCTGTTTGTAAAAAAATTCATTAAATATTGTTGTTAACCAATGTTGTAAACAATTGTACTGCATTTTCCTGATCATTATGTTGAATTTTTTCCACAACATATTTTTCACCGCATCTACCATACAGTAGCTTTCGAAAAGCCATAGCATTTCGAATATGGCCTAAGATTTTCTTTTCAAAATAAACAGTGACTAGGCTGCAGCTAGACTCTATCAAATCCACCATTCCTTTTCTACATTAATTTTATTCTAATATGCAGAGAATCAGACATGTAATTGGAAGAAGTTTGACATTCAAATTTAAATGTAGCGGAAACACTACAACTGGAAGAGGTTTGACATAGTAATGTGCTCTAACCTGCCAAACTCAGTAACATATATGCATAACTGAGTTGTCTAGATGGTTCAACTTATCTGCAAATATAAAGTAGTGCTTGTAAAAGCCCTATACATACTGCTAGGTCTAGAGACTTCTTTGCAAGATCCATACTGATAAGCTTGAATTCATAAGTGCAATGTGTCTGCCCTGAAAAAGATGGTTTTTAGTTGTCAATTGATTGATTAATACTAGTTTCCATCATTTACTTAGATTTTATGTTTTACTGATGCAGGTATTCACATGTGGAGATAATTTGCCTTCTTGTTGTGGGCACGAAGATACAAGCCGACCAATTTTTAGGCCTCGGCTTGTTGAAGCCCTGAAGGGGGCTCATTGCAAGCAGGTAAACTGTATGACTCATCATCACCATAAGATGATAATTGTTGACTAGTTTGAAAATTAATGGTTGGTCGCAGATTATATGTTTCAACTCTGTTTGGAGAATATCTTCTCTTTACAAATATGAACAATGAAATTTTTTAATCTCTAATCTTGCTTTATCTAATGAATGACTTACTCATCCCATATCTCACTTTGCTTATAATAACTATAACCACTTCTGCCTTGCAATCATATCCTATAATCTTAATCTATTTCATGGTTTGATTTAAATCTTTCTATGAAGCCTAAAGTAAAGCATTTTGTACTTTTTGTTTCCGAAGATTATTAATCTATCACCAGGTTTGTTCAAGGTGGTTCTTATCTCTTTGATAATAGTCTTCAGTTATATATCTGAAAAATTATGTTGTCTTTCAATTAAAATAATGCTAAGTCTTGTGAGTAATCCTGCTGATTGTCAATTCATATAGGCATAAAATGTCCCACTAGTTTTCTTTGATAAGTCTTTTGTATAGCCAGACCGTTAGGCTAAGACATGTGCCTCCCTCTCTGTCTCTTCAATCCTCAGTATTTATATTTACTGTTCCGTGAAGACTATTTTGCTAAGGCTTTTACTATAATTGCTGAAGCATGGAAACCACTCTCAGGTTGCAACAGGGCTTAACTTCACAGTCTTCCTCACTAGACATGGTCATGTTTATACATGTGGAACCAACACACATGGCCAACTTGGTCATGGTGACACTCAGGACATACCAACTCCCAAAATCATTGAAATGCTTGGCAAGGTTGGCTCTGTTGTTCAGATTGCTGCTGGACCAAGCTATGTCTTAGCTGTCATGGATAATGGAACAGTATACTCCTTTAGATCAGGGACTAATTTCTGTCTTAGCCATGGTGAGCAACATAATGAGTTTCAACCATGTGCTATACAGACATTTAAAAGAAAAGGTATTCATGTGGTCCATGTTTCTGCTGGTGATGAGCATGCAGTGGCACTTGATTCAAATGGATTTATGAGTTTCATTTGATAGGATGAAGTTTTCATTTTTTTAACTATTTGTTGATTTTAGGTATAGTAAGTATTGCTCTTAGTTATTGTTATTATTGGTCCAGGTCCATACCTGGGGCAAGGGCTACTGTGGTGCTTTAGGCCATGGAGATGAAATTGATAAGACAATTCCAGAGATCTTGACTAATCTTAATAGCCATTTGGCTGTTCAGGTATTGTGTCCATAAGTTCTGATCATCTGTGTTGTTGGACTAAATGATTTACAGCAGGATAAAAAAAAAAAAGCCAAAATTGCAAATAACCTCATTCAACTTTAAACTTCTGGCAAATAACTCCCTATAGTTTTAATTTTGGCAACTAGCCACTTCAACTTTTTATGTGGCAAATAGCTTATATTTAAAAAAAAAAAAACTCATAAATTTAGAAGTACTAACTAAAATTCTAATTACATAAAATTAAAAACAAATTTTACTTACTAGTAGACTTGTTGAATCAAGTTGTATGTAATTTCAATTCAATTGATTCATTTCTCTCCTTCTCTCTAACTTCTTAGCGAATTGTGATTGTTATCACATGTTATAAGTTCAAGTGGTCAATTTCAAAACCACGAGGGAACATTTCCCAAAGGATCAAAGTTGTGGTTTTTCTTTTTTCCTTTTTCTTGAAGCTCAGTCTTATCCATTAATTTTGAGATTTTGCTTATTCCTTTCACGACGTAGTCTTGCTTATTGTTACTTGTAGGTCTATGCGAGAAAGAGGAAAACTTCTGTTCTGGCTCATTCTGGTTCAGTCTTTAGATTTGGATGGATGGGATTTGGAAGCCTTGGATTTTTGGACAGAAGGCTATCTGATAAAGTTTTGAAGCCTCTAATCCTTGATACCCTCCGAACTCATCATGTTTTTCAAATCAGCACTGGGTTATAGCACACTATTGTAATCACTAACAGAGGACAGATCTTTGGTTTCGGAGACAACGAGAGAGCGCAACTTGGCCATGACACATTAAGAGGATGTCTTGAACGAACACAAATTTTCATTAAAGATACTGCTGATAATGTACATGTTATTTCAGGAAGAGACTAACATACCACGACCAATCACCTTTTTGTGGAGGTTTGTTTCATCTGACATCAAACACAAATTTTCCTATTCTCTGAAGATTGCTACATTATGTTGTATTATAGTGACAAAAATGAAACTCAACACTAGAAATTGTCGTTTTTCTCATCATGTTGACCGTTGGTTTTATGTGTTAAGAAACTCCTGAAACTCGAGCTGTTAATCTGCTGATGGATAAGATAGGTACCTTTCAAAATGAATTATGAACTGGATGATAATCCTTCAAGTTGACTTTATCTCAAATTTGATTTCTGGTTTCTTTAACCTATCAGATTTTATTTCATATTTCTTCTAACCTATTGTTATTAAGTGTAAACAATGGTGACTGCCCTTTTGCAATTCTAGGGTAATTTTATCTTCATTTTAGCTTCATTCAAGATTCAAAGTACTTTCTAGTCTCAGGAGGCCAAGTAGTTGGACCAGATGCATTTTGTTATGTATGCTTTTTCATGCTAAGTATTTTGAAAGATACAAGTGGTACCAGAGCTAATATTTGAGGGTGGGCACTTGCTCGCTCAATTTTTTGAAGTATGATATATATAGTATTAAGTTATTATTTTATGCCTTATATATTTATATTTTTGAACTAAGTAAAATCACACACATATTAGATATGTTTGGGTTTTTTTATTTAATATTTTAATGATGATTAGAATAGTTATGTAAATTCTACTTTAACTAGAATAAATGATGATTATCATGTGAAATGTTAATATTATTTAAAATATTTGATAATTATCTTGTAAATTCTAATTTAATTAGAATGGATGATGATTATCTTGTGAGATTTGAAATTGCAATAACAAGATAGTATAAATTTATATGCTTATGATTTTGGATAAGCATGTTGATTGTGAATTTTATAAATTATAAACTAGTACATTAGATGACATTATTTTGTCTTATGGTTAACTAAGCATTGGTGCTACATAAGGTGTAAATTTATTTAATAATTTCTATACTTAGAAATCATGAATGACTATTATTTTGAGGAATGGATTTGTGTGAAAAAAGGAAGAAGTGTCTATAGATTCAAATGATATTTAAAAAATTAGATATTATCTTTAATTCAAAAGTAGAAGATATAGTGGGGGTTTATCCATGGAAATTGTTAAAAGATTATCAAATTTTGACAACTTGGTTTTAGGAGATAAAGACCCCTTATAGTTTTACACACAAATAAATCAAACAATGGATAATCAATTGTTTAGTTGGTCTTAATAATTTATTGGAATCTTATAGTGTGTACAATTCAAATTGTATTTAAGGTATATATGTTTCATAATTTAAACTACAAGACTAAAGTTAATATCCAAATAATAGTTATTGAGAGTTAATGATTGTTCTAAGATACATTGAAATAAATATGAATCTTGGATTGAAATTTAGAAACTCTTGTATATTTGGTTGGATATAATTTTAACTAGTTGGATTACTAGTTGTAATATCTCAAATAATAATTCTCATTCAGTAATAAGTATGAAATTACCTTGTTAAGATAATAATTAAATCAATCAAAGAGGGAAGGACCGAATTGAAAAGTCAAACGGACCCAGTAAGTTTTGGTATAAATAGGGGTAGAAGTGTAATTTTTGAAAAATTGCAAGACATGTTAATAATTAAATTTAGAACTATCAAAAGATCCAAAAATCATGATTTGGAAATTTTATGCAATTTTGGATTAGAAAATACCTCTAAAGGGGGCAAATGTGTGAATAATGGGTAACATGTCTAATTTTCACTAAATAATTTTGGGTTTTTTATTTATTCCATCCATCTTTTAGCCAATTGAGACAAATGGACATCTCACCATCTTCTCCATTATATGCACAAAGAGATATGCACAAAGAGGAAGAAAAATAAGATGAAAAATGGTGGAAAAAATGGTAGAAGAAAGAGAAAAATTGAAGTTGATTTTTCAAGATAATTTCTTCACTTTTTGCACTTATGGTATAAGAAAAGTTATAGAGCTCACATAGTGTTATCTAATGATCCAAATATTTTCTCCCATCGTGGATTTTAGCTTAGATGCAGTGAACGATTTGGTGGATTCAAGTAGAGAAAAGTGAAACAAAAGAAAGGGTAAGCTTTCTTATAAGAATTTCTTAAATAGTTTGTAAAAATTTCAAGTTGAAATAGATCCTCCATGGCCAAGATCATGAAGTTTTGTTCTTCCTCACCATATTTGTGATCTAGAGATTTAGGTGAAAAAATTTCTCTTCATGACCTAGGTGAAACTCTAGCTAGAAAGTAGAGAATCAAAATAGAACCAAGTTGTCCAAGTAGGTCTTTGATCTATTGGCACCTAGTAATGTAATAAAATAAATTTCTAAGTAATTTATGATGCAATTTAGAATTTTAAATGTAGAAATAAGTATGGTAAAAGCATTTAAACTAATAATAATGACAGTAATGAATACTATATATATGTATAGGGATTGGTTAGTGCCAAAAGTGCTATCAAAGATTGAGTTTAAAAAGGAGATATTGTCATTGCAAGGAAAAAAAAAAAAAGAATTAGCTTAAAGTAGCAAGGTAGCTCCTTCTCCATTCTTCATATACTATGTGTGTGCTTATGCTTAGTGGTTGCATACTTGATGAATTTTCATGTTTTATGTTGTTATGAGTTGATGTATGATAGTGTAAGATCTCATATAGAGCCTTAGTGGCTTACAATTAATGTTATGTTTCATGACTTATAGGGTTTGGACATCGCGATCTTACCCGATGTTGAATATGATATGGTTATGAACTAAAATTAAAGATGTTAACTCTAGCATAATTTCATGAGCTATTTTCATGTTATAATGATGTGTGCATTATTTTGCATATGTGTGTCATAGTGTGTATAGAATATAAAGTGAGCTATTAGGACTTTTTGTGTCATCATATCTTTAAGTAACCATTACAAGTGGATCTAGTAAGGATAAACAAAAAGAATAACCTCTTAGATCTTTTCGAGTAGCAAAGCGAAGAGGCTTGGTTAGTTGGATGCTTAGATATGTTAATGTATGTAACAAGAATTCAAGAATTAAAAATGTATTACCATGTAACTTAGAAAATATGATAATGTAACACAAGACTTTCTTGTATGTGTATAAGTACAAGTATGAGTGAATGATTCCAAGTTCAAAATTTGGTATGTTAGAACCTATTTAGTCAAATTTTATTTTTATGAAGATAAAATATTGTGAGAGAAGAGAAAATGTGAAAAAGTAAGTAGATGGACTCCAAAAATTATGATCTTTGGTGCAATTAACCTTAATATATCAAAGTTTACCTGTACCAAAATTTATCAAATTTTGAGTTAAGTAGCTACCCTTATTGTATGCTTAAAGTATGAAGAAATATGCAGAAAAATTTTCTAATATTATGATGTTGGGACTGCTCCATTTAATCGTTAAATGAATCCCTCCTCTCAGTTCACATGCCATTTGCAAATCACATAGCTGCTTCATCAAACGAAGAAGTCATCGAGTTAGACCAACTAAAGCACACAGCAAACACGACAAGCCCTTTCATTAACCTAAAATTCCCATCACTTTGCAGATAAGGTGTTTGAAAAAAAATGTCTAAAGCAAACCCAACCCAACTAATTTGTACCAATACATAATCTAAAGATGCTGATGTAATGGGTTCTTGTTCATGGAGCCTAAAGCCCCAAGATGAGGCAATATGCCCAAGCAATGGTAATGAAGGCGGTAGAGGAAAAGTTGAGACCTTAGGACCATATTAGTGGCAAGACAATGAAATAATGAAGCTTGGTTACATGTTTGAAAGTGGGGCGTTTGTGAACACAAGTGAGAATAATGTGGAACATGAAAACAATTCAATCTTGAGCAAAAATACTGACATGGTAGGGGGAGATTTATATGAATTGGAGGAAAAGGAAATAATAGGAGCAAATAAGGATCACATGACTAAAAATGATAACACTGTGGAGGGTATTTTTGATTAATCAAAGAACTCTATCTAAGATTGCCAGTGGTTTGATTGGGATTTTACAGGTAGTGTTCAACCTGATGATAATCATTGGGGTCCTTGTGAAAAAGAAAACTCAAACGTGACTTGTTTGTGGGGTGAGGCAATTGTAGCAGATGCAATTTTTCCTATGATTGCATGCTGGGCAGAGACTTTAGCATTCAATCTATTCAACTGTACTAATAAAAAATTCACTACTTGCATGGCGAGGTAAGATTTATTGGACATGTTCTAAAAATGTTGTTGAAGTTATTAATTATAATAAGGGCAATAAAATTTTTGAATTGGTTAAATATTCATGTTGTTTTGGGGGAAAATATGAAAGGCAATAAGAAGGTAGAGGAAAGTTGTAATCTTATGTTTCCCTAATTTGTAATGTGATTCCAAAAGTTATATAGTCATATTCATTATAATTTTTGTCTTTTTACTACACTTCATTTTCATTCACTTCATTGTCCCACATGCCTTAATATATGAAAGCAGCCTTAGGCCCATGGATCATATTTTTATGTACGAAAAGATATCAAAAATCCAATAATCTTGAAATGATTTTTTTTTAAATGTTCTCTTTAAAAGTAGTTTTTTAACCTCAAAATTCTTCATTATTCTCTCTAATTGCACTCATTCATTTGTTTTCTCCATTTATAAGAAATTATTTTCATCTTCCTTGTAACTTAATATTTTTCAATTGAGTCACACCTAATAATTCTACAAACATTGTGAGGCAATCCAGCATAAAAACAATCTACATAATTTTATCTCCATTACTTGTATCAAAACATAGGCAAAATAAATAGAGAAGACAAAAACAAATTTATTGAAAAAATGTATATTTACAAAGGATAGACTTTACCTATAATGAGGGCCTAAGACCTACATATCCAGTTACAGGAATCAAAGTCAATGTAGTTCAACATAAAAATGTGTAGCAATTAGTTGATATTTTTTAATTTTTTGTGAAAAAGCAAGATAGCAAAAATCAAATTGATTTTCACAAACAAATCAAGCTTGACATTTGGTTGATGTATTTTAATTACAAAAACAATGTGATTTCACTCTCTAGCTCTCTTAGTTTTCTTTCTTTTTTATTTTTTTTGAATTTTTGGAATTAGAATTTTTTTAATTTTGAAAACGACATTAAATTATGATGGAAAAGGTTTTTTTACAATTTCTGAGTTTTATTTTTGGGATTTTCAAAGTTGAAATTTTTATTTTAAATTCAAAGAAGAGAGAAATTATTGAGGTAAAAGGTTTTTTTAGGATTTTTCAAATTTATGCTTTTTGGATTTTTGAAATTGAAAATTTTATTTTAAATTCAAAAAAGGAATGAAATTATCAAGGTAAAGGTTTTTTTTCTTACATATTTTTGGATTTTGGATTCTTAAAATTGAATTTTTTATTTTAAATTCAAAAAAAGGAGTTAAAATTTTGAGGTTATAGTTTTTTCAAAGGATTTATGGAATTTATGTTATTTGGATTTTTTTGTTTTTGAAATTGGAAATTTTATTTTAAATCTCAAAAATAAATAAATCCTTAAAGAAAAGTACTTTGGGATTTTTTTTTTTTGGGTAAAAAAAAGTCAAATATATGCTATTTTTAATCAGAAATTATTTAATTTTGTATTTTTAAAAACCATATGTTAACTTTCGAAGCCTAAAGAGATTAGAAATTTCACATAGCCTATACCAGTTAACTCATAAGGGCCTGAGGGGACTATTGGTCTCACACAATGGTTCCAAAGAAATAAATTAATTAAATGGAAAAAGAAATCATTTTGTAAATTGAAATTGCTTTTATTGATTCAATTATTTATTTATTTGTTGTAAGAAAAATTATATACTAACTTGTGAAGTTTGAAGAGACTAAAGATCTCACACTGCTTCTACTAATTAGCTATTAAATACATGAGGAGACTAATGATCTTATATGGCAACCTTATAAAGAAAAGGCCCAATTAATTATTTCATAAATGAGGAAAAATTTTATAATATTACTATTCCTTTAATTATTTATTTTAGAAATAGAATATTAACTTTTGAAACTTAAGGAGATTAAGGATTTCACACATCCTCTACTAGTTAATTCCTAAGTGCCTGAGAAGACAATGGTCTTACATGGCAACTTTTAGATAATGTAAAACTAATTATTTCATAATTAGAAATAATTTTATTTCAATACAATTTATTTATTTATTTATTATAGAAATTATGTGCTAACTTTCAAAACCCAAGCAAACTAGGAGTCTTACATAGTTTCAACTTGTTAATTCCTAAGTGGCTAAAGAGAGTAATGATCTCACACAACAACGTTTGCATATAATAATTATAATAAAATAATGGTTGTTACATAACATGATTAACAGGGAGAAGCAATAATTGAATTCTAGCACACATTGAGCATCCAGACTTGTGAAGTTATTCGACTATGCAAATCTGTCCACCATTGAACCCAATCCAAAAACTAGTTGACATTTCTTGCAAAATTTTAATTCATCAACATGGTTTAGTTGTTCAAAATTTTAGTGCATTACATATTTAAACCAGAGAAAAACCTATACAATATTATTTGAAGCCAAGAGCAACATGCAATCACGTAGAAGTTTTACATGGAATTTCACCCAGAAATGTGACCATATGCAATACTTTTGCCCAAGGCAAAATCTACACTTCTGCAAACATTTAGGACTAAATTTTGTGTTTAAATATAACCATTTGCAATAATTTTTAACTCAAGATAGAAACCCCACATGCACAAAAAAATCCCTCTAAAAACATAGTGTAGAAACATGACCATTCGCATCACTTTAAAAGCTAGGATGGAATCTTCATCACAAACATTATATAGAGGATAAAGAGCAATATGTTTCCATAGCATTCACCCAAGTAAAATTTTTAGGACATAAGCAAGTTGGCATGTGATTCCAAATTAGCTTAAGCCTAAAACAACTAAAACAATTGAAAATAACATTAGTACCAAAAATTTATTTATAATCAAGCTTAAGATCATTAGATAGCTATTAAACTCTAAGTAGGTTTTACATGTTAATATGGACTTCAAGGAACCTCAATAAGGTCTTAGAATGACTTAAATTAGGTTCTATAGTAATTTTCTTAATAGGCAAAAACCAGTGACAAAACTACAAATTTTACCTGATATGAGCCACTGTAGCCTAATTGAGAAAATTGGAGGTCATGAGAAGCTTTATTACATCTAAATTGACTTAGAAAGTCTCTTAGTTAGAGACTTTTGGCTCTGGAAGGCAGAAAAATAGTGATAGGGGCATTTTAGTCATTTATGAATTACTTTAAGTCTTTTTTAGTAAAAAGCTTTTTCTAAAAGCTTCTCCCACCCTTATGCACGACCCATCCAGCAAAATAAGAAAGAGAAGGTCTAATTTTCATGTGAAGAAGAAGAAGAAGAGAGAAACAAGAAGAAGGTAAAAAGGGTAAGAAATCTTCCTCTTTTTATCTTACTTTAGACAGCAAACTTCTCCTTTTCAATAGCTCTCTTCTCATGTAAATTTTAGTCTATAATTCAAACCTTGAAGAGAAATTTCATGCAATTAAATGGCTGATTTGGTGACTTTAATGGCAACATAATAAAGAGTTATGTTAGCCATGCAAAACTACATATAATTTGTAAATGGAAAAGTGAGATTTTAGGGTGAAATTTTCTTTTATATATATATATAAGAAAAAGGGTTTCATAAAATTGATTCTAAGACATGATTTAGAGTACATTTGGAGTGCTTTTATGGTTTCTCTAGTTCCTCTCATGGTAGGAGAATTAGATTTCTCATTAGTTTCCTAAAACCCTTCAAATATGCCAAGTTGTAGAAATTGGCATTTATGGAAGAGATCTTAAGAACTAATTTAAAGATAGCATTATTTATGACAATAAAAATAAGTGATTGATGGCTTCTCTTGTTCATATAAGCTGAATTAAGTTCATTTTATGAAATAGACCATTAAGAGGCCATTAAGCCAATTTTTCTAAAATGAAGAAGCATAGGGGGCTACACTATTTTTATGAATTTTACTATGATATTTTGGATGTAAATGGAATCCTTAAAACCCCTATGATCCATATCTAAGAAGTTATTATAGTGAAAAAGTGAATGAAAGAGATGGCCCATGTAGAATAATGAAGTCATGAATAAATAAAATGTAATAACTAGGTCTAAATGATGTATATATGGGAGTTTAATAATAAATCATATGTATATAGCGATTTTCTATTGCCAAAAAAGCTATCAAGGATTAAGTTTGGAGAAGATATATTGTCATGGCAGGGAAAATCAATAAAGGAATTAGCTTGATGTAGCAATGTATATCTTTCCCAAGAAAGGAATTAGTGATTGCATACTTGATAAATTTTTGTACTTTATGTTTCTATGAGTTTATGTGTGATGGGGAGACAACTCACATGGAGCCTTAGTGGTTCACAATTGATTTTATTATATTTCATAAAATTTTGAGTTAAATAGTTGTCCACTTTGCATGCTTAAAGTATAGAGAAATATGCAGATTTTTTTTATACATTAGGTTTGGCAACACCTGTGGAACTAAATGGATGAATTTTAGGATAAAATTTTCTTTTCAAGTCCTTGAGGTACTAATGAAGTATTCTGGAAAGTTCATGTCATTTGGATTCCATTTAAGTGGGTTTTACACTAAATATCAATAACAAAATTTTGATTATACATAATTTCGTACAACCACAATTATGGATTTATTTGAGGAGACAAATGAATGAATTTTGAATTAAAATTTTGGCAGGAAGTCATTTTGTTAGTCTAATAGTCTGAAAAATTTCACAATTTTTGGAACTTCAATGAATAAATTATGAATTTCTAAAGTTGGCAAACTTACCATATGAATAGTACCACAGAATTAGAATTTGTCTTCCCTATTTAGCTACCTTCCCATCAAGTTCTCTTCATTTTTATGACTTGATTAACTTCAGTTTCTTGTGTGCACATGGAAAACTTGCATACATGATGTTATGTATTAAGGGAAGACACATTTGCCTTTCCTAAGCTCTTCAATGATGCTTTTTCATTATGTAGCTCCCAATGCAAAGTCCTAGGATTGCATCTCACAATTTCAGATATCTTTAATGCTTCAAGGATGTTGGCATTACCCTTTCTATGATAGAGGAATTTTTTGTCACTGTGTACCCTTCCCAAGTTTCAAAACATCATCCATTCTCTCTTTCACAACCTTTCCCAATGTCCTTCACTTAACTCTTGCTCCCTCCCTTCTAATTTCTCCTTACCCCTTTGATCTGTCTTTAGCTCTCTATCTATCTATCTCTCTCTTTCTCCATGTTTCTCATGTTCATCTCTAGCATTCTCTTATAGTCTCCTCATTGCCATCTTAGCTCTATCCAAGCTCTTCTCATTGCATTTTTCTTTTATTTTCATTTTCCACTCCTCTCATTTTTCTTTCTCTACATCAATCCTATGCCTAAGTACTCAAGCCTCCTCTCCTCCAAATGCTCTATGCTCTTCCTTACATCTCATGGTTCAGCAACCTCTAAGGCACTTTCTTCTTTTTGGTTTTTCCTGCCTAAGCTCCTCTGTATATACAAAGACTGGTCCTTTTCTTGTCCATTCCTCAAGCTCTCCCCTGACAAAGACTTGAAGAGGAGAGCTAAGCAGCTAGCCTACCTTTTGCGATATGTCAGCAAAGAGCTTGTCCTTTCAAATTTGGTATTTTGTTGAGATGAAAAGAGTCATTTTATCCTTTTGTTGAACCTATCTTTACTTATACTTGACCAATGTAATATATAAGGGATGTAGCTTTTCCTAATTCATACTATGCGTAGGCAATGGATAGTATGTTTTAGGCTTCTTAGCTTATCTCACCTCCCTTTGTGGTATCTTGCTCTGCCTGAAGCCTCTTGCCTTTTGTCTGTGTTTTATGACATTGGCTCCTTTTATTTTTATCTTCTGGTTTCTCATTTCTCTTATTTTTCTTTTTCTTTTTTTTGTTGATTTTTCTGTTGTTCCTTGTTACTAAATCCCATTCTCAACCTTCATCATTTTTATCACCATTTTTTTTATCGTCTTCATCTTTTTAACCTTTTTTAACCATATTTTTCCCTTCATTTTTTCAATTTCCATTTTTTTTATCATTTGTAACTTCAGGTGGAGAGTTCACAACTACACAAAAATCATTTTTTTTATTTTTTAACCTTCAATAATTCATTAGTAAAGTCTTAAATGAGAAGAGTTGTGCCTAACCATAAGAGAAAATGATATCAATCCCTAACATCCAACATCAAGGAATCAACAAAATTAAGATAACAAAACCCAAATGTTGATTACCATTATTTGGATTGGTGGGAAGCAATTTAAGGGTAAAATGTTAATTAACATTATAAAAACCCAGTTCTAGTGTTCATGGTTCGATTTAACATTTATGGTGCTTTGTAAAAAAAAAAAATTTATTACATTACTGCCATAAAGTGGCATTTTAAGAGTAGACATGATAGTCTCTGGCTTTATAATGAGTGAGCATGGGGAGAGTAAGAAAAGCCATTCATGTTTTGCATAACAAGAAAACTTCATGAAAAGCTAGAGGTAATCTATATAGATCTGATAATATCATTTCCATGACAGAATCACATGACCCCAATCATTAGAGAACCTGAAGATGAGAAGTAAAAACAAACAATTTTAAAAAAAAAAAAAAAAAAGGACACATCCTTGAAGTGTTTATAATTGCATGATATCAGACACAACATCATCAATCAAAGAATTGAATATTTGATCTCGAACTTTTGCTCCCAATTCAAAAGGATCAATATCAAGATCATTTTCCATACCAGCTACTCATGTCCTTATCTACATGCTCATCCATTAATGTATGCCCCTTACCTCTCTAACTTGATATCTCCTCGTGCACTTCGTCTGCTAGCTATTCATTTCTTCCCACCATTTCAAACCCTTTGGCCTATGTTTTATATCCCCCGTTAACACAACACCCACATCTCAAGTCCAAACATTCACTCACACAATCAAATATAACATTCCGTCGTATCTCAAACTCAGCATCATCACCACTCTCAAACCCTCCTATTCTACTTTCTAACTAATTAAATAGATGAGGGGCTATGATCTCAGGTGCTCAACCCAAGGCAAAGTCTATAAACATCGATTCCATATTCGATAATATATCCTTCACATTGTCTAACTCAGATGTGCTTAATCTTCAAAACTTCAAAACAGAAAATGTGTTTGTATGCTTCTTTACAGTATTTGAGGAAGTTGAATCTGATAACTCTGGATCAGCTTCTACAGTATAAAACTTCTTTGAAAAAATCAAGTCAAGAGATTCCTGAGCATAAGCAGATGAGCACAGCTTGCTTCTTGAAAATTAATAGTAAAGTACTAGCACTCATCAGTGGAGTTAATTGCCAATATCATGGCATAATCATAATACTTCTTTTACCTTCCAAACTATTAGTGCCATACGTGCCAATTGAAGCTGAGCAACTTTTAGTTGAAAAGGAAGGTTCTAGAATAAAAATTAGAATTAGATGTTGTTAAGAAAGCCTGGCAACCAAGAAAGGGGGAATTGGATGTTATATAAAACTTACAAAACAATCAGGGAAAGCTTAATGATTTAAAACAATAAATGCACAATATAAAGAGAATAAGGGAGGAGAATGGGCACAGATATTTATCCTACTTTAACTTCTACCTAAGCTTACATCCAATCCCAAAGCAACCTTTTAGAATTTTTCACTATCACAATAAACAAATACAATAACTCAAGAGAACCTTTCCTTAATCTCAAGCTCTCACAGTTTGACTCCTTTAAGGAACCTCCTTGAATACAACTAGGAATAAACTCCCTATCAACCCATGCTCTCTCTCAACTTAACTCTCTCAAGGAATCTTCTAGTGTTTGTTATCATTAAAACCACAGTCTTCAACAAATGGACTCAACAATATCCCTCTTTTTGATGATGACAAACATAAAATTATTAGTTCTCCACAAGGGAAAGTTTTTCAAGTGTATGTGTTTTTAAAACACGTAATTCTTTAGTGGTTGATATGATCACAATATCTTCAACATTTAAAACATATAACATCATCTACTTTATTATCAGAGTATAAGTGTTCATTCAAGCACATTCAATTAATGATTAATACCAAATTCAAGAAATAGTCAACAACTATTAAATAGTCTGAACAATAACCAAAGAGATAACTTCCAAAACATAAAACCTCCTAAACAACTAACAATTATTCCTATTCTCTTACAATTCTTTCTATTTCTCTCCTCTTTTGTCACATAAAAAAAGGAGGAAGAGAACTAGAAGTTTCTTGCCTAAGGAGGTTGCTCATGATAAGCCTCAATACGCTCATGGTGAGCATTTATTTCTTTAAGGGTATCCTAAAATGTTTGCATTTGGAGACTGCATGTATCCATCTTCAGGTTCAAGGCTTGAATCTTTGCAAGCAGGATTGGCTCAGGTATGATGATGGTCTCAAGATGAGTTGGTGTATAATCCGTAAGAGCTAGAGGTGATAGAGGTATAGGAGTAGAAGACCCTTCTTCCTCTGGGACTATAAATGTAAGAGGTTAGGAAGAGCTAGAGGGACCAGTGAGTGCTGCAGGTGGAGACCTTTGGGCTCTAGGGGTTTTCCTAACCCACTGACCTTGAAGAGTCTTGGTAAACCCATGCCTTGCAAATTTTCCAACCAATCAACAGGGGGACTCCACATCATCCTCAAGTGGAGATACACCGTGGTGTTAGAGGTGTTAGAGGATAGCTAAGATGATAGTCCCAAATGGCAAAGGAGAAATCTTCTTTTTCTTACAAGTGACCATCCTCTGAATAATGAGCTAAGTAAGCCTAAAGCTCTCACTTTCCAAGGTACTCTTCATCATAAATAGCTCTGGCTTACTCTCATAGGTAAAATTTCTAGACTTGTTGATCAAGCAGTGGGTGATGATGTAGTGTAGTAGCCTATTCTCATGAGATAGGTCATTGACAATGAGCAGCATATTAGGATTCACTGTGGGAATGTCACTGACCCTATTTAGTGCCTCCAACTTATTGTACCTCGACATAGTCTCGAGAGAATTCAGATGATCATTAAAATAGTGACTAGTAAGAAGAGGAAGGTGAAGTATTTCAGCATAAGCCTCACTTACAAACACAATTTTAGTCTCTCTAATATCAGTGATGAAAATATAGCTAGTGAGGTTATAGGTGAGATTGGAATAGAATGCCCTAATAACCTTAGGGCTATAATCAAATTTCAATCCCAACAGATGACCCAACCTAGCATTAAAGAATAAATTAAATAGACTAAAGCCTTCATCTTGGAGGAATAAAGATGGACATACATACTAGGGAGAAATTCCTCTGTTAGAAGTTCTCAATGAAGGTGATCTCCTGAGTTCGGGAGGAAAATAGTGGAGGAGGACCAAATGAAGAGCCACTTGATGGATTCTTTGCCTTTGGGTGCTTGGTGGTAGGTCACTCTGCCATTGATGATGAAGAAAGCTTCCATGAAAGCCAAGAATGATGGAGATTTTCAAGTGTGAGAGTGAAAAGAGCATAAAATCCCAATTTAAACTGATGAAGCACTAGATTGAGAGGATTAATCAGTGATTTAAAGCAAATGGGAAACAAAATCACCAAGATTTGATGTAATTTGGTCAAAAATTAAGGAGTAAGAAAAAGGGGAAAGTAGTCAACTGGTGAAAGTAAAGTTGGATATGAAAATTAGGGCATCGACTACTCTATATAGCAAGTTCTAGCATCGACCAATCAACAAGATATACTATTTATCTTAGGGGTTCCATTTTCCCTTCCAATCACAGATCAACACGTTTTATAATCCATCATCATTCTCTCTCTCTCTCTCTCCTCTATTCTGGGTTAAAGGCTTTGGCTTTAACATATACTCTAACTAATTGAACAGTATGATCTATTTTTCCTTTCTCCCACAAGGAAAAGAAAAAAGAAAGAATGACATTGTGAGTGGAGTGAGTACGTAAGTTGTACCAGGAGTTTCATTTAAGCTGAGGAAGTAAGTCCAAGGATGTTCCTTCTCTTGTCCACTGTGCAAGATCTAGGGTTTCAACAACATCATCTCTCTCTCTCTCTCTCTCTGTGTAGATACTGGAAAAGCCTTAAAGCCTTGAACTTTAACATGTTCGGATCTATCGTTCTTTCCATCTTCTCACTTCTCACATTCAAGTCTGCTCTTCAGGGCCCCCACTTCTAACACTCTTGTTCAGCTCTTTTACCTGTTTGGGGCCCCCACTTCTCTTTAGCTAAATCCCAACTATATATGCATCGATATTGAAACTAAAACTCTTCTTAAGTAATTACAGTCAAAACACAACTAATGGAACCCATTTGTTGCTATCATAGAAAGTCACCCAAGTCTGACTACACTACTTTAGCACGCTTCAGCGTTGCTCAATCCTAGCAATTCAGAGCAAAAAGCCAAATTTTCACCATATAAAATACTAACATCATTGCAAAGAGAAAAATATATATATCTAAACAAACTAATCCATGGAGGAAGCTAATTATCTGTTCACCATTTAAGGTTATAAACGACAAAATTTTTTTACAAATCGGTTTCTTGTATCATTTTGGCATTGCATTGGACGATGCAGAGACTACTACTTTGGAGTCTGCATACCTCGACTCCTCAACCAAAAGACACACTGAATCATCCATGGTTATTAGTTCTCTTATTTTGGCGCAGAGATGGTGAGATTGTAGAATGGCAAGCTATATATTCAATGAACTTCAGAATGGTGAGATGGCAATTATTGGAAAAGGGGAGGACTAGAAAGGAGAAATCAAGTCACATGACATACACATGCCCTAGGAGGAATGACTATGATATTAATTTTTACCTCCATGGTGCCAAGTGTGCACTAATTGACTAAAACTATAGGGTCAAAATAAATAATTATGCCTAAAAATTAGCTCAAAATTTGCACATAATTTAATATACTTCTCTACTAATTTCTTTTTTTCTTTTTTTGCCATCAAAATACTTCTCTAATAATTTCTAATACACTCAAGTTTAATTTGATATACCATATTTTGACAAGCTAATAAAGGATTGAGGTTTTCTTGTACACCTTTTTCCCCTTCAATAATAGCAAGAAACTAGACTTTTGAGTTCATGTGATGTGACTTCACCCACTACAAACATTCCACAAGAATGTACATTAGAGAGTAAAGTTTTTAAATTCAAAAATAGCCTAATTAGTGTTACAAGACCTTCACAAGTAAGCAGCCAAAAATAAATCAATACAGTGAACTATGAAGCCTTCTACAGAATCGCCACATCCAAGTAATCACCAATCTGCATGTTAAAACCAAACTTAGCAAGAGTTTGTAATGTGTGCTAATGTTTTAATCGTGAATCAAATGGACTTGTGAATCACACTAATCACTACTAACATTTTAATATAGTTTATAATGCATGTTTTGCATGAAAAATACACAAGCCAATCTTTCCAAAATCAACAAACATCAATTTATGAATTACTAAAACATGCAAATTCATAAGACTCATATAAACTTCAAAGTATACATGTATCAAGATTGAAGTCATAATAAAACAACAATGGGATTGGTTCCTTGATCTTTGACACTGGGGCTCCACATCTGCGGGTCCCTTGAAGAGGGTCTAGCATAAATAAGAAAAGGAAATTTTTTTCCGTGGGGTAGTAGTCATTTAGTTTCTCAACTCTATAGTATAAATTTATAACAAACACTATATGTTATGTATGCATTCACTGGCAAAACTTATGCCAAGCGCAAGCCAACCATCTAGGAGCCAAATTTGATGATTGGCCGATGATTGGTTTGGAATAAGGGGACCTTCCCAAGAATAAAACCATATAGCTGACTTTTTCTATTAGGAATGATTTGGCCTATGTTTGGAATAATTCTTTCTACCTATTTATTTACTATCTTGTAAACATTGCCTCTTCTATATATAGAGGCAGAATCAATAAAGAAAAGCCAATCAGAATTTCAGAATTCATTGAGATTAGAACTCTCTCATTCTTCAAGTAGTTCTAGGTTGTAATTCTTCATGAATTCATAAGCCTCTGTACGAAAGTGACTTCCCTATCCAGAAGCTGGTGACTCGGTCCAAGGCTAGAGATCCTAACATTTTGGTATCAAAGCCATTCACCATGAGCTCCACAGACAGGAGTGATGAACTTCAAGCATTGATAGATGAAGCTACGTCAGTGACAAAGGCTCGAATGGAGTCAGGGTTGGTGGTAGGGGTGAACATTGGCCCAGTCAATCTGATAAACCCGACCCAGCCTAATCACATAAGGTCGAGTTATGACTGGGCCAAATAAAAAAAAATTGCAACTTTCATTAATCCGGGTCAGGTCTCATGCCGAGTCCCAAGAGTGACATAAGGCCTAACCTGATATTTATTCTTAATTTTTTTTTTATAATACATTTTTAATTTGATTTAAAATAAATTTTATTTATAACAAAATTTTAAAATATCAATTCTTTTCAACTTTTTATTATTTTTATTCCAAATCTTAAAAAATTTTTAATTCCATTTTATTACCTTTCAAATTTTTTTTTTTTCATTTTTTGTTTAAAAAAATCATTTTCACAAAATAATTCATTTAAAAAAAAAAAAACTTGACACGAGCCTGATTTAACCCAACCCAGCCTGGTCAATAACCAAGTCTAACCAGGCCAAGCAGGGTCCAGGGTCCAAAAAATTAACCCAAGTATAAAACCAGGCTAAGTCTCAGATCGGCACAAACCTGGCCCGGCCTATGCTCACCCCTAGTCGGTGGCCCAGTTCCAACAGTTTACACTGTAGTTCTAGGATCTCTTGCGTGAGTCCTCACAACCTCATGCTCACGAGATGGAGGGAGGGTCCGCGAGCACTACCACCCACCACCCCCAGCCTGGTCGTGGCAATTCGCATCCTGCCATTCCTCATGTAATGTTGTGGTTCCCCGCTTCACCAAACTAGACTTTCCCACCTATGATGGCTCGATGGACCCCTTGACTTGGTTACATCACTGCGAGAAATTTTTCTCCAACCAACGCACTGACGAAGGTGACAAGGTGAGTTTGGCCGGCTTCCACATGATGGGTGAAGCCCAATTCTAGTTCCATCAGATTGAACTGGATCAGCCCAACCTTTCTTGGGCCTTATTCAAAGACTGCTACAACCTCTGGTTTGGGCCACCAACACGCACTAATTCGTTGGGAGAACTAATCAATCTCAAGCAAACAAGCACAGTGGATGAATATCAATAGTAGTTTCAAATCTTACTGGCCCACACTCCCACAATCCGAGGAGATCAACAAGTCAACATCTTTATGGCTGGAGTCACTGAGACTATCCAAACTGAGGTAGAACTTCAACATCCTCCTAATTTAGCCCATGCAATGAACTTGGCATGTGCCATGGAATGTAAGCAACAACTCTTGACACCTCACAACTCTTGGAAACCTTGGCTGCCCACACATCAATACCCATCTGCACCAACAGGGAGCATGGCCACACCTAAAAGTAGGGTACACTCTCACACCAGTTCAAAACCTAAACCCAACCCCACTACACCATTTATCAAACAGTTGACGCGTGAATTGATGGCAAAGAGAAGAGCCAAGGGACTCTGTTATAACTGTGATGAATTGTATATAGCAAATCACCATTGCAAAACATTATTCTAGCTGGAAGCAACCAATGCCAACGATAACCAAACAGGAGTTGACGACCCCATGCAACTAGAAATTTCCTTGCATGCAATTATGGGGCAACAACATGCTCACACCACGCGGGTCCGTGCCATCGTGGAAGACCAACCCCTAATGAGTTTGGTGGATTCGGGGAGTACACCTAACTTCCTTAGCTTACCCGCAGCTCGACTTCTTGGGCAGCCTCAACAACACATCCAGATTTCAATGGCCAATGGGCAGAAGCTTCTCAATCAAGGCAGTTGTCCTACAATGCCCTTTACAATTGCGCAGCACTCCTTCGTGGCAGACTTCCTGGTGATTCCTCTGGATGGGTTTGATATGGTTCTAGGAGTTAAGAGGTTACAACAATTAGGGCCCATTCTTTGAGACTCTGAGGCACTTACAATGACTTTTACCTAGGATGGTTCCCCTATCACTCTTCATGGCCAACACAATGCTCATCTTCCCCACTTACGCTCTTTTGAAAAGGCCGAGACATCCCCACCTATGGTGTCCCTTCTAAATGAGTTCTCGGGCCTAATTCAAGATCCTACTGAACTGGCACCTATCCACCATCATGACCACCGAATCTCCTTACTACCCAACTCCAATCTCGTGGTGGTCTGCCTGTACTAGTATCCTCACATGCATAAGGATGAAATCAAAAGACAATGTTTTGATATGCTTGCACAGGGCATTATTCAGCATAGTAGTTCACCCATCTTTTCCCTAATGCTCTTTGTTCGCAAACATGACGAGTCATGGCGCTTCTGTGTGGACTATAGGGAGCTCAACGTGAAGACCATAAAGGATAAGCTCCCTATCCCCATAGTACAGGAATTACTCGACGAACTTCATGGCTCCATATATTTCACTAAACTTGACCTGAAATCTGGATACCACCAAGTCCGCATGCATCCTACAAATATGGAAAAAATTGCATTCCATACTCACCACGGCCACTTTGAATTCCTTGTCATACCCTTCGGTCTCACGAACGCTCCCTCCACGTTTCAAGCTCTCATGAACGAGGTATTTCACAAACACTTACGCCAGTTTGTGATGGTTTTCTTTGATGATATCCTGATCTATAGCAAATCATGGCCTAACACCTTATGCACCAACGATTGGTGTTTGAATTATTATGTGCCCATCATCTTTATCTCAAAAAATCCAAGTGCTACTTTAGGGAAACCCAAGTATAATACCTTAGCCATATAGTTTCTGGTGCAGGGGTCGAAGTGGACAAAAGCAAAATTTAAACTATCATTGACTAGCCACAACCTACTACTATTACAGCTCTACGAGGATTTCTGGGATTGACAGGCTACTACCGAAGGTTTATTCAAGACTATGGACACTTGACTGCCCCCCTGACAAGCATGCTCAAACGCAACTCCTTCCAGTGGAGTGCAACAACCACCTCTGCCTTCACCCACCTCAAGAAAGCCCTTGCCTCCGCGCCTGTGTTACAACTCCCCAACTTCAACAAAACCTTTATTGTGGAATGTGATGCTTCCGGAAGAGGGATTAGGGCTGTTTTACGACAACATGGCCACCCCATTGCCTTTTTCAGCCACCAATTAGCTGCCCGTCACCAAAAGCTACCAGCATATGAGCAGGAGCTCATCGAGATTGCCAAAGCAATGCAGCATTGGCATCCTTACTTGTAGTGGCGCACCTTTCTGATCCGCACCGATCATAAAAGCCTAAAATACCTCCTTGAGTAATGGCTGACTACTTCTCCCCAACAACATTGGCTTAGCAAGCTCATGGGGTTTGATTTCAAGGTTTATTACAAGGCCGGCACCTTAAATCATGCAGTTGATGCCTTGTCCTAGCGCCTCACCGAAAACACTTAGCTTTGTGCACTTAGCTAGCCACACACCCTTCTCTTTGATACCATCTGACAAGAGGTTCTCAGCTTCACAGACCTTCAGCAATTATATTCTAAGATACAACACAAGGAGCTGCCAGAACTTTGGACAATTTGTGATGGGCTCATTTTTTACAAAGCTAGAGTTTATTTGTTGCCTTCCTCCCCTATCACTGCCACGGTATTATCCACTTACCATGACACCACTCATGAAGGTGTGCACAAACCTTGCAACAAATAAGGGTCAATTTTTATTGGAAGGGTATGAAAAAAGCAATTATACAATATGTTGCACACTGCTCGACATGCCAACAACATAAATCTGAGCATCTCAACCCAACTGGCTTACTCTAGCCTCTCGACTTACCAACACAAATTTGGGCAGATGTCTCTATAGATTTCATTGATGGCCTACCTAAGTCTTAGGGGAAAACAATTCTGTTTGTAGTTGTTGACTGTTTCTCAAAATATGCTCATTTTCTTCCCATGGCTCATCCCTACACAACTCCTGGCATAGCCTGCATTTTCTTTCAACACATTGTATGCTTGCATGGGCTACCTGAATCTATTACCTCTGATCAGGATGTTGTTTTCACTAGTCATTTTTGGCGGGAATTATTCCGTTTGAGTGGTACTAAGCTTGCCTTCTCTTCAACTTACCACCCTCAAACAGATGGCCAAACAGAGGTTGTCAATCGCACCGTTGAAATGTACCTTCATTGCTTTGCAGGACACAAACCCTCCAAATGGGCGGACTGGCTTCCATGGGCCGAGTATTGCTATAACACTTCCTTCCACATAACTCTCCAGACTTCCCCCTTCAAAATCGTCTATGGCAAAGACCCACCCGCCTCTTATCCTATGACAAAAGGTCCTCACGGGTGGATGTTGTGGACCAGGCCCTACTCTCCCGAGACCTTGCCCTCCAAGAAATCTACTCTCATCTCCACCAAGCACAACAACGTATGAAAACTTGCTATGATAAAAGGCACCATGACATTGAATATTTTCCAGGATTGTTGGTCTGGCTTCGCCTCCACCCTTATCGCCAAAAGTCCATGCTAGGTCACCGCCTTTTATGGTACTCCGTCATATTGGTTCTATTGCTTATGAGCTCCAACTTCCATAGGATAGCAAGTATCACAACGTCTTCCATGTCTCCCTCCTCAAGCCATTTAAGGGAGCTACACCTAACATTACACCCTCTCTACCACCCATCACAGATGGACTTGTCTCCCCGACTCCTACAACAGCCCTTTATGCTCGACTTAACCACAGAAATTGGGAAGTCTTGGTCCACTGGCAAGGATACAACCTTGCAGATGCCACCTAAGAGTCCGTTGAGCATCTTTGCCAAACCTACCCAGACTTCCAGCTTGCAGACAAGCTCTTTTTCCAAGAAGGGAGTGGTGTTATGGATGCATTCACTGGCAAAACTTATGCCAAGCGCAAGCCAACCATCTAAGAGCCAAATCTAATGATTGGCCGGTGACTAGTTTGGAATAAGGGGACCTTCCCAAGAATAAAACCATATAGCTAACTTTTTCTATTTGGAATGATTTGGCCTATGTTTGGAATAATTCTTGCTACCTATTTATTTCCTATCTTGTAAACATTGCCTCTTCTATATATAGAGGCAGAATCAATAAAGAAAAGCAAGTCAGAATTTCAAAATTCATTGAGATTAGAACTCTCTCATTCTTCAAGTAGTTCTAGGTTGTGATTCTTCCTAAATTCAGCCATTAAGCAGCCATAGGGAGACCTAGGAATAGGAACAAGGGTAAGGACCCTCTGTATGAAGGTGACTTCCCCGTCCAAAGGCCGGTGACTCGGTCCAAGGCTAGAGATCCTAACACTATATGTCAACTATATGATGATATTTATAAATTTTTAAATTAATACCATATGATTCATTATTTTTTAGTACATTAATATTATGTAACAAGCTAGTTCGTTGCATAACTTTTGCAGCTTAGTGCTTGGGTATTTGTTGTTTAGATATAGTATCTTAAAAAACCACTCACCCAATCCATGAAACATAGGTTTCAAGAGAGAGGTGGGGCTTCAAACTCAACAATATAAGGTGAAGGAAGAAGTGAGCCAAGTCAAAAACAGTTTTTGGCTGTTATACATAAGGTTAAAAAAAGGCCATCCAAAAATAACAGCATTTGTTTTTGTATCTGTTTGCATTTAAATCAGACCCAGCCTGATCTTTCATGGATGGACTGGAAAGAAACAAACTAGGATTGCCAATTCACAAGAATCGCTCAATTCCAGTTATTATACAAGCAATTCCAACATACCACAATTCATCCTAGGTTCTAACTATTCAGCAACCAAATTGAACCAAAAAGCAAGAATCAAATCATCAACCGTATGACTCAGTTAACCATGTAGTCATACATTAGTACCAGGAAAAAAAAACATGTTTACCTCAAAACCAAGTTCAGCTAAAGCCTTGCCATCATCTAATCTTCCGTTTCCATATGATAAAGTCTTCCCCACCTTCATGATGTTATCAGGTAAAAGAATGAGGAACACAATTAATATCCCAGCTAAAAAATTTTCAGTAGAGCATACATTCAGCTTAGGTGAGAGCAATGACTGGGAAATTAAACGTTGCATTTGCAATATGAGTTGTTCAACATGAAAATCACAACTTGTAGTAGTTAAATTTAACAATTTTCACAGGGAAATAGTTGTAGGTGGGAAATGTGGATATTTGTTGGCAGTTTTTGTTCTCAACAATTATTAGGATAGATGCATGGAGCACACACAACAAAGTATACTAATACGCAAACCAGCAACAATGTTTACAAACTTGAGCAGATAGGGTAAACAAGCCAGAACCATCATTGCAGAAAAGAACTCACTTATGAAAGTCTAAAAGTTCATGCGAGAAGTATGAGTGAAGTTATAGGATATGCATAAAAAAACACATGTTCATGAAGTTATATGCATTCAGCAACAAACACACACACAAAGACAAAAACTTGCCTCTCTAACTATGAAGCGGCCATGTTTATCAGGATAAACAAAAGCAAAAGAGAGCCTTGCATTTCTTCTCCTTGCAGCTGGAGCCACTTCTTTGACCTGTACAAGATGTGCATTCAAGTCAACCAAAAGACAGAATTATGTAAAATATATAACTGCTAAAGATGAAAAAAAAAAAAAAAAAATCATTTCCAGAAGGACATTATGGACAGTAGAGAAGATTAAGTTTTCAATCAGACAAGAGAGCATCAACTCAGACAAATAAATGATTTCATAGAATTCGGCCTTTGCAAAAGCACAGTACATTGGTAAGGTAATTGCTAAATCAGCTGAAACTTCACTCTAAATGCTTGCAGCAGGATACCCTCTAATTGAAACCAGCCAAATGCTATCTTGCAACATATCCTATACATGATTTGTTGCCAGGATGTCTTTTCGCATCAACTCTATCCTAAATGCCCAACCTTGCTACAAAATTTTGAGCTCAAGCCAAGCAACACACAGCTGTGCACTAAGAAACCCAAATGGACCCAAGCAACATAAGTTTAAATCCAAGTGGCATCATAATGATTGTGGTACTCCAATGAAACATAAAATGGAGGGTTAACCATCAAGCTCACTCCTATAGCATGAAGACCTGTTTGATAGAAATCCCAGCATAGAAGAATCTATGGAATTGTCCTAAGGCATACTAAAGAGCATTGTCCATTCAATATTTCACTGAATGTAACATTTGAAAAAGACAATCTTTAATAAGACACCCAAGCTAACCTTTTCTGATTTCAATGTAGTTGGATTTTAATATTTATATATCACACCATTAAGCCTCCAATACTTAAAAGAACGCTAATAGTGGATCATTTTAAATGAGGTCTTGGGATGGTGTTCTCTATATAAGCACTTAAATATACAAAAATGGTAAATAGAAACCCATGACAAGAAACAAATGAATGCCAGGTTGTAATTCAAAATAAACATATAAATGAAAAATGGAGAGAAAAAAGAACAGGGAGAATTTCAGCATACAAGATCAGTTAACTCCCTAAGAGTAGCATCCTTCCATGTATAAATTTGAACCTCATCCTTGGGCTCCTTGCCTCTTACTGCAAATTCCTCATTGGTATGATGACTTCCAGTCTGCAGAATATAAAGAGTCAGTGCAACTTAGATTGCTGTCTCTGAAGAAAATTATCTCATGTCTTGCAAGGAAAGTAAACTAAGAAAGCAGTATATGTCTGAGTGGATATGCGCATCTGTTGACGATGAGCATCTACATATATGAACGTATAAGGAGACATAAAGCAATGTGACTGCAAGCTTTAAACCTTTGTTCCTGAAAACATATTCCAGGCATCATGTGGGAAAATAAAAAACCAAGAAAAGAATTGAGTTGGCAACTGATGAGAACTTATCAAGCACAGAACATCCAAGTTTTGCCGAGACTATTTCACATGATTGCATCATGGCAAGAATAGAAGAACACTAGGATATTCAAACACACTTGACTATGATAATCACTAAACGGTAATAATATACTATATCTCCCATGAATCCCTCAACAACCAACAAAAGAAAACCAGTATTTTATTTACTCATTTATAGTACGCATTCACAGGTGGCATACAAGACACATGATCTCATAAATTTGAGCAAGTTTCCACACCGGAGAATCTTCACAAAATACTATATATGAGGCACTGCAGATTCAGAAGAGTAGGTAGCTCGGATTAGTCATGAGCAAGATCCAAAGACTCTCGACCAAATTTCTTTGAAACTTGCTCGTTTCAAGATTTAGTCACTAATAAGTCCATAATAGTTAAGGTCCAACCTCGCTATACCATCTTCCAAAAAAATATAAATTGTCCAGGGAACCAAGTTCTTACTAAAAACACATAGTGAGCAAGGCAACAAAATCAACTCGATTATAATACACGAATAATTGTCACGCCCAAAACTATACACACAAAATATAAACTTAAAAAAGAAAATCATTCAGCATGTAAAGTTCAGATATCGGCAGAATGACATACCTTAGTGAAAACTCGTAGTAGTAACGGACAAGTCTGCAATCAACAAACAAAATTAGAAAAAGCACTAGAATAAACAATAATTATCACATACAACAAAGACTAGGATCATTCTAGTTGGGTCACAGTCACAATGAAATTATTGGAACTGCGATAACATTTCAGTACAGCGAAACATTCAATGGGTGGGTCAAATTTGAGAAGAAAGTAAGGTTTTACAAGGGACTATCAAGATGAGAAAGAAATTAAAGACTAAAACTCCTAGGTCGCAATGAACTGTAAAAGTAAAAATGGGGTTCGCCGGGAAGATGAAAAATAGGGAACCTTTTCGCGATCAACGGGCTCGAAGCGAGGGCGTGAAGGAGGAGGTGGAAGAGCAGGGCCTCTTGCAGGTGGGGGCATTGGTCTGCCCCCTTGCCTCTTGGGTGCGTCACTCATCTGTCTCCCTCGCTCTTTCTAGCCTCTGATTGGTACAGAGTGAGACGACGAGCAATGCATGAATGTCCTCGAATCTTCTTCTACCTCGACCCAACTGACCACAACTCCACAAGGTGTACGTCTCCCCCTGACTGTCTTCGCTCATTTGGGCCTGGGCTTCTAGCATTGACGAGGGCAAGTAGCAACCCAAATTTTGAACAAGATTTACACAGAAAAATATAATTTTAATTTCTTATTTTTTGTTTTATGATCAATTTTATTTTTAAAATAAAAATAATTAAAATATCCTTTAAAAATAAAAATTTAAAAAAAAATAATAATCTTTCAAAGTGGCTAAATTATTTTTTCATATTTTTAGAAGACTATTTTAATATTTTTTATTTTTAAAAAATTAAATTAATATTTTAGCCAAAAATAAAAGATCAAAAATTATATTTTTTTGGATGTGAATTTTTATTTATAGGCTATATTATTTTTTTTCTATATCAATAATATCATTCATGTTTATTGATATTTGATATATATTATAAAAAATTTTCTTACCCTTTAACTCTTTATCAAGGAAGTTATAAAGTACCCTTCTCTTGGATCTCATTATAAAGCATTGTCATTTTTTATCCTAATTATTTCTTGTACTTATGTCTATTGAATGATGCATGCTACAAATTTATTAAAATGTCTAAGCTAAAGTGTTGCATAACTATGATGTCAAATTTTAAAATAAGAATGTAAATTTTTTAATATACAATAAGAACAACTAAATAATTTTTACTTTAGAAGTTAAAGTATTGCATGCGTGAGGTTTCTTTTCCTTCTTCTTCTTTTTTTTTCTAATAGCTAGCTATTAGCAAGGAAGGGGAATTTACAAATATAGTCCCATTGGAGGAAAAATGGGTCATTAAATATTTATTCAATGATTTAAATTTTGAAAAATATTAAATAGTTTATAATAATTTTTAAAAAAATAAATTATTAAATTCTCATTTAACGGATTAGATTTTATTAAATTTATTTATATATAAATTTCCAAATGCAATGAATTTATTTATGATGTAACATTAATGGGGCAATGGAGGAGATTTAACAAGAATTTGTGGCCAATTTTATCTTTTGGGAGATCACATGTAATTTTTTGAAGGGAGTCAAAATACAAAATACAAAATGTTAATTTTCAAAATCTTAAAGAATGTTAAAGCTTCTAAGGACTCCACTACTATATTCATGAGATAAGTTGAACTTTTGAACAAATCTGCAATACAATTTAAAATAAATTTATCAATTAAGAGATGTGTGTGTACTCTAGACAAAAAATAAATGAATAAATAAAGAGTTTTGTTAACTATTGCTCTAAATGAATATTTATTGCACCTATTCACAGTATTAATTAATTATTTGTCATTACTTTTGATAGCATCCAATTAATGATTTCTTTAATTTTATTTTTATGAAATTATCCTTTATCTTTTTCAAGGGACTTTTATTTTAAAATTCTATAATCAGGTTTTAAGGAATTTTTATATCTTCATACAGGTAATATTTTTATATTACTCTTAATATCTCATAGATTTTCATTTAAAAATATTAGTTTTAAAATAAAAAATTATTTTAAAAAAAATTAAAACTAAAAGTAATGTTGTCATAAAAATAAAATAAAAAATTATTAATTAAATGCAATGAAAAATAATAAAATAACACTAATTATTATTGTAAGGAGGTACCCATAAATAAATAAAGAGATGTGTACTCGCCATCTTAATTACTTGGTTTAAGTTTTGAGGCAATATTGTCCGATGATAGACTAGGTTTCACTTAACATACAAATTAGCCCAAAAAATATTTGCCAAAGGACAAAAGAAATTTGAAAAAACACATTAGGGAAATACAATTTTTTTCCAAAAACAAAATATTAATTCAATTAAATGTTTATATAAATACATGTGAAAAAAATACTATTATGCATTTCTAAGTACCCACCTTAACACTAATCAATATCAATAGGTTTCAATACATATACACACACACACATATATGTGTGTGTGTGTGAAAAATAATATTTTTGGTCTTTATAGTTTAAAAATTTATAATATGATCATCATAATTTAAATAATTTTTAATCTTCCTGTCATTTTATTTTTGTTAATATTTTACTATATATGTGAATTAATTTGACTTTATAATTTATTTTTATATTTTTTATCAATATAAATCATGCATAATTAAATTGGTAAAGTAGTATATAGTTATTTATTAGCAAAACTTAACTCAATGTTAATAGTAGGAACTAATTTTTTAAAATTTGCAAATTGTAAGATCTAATTGTCAATTTTGAAACCATAGAAAGTAAATTAACTAATACATAAAATTATAAAAACGGAAAATATAAAACTTTCCCTAAAATATAACTGTATAGGACGAGGACAAATAATGAAAAACTCAAGAGTCCATTATCGTCCCTATCCGCTGCAACATTAGTTAACCACCTGTTGTAACCAGTAGCAGCTTTTAATGGGCCTACTTATGGGCCATGTATCATCTTTTCAGTGTAGGCTTGTGGCCCAAAAGAAATTCTTTTTTACTTTTTGTTAAATTTTTATGAATATGAATTATTTCTGTTTAAATTTTGTTTTTAATTGTTTGTTATAAAAATTTTTAATACATGATAAAATAATTTTGTAAATTTTTATCGACCAAAAAAATTTTGTACAATAAAGTATTTAAAGATTGTGGATTTTAAGAAAATTTTCACCATATATATATATATATGTTTTTATTAAATAATTTGATAGTGAATATTTTTAAAAAATTGTCTAAATCTTGAGCTTTAATTAAAGTTCCTTTTTATTTCTCTTTAATTATTTTTTGGGTGTAGATCAAACTATATATGATTTGTATTAAGGACAAATCTAAAATTTAATTTTAAGGAAAGCGAAAGTCTTTGATTTAAATATTTGAACATAGGGAAGCAATTTTTTACAATATAAAAAAAGTGAATTCTTGTAAATTAAAATATTAATTTAATAATATAAGTTAAAATTACATATAAAAATAAAAATTTTAAAAATTTAAGAGAAGCAACCACCATCACATGCCCCTCTTTGATTCATCCTTAGTTTGTATTATATATGACCAAGTGTAATGTTGTGAAACTAACTCATTAATTTGTATAACTTGGAAAGCAATACCATATTAAGAATTAAAGCCAATTTAAGATTGGTTTAGACTTTAGTGGTAAGAGAGGGGGTGACATGAAGGCTTATGGTGAGATTAATGATACTAAAAAAAGAAATTTGTATGATTAGGACAATCAATGGTTTAAATAGTGAACACAGAAACAAAAAGATAAGGAATTATGGATGAAGAATTATAAGCAAACTTGGTTACTTCTAAGGATTTGAGAGCATATCTTTTTTGGCATTGACCCCACCAAAAGGTTTATATAAAGTTGAAATTAAACCTTGGGAACATCATATGTTCTTAGTTATGATGCAATTAATTATTAAATATTAAATAATTTTTATTAAAAATATTGTATATATTAAGTTTAAAATACATATAGTAATAAATCTATTAAAATGAACAAATATGTGATACTGTTTAAGAATTAATTACATTATTAATTAAAAAATTAGTATAATATTCCCAACTCACAAAAAAAAATGATCTTCACTCTATAATAATGGATATAGACAATTTGCAAAACAAATGCAGAACTTAAATTATGAGATTAATATGGTGAATATATATGTAAGTACGTGGATATGATATATTAATGAATATACTAATGTTTCTGAATTTCGATTTTTATTAACCTTAATCTCTGAGAGATATATAGAATATTTTATGGAATCGAACTTATTATTTTTGTCTCTCCACAAAAGGAAATAATGATTCGATTATTGTTATTTTCTTAAATTTGACATGGGAACACTAATATATATGCTTAGTATGAAACACTTCAACACTTAACCCTGTATATCAAATTAACTTTGACGATAAACAACGCGCTTAACACGTCTATTTTACTAATATAGAAATATGTATTTGTGTATAATAACATATATGGGAGGTTAATACAAGTTTTTCAACCCAAATTAATGGTTTCACACTACTTTATATATTATTATATTTTTAAATAATAGCTTAACATCTGAAATATCATTTTTTTTAAGAATTATACTTGTGCAATGTTAAACCTAAAAGAAAAAAAGAATTAAATTTTTACATAATTACTTATATTTTTGTTGTTAGATTTGTTAATTATTATAAAGCGAATATATAGTTATTTAATACTAATATAAAATGGTATACTTTAATTCAAAAATTATACAATTATTTGTAATAACTATATATCTATATCGTTATATTACTAAAAAAATCATATGCTTATGATATTGTAATTAAAAAATAGTACAATAAAAATATAAACAATTGAATTTTTTTTCAAAGCAATGATGTTTTTGTGAAAGAATTTAATAACCAGTAAAGATGTAAAAGATACCACCTAAATTTTATCATTTGTTAATAAATTTATCTTGAGCATATACCATTTTTTTTAACCTCTAGAAGCATAATTTATAGTATTCTCTATCTATCACTTTCAAACTATTGTAATTTTCCACCCTCTGCATTAATTCACTAAGAAAACTCCCAACCAATATTGTTCTCTCCATTCTTTTTAAACAAAGAAATGATAGTTATATTTAGCACCAATACCACCATGTCCATCAGTTCACACCCACCCAACCCATTGGCTTAGGTGAACCTAAAGAAGTCAGATGTACAAGTCAAGGTAATTCACGAAGGTAAAAAAAGTTTAAAAAAATTATAGCTCTTTCTCTTTTTGTTTTTGTTATATGATCCAAAATTCATTTGTCTTCCTATAATTTTGTCCCAAAAAGAGTCAAGTTTATTGTGTTTAATTAGTGTACATGAATTTATGTGATTAATGTATTTAGAATAGTGTGATTCATGTATGGTTTGAGTCATGTACTTAGAAATATGTGATACATGTATTTAGAAATGTGTGAGCATTTAAATATGCGTGATATATATATTGAGTATTAAATATGATGAATTTATCTAGCCTCCTAGTGAACTTATATATACGCATGTACTTGGTGTTTGAGACCAAGCCAAACAATTGAAATACAATTTAAAAATAGAAATTCTTCTTTTTCAATATAGTTCCTCATCTCTTCCTTTTTTAACAAATTTAAGGTGTTTTACCAAACAGTTGTACGATTTGTTTAATTATTACTTAATTATTATGGACTTGTATTGTAAGTAGCCAAATCCAAAGGACCATAAGGAGTAATTCAGGCCCCTGCGGTGATGTAGCCATTCAATAGTATCATGTAACCACTTATATTTATAGTTTGGAAACTAAAATCAATAATTTTTTGAAATCAAAATTGGAAACTTCTTAAAATTTAATTTTACAATTACAAATGATTTAAATACTTAATTCAATGATTATAAATAATTTTAAACACATACAATTTAAAAACACATACAGTTTAAAAAAACACTACAACAAGTAATTTATTTTACAAAAAGAGTAGTATTAGTAACAGAGGTGAACATGACCTTGATTGGCCTAATCCTTTTGAGTTAGGCTAGGTTATGTCACCCTTGTTCCTATGACTAGGTCACTAGGGTTAATTATACAAGACCCAGTCTTGGGCTAATATTTTGTTCAATCCAACCCAATTATATATATATATATAATTTTTTTTATTTTCTAATAAATTAATGATATTTTTTAAAAAATAGCTCCTTTTTTTATTTTTGTTAAATATAAATAATTTTTATTAATATATAATATTTTATTTATTAGATATAAACCAAATTTTCAAAAATAAATTAAAAAAAACTCGAACGACCCATACTAATTATGGGTTAAGGTCAAATCTGCCCGGTACAAGATTTGTCCATCCTTATATTTAGTAGGATTCTTTACACATGGGATAATGGGAAGTCACCACCAAGTTCTTCATATGTGAACAAAGAGGTATTGTTACTTGGTAGAAAATTTTGCAAGCCAAGCACCCCTATACTTAGTAGGATTCTTTGCACATGAGATAATGGGAAGTCACCACCAAGTTGTTCATATGTGAACAAAGAGGTATTGTCACTTCGTAGAAAATTTGCAAGCCAAGTTCAGAAAGCTATGCATATCAGACTATAGCAGTGTCACTTTAATTTGTGGTTATGCTTTTGGACCCGAATGAACATTATCATACATTTTCTTTCTATGTGTAGATAAGAGGGCTGGTGGGGTTGAATATATTGAAAGCTAAATATGAATCACAAGTCCAACATATTCCCTTGTCTGTGTCAGAAAGTTACCTTATCTACGCGTTTAGATTGATCTATTATGTATTAAACATAATGATTTTCAAATTAACTTGATTTAGAAATACCATTTTTTAAAACTATATATGATCTTTTAAATTCAAATCTCTTTCATTTATGATATTATTCCCTCATCCCTTTCACACACTCAACTTTCCTTTTTACCCATTATGATTGAACACACAGTTTCAGTTCTACAGATATATTAATGCGTACGTTATTCTACTTTTCTTTTTGTCACTTGAAATTTAGCTTATGCTATACTATTTTTATATTATTAGGGCTTTTCATTGCTTTTGCCCTTTTAATAATACAAAATATTGATATTCATGACCATGCTAAATATCATTCAATGAAACTTCCCTTCTCTTCCTTTCCTCTTATAAGCTTCCATCCAAACAAATCCTTAAAGTGTCAAAGGAGATTGGGAAGGAAAAATAAATAAATAAAGAAACCAAATTAAAGAAAGGATCATAGGACGGGAGAAAATGAAATGGAAAATGATTACATTTTTTCCTCTTATTTGAAAGGTTACAAAATCTCTCTAATTGAAGGAACCAGACAAAAATAGAAGTTTGGTCTCTTGCTTATAATCTCAAGATTAATTTAGTTTTTCAAAGATGAAAAATAGCAAAATAGTCTTTTAAATAGAAGAAAAAAAAAAAGAGACTAATTTGATTATTTTGAAAGACTATTTTGGTTTTTAAATGATTATTAGTTTAAAAAAATTTGGAGGACCATGTTGATACTTTTTGATTTTAGAGGATTAAACTGATCTTAAAGTTAAAAGTGAGAACCTAAAATTATATTTTTCTTGAAAAAATTAATTAAAAGTTGAAAGGTGAAAGAACTTGGGATGACTTTTAAAATCCTTTGATATGTTTTCCCCTTGTTAATAACTCTCAAGTCCAAAGGAAATGTTTGGCTAAAACCTTCATTTTTCCTCTCTATTATCCCGGATCCAAACAAACTGTAAAACTTTAGGAAGAATATATATTATCATGGACATTCTCCTATTAATTTCTAGTGGTAAACATGCAATTAAGTTGTAAGAAATCACTATCTAGTTTTGGTAAAAGGAGAATCATAGAGATGGTGGCCCTTTGGACCATCGATCTAAAACTGGAAATAAGACTGACTTTTGGAACAAGAACCTTGTGCAGTGCATGTTGCTACTTTGCTTCACTACTATTCCTGAATTCCATACCTTCTTCCTCCTACTTTACATGAAGGAATTAGGCTGAGTTTGAGACTCTTTTTTTTTTTTTCTTTTTCTGACAAATTAATTCTTAGGAGTGTTCAAATGTTACGGTTTTTTTTAAAAAAAAAAAAAATTAAATGAAAGATACTCCCTCTGCTTTCCCTTCTTCAAAACTGCTTATTTTACTTAAAACATGTATAGAGTTGGATTATTTACATTTGAGAATCTAACTTTTTTGCCATTTGAAGAGATTTGAGTCATTGAATTTTTATTTAATGATTCAAATTTTAATAAATATTACAAGTTTCAAATAAGTTTTTAAAATGTGAACCACACATTATTATTTAACTATCTAGATTTTATTAAATTGACTTGTAATTAGATTACTAAATATAAAGAATTTATTTGCAAGCATGTATGCAATTAAGGAGATTTTGTTTTAGAAGCAACTGTAAAAAATTCCAATAAACATATTCATAGAATTACAATGAAGGGCCATGTGAGATATTCACTTGTGTCTTCTGCTATGTTGACCATGCCCATTTTGGTCTTTTTAAAAATTAATATTATACCTTATAATCAAAGCAAATTTTTTATACTTTTACTAAAGAATGCTGTTCTGATTTTTTTTTTTTTTAATTTACACTTAGAAACAGGTCTACTAATGACTAGGGAAAAAGACACAATAGTTAAACAACAGATTAACATACTTCATCTAGGTTCTAAAAGATCTTATAATTAGTATGTATGTTAAATTGAAAAGAACTTGATTAAACAATACTATATGGAGTTTGTGTCCTCTATAATGGACATTGTTGAGACACGAATAGTACTGATGTAATAATTAATGGTTGAATTAGTGACAAAGGGCAAACAAGTAATATAGACATCCTTCTGCTGGGAAATTCATATATCCAAAACATGTTTTTCTTTTTCTTTCTTCTTTTTGGGAGTAAATTTGATTTAATATCACGATTGTACTCAAAACAATGATTATGATGATCTGATAGTGAATCTTGCAACTCCAAATTCTTAGTCAACCTAAGTAATGCTTTTATTATCCCTATGCCTTTCAGTTTTGGGCTAAACTGTGTCAGCACCACTGGTTCATAATTTGCCACAAACAAACACTGCTCTTCCGTAGACCTTTCACATGGGGCCGTCCACCACAAGCTCCTGAATGAAACCTACCCAACAGATATAAATAATAAATAATTTCTACACTAGAAAATGATTAAATTATGCTAATTAAAAAAAACCTAGGCATATCAAACGTATAATTTTTTTTTTTTGCATGTAAGAGATGGTATTAAATTATAATAAGTTAATAGCTCCTTGAACTAAAGATCATAATGTATAATATATCCTTTCATATTGATTGAGTGTAATATTGAAGATTATAATTTTAGATTATTTTCTTAAAAAATTCAAACATTGATTGACAAAAAGAGATATTATGTCTTTCCACTAATTGCATGTTTGATGATTGTATTAATTTTTTGTGGATGGCTCTTATGAAGAGAGAGAAAGAGAGGGGGCCATGTTTGGAAAAATAAAAATGGAAAAGAGAATGAGATAAAAATAAGAATAACTGTGGTTTCCATTTTATTGTAAAAGAAGATCAAGTGTGCCCCCTTTTTCTGTGTTTCCATTGTATATTTTTATATACCTCTCTAACTTCCACTTCTCTCTCTCTCAATCTCTTTCACACAGACAAAACCCATTATCACAAACTACTTTGTGTTTTCCCATCTCTCTCACTCATCCTCCTAGTTCCTCCATTGTTATCTATTCGATCTCTTCCACCCACAGATCAAGAATCTGAACCCAGAAGAGATAAACAGTTTAAATTTCAGAACAAAAATGTACACAAAGGAGAGGGGGAGAGAGAGAGAGAGAGAGAATGGGTAGAGGGAGAGTTGAACTGAAGAGGATAGAGAACAAAATCAATAGGCAAGTGACTTTCTCAAAAAGAAGGAACGGTTTGCTGAAGAAAGCTTATGAACTGTCAGTGCTTTGTGATGCTGAGGTTGCTCTCATCATTTTCTCTGGTCGTGGCAAGCTCTATGAATTCGGAAGTGCTGGGTATAAATCTTACCTTTTAAGGATCTAATTAATTGCTTCTCTTTAGTTTTTCTTTTTTTAATTGATGTTTTTGGGGGTGCAAATCCCAATGGGTAATAAAAATTATTTTAATTCTTTAGATTTTGGGTTCTTCTGATACATACACGTACATACCCTTCTCTCTTCTTCTTTGTGCAAAAACACTTTCTTTTGCATCAGTTTTCCTTTCACCTAAATGGACACTAACTGGTTTTCTGCTTCTGGGTTTCTTTATTATGCAATATTGATTTTCTCGGCTAGACACTAATAATACTTTCTGAGTTTTTTCCTACTTCGATTTGTTTATTTATATATTTTTGTCTTGCTCTATAATTTCATTAACGAAATTTCTTGGTTTCTTTCAGTAACATTAACATATGCATGATCTAACACCCTTTATCTCTCACTCTCTCACACCACACACGATTACTTTTTGTGTTTTTGAAGACTTAAGAAGAATGTAAGTTTTCTCATCATTAACATTTCAAATTCTCTTTTCATCATTTTAGCAAATTCTTTGAATAGAATTTCATTAGTAACACCAAATATAATATCATCCCCATATATTTAAACAACTAACATGTCATATTTCTTCTTCTTAAAGAATAATATTGTATCAACATTTCCTCTGGAAAAATCATTCTTAATGAGAAAGGTACTAAGCCTTTCATACCAAGCTCTAAAGCTTTTCTTAGTTTAAATACATTATTTGAAAATTTTGATCCTCAAATCCTAGAAGTTGTTCAACTTGAGAAGGACACTTTTAACTTGATACAATTTGAAATCATTTATACATACAAAGGCCAGTAACATCCGAGTTGCCTCTAGTCTAACATTGTAACATTTTGTAACTAGTCTAGCTTTGTTTCTACAGACAATTATAGATTCATCAAACTTATTTCTAAAGACCCATTTAGTGCCAATGACTGAATGATTATTAGGTTTAAGGATATGTTTCCATACTTGACTTCTTTCAAATTGATTTAATTCTTCTTGCATAGCTATGACCTAAAATTCATCTTTCAAGGCTTCATCAATTCCATTAGGTTGAATTTAAGATAAAAATGCTTAATGATTACAGATATTTCAAAAAGAGTTTCAAGTTGTTACCCCTTTAGAGACATCATCAATTATTTGTTCAAGTGGATGATCCTTTTTTAAGTTCCATGCCTTTGGAAGATCTTAAGTGATATCTTTCTCCATTTCTTAATCAAATTCTTCATGCAAGGAGGATTGTTCATCTATCTTGATGGACTCACTTTCATTCTTGATTTCTTAAGCTACTTGTTTGTCTTTTATTGTAAGATTATCAAATTTAACTATAATTTCTTAACAAAATACCTTTCTTGGCTCAAAAGGGTTAGTTTCATCAAAATTTATGTGCATAGATTCTTTTACAGTCATGGTTCTTTTATAGTACACTATAAATGCTTTGCTAGAACTAGAGTATCCTAAGAAAATTGCTTCATTAGATTTTATATAAAACTTATCCAAATTATCTTTTCAATTATTAAGCTCAAAGCATTTACAACCAAACACATGTAGATGGGAAATGTTGGACTTTCTTCCTTTATATAATTCATAAAGGGGTTTTCTCAATATAAGTCTTATCATTACTCTATTCATAACTTAACATGCAATGTTTACTGCTTCTACCTAAATATACTTTTAGACTCAACATCATCACCTCTCAAACCCTCCTCTTCTACTTTCCAATTGATTGAATAGATGAGGATCAATGATCTCGTGTGCTTGACCTAAGGCAAAGTCCATAAACATCCATTCCATATTCAATAATATATCCTTCAAATAGTCCAACTCTAATGTGCTTGATCTTCCAAACTTCATAACAGAAAATGTGTGTGTGTGTTTCTTTACAATAGTTAAGGAAGCTAAATAACTCTAGATCAACTTTTACAGTATAAAACTCCTTTGAAAAAATAAGTTAAGAGCTTCCTGAGCATAAGCAGATGAGCACAACTTGCTTCTTGAAAGTTAATAGAAAAATATTAGGACTCATCAATGGAGCTAATTGCCAATATCATGGCATGATCATAGTGCTTTTTTTACCTTCCATACTATTAGTGCCATTTGTGCCCATTGAAGCTAAGCAACTTTTAGTTGAAATGGAAGGTTGCAGAGCTAAAATTGGACTTCGATGTTGGCAGTTGAACATCAGTGCCTCCACATGATTGTTCCTATAGTCTTCCATCTCATCAACCACCTATATATGTTATGTAGATACAAATCAATGTAAGCCAAATGCATTCAACTAACCAGAAAATGCAAAAAATTAAGCGCAAGACTTAAAAGTTAATTTTAGCTCATTCTCTATTCCTTTACATCAGATCCAGAAAGGACAAGATTTATGTTAAATTCTTTTAATTGATATGAAGTTTTCATATATTACAATAAAACCTTATAATAAACATTTAAAAATTATACTGCTACTTTTACGTATAAATGACAAAGTTAACAATAATTTTAAGGTGAAAGTTACTATTTTGCTAATATTCAAGTACATACCATAAGTTGAAATATCAATTAGTTGTTAGAATGTAGTTCCTAAGAAAGAAACTGGCCATCATACATTAGGAAGCACTAATTTAAGGGGTAATATTGATAAGGACTAGGTAGGAAAGAACAAAGGACTATACACCAATATGCTGTTATTAACTCTAAGTTAAAGAACTTTTTCCCTTAAATGAAGGGGATGGTGGAAGGGGAATGAATTTCTTTTAATTTGTATTCCTTGGGCCTAAATTCATAAAGTAAAATAAGACTAATATTGTTCCTAATTTGGCCATTCAAACCCATCCAAACTTGTAACCTTACTCTTTTCATACACATGATCAACAGTGGAACTATAAAATAGATTCTTAAACTAGTAATTCAAAACATAACTAAGACTTATGTTTTGATGTCAATCTAGGAAGACATGTAAAGGTAGTGTGAGAATCATGTCTACTACATAATTTATCTTTGGATAACTATGAAGGACCATTAGCCTTTTAGCCAACTTGTCCTAAAGTTTCCAAAACAAGATTTTTTTTCTTGTTAGTAGGATGGTAAACGTGAATGAAACTACATCTATGTCTTTCTTCTTGACTTCTTTTGAACAAGCTCCTTGACTTTGCCAACAAATAAATTGTCAATAACCTAATCATTCCACTCCATGTTTGTAAATTGTCTCTTTCTAGGAAAATTGTTTGTTCTAGTATGTAGTACTTCATTTTCATTATCTGTGTCGTAACTGACCATTCAGCGAGAAGAAACAAAAAGTTAAAAAAAAGGTTTAAATTGATTCCTAAAATGTATCTTGAAAATCAATTTATTGGAGTCGCCACTAAAATTTTTAATGGAAAACTTTGGAAAACCAATTTAAAATAAAAAGAAAAGGCAAAACGGTCTACAAAATTAGAGATGAGTTTGGGAGTCTATTTGAGTGTGGGGAAAGTGTTAGGCACCCCATAACACCCATCCATAAGGACAATTACCTTAAACTAGTCAATTGAAATAGAATATGGCTTTAAATTTATCTCAATTACCCTTTTATTGGCATGGATGCATGTTAAACAAGGAAAACAAAAACAATAATAATGAAAATAAATAAGTAGATATTTACAAAGGATGGACTTGACTTAGGATGAAAGCCCAGGGCCTATGTACCCCGTGATAGGGATCAAATTCCACATAGTTTGACCAAAATGGTGTGTCTGTTGGTTAGTGATTTTTAATTTTTGCGATGAGGACATGAGAGCTCAAGTTAAACAAATTTACGTAAACAAAATGGGATTGAAATTGGATTTGTGTGTTTTAACATACAACATCCTAATTAATCTAGCTCTCTTGATATCTTCATTTTCCCTTTTTTTAATTTTTGTTTAGTTTTGGAATTTTGACCTTTATTTTGAAGTCTAAATGAAATGATAATCAAAAAAGATTTTAGGATTTTTAGGAGTTTACATTGTTTGGAATTGAAGTGAAATTATAACGAAAATCAAAAAATATTTTTGAATTTTTGAATTTATTTATTTTGTTTGGATTTTTTTAAATTAAAATTTGTTGTTGAAATTGAAATGAAATTATAATGGAAACTTTTAGTTTTAATTTTGAAAATGGGATCCTAACGAAGAAATCATTTCTTAGGATTTTTAATTATAAATAACAGGTACAATAAACCTTTTTTTAATATTTTTTGGGATTTATTTTATCCTTATATTTTATAGAATGGGCATTAAATTTCAAGGGTTGAGGGGACTAAGGATCATACACGACCTCTACGAATTTATTCACAAGTGCCTGAGGAGATTTAGGATCTTACACGGCCTTAGCTAGTTAACTTTTAAGTGTATGAGGAGATCAACAATCTCACGCAATAACCCAAAATATTGGAAGAGATTGTTTGGGATTTCTTGGGATTTTTATTTTTATTACTTTTTATATTACGAAAACATATGTTGACCTCTAAAGCCTAAAGAGACCCAAGGTCTCACATGTTACCACCAGTCTACTTCTTTAGGGTCGAATAAGAAAAATCTTGTGTGACAATTATTAAAAGCGTGAAGGTAGATTATTTTGATGACTCCAACATTTTGTTTTGGAGTTTTGCCAAATTAAATCTCATCTCTTCCAAAGCCGAAGTAGATTAATATTCTCACGTGGCCTTGTGGAAAATTAAGATAAGATAATAATACTAATAGTGAAAAAAATAAAATGAAACCAAAAAAACTAAAAGGAAATAAATACCAAATGAGTAAATAAATATTAAAACAAAGATACACCGATAAATGAAAGAACCATCACCTCCTATGTCCATGCATTCATATACTCCTATGTTCTATATCTCTATATATATACACATATATAAAAACATAATAATATAAAAAAAGATAGGTGCATCAAAGAAGGAAAACACCCACATCTAAAGACTTTTCATACACCCATATATACTTATATATATATATATATATATATATACATATATTTACATATATATGTATGCACACACACACACACACACATATATATATATATACAAACAGGACAACAGAAGAAGAAAAGAAAAGCATCAGGGAAAGGGAAAGTCTCCACGCCACATGCATGCACCCATTAACTAACCACAAAGGTGTAAGCTTTCTAACTAGATTAAAAGTTCAAGAAAGGTATACATCGTACATGAAAATCAATAGGAGGAAAAAGATTTTGATTTAATATGGTATTGTAATCACCAATCAATCATGACAACATGGACATAAATGAAAATTTATCAGCAGAGAGTTGGATTTCGTTACTTGTACAATCCATACTCTTTCATTTCTGACAACTAATATCAAATATAAAATAAATGTTAACTTTTAATCAGTTGATGGTAAGATTTCAAATACACACAGAGAGGAACTCTAATATATTTTGTACATGATAACATATACTGTTACACTTAACTCACATAGTAAAGAATATATATACTCTTTCAAATTTCAATGGCCAAAGAAAAGAAAAGAAAAAAAAAAAATATATATATATATATATATATATACTCTTTTGTCAAAATCTACAATCATCCTTCCTTCCCTACTTCCTCCTATCGAACTGCTCTACTCTAGGGGGTGTAAAACAGGGACGACCAAAAAGCTTCTTCTCAGCCATTTTACGTTCATTTATTCCTCTCTATTACTCTTTGAGTTTCTCTTTAATTTTTGTTGTGTTTTCCTCCTTCCTCATATGCCCACTTGTAGGCCCAAGGTCCTCCTTGTTTTACTTCAGGTTCTCGGCTTCTCTCTCCTCCTCCAGCCATAGTCTCTCTCTCTTCCTTCGTCTTCTCCTTCCTTCTTCTTTTTCTCCTTTCCTCCTCCTCTATTCACCTCTACCTGCAGTGCTCAGAATAGAGCAGGCCACTTCTTCTTTTCCTCTTCTTCTTCTTCTTCTCCTTCTTTCTTCTTCTTCTTCTCTCTCTCCTCAGCCCATGACTACACGAGCTATGGCACGCCTTTCTCTCCCCTTTCTCCCTCCTTTCTTCTTCATGTCATCAGCTTCGCCTCTCTTCTCTAGGTCTATGGCTTCTCTCGGTCCATGGCATCTCTACTTCTTCTCTTCTTCCCTCTCGGTCCATGGCTTCTTTCGGCTCACTCCTTCTCCCTGGTCCGTTCTCCTCTAACACTATTTTAGTTACCATCTTTCGAGTCCCTTTTTTTCTTGGTGCGCCTTGGCTTTTTTCCTTTTGTTGTCTTACTGTCTTATCCTTTTCCCTGCCTTTTTCCCTTGGTCTCTGAAAACTCCACTACTTTGTCCCTCTGCCCAACAATAGTGCTCCTCTCCAACTAGTTTTCCCCTGCAGCTTTTTACTTGAAAGTATGTTGTTGCCCTTCTTTTTTCCATTTTGTGTTAAGTTACAACCTTATTACTTTTTTTTTTTTTAATTTTATTACTATTACCATTATTATTAATTAATATTTTTTGAGTTTTTAATTTTCTATTTTTGTTTTCTTATATTTTTTTTATTTTTTTATAATTTTTCTTTGATTTATTATAATTGTTTAAATTAAATAATTTTATTTATGGGTTTTGTGTTTATTTAATTGTCTCCTATTATTTATTTTTAATTTTAAATTGTTCCCAATTGAAAATGTCATGTGAAGCTTTGTCATTTTTAATTTTTCCTATTTGCTTAATTATTAATTAATTGATGTATCAATTAATTAAATAATTAAGTAATTAGGGATTGGGTGTTCACAATCTATCACCTCAAAGCCTAACTTCCTTGATCCAACTTCAGATTTGCCACAAATTTACTACTTGAGCTTTTATCACATCTATAAAAAGAATCCTCAAATAGAACTTTTCTACAATGTGAATTGAAAACTGATGGCATTGATAATTTTTCCTTATCAACTGAACAATTTTGTTTATGATTATTTTTCCTAAAAACACCAAAAGAGTTTTGACTAGATGATTTCTTATACAAATTCTTATGAGCATTTGCCTTTATTTGTTAGTTAGTTTTGACCTCAAGATGTTCTTTCTGACCCACTGAACTTCTACCTCCATTAAAAGACTAACATTACTGTCATTGAACATTCAATTTAGATTTCTTGTTCAATGATTGTCCCTTGATATGCTTGGCTGCATTTGACTCAATTGGCCTTTGAGAAGGTTTAGCTAGCTTGGATGTCCTATTTGAAATCTCTCTTTTTTCTTTTATACCTCAAACTCTAAAAGTTGTTGAAGATGACCCAAGTTGAGGTCCTTCTTGTGAAGCTTTAACTTTTTCTTTAAGATCAAGAAAATTGGAAGTTTGTAAGTAGTCAAATCCCATAAGCCTAGCAATGACATTAGAGGCTCTTGTTCCTCCACTTTTTGTCCCTTCTTTTTAAACTCTCATTTCTAGAGCAGCATTTGATAGACTTTTAAAATATAGTAGTGAGAGAAATATTGTAAGTTTAACTATAGTGCAATCTAAATATAACCCATAAGGAGTCATTGATCATAGCATACATTTATAACTAAGGTGCAAAAGTGTCAATCAGTAATCAACAAGATCAATCTAGACCAAAGATTGCATTCTATCACCAAAGTTCTATAGATGACTTCCAACATCTCTAAGTCTCCTTTGGATGGTTATATAAATATACATTGGTAGAAACTGTCCATTGTTAACCTAAACTTCAATTTGCTGAAATCAACCAAAATTAAGAATACCTTTTAATTCCACTTACTGTTTACATATCTATATCTGAAAGAAGTAAATGTGTAGTCATGGTAGATCTTATATGCAACTACAAACTACAAAGCATAATAGATGAGGCTATTGTAAAATTCTTAACAAGCTTAACTAAAATCGTTAGCATATTCCATACTATTTTGCCATTGAATTTTAAAATTTGACAAAATATATTATCATCCGTTCTAATTAAATTAGAATTTTACAAGATAATTACCAACTTTGAAAGAAGAAAAATCATCACCTATAATACTTAGTCTAATTTTTAATGTCATTATTATAATGCTTGTGTCTTTGTAAGACAACCCCACACTCTTAAATATTCTTTTTTTTTTTTTTTACAATTTTAAACACATTTTATGTTGCTATCGGCTAGAAATCTAGACCAAAACATACATCAATTCTACCTTTAAAATTTCATCACATTGGCTATACTTAAATTATCATATCAATGCATATATAACAATTCTAATTAAAATTAAATATTCCCAAGGCAATTATTCTCCAATATAATTAAATTTAGAGTTCTACTAAAAATAATGATTAACTAACAATCAACATTAAAATTTCAAATGATTGTCCTTGAACCAAGAGAACAAAATATACACCTATACATAAAATTAAAATCCTCTTACCAATAACCTATCTCATTTTATCTTGATTGTTCTTCAAAAATTTTTCTTAATTTTTGACACACAATGAATGTTTATCCAAAATCCTTTCTTGAATTTAAATATTCCTATAATAATTATAAATATATTTTAAAACAAATAAGCTTTTCATTGATCTTATTCATCAAGATATGCATAATCTATACAAGTTTTCATTATCACACAAAACATATTAGAATAATATGGCATATGATAAGTCAAAGCCACCAAAAAAATAAATCCTCACAGTATAATTATAAGATACTTTCAAGGAAAAAGTATGGTCAAATTCAAGTATGAAATTTTGCAAAGCTATAACCAAACAACATGTTGAGACCTTTCTTATTTCTTTTCTAAGATAAGACCCAAAGCACAAGACATTTATTCCAAGCCTTAAACATTTCAAACAAGATGGGCTTAGATATAAGCAATTTTTATAGCCATTATTTCAACTAATAATTTTCACCTAACTACCACAAGTTTATAATTTATAATGTTGAAAACCTAACAAGAGAAGGAAACCAAAATCTCATCAAAAGTTAGGTCACATGGTATTGAATCTCATATAGAAAAAGACTAGATACAACTAAACAACATGGGCTTGATTATTTTGAAACAAACCCACACACCCAATACTACAGACAACACCATAAATGTCACGCCCCGAATTCCCTGGGATGTGACCGGCACAGATCACGAGGAAATCCCCATGACCTGCAAGCCTACACTAAAGGGACGATCGTTAACATACATTTTCAATATCCATAATGTCGTTGCCTTAATATATATGGTGAGAATGTCAATACAAAACGAGGCCTCCTGTAGAAATTTCGGCAGCACCTCCCCAGTAATTAGGACGTCCCGAAATTTCTACAAGGTCCTGCAAGGCATACATAAATAGGGGAGCTCCGCTCCCACCAGCCCAAATCCACAAATACAACAAAAGACAAAAACCTGGCGGGTCCAGCTGTGGTCACAAAATAATCCCGCGAACGGAAATGGCTATCAAACTAAATATATATATATATACATCCCAAAAAAGAAATGCCAAATTATAAACAACAAAAAGGGGCACGTCTCGCACCCAAAACAAGCGGCTCAAAGCAGCTCCCTGGTCAATGCTCCGCCGGCTCCAGAAGATCGCCTAACTCTCTTTCTGGGACCAAAAGTTTTCCGACAGATAGCACCCCAAGTCAGTAAACCATTTCATATATATAAACGGAAGCTTTAACGAAAATCAAGGAGTAATACAGTGCAATAGTGTTTAAATCCATAAACTTGCAATTTAACAGTCGAACGAAATAACCATTTATCATAAACGTCAAGTCAACAACCCTTCTCAGTTAAGCAATCAATTGTGACAAACAATCAGGATTAAGACTGCTAAGAATCAACGGGCGAGGGTACACAACCCTCGAAAGCATCAATCAACAAGCGGGGATACACAATCCGCGAGGGTAACTAACCAACGAGCGAGGACACTCAGTCCTCGAGGGTAACTAACCAACAGGCGAGAACACTCAGTTCTCGAGGGTAACTAACCCACAGGCGAGAACACTCAGTCCTCGAGGGTAACTAACCCACAGGCGAGAACACTCAGTCCTCGGGGTAACTAACCAACAGGCGAGAACACTCAGTCCTCGGGGTAACTAACCATCGAGCGAGGACACTCAGTCCTCGAGGGTAACTAACCAACAAGCGCGAGTTACGTCTCGCGAAAGCTTATCATTCGTCATTTTCCAAATCTCAAAGAATTTACATCATGCATGTATACAAAGATGAAATTATACGAAAGTTTTCTGTGGTTCTATTATATCTAGCTAGTAACCACCTTTAATCCCATCACAAATCAATTACCGTAATTACAATCATTCAACACATGCAGAGGTCCCTTGCTTTAAATCTCCCAATTCGGTAAGGCAGAATCAGAAAGAATTTATTTACATATAGAAAACAATTAAAACAAGAACAGCCTAGGCAATAATAAGAGTTTCGGGGTGCTATCTGCGCACCTGAACTCTGATCAACGCAAGCTGTATGCTGCCCCCTCCTTGGGGTGCCAGAATCAGCCTTACGACCCACCAAATCGTCCCAAAATGCTCAAGATTCGAACTCCTCCTTCTCGCCGGAAAAGCGACTCCAACGGCGGCCAACTGAGCTCGTCTTCAGGTGGAAAGGACCGGCCAAGACGTGAGGCTCACAACCCGTCCAAGCCACGCCGGGAAAACAGCCCACCAACGGCCAGGAGAGCTCGCGGTTCCACGGTGGTTTTCGCCCAAAGGAGTGGCGGTTTGCCGGCTGGAATGGCGGAGAAGGGCGGCCGGCGGTGCTCGGGGGTGCAGCTCAGCTCAGGCGAGGTGGAGGCTCAACCACGGTGGCCCTCAGCTCTCTCGCGAAGCTTCTCTCTCTTCTCTCGCTCTCGGCTGCGCACAGGAAGAAGGAGGAAGAAGAAGACTCACGAGGGCATTTTCGTCTTTTCACTGTGGAGGGGACACGTGGCAGCTCCAGAAAAAAAAACACTAGAGGTTAGCTTCCCGGTCTCGAACCCGCGTCCTGAGGAAACGCAGCCTGAAGCCTGACCACTGAGCCAGCCTCAATCTCATTATATTGATTCACCTAACAAAGTATTATACCATCAGTTGCATTTAAAATTTTAATTGCTTGGGTTATTACATTCTCCCCCCCTTACAAGAATTCGGCCCCCGAATTTAAACCATCACATACCTAACGTAAATAACTGAGGATATTGGCCACGCATGATATGTTCATCCTCCCACGTGGCTTCCTCGTGAGAATGGTTCCTCCACAATACCTTAACCGAGGGAATTTCCTTAGAGCGAAGCCTCCTTATTTGCCTATCTAGGATTTCCACAGGTACCTCTTCATAACTCAAACCCGCGCCAACTTGTACAGTCTGCGGCTCAATAACATGAGATGGGTCATGCAAGTATTTCCTGAGCATTGACACATGAAATACGGGGTGGATACTCGATAATTCAGGTGGCAATGCAAGCCGATAGGCCACTGTTCCAATTCTTTCCAAAACTTCAAATGGGCCAACGTACCTAGGGCTCAGTTTGCCCTTTCTGCCAAATCTCATAATCCCTTTCATGGGAGATACACGCAGAAACACATGGTCGCCTACCATGAACACCAAATCCCTTCTCCGTTTGTCTACGTAAGCCTTCTGCCTACTTTGTGCAGTATGTAATCTTTCCTTAATAAGCTTCACCTTCTCTATTGCGTTTTGTACCAAATCTGGCCCTAGCAACTGAGCTTCACCTACTTCAAACCATCCTATAGGAGAACGACACCTCCTACCATAGAGGGCTTCAAATGGTGCCATCTGGATACTGGCCTGATAGCTATTATTGTATGCGAACTCTGCCAAAGGCAAGTACGTGTCCCAACTGCCACCAAAATCCAAGACACACGCCCTCAACATGTCTTCCAAGATTTGAATAGTTCTTTCGGATTGGCCATCCGTTTGAGGGTGAAAAGCTGTACTCAAATCCAACCGAGTCCCTAAAGCCGCTTGAAATGCTCTCCAGAATCTGGAAGTGAATTGAGGTCCTCGGTCTGATATGATAGACAACGGCACCCCATGTAACTTTACAATCTCATCTACATATACTTGAGCATACTTCGCCGCAGAATAGGTTGTTTTGACGGGAAGGAAATGTGCGGACTTCGTTAACCTGTCTACAACCACCCATATGGAATCATACCCTTTAAGAGTACGGGGCAAACCAGTAACGAAATCCATAGTGATTCTCTCCCACTTCCATTCTGGTATCTCTATCTGTTGATGTAAACCAGCAGGCCTTTGGTGTTCGGCCTTAACCTGTTGACACACCAAACAACGAGAGACAAAGTCAGCCACATCCTTCTTCATACCATTCCACCAGTAAACCGACTTCAAGTCCTGATACATCTTGGTAGATCCGGGGTGCACAGTATACGCCGAGCGATGGCCTTCCTCTAGGATCTTCCCCTTTAATCCACCCCCTTGCGGTACACACAACCTCCCCTCAAACCTTAGTACTCCTTCCGCATCCACAGTAAACTCCTTGTTCTCCCCCTTCTGGCACTCCTCTATTAACTTATGTAATTCTGGATCTGATCTTTGAGTCACTTTCACTTCGTCAGTAATAGCGGTACTAGATTGCAAGCGGGCCATAAAAGCTCCCGATTCACCAATCTCGAAGTTCACCCGATTCTTTTCCAACTGTTGTAGATCAACAATTAAAGGCCTCCTTACCTCCTGAATATGGGCTAGACTCCCCATAGATTTCCTGCTTAGAGCATCCGCCACTACATTTGCTTTGCCTGGGTGATAAAGTATGGTGCAGTCATAATCTTTCAGTAACTCCATCCATCTTCTCTGTCTCAAGTTTAAATCTCTCTGTTGAAAGATATACTTCAGGCTTTTATGATCCGTATATATTTCGCAAGTCTCACCATACAAGTAATGCCGCCAAATCTTTAATGCAAAAACTACTGCTGCCATTTCAAGGTCATGGGTAGGGTAATTCTGCTCATGCTTTTTCAGCTGCCTGGATGCATAAGCTATAACCCGATCGTTCTGCATTAAGACACACCCTAACCCTACTCCAGAAGCATCACAGTACACCGCATACCCACCAGTGCCAGAAGGTAAGCTCAAGATAGGAGCTGAAGTTAGACATTCCTTCAGTTTTTGGAAGCTAACTTCACAAGAATCACTCCAGATGAACTTTGCATTCTTTTGAGTTAATCTTGTCAACGGAGCCGCTATTCGGGAGAAGTCTTTCACAAAACGCCGATAATATCCCGCCAAACCCAGGAAGCTTCTGATCTCTGTAACAGTGGAAGGGCGGGGCCATTTCTGAACTGCTTCTACCTTACTTGGGTCAACTGAAATCCCTTCTTTGGAGACAATGTGGCCCAAGAATGCCACTTGTTTCAGCCAAAACTCACACTTTGAAAACTTAGCATAAAGTTGCTCTTCCCTCAATCGTTGCAACACCGTTCTCAAATGTTGCTCATGGTCACTGGGGCTCTTAGAATAAACCAAGATGTCATCAATGAAGACAATCACAAACTTATCAAGGAACTGTTTAAATACCCTATTCATCAAATCCATAAAAGCTGCAGGAGCATTCGTCAAGCCGAAAGACATTACTAAAAACTCATAATGACCATAGCGAGTACGAAATGCTGTCTTAGGAACATCCTCGCCCCTGATTTTTAGCTGATGATATCCCGACCGAAGATCAATTTTGGAGAAACACTGAGCTCCCTGAAGTTGATCAAAAAGATCATCAATTCTAGGTAAGGGATACTTGTTACGTACTGTCACCTTGTTCAGTTGCCTGTAATCCACACACAACCGTAAAGACCCATCCTTTTTCTTAACAAATAGGACCGGAGCGCCCCAAGGTGACATACTAGGCCGAACGAATCCTTTCTCCAAGAGATCCTGCAATTGCTCTTTTAACTCTCTCAACTCCGCCGGAGCCATCCGGTACGGAGGAATAGAAATGGGCTGAGTGCCTGGAATCAAATCAATAGAGAATTCAATATCCCTATCCGGTGGCAAACCCGGCAATTCTTCAGGGAAAACATCAAGAAATTCTCCCACCACAGGAATCCCATTTATCCCTGCTGCTTGTTTCTCCATATCCTTCACCACAGCCAAAAATCCTTGGCACCCACTAATTAAGAGCTTCCGTGCCTTAAGAGCAGAAATCACTCTAGTTGGAGTCACCCCTGCATCCCCTTGTAATTCATAAGGAGCTTCTCCAGGGGTTTTAAACTGTATTACCTTTTTATGGCAATCCAAGACTGCATGACAAGAGGCTAGCCAGTCCATGCCAAGAATCACATCCAGATCCACCATCTGTAATACCATTAAGTCTGCGAAAGTTTCCCTATCTCCAATTGAGACTTTGCATGATCGATAAACGGTATCAACCGTCACTGATTCCCCTAACGGGGTACCCACAAGTATGGGATCCTCTAAGCGCACAGACGGGCTACCAAACAACTCAGCAAATTGAGGTGAAACATATGAATGTGTAGAACCCGGATCAAATAAGGCACATGCTGGATGTAAGTCAACTGAAATCATACCTGTCACCACCTCATTGGATGCCCGAGCATCCTGTCGTGTCAGGGCAAATACGCGTGCCTGGCCCCTACCTGCTGATGTCTGCCCCTGACTGCCTGAGCCTCTCCTGGGCGTGCCCCTACCAGCAGAGGCGGAGGGGCCTCCACCCGATGTAACTCCATATGGTGTAGAATGAGCTACTGGCTGCACCGAGTCCCTGCTAGAAACTTGTCGTGCAAAAGGGCAATTTCTCTTAAAATGGCCTGTCTGCCCACAATGGAAACATGCCCCAGCAGCATGGTAACATACCCCAGAATGAAAGTTCCCGCAAGTGGGGCATGCGGCTCGTGGACGAGCTGACTGAGATGCGTCACGGAACTGGGTGATCCGACTGCCTCCCTGCGTAACCCGACGAGGAGGATCACTATATGGAGGCGGTGCGTGTGAGCGAGCCTGTACCTGGGTAGGCCTAAATGATCTCTGAGGCCTCGGTACCCCAGATTCCCCTGATGAAGGGCCCACCCCAATCGGTCTCCTTCCCTGGTCCCTCTTCCTCTTCCTGTTAACCGGATCTTCTTCCATTTCTCGTAGTTCAATCCTACGGGCACAATTCACCGCCGCTGAGTATGAAGGGAAAGTATCCATCTGTGACGACAGAGCACGGTACATATATTTGGGTAACCCCATTAGAAACCGTTTAATACGGTGCCTCTCAGTAGGTACTAGATGCGGGGCATAACGGGAAAGTTGAGTAAATTTAATGTCATAATCCAGTACAGTTTCCCCAGGAACATATCTGAGCACTTCAAACTCTCGGGCTCTCGCATCCCTCACACTCTGGGGTATAAATCGATCCATGAACAGTTCCTTATACTCATCCCATTGCATGGGAGGTAATTCAACGGGTCTCGCATCTAGTACTGTCTGAAACCATAAATACGCCGCATCTTGCATCTGATATTCTGCAAACTCCACCATTCTAGTGGAAGTACAACGCAGTGCCTTACACAATTTCTCCATTCCCTCAATGAAGCGATAGGGGTCTTCCTGGCTATCGGACCCTGTAAAAACTGGAGGCTTAAACCTCACAAACTGGGCTAAGGTCACCTCCCTCAATTGCCCAGCTCGAGAATCCCTAGACCCAGATCGCGTTGGAGGTATATTTGTTCCCTGAACCTGTGATTCCACTTCCCAATCCACATGGGAATCAGCTCTCGGTGGTCTCACAGCTCTAGGACCTCTGGCACGGCCCCAGCTTAGGGGAATCTCAAGTTGGACGGATGCATTTTCCGACCTACCCACAACGTCCACCCCTCGGCGACCACCTCGTACACGTGGAGGCATCTCCAATCTAAAACACAAGATAACAAACCATAAGCCTCCACAATTACCGTTTGCCTTAAAGCAATATGTAGGTTCAATCATAATCAAGAAAGACCTACAGAAAAAAAACAAATATGCCAATCCCCTAAACCAGGCCTCCTATGGTATCCCAACTATGGTTATGCCCGGGTTTCATAACAATAATGGAGACACCACAGAAGGACACCGCCATCCTACATGACCACAGAAGAACCCCCAAAACCTGGCTCTGATACCAATCTGTCACGCCCCGAATTCCCTGGGATGTGACCGGCACAGATCACGAGGAAATCCCCATGACCTGCAAGCCTACACTAAAGGGACGATCGTTAACATACATTTTCAATATCCATAATGTCGTTGCCTTAATATATATGGTGAGAATGTCAATACAAAACGAGGCCTCCTGTAGAAATTTCGGCAGCACCTCCCCAGTAATTAGGACGTCCCGAAATTTCTACAAGGTCCTGCAAGGCATACATAAATAGGGGAGCTCCGCTCCCACCAGCCCAAATCCACAAATACAACAAAAGACAAAAACCTGGCGGGTCCAGCTGTGGTCACAAAATAATCCCGCGAACGGAAATGGCTATCAAACTAAATATATATATATATACATCCCAAAAAAGAAATGCCAAATTATAAACAACAAAAAGGGGCACGTCTCGCACCCAAAACAAGCGGCTCAAAGCAGCTCCCTGGTCAATGCTCCGCCGGCTCCAGAAGATCGCCTAACTCTCTTTCTGGGACCAAAAGTTTTCCGACAGATAGCACCCCAAGTCAGTAAACCATTTCATATATATAAACGGAAGCTTTAACGAAAATCAAGGAGTAATACAGTGCAATAGTGTTTAAATCCATAAACTTGCAATTTAACAGTCGAACGAAATAACCATTTATCATAAACGTCAAGTCAACAACCCTTCTCAGTTAAGCAATCAATTGTGACAAACAATCAGGATTAAGACTGCTAAGAATCAACGGGCGAGGGTACACAACCCTCGAAAGCATCAATCAACAAGCGGGGATACACAATCCGCGAGGGTAACTAACCAACGAGCGAGGACACTCAGTCCTCGAGGGTAACTAACCAACAGGCGAGAACACTCAGTTCTCGAGGGTAACTAACCCACAGGCGAGAACACTCAGTCCTCGAGGGTAACTAACCCACAGGCGAGAACACTCAGTCCTCGGGGTAACTAACCAACAGGCGAGAACACTCAGTCCTCGGGGTAACTAACCATCGAGCGAGGACACTCAGTCCTCGAGGGTAACTAACCAACAAGCGCGAGTTACGTCTCGCGAAAGCTTATCATTCGTCATTTTCCAAATCTCAAAGAATTTACATCATGCATGTATACAAAGATGAAATTATACGAAAGTTTTCTGTGGTTCTATTATATCTAGCTAGTAACCACCTTTAATCCCATCACAAATCAATTACCGTAATTACAATCATTCAACACATGCAGAGGTCCCTTGCTTTAAATCTCCCAATTCGGTAAGGCAGAATCAGAAAGAATTTATTTACATATAGAAAACAATTAAAACAAGAACAGCCTAGGCAATAATAAGAGTTTCGGGGTGCTATCTGCGCACCTGAACTCTGATCAACGCAAGCTGTATGCTGCCCCCTCCTTGGGGTGCCAGAATCAGCCTTACGACCCACCAAATCGTCCCAAAATGCTCAAGATTCGAACTCCTCCTTCTCGCCGGAAAAGCGACTCCAACGGCGGCCAACTGAGCTCGTCTTCAGGTGGAAAGGACCGGCCAAGACGTGAGGCTCACAACCCGTCCAAGCCACGCCGGGAAAACAGCCCACCAACGGCCAGGAGAGCTCGCGGTTCCACGGTGGTTTTCGCCCAAAGGAGTGGCGGTTTGCCGGCTGGAATGGCGGAGAAGGGCGGCCGGCGGTGCTCGGGGGTGCAGCTCAGCTCAGGCGAGGTGGAGGCTCAACCACGGTGGCCCTCAGCTCTCTCGCGAAGCTTCTCTCTCTTCTCTCGCTCTCGGCTGCGCACAGGAAGAAGGAGGAAGAAGAAGACTCACGAGGGCATTTTCGTCTTTTCACTGTGGAGGGGACACGTGGCAGCTCCAGAAAAAAAAACACTAGAGGTTAGCTTCCCGGTCTCGAACCCGCGTCCTGAGGAAACGCAGCCTGAAGCCTGACCACTGAGCCAGCCTCAATCTCATTATATTGATTCACCTAACAAAGTATTATACCATCAGTTGCATTTAAAATTTTAATTGCTTGGGTTATTACAATAAACCTTTGTTATGTCTTCTACTTTTAATTTCAAAATAATATCTAATTTTCAAATTTTTAGTACTATATGGATATTTCCTAGTTTATCCACTTCTCTAAATAAAAACCATACATGACATCTAAGCATAGAAGTTAGTTAATAAACTTGCACCATATCTATTCTTTTTCCTATGCTTAGACTACATTGACAAGATAGTCTTATTTAGTTCACTATGTTTTCTTGTCGAACAAAATTAGTTTTCTCCCATTAGATAGGATCACATTTTGGTAAAACTTGCAATTACAAAATTCTCAACAAGCTTAACTAAAATCATTAGCATATCTCATACTATCATGCCATTTTTATTTTAAAATATGACAAAATATATCATCATTTACTTTAATTTAATTATAATTTTACAAGATATACATCAACTTGAAAAAAAGAAAAACCAATACCTATAATACTTGGTCTAATATGTAAAGCCACTATTTTAGTGCTTGTGTCTTTGTAAGATGTTGAGCAAGGCTGGAACCCAAGAAGGGGGATGAATTCAGTTTTATAAAAAAAATTTGAGATAAAAACAAAATTTCTTTTCCAAATTTAAAACTTGAAGCAAAATTATTTTCAATATAAAAGTATGAAAGGCAATAAATAATACAATTAAAGTGCAACAATAAGAGAGTAAGAGAAGAGAGAATGCAAACAAAGTTTATCCTGGTTCTGCTTCAATTTAAGCCTATATTCAGTCCCCAAGCAAATATTTGAGATTTTCCACTAACTTGCAATCTATTACAAATCTTCATGAATACTCTCCCTAAAACTAAACTCTCTTCAAGGAAAACCTTTCCTTGAATTTAATCTCTCTTTAAGGAATATCTTTCCTTGAAATAACAAATATTTTAAAAAAGAAATACTCACAATAATAAAAACTATTAAAAGAGCAAATAACACAATTGAAGCTCACTAGCAAGAATAGATATTTGTAAAAGTATGAATCACTCAAGATGTTTTTCACTTTTTTCTTGTGTTTTCTAAGCTCTTGAGAAATGTATTTGTAGGCTGAAAAACTAAAAGAACCATTTGAAGCCAAGGAGAAATTCAAACTTGCACAACTTGATTGTTGGAAATAAATAGCTCCATTTGTTGACTTTGTGGTCATCCTCTATTCCATAATTGCAACTTTAAATGTTTATAGATCTTTCATTTCAACTTTATTTTGGACAAAATATTTATCACTAAAAAGTTATGTAAGTCTACTTTCTATCTTGAGAAGTTTCATTTCAAAATTCAACTTTGTTGTTGAGATATTGTTGAAAGAGTGACAAAAGGTCAGATAACAAAATGATATATGTAACCGTAAATTGAAACCCTCATAACTCTTTCATTGTAAATCTATATTTGGAAATCTGTATGAGTTTATTTTTATATAAAACAAACCTCATTTCAAAATTCTTACTAGTTGGTGAGATATTGTTGAAATTGTAACTAGAGGTCTGGAAAAAGTGATATTTATACCTAAAATATTGACAATTATAACTTCTTAATTTCAACTCTATTTTAAGCATGTGATATGTTCCTAAAAAGATGTTTAAGCCTATTTTCAAACGCAATAGGTTTCATTTCGAAATTCCTTTTGATTTATGAGATATGATAAAAATAGTAATATAAGGTATAAAAATAACTTCATTAAAATCCATATCTTTCTTATCTTTTTGGTTCAAATTTATATTATGAGGACCAAAATGTATTGGCCCAATAAATGTAAGTCCAAATAAATTTAACAAAACTATAATAAGCTTATAATAGTTAGTCCAACTTATAAGTTAAATACTTGGTCAAATTCATGTATCCCAATATACATATTTTAATAACAATTAGTAGAATGTGAACATTTTCTACCATGCATATGAGATTCCTATAAGTATCCAATTTTAATTGTCTATAATATTATAGCCTATTGAATATAATATAAGTATGTATATCTCATATAAGGGATAATTCAAGTATAAAGTATTACATGTTAATGATCAATTTAGGCATATGTGCCTGAGGGAACTAATGATCTCACAAGATGATTCGAAAGAAATATATAAATCTAATTGAAATTACTTTTATTAATTCAATTATTTATTTATTTGTTATAAGAAAAATTATATACTAACTTTCAAATCTTAAGGAGACTAAAAATCTTACACAACTTCTACTAGATAGCTCAAAAATGCTTGAGGAGACTAATGTTCTTACATAACAACCTTTTAAAGAAAATGCCCAATTAATTATTTTGTAAATTATTAATAATTTTATAATATTACTATTCCTTTATTTATTTATTTTAGAAATAGAATATTAACTTTCGAAATCTAAGGAGACTAAAGGTCTTACATAGTTTCAATTTGTTAATTATTTACACAGTCTCTACTAGTTAATTCCTAAATGTCTGAGAAGACAATGGTCTTACACAGCAACTTTCAGAGAGGGCAAAACTAATTATTTTGTAATTAAAAGTAATTTTGTTTCAATTATTTATTATATAAATTATGTACTAACTTTCAAAACTTAAGCAGACTAGGAGTCTTATATAGTTTCAATTTGTTAATTCCTGGGTACCTGAAGAAAGTAATAATCCCACACAGCAACTTTTGTATATAATAATTATAATAAAATAATAGTTGTTACATAACATGATTAAAAGGGTGATGAAGTAATTGAATTCTAGCACACATTGAGCGTTCAAACCTATGAAGTTATTCCATGATATAAATCTATCCACCATTAAACCTCATACAAAAACTAGTTGGCATTTTCCACAAAATATTAATTCATCAATATGGCTAAGTTGTTCAAAATTTTTCAAAGTAGTAGATATTTGTACTAGAGTAAAACCTATACAGTATTCTTTGAAGTCGAGAGCAAAATGCAATCACGTAGAAATTTTACGCGGAATTTTGCACAGAAATGTGACCATATGCAATATTTAGCCCAAGACAAAATCTCCAATTTTGCATAAATTTATGATTGATTTTTGTGTTCAGGTATAACCATTTGCAATGATTTCAAAATCAAGATAGCAATCCAACATGCACAAACAAAAATCCCTCTACAAACTTAGTGGCAGAAACATGACCATTTGTATCACTTTAAATGAAAGGTTGCGTGAAGTTGGATCCCTAGCCTTTTTGAATATTTGTATTCCCTCATAGCTTTGATTGTTCTTACTGTTGACAAAAGACCAAGAATATTAACAAATTGCTTTTTTTAACTAATACTTCTTGTTATTTTCATAGTCTAAATAGTAGCAATTTAGTAAATTTGATGTTTGGTAACCAAAATTCTCATGGGACGATACTCTCTTACTCTTATATTACATGAGAGGTTCGGTGTACTTACCAAGTAGGTCATCAAAAATCAACATGTTCATTCAACCTTTCATAGCTTTCTAGGCTTTGAATTAACTTTTGGCTTTTCATATGACTTTTAGTCATATTGTAAATTGTAATGTCCATAAAATAATTTTATGCTATTTAATGTCCATGATGGATCATTATTATATTTAACACACATTTAACTCATAAATCATAAGTGGTTAATAATTTGCTTATAAATATGTTGAAATAGAAAGTTTCCAATACTACCTGATAGCTTAAGAGCTATAAGCCATAGGGACGGATCTAAGATTTGATTTTAAGGGGACAAAAGTCTTCGAATCAAATATTTGAACTAAGGGAGACAAATTCTTATAATCCAAGGGGCAAACTTTTATAAATTAAAGAACCAAATTAAGAATATAAAATAAAAATTTCTTATAAAAATTAAAATTTTAAAAATCTAAAGAGGTGATCGCCCCTCAGATTCATCCTTGGCTATAGCAAAAATAATTTTATAGTCACTTAGTTTTCTCCCAATTCATCAAAATATGACACACAATTATTTATGAGCAATACATTTGAAAATGAAGTTGTTGATTATAAAATAACCAATAATAGTATGGCTTCTGGCCATCTAATCATGTGTAGCTTTTTTGATTTTCAATGTATTTTTCAATATCAAATTGATAACCATATAAATAAAAGTAATTCTTGAATCAATAGATAATATAAAGTAAGAACAAAAGTTTCTTACCTTATTGTGATGACAAGAAAAGTTTTAAATATTGACGTTATACGAGAATAATTTTTAATAATTTGTCAATGAAGATTATCAATTGGATGCATAGCCATGTATTTAGGAAATTGGTCATAAAATAATTCTTTGTCACTAAGCACAATACATAGTATTTATAAAGCTAAATACTAAAATGAATTCAATTATTATAAAATCATTTCAATAATATAATATCAGAATAAAATAATAGGAAAAGAGATTACCTCAAATTAAATGATAAAATACAAATTTGATTTGAAATGAGAATTTGGAGCAAAATTATATTAATAACATGTTATGATACTAATAATATATATATATATATATATATATAAAAGAAAATATAAGAAATGAAATAGGCGGACCATTCTTATTCACTTATGTCTTTCTTTCTTAATATATAATTTCATTTGTAGGCCTCATCCATAAAAGTGGATATATATATATATTAGATTGACATAATTAAATATTAATATACAATATAAATAATTTAAAGACTATTGAGAATATAGACTTAAAGAATCGTTCTTTACAAGCTAAGGACATCCACACAATAACAATACTAGGTTATTTGATTTGTTAGTCTTGTGAAACCCGTCACTTTTCCCTTTATTATTCTCGTCTTAAGTAATTTGTACTCAAATTTAGATTTGAAGCTACAACCTCACTCTAATATTTACTAGTCAGAAAGTAGAATCATTCACCTACCACTGTACCAAAAACTCAATTTATTAAAGCGTGTTTTGAATAAAAGGTGATGTTAAAAAAAAAATTAAAGAAACAAATATAGTTCTGAAAAAATAAAATATGAACCATGTTATAAGTAAAACTACACGAATTAAACCTTTTTCTATATGAGAATATAATTTAAGTTGAACACGTCTAATACTTCAAAATTAAATTTAAATTATTTATATTAATTATAAAAAAAATTTATGCATATAACAAATTAGTTAGTAATTAAACGTTATTATCATTCGAAAAGATTCAAATTAATGTGATGTATTAGTGTAATACTTAGCACTAATAAGTCATTATTTTAATTATAAATTACGCACAGATGACAATGCATAGCGGTGGATCTGGCTAGCACCTTCGTTCGGACGTACGGGAGCGTTTTGAAGTGATCTGTAAAAAAGTTGAAGCAGGTTTGTTAGACGGTATGGATGGGGAGCGCTGTATAACGCGATGACCTTCGGAGTGGGCAGTTGATTGGAGACCAACATGTGAGAAAAAAGAAAAACTAAAAAATAAAAATTGAATGAGGAAAAACTCGGGAGAAAGAAGTTATTAAAAAAGCACAGAGAGAAAGCAAGGTTCAGCCAAGCAAGGAGAGAGCCAAAGAGACAAAGATGAAGAGCGCTTCTGGGGCTGGTACTGGTGGTTTGGGCGGGGTTCCTTCATATGCTTTCCCTTCGAAAAGACGATGGAAAGGGCTTGTAATTGGGGTACTGGGCCTTGTCATCCTTTCCATGCTTGTTCCTCTCGTCTTTTTGCTTGGCCTACACAACGGCTTTCACTCTGCTGGTACTCTGCCGATGTACTCTCTTACTTGTTTTTGTGTAGCTCTTGAAATCTTTTAGATCTGTTTGCTGTTTTTGTTTATTCCTCTCTCTGGGTCTCTTTCTGTACTTCTCTTTAAACAGAGAATGCTTTATTTTAATTGCAATGCTATTCTATATTGCGCGCAATCTCTCGCCCACATTTTTAATTGATACGAAATTATGATGAAGAAAAGGTGGATATGACCGCTGATCTGCATTGGACGTAATTAGCCGCTAAAATTTAGTCAGAAAAAGAAAACAAAAAATACGCCAAAGCAATGTGCGTTTGTTTCTTTCTATGTACTAATACTAGACGTTATTAGGAAAGCAATATAATTCAGATCGAACGTTTTCTTATATATTTATGTACCTGTAGCAGAGATTAAGTTTCATCACTTTGAAATTATGTCTCATGCTTTTTTCCGTAAGTGATGCGATATTAGCTTCAATGATGAAGACTCATTTTAGTTAAATTTTCTCCACTCACGACATTATAATTTCACTCTGCAGGATATATATATGAACGACAAAGTTCTCCTTCAGTAAGCATCCAAGCATATCTCTGAATCTTTTAAAATATTCCGTTCATTGTGCTTATCTCTTGATACCGCTGCTAATTTTGTTCCCTCTTCTATATTATTTTGGTATCAGAACCATGATGGTCTTGGAGGATATGATAGATCCAATGTTAAGGACATTCTGAATCAGTCTGAGGTATGATATATATATATATCTATATATATAAGCTCCTCATTTCTTCTACCAATCTTTTGTAGTATATATATCGTATAGTAGTAGGTCTTAGCAATCCCACTGCTTGAACTTTGATGACTGATAAAGAAAATCCTAGCAACTAAGATGGCTTTTATAAGTAGTTTAATAGTTTTCAGTTTTTCAATTAGTATGCACTAGCCAAAGAATAAGGTATTTCTCAAAGTGACGAGTGATGGAACTCACAAATCAATCTTTTTATTAGAGCAGTAATGAAGTGTGAAAGTAATTCATTGCTGGTTGATGAGCCTGATGAGATTTATCTCCAATATCTGAAACGTGTATGTTGTCCCAAAATTCTCAAATCAATGGGTTTTTTTAAATTTCTTTTGCAGGGAGAACAGTCAACCCATGTCCAGGAGCTGATGAAAAAATTTGAACCGACTCTTCCAAAGGTTCTCTGCATAATACTCTGGTGGTTAATTTTTTTTATTAGTTACTTCAGCTATTATATTTCTATTTGAAGAATTAAATGCATTGCCAATACTTTACCCAGTGTTATTGATGAGCAAGCTTTAAGTGAAAAATAGATATCAACCACTTATCTTACATCAATGAATCCTTCTGAGTTTCTGTGGATGCAAAGATTGATCTAGTGTTTCAATTTTTCTAATGCATCTTGATGTGCCAATGACTAGTGCTTTTTTTGTTTTGGAAAACTATTTATAGAAGGAAAGAAGGAAAAGGAAAAGGAAGATACTATATTGTTCTTGAACAAAGCAACAAAGTAAATAAACAAAAACATTATTGATATAAAACCAGCCCTCAAATTCCTATACATGTCATCCAATGAGAGTTTTTATAAGCTGTCATGTAATGAATGCCAAAGAGAGGTCATAAAAACAATGTTGTCTGGGCAAAAGCAAGGATAAGATTTTCTTTAAGAAAATTTCCTTTATTACTCTTGCCGTAACCTCTGAACTTGATCAAAAAACATTGCTCCAGGCGCTGAGGACACATGGAGGATTCATCAAGCGTGCAAAATATTCAACTATGGATGTAACTACTTGGGCAGTGTAAAATTAAATGAGCTTTTGTTCCAAGTTAGATCTAACACTTGACACTCATATCAAGAGACAAAAGCTTTATCAAGCTTGCAAAATTGTTGCATATCATTAGTATGATTCTGTTTAGTATTATGGTCCAAACAAAGGACTTGACCTTAGAGGAGACATTTGACTTTAAAGGAACTTTTCTAGAAGGATATTTCTTTGCTGGGAGCATAGGTAAGAAAATAGAGAAGGAATGTATCAGAAAATATACCAAATGTATTACTGGTCCAAACCCACGTTTATATTGGAAAGAAAAATAAATAGAATCAAGCCAAAGCAACAAGGTTGTTGACAGCCTTGATTGATGAGTGCTAGAATTAATGAGTAATTATGAGTTGATTGGTGGAATATTCTGATGTACAATTGTTTAATTATTCCTAATCATCTAGTATAAACAGAGTTTTAGTATTGAACCTGAAATTGTTCATCTCGACCAGCAGCTTTCTTCCTCACTTTCTATCTCCCTCTGTCATGCACTCACCTAATTAGGTGGTAGCAAGGAACAGTAAGATTGCCCTTTGCTGGCAATGAAAATTCCTCTGGTTGAAGGGTTTTGCATGATTTCAGTTGCTGATGATGCAGTCTCAGCACTATCTATTTGATTGTCAATCTTTGAAGTATCATAAGATTATAGGGAAGTAATTGAGCTAGCTAAATCATAGTATGGTTTCAAAAATGGACAGAATTTCCCCCTTGGTTGTCTAAGACAGCTGTGTTACGCTTCTTTAAAATTTTTAGATGTTGCTTTAGTGCTAAAAGTGGTTGTGGATGATGTGAAGAGACAGAGAGGCCAGGGATCACTTTTTAAATTTGACTTTGAAAGCATGTCATAGTGAGTTGAGGCTTTCTAGATAAGGTTTTTGCCAGTAAAGGTTTTAGTGATAGATGATATAGATGGATTTCAAGTTGTCCTACTGTCACTTTTTTTTTTATTGTTAACAGTGAACCTAACTCTTGGTTTTGAGGTCAGAGAGGAGTTAGGCATGGAGATCCCTGTTTCTTTTTTTTTTCTTTTTCTTTTTTAAATGGTGGATGTTTTGAATCCAGTGTTGTCCAGAGCTACAGTGTGGGGTTCTTTCATATATCTTCATGGCTGATTCAGTGAAAAACATGGTTTCCATTTGCAACTTGTAGATGATAAAAATCTTTCATGATGATAGAAAATGTTTCACACATGCTCTACATCCTTAAGTTCTTTGATGTTAATTCAGGTCTGAAGATTATTCTATTAAGAGTGGTGTGGCAGAAATATGCCAAAATCTCTTGTTGTTTTATTAGATAGAGAAAACAATGACAAAAAAGGAGGATAAGATATACTATTAATCTTCTAATTTAAGTATAAGTATGGTAAGGTGGAAAGTACACTTTAGCTTCAACCAACAACCTGGCCCCATTTGTCGCCCTCCATTATTATATTCTGTCTATCTTTGCCAACTCTTAGCACCTTTTTCTCCTACTGTCTTTTTTGTTTTACATGGTACTAGAGCAAATTAATCTATCATTGCACTAGGCCTCTGATCATATGGTTGAGAACCTTGTGCTCTACTATTAGGAATATCTGACAATAGGTTGATGATCAAAGTCACACATCACCTTGTCTTGCAAATAATTATGTGTGTGAACTACTTTTCAGATTATTGCCAAAGGCGTCAAGTGTGAGTATGAACTAGGTAATCTGATAGGGACATGGGTAGTATGAGATGCCTAAGTTCTATATTGAGTAGTATGAGATGTTTGATGGGGTATTTAAAAATTGTAGTTCTTCCCCCTTGCAAGTTAGTTTTCAAGGGTAGATTCCCTACATTCCCTTGGGTCCTATCAATTGGTATCAAAGTATAGAGTTGACGTCACGGAGAGGGCTACCTACGAAGGGTTCTTACTAGTAAGAAGGCCAAGTGAAGTGTCGTAGAATGCAGCCGCCTGGACGTCGGCTCTTCAGGGGTGGTGCTATGATGGGGACATGGGTAGTATAGGATGCTTGATGAGGTACTTAAGGGGTGTGGTTCTTCCCCCTTGCAAGTCGGTTTTCAAGGATGGTTCCTCACACTCCCTTGGGTTCTATTATAATCATAAACCAAAGATTTGTTTGGAGTGCTGACAGTCACACATCAATGCAAACTTCTATAGCAGAAGTGTTGCAAGACTGTCAATGATTGGGCTATGGGTTGTGATTATGAGTGTAGGGGGTGTGATCAAACCAAGTGTAACATTGAGTTTGTGACTGCAGTACTTGTTCTGTTGCCTCAAACAAAGGCAGCAGTGGCTGTCTTAGGCATCACACATACTGAGAGGTGCAAGATAAGTTGGCTGGATTGGTTCTTTAGCATTGACAACAAGCATTGGGTCTCAGCTTGTCACCTTTTAACTATATAGTTGGCTGAGATGGGTCATTTGGTGGTCATGGTTTGGCAAGTGGATTAAGGCTCAAAAGAGGCTGAACCACTTGTCTGAGACAATCCAATCCTACTTTTATGGCTTACATTTGGTTTAGCTATGAGCAGACTGCGCATGTAGGTGCTTCTGGGCAATGAAGACGGGATTTTTGGAGATCAATGCTTGAATATGGTGCTCATTTGGAATGCTTTCAGTCTTTAATAAACTGATATATGGTATTAAAAGTAGTTTTATATGGTTTTCAGTCTCCAAATGTGGGTGACATTTCTTGGAAGTTTATTTTGTTTTATTTTATTTTATTTTATATTTTTGTGCTGTGTTTTGGTGTTTCTTTGTTGCTTTTAATGATGCTTGGCTTGGAAACATCACTCTAGTAAAATTGTGTCACGGCATAATAAGAGAGCCAAAACAGGTTAGGATAAAGTCGAAAGGGCCACTAGAGAGTTGTATGTTGAAGACCTCTAGGAGTTCTGTCATTAGGTTCATTGAAGCAGATGAGTGAATGTAAATGGATTGTAGTAGATTGGAGACATTTAAAACCTGTCTAAAGGAGAACAACCTGGAGCATGTTGAAGGGATCACTATAGTTGAAGACTACTTGGAGCAGTCTTACTTGTGGGGAGTACCAATTTCCTAGACTGTTTTGGAAAGGTTGTGTAACATTCCATATTTGTTAGAGTCAATATGAATTTCTTGCAGGATGGCGATGAAAAATGTCTATGGTACATTCTGAGGGAGAGTGTTGACTAATAAGAAAACTATTATGAGACTATTTTTTAGTATTTGTAGGGTTGATTAGGAAGGTAATCAACAAGAGCTATAATCAAGGAATTGAATATTTTGTGGGGATATTATATCTGTTCCCATCCTCCTCCTTCACTAGAGAACACCATTTTCCCCCTCTCCAGGCAACAATAACTGATTAGTGTATTTAGTATAGCCCCAATCTCCCATCTTCATTTTATTTTTTATGTAGTCATGTTTCCCATAGCTCCTTCTGGTCACAAATCAACAAAACTCACATTGATCGTTGGATTATGTGTCATGTTTGTTATTGATACACAACTGCACTAAATTTTTTTATGAGGAAGGAAGATACAAATGACAATGAGGCTAAGAATCCCCCTTACACATTTGGCGCTCTTCTACATAAGGTTATTCAAGGAAGTCTCTATTTCTGATATGTTGAGAGAGTAGATAGCTTTGCTGCATCATTTAGCTTCCTCAGTTTTCACTTTTTCTCTTGTTTTTACTTCATTTTGGACGATATCTTCTTTTCCCATTTAGTGGTAAATTTTCTTTGTTCTCTCTAATAACATTTCTCCTTTTATAAAAGAGTCCTCTTTACACAATGAACTAAAGTAATAGTTCATTTTAGGCATCTTGAAGTTATGTGCAAGATTGTTATTATTTTATTGATTGCATGCCAGGATGCTTTAAAAAGTTATGCAGGAATAGCTAAGAATGAAACGGTCAAAAAGAGTACCAAGAATGACAAAGAAAAAGGTGATTCTATTAATTCAACTTCTTGGTTATAATGCTCATATAATGCCTTCTTGTATCTCATTTCCCCTTTTTTTTTTTTTTTTTTCTGTTTCTACTTCTGAATAACTTTCAGGTTTGAATGTGCCACCTAACGGTGCTCTGCAATTAGTTCCTGCATCAAATGTACTAGTAAATTTACAGTCATTTGCCAAAAACTTCTTCACATTCTACTTTTTTTTTATTTTATTCATCTAGCTGCTTGAATTAATGTAAATTCTGCAACAGAAATCTAGAGTTGGTCACCTAGATGCTGTCACCCACCATACAAGAAGCTCTACTGATGAAAATGGGAAATCTTGCGAGCTCACATTTGGGAGTTACTGCCTATGGCGCCAAGAACATAGAGAAGATATGAAAGATGTTATGATTAAAAAATTGAAAGACCAATTATTTGTGGCTAGAGCTTACTATCCTAGCATTGCAAAACTTCCAACACAAGAAAAATTGTCTCGCGAACTAAGACAAAATATACAAGAGCTGGAGCGTGTCCTTAGTGAATCTACCACTGATGCTGATCTTCCTCCACAGTAAGCTCTGATAACCTGTACTTGAATTTCTGTTTCCATTAGGTAATAGCAAAGTAGCTTCCTGCTTGATCAGCATTTGGAATCTAGTAGTTTCACATATCAATATGACTCGGAGTGGATTTCTGGTAAGTTGCAGAATTTTGGATAAGAAAATAGAAGGAAATCAAGTGCTAGATTCTGAAAACACTTAACTCAGTCCGTGTGGAGTGGACTAAACTCCATGGAAATTGATTACTCTATTGCAAATCAACAACAACACTCCTTCCATAGTACAGACAGCCTTATATGCCTTCAGAGGCTACAAACAACTTAGTAACTGCTAAAAACTACCCAGTAACTCATAATAATCACCCAGTAACTATTGTGATAATTAAAATAAGAAGAACAGAAAATAAAATACTAACAGATAAAAACTGCAACATCTGACAATAACAGAACACAACAACATAACATAATTCATGTTTCATCAGCATACACATCACATGTCCTCTTATTCTTCCTTTGAAAATATGTTTTCAAAGGTGGTAATGTATCATTACTCCCCCCCTCCCCCCCGCCCCAGGGAAAAACTGGCTTATCCTCACAAAAATTGGGAAATTGAGCAGCCATGAGATCATAATTTGCCCAGCTAGCTTCCTCAAGGGGACTCCTAGCCCATTGAATCAGAAGTTCAAGTTGTTGTTTACCGTGTGTAGGAGTTGGGCTGGTTGTAAGATAAGTTCCCAGTCATCATTGAGCCGCAAAGTGGCTGGAGGAGTTGGAACAGGCTGACCATAAGCTGGCCTGAAGAGAGAGACATGGAATATCGGATGAATCTTTGAATCAAGAGGTAACTCCAATTCATAAGCCACTGGTCCCACACAACACTTCACCCTATATGGTCTGAAAAAATGAGGAGAATGCTTCTCATTTTTTCAGCGAGCAAGGGATTTTTGCCAGTAAGGCTGAACCCTTAAAAGAACAGAATCACCAACTTGAAATATCATTTCTCTACGATGACTATCAGCATTTTGCTTCATCCTTGTTTGAGCCTGTAACAGATGATGTTTAAGTAACTTCAGCATTTCAGCATGAGCTGTCAATTGTTCTTCAAGATCTGCAAGTTTTGTTTCACCTAGAACATAAGGAGAAAGTGTAGGAGGTTCGCGTCCATAAACCACTTTGAAAGCCATGGTTCCAACAAATGAATGGAAGCTGGTATTAAAGGAAAATTCTGCCCAAGCCAAATATTTACTCCATAAGAGCGGCTGCTCCTAGGAGAAATATCTCAAATAGGTTTCCAAGCATCGATTAACCATCTCCGTTTGGCCATCAGTTTAAGGATAATAAGCAGTGCTCATTTGTAATTTAGTGTTACTGAGATGAAATAGTTCTTGTCAAAAAGCACTAAGGAAAACCACATCTCTTTTGGAAATGATAGACCTGGGAATGCCATGAAGGTGGACAATTTCCTTGCAAAAAATATCAGCAACAATCTTGGCAGTATAAGGATGAGAAAGGGGAATGAAATGAACATACTTACTAAGGCGATCAACAACCACCAAAATAGTATCATATTTTCCAGATTTTGGGAGCCCAGTAATAAAGTCCATGGAGATATCTTCCCAAATCTTTTCTGGTATGGGAAGTGGCTGCAAAAGTCCTGTAGGAGCAAGAGTTTGATATTTGGCTTTTTGACAAACCAAACAATTCTGTACATATTCTTTTACATCATGCTTCATGTGTGGCCAAAAGAAAGATGTAGGAAGACGCTTAAAAGTCTTCAAATAACCACCATGACCAGCAAGCAGTAGGTCATGTGATTCAGAGAGCAACTTTTGGCGTAAGGGATGGTCAATGGGAATTACTGATCGCCGTTTGTAGTAGAGCTTTTTATCCACCAGTTGGAAATCAGAATTGGCAGAAGGATTGGCTCGAAGATCCTTAATAATGTCACTGGTGTAAGGATCAGCCAGCAAGGCGTCAAACCAGTCCAAATAATCAAGAAATATAAGAACAACCAAGGCCAAAAAAATTAGCATTTTGGGGACGCCTGGAAAGGGAATCAACACCTTTGTTTTCTTTACCCACTTTGTATAAAATAGTGAAGTCATATGGCAGCAATTTCAGCAAGAGTTTCTGCTGCATATTAGTTGTAATTTGTTGGTCCAACAAATATTTCATATTGCAATGATCCGTTCTTACAAAAAAAATGGTGGCCAAGGAGATAATGCTTCCATTTTTGCAAAGACAAAACCAGTGCAAGCAACTCCCTATCATAAGTAGATTTGAATCTGTTAGAAAAGGAAAATCCCTTACTAAAATAGGAGATAAGATGTTCATCTTGCAATAGAACGGCTCCAATGCCCTCTAAAGAAGCATCACATTCTACCATGAAGGGCCTTGAGAAATCACGCAATTGTAACACTAGACCAGTAGTCAAAGCAGCCTTAAGTTTGTTGATTGTGTCTTCTGCCTTTGGAATCTAATGAAAAGCATTCTTCATAGTCAAATCAGTAAGAGGCCGTGCCAATGTCCCATATTCGTTCACAAACCTACAATAATAGCTTGTGAGGCCTAAAAAACCTCTTAATTCTTTAATAGTAGAGGGAATAGGCCAGGCAGTGACTGCTTGAATTTTTTTTTTATTTACTCCAACTCCTTTAGCCGATACCATATGACCTAAAAAGTTAATACTTTCACGGGCAAAAGAGCACTTGGACAACTTTGCAAAATACTGATTTTTATGAAGGAGATTCAAAATAAGTTGCAAATGTGTCAAATGCTGGTCAAATGAAGGGTTGTACACCAAAATATCATCAGAAAACACCAAAACAAATTTTCTGAGATATGGACGAAAAAGGTCATTCATGGCAAGCTTAAGCGTAGAAGGGGCATTTGTAACCCAAAAGGCATGACCACAAATTCATAGTGTCCAGAATGTGTTCGAAATGCAGTTTTATGTATATCATCAAGATTAACTCTGATTTAATGATATCTAGAGCGAAGATCAATTTTAGAAAAGATAACAGCCCCATGCAATTCATCTAATAATTCATCAATGTTAGGAATAGGGTACTTATCTTGAACTGTAATCTTGTTAAGGGTTAGGGTTCGATAATCAATGCACATTCTCCATGTATGATCCTTCTTTTTGACTAAAAGGACTGGACTGGCATATGGACTGGTGCTAGGTTGAATGAAGCCAGATTGGAGTAAGTCAGCCACTTGGTTTTCAATTTCAGTCTATTGGGGGTAAAGGTATCTATGAGGGCAAATATTAGGAGGTTTTAAGTGGGGAAGAAGTGGGATGGAGTGGAAATGGTGGCGATAGGGAGGTAAGTGTTTGGGTTCTTGGAAAACAGTAGCAACTTGAGTGAGTAAAGTTTGAATTTCTGGAGGAGAGGTGTTTTGATGTGCTACTGTGGAAAACGATTGAAAAGTGGTTGCAACTTCAGAATTTGGCTTGGACTATATTGAGGGATGCCAACCATTTAATGTCCGAAACCAAATCTGCCCCTCCCAAAGAAAAGGGATAATAATCTTGAGTAATTGTCAGATTTGGTAGTTGAACAGAAATGTTGTGGCAAATATGTCACCATTTCCAATTTGGACCCCAAAAGACGGTATATGCTGGACATGCAATTTCTGGTCATTAACAAGATGATCAGAGATAAAATTGTGAGTTGAACCACTATCAACTAGAATTAATACTTTTCCGTCACCAAGAACTCCTTAGAGTTTCATGGTAGTGTTAGTGGGATTGCCCAAGATAGCATGAAATGAAATTTCTGCCACATCCCCCTCAAGTGATTCCCCTTCCATAGTGGTATTAGAATCAGCCTGGGTATCCTCTTCTGCAATTTCCATGAGGGTAAGGGTGGCTGATTTACAACGATGCCCAGGAGCAAATTTTTCATTACAGCAAAAACATAGGCCCTTGGAAATTTGTTGTTGTCTGTCTTGGTCCCAAGTTTTCTGTGGTAGGTTGCAGGATTGGTTAGTGTTTGGGATAGGGCGATGGGTTGGAAGATGTGAAGTGTTGGTGGTGTCTTTGGGATATGGGTTTGAGAGGTTAATGGGTCTGGTAGTAGTTGGCCAATGGGAATTTTTGGAAGATTTATGGAGGCTGGTCTTTTGTTCATACTCCAAGGCAAGGCTCATTGCCTTGTAGACTGTTCTAGGTTTTTGAATTCTAACATCAACTTTCAAATCATTCTTCAAACCACGGAGAAAAGCCCCCAAGAGACAGTGCTCAGGCCAATTTTGAACTCTAGCAACATGTTTTGCAAACTCCTACCAATATTCTTGCACTGTTCCAGTTTGTTTGACATCACACAAATACTCATTTGGGTTTTGAAATTCTACTAGTCCATAATTCTCCTGAAGGGCCTTCACTAATTCCTCCCAATAAAGAAGAGTTCTTTCACTATTAATCCAAGCAAATAAGTCCAATGCATCACCTTCCAAGTACATGGCATCAATGTCAACCTTGAGTTCATCAGATGTTTGGTAGTAATGAAAATATTTTCTGCCTTTAAAATCCAACCTCGAGGATCACCTCCCTCAAAACGTGAAAACTCTATCTTGGTATGAGGTCGCCGAGAAGGATTCTTAAGCCAACAAGGAAGATCATTCTCTTATAGAAAATCCTCACCCCAGTGAGATCTCCCAACATCATGGGATCCCATGGGTATGGCAGGACTTTTGCCTCGGGGGTCATGGCTAGTGGCAGCGGCTGGTGGATGGTGTTTAAGGGCAGCATCCATGGCATCCATACGGAAGTTTAAATAGTTTAATTGTTGTAAGATGGCTATTTCAGTGGGTGAAGGGGAAGGAATGGGTGCTGCGTTTAGTGGAGCAGAAGGGACAGTGGGTGGGTTGGTGGTTTGCGTAGAGGAGTTGGTGGGTGGGGCAGTGTTTAGTGGAGCAGAAGGGACAGCGGATGGGTTGGTGGGTGGGACAAGGTCATGGGAGGAAGAGGATCAGGTGTAGACCGTGGCTGGATCTTGTCTGCTCTGATACCAAAAGGGTAAGTTACAGAATTTTGGATATGAAAATAGAAGGAAATTAAGTGCCAGAATCTTAAAACACTTAACTCAGTCCATGTGGAGTGGACTAAACTCCATAGAAATTGATTACTTTATTCCAAATCGACAACAACACTTCTTCCATAGTACAAACAGTCTTATATGCCTTCAGAGGCTACAAACAACTTAGTAACTGCTAGTAACTGTTGAAAACTACCCAGGAACTGTTGTGAAGATTAAAATAATAAGAACAGAAAATCAAACACTGAGATAAAAAACTGCAACATCTGACAATAACAGAACACAACAACAGAACATAATTCATGCTTCATCAACCTGCACATCACATGTCCTCTTATTCTTCCTTCGAAAATATGTTTTCAAAGGTGTTAATGTATCAATTTCTCACGTTCAACCAAGTAATCTAATGAAAACTATAGATTAACTTATGTTCTTAACTTATGCAGTTTTGCCTGCTGACCAGGCTTTGGGCAGTTTTCTTGAATCCAACTATCGTTCACATTTTAAGAGCCCATCAAGTAGTTCATAGAGTTTCTTTCTTAACATGAACTATAAAATATATTAGACTTGTCAAGGGCATTGGATCCCAAAGTTTAATGTATTGGAAGGTTTGTGATTAGTTGATATATAACTCAAGTACATTGCCTCACATTTAGGCCCTTTGGGCTTGAAGCATGAAGAAAGCATAAATTCACCATAACTTGTGTTGAATATTAATATATTTGGAGCAGTAAGAATTGGACTCTTGATCACTTATTCATGAAAGCTTTAACACTTAGACAATTTTATCCCAAAATCTTAAGTTGTTATGAAAAATTATTTTAAAAAAAAAATAGATAGGTTTTATCATTGTCTCTTGCACCCCCCTCATGCAAAAGCCCTTTGGGCATGAAGCATGGACAAAGGAGAAGTTCGTTATATCTTGTGCAAAAATTTAAAAATATAATTAATTGGGGTAACAAGAATTTAACTCCTTACAACTTATTTAAAGTGGTTGTGATACCATGTTAAAGACCATATTCTTAAAAGTTTATGCTGTTTGAAGAAGGCCAACGAATAGTTTGGAATGAATATATAGTACATATTGACAAGCAGTCTGAATTTTTTACAGTATTGAAGAATCAAATTATATGGGTATTTATAAAATCATGGAGATGTTACTCTAGGAAATAAAATTAATTGGAGAGACAAATCCTTAACAATTAGGGATTGATTAATTCCCTAGACACATTAAACACATGCTTAATTCCTTGGGTTAGCTAATAATACAAGCCATCTTTCTCCCTAGCATGTCCAATCATCCTCTTCATGCCTTGTTCCTGAAATACACGAAGAGTGGGATAAATGGTCACACTAAGTCAATTGTGTGTTTCTATATTGAAATGAGGTGGGTGCAAAGTTTTGGAACATAAAGAACATTTTTAAGTACAAGGAAATCAATTAAACAAACATCTCCATAACAAGCCACAGTAGTGACTGATCCATCAACTATGGTGATTTTTCTATTGCTAGGACAAGGAGTATATGAGATAAATTTCTATGAGAAATGAGTCACATGGTCAATGGCTCTTGCGTTGATGACCCAGGAGTATGAAGATTGAGAAGAAATAGTTGAGAACACCAAAATAGCCTCCATCTTCCATAACTTCTCAATCTCCCCCCTGTTGAAATCTGAAAGTTAAAGCTTTCCTCACTACAGGAATTTGTAATTGCCATATGAGCCTTTTGTTCCCCTTTCTCATGGACTGAGGTTTATCATGGAGTTCCAATACTTCTTCTTAGGTCTTCTTTGGACTATTTTGACTGATCAGTAGGTACACTGTAAGTCTTTGTTGGACTATTTTGACTAATAAGTTTGCCCCTTGACTTCATTGGAATGTTGCACATTATTTTGGGCTATTAAAGCAAAACTCTCCATTAGTTAGACTTTAATCATCTAACCCCTTTTCCTTTCTCACGGTATTAGACTCAACGTTCAATCTTGCAAGAAGCTCATAATTTCATCCTTCTTCATAATTCATTTAACAATAACTACCCCACACTACACTTTATCTAGATGCATTGATAGTGGTCCATCTCTTGCCAAAGGCCTTTAAGCAAATTAGAGTACTTAGGACCGATCCTGTTTGATTTTGGAGTTTTTGGTCTTAATGTCATAAATTTGTTTTGCATCCCAAACTTTGGAATAGGTTTGTTGATTAGTATCCATATCTCCTTTTAGCCAAACTAAGGATCATGATCTTTCATTGATCTCCGATGACATAGTTCCATAACTAGGACATGACCAGAGAATCTACTTCATCCCGAGCATCATATTTGGGATCCCTTGTTTCAAGACTCATACCCAACAAATGACTCAACTTACCTTGTCCTTTTAAGGAACGTGCAAACCATTTGAGACCATTTCAAATAATTTTTCCTGTTATGCTGCATGAATATATGGCAATTCACTTGTTGAAGTAGAGTGGTTGCTGATTAAGGATAAGACAAAGGTATTGATGGTTACTATGGACATGGTGAATAAGATAGAAAAATCATAGACTAGCAGCAAACGCCAAGAAAAACAATGAACATGGCTGCAAATAAGAGAATCACCACTTTAGAAGCCTAAAATGGTTAGAGGACACTTGGGCTAGCCTCTACAATTGCCTACAATGTGTTCTAGGTTGACCATTGCCTGATGGCGCAATTGTCACACACCCTCACGTGCTAGTGCATGGAATTTGATGCAAAAACGCTATGATGGTGCATAGAGGCATGTATAATGGTTAGTGGTTGTCCAATCAACTTGAGGAAATGGGTCAACGAGTTCCATGGTGGTTCCTAAGGTATTTGGGTCAAGTGGGAATCAAAAGAAAGGCTAAAGATTGTGTCTTAGTAGCAACAGTGACTAAAGAGAGGAATGAAAATGGCAATGAGAAGGCCTCAAGAGATTGAAAAAAAAGCCTAGGAAGCCTAGGGCTTTAATACCATGACAAAATGCATGGATTTCTTATTGTATTAAAGAATCAAAATACACAAGTATTCGTAGAATCATGGAGATGCTACTCTAGGAAACAAAATTAATTGGAGAGACATATCCCTTACAATTAGCGGACTGATTAGTTCCCTAAACACATGCCTAATTCTTAGGGTCAGCTAACAATTACAATAATCACAACGATTTTCTACACATATCTCTAACAAGATGTAAAATTATTGACCAGAGTCCTATAGTTGGTGATTTTGCTACTCTAAACTTGCCTCAAGTATCAACAATTGTGGGGCTAATGGGCTGCTATACAAAAACATAGCCTTATATATTTTCTTTCAACCTTTCTTCTATCTTTAGGTTTAATGTTATTTCTTTTGTTTTAACCTCAAACCTGAAAGTATTGTTGTCTAAGAAGCACAAATACAACCAAACAAGAGGCATATTTGTATCAGACATGTATCTGATACATTACACTTGCATATGTATCAGAGGTTTCTTTTCTTTTGGGATACATTTCAAAACACACCGAAATGGCACTAAAACGTTTTCGGTCCTTTTCATTATTTGCTACAATGTCGTTTTGTCATTTTATCCTCTATTAATTGTCTTCTTTTGCCTTCAACTACCATAGGCTCTTCATTAGCTTCCTCATCTTGTTTGGCCAGAAGTTAGAAGGTGCTCTGACAATATATATATATATATATATATATATATATATATATGTATACCTTTGTACCTGTATCTGATACATGTACCCATATCAATGCTTTTTGGACTGTTGTCACTGTTGCCTTGCAGGATTGACTACACATTTTTCTATCTTTCTCCTTCCGTTATTCTATTTTTAGTTCTTGTTTGAAATGCTATAATAGTACAAGAAATTTGACGTGGCAGTCTTAAATATGTTACCAGGATTGATAAGAAGTTACAGAAGATAGAAGTTGCTATAGCCAAAGCTCAATCATTCCCTGTGGATTGCAATAATGTTGACAAGAAATTGAGACAAATATTTGATTTGACAGAGGATGAATCTGACTTTCACATGAAACAGAGTGCATTCCTTTATAAACTTACTGTACAGACCATGCCAAAGAGTCTCCACTGCCTGTCACTGAAACTAACTGTAGAATATTTCAAAACTCCATATGATAAGGAGCCTGAAGCAGAAAAGTTTGTGGATTCTTCATTGCAGCACTATGTTATTTTTTCTAAGAATGTAATTGCAGCTTCAGTAGTAATCAACTCCACTGTAACACATGCAAAAGTATGTTATGATTATTCTCATGCACCAGTGAGTTGTAGAGGTTAAATTTATGCTGTTATAATAATTTCATTTTATTGTTGCTATGCAATATTTCAGGAAAGTTGGAATCAGGTTTTTCATGTGTTGACAGATGGACAGAATTATTATGCAATGAAGCTGTGGTTCTTGAGGAACAAATATAAGGAATCTGCTGTGCAAGTTTTAAATGTTGAGAATCTTGACCTGGACAACCCCAGGAAGGAAACTCTGGTGCATCTGTCCTTGCCTGAGGAGTTCCGTGTTTCAATTCAGAACTTTGATAATTCATCTACGAGTCAGACTAGAACAGAATACATTTCCATGTTTTCTCATTCACACTATTTAATACCTGATATATTTAGCAATTTGAAGAAAATAGTGGTTCTGGATGACGATGTTGTTGTCCAGAGAGACTTGTCAGCCCTCTGGACCCTAGGCATGGGGGGAAAAGTTAATGGTGCAGTGCAATTTTGCTCTATAAGGCTGGGTCAGCTGAAAAGTTATCTGGGAGAGAAAGGTTTCAGTCAAAATTCATGTGCCTGGATGTCTGGGTTGAACGTAATTGACCTAGTCAGGTGGAGAGAGCTTGGTCTTACTGAAACCTACAAAAGGTTGATGAAAGAGGTGAGTGCTCTCTGGCTAAATTCATGAGAAGTGCAATGCAATACTCGGAAAATATTATTGCCCCTCACCCTCCCTGTTGGTTTATTTAATTTTGTTTTTTCTTTTATTATTTAGCTACTAAACTGCTAACAGGAAGGCACACAAACTAATAAAAGATCATTCTCATTATTATAAATCAAGTTATTGAATATTTTAAACAAATCCTGAAATTCCAAACTTCCTGTTATCCAAGGGGGCAGAACAAGTTGGTTACATTGAGATGGTCATATAATGCTTGGTCACCATAGCAACAATAATATTGCCAAAATTATTCTGATAATTAGTAATTGGTATGCTATTTCTCGTATTTATTGATCTGTACCATATTTCTTGTCAGCCATGATTTTTAATCATCAGGCCTAGTGATGTGTGTAGAATATCTGAGCCTTTATTTTCTGACTCTTTCTATATTTATTATGTAGTTGAGCACGCAAGAAGGATCCATAGAAGCTATCGCATGGCGTGCAAGCTTACTCACCTTTGAAGCTAAAATATATCCACTCGATGATTCATGGGTTCTATCAGGACTGGGTCATGACTATATGTTTGAAACCCAAGCCATCAAGAGAGCTCCCGTGCTGCATTATAATGGAAATATGAAACCTTGGCTTGATATGGGAATCCCAAAGTATAGAAGTTATTGGAAGAAGTTTCTTAACAATGAAGATCAGTTCTTGAGTGATTGCAATGTATATTCTTAATAAAATGTCCTCTGTATGAGCTTGAAAGTTCTGGAAGTTGTAGGGGCGAGCTCTCAACAAGCAACAAGGGAAGTGCCTGTGTTCTGGGTGCCCAGACTTTTACAAGCAAACTTTCAAAGGGGTGTTGTGGAAGAAGTTATGGTGTTTATGAGCTTAACACACTGGTCCTAAATTTTATCAGTCAATAAGGAACCTGGAAACTTTTTAGCATTTCTGGAAAAGCACTAAGAAGTATGAGTACCCTCGCAATTTAAGATAGCTAAACAGCGTTAGAGTCATATCCAATCCACTATGCAGGTGGACGGTATGAAGCAGGACAGTGGTCTGTGAAAATAAGTCGGAATATAAAGAAGGTGCAATTGATTGTTTGTTCCAAGGAATTCTATTGTTTTACAAGATGTAAATGTTTCCTATCTGAGAAAAGAGATGTACATTTTTCCAATCTGAGTATAATTATGCCTCCTAGATTAATCTATTTTCTTGCAGTAGTAATTTTCATCACCTGTTCTTATTTGATAATAGATCGTTTAATGTAGGACAAGTTTAATAGAGACTGCAATTGACTTTGTTTCTTACATGATCAAATTTTTTAAATCAACAGCGGAAGTACCAGTGGAGGCATTTTGTCACTTGCTTCTGGACGGATGTCCTCGTTATTTCGGACTATCAATTTCCAGCCCATCCAGCCATTGGTTACATCAATAATTATAGTTGTGCGACGTCTCCACATTTTGCCCCGAAAGCCACCTTCTTAATCTCACGTTTAACAGTAGCACCCATTTTCTTCGGTTCTTTATTTTTTGTTTCACCACTTCAGCTTCTTCCGCCATGTATCTCGCAATCCTCAACACGGCAACAATCAGCTCATGGCTTCTCATTTAGCCATACGGAGATCTCACCTTCAACAATGTGGTACACAGTATCCACACCCAAGCTATCATGGACTTTTTCTGTATATTTTTAGGAATTCGGATTTTGTGATTTCTGTGAATTAAAAGAGAATGGGAGAAAGTGGCACCAATGTGGGGAAATTTGGAGGCAAAAACATAGATGACTGAACCAAGGGAGAACTTATTGAAAACAAAAAAAAGGAAGGTGTCTAATCTTCAAGAATGGGACGCTTCGTTTAGAGATGAGATTTAAAACTATGGCTTTTGGGTAAAATGTGGTGACGCAGCACAATCATAATGATTGATGTAATCAACAACTATGGAAATTGATAGTCCAAAATGGAGAGGATCTCTGTCCCTTGCTTCTAGTCCTAAACATTGTTGCTTAGTAGTTGGTAGCGTATCGTTGGAGGACACTGTCTGGAACCAAGTCCTTGAAATGTCCCAAGAAAAAAAAAAAAAACCTGGGTCTGATTGAGGTGTATCTTCACTCTAGTGAAGCATAAGGCATGGAAAGAGTTTGATATCTAGAGTCCAGAGCAAGTCACATCCGCATTTTAGTTAAAAACCCCCCACTTTGCCTTGTCATACCTAATCTTCCTGGTGAGATCAAGTTTTGGAAGAGCCAGATATCGAGTTCCATCAGGAAGAAACAAAGAATTCTAAAGTGTTTAAATCAGCTGCAGATTCTGACTCCAAATGCTATAGTGAACAGCTTCTGAGACTGAGTCAGCTTACACAAATTTCTACATGAAAGTTCTAAGAAGAAAGACTTGTAATAGAGGCCCATTTTCACACTGAAATAGCAAACCTCAAGAAAAAGCAAACGAGAAATCAAGCTTCAACCACAGACCATGAGTGCTTCAAAAATCAGAAGCCATTGGTTTTATTTTTAATGACTAGAAAGGGGAGCATCTGAGGAAGCAAATATTTGTTTACGGTTTCCATATCTTTTCATCATTTTGCAAAACTATCACTTGCTAAAATTTTGGTCCGGTCCACAATAGTCTTCAATGGCTTCCAGAGAACATAACAACATAAAGTGAAGCGAGGTTTCTAATCAAAATGCAGACGTGGTTTGTCTTCACTGTGAATATTAATCAAGGATCCTAATCCAATTCGGTCAGCAAGAGCTACAAGCGCAACGAGGAACATGTGTTCGGAACAAAAAAATTAGTAAGTATACCTAGCGCAATGCACTGAAGCAATTGTTGTTAGAGACATAATAAGATGGTGCAATATTTTTTGTTTATTGAGTTCATGATAGAGAAATATTTTTACATAAAATAAGTTACTAGTAATATATGGAATTGTATTGCCAAGTAAAAGAAGAGATCTTACGCCGGGGAAAATTTTTCTTTGCTGAGCAAACTTTCTACTTTCGGGTAGTTTCTTCCATGACTGAAACCTCCTCTCTCCTCTTTGCTCAGCTCCATCTTGGATGCATGTCGCACGCAGCAATTTTAACTGACTGAAGTGTGGCTTTCATCTGCTTAAATTGCATGCATATAAAATCAAGCTTGGAAAGTTGAATCATTTCTACTATATTTACCTCTTTATCTTTCCCTCTCAGTAGGTACCATGACCCTATGCAATTGTTAGGAGACTGCACTGCTAATGTAAAGTAAAAGCTCGTCATTTTCTTTTTTCCTTTTTTTTTTTTTGTGGCTGAACTCATGAAACGTAAATACAGTTCTTCTTTTGATCATGTGAGCCAATTAGACAACAATCTATCTCCCCTTGGATGTGGAGAAGCATTTAAAAAGCACGGATCCTAATTGTCACCCATCTTAAGTTGGACTCTGGTGATCTCATACCATTAAACATCATCTTTGGCGGTCAATGCAACCAAGTTTGACCAGGAATCATTTCAAAGTATCATACCTTATTCAGCATCAAGAAAATCGTTACATTATGCAACTCATGGAAACATTTTACACTGAGGAAATTTAGGACCTCGTTACCACCCTATCTTTCTCAACGACTGGTGTACCAAATTACTTTATCTGGACTCAATAAATTAGGCCAGTACACGATAAAGGATGGGTACAAATTGACAAATACTTTTTCTCTTGTACTCTTTTGCAAAAATTTAATGGCTTGCTTTTCCGAGAGCATATAGATTGGCCACATTCAGGATTAGAAAACCATATGTTGGCTTCAAACTTGGTTTTCTCTAGGCAAAAGGCATTTGTCTCAACTTAGAGCCATACACAAAATCAATCTGGATGACACTATATGTCATATGGAATACCAAGAATAAAATTGCTCATGAAAAATTGAAGCCAAACCTAATGGATTAGACTTATATGCAGTTATTTATATATTTGCTTTATATTATTTTTTTATTAAAACATAACAAGTGTATAGTTAATTAATAATAACATGTAATTTAATAAAAATAATATCATTTTTTATAATAATTATACATATATCGTGATATAATTAAAAAGTCATACACTGTTTTAATTTAAAAACATGTCAAAAATATAAACAACTAGATTTGAGTTTCTTCTTAATTCAATTGCCGCTCTCGAGCAAATCCGATCTCACCTGCAAGAGAATGATTCAGCATGGGTCTCATATAATCATGCAGTGTCAAGCCATCAATCACATTCCCAACTAAATTGCTTAAATCAGGAGTCTGCATCTCAAGGATGGTCAATCGTAGTTTGGATCAGCAAGGTAAGCAAAACAAGGAAGAGCTTTTAATATATTTTTGCTGATCAAACTAAACGGTTTCCGGGTAAGGCAATGGGGTTGGGAGGAAAGGAAGAAGTAGCCAAAGCAGGCTCTAATTTTGAATGCTATAAGGAAGCTTTTAGCTTGATTTGTGCTCAGAAATGTTGGCCTAGTCCTTAAAATACCCCAATTCAGATCCTCTTCCTTAAGATGCACCTATATGATGCTATCAATCATCAGCGCAAGAATTATTATAATTTTTAAATTATTGGAATGGATATACACTGATTGTTTTCACGGTTTGGAAGTCTTAGGCTGGGTCTAGTGGTAGATGCAGCTCAAGAACAACGGAGTGCCTATTTCACAATTAGCATATTTACCAAGCCCAAGTTCTTTTTTATCCCTATAATTATTACGCCCTCCGTTAATAACATTAAGGGACCAAAAACTTGTACAATAATGTAAGAACTAGTCAGTTAATAAAAAATAAGTGCTTTAGCTTATGAAAACACACATGTTGTCACACATTTTTTGTTTTTTTTTGCCAAATGACTGTAAATTCATATATGTGTGCGTGTCACCCGATTATATGTAAATATGGATGAGATGAAAAAAAAATAGAGTCAGTCGAAGTTACTTTTTATGACTCGTACAAGCATATCATTTAGCGTGTATGTTGAGTGAAGGCCATTGATCATTCCAGACAGATACCACTTATTTGGTTTCAAGTGAAAGTAATTTAAATTTAAATCAATGGATAAAAATTTAATAATTTATATTTCAAAAATTACTAAAAAATGTTTATATTTATTAAAATCTGAGGTATTAAATAATGATTCAATAATATAAATCTTCCTATATTCTGAAATGCCATTAAAAGTTGGATATGTAGGAGGTGGCAATTAACCCCTGCGTACGAGGTAAAACTCGGCTCACACCGGTCCTACCCGGCCCTTTTACTTGTCCGACACCACATATCTAAATGAGTATTTCACAATTGTAATTGCATGTAATAAAACAGTGATCAACGCAAAATTTATAGTACACAGCACCAAAATCTCAATATTGTTTGTTATACCATTAACTAAAATCTGGTTATTGCTTTCAGGAAATTAAGCTCAAAATTGAAAGAGAGCGCAGTTTTTTTTTTATTTTTTGAAAGAAAACGAAAGAGAACGTAGGTATCTCCTACTTTAAAGGTTAATATATTTATTTACCCAAAAAAAGAGTGAGAAGCAAAAATTACAGACGACATAATCAAATTTGCTCTCAAGTGTCAAGTTTGATTGTTAACTAGCAAAGAGAAGTTCATTAGCCAAAAAATAAATAAAAATAAAAACTAGCAAAGAAAAGTTCGACTGTGGAAGCATGATACAATTATAAATTGCGAAACAAAATGAGGATTATAGTGGGAGCGGAAGGTGGGAACAGACTAGCTATGATGGATGATGGCAGTGGTATTGTGGAAGGGAGGTCTCCAAGCAGAAGCAGTGAGCAAGCAAAGGTCCTTCCAACCAAGTTTGAGGGTGCCATTGTCCTCCACCAAGGTATAGCCGTCAGAAGGAAACATGCCAAGGAGTAGGCTGGCCTGTGTAGCAGCATTACCAGCGAGAGAGATGCCTCTGAATCCACACTGCTGAAGCTTTTCCCTCCAGTTATGAAACTTGAGCTCTCCGGTCCTTGATGGACCCCCGACTGCCAGCACGTTACGAATCTCCCTGGACAGAAGCTGCTGCTCCACCACATGTCTCTCTTCACTTTCCTCCCCATAGCTAGATCCAAGCGAATCGAATAGTGCTGAGTAGTAGTGTATGGCTTCCACAAACCTTCCCAAGAAAGACCCCGCGTGGCTCAGGTCCTGCTCCACCACCGTCACCACTTTAGGTGCCAACCTGCACAATAAACAATAGTTCCAATCGATTAATCCTAGAGCCCATGCAATGCAGAATTAGGAAGTATTCTAGTAGCTAGTACTTGTCATGATGGGGAGAGTAATTCACGAGTCAAACTTACACTTGCTTTCCATGTTCCAAAGAAACAAATAAAGATGAAGCTTTTTCAATTTTATGAGTTGTTTTAAGAGAAGAGAAAATGTATAAGCAAGATCACCAAATGATAACAATAATACTAATGACCACCTCTGCAAAAGCCACAGCGTATTTGTATCGGAGCCAGTGACATCGTAAAGGGAATGTTGCAGCCAGTGGACGGCCACAGCTTCCGTCTTGCTTACACTAAGCCTCTCGGGGTCCAGATTCCCCACTTTGTCAGCCACCGGAAAGAACTCAAAGGGAAGTCCCAGTTTATTTGCAAAATCGGACAAACGCTTCCCCGTAGCCTCAAGAGCCTCCATGGAGGTTCCAAGCCCCGTGAGTCTCACGTATGGGGGTCCACCCGCTCTTGAAGCCAGAATGTGAAACAGGCCAGGCCACTGTAACCCCTGCATTATATCTAGATCTATGATGTGCACCCTCTCCTCCCTCTCGAACGCTTCCTGTATAGCTTGGTTCGCCGTGAAGTGCGAGAACTTCACGAAAGGACTAATCCCATTGAACACCTGGAATGCCGATACCATCTTCTGGCTATGAGGCACCGTTGGCAGAGTAGCGTATATTCCCAAGCACGAGCTAACCAGCCTTGCAGATATGGCTTCTGAGAAATAAGCTGCTACCCGCTGCGCCGACGTACCGAACGGCGTGGACAGTTGCGAAATCTCCAGCAACATCTTGTTAGCTTCTTCAAAGTTATCAGCAGCCACAGCCTCCGCACACTGAAGCAGCAAAGTGAGGAGGTGTAATCCCTCCTCATCTCTCTTCTGTTGCCGCATCTCCTCTTTCTTCTTTTTTGTAAGGATGATCTCTGCGGCCACAGTCGTCGTTGTTGCTGCTCGGTTATCACAAGGGGAAGACACTCCCTCCTGTTGCTGATTCTGATTGTCGTTTTGCTGCTGCTTCTCATGAAATTGCTGCTCCTGCGGTGGCGAATAACCCTGATGGTTTGACGATGATAGTGGGGATGGTGGTAAGGTAACCACTGAAGGATTGCCCCCCTCGTGGGTTGGGGCAGTCACCGGAGGCACTACCCAATTCGAGTACATCTGATTCATGACGACCGGAGAAACAGCAACGGTTGAAGAATTTGGAATATGCAAGTTGGGAACTATGGCAGCGGAAGAGGGTCCCACTTGCTGACCGAAGGGCCTCTGGTTCAAACCCACGGCTACCGGCACCACAGGAGGCGGAGCTTCGGTCCTTTTCTTCTCTGCATAGTTTGGAATAGATTCAGAAGTAGCGGAGGTAAGGAGGCGGAGCCTGTATTCAAGAACGACAGCTAGGTTGGGGTTGCAAGGATAGATAATCTCCCTGACGTTGTTAATGAGCTGAGGGATGGAGACGCCAGTGGAGCTATGGATGAGATCCTTTAGGATGCCGTCGATCCAAGCCGTGGTTGAAGTATCTTCCATAGAAGGAGAAGGTCGACCGATGTCGGCGTTTGTCGCTGAAGCAACGTCTACAGTTGCAGTACTGGTACTATTATTTCGATTTCTTTCAGATGGAAACAGAGGCAAACCCGAGAATCCACACACTGAAGGAGCGGGCGCAGGGTCCTGGGTCTGAGTTTGGGGTTGAAGGGTTTGAAAGTGAGGATGGAGCGAGAGGCTTTCTCCGCAATGACGGTGAGTGTAGTTCGGTGACGTCATGGTGGTGAGATTGGTGGAAGAAGGTAGAAGCGTGGTAGTGGAGTAGTTGGGGACCGTCACTGTGGGGTTTGAAATAGGAACATTATCTCGTGAACAAGAGTTATAATGATAGTTATAATTACTATTACTTGCAGCTGCCGAAGCTGTTGTGGCTGCTTTTTCTGCAGCGGGTAAAGAGGAATTCAGCGTCGAGAAGGCTACACTCCGACGGGGAAACATGAGATAATCCGTGGCGGAGTTGGCGGGCACGGCGTGAACTTCCATTTCGGAGGCCATCCTCTTCCTCACCATCTTTCTCTCAGATGGGGGGCTGATATTGCTAGAGTTGGAGGCACTTCCACTTCCACTTCCACTTTTACTTCCGCCGCGGGCATTCACATTGCTTGTGTGACTGACATTGCCGTCCACATCAGCTCCATCACTGCTACTACCGAGCAAAGCACAAGCAGCCATTTGGAAGTGAATGGATAGGAATCTGAGTTCTGTGGTGCTTCATGGAGAAGAAGAATGTGTGGTGTGAGGAACAATTAAACAGATGCATGTGTGATTTTGAAATTGTTGGGCGTGGGGGCGTCCAAACAGAAAACGGTGTGAAGATTGGGACAGCGGCTACAGGATTCGGATTCCTATCACTCTTGCTCAAATCTCTAACTCACGCTCTTCTATGATGCCTTTTTCCTTTAATAATATAAGTACGCCGAAGCTATGCCTTTTGGATGCTTCTGATTTCTCCCATCCGGGGGGCGCAAAACAAGAAAATGAAAAAGGAAAAAAAGAGAGAAAGAAAGAAAGAAAGAATGAAATAAAAGAGGAAGACGGAGTGTTAGGACGGGCGACATTGGTAATGGCGGTTTGCTGTTCGTCCTCGTATATTTGATTTTATTTATTTAAACCTTACTAATTTAGCATATCAAATCAATTGTGAAATGAAACGTTAATATATTATATTTATTTATGCACAAAAGGAAGCACTGTTGGGCAACCAATTGTTGCCAAACGATGCGATCGATTAAATAGGAGAGAAAAACGAGGCAACAATAATAGTGGGGCACTTAGGGTAGCTGTGCTATGAAAGTTGCAAATTTCAATACTTTGGATACGAGTTGATCTGGGGATGAGGGAGCTTTCTGATCCCTGGATTGGTCGTCTCAGTCCGACGAATTAGGAAGGGTGGGAACAGCAAGCGCTTAGCACATAGCAGTCCCGTTTTGTAAATACGAGTCAAACTGGTTTGCACATGAATGTTATAAAACATTAGTGATCTGTTTGAAACATCTACTCCTATAGGTATAACGCCCCGGTGACATTATTTTTATTTTTTACAATCAGGCATCGTTATAATTATTTATTACTTTTATCTAAAACAAAAATTCATGTAATTTACAATTTTTAATCTGTCACGCTTATTGCTTGTTCAAACACATGTTTTTAGAGTCCATCTGTCGCGAAAATATTATCCTTTACTCTCTGTTTTTACTTTTTGAAATTTCATTTCATTTATGGATTTTTCAAACTATATTATGTATACGTGGACGTAAATGTTATTTGAATTTCGACTATCACTATTAATACTTGGGGGATTATTTTTATTCGCAAAATCTCTTATAAAATTATAAATGTTATTTGAATTTTGACTAACACTTACCTTCTTATTTTTGAAAACAAATATTTTGTTTATTTAATTTTTATTATTTTGCTAGATTTTTATTTTTTTGGTCCGGTTGCAACTATTTTATCATAACCTTCTATAATATTCGAATATAAGGAGCTTTCATATTACCCTAACCAAATAAAAGAGGGGGAAAAAACACATTTTTCTCCCTTAATCTGATTTCTAGCGCATCTAAATTATGAAGTACAACACTTTGCCCTTAAGCTATTATAAAAACAATAATAATAATAACATTGTCAATCATTTGTTATATTTAATGCCTAATAGCCACGAGGTTTACTTACAAATTTTTTTAAAAAAAATTGTTTCCACTATTTGTTTTGATAACAACAATTTTTTTCTTAAAGTGACATCAATAATTATTCTCAAAATAAATAGTGGAATCTAAATCAAATGCTTAAAATTTAAGTTCTATTAATTATGTTCTTATTAGACGTGGGATATAATAGATATATATTTGTTTCACTTTTTTCTGAGAATTTAAGAGATATAGTTCTTTCAAACTCTCAACCATTGAGATTGTCACAAATTTGACCCGAGAGTTTATCACGGAATTAACTGCTCTGCCATGGTGTTGATTGTTCTTGTCTTGAAAATCATAGCTCATAAAGTCAAACTGTCAACTTGTCGTCAAGCACGACCTAATGCAATTAAACCATTACTATCTGAATTATCCCGTAAACAATGAAACATTAAGGAAAGTACAGGAAATGTAATATGATAAAGTAATTTTTTTTGTTTTTGGTTTGGACTGTAGTAGGATAAAGTAATTGTTACATAGGGTACGTTGCACACAAATAGCAATTTAGACCTAAATAAATTTGACTTTTTGAGCCATGATCTTCAAGACAAGAACAATCAAGCACCATAGTGGCGGTGTGTTTTTCATTATAATTTCAGGTATAAATTTTAGAATTGGTACGAGAAGTTATTTTTTAATTGCATTAAGTTATTTTATAAAAATATACTCTTAAAATGTTTAAAGAGATAATTAATTTTCAAGTAAATTTTTTTATGCATCCTTAAAATTATATTTATATTTTAATCATAATATTTTTTAATTTTATTTATAAATTTAAAACCCCTTTTGAATTTGTCAACTCACCCCTCAAAACTCTTTGTGTCCTAATAACCCTCATCAAATTGTCAATTAAAAATAAGGATAGAATTAAAGGTTTAGAAATTATTAGAAATAATTTAATTATAAGGGTGAATTAACAAATTTATAAACTAATCTTTCTTATAGTTACTAAACAAGTAAAGAAAATAAAATGAATAAGTTGGTAAATTGAAAAAAATAAAGGGTTTCAATTTTATTAAAAAAATTAAAATATTAAAATTAAAATATAAATATAATAAATTATTTTAAATTAGCATATAATAACATATTTTAATATGTAATTATCATATATCTTTTTCTTTATATACTACATAATAGTTGAACCAATATGTCATGTATATCAAAATGCAAAATCTGGCTATAAATCCACTGTTATAAGATTAATTAATATGGGATTCGTTAGCATGGCTAATAATGTTTTATGGGCGGGTTAAATTAGATGCTAATTAAGCTTATTTAATGAAAGATGGGAAGTATAACTACAAGAAAGAAAATGTACAATTTTAATTAAATGTTATTTTAAGTTTTCTAAATTATATCGTGAATGAATTTTTTATAACTCAATATAGCATAATTTAAAATTATATTTTTATCACGAACGTAACTTTTCAAAATGGGCTAAACACTTAAAAGAAATTAGAGTTCAAAACTTAAATATAAGAATAATTTATACTATCTCTAGTCATTTATAGCTTAATATTAAAATCCAACGTGATATTGTAATATTATTTTAATGTCAGTAAAAATAATAAAGTAATTATAATTTTTTGGGAAAATAATGATTAAGCATTCTTTTAAGAATAAGAGTATTGTTGAGTTAGTTTATACATCAATCAAAATTAATCATCTTTTCAGATAATTTTAAAAAAATTGTTCCGGTTTCAAAGTCAATTTTATTCACAAAGATAAATTACAATTAGATTATATATAATATTATTTGATTTTAAATATAATTATATGATGTATATAGAAAAGTGAAATTTGAAATTCCAAGCCCCAGGAGAGGGAAATTAGAAATGGGAGTGGAGTGGAGTGGGTGGGTAAAAGTAAAAGATTTATATGATAATACGCAATTTGAGGTTAAACGAAAAAGACAAAAAAAGGTGGACAGTGGTGACGCTGGCAACGAGGAGACGGAGCTGTCAAACCTCAGTTCCCAAAAATCTCAATCCTAGTGTTTGACATTTTGCTTTCAACTGCGGCATCACCAAACAACTTTTTCCTCTTGACTTCATATGTTATTTGTTTTTTTATTATCCTATTTTAATTTGGTTTGGTGGTACTAACAAATTTTGTCAAACCAAGCAGGGGAACGGACACAAAACCAAAAAGCTGGCAGCAAAATCAATGACGAAAAGGCAGGTGATAACAGCGCAGTTTACCAGAAATTAAAGTGATTTATACTTTTAGGATACAACACTGTTTTAAGCGAGTTAAAAGATAAACGTCTTTTGAATACTACGTCCCCCACCCCCCCCCTTCGCATAGTCACCCGCCTCTGTCTCTGCCACACAGTCAGTCAGAGAAAGTATAGCACGTGAGAGACAGACACCGCAGATTTCTTCGGAGTTTCTTATCGAGTCCTTGTCCAATTACTCTCGTCATTTTCTTTTCTTCTTTTTCTGTCCAATTACCAAATACCCCAATCACGCTATTCTTGAACAAAATGGCCTTTGATTCTTTCTGAAAGCCACAGCCCAACTACATTAAATTACCCGAGTAGGTCATTATTAATTAACAGTCTATTGTCTAAAAGAAAAATTAATAAAAGAGTTGTTGAAAATTAATTTCATTTCATTAATGTCTTCCCAACATCCTTCAAATCATGGGAACTTACAAAACTTTTCCTAGGTTTAGATACTAATTAAAGATGGTTGATATTGTGGATGGTTTTATTTTCAAGAATAAAAGAAGGCTATGATTTAGCTTTGAAGTTCGGGATTTAACTTTATGTACGCCAAAAATAATGAGTTTATTTGAGTTGTTATCAGCTATTATAAGTGTTTTACTTTTTTTTATTTGATTGAGGTTATTGCGTTAAAATATACGTTAGAATAGATATTATTTGAACTCCAATCTTAAAAAATTAGTTAGAATTGATTCACAAATTTTTATATTTGTCATTTTTTCTAATGACACACATGCATCAGTATTTAGTTCACTTGTATAAGAATGTAAAAACTTTTTATTTTCAGAAAAAGTCTTATTGTATAATGGATTAGTATAACTTCAAACTTTGGAGCTCATATGCTAACTAAGTTTTATGTCAATAATTCGAGTTACAAAGTTAACAATTATGTATTAAATGTTTTCACTCAATTTATAATTTCAATTCCTATTCTGAAAAAAAGATACTAATTAAAGATAATTTATTATATTTAATAATAATAATAATAAATTTTTATTAATACATTTACTAATAAAAATATTCATTAATTAGCATTTATTATTATTGTTATTGGATTCAATAAATTATCTTTAATTAATGTCTTAAAAGTACTTACCAGCAAAACCTATAAAATTAAGGTTATGTTAACCAATGCTTTCAGAACATCATAACATAATGCATTGATTAATACTTGTATATGTAAAAAAATAATTACACTAATAAATTTAGTTAACCTATAATATTGAAAATAAAATACCCTTTGAGAATTAAATGTTTAATATTTTAGGCTTTTTGAATTTATTATCTTTTTTACTTTTTAGAATTTAAGGGTTTAGATAATTAGATTTAGAATTTTTAAGGTGCATGGGTGTAGAATTTTAGGATTTTCATGATTTAGAATTTAGGGATCCAGAAATCCATGGTTTTGTATTTTAGGAATTTTAATGTTGAGGCTTTTAAGCTTTACAATTTAGGGTTTAAGAGTTTAAGTTTGTAGGGCTTAAATTTTAAGATTTAGGTGTTGAGGTATTTAGGATGTAAGATTTTGGTTTTTAAATTTTTTGGATTAAGAATTTTAGAATCTAAAGTTTATGAGGATAGATTTTTTTAGGGTTTAGAGCATCCAAATATATACTTAGCAATCAATAAAAGTCAACTTTTTTTTTTCCTGAAAAGCATATAATGAGCAATCAAGATTCGATACATGCTTAATACATGTTTATAAATATACGTAATATAACAATATGTGCTATAAACATTATGTTTGATTATTTGTGTATTGTTGTTACTTAAATTAATCAAAATATTCAGAAATTAGTAAGATTTTTATTGTATATCATAAATGAAATATTTGTGTGAAATATTAAATATTAAATATTCGCTGTTTAATATATTGCAAAGAAATATGTAAATGTAAATTATATAGAGGTATTGAAGTGGGATGACAAGGCACATTTTCCATGCTGTGTGTCTACAGTCTACAGCAAGTGAGAGGAAATGTCAAAGGGAAAATAAATTGAGGGTACCAGATAAAGAAAAATATTCATGAAGAAGCGATAAATAATGGTCTGCATTAGATAGGAAAAAGACGGAAGAGTTAGTAGAAAAGTAGAAACGGCTACCAGCAAAGGCCAAAATCCTGCTGTGCGCAAGTTAGCTTTCGTCTGAAAGCATAGACAAAACATGTATCTTGTCCATCCATTAATCAATCCTTTCTCTTTCGAACTCGGACGTCTGTCTTGAATCTTGATTGATTGATGCCGCTTTTTTCAAAATGACCTATTGCTCTTCTTTTTTATTTTATTTTTTTCCCATTTTTCTAAAAGGCGTTCATGACTTCTGTCTAATGAAGCCCCCGAGTCTATCAATTGTCGTGGTTGATTTATGCTAGATTTTTTGTATGATTTGTGATTTTTCTTACACAAATCAAATGATCGTCCTCTTCGTGCTCGGGAGTTGAGAGTTGAAAGGCAGTATATATCTTAATTGAAAAATGCAATATATTACTAAAAAAATGAATTTACACCTTTTTCTATACAAAAATATAATATGAGTTTAGAATCTTTAGGTTCAATGCACTTACATATTATTATTATTTGAATAGATGATGAATCAAATTTTTTAATTTAGAAAGTTTTGTAATTAATAATCTATATTTTATTTATTTATTGGCTTTTACATGTGTGGAACTTTGAACTTCTTGTATCTACTATGCAAATAAATTGCCATGACCTATGGGGCATGATCAATGTCAATGGAATGCACGTTTTATGAAATTACAGTTATATAAGGTGCAATGGTGTGAAATTATAAGACTATATTAACAATTTAATTCTTGAATACAATTCTATTGTTTACTCATTGAAATTGCAATTCTTCAAAACTCAGTAGTTAGTGCCTATAAGTGCCGAATATGCTACATATCAATTCTTCCATTATTAAGCTTGTAATTTCTTAATGGTATGCTAATATGCCATGTCTACGGTTGAGATGATACGATAACAAAAAACTTTATATATATATAGATATATATATTTTATATATTTTAATTATGTTGTTCACAAATTAAAATTAACATAATAAGTACGTAATTTTTTTTAATTATATTGTGATATGATTATTGCAGTATAATTTTCAAATTAAGTCATACACTTATTATGTTATTATTGGTTAATTATACACTTATCATATGTTAATTAAAAAATGAATAAAATATTATTTTGGTCCCTAACTTATCAATTGATTTTTGATTTGGTCCCTTGCTGATTTTTATTTTCAATATTGTCAGTTATTGATTTTTATTCTCAATTTGATTTTTCATTAATTTTAAAGTTAGCATATTTAATCACTTAGTCTTAATTAAACAATAAGGGCCAAATTAAGAATAAATTGATAAGTGAGGGATCAAATTAAAAAAATACTAACAAGTAAAAGACTAGGTTGAGAATGAAAATTAGTGCAAGATCCAATTAAAAACCAATTTACAAGTCAAAAATCAAATTAAAAATTAATTAATAAATGGGGAATTAAAATAATATTTTACTCCCCAATAACCCTAAAAGTAAAAATATAAGAAAGTGTCTAACTCTAATCCAGGTCATAAATACTTGTGAATATAGAATAACTTGTATATATTTAAATATTTTTATAAGATAATGATTTTAGTCTTCTAGTCTCGCTTGTTGGGCCGATCGCCAACTTTATGTAAGAACTCATGCCAAGGGTGCATCACATGATTTATGTACGATAATTATGAGTTACTATCCACAAGTAGTAAAAAAAAAAGACTCGAATGGTATATTATGGGCATGTACGTGAGATCATTTATGATGCCTCAGTTTCATGCCAATATGAAAAGACTTAAGGAGCGATTAGGCATTGCAAATTTGAATAAGTTTAGTTGAATTGACCGTTTATCAATTAGACTGAAAATTATATTTGTTAGCTGCCATTAACAGTTGTTTCATTATAGGAATCAAATCTGCAACTTTGGCTTTGTAGCTATTATTGGAGTGAACATCGATCCATCTCAAAAATTATAAGCGTGCGTTTGGATGCTATTCTTTCTACTACCTTATACCTAAGTCAATTGTCATATTTTGACCATGACTTAATTCCGTACTTGAAATTTTGCCATAAGGCAATTGTTTTCATACATTGACTATCAATTTCCGTCCTCGTTGCTGGTAGAAGGCTGTATTCAGTCATTTTGTGAGAAAGGATTCTTTTCTTAACAACCATTGTAAGCAAATGAAGTCCAAATTAAGAAATTAAGAGCCAAGGCCATCATTACCATGACTAAAGAGTTAAAACTCTACATCAAGAGAAAAATGAATAAGAAAAAGAAAACATATAGCAACGTATCTTAGGTCAATCGCGCGAAAAAGGCAAAGGAAAAATGAAAATTAAGCCAAAATCCTTACAAAGTGAAGAGGAAATGCAATAACGCCTATTGCTCAACGTGTGGAGGGACTTCGTCAAAATACCATGACATGCAACTTACAAGGAAGCACCCATGACGACGTCCAAGAGAACCATACACTCCAATGCATCATAATCATTAGAACCATCTCCACCTTTATCATAGAAAATTAACATTATTGACAGTATTTATAATATATATGTTAGTCTCGAAAGTATTGATTGGGTCATCTCAATAATTAACAAAACAAATCACCGTGTTAATTAAGTAATCACAAGTCTTAGGGTTAAATAAACTAACAAATAATGAGGGTAAAATTTATAGGAATTAATTGATAGTATGAACTCTTACCTCAAATTATTGAACATTTACCATTCTATCTATTACAAGCCAAATTGTCACTAGAATGGCAGGAAAGAACATCACGTATGCGTGATGCAAATGACGTTGACGTGGACATACCTTGCCGCTTGCTTTTGACGATAATGGATCCCCAGCAGTACAGGAGGCAACTTGTCATTGGATTCCCTCAATTTTTATGTAAAATATATTATCATTAAAAAAAATAAATTATTATTTTATAAATAAATATATATCAATATTTTAAATTTTTTATAAAAAATAATATGCAGTTGAAAAAAATAAGAAAAATAAAATTATTTTTAATATCTCACCATTTATTTTGTATATCTTAAAGTCTATTATTTTATAACTAAATATTATTTTGTATGAAAAAAAAGTAATCTAAAATATTAACATATTTTTATTTATAAAAATAATTATTTTATATTTTTTAAAAAATATATTTTATAAAAATTTAACAGATATGTACAATGTTTCAGAGCTCAGCAAATTATTAGCAAAAATGTATTGTCACGATGACTGACCGTAGGAATCCAATTAGATTTTTTCTTTTTCAGTTATAAGAATTCAACGAAAAATTTTGAAAGTGTAAGGATGGATTCAATATGTTGACAAAAAAAAAAAATCGATATGGAAAAGGTATAAACCATGAAAATAAAAGAAGCTTTTTTAAAATGTAACATTTTAAAAATAAATCCCTTTCAAAATGATTTATTATGTTTTTGTTTGAAACCGTGTCAAAGAAACATTAAAATGTTCTAAAAATAGAAATAAAAGAAGAGGTATATTTTGATTAGTGTTGTATAAATTTGATTTTGAATCCATATGATTTGTGAATTTTATTTTAGCTGAAAATGAGTTTGTATAACTGTTATTTATATTTGAATATTATTATTTGAAAATTAAATTTTATCATTAATATAATTTATTCAATGTAAAATAACTTATTTTACTCCTATGAAGTTTAAAGGATACAAATGATTTTGGAAGAAATTCTAACGTCGAACTAAATTAGATTATTTGTAAGGTAAACTTACATTTTAATATGCAAACAAAGTATCTTCAAAAATCTAAAATGTAATAAAACATCCATTATAAGTATTCTGGAGGTGTTCAATGTTGAGGAGTTATAATTTTAAAGTTCATGGGGGTGTTTGTTATTCTTTCAACCAATTCTGTAGATAAGCCCAACTTTACGGGAATAAAATCTTCTTTCTTACGTTTCATTTAAAACTATGTCCAAATTATATTTTATCTCTATGAATAAATATTCAAATATAACTTTCATACTTCTATTTTAAAACATAAAAACTCTTGAATCAAGGCTTAATCAATATTAAGAAAACAAAATCCAATTAACTAGTATATTGAATTCATCCCTCAAAGTTGGTCAAGCACTAACAAAGTTGGTGTATTGCTTCTTATGTTGTTTCAACGTTCGGTTTGATTTTAAAAATTGTTAATTTCTTCTAGCGATAAATTGATAATGCACCGAAAATGCATATTTTATCCCGCCCCAAATTATATGGAATTTTGGTCTTTATATGGGGAATTTTTTAGTTTGATACTGCATTATAGATAATTAATAATCAAAATGCTGTGTTGCAAGAAACATTGCCTTCATATGCTGTATTATAATTCTTTTATTATGATAATGAATGTCGCGTGAAAATCAGCATCGAAAAGAATTGTTTTAAAAAATTAAATGATATGATACTAATCACATTTTAAAGGTCTTTAAATTTAATTTTTAAAATAAAAAGTCTTCCTATGTTTTTAAAGTATAGTCTATCAATTTCAAACTAGACTAAGAATAAGATAAGGACTTTGATAGAAGGAGAGACCTCAATTCATTCTAAAAACAACATGTGCTGTGTTCGGCCATTGATATGCTAAACTGAAAAGAGCATTACTATTTTTTTTATGAGAAAAAAGCATTATGCATTGAGATTTTTGTTTTGTTACATTGTGCATTGTAAATTTGAGAAGGAAAATTATTGGAATAAAATTTCGTAATATTACCAAAACGTAAAGAGTTTAGTTCAATTTGTGTGGGAAGATAACAAGATAGGTTTTTTTTTTCCCAAGAACATTTTGACCTAATTGTGATACTTTTTTGGCCACCAACTATTTATAATACTTAAAATTAAATGTGATAAGTATCATATAATTTAATTTTGTCATCTTTCAAAGGAGTTTATTTACTATACATATACTTCATGATCACTGCAAACAATTTTTCAGCATAAAGACATTATTAAACCAATAAATTTGACTACTCTAACAGCAAACCATTCGGGTGCAGCATAAAAAGATTACTGATGAAGTTTAAAAGCAGAAAAAGTTTACATTTTTGTGGGTTTCTATCTACTTCTCATCAACCCCTGATTTCCAACTTCAATCAATTATAATTGAAAACCTTTTTGCCTTCTATGCTGATCTCTGACCTTGCACATTGGACCTTCAATCAATTTTTTATTGAAAGAGTTCTTCCTCTGTTTGCACATTCTTGGACCTTCAACAGCAAAATTCCATCACTCAATGACTGCTGATCTTTGATTTTCCATGTCCAGTGGCACTTCATCTCCCGCCTCACTGAGGATGTTGGCTTACTTATAAGTGTAGACATGAAAAGAATATTAGCTTCTCAGTTAATTTGGTATCATGTCCACGTGGAGCGAAAGAGATTGCAATATCAGTCAAGAACAAAACGAAGATTAAGGACAACAAACGATCAAAGAAGCTCAGGTTAGAAGTGAAAAAGAAGATTTGGAAAATAGCAATCACACAAAATGGCAAGTCGACGTGGCATGGTTAATTACACGGTCGAACTAAGAGCGAATATTTGGACCACAGCAAAACATCGACGGCAGGAGATCTTCTTCCCCGTATTTTGGATGTCATGTGGAGCAGTTATTATTATATTCAAAAAGGTACAATATAACATATGGAGTGTAGAATTATGATTATTAATTATTTGTATCTAATCAAAATTATAGTAAAAACGATTTTGCCTTCTTTATTCAATTCCACATTTAAATTATAGTTTTTTTTTTTCAATATTTGATTTGATTATTTCACCCCCAAAGTAAACTAAAATATCTATCACCCAAAAAAAATATCGATAAATTTTTAAACTCATTTGTTTTTTTCGCTTGATTTCCCAAGGAACGAAGAGCAGGTACTGTTTTTCTTTTGACCAACAAACGCTTGCCGTTCAATCCGTTCCCTTACCCCGGAAAAGAAAATGGCAACACCGCGACAGCCAAAAACTGGTCTCTAATTTGCACAGGTTTTTGCGTGTTCTATTTAGTGCTTTCATTGCCATCAAAGCTTAATAATCTGCCAGGTTCTTCCGACCCATTTGGCCTCTGCCTGCTGCTTCCTTCTACTCAGGTTGACATCAAATTCTTAAGATTGATATTTTTTGTCATTCTTATTTGGTTGTTTGCTTTGCTTGAAACATTTTAGTTTGACGGAGGACTTACGATAGATTTTCATAATTCATGTTACATTTTTATAAGCATTAAAAGTTGATCCAGTGTTGTAAGTGGTCTTTCTCAAAATTTGAAATTTTAATTTTATATATTATTTTATTTTATATTTTTAATTTAGTTCGTTAATTGATGGTATTATGGGTGGTATTATTATCTGGTTATAGTCAGATCAAGTTCAGGGGTTTTGGAAACTTCTATGTTTCCAAGGCTGGAGTTTTCCATTGTCATTTGTGGATTTAACAATCGAACAGAGATTTTCAGTTCACTATATGTATTTTGATCACTGAAGGAAGCTCCTGATTAAATTGGGCGTTTTGGTATACTTAATGTGAAGCTATAGGAAGGATCGGCCAAATAATGAGATAATCTTCATTAACATCATCGCTTACTGTCCTTTCTTTCCTTTTTCTCTTTTTTTTTTTTTACCCTTCCCAATTTATTGATTCATTATCTGAAGCAAATGTGCACAGCCTTGTTGCTTTTAATTCCATGACTAATGTCCTAAGAGACTAGCTTTGTTGTATGACCAGAGGAAGGGAGAGAAAGAGGGAGAGGAGGAAGGGAGTTGATATGCTCGCTAAAGGAAGTTGATGACGAGTAAGATGGGCTTATTGGCAGTGGCATGGCAGAACTGTTTAAGAAAGAAGCTACCACTAAAAACGAGGTTTCTTCATAGCTCAAGAGAAGGCCAACGGAGCCAAATTTTAATGTCTCCACCTCTTGTTTCTCTGGATCTACCTGACATCTGGACTCCCAATTCCTCACGTTTTAGTGTTACATCAATACATAAAAGCTGTAAGCACCTTCCTCCACCCATCCACCCCGAAACAACAAAAGAAAAAAAAAAAATCAAAGCTTTCCTCATTTAGACAATACTTTTGCAATTCCTTTGATTATTAGATTCTAGAGTTTTTGATGATATGATGCTATCTCTTAGGATAAGGTTAATTGTATCTGTTACCTGTTGTTCCAATTATTGTAGGTTAACATATGATAGATCAACATGTGATTTCTTGGTCATTTCATAACAATATTACCTGTTGACTATTTTCTTTGATGATTGTCAATTATTAAATGCAATCTTTGTGATGCTACTCATAGCCATATATTTGTTTCCAATGTAAAGACCTTTGAAGAAATAGACATAGGAACAACTTGGTAGCAACAAGTTGGAGTCGCCTGCTTAAGTTCTCCATTCTCAAGTTAGTAGACGAGGCTTTAGAAAGACAATAGCAGCTGGAGAAGAGAGGGAGAAAAAAATTAAGATAGAAGATTAAGGAGGTGGTAATGGCGTGTAAGTCCATTACAAGTATCTGGGAACATTTGTGCTACATTTTAATCAAGGACGGTGCAATTGATGATTTAGCAATCGTACTATTGCAGTGTGAGTCTGCACATTTCATATGCTTAAGAAGGATGCACAATAACCTTTACGCCATTCTTTGATTTGTCCAAAAGGTAAGTCAATAAGCAAGTATAATTTTCAATATAGTGGCTCACTTCTTGAAGCTTATATGTGATAGTCCCTACCAAGTTCTACTTTTGGATACTTTGATATGACATATGGCTTCCCTCTAGTCCTCTTATTCACGGCACACAAACTATTATCTTGATAAATATAAAATATAACAAAGAGGAAGCACTAAGTGAACTATATGACTACATGTATATCAAGTTTTATGTCTGTTTGCTTCATATTAGAATGTCCTACATTCCAGATCAAAGGTTTATATCTGTCTTGGATTGCCAATGTAGAATTTGAGAACTTTTCCTCTCGCAGCCCAATCTCCTCCATCAAATTGATAGTGAAAGTTTTAAGCAAAAAGCACCATTTTGTTTGCCCAAGGTTTCACTTTTGTCCCAGATGTATTATTTTGTTCCATTTTTGTCCTAAGTACATTTTTTATTTTAAAGTTTTTGTTTTCATTAACACCATCCATGACTCCATTACAGCTTGCACATCTAGACCTGATGTGGACAAGTATGCTCATCGGTGTTAGAATGTTTGTAAAGGGAAAGATAATCTTTCCTCTTATTCAACACTTTGATAGCCTTACATGTTTATACATGAATATAGATCAAGGATGGAGGCTCATATATGAGGTAGTTAACTGGCTAATCAATAAATAAGGTTGTTAACTGGCTAATTAATAAGATAGTTGATAATCTAATTCTTTCCAACACTCTCTCTCAAGCTAGTGAATAGATGTTTTGCATTCTCAACTTGGACATAATGGTTTGAAATGTTGCACTGTTGAGCTTTTTGGTAAATATATTAGCTAGTTGGTCTTTTGTTGAGACATAAGGAATACAAATAAGCCTACTATCTAGCTTTTCTTTTATGAAGTACCTGTCAACTTTAATATGCTTTGTTTGGTCATGTTGTACTGGATTATGAACAATGCTTGTAGCTGATTTATTGTCATAATACATTTTCATTGGTCCATTCCACTTAATCTTTAAATCTTCCAAGATAATCTTTTAACTAGAGTAATTTACAAATACTAAGAGTCATTGCTCTAAACTCTGTGTTAGCACTGTATCTTTTTACCAAATTTTGTTTTTAACTCCTCTAAGTTATCAATTACCTCCTAGGAGAGTACAATTACCCATACTAGACTTTCTATCTATTACAGATCCTGCATAGTCAGCATCTATATAGGCTCCTTAAGTTAATCCCATATTTCTCTTGAATATTATCCCATTTCTTGGAATGCCTTTCAGATAGTGTAGAATCTAGTGGACAACATGTAAGTTTACTTGTTTAGGATTATGCATGAATTGATTTACTACACTTATTGCATAGGCTATGTCAAGTTTGGTATAAGAAAGATAGATAAGTCTCCTGACCAACCTTTGATACATTTCCTTGTCCCAGTTTATGGTTAGGATCAATTGAGGTATTAGCTGGTTTGTTTGCTAGTTTACATGTCTCTTTTAGGACTCTTTTAAGAGGTTTGTCATATATTTCTGTTGAGAAATAAAGATACCTTGTTTTGAACATGCTACTTCAATTCTTAGGAAGTAATTCAATTTTCCTAGCACTTTTATCTCAAATTCACTTGCCAAATATCTCCTAAGTTCCTCTTGTTCTATCTTATCATATTCGGTGGCAATGATATCATCAACATATACCAGCAAGCCCCTTGAATCCTTGTGTTTGATGAACAAAGTGTGGTCTCCCTAGCTCTGCTTATAGCTAGAGGCTAGCATTACTCTCGTGAATCTCCCAAACCAAACTCTTGGAGATTGTTTTAAATCATATAACGCTTTCTTCAGTTTACATACTTTGTCTGCTTTTGCCCTACATCTAATTTCAGAGCTCTTGGCTCTTTTTTGGGTATTTTTCTTCACAATTCTCCATTGTTCTCCGTTTAGAAAAACTTAGGTCACCACTATAGGTGTCCATGCTCAGTCACCGCCGGCATAGGAATAAACAAAAGGCTCTAATCAGCCAAACCCTGACGACCAGTCGTTGGAATCTTTGCACATGAAGCTCAAGCGCCGCTAAAGGGATCTGTGTTTTACCTCATGTGTCGGTGCATGGAGAGAAACCTCTTTGACGTTTGAAACCCCTTTTCCAGCCATCTGTTTAACATGCGTTTTCAAATCAGAGATAAATGACAAATGGCAATGGGGTAAGCATCGGAGGCCGATTGAGCACTGTAAGCTCTTCTTCCAGCAATGGTGTTCACTGCCTTGGTTGGATGAAAGGCATCCCAAAACAGAACCTAGCATTTGTAACCCTAAATCTGAAGGATGAGGGTTGCTTATTATGTCTTGAAAGACATTAGTTGATTCTTCCACACATGTCCTTGCATTTGGACTATTTTGGGCAAGTTCATTGGGGCTGCAACCTATTTGGCCAACCTCAAATGCAAGAACATTGACAAACCGTTGCTGAGCATATGATTGAATGAGAACATCGACAAACTGTTCCTACCTTCATTGGTGCTCTTATATTCCCTGTTAGCTACCTGTTTATCCTATTTGATATCAGTATCAGCCTTTGTTGATACCTACTATTACAGCATCAACATGACTGGAGTAGCTGTGAGATTCAATTTTCAAAGGTCAGGGGCCTTTAATCAAGGACAAAAGCACATGACCTAGCAGCCAAATCATGAAATCCCACGAGGAGGATTTAACAGGGAGATAATAATAAAGCTCAGAGCTTACATTGGACACTAATTGAGACGAAGTTACTATACCTTAACCTAGTTTGTCAACTTTATAGGTCTGGTGGGCCTAAATTAGTAGCCGTCAAATTCCAAGATTCTAGGAGAGCAAACTAATTCAAATTGCAAGATAGCATCATTTAGATTAATGAAAATAAAACAAGATGATAATGTTGACTAACAAACAATAAATAAAGGGAAATAAATGATAAAAGATTCACAGGTTTAAGAGAGAAATGGTACACAATCACCAACAATATTCTCAAGTCTGAGTTTTGAGGTTGGGGATTTTGGAACCCTTAAGTATTTCTTGGAATGGAAATTGCTAGAAGTATGAAAGGAATACTCATCTCTCAAAGGAAATATATACTTATTAAAGGAGACGTGCATGCTTGAGTGTTAACTTGCCATCCTTCCTGCTGAATCAAACTGAAAGTCTCAAAATGCAATAGATGTTCTAGTGGATTAAGGGTAGATACTAGAGATTAGAAGGATGATTAATATATTTGTCAATTACTAATATTGCTTTTGTAGTAAGCGTAGCTAGTTAGTACATACACTCTCTAGCATAGAGGCATTTGAGGCAAACGAAATCCTGGCCTTTCTGAAATCCACACCATGAAATGGTTTATTGTTCAAAAATTGTGACAATAGAGATATTGAAGCTTTTATAGATGCGGATTGGGCTGGCACAGTTGAAGACAACAGGTTTACCACTGGGTACTTTACAAAAGTTTGGGGGAACCTTTTTACTTGTAGGAGTAAAATACTTATAGTTGTAGTCTGGAGTAGTGTTGAAGTAGAGGGTTTAGGTCATTGAACATGTGAGCTAATATGGCTTAAATGGTTGATGGAGGAACTAAATGCACCAACTTCAGCTTCCAATGAAGCCATTTTGTCTCTTTCACCATACGGAACTTAACATGTGGAGGTGGATAGACATTTTATCCATAGTAATCAGAATCTTACGATTCACGATTCGAATTTTACAATTCGAAACGAGTCATAAAGCTAATAATATGAATCGCTGGTTGAATCGGAAGAAGTTATAAATCGTACGATTCACAAATTGAATCTTACGATTCACAACGAGTCATAAAGCTAGCAATATGAATAAATTGCTGAATCAAGTATGAATAATGCGATTCAAGCCAATATGGTAGAATAGCATGCCTTTACAATTCAAAAATGTGAAAAATCAATGAATTAGTATGATAATATTGTATTGCTGTAAGTATAATCTATGCTTTTTATAAAGGAAGCAAAGAAGATATTATTTGAGTTTTTTTTAAGAATTAATTACTAACAAATCATATGGTTAATAAGGTTCTCGAAAATTTATTTTGAGTATTTTATGTATATTACATGTCATATTTTATATTTCAAGTTATTTTTTACTTGTTACTGAATCTTACTATTCGATACGTTATACGATTCGCGATTCAAAAATATGCTTTCCGATTTGCGATTCGTATCATGATTTGATTACTATGATTTTATCAAATAAAAGAATGACTCTGGAATTAGTTGCATAACCTAAAGTAACCTTTGAAACATTAGTTGACAAGTTGGGAATGATGAATATCTACTCACCAACTTGAGGGAGAGTGTTAGAGATATTTGTATTATTGGAAGGGTGAAAATCACAGGATCCATTAAGCAAAAAATGCTGACTCATGATTCTTGAAATCCATTCCTTTTATTTAGGATTTTTGTTTGAGGTCTTATACCTTGATTTATTTATGCATGATATTTATATACACAGTGAAACCATTCAAATATAATTAGAATGAGAGAGACTTGAAACCTCCTCTGATTTTTATCTAGACTGCCTCTGTTTTTCAACAAAATTCTATATCTTGAGTGGAATAAATCTGTTTAGCTTCATTAAGCAACTCAATCAAGAAAGCTATATAAAGTGACTCTCCTAACTCAACACCTTTAGTTCCTTCTGTTATAGCAAAACTATTATATAGTGGGATAGACAGCAATGTTGCTATGATTTGATTAAAAAAGAATCTTGAAAAACAGTTGTCTCTTATGGTGGGAACTGGAATTTGTTAAACTTCATGGAGAATTTTGTTGAATGGTACCCAATTTCTCAGCAAGATGGCACTGAAGCCAAAAATCCTCTACCCAACTCCTCTCGTAAGATTGTGAATATCCCATGATATATGTACTGTAGAAAATTGTAATTATGATTTTCTCTCTTATAACATTGATTCCGAATATGCTTCTATCTTTTTGTTTCTAGTAGTCTTGCATTGAAAGTAATGTTTGTCACAGTTTTTGAGCAGACTGCTGTGGTGCTTGATGGACAAAAGATTTCTATGGAAATCAAGTCAAGCATAGCTGGTGAGGTAAGGCGAATGAGGAAATGCATTGGCAAAGTTCCTGGGTTAGCAGTCATTATGGTGGGCCAGAGAAGGGATTCTCAAATTTATGTTCGCAACAAGATAAAGGCAAGTGAAGAAGCTGGAATCAAGTCCTCTGTGACTGAGCTACCAACTGATTGTACAGAAGCAGAAATTCAGAATGCTTTGTTGAGATTTAACGAGGATCCGTCAATTCATGGTATTCTTGTGCAACTTCCTCTTCCACAAGTAATTTTCTGAATCTATCACTTAGTTGCATAACTTGATAGACTTCACTATGTGCTGATTTGTAATATGAGAAAAGGAGGAACACTGCAAAATTGTTCAAAGCTAAGCAACAAATTTTAATTTAATGGGGGAAACTAGGGGTCGGCGCAATGTCTAGACCTGATGGTTACTGATAAAGCACAAATCCTTTTGGAGGGAACCCACCCTAAAGACTAGCCTATTAGGAGATAAAACTCTTCAAGCTTATAAGGCCCTTCTTTCATGGAAATCTTCTTGATGTGGGACTTTATTATAGCACTGCCCTTGAAGAGTTGACGCCTTGGCGGCTGCGCTCCTTGGAAATCTCCTCAATGTGAGGCTCCATCAGTTACCAACAAAATTTACTAGTTTGAGTCTAGTTATGAGGATGAATAATGACTTTAAGTAGTATCATGCCTACGTTGCCTGCCCTAGACGCATAGCATGTCTGTGTGTGTATGTGGATTATAAAAGAATGAAAAAACCACCCAAAAGGGCCTAGATTCTTTCTGTTCGTATTCTAAGGATTCAAGGATATATTGTTGAAATTAGACAATTTCAAGTTATATCCATTGTGTTTGAATATCATTGTTTTAGACATTTTATTTTTTGTTATGATTTTATATGAATAATTTTATGTAAACAAGTCCTAACTTGAGAAAAACTTGCTCTTGTTGAAATTTCTTCAAGTAAATGGGTTTAGGTCCTGGATTTAAGGATTCATTGGTGAAGGTGATTAGGCTTGAGTCTGTCATGGGGACAGGGTGGGTTTGGTTTTGAATACTATAGTACTCAACTCATGCAAGTCATACCCTATCCATGATCATTCCTTGAGTCAATAGGTTCAATCCATAAGTCCTTTGTGTTGGTGCAAGGACCTATGGTTATACTTACCTTTGCCATGAAAGGGAATGCTTACCTTTGATTGTGTAACCCTTACAAAATGGGTTAAAAAAATGCATGATCTATGTTTTCTTTGGTTTAATTACTTTGTTTGGTAGTTTATTCTTAGTTCAAATATGGCAATTATTCTCAAAAAGATTTTAAGGATTCTCTAGCAACGATCCATCACAAATGTGTTAAACATATTGGTTGGATGAACTTTCAAGTTGATGACTGATGTGGCATCTTCAATTCACTTGTAAAGATTCTTGAGATCTTACATGTGCACTGAAGCTGGATAGAGGCGTGTTTTTATCTAGTTACAACCTGTAATAGGTTTAGATGGTTGTCATTCCAAGAATCAGTTTGGTCAACATGGTTGTCATTCCAAGAGTCAGTTTGGTCAACACCTACGTGGAGTTGTTGCCATGGACATAAGTTACATCAATCTGTTAACAAGCCTATCACAGATTGTCTCTTTAGTGACTCAATTACAAATTTTGGAAATTATAAGTAGTCAGTAATAAACTTTAAAGTACAGGGATTATTTTGTGAAGGAGATGAAATATAGCAACCAACAAAGTAACTAAACCTTTTTCTTTATGCTGGTTTTTGTATTTTTCTGCCTTATTGTCTTTCCTGCCTTACGTTATCAGTGCTGTTTAGTTTTTCTATTTATTCTATTGTGTACTTTTAGTTTCCTTTTCTGGTTGTTATTTTAGGCACATAATCTAATGTTTTAGGTTAGTTTCCTTTTATCGGGATGAGATTAGTCAGGTGTTTGGCTATATAATCCCTAGTCATTGTAACTTAATTCTATCAATAAAAGGAGAGTCAGAGTAAATCACCTCTGACTGATTCTGCAGCAGAAATACTCATGGTATCAGAGTTCTTACATGGCTGAACTCTCCTCTATCTGGTTTGACCAGTGACTGACCTAGACGTTGAAAGCCACGAAGGTCAAAGCTCCTCACTAATTTCTGATCTCTCTGCTCCCTCTGAATTTGTCATCTCTGTTTTCCCAAGCATCCTACGACTCTTCACTTGTCATAATTACTGCCCATAAACTCATTGGCAATAACTATTTGCAATGGTCTTCCAATGTAATGCTTTTTTTCCAAGGTAGAGGCAAAGAAGACTACTTGAACTGTGTCATGAACTTTTTCTCTAGCGGTTGCAAATTTCAGGACTTGGACTTGAGGAGGATGATTGGCAATGCTGAGGAGTTTGTAGACCTCTATCTTATTCAAGGAGACGTCAAGAATAATTCAGTAGCTCTTCCTATTAAGACCAATGCCCCAATTTTGAATATTCAATAATGTACCCAAATTTATTCAATAAAGATTTTCCTTCTTTTTTATGTGAGTTGTGTCATTTGTCAAAACGTGTTTGATCTTATTCTACACATAATTGTGCACCTTCAAAACCTTTTTCTCTTATTCATAGAGACGTATGGGGATCATTGAACATTAAAACTCTTTTTTGGGCTGGATGGTTTTTACATTTATTGATGATCATACATGTCTATCATAGATGGAAACTTGTTCAAACCTCACTAAATGTGTGTTTTTTTGCTATTCTCTAACAAAGAAAAAGGCATAATGCTATTCTCCCGCTTCCAACTTTTGTTTCATTACCACGGATGTTACCTTCCATGATACTCAACAGTCTTTCATAAAATACCCATTTAAGGGGAGAGTCAAGATGAATGGGATTTTCGTCAAGTTCATTTATCACTGCCAGAGATCTTACCCAACAAGAACTGTGTTGAAACCTTTTCACACTGCCTAGAATTATCTATTATAGCCATATCTATGATATTTTGCATGAGTTGTTCGAGTTTTGTCTTTATGGACAGGAGTCATAATGCGTAATACTTTCCTTACACTTAAATAGACTTTTAAACCCAACATTGTCTCCGTTTAAAAATGTTTTTCCAAAATTTTCTGTAAAAAATATTGGTGGTAACTCCAAAATGAATCGGTTTTTGAATTTGCTTTTGAGAACTAATTTTTCTCTTTCTTTTCACGCCATTTGAGTTGTACTCAACCCTTTGATGGGTTTTCATGTGCAGCAGTTTGGCCTTTCCACTAAGGATAGTTTAAGGTAGCTAAAATAGGGTGCAAGCTAGCTGACACTCCAATGGAAGCTGACTACAAAATCAAGTTTTCCTAAGAAAGTCCCCCAGTGGACATTGAGAGATATCAGAAGTTGGTAGGAAAACTCATTTACTTGACTCACTCAAGACCTAATTTCAACTTTGTTATCACTGTTTTCAGTTAGTTCATGAATAAACCCACTGAAGTACACTTTAAGGCAGCCTATAGAATCCCAAGGTACCTTGAAATGACCCCTGGCAAGGGTATCCTATTCAAAAGGAATGACAACCATGAAGTAGAAGTATATAGTGATGCAGATTGGGTTGGATCGATTACTGATAGAAGGTCAACCTTAGGCTATTGTACCAATTTGTGGGCAACCTAGTTACTTAGAGAAGGAAAAAACAATATGTGGTGGCTAGAAGTAGTGTTGAAGTGAATTTAGGGCACTAGCCCAAGTTCTTTATGAAGGATTATGGCTGAAGAGGCTACATGAAAAATTAAGAATTAATTATGAAGGGCCTATGAAAATATTATGTGACAACGAGGCAGCTTTAAGCATTGTCAAAAATCCTATTCAACATGATAGAACCAAATATGTGGATATTGATAGGCGAGGAATGGTGGGCTCTGCCACACTTGAACTCATTCAGTCTCCATCCCACCAAAGTCTTGACCAGAATTAGGTTTGAAGAATTTGGAGTCAAGTTGGTATGATTAACATCTACTCCCTAGATTGAGGGGTAGTATTGGTCAATTAGCCGTTAAGGGATTTATTTCTTGATTTGTGGAAATTCAATTCCTGATTTGTGTGATTGAGTGAACTGTGTCTTTCCTAATTTAGTTTGATTCCAATATGTATTAATTAGCATTTATGTTCTTGTCTTATGGGGACTAATGACAGACATGTTCTCATAGGCTTATTTAAGCTGTAGTGTCTTGTATAAAATCAAGAAGAATAAAACAGTATCATTTTCTGTTATTTTCTTCAAGTATTATGTGACAATATGGCCACAATCAGTATTGTTATGAACCCTGGACACAATATTAGAACAAAACATGTGGAACTGGACCAATAATTTATCAAGGCAAAGTTGGACTTTGGTGTATTCAACCTACTTCACACACCTGCTCATTGTCATGTGGCAGATTTGTTAAGTGAGGCTATTCCGTGGGTTAAGTTTGAACATCGACTAGCAAGCTGGGAATGTTGAATCTCTACTCCCTAGCTTTTCTTTTTTCGTTTTTTTTTTTTTGGGGGGGGGGGGGGGGAAGGGGAGTGTTGGTTGTCATGTTTTTCTGCCTTGTCTTTTTGCCTTACATTATAGTTGCTGTTTATTTTTTTATTTATTCTGCCATGTATTCTTGTTTCCTTTTCTGATCATTATTTTAGGCACATGGTCTAACATTATAAGTTAGTTTCCTTTTATTGGGATAAGATTAGTCAACTACTTGGCTATCTAATCCCTAGTTTTGTTTCCTAATTCAATCAATAAAAGGAGAGTCAGCGTGAATTACCGCTGACTAATTCTGCTGCAAAAATACACACCTGAAAACTACATTGATAAATTTTTTAAGAATATGGTTTCTTTTGATTCAATAAGAGATGTGTATAGTCATAGCTACTCTGGAAAATTAAAAATTCTGTAAGTCTAGTATTTGATAAAATAAATCCTCTAATGAACTTAATTTGGCTGTCTAGAGGAGTCGAAAGGGTGAAACATTCTTTTTGTGCATATGGTTGTTGGAAATGATATATATATATATATATTCCTTAATAACTAATTTCATACATCCTGTTAGCTGTATATTTGTAGCATTTGATTAAATAATTGAGAATTAACTGATGGAATGGCAGCCCGTCGTTATCACTCATTATTCAGCAGTTACTGATGTTTGGGTTGACTTAATGTTTTGGATCAGCATCTAGATGAAGGAAAGGTTTTGGATGTTCTATGCCTAGAAAAAGACGTGGATGGCTTTCATCCTCTTAATATGGGGAATCTTGCCATAAGAGGAAGGGAACCGCTATTTATTCCCTGTACACCCAAGGGCTGTGTCGAGTTATTGATCAGATCAGGAGTGGAGATTGTGGGGAAGAAAGCTGTTGTGATTGGAAGAAGTAATATTGTTGGTTTGCCGACATCCTTGTTATTGCAGGTGACTATGTAACCTAGATAAATGGAACGAAATAATGGTTTTTCCCATCATGTTGTTTTTCTATGCATTAAGTAGGTTTAATATCATTTTTTATGATGGCAGAGACACCATGCAACAGTCACTGTTGTACATGCATTTACAGACAACCCTGAACAGATCACATCTGAAGCTGATATTTTAATTTCAGCCGCTGGAGTACCTAATATGGTCCGTGGCAACTGGATAAAGCCTGGTGCAACAGTCATCGATGTTGGGACAAGTCCAGTTGAGGTGAGTTACAACTTGAAATTGCTATTCGTATTTGAATAAGTGCATACATTTTGTACCAGTGATTTAGTTAGGGGAGTTTTCTTTAGGAAATGTATAATTCATGGCCTTAGTACAAGTAATAGGATAAATATGCAATCTAGTACTGAAAAATATACTCCTTACGCTTTTAGTTCTTGGACTTATTCTTTTATATACAAATTAGTGTCTTAAAATTTGTAACTCAGCTATATGTGTATGTTGAGTTGGTCCTCGAAAGGAATATATAATTTTGTCCTACAGAGGATACGTGTAGCGAGTAATTAACGTTGAGGAACTAACTCGAGTTGAGAAATAAATTCACGGACAAAAACGTTAAGAGACATATCTTTTTGAGACCAAATTGTGTATATATTCAAATGAAAAACATTGGCAGGATCCTAGCTGTGAGGATGGTTACCGTCTCACTGGAGACGTATGCTATGAAGAAGCAGTAAATGTGGCATCCGTTATTACTCCTGTCCCTGGTGGAGTTGGGCCTATGACCGTTGCCATGCTACTGTCTAACACTCTAAATTCTGCAAAACGCATACTTGATTTTACTTGATCTCTGGCCGATATTTACCATAAGTATTGCCGCCCTTGTATCAAGTTTTATCATAGCTTGGAGGGGATTGACAGGATTATTCAACCAAAAAGTTGAAAATTGAAATTATTTTGATGTATATTATTGTGAAAGTTTCAACGTGGGTTTTATTCAGAAGATTGGGTCAAATTTTGTAAGGGGTGTTCCTCCTGCTTTGTAGTTTGAATAAAGGAAGAATATTTTCATTGACGTGATAGGTAGGAAGCTATTAAAATTATCTTGACGAGTGGTTCCACTTTCAAGCAAAGCTTTAAGCCATACGAAAAACGTAAAATGGAAGAGCAAGTACTTTTCTGAGAAAGAAATGCTGGGGGAAGGTAACAGTAGGAATTAGGTACATGCTTACAGCGGCTGCGCCAAGTCTTTTATTCACTAGAGTGATTGAGTTTAACAATTTGTTTAGTATTTTCATATTTGATTTAACTGATTATAAATTTTCACATAATTGCAGTAGTTGTGGTTTGTTTGTACTCTTTCTAAAAACTAAGAGGGAAAATTCTGTTTACGGGCCAATGTATTTTTTGAATGAAGGTACAGCGAGGTAAATTTACTGTTACTCGCTACCATGTGATAAGTAATTAAGAGACATTTTACTTGAATTATGTAACAAATTTGATTTGAATTAAAATGGCTTAGTTTAATTATGTCTTCTAGTGATTTTTATAATTCAAATTATATTCAGGCATGAGTTATTTGTAATGTTTTTGTTATAAAATGAATAGCATTACTTTTTAAATGTTAAATTGAGATAAAATTAAAGTAAAATTTTTAGTATATTCAATTATAATATAGTGATATCATTTTAAGATTATTATTATTTGGGTTAATATTTAAAATAATAAAATCATATAAATTAATGAGTATACCGATATTTAAAATTATAAGTGTATTAAAAAATAACACATAAAATTAAATAACATAAAATTTTCAATAAACATGTGTCAAGATGATAATTTATTAAACTCGATTTTTAACTTGTATTTGCCCCTTTTTGGTTTTTGGATAGACATAAAGATTTTAGCTATGATTATTCAAGAAAATGAAAGGAGAATAACTATCAAACTCTTATATTGAACGCCAGACAAACAAACAAAGAAAATGCAAATCAAATATAGATTTGCTAGTCTTTGAAAGATTATTAGTTTGATTCCAAAAATAAAGTCTTTAATTGAATTTTTTAAAAATATTTTTTAATTAAAATGGTCCTTTTATTAAAAAAAAAAAAAGAATGTTACTAAAGATGATATAGTTCAGATATCCCCCATTCTCAAAATAATGCCTTCTAAATTATTGCTTGATTTCAATATATTATAGAAATTTAAATATTTTATAGAAGGATTGTTTTGATTTAAAAAAAATGTTTAAGAAAATAAATTCTTAAAATCTATATTATTAACTTACTCTTAAATATGTTATGTTAGAGGTGTCAAACTAGGGAAATTTTGATGTTCTGGGTTGAATAAATTGACTAGTTTAATTTATTATACTTAAATAAGTTTAAATCTTCAACTAAGCCTGTCAACTACAAAAAGATAGGTCAACTTGTATAATTCATTAGAAACAAAATTAAGAAAAAAAGAAAGCAAATAATACTAATTATATTAAAAAGTATCTTTCAAAAATCCGAACATCTAAATCTATAGTTGAGACATTCAAACAACTTTTTCAAGCTTTAACAATTCAACCAAAATAACTATTTAAGTAATTCTTGTCTCATCAAATAAATAAAACAAGATAAAATAAGTCAAGAATTTCTTCATTAAGAGTATTTGAATATAGTCTTCAAGAGTTAGTCTATTGTAACAACAATTTAAATATTATCTAAATTCTTAATTATTAGGATTAATGAAAAAAAATATAAAGATCAAGTTAGAAGGTTGGAACACCTAACTTGCAAATTAACCCATTTAACTTACAAGTTAAATAGGTTAGATTTAAATGATCATATACTAAATTAGTTTGTATATAAACATATTAACTTAATTCATTAAGTTGGTAGGTTAAACTGTGGTTCTATAACTAACCTCTCCCCTTGTTATTACTGGTTAATTTTTTATTTTTCTGGTGAACATATACATATGTCGACTTAATTTTCATGGTAATTTCAAAGATTTTTAGTCTTCTTGTTGATGAGTTCAATAAGTCGTTTATTAATACTTTTATTATTAATAACAACTTAATGAGAGTCTCTTTATCCTATATAATACTTATGTAATTTTTGAAAAATCTTTGAACCTTATTATAGGAAAAAGCTTTTTAGTCTTCAAATTTATCTTTTATATATATATATATATATATATATATATATATATATATATATATATATAATTTAGTAACACATCAAATCCAAGTTCAACGAAAAATTTAGAAATATTTATTTGTTATAAGTTTAAGATTTTTACTATTGTTATAAGAGTTATTTTTTGGGGGTCATTTTATTATAAGTGCCATTGAACTTTATATTCATATACTTTTACTATTTTATAAAAAAAATGTCACTAAGGCATCTAAATATAATTATTTTAAATTTATTTACACAATCAGGAATGTGCGAATGCCATTAGTTTACTCTAAATTAGAACCTTTCTTGACAAAGATAAAAGAAAAGAAAAGAGCCCTATATATGTGTGTGTGGTTTTTTTTGGAAAAAATTTTAGTTTAGAATCTCAAAGATCTTATATTTTATAATTACATGAATGACTAAGAGTTATTTTATGATTTTTCAATAAACAAAAATACTTTAAGACTTATTAATATCGATAACTTTGCTCCAAATTATGTTTGTCAACAAGTATATATGTTTCTTTCCATCATACATTTTTGTATTCCAAAATATCACTTTCTAGAAGATGAGAAGCATGCCATAAGAAGGTATGTTCTTGTTCTTCACTAGTCTTGCAATTTTTTTATGAATAAAATTGTATTGTTAGTATTTCTATCTACAACATCTCTTCCTTGTGGGAAAATACCATTTTTGTTTTAATACGAAAAAACCTTTTATTAAGAAGAAAGAAAACTAAGAAACAATGAAGTCACCATATATCACATTAAACATGTAATAATAGTAAAACCAATTTACTAACTTAACAAGTCTCAATGATAAGAAATTTATTGTAAAATTTGGAATAGATGCTGTCAAATTATAGAATAACATAGTCCAAGTTACGTAATAATATGTTGTCCTTAAAAAAAAAATGTTGCCATATTCAAATTTCCCAAGAATTAGACGGACCCCTCTAAGGTAGAGCTTAGGAACAAAATTAGCAAGATAGAGAGTGTCGTAGCTCAAAACTTTAGAAGATGTGCATGTAACCCTAAGAGATGTTGGCTATTTATAGGAAATGAAAACTAGCTGTTTAAATATTAAAGCAACATTAAAAGCTAACACAATATATTATTCTAGTTGAAACAAATATAACAAATCATAAATGTTTATATTAGGCATTGAATTTGGCAACATTAAAACACAAAAATGTTCTAATGAAGTGAATTAAAATTCTCTAAACCAACACCTCTTACTTACTCTTTTGAAATACCACATGAATATTTAACAAAATTTTTATCGTAACAAGTGGTAGCGAGCAAGTTAAGGTTAACAAACCGAAGTAGTAATAAACAAAATTACAAACTTAGTATTAAAATTATGTGTTTTGTTTATAGGAATTGATTTGAATAAAGTGAATGATACTATGTTACATTGTTCAAAACATTCTAACATACTTTTACCTTTGAGTGTATTTGAGTCAAAATGAGGGTAAACTTAAATCACTATTGAGTATATTAAATAAGTAAAAGTAATGGGCTAAAATACACATAACCCCCCTTAACTTTGGGTCATGTGCAAAGATCCTCCCTAAATTTTAAATTTTAATTATGAACTTGTTAGACTTTTATTTTTGTGCTAAGAACCCTTACCATTAGTAAATTTGTTAGATTACTAACAGAACAGTGACACATAAGATAAATAAAGACACTTGGAATCATATATGGAATCTAAGTTGGTTTTTATTGAGACATAAAAAATGCACAACTCACTATTTTAAAGGGCAAAAAAGAGATTGTAAATTATTTGCCCAAAACGCAAAAATCATAATTTGTTTTTGCTTGTACAAAACCCTTATTCTCATATATTGGTCATAAAAAAATTTCTTAAAACTGCCTCTACTTTCATCGCAGATTGCTACAAATATGTTTGTCCTCCTACTAGGTATACTATCTCTTCTTATGTTTATGGAATGAAAAAATTTCGATTGATTATAAATATTGGTTTTGGATTGGCAACATCATATACTCTTGGCTATTATAGGCTAATTATTATTAATGGTGTGTATGTTAAGGTAGAAATGATCAACTCTTATGCCAAAACTTATGTATGTCTCAAATATGGATAACATTGGACCTTTCAATTGGTTTTGGTGCATTGGCATGTGTCCTTAAATGATATGATCATGTTAGTGTATGGGTTTTATTATACTGTGTGCCTTGATATCTAGAAATACATGTATGGATTTTATTTTATTTTTTTAGTGTCTAATATCTTGATTAAAAAATATTTTTTAGTGTTGTTAAAGAAAACAATTTGTTTTGAACACTTCTAGGTATTACAAGTCATTTTAGGTCACCAATAAAGAGATGACAGTCCTTACATCTCATAGTTTGTATTATTTTTTCAATTTTTTGTGTCATTTCTTAATATGGCAACTATAGATTAACTAGACAAATGGTAAGGATAAAATTATTGATTTAATTATGGATAGAACTTTTTTACCATTTGAAAAGTGATGTTAGTTAAGTTGTGTTTTAATGTTGTACACGTCAAATTAGTGAGTGAAAATTTTATTAGAAGGTGCGTGATTCTACTTTAGTTTTTTATTAATAGGTTTTAAAAATTGACCCACTCTATCTTCCAACAAAATTACATATCCTCCTCATATGGCTAAATTGTTCTTTAGGAAAATTGAGTGCTTATTGTCCTTGTTAGTTACTAATCATATCATTCTTTAGAAATAAGTCTTTATTCCTAAATTCTTTTTCCTAACTTTTCAAGTTGTTGGAAATGGTCTTTGTGACCGTAGAGGTTTGGTATAGAGGTAGGCTTGTGAACTCTCCAACCATAGCATATATGGGGGGAAAAAAATAACATATGACAACTACGACAAAGATTATCTTAGTGTATTTGAAATCACTACCTTTTTGGAAAGCTTGTTTATGGGAACTTCAAAGACATTTGGAGTAAGAATAGCAATGGCAATATGACAAAGTTGACATCTATTAAGACAAACCCTGATGTAATAATGGTATTCAAGAAGCTTAAAACAAAAAAAAAAAATGTAATGAGCTATAATATATATGGAGCATGATAATCAAGAAGCTATGTCTAGTGAAAAGTTGTCACAATTAACTCTTCATCCTCAAGTAGATGAGCAGAGTGTCAAGATAGATATAAAAAGACATGAACAAGAGGAAAAGGTTAAAAATGTTAAGGAAGAAGAGTTAGACATTATTCTTTGAAAATAATGGGGGGTCAATAGAGGAGGAAGTGGATCAATGAATGTGTTATGACCGAACAAGGACAGTAAGTAATAGAGGTGCATGGGATAAACTTGAGCTTACTCCACCCATTGAAGGTGGTGAGCACAATTAACCACAAGAAAAAAATGCCTTGTTATGACCTATAAAACTTATTGATTATGGATCCAACTGAGACCGGGAGGTGTATTCAGATTATGCTGATAGTGATGGATTGGTTAGCCTTGACTGAGCATCCAACGAAAGTAAATCGAATAGGGGAATATCACATCTTAAGTTTAATGATAATGTTGATTTCAAGTAATACGCCACTAAGAATGACATTGAATTTAAATACATAAGAAATGAAGCTTCCCATATTAGAGTCAAATGCTAACACAACTATGGATGGGTAATACATACATCCAAGACTTACATTAGGGATGCATTTCAAATTAAGTCATTTCATGGGAAGGAGTATAATTGTGGTCAAGTGAGAGAAAATAAATGGGTCACTACAAGTTGGTTGTTTGAGAAGTAAGTTGAGCATATCAAGAACTAACCAAACTGGAATGCCAAGGCATTTGTAAACCAGGTGCAGTGGGACCATAACATCCATATATAAAGGTTTCAAGCATATCAGACAAAGAGGAAGACATTTAACGTGCTTGAAGGTCGGCATGCTAAGAAATTTGCCAAGGTTAATGCCCATTGTAGGGCAATAATGAAATTTTATCCTAGTAGCATAGTAAGGGTTAAGGTAGAAGGATCTCATTTTAAAAGACTATATGTGTGACTTAATGCTTGGAAACAAGGATTTGTGGAGGTATGTAGGCATATTGTTTGTGTAGATGGGTGTTTCTTGTAGGGTAGCTTCAGAGGGCACCTTTTGTCAACTATTGGAAAGGACACAAATAAGAATATGTACCCTGTTGCATATGCCATTGTTGAATTAGAGTGCAAGGATAGTTGGCACCGGTTCTTGTTATTGGTATTTCAAGATATCAACTGATGTGAAGAAAAGGGATGGGCCGTAATGTCAAACATGCAAAAGGATATTTTCAATAATTATGGTTGTGTAATTATATACTAGAGTATTTATACTTGTGTCTTGTAATGCAGGGGTTACAAGAGATTCTAAAGGAGATAGGATGTGATCATAGGTTCTATGTTAGACATCTGAATGCAAACTTCAAGTTAAGGTATAAAGGTAAGAGCTTGAAGAACGAGTTATGGAATGCATGTAAGGTGATGACCATGTATAAGTTTAACCATCATATGAAACTTCTTCATCAACTTGACCCCAATGCTACAAGTTAGTTGAGGAAGTATGACCCAAAATTATGGAGTAGGCATGCATTTAGTATTAAGACCAAGTGTGACATTGAGCAAAAAAACATTGCAGAAACCTTTGACTCATTCATTTTGGCTATAAGAGACAAACCAATAATCTCAATGTATGAGATAATAAGGAGGATGCTGATGAAGAGGATGGTTGCAAAGAAAGTGGGTATGGAAAACTTTTACAACTCAATATGTCCCAAAATTCAAGAAAAGTTGCAAAGATAAAAAAAAAAATGGCTCTAAGAATTACATATGTTACATGACAGGTGATGGAATGTTCAAGGTTGAAAACCCACGGAAGAGAGAAGTGGTAGATCTTAACTTAGTAACATGTACCTGTAACGGAAGGGACTTAACTGGAATCCCATATGGCTATGCAATGGTTGCTATTTAGTACATAAGGAGGACACCAAAAGATTATATGGATCATTATTACAACAAAGAGTCATTCATGAGAGATTATGCATAAGCCATATGTCTAGTTCTAAGTGAAGAGCATTGGCCACAATCTATTATGGTCCCCTCATAACCACCAAAATATAATAGGGCCCTCATTAGGTCCAAAAAGGCTAGAATGAGGGCTCAAACGAACCTTAAAACCCATATAAGCTCAGAAAAAGGGTACCACCATAAAGTGAAGTAATTGTGAGGCATTGGGTCATAATGCCTATGGCTGCAAGGCTTTGAGTAACTATAAAAGAAAGGTGTACAAGAATAAGCTACAGAAGATTACCCCATATGTTTTTATTCAAGCACAAGAGACCCCTATGGTTAGTTGTTTAACATTTTGCAACTTATTCTCTATGTGCTTCATAAGATACTTAAATACTTGCGTGTGAATCATGCAGGGAAACTAGCCTCCACCAACCAAAGGCTTGCAATCATCTTAGCCATAACAATGACAAAGGTGTTTACTGAGTAGAGGTGCAGGGGTTTACTAGGTTTAGTCTTAGTAAATAGTTTTGGTGTTAAGAAAATGCATTCCTAGTGCAACAACAAACTTATTCTCAATTTCATCTTTTATGATCTAGGAATGTAAACTATTTATCCATGGTTGCTACCATGTTGTTATGTCTACATAATTGTTAATAGAACAAAAAATTTGCTATAGTTAATGCTATGTTTGTTTTGCAAGAGCTAGATGGAAGTTATGTTTAGAAGCAATGTGAACACCCCATCCCTAATCACTTAATTATTTAATTAATTGATACACTAATTAATTAATAATTAGGCAAATAGAAAAATTAAAAATGACAAAACTTCAAATGACATTTTCAATTGGGGGACAATTTGGAATAAAAAATAAATAATGGGAAACAATTAAATAAACTCAAAACCCAAAAAAAAAATTACCTAATTAAAAAATTATAATAAATGAAAGCAAAACTATAAAAAATAAAAAATATATATAAGAAAAAAAAATAAAAATAGAAAATTAAAAACTTAAAAATATTAATCATAATAGTAATAAAAGAAAAGTGGGAAAAGGTTGCAACCAAAAACGCGATCACCAAATGGAAAAAGTAGATTGCTATGCTGATGAAAGCTGCAAAAAGGAGAGAAGCATTGTTATTAGGCAGATTTCTAGAGAGCCAGTGTAAAAGCCTGTTGAACGTTCATGAAGGCAAAGGCTGCTGCTCCAACAACAGTGACAGCAGTAGCACTATAGCAGGAAAAAGTGCAGAGAAAAGAGATGGTGAGTGCTGGAAGGAGGGGGAGAAACAGCTACTGGATGGAGAAGCCAAGGAGGGAGAGGCAGATTCTTTGGCAGGGAAGTGGCAGAACCGTGGCAAGCAACGAGGGGCTTTTGAAATGGCAGCAATGGGGCTGACTTTGGAAGAGTGGTTTTGCGGGTTGATAATGGCGAAAGCTGCAGAGTCCAAAGGATTGGTTGAGGCAGAGAAGAAGGAGGAGAGTTGACTCTTTGATGGGTTCTTCTCTTTTGCAGACAAGGATAACCAGTCACTCCCTTTTCGTTCATGATGTCCTCTTCTCATCTGACAGTCAGTTTGTGCTTTTAGGGTCTTGGGATAGCGAGCTCAGGCTCTGGGACTTAGCCGCCAGTGTCTCCACTCTTAAGGATGTGCTATTCGTTGCCTTTTCAATTAATAACCTTCAGATCTTCTCAGCTTCACGTGATTGCACAATGAAGCTCTGAAACACTATTGGTGAGTGCAAGTATACAACTCAAGACAACGATGCTCATTCTAATTGGGTTAGCTATGTATGGTTTAGCCCGAGCCCTCTTCAACCTACCATTGTTTCAGTTTCTCTTGATGGGTCCTTATGCGTGAGTAGTGGCAAAGATGGTGTGATTTTGCTTTGGGATTTAGCCGAAGGGAAGAGACTGTACTCGTTCGATGCTGGTGCTATCATCCATTCTTTGTGTTTTAGTTCTAACAGGTACTGACTTTGTGCAGCCACAGAACAAAGCATCAAGATCTGGGATTTTGAGAGTAAGAGCATCGTTGAGGATTTGAAGGTTAGCTTGATGACTGAAGCTGAAAAGGTTGGTAGCACCACCGGTGGCAATAGTACCAAGAAGAGGGTTATCTGCTGTATTAGTTTGAACTGGAGCGCGAATGAAACCGAAGTAGGAAGCTGAGATGGACACAAAATTCTTGTTGGTATTTGTGCACTTTTCAAACCATCTAGAGATTCCCGTCCTTTTCATTAGAATAATTCGCAAGTTAACGCTGAATAAGGAGGAAAGCCCAATCTTAGAAGTGAATTGGCTTTACAGACCTATTGATTTGAAGCTTACGAAGGGTATCTTACTGGAAGCTACACCAAATGAGGTCTTCAACTCATTTCACAAGGATGAAACACCTGTCACATCATTACTCCATCTGTGTAAGGTTGCATTCCTTTGAAAAGGTGTTGAACTTCCATCAGGGAGATTTGCATTTGTCTGTAGGCATGTCTATGACATTGAGAACAAGTGTTTATGGTGGTTAACTGATAAAGACTACCTTAGTCAACGTCAAGAAAAAGTTAACCAGCTATTAGATGAGACAAGACTAGAAATGCATGGGCAGTGCAGTCGGGAGGCCGTTCACCAAAATCTTTAAATGGTCTAACATCAGCACCATCACTTAAATTTGGTGCTGATAGTGCTCAAAATAGTCCTTTTGGTTCATAGGGTAAAGGGAAAAAGAGAGAACGAGTTGATCAGGGATCTGATTCATCCAAAAGAAAGCGGTTAACTAAAATGGAAGACACAGATTCTGATCAATTTAAGCCAGAGAAAATTTTGAAGTCCATGATTACTAAAATTATTGATAAAGGTGTGCTTGTGGATTTTGAAGGAGTTGAAAGACTGCTTAGGGGATTGCCTGTATTAGATGAATGGCTTCAAGAGGTGCATCAGGGGAAAATTGGTGATGTTAGCATGCTTAAAGAAAGTGATAAGTCTGTCTCTGAATTCTTGTTAGCTTTACTTTATGCATTGGATAAGTTCCCCATGAATGTTCATGTATTGCAAACCTGTAATGTTGGAAAGTCTGTCAATAATTTGCATAGTCACAAAAATTTTGAAATTCAAAAGAAAGCAAGGAGTTTAATTGATACATGGAAGAAATGTGCTGAGGTTGAAATGAATAAAAATGATGAAAAATCTGGTTCAATCCGAGCCCTTTCTTAGTTAGCAAAGCCAGCACCTTCTGAGGTTTCTCAAACTGAAAATAGGAAAATAGGAGGATTTGTTGAGGTCACTGCAAGGTGCTCTGCAACACAAAGCATGGGATCTAAAAGTTCCCAAGCTAAGCCTAGTACTGGAGAAGCATTGTCTAAATCCTCTCAATATCCTGGTTTAGCAAAATCAATTAATGCTTCAGTGGGTTGCAATTCAAAGTAGCAGAATGATAAGATGTTGGTGGGAGCTGGAACATCAGATTTACCTTTGACACCTATTAAGGAGAAAGCCAAGTGAGTTATAATATATGCATGTGCCATATTTTTCCATGTCCAGGAACCTTTCTTCGTATTTGACGTTCTAGATCTTTTTCTAATTATTACTATTATTACTTCATTTGTTTTTTTATGCCTACATGAGATTAATCTTTGTTCTACAAGTAGGGTTCTAAAAGATCCTTGTGTTGGAATATTATTCTCCTCGAGTGCTCGGGATCGTGTGAGATTTTAATCTCCATATACCCCGAAATTTAATACATACTGATTTTAAAATAATAATAATGCTAAATAAATAAATAATAATAATGCAAAGACGAATGTTTTGATTAAATTATTTACAAAATAAATAAGTCAGGATTTCATAAAATTTAATTAATAAAAAAAGAATGCCATGTAGGACTTGGGTCTCCGTAAGCTTTGGGAAATTTATCTTACTAAAAATAAGACTAAAACAATTTTGATTTCAAAATCCTTAAAAATGTAAAAATAAAATCCTGAGAATTTTCAAATGTTTTGTTCCATATTTTGGGTTCTTGTGCGAGATCGCTCGTCTCCTCAAGCACCTATAAGTTAATTAGTAAAGACCGCGTGAGATCTTGAGTCTCCTTAGGATTCAAAAATTAACTTTAAAATATCGGAAGGAATTAATAAAAAATAGGGAAATTTGTCCCACCTATTGTGTAACTAAAAATCCTAAGAATAAATTCAATTTTCAAAAAATAAAAATAAATAAAAAATGCATAAATTCAAAAATCTCAAAATGGTTTTATTTTCGTCCTAATTTCAACAATAAATTCCAATTTTAAAAATCCAAAAAATAAATAAATAGATTAAAAATTTTAAAATATTCCTTTCAGTATAATTACATTTTAATTCCAAAAAAATATAAACTCCCAAAAATTCTAAAAATCTCATTCCGTAATCATTTCATTTAAATCACAAAATAAAGATTAAAATTCCAAAAAAAAGAGGAAGGAAGAGAAAACGAAGAGATCAGGAGAGTGGGAGTAATCAAGTTGTCATAAATTAAAACCCACAAACTAAATTCCAATTTTGTTTTGTTTACGAAAATCTGCTTAATTTAAACCCTCCTATTCTCTTCACAAAATTTACAAATAATCAACCAATAGACACACCTTTGTGGTCGAACTACGTTGACTTTGATCCCTATCATAGGGTACGTAGGCCCTAGACTCTTATCCTAGGTTAAGTCTGCCCTTTGTAAATATTTATTTGTTTGTTTCCACTATTGTCATTTTTGTCTTCTCAGTTTAATGGGTATGCATGTCAATAAAGGGTAATTGAGATAAATTTAAGGCCATATTCTATTTCAATTGACTAATTTAAGGTAACCGTCCTCATAGATAGGTGTTGTGGGGTGCCTAACACCTTTCCCACACTCAAATAGACTCCCGAACTCATCTCTGTTTTCGCAGACCATTTTGCCTTTTCTTTTTGTTTTAAATTGGTTTTCCAAAGTTTTCCATTAAAAATTTTGGTGGCGACTCCAAATAAATTGATTTTCAAGATTTGTTTTTGGGAATCAATTTAAACACTTTTATTCTCTTCGCCGAAAGGTCAGTTACAACAAGCAACCTTTATTTGTAGTAAGAATTATACAAATTTATGAGTTACTATTTTTTTCTACAAGTTGTGACTTGTTTGTTGACGACACTTGATTATAGTTCTCTTTTCCAAGTATTACGTAGTAGCTGTAAATATTGCAGTGGATATATGTATTATCATGGCTATAACATTAAATTTTAAATTTTATATTTTTAGAGCTTTACATTGAAGCTACTATAATGAAATTATGATAAAATATGTCATTATAACTAGCAGAGTGGAATGAGTTGAGAAGTATACTAGTATTGTCTAATTTCTTTTCTTTTATCACTATTTTATTGTATTTTTTAAAAAGTGTGTTGTAATTTTTTTTGGTAATTTACATTTTAGTTTTTTGAAAATTTATTATTAAAAAACAACTTATTGTATTTTATTGTATCTACTAACATTCTTTTACTAAGGTATAAACTTAAACTTCAAAATTGAAAAGATTTAAGGATGTTGGGAAAAAGGAAAGCTAAAAAGAAATAAAAAATGATAATGTGCTATATATTCCATTTCCATGGTGAAATGCTACTTTGATTTTTTTTTTTTTATGATTTAGTTTTTCTTTTAGTACAAACTAATAAAGTGATGTGATCCTAATTACACAAAATTAGTACAGTATGCAAAAGTGTGGAGAGCACATGGTGCATAAAGAGAAAAACATTAATATTATTGAAAAAGATTTAATTTGGTGGCAGAAGTCCTCACTTCTGATGGTGTGCATATGGATAATTGTTTTTGTGATTAGTACATGTGAATTGGCGTGTTGCATTTTGGGTATTACAATCTCTTTTTTGCCTATCAAAATAGTGAGCTGTGCATTTTCTTTTGTCCTAGTAAAAAGCCTACTTATATTCCATATATGATTCCAGGTGTCTTTTATTTATCTTATGTGTTACTTTTCTATTAGTAATTTAACTGATTTACTAACGGTAAGGCTTATTTGCATAAAAATAAAAGTTTGAGGGGTTTATGGTTAAGTTTTAAAGTTTATGGAAGTTCTTTACACATGACCTAAAGTTTAGGGGGGGTTATATGTATTTTAGCCAAAATAATGAAATTCAACTTTTAACTTGGGAACCTTTAATGGTAGGAAATTTGTAATGCAATAAAAAAAAAAAAAGCAAGGTAATATGAATGAAAGATTTTGGTAGTGTATCTCATTTATAGTTAACTTAATTATGATATAATGTTGCCTTGTTCAAAACATTATAACATGCTTTTATCTTTTGGTTTAACTGATTCAAAAGTAATTGGCGAGTAGGAAGAAACATGCCTTTAGTATAAATAAGTCAAAGAATGGATAAGTCACTGCCAAAGAATACATTTTGCTACTTTCACATGGGTGGAGAGATTTTAAAGAACTCAAATTGAATCTATTATAATTAGGGTCGAATAACCAATAGAATGATTAATAAAGGGATTTTAATAGTATAACTAATGACATTCATCGAAACATGGATGGACAAATATACATGGGCCAAGCAATTGAATTACATTATGAAATTTGATTCATTTGAACTTTTGGATCTTGTAGATGATGTTGGCATAAATAAGTTATAAAGTACAATGAACGATGCGCACATATCTACATCATAAATATAGAAAAAGCTAGAGCAACACCTTTACAACAAAGCCAAAGGTAGGCACACTATTTACAAAACTATGTTCTATAACTTGTGCGTACTCCCTATTCTCACTAAATATGAAATGTATGAAAATTGCAGGTTTGATTCAAGATTTGGAAATTCATTAGGTAGATCTCCCCTTGTGCATGAACTACACGTTCTACTATGTGTAGCACAGAACACCCCTGCACCAATCATTGACTTAAAAAAATAAGAGGATTTGATTATTGGGTTTGGACAGATATTCCCCCATATAGTTGAATTTAGGAAGGTGTGATACAAATATAACATTGCCCACAAATTTAGATACACCTTTATGAAAAATAGCCCCCACAAGATGATTGTAAAATGCAATTAGATCAATGCAAGTAAAAGATAATTGAGAGACACATGTTGAACCCTAAACTGCCTTCAAAGTAGCTAGGTGTATGCCCTTCCTTTCTATGTCAACTTTTTGTAATAAGCATGAATAGTTGGCTTTAAATAACTTTCTAGTGCATTTATCATTGCTATCGACATAAGGTCATGTGAAAATAAAGTTCCTAATGAAAACGAACTGACATGTTTAGAAAGTTTGAATTACCATTCACTTACATCTAATCATGAAGGTGTAAAGAATAAGTAATAGCTATAATTATTGTTTTTACATTTATCATATTGAAATTTTAGTTTTAACTTTGGTTGTGATACAAAAATTACAAGTAATGAATAGGTTCTTAGAAAATAGAGATGATGAACAGAAATTTCTTTTAAAATTTTTGCCAAACAATAACCAATTGACTTGACACTAAAATTAGTAATTGATTTCAAACAGAAGTGAAACACCAATTTCAAGAAATAATTAGTTTATTTAAAATTAAACATAGTTGACTGAGAAACAACAAAAATGTAAAAAATATCATAAATGAAATATTGGAAAGGAGTGAAAATGAACACCAGATTTATCTTTGTTCGGCACAACTTGGCTACATCTAATCTCTTTAGTTCTCGAGGAATTTTCTTCACTATTTTGACATTTTTACAACACTTCCTTAAAGGTTGTGCTCACCCTTAGCATAGGATTTTTCAGCTCATCTTAAACTAAACAAGGTTTTCTTGATCACCTTATATTATTTCAGACTTTTCATAACTCAACCCAATCTTCACTCCACTCAACAATAGAGGAAGTTCACAAACAAGAGAGATAATATTTGGGAACCCTCCCAAAGGGAATACCATATCAGCACACTATAAAAGCTCTCAAAAGCAAGATAAACTAGATACAAGCTTACAATATCTTTATTTTTGAACAACAAAAATTTACAATTTTAGATTTACTCCTTCCTTTAAGTGGCATCATCTCTTTTGTAGTTTTCTTTAAGAAGGTGACCGTTTGAATGACATTACATTGGATCTTGAGTGCCTAACATCTTTGAGTAGATTTCTCTTACAAGATCTCCATGATTTTTAAACTTACTGGTTAAAGAAAGGAAGATATAGTTAAACAAGAATAAAGCTTCCTTTCATTGGCAGAGCTACATAGTTTTGAGTGGAGTCAATTGCCCTTACACTTTATATTTTTCAATCAATTGAAATTACGCACATAGCTTGGGTCAAGTTATTTTTTATTATTTAATATCTTAATTTGAACTCATTAGATTCACGCAAGTATTATTTGTGTAATTTTATATTTAATATATGTAAACATTTAATACACTTTTGTAAATATTAGTTTTGCATTAATTAAGTAGAACATAAATGAGTTTAAATGTCAATATATTATTTTAGTTAGACGTTAAACAAGTGTCCTTAAAAATACTGTAAAATTATTGAAATGTTGCTAGTTAAAAAATTATTTATAATGCTATATAGGTATACCTTTTTTTTTTTTTTTTTTAAGTAGATTGACGGTTATAATTCTTTATACTTTTGTTTTCCCTTTAAAATGCACTTTTGAGTTGTTGATTGAAATGTTGTTAAATGATAATATATTTTATCACAAGTAAAATACTTTATTAGCTACTCATTAGAAAATGTTACATATGATTCATCACTTTTCTTTAAAAATACTAAATTTAGTCCCTCTACCCAAACCCAAACCAAAAGTTGAAGGACTAAATTTGATATTTTTCTTAGAAGTGAAAGACCATATGTAATATTTTTTGATGAGTGGGGGACCAATTTGAGCATTACAATAAGTATGGGACAAAAATGGCAAATTTGTGATAAGTGAGGGCCCAAATAGGTATTTTTCTCTTTTTTTTAGTGTATCTTTGTTATGCGTTACATGATTAGTGGGTAGATACAAATTTACTCATGGTATTTAGGTAGTGATGTTGATAGTATTATGGAAAATAATACTTAAAACAATACTTACTCAAATTCAAACTTATTTTTAAATTTAAGAAGGATAAAATTTGTTAATGAGATAATCTCATTTAGTTTAACTCAGAAGTTTAAAGGAAGGAACTTGATTTTTTTTAAAAAATATAATATTAAATATAAGTTTTTAGAAAACATAAAATATAACATAATTAAAAAAATTTTATGCCTCCATTAACTTAATGTCCTGGCTCCACTGTTACTTCCTTTCTTAGATTTTGAATGTTGGATAAGAGAGGAAAGTGCAGAAATAATAATAAATGCTTAGAGGAAATGTAGTAAATAAAACATACAATAAAGTAAAAAATAATGGATCAAATATTAAAGTACTTGCTAGCTATCATTTTCTTTAATACCCAAAATGTCCTCCTCTTTTTCATCAACCAAGAAGTGAAATATGGGCTTAGGTTTTGGGTCAGTAATCATCAACCATGTATTAGGGTCAAGAGGTTGGATTCATGAGTAAGTTATAATTTTATTACGACTATGATTTGCCTTAGTTACAAATTAACTTGGTTATAATTAGTGCTAGATTTTACATTTGTTATTACAATGATTTTAGTTTTAATTTTGATTGAATTTACAAGTAATTTATAATGTTATTACAATAATGGTTTGCCTTTGTTATGAATAAGTTCAATTGTAATTATACTTAGTTTCAAAACGATTTTTTTTTTTATTGAAAAGTCATAAAAGGACTCTAAGATTTTATTTGGCTTGCCATATAAGACCAGATTGTTTAAACTTATACAATACAATTTATCCTTTATTATGTATTTGGTGCACATTTTGAATTGTATAAACTTATACGCTCAACTCTAATCAACTACTTTTAATACAATTGTGCATTATACTACTAATACAATCACTCTTAGCCTAATTAGGTATGATTATTTTAACAAGATATATCATGTCTTCTTGAGTAAAGTTTTCTTTTGGTCATTCACATATGAGATATTTTTCAATTTGGTCCCTCATAGATAAGATGTTTTTCAATTTAAACCCTCTCAATTTATCCCCTTATAGAATTATCTTTTTAATTTATTCTTTTACAAGCGTGAATATACATATATATAGTCATTGGATCCTTTATAAATAAAGTCGTTATCAATAATATTCTAAAAAATAAGTTAATTTTAAAAATATGAAATCATAAAAATTTTTCTGAATTTGGTCCCCTACATATAAGATTTTATCAATTAAATTTTTTTTTAGAATTGTCTCTTTAATACAGTCCCTCACATATGTATATTTCTTCATTTAAACATTCACAAATAAAATTATTATAAATAATATCCTAAAAAATTTAATTTAATAAATACAAATTTGTAGGAATTTTTCTCAATTTGGTCCCTTATATGTAGGATAATTTTCAATTTGATTCATCATAGAATTATCTTCTCAATTTAATTCCTCACATATGTATATTTCTCAATTTGTTCCCTCACAAATAAAATTATCATCAATAATATCTAAAAAAATACAGTAAGTTTTTTTTTAAAAAAAGATGAACTTGTAGGATTTTTGTCCAATTCAGTCTTGCACAAATAAAATATTTTTCAATTTATTTCTTCATAGAATTATTTTATCAATTTAGTCCCTCATATATGAACTTTTCTTTTCTTGATCCTACACAAATTAAATTATCATCAATAGTATCTTCAAAAAATAAGTTAATTTAAAAAATATGAAAGACATTATTGATAATAATTTTATTTATGAGAGGTCAAATTGAGAAATATCCATATGCAAGGGACCAAATCAAGAAATATCTTATTTGTGGGGAACCAAATTGAAAAAGAAATTTTTTAAGGGACCAAAATGAGGTTTTACTAATTTTTTTTTCTTAATTTCAAAATTTAATTTTTCCTATTCCACCTTAAATGTATATTGATATATTACTATTGGTATGAATATCTATAAGTGTCAAAAAACATTAAATTCTTTTTCCTTGAGCATTTTGTTGTATATAATTTTATTTAAGTAAATATAATTTTTGTCCAAATAATTAATTTTTATTTTATCTAGCATTATATAGTTGCCACTAAATATATAACAATATTATCTTATATAATATCACATCAAATATCACCACAGGATTAAATTTTTATCAAATGTTATATTATTAATTTTATTTTTTCTAGTCTCATACTATCTAACATTATCCTTTTAAACCTTATTTGATGTGCCAAAGAAAGCCAGACCTCCAAGTATAAAATATAAGAATATGAATAGTCTCCAACAGCATTAGCTAAATGGCTCTAGATTTAATAGATATAAAAAATTTTAAAATATAAAAATAAATATTTTAAAATAATATTTTATTTTATTATAATATTTTATTATTAAAAAATAAAATAATTTTTAGTATTTTATAATTTATTTTACACATATCACAATATAATTTAGAGTAAAAAATAAAATAATTTTTAATATCTTATAATTTATTTTATATATCTTACAATATAATTAAAAAAGAAAAATAGAATAATTTTTAATGTCTTATAATTTATTTTACATATCTTATAGTATAATTTAGAGAAATTGAATCGTTTTTAATAAAATTTAAAATTTTAATATATCATATTTGTAAAAATACTTATTTTTATATTTTAATTTTTTTATATCTATTAAATTTGGAGCTATTAAATCTATATTAATGATTATAAATCATATTAAAAAATCTCTACCGGAGACTACCCATGCTCAAAATATAATGTCTTTTAGAAGTTTTTAATTACAACTTATTGTCGTGACATAAAATTTTTTCCTTTTGTTTTTTTTCCGGTACGAAGAGCCCAACAAGCGTCTTGAAATTGAAAATGACACAATAAGAGGAAAGAATGAAATGGGCCGACAGATGACGGGTATCAGATGCTGCATAGATAAGCACGCACGTTCGAGCGGCGAATGGAGTAAGCCTCTATAATTGTTCTTTTCTCCAAATCAACAAAGGTTAGCTAGGCCCAGTTATCTAATCTGTTGCGCTAGAGTTATGCACCGAAACGCAAATTTTGTGTGAACGAATGATATTTTATAGCTACTTAATTGCTAACTTTCATTTGCAGGTTGCTATCAGATCGTTAACTTCCATTTGGCTGGTGCTGGAACACGGCTAAAATGGGTTCCGAGAAGGTTGAGAAGCAACTGGCGGCGAAGTTCTTGGCGACATTCTTGGTAGGTGGGGTGGTTGTGGGGGTGTCACTCTATGTGTTACACTCAGGTGGGGTGTTGCCGACGCAGAATCTTTCACCGCTTTCTATTTGGAAGAGGAGGAGGAGAAAGAAGAAGCCAATTCGTGTATATATGGATGGGTGTTTTGACATGATGCATTACGGCCATTGCAACGCCTTGCGTCAGGCTCGTGCCCTTGGTGATGAATTGGTCGTGGGTGTTGTCAGCGATGCCGAAATTATTGCCAATAAAGGTCCTCCTGTGACCCCTCTCAACGAAAGGTTATGTATCTTTTGTATGAACTTTGGATATGTCTGATTCTTTATATGTTCATTTTCAGTATAACTTTTTCCTCTACAAATGATTTGCTTTTCTCGCGGGGATTCTGGCATTGTTTTCAAACCCTCAATTTTGATGCGGTTTATTTTTATTTTGTAAATGTGATCTTTACCAATCTTCTAAATTTGTAGATTAATCATGGTGAAAGCTGTGAAGTGGGTTGATGAGGTTATTCCCGATGCCCCTTATGCAATTAGTGAGGAATTCATGAACAAGCTTTTTGATGAGTACAATATAGATTACATTATTCATGGAGATGACCCTTGTATTCTCCCGGATGGAACTGATGCATACGCTCTTGCCAAAAAAGCTGGTCGTTATAAACAGATAAAGCGCACAGAAGGAGTCTCGAGCACTGATATTGTTGGTTAGAATCCTGCATTCATGCTTAAACCTATCTATTGTGATAACATTCATTTCATTCTTGGGAGCGGCATAATTAGGTGTGTGGTTATGTTATATGATGAATGATGATACGACCTTGAGGGGCAATGTTTAGACGATCAAACATGGGTCTAAGAGTTGAAGGGAAGAATCTATGCGATGTTTGATCATATTTCATAACTTGATCTAGATCTCATATGTTATATAGTCTTAGTTTAATCCTTGTTTCTTGCTCTTGGAAGTATTTCATCTCGGATGTCTTAATTTGCTAAGTTAGTGTACTTCTAGATAATTTTATGGTTACACATCAATCTCCCAATCCAGCAACTGAGTAATTTTATTAATGGACTTTTGAGGCCTTACTTCTAATTTCAGACGTATCTCCTATTGTGCAGTGAAGTTATGGTTTTGTCCACCAAACTGGTGGGGTTGTTCTCATGGGCAGTGGTGCTTGTTGGTTTTTCTTGCTGGTGTTTATGTATTTTGGTTCAATGTTGCTTGTTAATAAGACCCTTTCATATATATTGAGTCCTCAGTTTGGTTATTATTAGTTTCCCTTGGCTAAGGTTGCTTTATATTACTCATGGATATTGATATTTGATACTGCATAATAATTTCTTGCTTAGGACGAATGCTTCTCTGTGTAAGAGAAAGGTCTGTTAGTGATAGTCATAATCATTCTTCTTTACAAAGACAGTTCAGCCATGGTCATAGCCAGAAGTTAGAAGATGGTGGATCTGTAAGTGGAACTCGTATATCTCATTTTCTGCCTACATCGCGCAGAATTGTCCAGTTTTCAAATGGGAGGGTAAGTTTGTTTAATTACCTCATTTTGACTGCATAGAAGCATGTTTTCAACTTCCTTAGTTTCCTTTATTTTATATTCTCTCTGCTGTGTTACCTTTGAGGATTTCATTGGGAATTTTAAAAAGTGTATTTGAACTTGCTGTTCTGGTGTACAAAGAGTTGGGGAAGACCATAGATTGATTTTTCATGAAAATAATTAACCTAAGGTTGCTGGGGAGCTATAAAAAATTCAAATTTGTAGGTTTCAATGGTTGTGGGAAATTAAGATGGCAGAAAATGATATTAGACTTCAATTGGCTATTGTTAATGGATGATAACAGGTGGTATTCAAGGTTTAACTATGGTACATTAGGGGGAGTTGGTTTTAAAAGGATTGTGAGAAGCAGTTAGTGATGGGGCCAGTTGGTTGTAGTGGACATTCACTAGTCTCATATTACTAGTTTTCATTCTTCTGTGGCACCTTTCACTCTTCTAATAGATTTGATAATAGAATGGGACTTTGAGTGGTCTGGTTTTCTTTCTTGTAAGCCTGTTTTGATATAAGGTTTGTTCACTGACAAACTGCTGTTATTATTATTATTATTCTTAGAAAAAGAAATTTTTATTAAGGAAGAAGAGAATTACAAGATTGGAGGAGAATAATGCATCTTCCAAGAGAAAATTAAAAATTAAAATAAAGAGAAGCGCAAGAAGCAAAGTAAGAACTTATCAAGAAATGCAACAAAGCATCCAAGTCTTCTTGCAAATCTGAGATGGCAATCCTTTTCAAAAAACCATGAACAGTACACCAAACTAAGGTGATATCATTCCCACAGCATCTCCCCAGACATAGAAACATCCTGAATAGTTGAGTCATTCTTATACAAACAGGTACCCCATAATAATTTTTCCTCAAATTTTGTTTGGACTTTGGAACATTAATTGGATTGTTTCCATATATATATATATATATATATATATATATATATATATATATATATATATATATTTGCAGTTTAACTAATTATTGTTAGATCTCTTGGCTTGGATTATAGTTCTCAAGATTTTAGGTGGTAAACAAGTGGTCCAAAGTATGATCTTGGTGGACTCTGGTCTTATAGTTACATTTTAGGATGAGCCTCTAATATGGTAATCTTTTCTTTCTACGATGAGGAATTAGTGAGTTCTGGCTTTGTTATGTTTCAAGTGTGATGGGCATTTGTGTAAATGAAGTATGCTTGTGTTTTAACCATTGTTGGTCTTTAAAGTGGTGATTTAAATTTGACATTCCCCCTTTTATTACGATAAAAGAAAAAAAGCCACATTCTTTCCAAAGGGAGAAAAAATAGGGAAGGGAATTGTGGTCTTTTATTGGCATGACTCGGATATTGTGAGAAACATGACTAACTTATCCATTAGCTTCTTTGGATATTTTGTATAGGTAAATTGCATGTTTAAATTGAAAAGAAATGGTTTCAAGAGAGTGTGTCAAGTTAAATTGCATTCTTGGTTTTTGTGATCCCTTGGGATTGTGAGGGTCCCCTCCAAGGATAAACTTGCTGGCCAGCTGTACTTTAATGGATTAATACATATTACTTGTTAAATGGCTGTAGTTGATGCAGCTTGGGAATGAGAATTAAGAAAAAGTAATAGACTCAGTATTTCTCTTTATTTAATATCAATAATTAGAGTTAATTTTCCTAAGACTGACTATGGGGCTTTATATAGGCAACCTACGCATTTATAACTGAAATAAATATTAAGGAATTATACTGTTTTTGAAATATGATTAGATAAATCATACCTAAACTCAACCAGGGGACAAGATATCCCAAGACTCAAACACTTCTATGAAAATCCTAAACTATGACTACATAATAAATTAAGATTATAAACATCAATTTTTTTTTCTCATACCGTAGTTATAGGCCACTCCTGAAGCTGTCTCCTCAATTTTGTGTCAGGTTTCTAAAGAAATGACATTTGCATATGCTTTTCTTATACTGCAAAGTAGATTGCTGCTGTGAAGCTCTGTTGTTTTGCAAAGCTTTTGGTTGCCCTTGGTGCTTTTAAAAATTTTCTTACTACTAATTTTTAAGAATTTGAAGAGTAAGGAAAAGAAGACATTCTTGAATTATGCACTTTTTGTTAGTGTTTGGTTTCTATAGCTGGAGTTTAATCTTAGATCCTATAAAGGTGTATTTAATTTTTCAGCCATCACATCTCTTGTGGGAGAAACTTGTCCAACGTTGAATAAATCTATTTTTTATTAAATTATTTTGTGTAGCTCTTTTGGTTGATGTTTTCTTGCTTTATTTTTGTTGAATTATATGGCTATTTTATTAGATAATATGTCCCCCAACACTTTACACCCTGTTATTCTTGTAAACTTCTTTTTGTTTTTTGTTTTTTTCCTATAGTGCTTACTATTAGTTTCTTTATTCAGTTGAATTCAAGAGATGTAGTAGTAAGTAAGTATGGTATATATATATACATGACAACCATTTTGTCACTTTATTAATATTTTGTTATACATGCATTGTTGGAGATCACGTTATCCTTACCATGTTCCTATTTTAAATTCAAGTAACAATAGTTGATATTAGATAACTGATGGAGCATATGCCCTTGGAGGTAATTCACCCAAAATATTACCCTATTAGGGGGTAGAACTCCTTCAATAATATCAGAACTTGTGGTTGATGTCATGGAGAGGGTTACCACAAAGGGTTTTGATTGACGAAGGGGTTGACCGGTGGAGGGGCTGACCATGGTAGGGTGAAGCAACATTGAGTGAAGTGTTGCCAAGTAAAGTGTTGCAGAGTGCAGTTACTGAGATGTTGGCTCTTTAGGGGCGATGGTATGATGGAGTCCCATATTGAAAAGCTTTCCTTGAGAAAGGGGCTTGATAAGCTTGAAGAATTCTACCCCCTAATCAGTGTTCTAAATTGTGGAATGCATCACTAGATGCATTTGCAAGATTGCAATCCACATCACCTCGCAAACACAGCAACCATGAGTCAATTGTGAGGTGCAGGCATTTTACATGACATAGATTTCGTTTCTTTAAGTTCTTTGCTTCTAGTAATATGAAGTTGAAATAAGAATAATAAAATATATAAACTATCGGTGCATTTGCTTCATACAATGTCTTGATTTTTGTGATAGAAATATAATATGCAAATATTATTTACAATTTTACATGGCTTTCTTTAATTTTTTGGACTTAGATATTATAGACTTCAGTTTAGAGTTTTTCTGGTTTACTAGTTTATATTATGTTTTCAAATATGAAATATGTTGATATTTATATTTGGGTACATAATTAATGTTATTTATTCATTGAATTTTTTAAAATATTATTTTAAGTTTGGGAATATTTGAAGGGAAAAAGAAATTGAAAAAATTTGAGGGAAGAGAAAAATAGAATGTTAATTTAATAAAATGAGTATTTATTATAAATTAAAGTGAGTATATCAGATACAAAGTGGGTATTTATTATTTATATAAAATTTATACTTATTGAATTAATATGGATAAAATTATTATTAATATGCATTGCATGTAAAAATTTTATTGATTATTTAAACTTTAAAGTGAATATTGAATCAAAATAATAGGCAAAACACTTATTATAGATATAAATTTGTTTAGTATGTATTTATTAAATTAATAGTAGAATTATGAAAATTATAACTATTTTATATACTATATAAACATTTTATGAAGTTTTAAAAAAATTACGGCTGCAGTAACCACATCCTGTATTGTAACATCCATAATACCCGTAATTGCAACACAAATGCAATAGTAACTGTAACCACAATTTAAAACCATGCCCCTAATAGGCTAGTCATTTGGCTGGGTTCCCTTTAAGGACTTGTGCTTCATCAATAACTCTTGATTGCTTTTTGGTTTTAGGTTTTTTCAATATTCTTTTAAATTTTTGTTTGATCATATTTGTCTTTTTTCTTTTCAGACGTTTTGTTTTAGGTTTGATAGTATAAGTATTATTTTAGTTTCGGTTCTATTAAAATAATATTTTTTGTAAGTATCTTGTTTTGATTAGAGTGGGACTAGTATTATGTTATATTGTTTAGTTGGAGTTAGAGTCTAGTCTTCCTTTTAACTTCTATATATGTATGCGGTTTCCATTCACTAAAATAAATATGGAGGAAAATTAAACCCTGAATATTTACATACATATATATGCATGTATGTATTCATGTATTATCCTATACTTAGAGTTGCATTTAATTTTTGGTCAAACTCTGCATTCTTTAACCATGGTTTAGTAATTTCTAACATGTTGCTTTGTAATTTACTTTTCTGCATGTTGTTCCAGGGGCCAGGACCCAATGCTCGCATAGTATATATAGACGGTGCTTTTGATCTCTTTCATGCTGGACATGTAGAGGTATTGTTACCTTTTCTTTCTTTGGTAATTTATTGCTTATCAATATAAAGTATATCTTAAAATTTTTATTTAAAAAGTGTATCTTTATTATTATTATTTTTATGGGTTCAAATTCTTTTTGTTTTCCTCTTATGTTGAAGTGTGGATTATATATATATCAGAAAAATTGACCGGAGGGAATTACAGGGTAATATTACTAGTCTTGATTGTTGGTAATTCATTAGTTTGTCACTTAACTGTTATCTACAGCAAGATACAAGTAAAATTTTTCAGTTAATGCATGGATTTATAGGTATGTGACTGGATTTCTAGTCTTATTGCTGTACATTACCTGCCTTTTACCTCCTAAATATGGAATGACTATCATATCTAGTCAGGTTAAATATCCATGAAGCGGATATTTTTTGGTTTTTTAATTTTTAGCCTAACAGAACTATTTTATAACATATTTGTATACTGCCATAAATAATTGCTATTCAAACCTGAGTTTCTTCCTTGTTGCACTGTATGGTCCGTTACCCGAAACCCCAACATAGACCAAGCCAACCTAGTCTACTAGAGGAATAAACAACCCAACAAGGTGTATAAACACGTGCCAAATTCCATAATCAGGGCATACCAAAATTATGGAGTCTCCCAATAAAACTGGATATTTATAACAATACATCTTTCATTTTTAAAATCATTTACAACATTTGAATTCATCATTTCATTTACCTATATCATGATCATCACAAGGCCTTAAACAAGCTCCCGGACTATACACAAAGGTTGACTCATGTAGCTACAGAAGTCATGGGGTGTGAAATCAATTACATTTACCTCTTGCAAAACGAAGCTTACCATGATATTTTGGGATGGATAGGAGTCCCAAAATTTGCTACTTGAGAGCTTGCTAGTCTAAAGGGTATATGATGGGCCTAGGGCCATCAGAGTAGGAGAGGGCCAGGTTTATGCTAGAAGGGCTAAGGGACGAGTTAGGGACTAATTTGCAAATTCAGAGTGGTGATTGGGAAGTTACATGATCTGGCAAGGGAAGGGGATAGTTTTAACAACAGGAAATGAGAGAGAAGGGGTGGGGATATGTTAGAACAGACTGAGGGAGAGGTTCTGGCCTCTCGAATTGGGTTTTGAGTGTGTTTGTGAGTAGAAATCGTGAGAGTGAGGTAGTGTGCTATGCATTTGTTGCTGTAAGAAGTACTGATAAAATCATTGTTTTGTAATTTATTCTGTTCTGTGGGTGTTTTGAATATACTCTGTAACCTTTTCTATTCTTTGGGTGTGTTCAATTATAGTGCTTCCTTCATAAAAGGAAGAACTCTGGGCAATTGGCAATAAATTTGGAGTTTCAAAATTGAAGTTTCAACATTTTGGTATTAGAGCAGGCTTTTCTGGGCATGATAGGGACTAGGATGGAGAATAGAGTGTAGTCAGTGGAGAAAGGGTTTTGAGAGATTAGGGAAAAAATGACCACCTTTTAATTTGTCATGATTGAGATGCGAGAGAAGTTGGGAGAAATGCAATGTGCTGAAGGGAGAACTTCCGGAGGGCGTGGGGCTGGAGAAGACCCCATTTGATGGCTTTTTCATGTAGAAGGATACTTTGTTGTAAGTGAAATAAAAGATGAAAAAATGGAGGCTGTGCCTGTTAGTTTGGAAGATATGGCAGTCAATTGGTTCCAATGGATGGAAATTGCAAACCAATGAAGAATTGGAAACAATTTAAGCAACAAGTGATTGCAAGGTTTCACAATAATTGGATGGGGGATGATTACGATATGTTAATGGCACTAATACAAGAAGGGTCAGTGGGAGATTATAGAGTGAAATTTATAGTCATTTCAGCACCTCTCAAGAATGTAGTAGTTAGAGTACACTTGGGTGCTTTCAAAGATGGGCTAATTAGATTAAGGCAGTCCAAAACCTTAACAGAGTTGATGGATTTGTCTTTCCAGGTAGGAGGGAACTTTATCTTGGAGAAGAACAAGGACAAGATGGCTGTGAAAAATATGAAGTAGTGGATGAGCACTAGTTTGAGTGAACCAGACCTCTATACTTAAAAAACACTACTGCATTAGTGGGGTGAGGAAGCACATTGCTGGGCTGTGTGACTAAACCAATTGAGATTCAGTGGGGAGAAGGAGCTAATAGTGGTTCCAGTAGAACAGTCTAGATGACTTTCATAGGCTGAAATTAACAAGAGATCATTGGGCCTTTGATTCAAGTGTGAAGAGAAGTATGGTTCAAATCATTGATGTAAAGGGGCAATTACAAATCTTACTGCTTATGGAAGATAAAAAAGAAGCAGATGATGAGAATAAAGAGGAAGAAGAAGTGGGAAAGGAGGAGGTTGAGAAGGTGGTAGTAACAATGGAACTCTCAATGAGTTCAATGGTGGGAATTCTGAGCCTTGTATGGATGAGACCTTGTCTTTTTCTCCAACTCAATGATGATATTTGGCAGTTAAGGATGTTAATGCTGTCTTGAAGGAAAGGAATGCAATGCTTGCTGAATTGAAGACCCACATAGAGCAACCCCAGCAGTATATGAAGGATTGAGGTGATATCAAGCAAAGGGATGGTGAATTTCAGTTTGGAGACTATGTTTTCATTAAATTACATCCTTATAAACTGAAGACCTTTGCTAAGAAACTCAACGAGAAGCTAGCTCCGTGATTTTATAGCCCTTACAAAATTATAGAGAGGATTGGCAAGGTAGCTTATGGACTGGAATTATGGATTCATTCAGTTTTTAATGTGTCTCATTTGAAGTAGTGCCTCCAACCTGCTTCTCCCAGTCAAGATATTCCTCATTCACTTACAGAAGAGTTAGAGCTATATGTATAAGCTGACAAGGTCCTAGGCACTCGAACCTTGACTAATGGGAGCACTGAAATTCTTATTCAAGCATAGTTCCATGACTTCCACCATGAGGACATGGTGCAATTTGCAAAAGGGGGCAATGATGGGGCTAGGCCCAATAGACTAGGAGAGGGCTGGGTTTATGCCAAAGGGCCAAGGGGTGATTTAGGGACTAAATTGCAAATTCAGAGTGGTGGTTGGGAAGTCATGTGATCTGGCAAGCAAAGAGGATAATGGCAGGAAAAGAGAGAGGAGAGGGAGAGAATTGTTTGAATTAGACTTAGGGAGAGGATTAGGCCTCTCAAATAGCTAGAAATCATGTTATGAGTGTGTTTATGAGTAGAATTTGATCGTGAGAGTGAGATCGTGTGCTGTGCATTTGTTTCTGTAAGAAGTATTGATAAAATTGCTGCTTCTTAACCTATTATATTCTGTGGGTGTTGCCAATATATTTTGTGGGTGTGTTTGATTATAGTGCTTCCTTCATAAAGGAAGAATTCTGGGCAATTGGCAATGAATTTGGAGTTTCAGAATTGGAGTTTCAACATTTTGGGAAAAAACATTCATTGTTGATAAGAAGGCCTATGGCTATGACAGCGCTAGAGAGGAATAATCTAATCTAGCAATCTTGGCCATAGGAAGAGAGGTATCACAGTGATACAATTTAAATATTTGAGTATAACTCTTAGCAACAAGTTGGCTTTAAGGTGGTCTATCTGACCAGTGGGGCCATTTTCAGTTGTGTACTTCGGTGACAACCAACAGTGGATTTTTCAATGGAGGTGGAACTAAATCTCTTGTTACATTAAAGTGCAAGGCATTCATGTTATCAATCACAACTTAGCAATACCTTGGATATGGAATTGCTTCATTGTTAGTTTTAGGCATAGAAACAGAGGATAAAGGGTATATAGAAGCCTACTATGGTGATGATAAATGATGATAGTTCAAGAAAATATAAATAGGATGTGGGTTTTGTGTACAACTAATGACTATCGGATGGAATTTGTTTTTGTCATGAGACTCAAGATCTAACTTATCATGATTTTAAAAGTGGCCCTCCTTATTCACAATTGAGATAGAGTTGAATAACATTGCCAACGATAGTAATTGATTTAAATGACTTAACTCTAGTTTGGTGAGGTCTGACCATCACCCATTGCCCTCTATAAAGTGGAGAAATACCTTTGGAAGTCTCAATCTTTGGTAGGATTTGCTTATAGTCAGGATAGTGCCATTGAGTATAGCATTGATTTTCACTTCCAAGATAAATTCAAATGATATGTCCTTTCTAAAGGGGTGCCCTTTTAATATTTATGACTATTGTGTTTGACAAGGTGAATTTGGTTTTGGCATAATAATTAGGCTAGAGAGTTGATTTAATTACATGACCTTCCCTCTATTATGAAGTCTACAATTGCCTCCCTTGAAACTAAAAAGTGCCTTGCAACTAAACCCATTTTGACCAAAATGATCTCAAGGATAATATTGCTTTTCTTATTGAAAATATAACATTGAAATATTACTTCTCAAAATTTTTATTCGCATTTTATTTTGTGTTTAAAATTTAAACTTAATTTATTGTAAAATATTATTACATATATATAATATTGCTTATGTTGATTGAACATACACTTAATAAAGGAGTAGACTTGGTATAGCATTTTATATCTTTAATATCAAGTTCTCCAATAATAAAAATGACGTGTAAAAAGTTCTTTGAATGACCCAATCATGTAATGTTAAGTTGTAAGAGGTATACACTTTTTATTTTTTTTATTAGAGAGTTTGATAACAATAATATAAAATCTATACCTAAGTTTTTTCCGTTAATATACATATTATTGTTGAAATTAAATTTTATTAGCATTTTTCTTTTTGCTGGTTAGCTTTCATTAAAAAGTATTTAGTGAATATACTTTTGTTTTTGATAATAATAATTTGTTATTAACTGATTTAAAATTTTCTTAAATTAAAAAAATGGGGTTTGTAGGATGTCTTTTTGTTTTAGGGGAGAGCATACATTTTCATAATAAAGTGGACTGTGTAATTAAGCCATTTCTCAAGGAAGGAGAAAGTAATTTACCCTATTAATTATGTGTAGAAATTGAAAGCTAATGAAATCCTGAGTTTGGGAAATTTTAGGGTTGGTAAAATTTCATTCATGCAAGAATTTAGTTTAATATGGGTTTGTAACTATGTGTGGATTTTAGTTTGAGTACTTAGGGGGTCCTAATTTTTGTAGGATTTATTATTTTCGGTTTTGGGATTAGTGTTATTTTGGATTTGTAGGATGATTTCTTATTTTCCTTCTTTGTATTAATCTTCTTTCTTGACAAGTTTTTCAATAGAAATGAATTTAAACTGGAAGTGTTTGTTTCACTTTGTTCCAAATGAGGTCATGTGTAGTTGACTCTCTTCAATCATTTCACAAATATGGTTAATTCCTAGTACTTTTCTGTTCTTTCTCCCTCAAGTGAGAAAGAATTAATATAGCATATTACTGCCAATTTCTGCCCTTTGGTCTCTTATTCTAGGTAATTGCTAATATCCATTTATTGTGCGTGCTTAGAAAGAAAAGTCATAACTAATGCTGACTCTTCAGTTCTCTTGCATTTAATTGAGAAAATTTTTGAGGCATTTACTATGTACATTACTGATACTGTATTTAATGGGAACTTGTAAGAACTAACACTTATCTTGTCAAAAGACACAAATTTCCTGTGTTTGTTGTTTCTGAATTCTTATAACGTAAATATCCTAAATCTCTATCTGATTTTTTGTTTTAAAATTTATATTTTCCTATTTTTTTCCTTGCTTTTACTTGGCTCCTAATTTTATGCTCTTAGTGGATGTGGGGTTGCTTTTGATTTTTGTTATCATGGGAATTTTTTTTTTTAATTCTCGTGGTTTATATGTCTTTTACACAATTTTTCTTTGTTTATCCTCATTACCTTCTAGTTTTACATAAATAATTGCTGTGCGTTTAAAATAGTTAAATTCTTCATTTCTTTATTCGTCTCGGGTAAATGCCTCCATTAACTGACATTGTTTCTTCTGTGCCTTTTTGGTTCTCCATTAGACTTGACTCAATTATTTTTCCCTCTATGGTGCAAAAGTTATCTTTTTGGTAGCTAACCTTTATGTTATACAGATCTTGAGGCTTGCTCGGGGGCTTGGAGATTTTCTTCTGGTTGGAATACACACAGATCAAACAGTCAGGTTGTCAACCTTTCTTTTTTTCTTCTTCCCCACCCTACTTGTTAGTTGTAATATGTGGATTGTCCATTATCCTATTAGTGATTGCTGTCATTACACCAAAATCCTCTGCAGTCAACTGCACCATGCAGTCACACAGAGAGAGAGAGAGAGAGAGAGAGAGAGAGAGAGAGAGAACAAGAGGTGTGAGAATGTCTATGGGGCCTACATTCACTCACTCCTTTTCTTCCTATCTCATTGTAACTGCACATGGTGCGGTCAGTTGGATAACTGCATGGGATTTCTCACGTCATTCTGCTGCAGCTTTAAATGCAACTAATATATCCTTTTAGGAAGCCTAGAATTTTTTTCTAGCTCAACTAAGTGTGCTTGAGGTTGAGGTTGTAATTGATTCTCAAGCTCCTTTTACAAAATTGAAGTGTGGTATGAAACCTCTTAAGTTGAAGCCTTTTTCTTGGATTCTATAAGGTACTCATGCTTGTGATTTCTTCAAAAAAGGTACCTTAAATATGATATATGTGGATTATTAGATATGATGTGGAATTGGAAACCTCTGCTATTGTTTCTTCTTGCTCTGGTTTTTATTCTGCCTGAATATTTTGACTCTTCCTTTCAATTTATCAAGCTGTCATCTATGCACTTTTGATCATAGTAAAGTACTCTTCTATCTCTTGAGGGACAGACTTAATTACGCTACCCTCCCTTCTGTTTTGAAAAGAATCACACCCTTTCTTGAAATCAAAAGAAAACCTAAACTACTAAAATTATTTTGAACAAAATACCCTCAAATATATATTAATACCATTTATATAGAAAAAGTTATTACACACATTCACACACACACACACACACACACACACACATATATATATATATATTTTCTAAAATAAAATAACTGATAATATTTAATTTTGATAATAACATGGTTATTAAATAAATATCAAATCAACATAAACAATATTATGAGTAAAAAGAAGTTCAAGTTAAATCATTCTTTTCAATACAAAAATGACTTTGAAATGAAAGTTTTGGTGAATTCTTTTTAGTAAGTTATTTGAAAAAATAAATAATCTTGTTGAGGTATTATGGTCAAAATGGGTTTTGCATGTAGGTTTTTAATTAATTTCAGAAGCCTTTGTAACTTCTCAACATAAAGAAGAGGGTCATGTAATTTTAAAATTTCCCAGGGGAGATGAGAGTAATTTACACTTTTTTCCTTCAAAATCCTTTCCTGCATGCATCATATGCACTCTCCCCCCCCAGGGGGGCCCTTTTGTTTTATCCTTAACCAATAATTTATATTACTTTAATATTCTGATTGCAATAACTTTTATCTAAGAAATATTATATTATATCCTTCTCTGTAAATTTTTCTACAGAAACAAGAATTTATTGAAGAGAAGAGAGGAGAAAACATAACTTTTGCTGTCTTTCTCTCTATTTTTTGATGTGAATGCAAGGTCCTTGGCTGTTGCACCTTTTGATCTTGAGCCTTTATTGTAGTAGCAACTGTCTAGCCTTTAGTTGAAAGCTGAAGCTAAAAGTAGTATAGTTTTAATGGGCATCTGCTCTTCTTGGTGTTCATATTATATATAATGTTCCTAATGTTCAACAATTTTGATATATTTGTATTTTATTACACAATGGATCTGTAGTACAACTAGAGGAGCGCATCATCCTATTATGAATCTTCATGAAAGAAGTTTGAGTGTTTTAGCTTGCCGCTATGTGGATGAGGTTATAATTGGTGCGCCATGGGAGGTGTCTAAGGATATGGTTAGTCTTATTTTAACTTATTTTATCTTTATATCAACTTTGAATAACTTGAATCTTAGTTTTCTGCTAGTAACAATCTCAGATGACTTTGATGTTGATTTGCATTATGATGTTGCTGGAATGCTAGTTGTACACAAGTAGCTGTATGATTTTTGTATTTATTGTACTTCCATATATTGTCTTCTTGTACAAAATCCCTATAAATATTGATTGCCCATGAATGTTACAATTCACTGACTACATATCAAACAAAGGATTGCTTCCCGTTTCATTTCATGTGGTATTAGAGAGCATAGGAGGAAAAAGCCCCAAGTCAACCGTGGTGAATGTTGCCCTCTTTTCTTCTCTCTGGATGACATCTTTATTAGTCTTAATCCATCTTTTTGTGGCTCTTCTTTCTACCCTAAGAAGCACCGATACATGTACACGTATCGGGTGTGACACTATAGGATATGCAAAATAGGTCAATTTTTGAAATTTTAGGATAAGGTTGGCAATATAAATATATATATATATTAGAAACACAGACTAAGAGCATAGACGAAGGACAGACAGAATGGTGACAACGAGCAGAGAACCAGATGTGAGATGACAGACAGATGGTAAGTAGCCAGCGACCAAACAAAGATGAAGAAGGGAGGAGGCAGTGGCAACAGAACGAACGCGAGCCATGGATTAGGTTTTGTTTGCTGATTTAAAAAAAAAAAAATGTTTTTGGCATTTTGGAACAGTTTTGAACCTATTTCAAAACTTCTTTTTGTTTTTTTTGCGTTTCAAAATGTTTCAGTGTGTTTCTCCTGAACAGACATGTGCCGTACATGAGTGCAGGCGTATTGTATGTATATTCGCACTGGGTACACACCGGACACGGGTGCACTGGCCTTTTTGGCACATCGGTGCTTCCTTGTTTCTACCTTTCCTATGACTTCCGCTTTCTCACCCTTTCTTGATAAGCCTGCTGTTTTGTTGATGTACTTGTCAATCAAATCTAAGCTCCTACACCTAAACCTACTCCCATTGTTTCTCCTGCTGATGGTTTTTTAGATTGTTCATAAGGTATTCAATCATACTTTCTATTAAAATAAAAATTTGCATGTGGATTAACAAATTGCTTGGAATGCCATTTTCAATGGAAGATATCATTAGATTTGTGTCAGAAAGCATCTAAAAGGGTTTTCTGAATGCTTAGAGGAGTTACTTTTAATTATGGTTGGTTCAATTGGACTGGTTTCTTTCTTTTAACAACTAGTATTTTTTGAAGTTCTCTTGTCAATCATGAAGTTTCAATGCTTTCTGTGTTGTTTTTTGTTCTGTATTATTAAATAATTACTCATATGTGGACTTTTTGACACAAACTTTTTAGTGCAGATCACAACTTTTAACATCTCATTAGTTGTTCATGGAACTGTTGCAGAGAATAATGATTTTCAGAAGGTAAATTGTGCAGCACTCTGCAAATTGTGATGTATATACAATTATTTAATTCAATTCTCTGCTGGAGGTGTTGAGTTGCTTTTCATCTGCAATATTTATTTTTTCATGAGTGGTTATTGACCTTAGTTTTCTTATAGGAAAAATGCAATCCATATGCTGTTCCCATCAGCATGGGCATCTTTAAAATCTTACAGAGTCCTTTAGATATCACCACAACCACAATAATTAAAAGGATTTTATCAAATCATGAAGCATACCAGGTACCCTTCGGGTCTCCCTTCATCAGATTCTTTTTTCTTCTTAATTGATTTTGTTAGATTTATAGGCTTATGTATTGAAACTGTTTATGCTCATGACATGTATGTGTGTGCCTGTAAATTGTCTGTTTTCTTTATCCTGAAACCAAATTCTTTTTATAAATACAAGGTTTGGGACTTATCATGAAGAACATGTTTTAAATCATTATTGGTAAATGTCAGGATAATTGTTAATAATTGTTTGATGAGATTATAATGACAGAAATCAAGGAAAAAGCAAAAGATTATCACTGAAGGTTTAGTTATTTAGGAATTGTACAACAGTCATATGCCATTTATTTTCTTGAATAACGTGAGTCTTCATATAGTAATTCAAAGTTGTACCTTACAGTTTTGGACAATGTATAAAGAGCGTACATCTCACCGTTAAGGACACCATCATAAAATGAAGTTTATTACCTCACAGTAAATTTCATTCTTTATTTGGAACTCAGAATAAGAACACTATAATGGGCAGAAAGTTATATTTTAAAGTCGAGGACACAATTATTGAGAGAAAGCTACATACTTGACTAAGGACACCAAGGTTCACATTTTGCTTCGGTGCATGATTCTCTGTGGAGGTGTCTAATGAGTTTTAAACATGAGAAGAGGTGGACGGACTACCCCCTTAGGACATAGGTCCAACTGGGTAGGAGATTATTTGTTGTTTAAGGAAGTGTCATAACCTAGTTCATTTCCTCGGAGGTTAGGACTTGGAAGTGGGTAGCGTTTATAAGTTAGTTACAATTAGCTTTTTTCCTGTCTTGGGATAAAAGAAGTTGTAGAACGAATTGCAATAATAAGAGAATGAAGGGGGGTGGGAAGGGGAAGGAGAAAGGAGGGAGGTATAGAAGAAAAGGCATAGAGAGAACTAGAGGGGGAAGGAGAAAGGAGGGAGGTATAGAAGAAAAGGCATAGAGAGAGCTGGAGGGGGAAGGAGAAGGAAGAGAGAAAGTGGCTAACAAGCCAAGAGAATTTTATCAATGATCAATGGCTGCCTGAATCCTCATTACTTAGGGCCTTATATAGAGCTCAATATGTAACTCCTTATAAGATAAAATGCAAAAGTAGAAGATAATAAGCATCAGGATAAAATTAAGCCCTACAAAAGGATAATTATTAAAGCCTAACAAAAGGATAATCAAATTCAAAATAGAACCGTTTAAATAATTCTAATTTCTATGCTTCTCCTTTATCCTAATTTTCAAATAATTAATATGATTTTTCCTAATATTCTCTTCCCATTCTCTTTATTCTCCTTTGGTTGAAAAAAAACTTGTCCTCGAGTTTTGAAATATGAAAGCAATAGAAAAACCTATCTTGGAGCATTAGGTAGGACCAAGAGCACTGCTTTAAAGTATGAGAAAAAAACAACTTCGTACTCTCCAATATGTTAGGAGTAACAAGCTCAATTGGTTATATAAGTTTAGTTGGTTGAATTTGAATATGATCTTCTGCTTTAACTTCTACATACTGTTCAGAAACCTTATGATCTTCAAATTCTAGCTTTACTTCCAACTACTTGTAAAAATCTATAATGGTACAACCATGACCGATGTTTGATGGGCAATCCAAGGGTTATCATTTGACTCTTTTGTGATAGCTTCCTTTATTGCTCATGGTTTTGAGGATATTCTTCTATCTTGCCTTGAGTTTAGTAACCTGGAACTTCTTCCAAGTTTTTGCCATTGGTTTTGTTGACTTAATAGGCTAAGAGAACTTGTTATCTCATTAAATTGATGTTGCATTTTTCTAATTCCTTCATTGAATCTACTTTGGGAACTTTGGGTTTGTTGTTCCATCTCATGTTACAACCATCATCAATCTTTATTCCATCATGGTTTTGAGGATATTCTTCAATCATACCTTGAGTTTGGTCACCTTGAACTTCTTCCAAGTTTTTGCCATTGATTTTGTCTACTTTATAGGCTAATAGACCTCATTATCTCATCAAAATGATGGTGCATTGTCCTAATTCCTTCATTGAATCTATTTTGGGAACTTTGGGTTTGTCGTTCCATTTCATGTTTCAAGGCAAGAAGTTCTTGATCTTTATCTAAGCAATTATGGGTTGGTAGGAATATCCTCAAATACCTCTAATAATGATGGCTCTAGTGGAAATGGGACAGGTAATAAGGCCAAAACGGGGCTGAAAAGCTTACATGCACTGGCAGATGGTGGTGTGGCTATGGGGACAGGCCGGTTAGACAACGTGCTTCAAATGGTGTGGTCACTTGATGAGAACCATTAGCAATAATATGAGAATAGGGGGGCAGAAAAGGTGAAAGGAGGGGGAGGGGAAGATTTGGCTAACAAGCTCAAAATTTTATTATTGATCATTCAAAGTTTACCCTAACCCTATTTACTAAGAACTTTATTTAGAGCCCAATATGGAACCCCTAATAAGATTAATTAATTCAAAAGTAAATGATGATAAACGTAGGGATAAAAATAAGTTTAATAAAAGAATAATTATTAAAGCCTAATTAAGAGATAATTTAATTTAAAATAAAAATAAAAATAATACTAATTCCTATGCTTATCCTTAATCCTAATCTAAAGTGCATTCCTCTACAACTGAACTTATTTTAGCAACAAAGCAGTCCATTTGGCAGTATTTCCCTGTACTGTTACTGGAATGGAGGTGGAATTCTGTTTAATTGTAAGCTGCACAATGGTCTGGATGTGATAGAGTGGAAGTGCAACAAGGAGGCCGTTTATTTTTATTTCTTTTTGTTGCACGTCATGTTTTACTTCTAGAACTAACGTGTCTTTTGGGGTTTCAGATGACCTTTAGGCTTTATATTGTAATTAGATGAGGGAGAATAGAAGGAATGGAGAGAGAATAAATTTCTTTGTGATATTTTTAAACTTATAGTAAAAAGAGGTGGAAGTAGGGAAAAAATTCTCACTCCTTCCTTTTAAACCTTCACATTTTAGTCTCCTTTAAAACGGATAGGGAGAGAATTAATTTCTTTTTGATATTTTTAAAATTTTAGGAAGAGGTGGTAAGTGGCAAACAATTCTCATTCACATTTTAGTCTGCTCTATTTTATGAGGTAGATTGAATTTGTCTTTTACCTTATATTTTAAAAAATTATGAATTATTGTTTTATCTTTAATAGAGTTGATGGAATAATATTTGTTGGTTATCTTTGTGGATCTTTGCCTTATAAGATAATTTGTTACCCCTGATTTCTTGTTGGAGTCAACCCTTTATTGCTCTTTATTTATTTATTTTTTCTATTTTATAGTCAATTTAATGTATTTTCTTTTCTCCCTTTCTCTTAGCTGATTTCATGGGATTCTAGTGGTAATCTTGTTGCCATGGTCTTTTTAATAGCCTTTCTCTTCATTTGAATGGTGCAATGAAAATATTAATCATCTCTTTCAAATTTCTTCATGGTATCAAAGCCCCAAAGGGCCTGCCTAACTCAGATTGGCTCCATGAGAGCCTTTAACACTGATGATAGGGTTCCAATAGGACCAAACACCCACTACTCTCTAGCTACTGTTCACCTAGAACTGATTGTCAACTACTGTTTTCCTCCTGTACCCAGTCCATGAAAGTCCAAACTCCAGTGAAAAACCCGGTTTTGCACCTCATGGTCTCTTGTTTCAATTTTATGACAATGGATAGAAGGGCGATGGTATGGGGATCACTGTCAACGTTGTTAATACATCAAATATTGTTGTAGGGACTGGAAATACTCAAGCAGGCAATTTTTCCGTTGCTTTGAGTTTACATACTTGGATTGTGGACTCTAATTCTAAAAATCATATGATGGGTAGTATCTCCTTAATAGATGAATTTACTCATTGTATGGCACCTTTGAATGTGAAAATTGCTTATAGTACTTTGACTAGTGTGACTAGCATTGGTACAACCGCCGACACCTGATCTTTAAAAATGTTCTTTTAGGTCCAAAACAAACTTCTATTCTTTTGTCAATTAACAAATTGGTTAAGGACATAGTTGTGAGGCTAACTTTATTAGATGCTATCCTTGCCTTTGATTTCCAAATCCCTGGTTCTAATCTTGTTCAATGCTTCCTTTCTACCCTTTGTTTCAACCATACCCATAAAAGTATTTGGATGAATTGCCTTCATTTCAACCATACCCATAAAAGTCTTTGGACATATTGCCTTTTTGCATCTCCACTAGAATAACAAACTTGACCCTAAGGCCACCAAATGCATGTTTCTTGGGTACGTTACATCCATAAAAGGGATACAAGTGTTACTTGCCCACTAAAAGCAAATTTTTTGTTTCGATGGATGTTACCTTCTTTGCAAACCAGCCCTACTATCTAGAAACATCCATTCAGGGGGAGAAACTTAATCAACGAGGGCAGTGGAGTATTTGTCTTGAAGAAAATTCTCATTAAGCACATGAGATCATGGGATCTTATGATTCTATTGTTGAACCTATTCTTCTGCCTTTAATACTGTTGAATGATCCTAATCCCAGTTCTGCCACTGTTTCTCATTAGGTTGAGGCTGGCCATACCCTAGAACCTAATCTTGAACCTGAATTTGAATTGATAATTTAACGAGTCAAGAACGTAAGATAATTGATCTTACTCAGTAGAAAGATCTCACAATCTATACTAAAGGTTCAAGAGGTGGAGGTTTGCACATCTCCCAAGCAGGACAATACCTCCAACCCAAGTCCAAGTATGTCTCTTCAAAATGAGATTGATTATTCAGATTTGGATGATCCAATTACCTTAATGAGGGGTATGAAAGCTTGCACTAAACATCCCATTCAAAATTTTATTTCTTCTGATAAATTGTCTAATTTTTCATCCGTGTATCAAGCTTTTGTGGCTAACATCTTCGATGATAAGATTCCTCATAGCATTTACGAGGCTCTTAATCATGATGAATGAAGGAAATTTGTGTAGGCAGAGGTAAATGCTCTCAAGAAGAATGGCACTTTGGAAAATAGTTGATTTCCTGGGAGGGAAAAGGCCTGTTGGGTGCAAGTGGATTTTCTACTTCAAGTAAAATTCAGATGGAACTATCAGTAGATACAAAGCTAGACTTAGTGGCAAATGGGTTTACCTAAACATGTGGACTGTCATGATACCTTTGCTTGTGGCAAAATTCAATTCCATTAAGGTCTTACTATTGCCAACTTGGATTGGTCTCTCCATCAACTTGATGTCAAGAATGCCTTTCTTAATAGGAATTTAGAGAAAGTCTACATGGCTATTCCTCCAGGTTGAGAAAACTCCACAAGTCTCTTTTTGGTCTCAAGTAGTTGCCTAGAGCTTGGTTTGAGAATTTCGCAGTTGCTGTTAAAAGTTTTGAGTACTCACAAGGTCAATTTGATTATACCATTTTTACTAAATTTTCTCCCAGTGGGAAAATTGCAGTTCTAATTGTGTATGTTGATGACATAATTATTACATGAGAATATGGTGATGAAATAAAGTCTAGAATGGGCCCTGGCTGAGAAATTTCAGATAAATGACCTAGGACCATTGAAGTAATTTTTGGGAATAAAAGTGACGAGGTAAAGAAAGAGGATTGCCATTTCAGAGAGAAAATATGTCCTTTATAATTGATTTACGTAGAGAAACTGGAATGTTGGATTGCAAGCCTGCAAACACACCCATAGAAGTTGAATACATCCTTAAGTTTTCTCAGGATGATTTCTTTGTTGAAACCAACAAATATCAGAGGTTGGTAGGTACATTTATTTACGTATCTCAACTATACTTGACATCAGTATGAGATAGATAAATAAGTTTACCTTTAGCTGATTTAATGGGATTTTAGTGGCAATCTTGTTGCCATGGTCCCTTTAAATCGCCATCCTCTTCATTTGAATGGTGCAATGAAAATCAGAATCATCTCTCTATATTATCTATAAAAATTATATTGTTTATATTTTCTTGCCCTTCCTTTCCTGATCAATATAATTGAACGTAGGAAGGGAAAGGGAGAAGACATGTGGGGTTACTAGCATGTCCTTTGTGGTTTTTCGCTTTGCCTTGTTTACTTGGGTCGTGTCCACTTGGTGCGCTATATGCATTATTGAGACGACTATGGTCGAGGGGACAGCAAATTTGTATTTCAGGCATAATTCTATTGTATATAATATGCATTTGTGCTTGCTTTTCATGTTTTTGAGGTTCCCATGCAAAGGAAATTTTCTCTCTTCCTTCCTTTTCATGGCATGTGCGTGCTTGAAGGTTTGGTCTTTCCTCATTAATTTGATTTTTTCGTATACACGACAACAAGAAGGCTGACCTCAAGATTTCTTACAAATTATTGATTATTCAAGTCCCTCTATAACACATGTATTCTTCTCTCTTATCTTTTTTCTTTTCTTTTTTGGGTCTTGCAGGCACGTAACAAAAAGAAGGGAGAGAGTGAGAAAAGATATTACGAGGATAAGACATACGTGTCTGGAGACTGAATTTTTTTTTCTTTTTTTTCTGGATGCGGATTCTTATCTCTATCACTTGGGGCATATATATAGGAGTCGAACTTCAAGTCTTCTGATTTTCACTACAACCCATTAATTGAGAGCTATCGCAGTTTGACAAGGGAGTCGAAGCAGGAGTTACATACAGTGGTGGTCCTCATCTGGTTCGAATTAGATTAAACCGTCTTTACTAGTCAGTTTCACCGTGTGTTTACATTGAATTATTTCTGTATGGGAGTTTGGCGAGGATTTTGTCCGATCTAGTATTATAGTGACCGGGTTTTGGTGTCGGATTTCAAAATTTAAGTTATTTGTTGTCCTAACGTGCAGGAATGCATTGTTGTTGACAATACCTCTATAACCCAGAGTTTTGCAAATTATGAGCCGCACCTTATATCAATTAAGAGTTCAATTTAAAATACATGTATTAAAATTACTTAATTTGATTTATGGTAATATTTCTTCGCAATCATATGGAAAAAAGTAGATTGTCTCTTAGGTGGAATTTCTTATGCATTGAACAGTCGTCAGAATTAACAAAGAGCATAAAATCAAAGTTATAACAAAGGCGTAAGTGCTCATACGTCATGATTAAAAACCATAATAGTTCCACGTACCTACCTTATTGTCAGCAAAAATCTAAGAAAAATTCAGCTACCGCATGGTGTATAGTATTTAATATTAACAATTTCGCATGTCCACGTACAGGTTGGATTTTATTTATTAATTATATCGCATTATATGGTACTTGAAATTTTCTTAGCCATGACGTATACTAACATACAAATCAGCCGTTAACTAGTGCCAACAAAGATCAGCGGTTAAAATTGCATTTGTTGAGCAATATTTAAATAGGCTTTCTTAGTGTGTTTCTAACAAATTTCTTGGGAGCTCATTTTGATTACTCATGTATTTAATACTGAAAAGTACGTTTATCTAGGTGCTGTCATATATATTAATCATAAATTTTAATTAAGTTAAATCTGAAATTTTATAAAATAGTTGTTTATTTGTTATTAAATAGAAAATAACTTTAATTTTTTAAAATTGCGAAAGCACAAAAAATATTTTCTAGCAACACCCGTTTTTTCTCTAAAGCGAAGCCTACCAAATAATTAAATACCTACGTCATGCCATTTGTCTGAAAATTATAATCCACCAAGTTTGAACTACTAGGCATTTTTTTATATTGTACTTCCAAATATAGCCTTGCGAGGGCAAAGGAAATACAAATAAATACCTACTAGGCATAAAACCCTTAACATTTTCTGTTCCATGACCACATATTCTGAGGCCGAGTAACCCATGATGGGAGAACTAAACTTACAAATTGTTAAAATTGGTATTTTTATTTTTTATTTATCACAAAATTATTATTTTAGTTCTTCACGTATTAAAATATTTAAAATAATCTTTCATTCATTGAAAAATGTTACACTTAATTTCTCACTTTTAAAAAAATCATCAAATTTTGTTTTTATTAAATTCTAAACCCTAAATTCAAGTGAATAAATTTTTTTTTAAATAAAGAATTAAGTATGATATTTTATAATGAGTGGAGAGTTATTTAAAATTTTAATTAGTAAAAAATTAAAATAATAATTTTGTAAAAATTTACAAATTTATAGGCTCAAAGATTTGAGGTAATGTGAGGAGGTCTAACATGTTACATGTCATCCAAAAAGAGAATAAATAGAGAGCGAAAAGATAAACGATGACGTAAATATACAACCTGTAATATAATAGAAACACAATCATCTTTATAATTTGGTAAGTGTTTCGAAAGTTAAATCATAGAGGTTGCATAAAAGTTATCATTTAAAGGTGTGTCATCCAAAGAGAATTGTCTTTAGGAGATGGGAGGAGTCGCTCAAACCGCCTTAACCCCAACCAGGATAAGATTCAGTCTAGTGGTCTACATCATTGGAACATTATAAAATGTTAAACTAATTAATAATAAACTGATATTACTATTACTATTATTATTATAATGAAAATATTCGACTACCATAATGGTGACATAACAGAAAACAAAAAGTAAGTTGACAAGAAGCGAAGAAATATCTTCGGGGGAAAATGAGGGAGAGCCGTCCTCCATGCACCGCGAAACTTTCCTCAGCCACACAAAATTTAAAATCTATCCCCCATTTGTATTATAGAGATTATTATATTGTGCATGATGATGCTAATTAATTAATAATATTGTTAAAAGCTGACTTTGAAGTTTGAAGTGCCAAAGGATACGGCTAGTTGGCTACTGTGTTGGTTGCCGAGTGCTAAATATAATTTGTTTAATTAATTGAATACATTATCATAAACATACATATTAATGTAGAAAATCAATCACCATAATTTGTCCGTATGTGATTCCAGGGCGATATAATTGGGTCAACAGGTCATATGATGCATCGTGTAAATGGTGGCGCACTCGTGGTCCAATCAAGAGTTGATGTTTGGTGGAGTTTAGCTTTCAGTTAATAGTGCTTCACTTAACCCAAACCCTAAATTTCTTTTTATGTATTTTGAATATTGTTATGGTTTGGACCACGTAGCCACAAACCCACTCATGATCATGTCATCCCTAGCTATATATTAGAGGAGTTGAGGAGGAGCATTTCTAACCCCTTTCCCAAAGTCAATTAAAGAGATCAGAAAATACCATCTCTTCTCAGACCTCTCTCTAGATCTCCAGTACAGAGGCTGGAAATCCTGACTTCGGCCATGACAAAGGTACACCCAAACGCGGCTGCTGCTGCTGCAGCCGCCGCCACCTCCTCCGTCTGTGTCTCTGTTCATCTTACTACCCAAAAGACAGCCTCCATAGACGAGGCTCCGGTTGTGCTCACAGTTTGGAAGAAGTCCCTTTTGCTAAACTGCAACGGATTCACGGTATTCGATTGTCAGGGCAATCTCGTCTTTAGGGTTGATAACTACTCCGCCCGCAATAAGGATGAGATCCTTCTCATGGACGCCGCGGGCACCCCTCTCCTTACCATCCGCCGCAAGGTATTCTGCTCCTACCTATATTTTTGTTACCTTCTCTCCTATACGACTGATTAAGATTTTGTATGAATTAATGATGGTGAAATGAAATTAATTAAATGCATCCATACATGCAGAGGCTGGGTTTGGGAGACAAGTGGCTTGTGTTCGAAGGAGAGAGCGGAGTGAAACCCCGTTATTCAGCGAGGAAGCAGGTGAATCTGCTGAACGCAAAGTGTTTGACTCAGGTGATGAGCACATCGTCATCGTCAGGAAGTGAGAACAAAAAGTATGAAATAGAGGGATCGTACACGCAACGTTGCTGTAGGGTGTACGATGAGAAGAGGAGAAGGGTGGCGGAGATAAAGAAAAAGGAGGCTGCGGTGGGAGGAGTGGCTTTTGGAGCTGACGTCTTCCGTCTCATCCTTCACCCCGACATGGACACCGCCCTCGCCATGGCCTTCGTCATCCTTCTTGACCAAATGTTCGGCTCTTCTTCCTCTTCTTAGCGCTTCATAATAATAATGTTCCACCAGCTTCCACATCAATATTAAAGTTTTCGAAGTTTGTTTTCTTCCCCTTTTTTTTCATATTGTATTATAGATCAAATTATGAACTCCATCCCCCCACAGGCACACAAAGAGGCCAATACCCATCGTTCATCAGTTCGTCCTACTTCTTCATTTTATTATAAGGAGTGGACGCTAGCTATATGCAGCAGCTACACTACTCTCCCGCCACCGTCTACGTAAAGTGTTTTCTCTTCCCCATTACTTTGCCTCTTGTATCCTCCAAATCCATGAGCACCTCAACTGTGTCATGTCAATATATATATATCCTCGAGACCCTTTTAGGTTGAGCTTGGTTTTTACCCTTTTATCTAAAATTCCAAGCTCCAACCCCAGTTTATATGTACTTTATAATATATCCAGTCTTCTCAAAATGAAAAATGGAAGAATTAATAAAGATATATGAAGATTTCTATTTCTACTGTCATCTTGAAATTTTTTTTTTTTTTTTTCCTTTGGCCAGAGTCATCTTGAAAATTTCAATGGTTGTGCTAGTGTTACAACTAATGATCTAATTTGGTCTTTACGGTTGGAATATATTCGAGTTTTGGCCCAAGTACTTTCTCTCCAAAGCTCTACTACGACTAATAATTAATAATACTTCGATCGATCTGCGCCTGTTGTTTTTGCTGATTTAAAAAAACGAATAATAATCAAAGGTTTCGTGGCCGGCGTCCCCACATGCACAACTTGTGTAGGCGTTCCTATAACTCATTGGGTGGTTCAGAAAAGTTTACACAGATTATAATTCTATTAGTGAATATAATAACAATCACTTACTTAAGTCTAATTCTTAGAATAAATCTTGCATGGGACAAATTTCAAAACTCAATTTAATAAATAAAAAATGTTGGCACTGTATATAATATTACTTACATATTGCCTATATTAGTAGTTTAATATTTTTTCAAAAGGTTATATCTTTATAACAAATTTATATTTCTACCCTTGTTACTCTCTTTCAGACTAATAACGGACCTTCTCTCTTTCTCTGAAGTTCAGTTTTCAAGATCTTTTAACGTTTCATCTTTGCTGGCCTATTTGTGGAATTTGGAATTTTTTTTTTTTTTGGCCAAAGTCGAATTTGGATTCTTTACAAGTTCATACTTCAGAGAATCCAAAAATATAAAGGAAAAGAAAACCTTAAATAGTGTGAGCTTCTTTAATCTTTTCTTTTTGAATAGACTAATTAAGCAGCTATTGCAATAACCATTCATGTGTAATTGATATATTTATATTTTTCTTGAATATATTTATATTTTAAAATATTATTATTAGTATTACAAAAACTTTACATTCTCTACAATTGAATGAATTGTTTTCATTAAATAAATTATATAGATTTAATTATTTTTATTTAAATTTAAAATTACTAAATGTTTAAGATTTATTCTTGATAATTAAAATCAAATAAAAAACTTAATAACAGTTGGTATAAAATTAATTATACTCTACCGCCGACATACTAACTGCAAATTAAATAACTAGCGACTCTTCAAAAGGGGTATCTTAATCTCACCCTCTACCAGAACCCCATCATCTCACTCGTACCAATACCGCATCTTCATCTCCATGGACGGCGTATCACTTTTTATTTTTTTGGTTGGTCACTAGGAGTGTCACTTTCATTAACTATTCCATTTATTATTATATACAATTAATGTAAATTCTCTTCGATTGAAAACTTATGTTAACCAATAATAAGACTCCCTCAAGCGAACCCATAACTCCTCATAACTTTTTACATTTATCAAACATGTATAATTTTTTTTTTAAAGTATGTAAATTTTTTGTAGTTTATGAAAAAAAATAAAGTCATTAATTTATGTAAATTATTTGTAGTAAAAAAGAAAAATAATAAAGTAATTAATTAATAAATTAATTAATTGTCTTTTAAATTGAGAATTTTTTGAATTGTAAAATTTTTTTAAAATGAACAAAAAATTAATGAATTATTTTTTAAATTTGTAGAATTCTTTAGAGTGGATGAGAAAATTAATGAATAAATTAATTACTTTTTAATTGAAAATTTTTTGAGGTTTGAACATATTTTAAAGTTAATAAAAATAACTAAATAAATACTTAATTAATTGTCTCTAAAATTTTTAAATAAATAATTATAAATATAATATGAAAAAATCTAAAATTAAAATAAAAAAAATAACATATGGTTAATTATTTATGATAGTGTCCTCCGTGAGTTAATTGTTGTCATTTTTCTTTTACCATCTTTCATTAATCTTACCTAACTAATTTTATAAATTTTTTTAATTTATTATATTTTTTTATATAACAATATATTACTAAATTTAATTTTTTTTATTAATATTTATTAATATCATTAATTTAAAATGTAGTGACATATAGTAAAACAAACTAACTTTATTCAAAGTTTGTATAATGTGCGGGCAAATAAATTAGTTTCTTAGTGGAAATCAGAATTCGTTCTTTTTGTTGGCACCAATATAATGGGTGAAAAAGGGAATAAAATTTTGGTTATAAAAATTCAAGTACTTGAGCATACTGCTATTACAGAACTCAGATGGGTAAACCCTGTACAATATAATTAGAAAGAATTTTTCGCGTCAGATTTCTTATTGAGGAAACCAAATTGCACTGTGCAGAGGCATATCTTACATGTTCCCGGAAAATGCGTTTCCGCACGCGATTGTTCTAATTTTTATAGAGAGGCGAGCTAGGAATTCCACTGCACTCTGCACTGTTCGAATGAAGATGGGCCTTGGTAGAGGTGAGATGAAGATGGGTCGACCATTTAGAGTGTTGTGATGCAGATTTTCTTTTGAATAACTTTTTTTACAAATGTTAGTTAACAGATATATTCGTTGCGATACAATATATAACAAGGATACAATATATTGTATAAGTTTTGTCCCAACTTCTGCTAATTCTCCTCGCTCTTTACATCATCACTATTATGTACTACTTGATATCACGGAAGAGAAAGAAAATAAAAAACAATACAACAGAAAGAAAAGGAATGGGGAAAATGTGAATGAGCAATCATTAACTTTATTTGATAGTATACAATGAAAAAGAAAAATACATTTTTCTTTGCTTTATATAAAAAAGGAAATCCATTAATATAAAATGCAAAATTATTTTATTAATTTTTACATAATTTGATAATCTTATGTAGAAGAAAGGGTATAGAGATTGTAGGTCAAGTGGAACGAAGAAGAAAGGATAAAAGCAGAGCACAACATGCACAACATGCACAACATTTGCGGAGAATAATGTACTAATATATTTTTATTCAAACATCACCTCCTTTTTTTTTTTAATTTATTATTATATCATAATTTATACTATTTATTAACTTTAAAATCATTCAAATGAGTGTCAGGAATTTTAAGATTGAACTACTCTTACTATACTTCAAATATCTGCTCTTATAAAATAACTGAAGTAGGTGATAACTTTTTTTAAATTAGAGACATCAATTTTGATTTGATCTTATCTAAATATATCATGCTAAATAAAAAAAAAAAAATAGAAAGAAAAACAATGAAACGTGCTTAGACAATCATTTCATTTCTTTCAGTTTTATACATAACAAATACCCAAAAAAAAAAAAGGAAAGAAGATGTGTGTCTACCTTTTCCTACCATTTCTTTACTAATCCTTCTTACTAAATAATGCATTTAGGCAGGAGGGAGATCCCTGTCTTAGCATTAAGCGTGGGATGAGGCGTTTAGCTATAATTGCCAATTTGCCAAGGGATCACACAGTAATAGACTATCTCGCAACCAAAGAGCTCCCTGCAGCACCCTGTTTTCCTGAAAATCCACTGCATTTGCCCCCTCAACTGCACTGCCATCACGCTTCCAGTCGACACGCTGATTTCTAAATTTGAATTTGTAAAAAATTAATTTATTATAATTAATTTATAAAAAATTAAATTGTTACAAAATATAAAATTATGAGTTATTTTACACTTTTCTCAAATTTAAAATATATTCTCCACAAAAATTGAACTATTAAAAATTTTCATTCATTATGCATTATTTCATTTCACTAAATTACATATTTATTTCTTTTTAAAAGGAATAAAATAATTTTATGGCCCCATATTTATTAAAAAAAATCACTATTAGTCTTTTATTTTTTAAAAAAATATACAAAATATAGTTCCCAAATGTAGAGTTTAAAGTTAAAATAGCTAGATTTGATATATTTTAAAAAAAATTAAAGACCAAGTATAATATTTAAAAAATCATGACAAGTATTATTATAAATGAAGAATCAAAATAATAATTTTGTACTAAGTGATAAACTAAAAATGTAATTTTTTATTTTAAAAAACTAAATTAATATACATTTATTCATATATACTTAATTCATGTAAAGAAGTCATTTGAAATTATTTAAAAAATTAAATTGTATATATATTCTAATTTTATCTTACCTTGTACTGAAAAAATAGTTTATTTAATTCAGTTAGAACGCGGTGTCGAAAAAGACGTATATTGGAATGATTAAGAAAAAATATATTAATTAATCTTGATATCTTTAATTAATAGTTATATCGATTCGAATAAAATACTATTAAAATAAATAAATGATCGCGTGTCGGACTAACTAATATTTGTTTTTGTTAAGGAGAGAAACTCTGGAATATTCCTTAAGGGCCCCACGCGAAGTCGCTTTAGTTTCGGCCACCTACTTTTTTGTGGGCTATGGCATAATGGCAGTCAGTTTTATGAAAACAGGAAACAATAATAAAGGAGGGAAGTCGCCTGCCATTTAGGACTATACTGATTTATATAATGTTATTATTGAGTTTTTTATTTAAATGTAACTAGTAGAATCATGTAATGAAAGCTATAATACATTTATCTATAAAGATTATACGTATCTTTATTAGAATCCATATATTGATTGTCAGTTCATATATCATGGTACCCATTTAATATTATTCATACACCTTTTCATGCGTTTGAATTTTCACTAATTCTTTGAGTGTACTGTGCAGGGAATTGAAAAGTGGGAAGTCCCTCTTAATAGAATTATATATATAGTTTTATATATTTGTTATTGAGTTTTTAATAAAAATATAACTCGTAAAATCATGTAATAAAAATTATACAATTATTTTAATATGTATCTTTTTCTTTTTTTTTAATAGGAGTACGTATCTTTATTGGAAATGGTTTATTGATTCTCAATTCATAAATCATAATCCATTTAGTATTATTCATTCAGTTTCATGTTTGAATGTGCAGTGCACGAAATTAAAAAGTTAAAAGTGGAAGCGTTAAAATGGATTCGACCCATCGGGTTGAGTTTGTGTAATCCACCTAAGAGGTGGGTTGGTTTGAGGGGTTCATTTGAGAACTTGTTAGTATATTTCTATCAACTTGATCCGTTTAACTTGTGAGTTAAACGAGCCAGTTTACAGGTTAAACGGGTTGCCAAATTTTTTTTAAAATTTTTTTTTACTTACTCAGTTCAACCCCTCTACACTTTCCCATTTAAAAAAAATTAACCCTAATGTATGTATTGTATTATCTCTATTATTTTGTAATTAGTCAGATTTGAATATTCTGCTCATAATAATTTTTTATTATTAATGAATCATTAAATTATTGAATTACTCTACTTGTTTTAATATATTGAAACTTACTTTTTATTTAGTTATTTTTTTGTTTATTTATATTGATATAAAAATTAATTGATTAAACAAGACATGTGATTAAAAAAAATCGCATTTAAATTTTTATAACTTTTTATTTTATTTTTATTTTTTAAATTTTTGGTAAATTAAATGGGTAGCTCTTAATTCGCTAAGTAGAGTTGGTTGTGACTTTCAATTCACTATTTTATAATAACTTACTAACTCAAGTTAATCGAATTGATTTATTTTGACAGTTCTAATTGAAAGTCTTTCTTATTTTACCAAAACAGAACCAAGAAACAATAAAACAAGGCGGGGTTCTACATGGTCGTATTTAAACACGGATTGGGTGCGGCATGTTGAAATGATTTTGTTCCTCATTGGAAACTGAGGACAGGACATGGGGAGCTCAGAGTTGTCAGGGAAACCGGCAAATCATCTTAAGCTTCCAAAGGGTAAGACGGTGGGTTTAGTGATGTTGGATGGTTGGGGCGAAGCCAACATTAATGATAAGTATGACAGTGGAATTAGAACATATAATTGAACATGATCATAAATTAAGAGAATAAATAAATCAATAATTTAACTTGATGAAGATGACATCATTGATTTGAGTATTAGTTTAGTCTAATAAGTTTAACCCACAATGCCCAAGAGTGTTTCTCAAAGTATTTTTGATGGCAGAGAGAGAATGATAGATTTAATACATAAAATTAGGGTTTCAATGTGTTATTTATAAGGTTTTATTTTAATAAATAAATAATTAATATTATTAAAATAAAATCCTTCAGAATTTTTAAAATAATTTCTTATTTAATTAATTAATTAAAATAAGCCTATTAAATTTCTCTCTGGGTAATAATCTCAAATTAGTAATCTAACGGGATGATTACTAATACTCTTGGGCTGTGGGTTGAGTTTCTGCTCAGTGAACTTGTGGATAATCGAACTCATCATCGATTATTCACAAATAAAATAAAACTCAATCTATCCATTGAAATTAATTTAATAATATAATTAATACTTATCCATATAATATTAAAAATATTTTAACACAGTATAACTGCATTCACATCGCTCAAGCCGCCACCATGGATTCCCTTGAAAACGTATGCTTCCCTTATTTTCTTTATCTCTCTCTCCCTTTTATTATACTCCATCTATATGTTCCTTCTTGTTTCATTCGTCTTTTTTTCTTTTTAATATATACAGGGTGGCCCTCACACATGGAGATTGGTCAAGGCTCACGGTAAGGCAGTGGCCCTTCCAACAGATGATGACATGGGCAATAGCGAAGTTGGTCACAATGCACTTGTAGCTGGCCGCATATTTGCTCAGGGGTAATATATAACTTTACCGTTTTCTCCATTGACCATTAATTACTACCATGAGTCCTAACTACTATATTGAGATAGAAAAGGCGAATAACGAAAACTGAAGGATACTCAGCACTTGAATTGCAGAGAAAGAATCCATTTCATTGTCTATAAATAATACAATTAGATGAGAGAAGGCCAGTGGTGTGCAGCCCGGTGTTGAGGAAGAACAACAGAAAGAGCTCAGCTCCTAACACGTGGCTTAGCTGACCAATGGACCAAGTGACTAAAACGTTGGTCGTTTTTCAAATGAATCAATGACGATCATTTTTCGGCCGTCATTGTTACCAGAATTAACCATGGTCATTCATTCAACCTGTGAACATGCTATCCTTAATTAAGATTATTTGATTAATTGAGTTATTAATTAATAATAATTAAAAAAAATAAGAAAAGTTAAGTAATAACAAAACTTAAATGACATCTTGAAAGGAAAACAATTTAAAATTAAAAATAAATAATAAAAAATAATTAAATAAATTCAAAACCTAAAAATAAAATTAGTTGATTAAAATAATAATAATAAAATCAAAGTAAAAATTATAAAGAAAATATAAAAAATATAAGAAAACAAAAATAAAAAATTAGAAAATCCAAAAAATAAAAATTAATTAATAATAATAGTAATACTAATAAAAATCAGAAAAATCAAATATAAAAAATGGGGAAGGCCGGCCAAACAAAGAGAAAAAATGATGCAGATATATGCATTTACCCATCGAAGAAGGGAGAGAAAGAAGCACCTCCCCCTGCAAGTTGCCGCTCTGCTACAGCCCAAAGCCTCCGCTGCAGGCCGACGGAAGAGATAGGGGCAGAGCGTGGAATGATGATGGAGGCCTTTATAAAAGAAACGTGAGAGAGCATGCCAAAGGGGGACGGGGGGAGAAAAAAGAAGGTGAGGAGAACCAAAACTGAGCGATAAAACTGAAACAAGAGAGAAGCTAGAGAAGGAGGGAGCTCGGCCTACCAAACAGAGAGGAAGAGTCGAGAACAAGAGAAGGAAAGAGAGAGGGAGAAACCGAGCAGACAGGCCCCTGTTTTGAGTGTGAAGAAACAGAGTACAAAAGGAAGCAATAATGGCGATAAGAAGAGCTCCGTAGTAATAGCAATACCATCCTATCAAGAAGTTCTTGAAGGTTCGCAGTCCTCTGACTATATTGTCTCGAGGCAAACTAGTCAAGTCGAGGGCGGAGGCCTTGGCAGCAACAAGAGTGCAAGAAAGAGGTGGGGTTTGGGGAGGAAAAAGATGTAGCACAAGGAAGAAGCAGCACAATACGGAATGAAGGCTGCTTGGTCCGTCCCTGTTCAAGCAAGCAAAGGTAGAGCATCGTTGAGAGAGACTCGAAGAAGGTGAAGAAAGGAGGTTTGAACTGGGAAGGAGTTAAAAGAGAAAGGTTAGCATCATTTGCTGAACTTCTCTTCTCATTTTTGCCATCATATACGCTGACCCTACTATATTCTTAACCTTTAGCTTATTGTGCATTGTTTCATTGAATCTCTTTTGATTTCTACCATAATGTAGGCTGCTTTTTTAATTTGCCTTGGTCTTAACATGTTTAGGCTCTATGATTTTGTCCCTCTTGTTGCCTTAGTTTTCTTCTCAGTTGTCATGAGACTTCAAAGTATTTAAGGTACCATAATGTTGTATTTGAGGGCTATATTTACTCGATCTTTTTGCTATTAAATGGATGCCAAGTCTAACATGTTTTCATCTCATCGGTTGTTAATCTGCACTGAAATTTAATGATGAATTTGCCCCTACTGCAATATTCTTCAGCTTTGGCAATGAAAAATGTGTTATTATGCTTCAGTTTTGCTTACATAATGGTGGTCAATGAGTGCTGTGTTTTCGTTCCTTTTCTTTTTGTGATTAAAATGTTACAAAAGTTTCCTCAAAACTTGCTTTATATACTGTAAAAAAAGGTTTTATTGTATGACCCATCTCTCAATATCATTTTGGCTGCCCAATTTGTGTTGAGAAATTGCTTGGGTCTTAATTCCAATGGCGGGGTGTCAAGCCTTAAAACAAAACAACGAAATGAAATCCAAGAGGAGAGTATGTGTGCTATGATGTTGATCTTATTTCTTACTTTGAAAAATTAATAGTGAGTATGATAATGAATATAATAATAATAATAATAATACTACTACTACTACTACTACTAAGAAAAAGGGAAGGTTGGAACATATATAGACTTGGGCATTTCATTTTTTGTTTTCATTCTATTTAGATTTGTTTTTCTTTTTATGTCAACCATACGTCATTTTATCATTTTTTCGCTTTGCTTTAGCTTACTTCTAACCATACCATATACTAGCTTTTTACCTTTTTATCATATATATGTTTTATTTCTAAAGTGAATTCATGTGATTTATTTTCCTTTTGTTTTGTTTTTATTTCTATAGTTCATAACATGCATTATTTTATTATCTTATCATATTTTTTTGCTTATTTTTTTAGAGTTGCCATGTGAAATCTCCAATTTTCTTAGGGACTTAAAAGCTAACCAGTAGGAGTCACGTGGGACTTTCGTCACCTTAGGCTCCAAAAGTTAGTATATAATTCTCTTATAGTAATTAGATAAATAGTAAAATAAAAAAAGAAATTTTGATTTTAAAATACATTAATTTCCATGTTATCTCCCACTGTTCTTATTTTCTATTATTATTATTATTATTATTATTATTTCTTTTCTTTCTTTAAAATTGTTGTGTAAGATTATACATCTCTGCAGGTATTTCAAAGTTAACAAATAGGAGTCATGTGAGATTTTCATCTCCTTAGGTTCCGAAAGTTAGTATATATTTTTCTTATAGTAAATAGGTAAATAGTTAAGATAAATAAGAAAACAATACTGATTTTAAAATATATTTATTTTATCTCACCCTATTCATATTTTCTATTATTATAGTTATTATTATTATTTTTTAATCATTGTACGAGATTATCCCTCTCCACAGGCATTTCAAAATTAGCCAATCGGAGCCATGTGGGATTCTCATCACCTTAGGCTTTGAAATTTAGTTAGTTAGTTAGTTAGTTTTCTTATAATAAATAAATAGATAGGTAAATAAATAAAAAAGTGTCAATTTACCAAATATGTTTATGTTATCTCATGATATTTCTCATTTTATTAGGTGTCTAAAATACTCAAGCGAGATCATTTTTTCTCTTAGAAACTTAAAATGGAAATTTGAATTTAAAAAATATCTAAAAATATGAAATGAAAAAATCTAAAAATATTCTCCCCCTAATGATTTTATTCCAGAGTTGAAATAAAAATCCAAAAATTTAAAAGAGAGAAAATGAAAAGAGTAAGAGAGTGATATTAGATTGATTTCATAAATTAATGCACATCAACTGAATTTCAATCCCGTTTTGTTTATAAAATTTGTTTAATTTCAACTCTTCTATACTTTTCACACAAATTAAACAAAAAAAAAAAAATACATCAAACAATTGTCACGTATTTTTAGGTCAAACTACATGGATTTTGATCCATATTATAGGGTACGTAGGCCTTAGGCTTTCATCTTAGGCCAAGTCTGCCTTTTATAAATATCTATTAGTTTGTTTTCATTGTTGTTGTTTTTGTTTTCTTTGTTTAATGAGCATGTATGTCAATAAAGGATAATTAAGATAAATTTAAAGTCATATTCTATCTCATTTAACTAGTTTAAGGTACCCGTCCTTATCGACAGATGTTGTGGAGTACCTAACACCTTTCTCACACTTAAATAGACTCCCAAACTCATCTCTATTTTCACAAACCACTTTGCCCTTTCTTTTTGTTTTAAATTGGTTTTCCAAAGTTTTTCGTTAAAATTTTGGTGGCAACTCCAGTAAATTGATTTTGAAGATTCATTTTAGGGATCAATTTTAAACTATTTTTTTCCATCTCACTGAACAATTAGTTACGACACAACCGTCATTAATACGTGACCTAACAAAGGTCAAAAAACGATCGTCATTAGGTTGTTTAAAAACTTGATCTAGGGCTTCTAGATATACTTTTGCACCATTTTCAAACACTCTTTCCCTTTTCCATTGTAGGGTATTTTCCTAGTCATTTTTATTTTGTATAAGTCTTACGTTATAATATTCTTTTTTCTTTATTATTCAATTTATTGCTTATTATAGTTTGTCGTCAATTGTTAGGTACCTAGTGAGCAAGACAGTGCAAACCTGCCATCAAATCCATTGCCAAGTCCTTCTAGTAAAAACAATTAGCTAGTTAGGATGACTTATCATTTTTTGTTGTTAAACTTTATAATTATTTAGCACCTCATTATATTTAGAGTTGATTATGGTTTTATGTTAAACTTTGTATGTAACTATGTTTACAGTTAATTATTAAGTAGGCATTGTTGGCTTTGAGTATAAATTTGTATTGTTATAGTTGGTGATTTATCATATTTATAGGATACTAATTCAAAAAAAAAATTGTCACAAAAAATTAAAGAAAAATATTTTTTAAAAACCATATCTGCGGCAGTTTAAACTATTGCCATAAATAATATAACATTGATTGTTTAGTTAAATAATCACAAAGACAAGTTATTACGACTGTTTTTGTTGATTGTTACAGTGGCTTGTGATTGCAAGGGTTAGAAAAACTATTGAAGAATCATGACATTACGACACTTTTTTTAATTATCGCAGTGGTATGTGATTACGAGGGTTAGAAAAACTGTCGCAAAACCATGACACTGCAACACTTGTTTTTACCCTCGCAATAATGTGTTTTTACAATGACTTTGGCGAGGATTTTTTTACTGTTGCAAAGACATGCCATCACGACGACATCTACAAGGATTAAACGAAAAGCATCATTGTTTCATTTATGACGGTGGTTTCTATGACGTGTTCATTGACTATCATAGAACCACTTTATGTTGGTCAAAACCCTCACAAAAGCCATTAAAAAATCATCACAAAAGCCTTTTTTTTGTTTTTAGTGTTTAATATTTGTGAAGAAGTAGTTACATTATAACCATTATAAGACTGATGCTCAAATTTGTTGTTTTGATGGTTTGAAGGTGACCTTATATAGTTGTGATCAAATTGGTAATAACAATCAACTGTAATATGACCAGCTCTCTCGTACACTTGACAAATCGGTTTATTACTTTGTGAATTCCTTTCTCGTCCTTTGCCTCCTCAACTGGCACGATTGTTCTTCCATTACCCACGATTGGAGTCAGATTTATGAGTAGCAAGGTTAGCAATGGATTGACCAATTACCAAGGTAAAAGACTATTATGTTGTTTGTGTCAGCTTTCAAAAGTCAGAAAAGCTGCTTATAATTCTATCCAAGAGAGAAGATCTTTGTCTGCTAGTTGGACTACTATAAAGGCATATACACTATCTAATCTAGCTAAGACTTATGTAATGAAGTCAGTTATAGGAATTGCATTATCAGCAAGTGTTAAGTTATTAGCAATGGTTTTCATTTTAGTCAAGCATTCCTATATTTTCTTGGAGCCTTTCCTAGTGTGTTAAAGTTTGCACTTATATAGCGTAATACGAGACTCAGTGTGTGCGCTTGATAGAGCCTTTGTAGCACTCTAAAGAGCTTATGAAGTAGGACAATAAAGAAATTAGGATGCTCTTTTAGAGTCATCATGTTGTAAAGCCCGCCTATTAGAAGCTAGTTAGTGGCTATCCACTCTTTGTAAGCTAGGTTGGGTAGCTTCTCAGCAACATCAAAGAAAAATTCTGGAGTGCACTCTGTGGTGCCAAAAAGATACCCAAAAGTTTGTTGCCTTTGATAATAGGGAGAACTACTTATTACCAAAACAAATAGTTCAAGAGATTAAGGTTAAAAGTACACGTTTGAGTTAGAGATATGGATAACAAAGAAGGTTTGGCAACTGGAGTAGCCTGGATAGTAAAAGACTTAGTAGCAAGATGATTGGAACTAGAACCTATGGGCCTATAACCCATAGGTCCCTAGATTGGAACTAGGCTTTGATTCCATGATAGAAAAGGTGATAATGAAAATAAAGAATACTCAGCACTTGAATTGCTGAGAAAGAATCCATTTCATTGTCTATAAATAATACAATTCATTGAGAGAAGGCCAACGGTGTGCTGTGAGGTTTTGAGGAAGAATAACAGAAAGAGCTTAGCTCCTATCATATGGTTGAGGTTACCAACGGTCCATATGACTAAAAACGCTACTTAACACTACTAGAGGACTTGTGAATCATGAGTTGTATAAGATAATATAATTACAAACTAAATATAAACTAATTATGTTCTAACTTATTGTCTTTGCCTTTTCACTTTATTGACATTAACTTCTTTTTTAGTATGACAATCTACTCATGAATACCTGGTTAATTTGCACTATTTCTCCAACTATATTAGTTGGTTTTATTAGTTTTACAATAATTGTTTGATTTTTTTGAATCTTTAATATCATGAAAATGATAATTTATAAACATCACTTTCTTATTATGTTTCATCTTTCCCAAAACTCTAATGTTCTAATGGTTGGATTTTTTTTTTCTTTAAAGGGAGTAGGGAAATGTCATCTATCTTTATCCTAATAATTTTCTTTAGAGGTATTTGGACTTACCTTTTCAAGCTAGCTATCTTAATCATTTAAATTTATGGCCTTGCCAATTCAATGTGTTATATGGCATTTTTGTTTTAAAGCAATTTGTGCCAAGTCATATGACGATTAGGATAAGTTAATGTGTTATTGTAGTGCAAAGTTTGTAGGCCTTGCTCTTGCCTTAAGAAAAATTTATAAGGAGAAGATTTCAAGTACATAAAGGAATGCTTTGAAACTAGAACATTACATCTTATTGGGTTGCTGAGCAATGGAGGAGTCTACTATTAACTTGATTAGTTACAGGTAAGTTATCATGAAAGCAAACAGCAGCAGAATGAGAAGAAAACAAATAAACCTAAATAACTAACAATGCAAGATTTCATGGTTTTTTCATTTACCTCTTTTTTTAATACAAAAGTGGTATATATACAGTATAATGTGACTGAAATAGGATGATAGCTATACATTGCTCATCTCTAGCAAACACTTAACTTATTAACACTTCAGGGTAGGAACTAGAACTTTTGATCCTTTATGGCTTCAAATCCTGTTCTTTTTCTTTAATTGTTGCTTAAAGGGTTGGTAAGCATAGTGCTAAAACAATTCGTATCCATATTCTCACAGATGGTCGTGATGTTTTAGATGGCTCAAGTGTGGGATTTGTTGAAACTCTTGAAAATGATCTTGCACAATTATGTGAAAAATGTCTTAATCCAAGAATTGCTTCGAGCAGAAGTTGCATGTATATCACGATGGACCATTATGAGGTATGAAATATCACTAATATGAGATGACCTTTAGTATATATTAGTTAGGCATCATTAATTGTTTTTATTTTGGAGATTAATGCTTTAGTTTTGATACATTAGCTCCAATATTTAAATTGACAATTGCGTTATGTGTTTTACTTCTCTTACACAAAAATGTGACATATTTTCATCACATATGATTCCTGAACAATGTAGCTCATATAGTTCTTTCTTCCTCTCATGGTTGTACTTGTACTAAACGTGTGTGTCAATCATAAGAAAATTATGCTTTAACATATATAGAAAGACTTAAATTTTGTATTATTCAATGGTATATGTAAATACTAAATCATTTGGTGACTTACTGCAGAATGACTAGAATGTTGTGAAACAATAGTGGGATGCTCAAGTTCTTAACGAAGCTCCTCACAAGTTCACAAGAGTCGTAGAGGCTTTCAGGAATATGGGAGTGAAACCAAAAGCCAATGATCAATATTTATCTCCTTTTGTAATTGTTGACAAGGATGGGAAGCCTGTTGGCCAGATAGTTGATGGTGATGTTATTATTACATTTAACTTCGGGGCGAATTGTATGGTAATAACTGCTAAGGCTATTCAGTATGAGAATTTTGAAAAATTTAACTGAGTTCATTACCTAAAAATCCACTACGCTGGAATGTTAGAACATGATGGTGAATTGAAGCTTCCAAGTCATTGCCTTGTTTCTTTACTAGAGATTAAAAAGACATCTGATGAATATTTAGTGCATAATGGCTTCTATACTTTTACTTGTAGGTGAGTCATGCTACTCTAACCTTTTGGAGGATTTACATGATCATGTTATAAGTTCAAGTAAACCGTCATCTTTCTATTTGCATGCACATTCTACTTTTCATGATGATTGCTATGGAACTTGTATGTGATGGAGAAAAAGTCACTCTTATACTTTTTGTTAGCTTAGCACTTGGGGTAATGAGATAACTTTGGGTGGGTGGAACTGGATGTGGATAATAAAAACTATTCATATTAAGAAACTACTTCTTTAGCTTCTAGAGTTTACATTTAGGTACCACTGTTTATCTATAGTCTTCCTCATCGACTAGAAGAAGTTTGTTGTTAAATAACAGGTCTCGTATTTACAAGTATGGTTTTCTTCAACAACGAGACTATTAAGTTTAGTCATGCCACATTCTTCTAGAATGGAAATTGCTTAGCATATTTAGGAATATATGGAAATTCCTAGTGACTCTGGGATTACATTTAATGTTCAATAAAAAATGAAGGCATTGCAGATTGCTAAAAAGGCAAGGGATGATATTCTTAGTCAAAATTTTGGCCAGGTAATTGATTAATTAGTTTGTCAAGTGATATTTAAGATTTTAAGCTATTTTCTCACCATTTTATTTTATCTGTTTTTAGGTATGTGTTAACTTACCATATAGTGACATGGTAAGTCATACAAGCGACATTGAAGGAACAATTATGGCTTGCAAGGTAGCTGATGATGCAGTCAAAGTATGAATTTTTGGTTTTCAAAATTTTTTGATAATCTCTTTAAGTAAAGCTAACTATATGTTTTGTAATCTTTATTGAGAAATTGGGAAATTCTTTATGTGCACGGTTATTAACGTAGTATTGGAAACAAAAGAAGAAGAAAAAGGGCAGATGTTATGCTATAATATATTAAACATACACTTTGTGTGGGAGTGTTTAAATAGGTTAAATTTGTAAATAAATGAGATGCATACATGTATATAAATGTGAATGTGTATATTATATATTGTTGGAACATATTTATTAGTCCTATGACATTTATTAGTCAAACTCTAGCACTTATTAGTCCAACTCTAATATTAATTAGCCACATTTCTTAGTATATGTTTCGAATATAAATATATGTGTTATTTGAGAATTGAACAAGGTGAAATACAAGTTGTTTCCATTCACTACATGGTATCAGAGCTTCTTGGTTCATTTTCAAGCAATGTTTTTGTTTAAGAAGCCTTAGTCATCACTATAAGTGACCAGTCCTCTCTCATCGCTAGCACAAGTAGTCACAGAGGACTATGATCAACATATCCCACTTCGATGGCTGGACTCATTACGCTTAAAGCTCACACGTTGACGAAAGCTTTTGCGCGACATATCATGCATTGACACATGTGAGCATATGATGCACTCTTTCTTTATTGCCTTCACTATTGAATGTGCGACGTCCTATTTCTAGCCATCCCCTATCATTTTTTTGGTTATAAGGTGCTTTCTTTATTAGCCTTCATTGCTTTCCTATTCCCTATCGCTCTATATTTTTCAAATTTTTAGGGTTTGTTTGCTTTTTATAAGGTTCAGTCTTCATTGCTGTCACAAGTATCAGCCTTCATTACTGTCCTCTATTGTTGGGTACTAAATATGTTAGGAATAACTATGACACATAATTATAAAGTGACAAAAGTATCTCCTTAGGGATAGAAACACATAACTTAGCAACTAAACCAGAAAATCACTTAAGGAGGATTTAGCAAAGAGAAACTAGTAAAGCTCAAAGCTTTGTTGAAACACCTAGATATATCCACAAGTAATACCATTATTTGTTCATTTGCCCAAATAGGTAAGCCTCTTAATTCTCATGGATTTAATGCCTTAAATAAGTTTGCTCAAGGTTCTTGGGTCATTAACTTAGGAGCTACTGACCATATGACTAACTTTTCCCATCACTTTAGTACATATACTCTGTGTCTTAGCAATAGAAAATTTTCAGTGGTTGATGACACTTTAATTACTTTTGTTAGACCAGGAGATATCCAATTAATCCTTCATTTATTCTAAAAAATGTTCTCCATGTTCTTAAGTTATCTACTAATCTTATCTCTATACAAAAACTCACCAAAGAGATGAGTTGTAATGTGATTTTTCACCCTACTTGTTGTGTTTTTTATGACCAGGCATTGGGAAAAAAGATTGGGCTTGCGGAGGAAAATGGTGGCTTGTACTATCTTGAGACATCGCAAAGTCCTAGTATTATCAAGAACAAATTATCTTCATCATTTCTTTTTGAAAACTCCTCTCCTGAAAGTAAGATTTGATTTCACCATTATCGCCTTGGACACCCTTCTTTTGGAACTTTGAAAGTCATATTTCCTTATTTATTTAAGAGATTGAGTATTGAAAATCTTCAATGTGATGTCCATGAATTTACCAAACATAGATGTATACACTTTCCTATCAATAACATTAGGAGCTCTACTCCTTTCTATTTGATTCATAGTGACATAAGGGGCCCTTTTAAAAATCCTAATGTCTATGGAACTTGATGGTTTGTATCTTTTATTGATAATTGCAATAAAGTCTCTTGGATCTTTCTTTTAAAAATTAAATCAGATGTGAGTGATTTGTTCCCAACCTTTCACACCAGGATCCAAAATCAGTTTGGTGTAAAAATTAGGAAGGTTAGGACGGATAATGCAAGGATTTACTTTAACCAAACTATGTTAACTTTTTTTAAAAGGGAAGGAATCATGCATAAGTTATCTTTGTCAACACTCAACAATAAAATGGAGTGGCAAAAATTAAAAATAGCAATCTTTTATCCTCAACTTGTGCCTACTTGTTCCAAACCAATGTACTAAAATCTTATTTGAGGGAAGCGGTCTTTATAGCCACTTACATTATAAATAAATTACCATCAAGGGTGCTTGATAATAAATTTCCCATGAAAGTCCTTTCTTAATTCTATCTTGACCTTAAAACTTTAAACAACCTTACACCAAGAATATTTGGTTGCACATCACATTCCCAGTTATGGAAAGCTAGATCCAAAAGCTATTAAGTGCTTTTTTATAGGGTACTACTAAACTCAAAATGGGTACAAATGTTATTACCCTCATACAAAAAGATTCTATGTCTCAGCTGATGAAACTCTTGTAGAAGAAACTCATTTTTTCTCTACGCCTAATCTTTAGAGGGAGTTTTCTTTGAAAGATATATACAATGATCCATTTTTACTTGACTTACTCCCTCAACTTCCCAGCTTAAGGAACCTATACCCAACATTGAGTTCATACTGTTACATAATCTAAATCCTGAACCTTGTCTTGAAACATGCTCACTTGACCCTGTCCCAGGTACTGAACTTGTTTCCAAAGATAATGTTGTTCTTGTTTCTAAAAGGTATTTACAGGTGTACTCAAAGAGGAACACTTCCACTTTTAAACCAATGTGAGACCAAGACTTTAATCCTGACACTGGAAATAAGGTAATGTCAAGTTCTAACTCTAATTCTTTGGATGAATTTTAAAATGATGACCTTAATATTCCAATTACCTTTAAAAAAGGAATTATAGAATATACTAAGCATCCATTATATTCACTTTCTCATTTGGCATCATTTGAAAAATGCTCTCCATCTCATTAAAATTTTCTTGTTAACCTAATCACTATTGTCATTCCTACTACTTTATCTGGGGCATTAACCAACAAGGAATGAAGGCAAGCCATGAAAGTTAAGGTGGAAGCATTAGAGAAAAACAAGATGTGGTAGTTGGTCTAATTGTCTAAAGGATAGAAAGTAGTAGGGTGTAAATGGGTCTTCTCTGTCAAGTATAAAGCTAATGGATCACTGGAGAGGTATAAAGCATATTTGGTTGCCAAGGGATACACTCAAACTTATGGTATAGACTATTAATAGACCTTTGCACTAGTTGCCAAAATGAATACGATTAGAATCCTATTATCACTAGCTTCCAATTACAATTGGACACTTTTAACATATGATGTGAAGAATGCCTTTCTCCATGGGGACCAAGATGAGGAAATCTACATGAACATTTCACCAAGATTTGGAGACAGAACAAAAGTAGACAAAGTGTGTAAACTAAAGAAAGCTTTATATGATTTAAAACAATCTCCGAGAGCTTGGTTGGGGAGATTAAATAGAGTAATATTAGCTTATATTTATAAATAGAGCCAGGCCATACTTTGTTCATTAAACACAAGGATTCAGGGGGAGTCATAACCTTATTGGTATATATTGATAATATTATCTTCACTGAAGAGGATAAGATAGAACAAGAGGAACCTAAAAGACATTTAGCAAATACATTCAAAACAAAAGAATTATGAAAAGTGAGGTATTTCTTAGGAATTGAAGTAGTATATTCAAAACAAGGTATCTTTATTTCTTAATAAAAGTATGTGATAGATCTCTTAAAAAAGATAGGTAAACTGGCAAGCAAACTAACTGATACTCTAATTGATCCTAACTATAAATTAGATGAAGCCAATGATGATATTACTATTGACATGGAAATATACCAGAGATTGGTGGGAAAACTTATCTATCTATCTCATACCAGACTTGGCATAGACTATGCAATAAGTATAGTAAGTCAATTCATGCATAATCTCAAACAAGTACACTTACATGTTGTTCACTAGATTCTACATTATCTGAAAGACACTCTAAGAAATATGATAATATTCAAGGGGAACATGAAATTAACTTTAGAGGCTTATACAAATACTAACTATGAAGGATCAATAATACACAAAAGGTTTATTACGGGTTGTTGTACCCTTTTAGGAAGTAATTTAGTAACTTAGAAGAGTAAAAAATCAAACACAGTTGCAAGGTCTAGTGCTATGGTAGAGTTTAGAGCTATGGTGCTTGGAATTTGTTAAGTACTTTGTTAATGTTCATCTTGGACTACTTAAAAATCAAATGGGATGGACCAATATGACTGTAATGTGATAATAAATCTAGTGTAAGCATTACTTATAATCTAGTTAACATGACTAAACAAATCATGTTAAAGTTGATAGGCACATCATAAAAGAAAAATTATATAATGGTCTTATTTGTACCGTTTACGTATTAACAATGCAATATTTCAAACCATTATATCCAAGCTAGGAATGTAGAACATTTATTTACCAACTTGAGGGGGAGTGTTGGAACATATTCTTCACCTATAACAATTATTAGTCCTACAACATTTATTAGTCTAACTCTAGTATTAATTAGCCTCATTTCTTAGTGTATGTTTTGTATATTAATATATGTGTCATTTGAGTATTGAACAAGGTGAAATACAAGTTGTTTCCCTTCACTACATATATATATATATATATATATATATATATATATATATTAAAGTTTTATAAAGTATTATTTGTTATTTTTTGCAATTCTAGCCATATATATTAGGAGCTGAGGACAAGGTGATTTTTTCTTAAGTAAGCAACCGTATAAGGGCAATCCAACAAAATCATTTGAAATTCATTATCCTCTGTATATTTCAATTTTTGATAATTACAAAATATTTGATGGTTGGGACTGACTATGATTGTTATTATTCTTTTACTTTTAATGTTGTCAAGTAGCTTCATGGAATTCATTTTTCTTCTCCTATGGAGGTAAAAGGCCAATTTCCAATACATGCAATTAGTTTTAGGCACTGTGGCTAAATACTAGCAGCTAAAGGCATAATTGAAAGAAAAAGAAAGAGAGATGAAGGAAAGATAGCCACTCATAGTATTAATATTTACATATTTAAATTTGTAAATAATCCTTGATGCAATTGAGTGAGTGCGTGGAATTTATGTTGTCACAGCTGACCATGGAATTGCAGAGGACATGGTGAAAAGGGATAAATCTAGAAAGCCTCTTTTTGACAAGGATAAAAACATCCAAATTCTCACTTCACACACTCTTTAGTCAGTATGTTTTAAAATTTTTAATTATTCATTAACAAATTCATTGGTAAAATTTTAATTAAATTTTACAAGTGTCTAAGTTTAAAGGCTTTAAACTAAGCAGTTAAGATAATGCATATGGTTTTTGGATTTTCTCAACACATAATTTTATCCTATTGTTAAGGTGCCAATTGCAATTGGAGGTCTTGGATTGTCACCTAGAGTTAGGTTCCATAAAGATCTTCGGCTTGCCAACATTGTTATAATTGTGATGAATCTTCATGGATTTGAGGCTCCCAGTGACTATGAACTAACTTTCATAGAAGTAGTTAATAATTAAGGTAATAATACACTCATTTATAATTGCAAATTTGTGAGGAAAGCTGTAAAATTCAATTTAGCCCTTATTAAATAACAAACATTTCCGTTCCCTTACCTATAAGGTGGGTTTTATTTCTTTTAATTTCTTATATCTGGGTAAGTTTGATAGAGTAGGATAACTTATTTAGTGAATACTGAGTGCAATTCATTTTTTGTTAGCTCCTCTATACTTGAAATTGATTAATATCTTACTTCATTAACATTATTATCAATGGGCAAAAGAATTTGGGTGTCAACTAGGTAAATTATCACTTTTAAGTACAAAAATTTTTTATTGATTGCCTTGCATTGTCATTTATGAAGACCACAAGGAAAAGTTTATATTAAGTTAGTTAATAATGATATAAAATCTTAAAATAAACTTCTAGTTTAGTTCCTTTAACACTGTAAGGGTTTTTTTTTTTTTGGTTCCAGTTAAAGTATACTTACAATACAACACCAAAAAGAATTTACTTGACCACTTTTAATATGGGACTTCCTCAAATTATTTCTTATAGTTCTTTATCAAATCTAAAACATAATTTATTCCACTCATCAATTGATGAATCTTATGAAAGCAATAGAGAAATATTTTGAAGCTTTATAGAAGAAGGTAATATAATGAAGTAATTTTTTACTCTTAGCAAAAAATAAACCATAAACTAAGCTAATGAATATTGCTGAGATTCTTTCTTTTTCAAGTTACTCTCCTTCAAATGCTTCAGACCTTTTATATCTTTTAAGGAAGAAGTAATCGTTGTAAAATACTTATCTAGAGAAAGCTCAAAAACTTACTTTAAACTTTCAAAATTAAAATTATAGTGATTTGCTTTAAAGATTGCACATGTCTTTTTTTTTTTCCCTCTCTATTTTGCATCAAATATCTAGATGGGACTAAGTCAAAACTAATATCTTTATTTCATAAAAAGCAGATAGGTGTTGCTATTTTCTAGGAATTATAATATGCCTATTCTTAGCCTTTTCTTATTGCAATACACTAATTTAAGAAGAGCTTATGTTTGAATAATATGGAATTCCTGATCGTATTATTCTTTGTTAATTACATGTGTTGTATTCTTATCCTTTACGGTTTATTCCACTTAAAAACTTCAGTTGGTATCAGACCTCTTCTTTTCAAGGGATTTGTGGGTGGACTTTAAAATCTTCCATAAGAATATAAGGTCACCAAACACCATGCATTAGCACTAAAATGTCAAAATTGGAAGAAGGCTCAAACTTCTCAGCAATGGTGCCTTTAACCTTCAAGGTGAGAATTACCAAATATGGGCTATACACATGGAAGCTTATTTAGAAGCTTTAGATGTATTAGAGGCCATTAAAGAAGACTATGAAATTCTTCCACAACTCGACAATTCGACAATATTTTAGGTCAAAATTTATAAGGAAAGGAAAAAAAAAAAAAAGCAAAGGCAAAGGCGTGCCTATTTACAACAGTTTCACCATCAATTTTCACTTATGTTATGTCTCTAAAATCAACTAAATCCATTAGAGATTATCTCAAGCCAGAATACAAAGGAAATGGATGATTCAAAGGCATACAAGTGTTGAATCTCATTAGAGATCTTAAATTTCTGAAGATGAAAGAGTCAGAAACCATCAAAAAGTACTCATAGGCTTTTAGACATCTCAAATAGAGTAAGATTACTTGGTTCTAAGTTTACTAACTCTCGTATTGTTGACAAAATTCAGTTACTATAATTGAAATATTTGAAGCCAGCATAACCACATTGGAAAATACTAAGAATCTATCTAATATCACCTTAGCAGAGTTATTACATTCCTTGTAGGCACAAGAACAAAAAAGGAATTAAAGAGGGAGCCTTATGAGCCAAACATAAAGATGGTGGAAGATTAAAAAAAAAAGAAGGAAAAATAAGAACCAGCCAACAAATAAAGATGATGTTGCATGCGGTGTCAACAAAGGTAAAGCGCAAAGCTCTAAAGGGAACTATCCTCCTTGTAAGCATTATGGCAAACAAGGACATCCACCATTCAAGTGCTAGAAAAGGCTTGATGCCAATTGCAATAAGTTCAATCAATTTAGGTGCAAAGCAACAAGAACAAAAATTGATGGCAAGATGTGAATGCTCATGTTGTTAATAAAGAAGATAAGATTAACTTTTTTTTGCAATGTGCCTTTCGATCAATGTTTCAAGTGAATGTTATTTGATTAATAGCAAATGCCCCAATCATGTGACTAATGACAAACAACTCTTCAAAGAACTTAAGCCCACTGGAGTTATAAGGGTTAAAATAGATCATAGTGGTCATGTCCCTATAAAAGGAGTAGGATCCGTTGTAATTGAAACACATTTAGGTACTAAAATAATCTCTTATGTGCTTTATGTTCCTAATTTAGACTAAAACTTGTTAAGTGTTGGTCAATTGATAGAAAAAGGTTATAAAGTGCATTTTGAAAATAAACATTGCTTGATCAAAGACACCATAGGTGAAGGCCTATTTAAAGTTAAACTGAGAGGCAAAAACTTCTCATTATATCCATTTGAAGAGGAGTAGATAGTCTTTTCAGCAAAAGAAAATGTTGCTGAGTTATGGAATAAGAGACTTGGGCACTATCACTACCAAGGGCTTTTCAACATGCAAAAATTAAAAAATGGTAAAGGACACATCTGACTTAGAGGTGAATTATACAGATTATTATGCTTGTTAATATAGGAAACAAAGTAAACTTCCATTCCCAAACTCAACTTGGAGAGCCACAAAAAATTGCAGCTGGTTCACACAAATATATGAGGACCTCAAAGGACTTATTCAATTAAAGGCAGTCTTTACTACATTATTCATTGATGATTTACCCAAATGTTCTGGATTCATTTTTTTTAAGTATAGGTTAAAAGTCAGTAGCATTTTTTGGAAGTTTAAAGCAAAAATAAAAAATGAAAGTGGCTGTAAAATTTAGATTTTAAGATCAGATAATGATAAAGGGTATGTATAATCTATTTTATGAAGAAGCAAGGATTGAGCATTAACTTATAGCTCCATATACTCTAGAAAAAATTAGAGCTAGTGAAAAGAAAAATATATTTATTATGGAGCTGGTTTGATGCATGTTGCACGACAAGAATTTGCCCAAAAAATTTTGGGCAGAAGTAGTGAGCATAACTGTGTTTTAAAAAATAGGCTTCCTACAAAGACAGTAAAAAGTCAAACCTCTTTTGAAGCATGGTATGGGTACATACCTTCACAGCATTTTCTTAAAGTGTTTGGTTGTCTTTGTTTTATGCATATTCCATAGGTTAAACAAGACAAACTCAACAAAAAGGCAACTCCAAGCATTTTCATTGGATATAGTACTGTCTTAAAGTCATACATAGTCTTTCAACCAAAAGTTAAAACCATAGTTATCAGCAGAGATGTGCACTTCATGGAAAATAAAGAGTAGGATTGGAAAGACTCAAGGATTTCTACTAAAAAAAATAGGCTCATGGTTAGATGAAAGAGAGGATAAACCATTAATCAAGTTTACTCAATTTCTCTTTGATATATATCATAGATGCAATGTAGTAATATATGAACCTATTAGACTTGAAGAAGCCTTAAAAGACCCAAAGTGGAAGAAAGCAATGAGTGAAGATATGTTAATGGTTCAAACAGAAAAATAAAACTTGGAAACTAGTTGATAGACTTGAAGGTAGAAAAATCATTGGAGTAAAATGGATGTAGAAAACAAAGCTTAATGCTAATAACTCCATAAATAAATACAAGTCTATGCTTGTTGTAAAGGGGTATGCTTAAATCTTTAGTGTTGATTACTTAGACACGTTTGCTTCTATCACAAGATTAGACATAATAAGATTGTTGCTTGCTACAACAGCACCAAAAGGCTAGAAAGTATTCCAGTAAGATGTCAAAGCTGCATTCTTAAATGGACTTTTACAAGAAGAATTATACGTGGAGTAGCCATATGGATTTAAGGTGCAAGGTGAAGAGGATAAAGTCTACTTGCCTAAAAAGGCTCGTTATGGCTTGAAACAAGTACCTAGAGCCTAGTACAAGAAGATAGATGATTATTTGTTGAGCTTGGAATTTAAAAAGAAAAAAATTTATCCAAGGACACTCTTTATGTAAAATTTAAAGGGACTAACATTATTATTGTGTCTCTTTATGTTGATGATATTTTGGTGATAGGAAATAATGCACAACTAGTTAAAGAGTTCAAACAAGAAATGATGCAAATTTTTGAAAGGATAGATATTGGTCTTATGACATACTTTCTTGGGATGGAGTTCAAACAAAGCCAAAATGAAATATTTATAGGTTGGAAGAAGTATGTAAGGGAAACACTAAATAAATTTCATATGGAAGATTGCAAAGCAATTAACACACCAATGAATCAAAAAGAAAAGCTAAGTAAGGAAGATGGTACTAATAAACATAAAGAAGGACACTTTATAAGTCTAATTAGGTGCTTGATGTATCTTACTACAACAAGGCTGGATATTCAATTTGTTATCTAGATTTATGCATTGTGCTAGTGAGATACATTTAAAAGTAGCAAAAAGAATTTTGAGATATATAAAAAGGTATCGTTGATTTTGGTGTTAAGTTTAAGAAATGTCAAACCTTCAAGTTTTGTGGATTTTCAAATAGTGACTAGGGTGGAGTTGTGAATGACATGAAAAGCACCTCTAGGTACTGTTTCAATCTTGGCTCAGGAATTTTCATATGGTGTTCCAAACAATAAGAATTTATGACTCAATCTAAAGCTAAGGCAGAATTTGTAGCTACAACAGCAGCAATAAATCAAGCATTGTGGCTAAGGAAAATATTAATGGATTTGCATATGGAATAGGTTAAAGCCACTGAAGTATTAGTGAATAACCAAGCTGCAATATCAATTTCAAAGAATCCTATATTTCATGGGAAAACCAAACATTTCAATATCAATATTTTTTCATGTGCACCAAAATGGAGAAGTGACTCCAAATTATTGCAAATTTGAAAATCAGTTAGCAGACTTATTCATAAAGCCATTTTTAGTCAGCAAGTTCGAGCTTTTAAGGTAAAGAATTAAACTATGAAATTCTTAAAGCAATAAGGAGTGTTGGTGATTTGCTTTAAGGATTGCACATGTCTTTGTTTTCTTTTTTATTTTACATTTTGCAACCAATATTTAGATAAGTTTACATCAGATATCTAAATGAGACTTAGTCAAAAATAAATTCTCTATTTCATAGGAAGTGGATAGACATTGCTATTTTCTAGGAATCATGATATGCTTATTCTTAGCTTTATCAAGTAGTAATTCAACTATTTAAGAAGAGCTGATATTTAAATAAAATTGAATTCCTAATTACATTATTCTCTAGTAATTACATGTGCTATGTTCTTATCCTTTTTCCTTTATTCCATTCAAAAACTTTAGAAAATAACTTTTAGCAAATCTTCATTCTTTTTTTATTCCCTGACCTCTTAGGTTTTCATTGATTTTGTGAAGCATCTTCTTCTATTGCATTAGTTCAACCATAAGGAAAGGAAAAAGAACAAAGAGTTGTTTTGCATTTAATACTTGGTAAATTCAATCTAAAAACTTAGGAGAAAAAAGACAAAAACAAGCTAATATAATATTCATTTTATTAAATGAGATGAGACAAAAGTGAGTGGAAGTAGAATGTCCTTAATGTATTTTTCCTTTTTAAAAAAAGAGAGTTAGTAACTTTTAATAAAGTAAATAGAATGTTATTAAAGGAGACCAAACACCTATAGCTTTTTTTTTTTCTTCCAAGTGCATAAGATACTGTTCTATTCCCTAAAGGAGACAAAACACCCATAGCTTTTTTTTTTTTTTTTCTTCAAGTACATAAGACACTGTTCTTTTCCCTAAAGCAGACAAAACACCCATAGCTTTTTTTTTTCAAGTGCATAAGATATTGTTCTATTCCCTTTCCAATAATATTAAAAAAGAATAGTTTGTGCTTGATTTGGGTTTGTCAATCATTAAAGTCTTAGGCTAACATGGATACATAGTTTGAGCCAATGTCAACTAGTTAGAACTCAATACTTGAATGAATTTTTTTAAACTTAATGTTTTTACTTGTAAATTAATCTTAAGAGTTTTGTTATTATAAAATAATTTACAATTGGGGTGAACAAGTTGTACTCATGTGCTTCTTTTAGCATGTAGTTAAATGCAAAAAGGTATATTTCTCTTACACTTCGACATATAGCAAATTAATATATGCCAAACCAAATAAGAGAAATGAGTTTTTTTTTTCTTTTTTTGTATCTTTTCCTTTTCTTTCTCTATTTCATCCTCGCATTATATCACTTGATAACCATTTCTAATAGAGAATGGTCCAATAGCCTTAGGTTGCTCAAATCTTTGCGCATTCAGTATAGTTGATGCTTAAAGAAGGCAATCATTTGTCTTGTAAACAATAAGTACTAGCTATGATAAGAGGCTACAAACTTCCAAAGTTAATTCTAAAAAATGTCTCATTGATCAACAATATGCCAATTCTAGTCCCTACAATATACAAACTAAGTTACTACACAAATTCAAGAGCCGAATTAAAGATTCAAGTCTCGTGCACCAATGAAAGCTATGTTCATTACCCCAGACCCTATTTGACCCTCATTGGTACCCAGATTCTGATGCCACTAGTAATGTCTCTAATTTAGTGATTTTTAATACCAGCTAAATTATATTATTTAAAGAAAATTAGAAAGAATTGAGGAAGAATAAATATATTTGTTTGAATCATTTAAAGAATAGAGTATGAGTCAAATTTTGAACTAAGGGGCAAAATCATAATTTTAAAAAGTCTAAGGTTAAAATCATAATTTTAAGTCAAAGGGCAAAATCATAATTTTAAAAAGTCAAAGGGCAAAGGTAATTTGACCACAGGGATACAATGGTCATTTTATAAAATACCAAGGACAAAAAGGTAAATATAGTACCAAGATATTTTCAAACTAAAATCTTTGATATTTTTAAAGATTAAATCATAGTCATCCATTTGAATTACATCACAACCATAGGATTAAAACTTTTGATTAAATCTTAGCGATTGAAATTCTCTATAAATACCCTATTACCCTAACCTAATTCTTCAATCCACTCCACAAATTATTCCACCTTCTCACTTTAAACACTATATTACTCACACCTTTCTTTTGACACTTCTCTATTACTTAAGGGAGGAAGCAACGAATTTAAGAAGACAATAGGGAGTCACACTTAGGTAACATGATTTAGCATATTCCAAGTTCTTTTCTTTTCTTTTCTTGTTCCTTCCTCTTTTTCTTGAATCATTTTCATGGTATTACAAAGACAAAAGGTTTGGCTATGGTGTGGAAATGTACTTGAAGTTAGAACAAACACATGATACTACATAACCAATCCTTTATGGCCTATAGTCATTTATTTTGAAATGTTGTGACCTTCCATAAGCTCATTCAAGGTCTAAGAAGGGTAAAATTAGAGAATATGGAGACTAGATTGAAATTTTGAAATATCTAGGGAAATATATTGTAAAACATAACAACTCTAGGCTAAGAACTTTGATGTATAAATTTTCTTGTATATTATGTACTCTTATATGAATATCTTGTTATTCATGTATTATAATTTCAACTTTGTATAATGGGTTAACAATATGGTAGTTTGAGAAGAGAACTAGCATTGGAGTATTGAACTATTTTGTACCACATATTTCTATACACTATGCACTTATTGATGGTTTGGAATGGGGGCTAGCAATGTCGCCTTAATATCTATTGTAAACCTTATGAATTCCTTAGCAATACATTATAGCCTATTAATCTTGGATTCTATGGTAGGTCATGCCACTTGAACGATTACAAGAAAAATGGTGTTATTACACTTCTTGAGTCATAATTTGAATTCTGAGATCAATGGTTGGTTGTGCTGCCTAAATGGTCTCAAGAAATTAAGAAAGGACAAGAATGTATCCTTGCTAGGAACATCTTGAATTAAATTGACACTAAAGGAATTCTTAACTATCATACAAACATCTATGTTCAGAGGATTACAAATGAAATCTTGATAGTTCTCTATTAAACTAATCTAATCTTGACCACATAATTGCTTAGATAACATATTGAGATAAACATTGTATTGTTTAACTTTGTTTTTAGTATCGTTGGGGGACGTCTCAGCTAAAGGTGGGGTCGTGATTGCCAATCAAGTGTCATATGCTGGGGTTTGTGAGACTTAATCACTTGGGTATGACAGTCATATGTTGGGTTTCGTGAGACTAAAAAAACCTAGATATGATGTCCCAATGCCTAATGGTCAAAGACATTGTCTACCTTTGGTTGCCATATGTTTGCTAATGCATGTTGTTTATATGATATTTGACATGCATACATATTTCATAAAGATCATAATTTTAACTCTATTAAATTCCATGGACATTTCAAGTATCATATATGCATTTTCATGTTACTAAGAATTTGTTTCTCACTATTGATTGTTAATGTTTTTATATGGCAATTTACCAAATTTCTCTTGAATGGGTATCTATCCTACCAATAGGACAAGTGCTTGTTATTGATAAAGATTGTCATTGTAAGCTGTGATATGGTCTTACACACCATACCATTTATGTTTGTGCTGTTAGAGTGCATGGATCCCGCTAGCTTTCCAAGCCTTGAAAAGGCTTTAACTAAAGTTTAGTGGGAGTATTAGGGGGAAGATATGGAATATGTTTAGAAGTACTAGGACAAAATTTTGATAGTTAATAACTATAGGCCTAAAACTTTTCTCCCAACTTTATTAAATTACCTATATGGAAGTATGAACAAACCAATGTACTGATTTTTTTCTATAATTATACTACTATGTTCTAGATATTCTAATGCATTTTTTATAATTCTCATATCATAATAATTTCAATTAAAATGTATACTAAATTCTATAAATAAATAGAAAGGGGTTACACCACTAATTACCACACTCTTAATGTAGCAAACCTTTATACCAAAACAAAATATAGAGTTCATGAAAGAGGTTAAGTAGGAAAAGGTGTAAGCTTGTCAGTTAAACACATTGGTCATTTGAAGTTTAATACACTTAATTTTCCCCCTTTCTTGCATAACTTGTTATAGGTTCCAACAATTACCACAATTTACTTAATGCATCCCAATATGCTAAAGACAATTGAATAAAACCTTTGATTTTCAATGTGACTTTGGACTTGCTATATCTTATATTTCCAAGGAAACATTGATAGAAGGGGAAGCTAGAAAAGGCCTTTATACCTTTAGACAACCTAAAGATCACAACTTCATCACCTACCAAGACATCAACTTTATTGCCTACTATTTTCTTTAGAGAAAAGCAATCCTTGTCATCATCTTTCTTTGAATGGCACTTTAGGATAGGTCACCCATTTGACAAGATTGTACAATCATTTCTTTTTTCTCATATCACTTAATCAAATTAAGCTCCCTCTTCTGCGAGTGCTGCTCATTGTATAGGAAAGGCACACAAATTGCCCAAATTTAGCCTCCTGTTCTACAAGTGTTGCTCGTTGTATAAGAAAGGCACATACATTGCCAAAATTGAACTTACTATTCAAAACCTCTATAACTTCTTTGATATGATAAATAGGCCCCTCCCCATTTCTTTCCTAAATAGGTATAAATGATATATTCTTTTTATGGATGCTTACTTTAAGTTCACTTGGGTGTACATGCTCAAGCAAAAGTCAAAAGCTCTTATTTTTAATTCAATATAAATCAATGGTTGAACTACAGCTTGGCTATTCCATCAAAGCCTTATAAAAAAAATAAGAGGGAGTATTAGGCCTTCACTCAGTGTCTTAATGCAAATAATATCATTCATAGGCCTATTTGCTCTTATACTCCTTAACAAGTTTTGCCTCCTTTATTATAAGGAGTTTAAACTTTCTCCTTAAATTTAAAACTTGCATCTATTTGGCTTTTTCACTTCCTTGAAACTCTTCCCTTAATCTATCCCATGTCTCCTTATCAGTTTCATACACCATGATTCTTGTGAAGATGTTTTCTGTAGTAATGGCATGTATAAAAGAAAGTGCCTTAAATTTCTTTGTACTTTCCTTTGAGTAATACTTCATTTATACCACTGTGGGGTTGTTGCCTAGTGGATAAGGATTATTTTCAGTCTCTACCACTTCCCATAGGTTCAACCCACCCAAATATGTCTTCATCTTCGTTGCCCAAATTCAATAGTTTTAACCATCAAACGTAGAAGGAACACCAACATTGTAGCTACTAGATGCTAGGCTGAATAAAGCTAGAAAGGTTTTTTCTAAGTGGGTGATATTAAATGGCTAGTTTTTACTTTTTCTCACAGGTCCCTTCTAAGACCAAAGAAGCTCTAATACCTCCAAAGTCCAAGTTTATCAACTAGTAATGGTAATTTAGTTTGTAAATCACATAAAGCATTGTATGGCATGGTTTGATGAACTAGCTCATACTCTTATGATTTTGGGTTTAGTTCCACATAGTCTTAATACTCACTCTTCCTCAGATGAAGCCTTAGTCTATCATGATTATCTTAGTCTTTATAGATGATATCTTGATAACAAGGAATTCATTTGGTGAAATTGTTGCACTAATCCAGAAACTTAACACTGAAGTTGCAATCAGGGATGTTGCCTTATACTGTTATTTCATACATTATGAGATCTTGCATACCGTGGCTTGAGATGGCATCATTTAAAATACTCTTCAATTTTTTAAATGTACCTTTTCAAGTTTAAATAAATTACATCAATGAAAGTACACTATTTATATTATTTTTGGAAATAAATATAATAAATTAATTAAAAGTTCATGTGGAATTTATTCTTCTTCATCCATATTAAAAATTAAATACAATGTAACTTTTCAAGATTTGTCATTTATAGTTCACATGCTTTTTATAATATTTTACAAAATAAAATAGATGTAGATAGTTACCATTGAAAGACTATGGTAAATTTGGTAATAAAAAATTTTGACACACTTTTCCTAGTGTACGAGATAACAAATTATTTTGGCTGTCATCAAATAACACTCTTTAATATGGATGTGACATTAAGATATATTCTCATATACTATGACAAGATACCAATTATTATCACCCGAGGAGGTCAAAATCTCATAATGCCCATGACCAAATTCTCCCTAGTAATATTGCTGGACTAGCTAAAAAACCTAGCATTTTCTTTCAAGGTTCTTGGCTAACTAAGCTTCCTCCCAGAGGTCCCAGTGCAGAAGACACACGATGAAATACACGTATCACTGTCTAAGTACATTACATATTTATTCTCTAATCAAGCACATGTATAAACCCACGCTTCAGGACGTCAAAATTGGAAGGCTAGAGATAGTTTACAAGGTGAATAAAGCGTGTCAGCTTATGCACAACACTCGAGAGTTCAGCCTGTCGAAGTTATCTGAGACAGAGATATCTCTGGTCCTGTGTACTATGGGCCACACTTCAGAAAATCACGGTATCATGGTTGCCTTGTGTTATGCTTATCGGGGATCCGACCCTGATCAGGCACTAGCGTGTTTCATGCATCTAATCTAATCTCTAGGACATCCCAATAACAACACACTTTGTCACGATCAAGTAATGATGCAGAGAATTGTAACCTGACAGGGTATTGTGACTGAACTGAATTGGCTAAGATAGCAATCTGTGTCCAAGGAACCACTAATTTCTAGCGATCATTTAAGTGTCGGAACGTCATCAGCAAGCTCATGGCCAAAATTAAAAAACGTTATCAGCAAGCCCCGTATTACACCCAAGGGCAGAAGATGTTGAGTTACATCTGCTGTGAGATACATTGTCAGAAGCGCCAGCTAGTGTCAAACATATTGCTTCAAATGAGCAAGTAGTTGATGTGCTCATATAGGCTGTTGTCCAATTCATAGTTTTCATTATCTGTGATCCAAACTCGGAGTTGAAGACGCCCATTCTCTCTTAGGAGGTTGTAAAGGAATAGCTAGTATTAAGTGTCCTACAAGTGTTCCTCCGTTAGCAAGTGATTCTAGTGCTGAGCTGTATTCATCTGTCATAAGAAGTTAGTTTCTCTACGCCATTTCAGAATTAGAGAGATAATATTATTTCCCTTCTATTTCCATACCTTCTTCCTCTTCTTTCTCTGCTCAAATATTTACAACTTATTGAGTCATGAGGATGTCCCTAACCCATTCTTCAAAAATAGGAGATAACTGAACCGAATTACCAATGAAATAATAATGACAACTTTATATTAACAGTTTCACGAATCATACACGAGATGAGGTTAAAGAGACACCCCTGGTGTGACCTATTTCCATCTCTGCCTCCATCCTATATTATCTCCAAATTCGTTTGAATTCAAACTTTAAGAACTAACAGAAGCATGTTGTCTCATCTGCCTCAAATCTAAATAGAGATTGCACTATACAGAAACTACGAGACGGAACCTCTAACCTAACCTGAAATTATAATTAAGAGCATACACATCAAACGTTCCAGAGTTGAATCACATTTCAACTGGAATTCTTTCCACATACTACGAAACACACGACTACAGGGTGTTAAATAACAACTAAATATCAACTAATGGTACAATCCTGAGGCAGTTTAGAGACACCCCATCCAGTAGCAGCGGTTTCGTGTCCATAGAGCCAGAAGAAACAGGTCAATTTTAGTTAGACCATACATGAACAAGACCATGTCTGTTACCAGTATAAATCTCATTGCGTTCTTCATCATAAAAGAGGGCAGTAATGTCCTCCAAAGCCTCTGCAACTGAGCTCCTAATCCGAGATGAGTGACTGTGCTTCTTGCAGCTGCAAGCAGCACTACTGCACTCGTCAATTTTGGTGCCACTACTTGTCGCATTAATTTTTGCCAGACATTTCCCAGTCAAGATATTGCTGATATTGATGGAACCAGCTGTGCCATAACACAAATAATAGTCATATAAATCTCTTCTAACATATTATAGATTATAAGCTATTTATAGTAGTTCTGTACAGAATTAAAAGTACAAAAATAAAGCTTATAATAAATTGCATGTCAAAACATCCAACACTATCTAATAGCCTGCTGGCAATGAAGCCACAATTGAATCATGATAGTTGGCAATCCCCCAAACGAAATGGATTTGACCAAGTTCGCCCAACAACAACAATTCAAGGGTAAAAGTCCGCAGAATGCAATTGAACATTAATCAATATCAAGACCCTTCAAATTTTGCAGACTTCTTGACTTCAACTCAAACTTTATTTTAAGGTCAATGATCAGGCAGAAAAATAGTTGTTAAAAAGTCAGGGAGATCCACCACAAGATAAGCTCAAAACAGCTAAAGGTTAATCCTGGATTGTATCTATTTTCCCAGGCAACACAAATGGTTCATAGTGGAGGTCATAGAGGATAATTACATATAAGCAATTGTGTCTGGCTTTAGTTTCTGACATAATTAATAGTAAACTACAGAGATAAAAGCTCTTATCTGTATTTAAGAATAAACGACTGAAAATAAAACTTCACATTGACATACATATGTCTGAGGGAAATAGAGGTAAGATTGATTCTTGCTACCAAAAGTAATCATAAAATCAAAGACAACTAATTAATTCACTGAAGTAGAGAGATAATTACCATTTCCCTCCATCCATTGATCATCAGAGTCAGCCTTGCAGTAAGAGATAATAAGATCCTGATCACTTGTTATATATATGTTATTCGTATTGCAGTCTGGATGCCATAACAGGTGATCCTCAAATGAAGTAACAAGTTCCCCACGAAAGTTCCAAACAGCAACTGTTCGATTTCTAAAAGTCAAGAACAACTGATTCTCGTACAAAAAGATAAATGCCGAAGGAGTCATGAACTCAGTTCTGCTTACTTCCATCAGCTCAGCATTTCGAACCTATGAACAAAATAAATTACACATAGACACCAATATAAGTTAAAACAAAAGAGCAAAGCACAACTTACATCAAGAATCTGAAGGTTCTCATTTTCTTGCTTGACTAGAAGCTTTTCATTGAATTGCTCTATGAAGTCCACCTTCTTATTACGGTGAAGTAGATGGTTGAATGATTTGAGAACTGTGCCATCTTCAATGGATAGAATCTTAAGGGGAACATGACCACTAGCTCGATTGAAAATCAATAACATGATGCCAGGACTGTAACAAAAAAAATCAAGTGATAAATGTCATGGAACACATAACTTGAGAGAAGACCAACAGCATAAATCCAAATGGTCAAAGTAATTCAAAAGACATAAATTAGTAAATATTACTGCATGACCACCTTTTGGTTCAAAAAAGGGCAAAAATAAGTTTGACAAGTGGCAGATATAACAGTATCTACCTAGCAAATACTAAACATAAACAATAGCAAAAGCTCACAGGTGATCATGCTAATGACTTGGAATTACAAGAGTAAAATGGAGTTCTGCAGACAAACTAAAACTCTATGCAACACACAATCATTTGGAAATAAATGTACCTGATCTTTATTTCTTGAACATGCTTATCTGAAATGGAGTATAGCATCGTATAGTTTTTCAGATCAAACACCTTGTATATACTGATTTCATTGGTTAAAAGTGCATTAGTACAGGCATTGAACATAAAACTGACAGTAGAATAGGAATATAAAGACGACTAAAAAGTACCTATCTTGTGCAGAGTATGTTAGCACCTTTCCATTGACATCATCAAACTCCACAAACCCAGGCCATTTCAAAGATTCAGACTCAAAAAGAGCAAAACCAGCATCTGGCTTCCCCCTTCGTATGTACCTATCCACATGAGTGAGCATACATAACCATTAGATAAGATCAGTAAAGTTGTAAATATCAAATAGGAGAAGAGGGAGCAAAATGCACGCACTCTATCCTTGTGGATCTGCATTTCAAAGAGCTGAAGTTGTCAGAAGCATAAACTGATACCGTTATAAGTGAATCATTGTTCTTATTGTAGAACAGGCTACGAATGACCTCATCAGGACTGACATTCAAAAAGCATATCCTCTGATTTGTTTCTGCACAGTGCATTCAAAATAACATGAAGATTATAAACATTGGTTTCCATGCAAGGAGAGAAACCAAAAGTTCAATAAGCTCCTTATACAATTTATTTATCATGCTACCTCGACTAAAAGCTGCACATAAACCAGAATGTGCAAGAGCAAAGACTACATCACGTGCAGCCACTATTTCAATTACTTTTGTTCTTTTCATCAAGAAAGGCAATACAGGAGAACAGTGTCCCTTTTGATCATGTGTATCATATTCTTCCTGAAGCAAAAAGAAAAAAAAAAGGAATTAACTTAATAGTTCAGGGAAAAAAAAAAAAGTATAGCATGGATAATGTCTATGTAGGTTGAAGTTGATAACTGCATGATAGAGTTAGAAAGTAATTGAATTTCTAAAAGCCATATGTTGCTTGAATTTATAAGCAAAAAACTATATCAGTTATTTCTTCTTTTTGAGATTCACAACTCGCATATATTGTATAAATCTAGAAGAATCCTACAGGTAGAATAAAGTTTGCAAGTGACTTATTTTATGAAAAACAATTATTCAAGAAAACACCAGAACTTCCTCCAAGCAATTCCAGACTCGTTTATCTTCAGGTTCTTCGTCAGTTATTTAAATGTAAGGAGAAATATAATCATCCTCTTACTTTCACATGACAGAAAACAGTTTATTCCTATTGCTTTGTTACACTACCTGATAGCCATACCTCATCATCCAAATTTTAACAAACAGCATCATTATTTACTTCCTTAGAGCTATATGGATATTCCATTGATCCATTCCCAATAAAGTGCTACAATCTCTAATTCAGATTCCAATTTGAGATGTAGGGAACATGACTGTTTAAGCAGTCAGAACAACTATCATTCTGACCATGCATGCAATATAGCAATTCAAAGATAATATGAAGATATATTTAAGTTGCCTTTGCTCTAATTAGCAAGGTGTAAATAAGGACAATATTCCTAGAATTTGTCGCACTTTTCATATGCCAAGAGGTTTAGAGGAGTTAGAGAGATGGGGAAGCAAGAGGGATGCATCACAGCACATAACCATTCTCCATCACCACAATCACGAGCACAAACTAGCCAGTCTGAAGTCTCTCTCTTCCTCACCTCAAGGCATAACACAATTTTATTATTAAAAGAACCCTCATTGCTTCCAGTCCCCAAAATACAAGGCAAAGCTTGCTATGTAGTAAGTACATGATCTTTTCTCAAGGATGGCAAAAATAGTTAACAAATAAACAGAAAAGACAACATGAAAGAAACATATTTTTTTGAAGAAAAAGAACCCTTGAAGTTCACTCCAGAAAGAAGAGCAATTTGCTGCATGCACGCATGCATCCATAGAAGAGTCCAAAAACTCATTTAAATTCATAATTGACGAACTAATGAGCTACCATGGAGCTATGAGAATTGAATGAGAGTTTTAGAACAAGTGTATCAAACAACTTGGTCCAGGATAAGTACTTTCTCAGTGGCAGGATTGTTTGTTTTCATTGTTTTATTTCTTTCTTCTTTATCAAATAAACAGAAAGGAAGCAAAACAATTTACCCAAGGATTGCGGTAGAGAGAGATCTAATTAGAACAGCACAGAACAAGTACACAGATCAAGTAACAAGAGAAATATCTCACCATAAAGAAATAATTTTTAGAAGAATAATCGTGACAGAAAAAAATTATAGACTTCCAAGTTTGTAGGTTATAGAATATCACAAGTACGCAGAGAACAGACTTCCCTGCAAATAAAAAAGAATGAAGCCAACTTCGCTGATAGCAAGAAGAGGTAATTCACAAATATGAATTTTCACTTGCAGCGATCTGAAGAAATCCAAGTATATATTCATCTCATGCTCATTTAGACCAAAGGTTCTCTATATCATAAAAGACGGATTCCCTCAGGAAAAATATCCGATCTTCGTAAAAAATTGAAGTCAACTAACGTTATCCTTATCACCTATTAGCCATAAAATTTTGAAAAGGCTACAAAGAAATAAGGTTAGTAGGAGACTTCGCATAAAAATATAGATGATAACAAAGAACAATTAGGATGTCGAAAGGCCCAAAAAGAACATGGAGATTATTGGTTGAAAATTGCTTTCTGGATGAAATGGACTTCCAAAGTACAACGTCGAACTCGTTGCTAAAGTATATACGCTTCAACTTGCATCTCGCGTTCAAACTTCAAACTATTTTCTTCAGAAGCTGAAAAAATGAATAGGGAGCCCGAGATAATTGCTTGATCTTGACCCTATGACACTTCAAATCAAAATACAACTACAAAATTGGAAATTATTCAACGTGCATAAAAGTTGGATTGTCTCAATAGAAATAGCATAATTACAAGGTCGAGCAGAAGTTGAAAGGAAGGAAAAGAGATGACGGACCATTAAGCGCATGTTGCGGAATCTTTCCTGGGCATTGGTGATAGTAAAAGCACGATCGGGCTTGGAAGAAATCTCACGCCTTTGGAGCTTCTTGACGCTATTTAGGTATCCGTTGGTGCGAGGTCGTTTCTTTGCAACAACCCGGCGACCAGAGCAAGGGCGAGGGGTGGCCGATATCCTCCTTCCCTCCATAGCCCTAGGGTTATAGGGCAATGGCGATGAGTCGCACAAGTTTTCAAATACCAGGATGCCACCCTCTTTCGCTCTCCGTCTCAGTACCTAGTATCTACCAGATCCTATTATTACCAGAATTCAAACTCTATCAATGTCTGCTGCTGCTCTGCGTTTTTTCTTGATTTGAGGGGAGACTGATCCTACCGGGATGGCTAAGATCAATGAACATTTTTTTTTTTTTTTTTGCTTAAAATAGTATTTTGTTCCGCATGATTTTATTAAAAGTTATAGATTGACATACCAATATAATTCGTTCTCTTTTTTATCCTTCCGCAAGTGCCTTAAATCTCCATGTGTCAACAATAGCTTTAGATGTTTGTGTTGAGATAGGCCTTTTGGCTTTCTCAATTGACTTACATGCTGGTTGTGGGAATTAATTCAAAATTTCCATAAAGGAATTAATATTGTCAAAAGTCACGTGGGATATACTATGTCAATACAATTAGAGTCATTTTAGTAAATTTATGACACTTATGGAATACAAATAAAAGATAATAAACATTTCAAATTTGATAAATCAATATGAAATTTCAAATAAAATTTCGACCCCAAATGATAATTTAACCTCCTGGATTAGAAAAGGTCAATTTTATTTAAGTCATTCAATTATTTGTGCTATATTCAACATTTTTTTTTTAAAATGTCTTATTTTATATATCCAATAAGAATTAAAATTAGATCTAACAATAATAACAATATCTAAACAACTACAATTAAAATTAGATAATATCAAATAAATAGACCCATATGAAAATCTTAGACAGAACCTTTTAAGATCTAGAAGCCAAACTAGTTATGATAGAAATAGATTAGCTGAAATACTAATAAGCTAAAATTTAGTAGAAATAAATAAAAGAATTCCATAAATAGATTTTATAGGAAAAACTGAAAATTATATATTAATAAAATTAAAGAAAGAAGGAACATGGATAGAAATAATAGCATTATTAGAACCAAATTATAAAAAATGTACAATACAATTAGAATATACAAATAATAATATAGAATTAGAAGAAGAAAATATAGTAGCTCAAACAACTACATGATTTAACAAGATAGATATAATAAAATTAAAATTATAGGTAGAAACTAAAATAAATAATGCCTAGACACATAAATTAATATTAACAAGAGATTTCTTCGAAAAAGTAAAACCTTATAAAATCCAAGAAAATAGGATATTAATAAATATAGATCAACAAGTAGTAATATTAGAAAAAATAAAACTAATGTAAAATGAGGTTCTATTATATTTTAATTAAATTCAATTATGAAAAATATTAACCTAGAAAATATCATGCAATGGTAGATACATAAGCAAATATGACATTAGCTAAATACAATATGTTGCCATTAGAATTATGGGAAAAAAAAAAAAAAAAGCCCATTAGAATGAGTAATGCAAGAAAAGATGTTCATATGATAAAATTATCTATTAAAAATATTCTAGTTCAAATAAGAGAATATGAAATAAAAATACCCATATTATACTAATATAATGAATCAACCCTAGATATAATATTAAGAATGGAATTTTTAGAATAATATATGCCACTACATTTTGCCCATAAAAGCCCAAGTATTAACAACACCTTGTAAATATGAAGTTTGGACAATAAGAATATTAATCCCATATAATAGGACAGATATAATATTTAGAAAAAAGAGAAATGAAAATAAAGTACAATTTGTACCTAATGATAGACCAATAGAAATAAAAGAAACAAAAAGAATGATAACACATATGGCAGTAAAAACTATAGAACAAAGACTAATGGAAAATTATGATGATAATCCATTAATACATTGGGAAAAATTAAAACCTTTAGCAAAGATAGAACTATTAGATTATAGCAAAGAAATCACTAGTAAATCTTGCCCATGGACAGAACTATTAGATCAAGAATATGAACAATATGAGGAATGTAGAAAAACAGAAGAAGGGATAGTAGAATGCAGAAGAAGGGATAGTATTATTGAAGAAGCATCTTATAGAAGCAACTCAAATAGAAGGAATTTTAAGAATACCATTAATAAATAAGACACTTACAGATCAAAAAATAGAAAAATTATCAATAAAAGATGAAAAAACTAAAATATATATATATATATATATATATATCTATATATATATATATATATATATATCAAGAGTACAATTATTAATAAAAGCCTATTTAGAGCAAGAATAGATACACCAACAGAATTATTGATAATTGATAATATGCCAAATCATGTTTTAGGAGCATTAAATGGAAATTTAATATATCAAAAATTAAAATTTACAATAAATACAAATTTTGCTATATCAAGAGCAGAAATGAATATGAATAAAACCTTAGTAATTTACCATAAACTTAAAGGAATAAAAATGCCTCCAAGAAGTAAAATAATAAGTATAACATGAATAGTAGGATTAGTATTTTTAAATGAACATAAAATATATAAAAGGAATCAAGGAAAAATAACTATTGAAAAAAAACTTTTCTCTTTCTTTACAATATTTACAATCATGACTACTATATTTTGATACTTGTTAGCATATTCATCTTTTTGTGGGCTCAACATTGTCCATTTTATTGGACTTTGTTCGTTCAAACCAAACTGCAAATTGCTTACTTTGACAACTATATTTTCCTATTAAGTAGATACATATGTTGGTCCTGTGAAATATGTCCATTAGGCTTCATCACACATAATTGTCCTATTCATCTCAAAGAAAATAATGTTCATCTCTTGGGCTCTTATTCTTGAAATAGTGTGCTTGAAATCTTCATTTAGAATATTGTCCTTTTTAACCTACTCAATTTTAAAGGGATTTTTTGTAATCTCGAATTTAATGAGGTTAATTGGTGGATAAAATTTTTCTGAGGTGATTTCATCTATTGTGGAGTAACATCAAATATAGACCATATATTTGGTCACTATTCTGAAATAATATTTCCTACTTCTTGGATGGCTTATGGTTGTAGGCTTATTTCTTTCATGTCTGAGGAAGGATATATGGATTGGATTAGTCCATAGCTAAATAGTGTTCTTACTAACTCTGGGTTTGTACCTAGGCATATAATGGCTTTATTGAGAGCAAAATGTGATATGTACTTAATGGTTTTCATGGGAATTTGGTGCTGGTTTAGTTTGCTGTTGAGAAGTTTAAAATATTAGACTTGCTCTTCAAGCTTGGAATTACTAGTCAAAGTTAATGAAGGCGATGATGTTGTGGCCTGGGATTTATTTGGGGTAGCAAGTAAAATAGCTTGTTGGTTTTTTTAGGATTAGGCTTTATTAGACTCTTTGTTTCTTTTTTGGACTTCTTCTTGGGCTTTCACTATTTCTAAAAAAGGAGTAATTGTGATTTTTAGAGTTTGGGAACTCTGAGCTAAACTTTGAGATGGGCTGGCTTGGGATAATTAGCTTGAAGGAAATATTTGTCTTTCTATTTGTGAGAATCTCTTTTCCAAGTCATTGACATGGGAAATCAAACTTCCCACTAATTGACTCAAACTACTTATGGAATTGGAGATATTATTGATCTGACTATTTGTCTGGGCTTGTAATAGCCTCATATTCATGTCCATGATATTTATCTTCATGATTATTTGTTTAATACTTGTATTGGTTCTGGTCGTCTCGGTTTTAGGGTTATTTGCCTTTGAACTATTGGTCTTTTCTCTATTTGGTGACATCTCTACTTAAATAATCAAAAATCAAGTTATTTTTTCCTTTAATATATTCAACTTCATAATCATAATGAGCTAAATCGACTTGCCATTTTATTAACATTTTATTTGAAAGTTTTAGTTGTCCTTATAGCTCTATCTAACCAATGTTTTACTTGAGTGTTATCTATCCTTATAATAAAATGAGAGTTAACTATTATTAATTCAAATTTTTCTACTATTTTTACTATTGATAAAAACTGTTCCCAATTTGATTGATATCTATTTTGACTTTCATTAAATTTTCCACCAGCATATCTAGTGATTATGTCTATTCCTTCATTATTTTCATGATATAGGGCCGCTCCCTAATAATTTTCTAAAGCATATGTATAAATTATCCATTTTATTGGTTCTTGTGTTGGATTGTTAATTTAGGTAAATCTTTACATAATTTTTTTATTTATATTTTTGTTATTATTTTGTTTGCCTCTTCATCCCATTGCCACTTAGTGGTTTTTCCAACTAATTTTGATATTTTTTATGTATATTTTGATAAATGTAGAATAAAGTTTCTAGCTTGGTTTACTAAAGCTAAAATTGATTGTAATTCCTTTTTTGTAGTTATCTCAAGAAATTTTTTTGCTTTACTTATATGTTCTTGTAATCCTATTCCATCGTTAGTAATATAATGTCTTAAAAATCCTATTATAGTTTTCCTTAATTCTTTTTTTTTTTGGGTGATATATTTAATCATATGGTTTCTATTAAATCCATAAATTTTAATAAATGGTCTTCATGTTCTTCTTTATTATTTGAGAAGATTAATATGTCATCTATATATATAATTGCAAAATCTCTAATAGGGAGTAATAATTTCATCATATACTCTTGGAAAATACTAAGACTATCATGGAATCTCATAGGTAATACATTCAATTCATATAAACCTTCTAAGGTAAATGTTGTATATTTTTTATTATTTTTTTCTAATTTTGTTAGGAAAAATCTCGACTTGCAATCAAATTTGCTAAATATCTATTTTCCTTTTATTAGATTAAATAATAATTCTATTTTTGGTATTGGGTATCTACTTATGACAACTATTTCATTTAATTTTTTTTATAATTTAAAACCATTCTTGATTTTCCTTTTTTTTTCTTCACTATGTTTAATTACTATCATAGCTGGTGAACAATAATTTAATCTACTTTCTCCCATTAAATTATATTTTTTTCATTTCATTAATATGCATAATAAATTCTTTCTTATCATTTTCTATCCATGGGTAAGGTTTACTAGTGAGTTTTTTGCTATAATCTAATAGTTCTATCTTTGCTAAAGGTTTTGATTTTTCCCATTGTGTTACTGGATTGCCATCATAATTTTCTATTAATCTTTGTTCGATAGTTTTTTCTGCCATATGTATTATCATTCTTTTTGTTTCTTTTATTTCTATTTTCTATTGGCATATCATTAGGTACACATAGTACTTCATTTTCATTTCTCTTTTTTCTAAATATTATATCTATCCTATTATATGAGTCTAATATTTTTATTGCCCAAACTTCATGGTTATAAGGTGTTGTTAATACTAGGGCTTTATGGACAAAATGTAGTGACATATATTATTCTAAAAAATCTATTTCTAATATTATATTTGGGGTTAATTCATTATGTTGGTATAATGTGGGTATTTTTAGTTTATATTCTCCTATTTGAATTGAAATATTTTTAGCAAATAATTAATCATATGAACTTTTTTCTTTCACTACTCGTTCTAATGGGTTATCTTTTTTTTATAATTCGAATAATAAAATATTGTATTTAGCTAATGTCATATTTGCTCATGTATCTACCATTGCATGATATTTTTTGGATTGATATTTTTCATAATTGAATTTTATTAAAATATAATAAAACCTCATTTTATATTAGTTTTATTTTTTTTCCTAATATCACTTTTTTTTCATCTATATTTATTAATATCCTATTTTCTTGGATTCTGTAAGATTTTACTTTTTGTAAGAAATCTCTTGCTAATATTAATTTATGTGTCTAGGCATTATATATTTTAGTTTCTACCCATAATTTTAATTTATTATATCTCTTTTCTTAAATCTCATAGTTGTTTGAGCTACTATATCTTCTTCTTCTAATTCTATATTATTATATGTATATTCTAGTTGTATTGTACTTTTTTCATAATTTGGTTCTAATAATGCTATTATTTATATCCATGTTCCTTCTTTCTTTAAGTCTATTAATATATAATTTTCAGTTTTTTTCGGTCAAATCTATTTTTGGAAGGCTTCTATTTATTTATACTAAATTTGAGGTTATTGGTATTTCAGCTAATATATTTCTATCATAACTAGTTTGGCTTCTAGATCTTAAAAGGTTTTGTCCAGTTTATGGACTATATTCTTGTATACTCCTCTTAGGGTTTATATTTATATTTACTTCAATAGGTCTATTTATTCTAAGACTCCTTCTCTTTGAACTATTATTATACTCTATTCTTCTAGAATTTTCATATGGGTCTATTTCTCTTGTATTATCTAATTCTAATTGTAGTTGTCTAGGTATTGTTATTCTCACTAGATCTAATTTTAATTCTTCCAATATTGGCATCAAGTTTTTTTTTTTTTAGTTATTTTTCCTGTTCTTGTCATAATTCCTTGTTGTTTTAGGTCTTGCAATATTAGATCTAAGTCTTTATTTCTTATCTTGTTATATTGTTTTAATAATATTGTATAAAATTCTTTTCTATTAGTATGACCTGTTACTCCTCTTGCATTTATCCTAAATTTATCTAATTTATTCTTCTATCAATCTTGTACTATTCTTCTAAAAATAACTTCTATTATTAGGTTAGCAACATTTGTTTCTATATTTCTATTTAATAGTGCTATTAATTGAGCATTTGTCTGTTCTTTTTTTTTTTTTTTTTCATTATCTAAATTGCAATTTAAATTTAACTATATTCTTAAATTTGGTATTATATATACACACACACCACACGATTATTCCAAGTAGTAACTACATATCTTTTTAATTATTTTTTTCATTGAAATCAATCCTAGGTTTTGGAATCGATTTCTTAATATAAATATAATTTGATTGGGCTTCAAGGTAAGGCCGATAAAAATAAGGATGACAAATTTTCTTCTTCTCATTTTCTATCCCCATCATCAATTAATTTTTATCTTTATTCTTATTTTCTATTTCACATGAGATTTTTTTCTATCCCCATTCTTTATGAAGATACGAATCTTACAAGGACTTTGAATATTTTATAAAAATTAGAAAAAGTAAATACTATTAATATATATTTTTTAAAAAATTAAATTTAAAGTTCATGCTCCTTATTTATATTATCAAACCAATTCTAATTAAATTCATAACAACTACAAATATTTAAATAATAAGTTTTACAACAAGTTTTACAAGTTACAACTTATAATAGATAATACTTAATAAGGTAAGTTAATTCTTAAAAAAAGTTTTAAAAAATAATTAAATTTAAAATAAAATCATTTAAATAATTTAAATTCATATATTTATTCTAATCTTGATTTACAAATGATTAATATTATTTGTCTTGATATTCACTTTTCATTCTTCATTGCAATGATATTTTAAAAGTAATCCTATTATCCCACTATAATGTTTAAGTTGAGAAAAAATAAAAAATTAATATATAATGAGTGAAAATAATTTTTAAGTTAAATTTATTTTTTTATTTTAATTATTATAAATATATATTATTATATATATATATATATATATATATAACATTTATATAGAATTGGCGGGTAGGAATCTTAGAGGACTGGAAGTATGATTCTCATTCCCATCTCTAAACCTTTTTTCAGGGAGAGTTTTCTCTCATCTCCACCCTTGCAAAATAAAATTTCCCAAATGCAAGCTCTTAAATAGGATAATCCCCATGAAAATCTTTAGATTTGGAAACATTTTGTCATCCCTCAAAGAACAAGCTACTTAAGGCTTAAGAAAGGCACGTAGAGGCATAGGAAGGAGAGATAATTAGTTAGGACCACAATTTTTGCAATAAAAAAAGGATTATATTGTTACATGATACAATAGATTGGATATATTTTTAAGGATACACTGGAAAACTTAAGATATGTACAAAAAATTCTTTTCCATCAGCAAGTCAGTTATTTCACTAATAGAAGCATAATACATTGTACATGATCTAAAGTTCATAAGGTTATTTGCACCGAACTTAAACTTTAAGGGAGGTATTTGCACAATAAATAAAATTTAAAAAGATTCATTTTGTCTAACATGTTATTCATCTATTAGTTAATCAACAACTTTAATAATAATGAGGTTATTGGCACAACTTTGAAAAATTAAAGAGACTCATTGTCAAGTGTTTTGAAGTTCATGTAAATTATTTGTACATGACCTAAAATTTAAGGAAATTATGTACATTTTGACCAATTTTTAACTTACTTTGCCTCCTTTGACTTGTATGAATAAATAATGTAAGATTTTGAATGATAAAAGACAACAGTTAAACTGTTAAACAAAATTAAAAGTAAAAAATTTTATATTCCATTTTAAAATTAATGAAAGTAAATTACACAACTTCTAACTTAAAAATATTCTTTGCATTTTGACTCTACTTAAATTATCCACGGACCACAACCGTAATGTGCAACCTTTTAGCGTAGTATCGTGAAAAAGAAAACAACCAAGGACACCACTCACTTTTTGATGATTTTGTCCAATTGTATTCTTTTCAAAAATAATAAACAGAAAAATACAACAAATTTTTTGTTGGACTGAGCAAATATAACAACTTATGATCATAAGACATAAATGAGAGTGAGTAAATCCAATATTATTCGTAAATTGCATTATTAAATTTCTTTTAATTTTGTAATATAATAAGATAGCAAACCAAAATTTGCTTTCATATAAGTACGGAGTATATAATGGACTTGAGGATTCTATTTGAAAAAAATATAGTATTATGAATACGTAGTTCTCTATTTTTACATGCTAGTGCCCATACTATGTTATAGAAAATTCGTCCTTCATTGAACTACAGGTGCGGCATCTTAGATTCCGAGTCAATAACATTGACAAGTTCAACAAGAGGTTCCATCGCTGCGGTCCCTCCTCTCTGTAGTAGAGAAAGGGCGAGTTCATATTCATGCCATCTACTTAATCCATGCGCCAATTTCCTCAAAGTGTCCACCTTCACTTCCTGAATCCATGCTGGAGCAAGACTCACCATTAACCCCATTAGACAGGAGACATAAGTTTTCCACGTCGCAGGATTGCAACCAACTGAAATGTTGCCCTCCATCACTTGAGCCAAGAACTCCAAGTGGACTCCAACATTCCGGTTCCTTCTAGACAAAGCTACTGATGGTAACTTGGCCCCAACACCCCATATGATTGACCCTGACAGGATCAAAAGATATGCCATGGCATAACCCTCTAGTATATGTGACACACCATTCTTCTCATTCTCGTGCTTCACATCACTCCTTGACAGAAGCCATGTAGGAATGGTCTCCATATACAGTTCTTGCACCAGTTTTATCCCTCCTACCACGCATAAGAGACTTGCTCCAAGTGTTGCCGCCTCTTTTGCTCTCTGAGTGGCCAGGGATAGTGATGCTTCACTGGATTTCAATCGGTCAGGACTCGTCAATTCACGAGAGTACTCAACCACAAGACCCACTATCACATTTTTCAGAGATTGTATGTCGAGTATATTTCGACAGGATCTAAGGTAAAGGAATCCAGGGGCTATAGAAGGGCAAATACCGGCAGGTGTGTTGTTATTACCTAGCAGGCCATTCACACCAGATTCTGCAGTCAACTTGGAGGCTGAAACACAGTGCGTTCCAAGGAATGTGGAGAAGCAACTTCTTAGCAGCTGGGTGACACAGTCTTTATTATTTCTGAACACAGAACGGGAACTTGATACCACGATGAAGTTGTGCCAGCGGCGAACCTTTTGGGCCCACAAAGAGCCAATTATAGGCATGCTAGGCCAAGGGCAACATGATGCACAATTTTCCAAGGCTGCTCCGGCAACAGCATGGATGTACTCCTGGCTCTTGTCAAGTTTGAAAGTAATAGTTAAACTGACAAGAGCTGCCATAGGTAGAGGAAGCATTACTGGTGAAATTCCTAAGAGTCAACAAAGACATAAGTAATGCAAACCACAAAGTGCAATCTAAAATACTTATGTTATATCAGAGCAAATTAAGAAACAAAGTAAAAAAGCTAAAGAAATGACACAACAATGACAATGCGAATTTAATCCCTTCATGCACATTGGCTTGGACACGAAATAAATATGCATTTAGTCTGGCAAATGCTATATCTAAAATGTCCCCCAGTTAAGAAGTCAGTCCTTAAGATAACAACCAGACTCAATATATATATATATATATATATATATACATTCCCATTTGATATGCTCAGGGTGGGCCTTCATACAATTGAACATTTAAGCAATCAAAATTTAATGTTTGAGCAGATTTTCATTTTAAGTCCCAATGTGTATTAACACAAACTGTTGGGCATTTAATAGAAGCATAATAAAGCAGGACTAAAGAGGTAAATTGTCAGGCGTATCCATTTCACTGTTCAATGTCCATCTTTGTACGCATGCATTTGTTATAATATTGTGCAGGCATGTCAATATATGCCATGTTTTGGTACAAATCAGCATGTAAACCGGAAACAGAAAACAGAAAAAGTACAGTAGAGTAGTGAATCAGGAAACTACCAGATGAGCAGTTTGGAACATCAACACCAACAGCAGCCAGTATAGCTTTAATTTCTGACTCGATTGATTGAAGAGTAGCTGCTGGACTAGGCCAATCTATTCCATTCATTGGAACTAGTTTCCACACACCACGGCTAATTTCTGAAGAAAAGTAGCCAATTATGGCTGCAAGAGAAGCTGGCAGAAAGTCAACAAGGTCTCTCAAACCTGCAAATGAAATGGCTCATAAGAGTTCCATTGACAAAATGAAGGTAACACCAGAAACAAATGCACTTTTCATCCAATAACTTATGCTAGCTCTGACAATGCAACTTGCTGAGACGTAAATAGCTGCACTATATGCAATTGGAAAAAAAATGTGTTCCCAAATTACTCTAATTTGATGTAATGACAGTTAACTTCTGTTTTTTTTTCCAGCACACTTGGAAACAATCATAACTTAAGAAAATTTACAAAATTTTTAGTACATTGACTATGACTAAGAGGAAAGATCTTAATGTCGAGAGGGTGACCGAAATTAAAATATCATAAGGGAAATTATTAATTTCCCATGATTTAGTTATAATCTGTTAAAGGGACAAGAGAGGTATGGGATGGAATCAATGGAAACAAAGAAAAACTTTATTCACAGATAAGCAAATGTAGCGCCTCACTGACCTGTTGTTAGATCCCGTGATGATAGCCGCCCATGAACACAAGCTGTTAAAATTGCTTCAAGGACAAAAGGAAGAGATTCCAGCACTTCCCATGCAGGAAGCAGAGGTCTTTGATAACCATCTTCATCAGCATTTATGAGGGAAGCACATGCATTACTGCTTGTTGATGATGAAGAATTACTAGATAAGGCCCCACCTTTAGTCATTTTCCAGTACATCATATTCAAGATCTTATTAGAAACTTGATGAACAGAATTTCCAGTAGGAAGACCAGAAATTGCCGAAGCAACGCAAGATTTGTATTGGCAATACCAAGCCCGCATTTTTGGAAATGAATCAATGTATACAGGTTTCATGAATGCAGATTCAGAGCTGTTTTTGTTGCTTTTCAGTGCATCTTGGGAAGACATGACGCAATTATTGTGCAATGACAGAAGATACTCCAAAGTAAGCTCACCTCCAACTGCTCCTCCTCTTGTGATGCAGTGGTCAAGAGGGGGTCTATAAAATTTCCAAAGACGAATAAGGAAAAGAAATGCTAAAGAAAAAGCCATGTATATTGAGGGCTCATCTCCTGTGCCATTCAATGTTGGTTTAAGGGACCCAAATGCCTCACAAAGTGGCATTAAAGAAGCAGCAACTGTGGGAACCTGTACAAAGAATTTTTTAATCCTTAAAACATTTGACCTTCAAATGTGACTAGGGAAAAAAAGCATACAAACACAAACACACGTATACATATATAAATACATACATACATACATACATACATATACATATAAAGATTATAAGAAACTGATGAAACTATGGAGCTGTTCTGTATTTAACACTGCTTCCAGTAGAAAAAGAAGCAGAAAAATGGCTCACTGAGATACAGATACAGCGATAGAAGCATAACAAAAATTGAACAGTAACCTCCTCTGACTTTCGAGAGGTCAAAGCCCTTTCCGAGAATGCCTAATGGTTCTCTTCCTTGCCCTTTATCTCCCCAATACACATTATATCCATTCGGTTACGCCCACACCCACTCTCCTAGTGACACCTGTTAGGAGTTCGTTATGCCCCTTTAGGTCCTGTGCTCCCACTTCCCATCCCTGCTCTATTTCTTCCCTCATATCTCTTTGGGAATCTTGGCCCACTGCCCTCTGGCCCATCAGAAACATATGAATGAACTATAGAGAAACTATCTAAGATGGCTTAATAAGCCAGGATGCATCCACCGCAGGAATTACAATTTAGCTATATCAAATTTGCTGCTAAGTGAACCCAAAAATTTGTGTCCTGATTAATTTACAACACCAAGAATCCAGAAGGATAATAAGACACAGACAACCAGAAAAAGAATTATACAAGTGATTTACTTACCAGACCATGCAATGCAATTATATGAACTGTATCAACAGAGGAAACTCCAAGGAGAATAGCACTTATCACAGACATATTATTGACCAAATAGCTCAAGGATCCAGAATGACTAGGAGGCGCCGCCAGCATAAGAAGCAGCTTGACCACATAATGCACCACATGTTCCTGCCAAGGAGACAATTTTTGTCTCTAGAATCACTAAGGGATAACAAGATGGATTAACTTCAATAATGCAATACCAATAACTGAAATATTCTTTGATGGAACTCTCTGATATCACTTTGTACTTATAGAAATAAGTCTGTCAAGATAACAGAATAATAGGATACAAAGAAAATGGTAAAGCCAGAAGAAAACTAGAAACCAAAAAAGAACACTGACAAATGAAAATGCCCCCTGATGTTCAAGAGATCAGGGTCTCTCCCCAAGTTCCCAGAAGAATTTTTGCCTGCCTCTTCCCACTGACAGCCAACACTAAAATAGTGCTCCTCCCACGTGATGGACCATCATGGTGCTTCTGCCCCATTCTGTTAGAATATCCCCTTTTCCCCATCCTGATATATGATCTCCTTGTCTCCCATCCTCTGATTGTAGACCTGTTGGGCCTTCTTTTGCTTGGGCCCAACATTACCTTCCCCAACAAGAGTCACCTTGTCCTCAGGGTGAAATTCTAGAAATTGGATTTTGATCACATCATAGAATTCCCACGTATCCTCGTATTCAGGTAGATCCTGCCACTTGATCAAGACTTTTGTCCTCCCATCCATTAACTTCCTTGCTGCCCTTACTTCTTTCGGGGTTACTTTAAGTTCCATCTCTTTTGTCAGAAAAAAGGGAATTTGCTGAGATGGGGTTGTGTCATGTAAGGACCTTTTGAGTTGGGAGACATGGAACACTGGATGAACTCCGAATGTAGGGGGTAGATCTAATTTATAGGCTACAGCTCCACATTTCTCCATCACCTTGTATGGTCTATAGTGGTGAGGGCTCAACTTCTCATTGGATTTTTTTGACAGTGGTTTCAGTTTGTAAGGATGAATCCTGACATAGACAAATCCCCTATTTCAAAATTCACATATCTCTTTTTCTTGTCAGCACAAGTCTTCATGTTCTGCCGGGCTGTCTCCAAATGAGTCTTCAATTCTGTCAACAGTTTGTTGCGTTGAGAAATGGTTTCATTCACCTCTTGTACCAGTGAATTCACCTCCTCCAGCCTAAAGAGTGTTAAGGGGTCCCTTCCATACAACGCCTTGAAGGGAGTCATGCCTATGGACCGGTTATAGGTGATGTTGAATCAATACTTAGCCCATGGAAGCCACTTCACCCACTACCTTGGTTTATCCACAGCAAAACACCTCAGATAGGTCTCAAGGCTCCGGTTGACCACCTCAGTTTGCGCATCATTCTCCAGGTGATATCCAAAGCTGTATTTTAGCACTATTCCAGCCATTTTGAACATTTCCTTCTAAAAATTGCTAATAAACACCCTATCTCTGTCTGACACTATGGATTTTGGAAATCCATGCAACCTCACTACCTTTTGAACAAATAATAGCAGAAAAAAGGTGTGCCAAGGGTATGAAATGCCTATACTTCGTTAATCTATCCACCACCACCATTATTGCCTCACACCTTATCTTGGCAAGCCAACCATAATCCATGCTAATGTCTTCCCATACTTGGTTTGGAATAGGTAAGGGTTGAAGTAATCCAACTAGGTGCATAGCTTGATATTTATGCTACTGACAGATCACACACTTGGCTACATAATCCTGATTGTCTCTTTTCATGCCCATCCAATACACCCACTCTCCAATCCTTTTGTACGATCTTAGATACCCCATGTGGCCACCTATTGGGGAATCATGGAACTCCTTGATTAACTGTGGTATTCGGGCTGAAGTCCTTGGAATCACCAATTTCCCTTTATATAATAGACACCCTTTTTTCATGGTATATCCCTCAGGTACAATATTTCCAGTGATGATGTTCTGCACAATTTCTCTCAATTGCTCATCCGTTTTAACTTCAACTCCCAGGTCTTCCATTCGCTCAAATTGCCAAAGAGAGAAAGCTTGTAAAGTCATCTCTTCACCCCTCCTAGATAGAGCATATGCTACTCTATTCTCCTTACCAAGTTTGTACATAATTTTAAATTTGTAACCCATCAATTTTGACACCTATTTCTATTGGTCAAGATCAATGACTCTCTATTCCAGCAAATACTTGAGAGCCTTTTGGTCAATTTTGATCACAAATGAGTTTCCCATTAAGTAGTGGTTCCACTTCTTGACAGCATAGACAATGGTGATGTAAACTAAACTTGACTGAGCTCTAGTTGAAAGAACTTGGCTGTAATAGGCGATGGGCCTTCCCTTTTGCATTAACACAGCTCTTAATCCTCCTCTAGATGTGTCAGTTTCAATTTCAAAAGGTATAGAGAAATCTGGCATTGCTAATACTGGCATTGTGGTCATGGCTTGCTTTAAAGACTCAAACGCTTGCTGTGCATGTTCTGTCCACTTGAAAGCATTCTTCTTAAGTAAGTTGGTGAGTGGTGCAACTAATTTCCCATAATGCTTGACAAATCTCTACTAATACCCTGTTAATCCCAAGAAACCCCCAAGAGCTTTGAGATCCTTGGGTACAGACTTCACCATGGCTTTTACCTTTGAGCTATCTGCTTCTACCCCTTCACCTGAGATGACATGTCCCAAGTACTCAAGTTTGGTTTGAGCAAAGGCACACTTCTTTGGGTTAATTATTAATTGATGGTGTCTCAAGACTTCCATAACTTTCCTCAAATGCATCAAATGGGTATCAAAATCAGTGCTGTAAACTAGAATGTCGTTAAAGAATACCAACACAAACCTCCTTAAATATGGCTTAAATATGTCATTCATCAGAAATTGAAATGTGGAGGGCGTGTTAGTTAGCTTGAAGGGCATAACCATGAATTCATAATGACCCTCGTGTGTCCTACACATTGTCTTCTCCTCATCTCCAGCCTTCATGCGAATTTGGTGGTAGCCAGATTTGAGATCCAACTTAGCAAACATTATAGCCCCTCCAAGTTCATCCAAGAACTCGTCAATTGCGGGTATTGGAAACTTATGCGACACTATCAGCTTGTTAAGGGCCCAATAGTCTACACAAAAGCATTAGCTACCATCCTTTTTCTTAACTAGCAGTACCGGGCTAGAGTAAGGGTTGCTACTTGGTCGAATAATACTAGTAGCTAACATTTCGCTAACTAATCTCTCAATTTCTGCCTTCTGTGAGTGTGCATATCGATAAGGCCTTATGATGGGGGGTTGCTCTCCCGGCTTGAGGACTATAGCATGATCCCTTGACCTATGTGGGGGAAGTTTTCCGATAGGTTCACACACCTCCTTATATCCATCTAGCAGACTTTGAATTTCCTCCCTCACTGTTTCCCTTTCCTCTTTCATGGTGATTTCTCCAAACTCCAGGAAATACCCCTACCCCCCATTTTTAATGGAGTTCAATATGGCATTTAAGGATACCAAGGTCTTCACCAGCTTAGGATCTCCTTTAAGGCACCTCTGTTGTCCATTAATGAAGAACTTCATTGTTAACCTCGTCCAATCCACTCTTGCTTCACCCACTGACTGGAGCCAAGCAATCCCTAATACCACATCTGCCTCCCCCAACTCAAAGGGGTAAAAATCTTGTTGAATCTTTACCTCTTGCACTTCTAGTTCTAGCTGCTTGCATACTCCATTGTTATTCACCTTATACCCATTTCCCACGGTGATAACATAATTTGAAGTAGTTTGGGGCTCAATAGCTAATTGTTCTACCAACTTGGAGCTAATGAAGTTGTGGGTGGCTCCACTATCAATCAAAATCAGCACATCTACACCCTTGAGTTGCCCTATAAGTTTCATGGTCCTGGGACCCGCCACCCCAACAATGGAGTTCATAGACAGCTCAATTAAAGCTTCCTTCTTCTCTTCCTCCTCAGCCTCGTCATCTTCCCCCATCAATAACAGCTGCAAGGACTAATTTTTGCATCTATGTGTTGGGCTGTATTTTTCTTCAAACTTGAAGCATAACCCTTGCTCCTTGTGCCTAGTGATCTCTACTTTGGATAGCCTCTTGGGTTTCCTTTTAGTCTGTGAGTTACTGTCAGTGCTAGACCTACTTTCACTCTTGTTCTTTTCTTTAACAGTGTTTTCCCCTCCTTTGTTGTTACTATTTTTGGTTGAACTCCGCCGGTTGCTTCTTACCATCTGCATGGGGTTAAAGCTTTTAGTATACTTGAACCCACTCCACTTCCCTTTGTTGAATCCCTTCATTACTTTGTTTTGCTTCTTCTCTCTAGCCTGTTCCAATATCATATTCCTTTCTTCCACCAGAATAGTCATATCCATTAGCTGTTTCAGAGTGGTGGGACCCATCATCCTCACCTCAGCCCGTGTTTCTTTTTTCAACCTCTTTTAAATGCTCCCATAAGAAGTTCGTTGGATGCTTCCTTCATGGGTGCAGTGATTAGCTCAAATTGTTCCCTATATTCCACCACCGTTCCTTCTTGCTTGAGCATCATTAGGATTTTGTATTGGTCCCCCAACTGCCAGCTGTGAAACCGGTCCAATAACTCTCTTTTGAACCCCTCCATGAGCTCACTGGTTCTTTGGCATCCAGCCATTGAACCCAGTTGAGAGCTCTCCCTTCCAGGCACACAGCCACTGCTTCAAGCTTCTCGGGCTCCCCCACATTGTTCAACAAGAAGTACCATTCTACCTTAATATCCATCCCACCGGGTCATCTCTAGAAAACAAAGGGAGCTCGAGCTTTCTGAATCTGGATGCTTCACCAACTTCATTCATTGAACTGTCATTCATTGTCTCCCTCGCTCCTGATGGTGCCTCAACCACCTCCTTGCTTTTGTTTAGCTCTGTTGCACCTTTCTGTATCTCACCCACCTTCTCGCGTAAGTCCATCAGCAGCTCCATGACTGTTGATAGCTGGTTTTGCATCTCCCCCATCATCTTTTCCAATATATCAATTCTCTTTTCCATTCTGGTACCCACCATTCCCTTTCAAAATTGTTGCTCTGATACCAGTTTGATGGAACTCTCTGATATCACTTTGTACTTAAAGAAATAAGTGTGTCAAGATAGCAGAATAATAGGATATAGAGAAAATGGTAAAGGCAGAAGAAAACCAGAAACCAAAAAAGAACACTGACAAATGAAAATGCCCCCTGATGTTCGAGAGATCAGGGTCTCTCCCCAAGTTCCCAGAAGAATTTTTGCCTGCCTCTTCCCACTAACAGCCACCCACTAAAATAGTGCGCTGCCTACCCCTTAACACTGACAGCCAACAATAAAATAGTTCTCCTCCCACGTGATGGACCATCACGGTGCTTCTGCTCCATTCTTTTAGAATATCCCTTTTTCCCCATCCTGATGTCTGATCTCCTTGTCTCCCTTCCTCCGGTTGTAGAACTGTTGGGCCTTCTTTTGCTTGGGCCCAACATTTTTTCATTAGTCCAGAAGCACAGAATAAAGCTAAAGGACAAAGAGTTAAAGGGGGAAGAGTTAATGGAAGTTTGAACATAATGTTCAACCACTAATGTCATCAATTTAAATCAAAAGCTCTTCAATTTTTTTATTTAAAAAAAGAAAAAGCAACATATGCCTCTTTTTTTCACACCAGAAAAAAAAAAAAATGGGTTGCCTACTTGTTCATTTCCTTCTTTATTCAAAAGTTTATTTTTTGTCTTACCACAACTGGTAAAGAGGAGATAAATGACATTTGAACTTGATCATGTAGACTCAATTCTTACATGCTGTTCCAACTTCTAAGCAACTTCGTTTTTCGAGGTTAATTGGATCCAATATTTATCTCTAGCTAAGTTGAAAAGATTTGCACAAATGTTGTCAAAGAACACAGACTTATTACAAAAAAATTGCAACTGCATACATAGTTCCATATGAATTCCCTAGCGCTCCATTTGCTTTCAACAGAAAACACAAGACTCTCAATATAGCATTCTATATGGAATTCGAGAGACTCAAATTGCACAAACTCTACATCAACAAATCCTCCAAGCTCTGAACCGATCTACAATTCTGGAATAAATAAAGCTCCTAGCTAAGACAAGAAATCTTGTATTTTAGAATATCCATAAACTCAAACTCCTATTTTCAGACTTGTTGGAGAATTCGACATGCGTTGGACAACAAAAGTGCCACAACATACAATCAACTTGTGTGTGACACATGGCAAAATGAAAAAAAATTCAGCTTGGACACAGCTTCCATTTTGATGGACTAGAAATTCCATTTTGATGACGACATAAAAGTGTTCTTTCATGATTGTGCAGATATAACCCTTTTAACATTTTTTTGGTTTAGTAGACATTTTCAAAAATAATAGTGAAAGGCATATAATGCTCACTTTGTTATTTTCTTTGGGACTCATAAAATGGTCAGTTTAAAATTAAGACTTGCGTATCAGACACACACACACACACACACACACACACACACACACATATACACCAAGATTCATAAACCCTTATCAGTGTGAGACTATATAATACAAAAAATATATACAAGCAAGGAAATGACTATAGCACGTCCCAATCTTGGGAGTACATTCACTCCCAATATTTCTGCTCGGACATATTACCTGTATATACCATCCACAGCTAAGGGATGAACTGCAAAGGATCTTTGCAGCTGCAAGCCTTTCCATTTCTGATCCATTTAATGCAATATCGTGTAACTTCTCTATCTCTGGCAGGCTAGGAAAGGAGAAAGTTGGGAGAATCAATCATCAGCAGTTTCATGACACCAGAATTCAATTAAAAATGACACAGCAAACCTTGAGGCAGGGGTCACCATAAGGGAATTTATTAAGGAATCATTTAATGGTGTTCCTTCCAGAAATGTTAACCATGGAGACTTTTCAACTGGTGATGCATCTGGCAAGGACATAGCAGAAGTGGACACATAACCAGGCCAAAAGTACACTGATGTATCCATTAATTGTCTTGCAATACAAGCTTCTACAATGAGGTGCCTCAAGTTACCACCTGAAATATAACAATTAGTCCAAAACTATTTGAGATTGTGGACCAAAAAGACATGAAGTGACTACATCCATTCCCATGAATGCATAAGACATTAATTATAATTAGCTAAAACAATAGTACAGATGGAAGTAAATATCATGTTTCCAAAATAACCTGCTTTTGTAAAAGTACAAGCCTGATTTCTGGTGCCAGAACCACCTTCTCCATTCGTGGAATTGTATATGAAGTAAGCTGCTTTCATAGCTGCATGATTAGCTGCACCAACAACTAATTCAGGAGGGCATAGGAGGCTAGAAAAGTGACCAAGTATCTGAACAGATGAAATCAGTCCCTGTTTCCTAGAATCATCACTCTTCCTCTTCATTTCACATCTGAATTCAGATACCAACGATACTTGAACAGAAGATGAATTAGTTTCAATTTCATCCTTTAGAACATTTGCAATTGCCAAGGGAACAATAGATAAAAGTACAGAAAGACGAGCCTCAAGATGCGGAATAGGGCCTTCAGGAGGATCACGTTCCTGTAATAGCCATGAAGGATAAATTATTCATTTGATGAATATTTCCAGGTAAAAAAAAAAAAAAAAGACTAAGCTGAATCAATCTCAACTCTCTGCACAAGCCGAAGGGCTGAAAGCCAAAGTGCTAGAAAAGTTTCCTGCCAGCTAGCCTGGTTAAATATATGTAGTGTCTTGATTGCTTCTGCAAATAGGTCATGAATATTAAAAAGACATGAATCATTCCAATAGGAAGTAATAATATATATTAGAGAAGACATCAATTCCTCCCAAAAATATACAGTCAAAACAAAGTATAACAGGAAGTAAGCAAAAATAACTTAAAGGAAAACACTATGAGAGGATTTACCTGTGAGTACATCAATAGCTGATTTGGCAGGAAGTTGTTTAGAATCCATAGCATTCTCCATATATATATCAAAAGGAACCCAACAAGGAGACTGACAATATGAGTAGTTGCATCTCAACAATGTCTTAAGCGATCCAACATCAACAAGAGTCCCAACCAGCTGATGCTTATTTAGGTGAAATTCAAAATCAAAAACTCTACGAATGTTGGCAGACACTTTTGTTAGGACCTGGTGTGCTAATTTTAATCCTGAATATGCTAATTCAGGGGATTCAAGAAATTGGATCCTTTGCAGGAGGCAATTGAATTTTTCTGGCCTATCATACATGATGAATGACAGAAGAGAAAAAAGTTTAGTCAATTTCCCCAGATCATATTTTATTACACAATTAAATAAGCGGATACAAGATTTGCATGCAAACGTTGCATAAGAAAAACTAAATTAAATGCTTCAAGTACTAGAATAGATTGTCCTCCTGCGTGGTTAGACTAGAAATGTCATCATAACTAGAAACTATTGCACATGCATAGGCACTTCAAAACAAATACAACTATCTAAAATAACTCAAAGCTGAAACAATTTACATTCCACCAAGCCAAGTAAGCAAAGTTTAAGAATCTTTAAAAGCCCCAACCTCAAGCATTTACTTTAGCCTTTCAATACGACCTTAGCTCACATGGCAATTTTTCTCTTTCCTTCCTCCTTCCATTCTTCTATTGGTGATCAAGGTCAAAAGGTCCCTAGACATATGCCTATGTTTGACCATCCAGTCAGAAAACAACCCACCATATAACTTCATCGCTGAGTAAATTTTATCTTGATTAGTGACTCATAATTTAATTATAAAATAACATAAAAATCAGTAGAACACTATTTATCTGAATCCAAAGAGTGTCATGTGACACAACTCTGAAGCAACAAGCTCCCACTTCCATCACTTCTTCATTTTGTATTCTTTCACATGATGGAAGGAAAAAAGAAACTTAAATTTGAAAGAGTAATCCTTAGTCTTAAGAATAAGCTTCCATTGCATTAAGCAATACTGCTATTTTCTCTCCCTCTTGGGTAGTGAATCAACAGAAGATGGTAAAATTTTCCTTATGCTTATAAGAACATCTTACAAATTTTCTATAAAACTTGTATCACTGTTGTTCTCATACAGGTTCAAATACCTCACTGATCGCAAGAGATGGCATAACTAGCATCTTGCATAGTTATCCTATTCTCCCCCTCCATTCAAAAGTTTACTCCACTTCTTTGGTCTCTAATAATACTTTTCTAGATAAAAAAATGTTCAGAGTGCAAACTTAATGAGATCTTATCTCATTCAATCGTTGTTGCTGCATTGTTGTGCTGCCAGGCAATGGTTGAACTTGATGTTATCAATGTTTTGAGCTCATAGGTCAGGCTAAAAGCTGATTACAACTTCTGGGTTTCTCAGATGGTAGATATGTAAGAAATTAGAAGCAAGGTTTTCTGACATTAGATTGAACTATCAAGTCAAAAGCTTAAAGGACCAAATATAAAGAGTAGGAGCAGATACATGTTCAACAGAACAGATTGCAGAAGAATTGTTGCTTTCCTGCTTTCTGTTAATCTTTCCAAAACCTCTAAGGCCATGAAGGCATTCTTTTTCCTTATCTGTTCACGATATTCACTTCTTTTGACACAGTGTGTCACCTTAGGATCAATGTCCATATACTGGTCGCTTTTGGGATTCAAACATGGGTTTTCACAGAGCTTCGTTTGTATTCCCCAGTCAGCTAATGTGCTATCAATCAGTGTAGTGATAATGCTGTAAAAGAACAGCACAAATACATGACCAAGCTCCAGAACATGAATGTTATAGGTCTGAGAAAGTTGAAGGGCAGTGTCAACAGAATTTATTATCCTGCAAACAGAAATGATGTTGTTAAAACTTTATACCATTGATTAAATTTGTATTCAGACAGTACCATGCAAAAACTAAGCATATCCATTTGTCAACTCTAGCCTATTCAAGTCTCCATTGTTAGAAAGGGCAATGCAGAGGAAGACATAGAATATTCTTATTGAAGTCTTGGGAACTGTACAAACTGTTTTGACTATATGTTTGCCAGATCACAAGCCAGGAGTGCAAAATCATCCAAAATATCCTTTTTTTATTAATGATTTTTCTTTAGAAAAAGACTTCTCTTAAGGGGAAAGAAATAATCTACATGGGCCAGGGTGAGTAATCATCTAAGGAGCACATAATAAATGGCAGATTCAACAAAAAGCCATATAATCAATTCTATACCTTGAGTAGATTTCTGATTGGCATTTTCATATAAACCTTAATCATATATGTGCATTCTGTTAAACAGAAGGACAAATGAAATCGACTAAACCTCCACGTTTGATATGTACTAAGCTTCTTCAACCCTCATATTCACTAAGCAAGAAATTTCAAGGAAAATAAATAAAATTAGCATATTTGGCTCTCTATAGCTATTTGACAGATCCGTAGAGAAAACACCAAAATCTATCGAGTAGATACTTTAATCATCTGTAGGGACACACATCAATGGTGCTTCCCTAAATTTCGTAATGCATTTACATCAGAAAAATTAAATAACAAGAAAGATCGTAATTATGTCATGCTATCTCTTGAAGCAAATAAATATAATCCAATCATAGCACAAAGAGCACCTCCACTCAAGCCATAATGAAAAAGAGATGGCATTTACTTTAATTTGCAAGAATCTGCCACAGCTGGATCAAATGAAAATGCATACTGGCAGAGAAGTTCAAGAAAGAGCCTATAGGCCTCTGGTTGACAATGTCGATGAGGAACTATCCTGTAATAAGATGTGAGAATAATGAAGGAACATATCTCGCAAAAGCATCAGAAATCGATGACTTAACCAGGTGCAGAATACTGATTAGTGAAAAGAAAAGAAAAAAAGCATCTGAATATTGTCCAAAAAATTGCAGTAACAGATGTACATCAACTGAATACCGTGATAAGAAACAAAGCAACTGTAAAAGACAAGCAGGGATTTTGTATATAATAGCTCTGAGGATGACAGATACACAGCAGCTAAATGCATTGACAAGAAACAAAGCAACAACGAAAGTTTACACATTGTCCATTCAGTGCTGATGCTGCATTGCATGCTCATTATAACCAGAAACGCCAAGACATATATTTTTAACTTGCTTATACTATTAAGAGAGACGAAGAGAGAAAATAAGCACAAATGTAACCCAGGAGTCAAGGAGAAATACACTAAACCCGTCAAGCAAGCTTCTTTTACATATGTAAATGAAAACCAACTAACCTAAAATAGATATACAAACAGAAATAGGAGGACCTGGAAGAAAGGAGTGAGAGGACTTGGAGTGGGAAGAGGAGACGGGAGGAAAGGGCTTGATGAAGGAACTTCCACAAAGAGGGGTGATTGTAATCGAAGCAGAGATGAGAGACCAACAGCTCGGCTAACCCAGGGCTTGGCAACCCAAGATTCAAAGACCTTAGATATTCGATCAATTCTATCACCCAATTCAACGTAGATTCTTTTCGTTGAAGGAACCGCTTCACCCTTTCTAAAACCCCTTCCTTCACTTCATTCCACTCGCACTCGCAACCCGACCCCATTATTATTCTTCTCCCTATGGAACTGGGAATGCAACATTTAAGCTCATATCATTCTCTTCTCACTCATTAGTAATTGTCAACATTCCAAATTAAAATTTTTTTATGTTCGCCAAGGACTTTTGACTGGTGGTTGCCGCTTGCACGGGAATACTGTCACCGCACGACACGAACCCCACTTGAGGGGTAGGTGACACCGTGGCAGATACTACATGTCCTCACTCCTCACTGGTTTTGTCATCATGAAACGAAATTATTACTTAAATTATTAAATATATAATCAAATACAAATTTAAATCATTGAGAGCCAATCATTGAAAAAAGCGACAAGGCATAGGATCATGGATATAGTTTATTGTCTGAGGAAAAAAATATGGAAGATCCAGTAGAAAATGACAACATAAAACAACAACATCAATTAAGGAAATTCCTAAAGAATCCGAGTCGGAGCTGCCATAGGAAAAATGAGTTTTTATTAGGTATGTGCGTAAAAATTCTAAATTTGATGGCGTATAATTAAATAACACAATAAACTTATTTTGTCACGAAAAATGGAACTTCCCATATGGTTCCATTTCGTGTCGAGCTGAATCACTTGCTTTGCATATTTTCTCCTTCGTAATTCTGAATTGCCAATTGAAATTTGTATTTTCACAAGGACAAAAGCAAGCAGTACTTCATATGAAATTACAAGTTGATATTGATTATATGATACTGCTTCTTACCAAAATTAAGGGAGTTAACAAGTCGAATCGGTTCGATATGAACAAATTTTTCAACCCAATCAATGAACTGATAATGGGTTGGTTCGGATTGGTGGGTTGACATTATTATTTTTCTTTTTATTAAAAAGGGCCAAAAAAAAGAGAAGAAGAAAGAGTATTCATAGCAATGATTCGATCTAAACTCCAGAGAACAAAAGGGCATCCATATTGTCTAGAAAGCGTTTAGATGCCACGTGAACGAGTCAAGGGGTGAGATACCGTGAATCCCCGCAAGAAGTATATGTCTTGTCTAATATCAATAAGCTTCGTTTAGTAATCTTTCTCTATGATGAAGGGTCCGTCGCAGTTTGAACGGAACTTACCAAACTTGGGATATCATCGGATTGATTTCAGAGCGTAATATCCGAAAACGTACGACACTTTTTTTGGGCTTGACCAGGTTCAATCAAATGGAGTTCTATGACTTGATTAGAGTAACGAAATATAATTTCAAAATAAATCTATATTTTATATAATTTATCTTATAGAATAATCTTTCGTAAATTATAAACTAATTTTAAGTAATATATAGAGAAAAATACAATTTTGATATCTCACTTTTGACCTTGAATTAATTTGGTTATTAAAAAATGGATAACATGAAAATAATAATATAAAAATAAAATTCTTAAGAAAATGATGATCCTTCAAAAATAAATTTAATTATCCAAAAAGACTAAATCAGTTTATTTTTTTTATTATTATTATGAAAAAAAATTTAAAAAAAAAGAGCAAAATATCTTTAAAAAAATTTTAAAAAATATTAGAGCTCAAACAATGAAAGAATGAGAAAATAAAAATAAAACACATAAAAAAGATTGAAAACAAATTGTGGCATTCACTCTTGTAACTTTTAGTTTATACTCAATATTAACATATAAGTATAAATATACATTAAGAAAGCAAAAGATAAAGAAGTATGGCTTGACACATAAAAAAAAAAGATAAAGAAAAGCTAAAAAGAAAAAAGTAATTTTATTTTATTTGAAAAACAATAAGGGCCGAAAAAAAATTCGTTTCTATTATAAGAGGCCAAAACTAATTAATGTATATATAGAGAGAGAGAGAGAGAGAGAGAGACATAAAACTGTAACTCTATTGCTAATTATAGACGACCAACTAAAATGTCAGAGTTTATGATATGGCTTTCGATCCTTTGTGAACTTTATATATCTGTACTGTATTTTGTAAGTTCTAAAAGTTCAACTTCACCAAAAATTGCTGAAAAACCTAAAAACTGAAATGATTTTGTCACCTCCAAACTAGTTGGCTAATTCCTCACTTCTTCCATATTTTCATATCATATGATCGTCCTAGCATTTGGATGGATTTTTCATATAGTTAAAGGATGAAGGTTAGCTATTAGGTCCAATTAATCTTTGATGATAATAAATTCATTTTATTTTCAAGACTTGTTCTAAAATTATTTTGCCAGTTTTAATAGGACAAAATTTAGTTATTTAACTGTTTATTTTGTTTTGGCCCAAGTTATTTAAATGACACCTAAAAAAAATTTCCTTAGCCTAAAAATATTTTGGCCTAGAATCATCCTAAAATGTTTTTGGCCCAACTTTATAAGGAGCTTAAATTGTTTTTGTGGCCCAAATATTATTCATATTATAAAAGCTCAAAGTTACCCAATACTAATCATTATTATGATCAAATCAGACAAATAAAAAGCCTCTCTACTTTTTCATAAAGCTTACAAAGACAAAAATGGCTACACCAACCTTTGTCAAGTACAAAGAAGACCACCGATAAAAAAGAAAAAAAAAAGGTACAAAGAAGACCAAGTCAAAGACAGAAAAAGTGGTAGCTTTTCGCCATATTCAGAAAAAGCAAGAGACAAGAAGGTTTTTCAGTACATGAAACCATCTTTATGAAGAAACCAACAAAATCTTAAATGCTGGATAGCAAGGGGTGGCCGACGCACTGTTTAAATTACTCCAACTACAGATTGAGACATCATCCACGACGGTGCACTTTGAGCTCCACATGTCTTCTTCCTCCAACATTCCAAACAATATCTTATAGTATAAAGTTGACTCTCAGATCTTTCTTATACTACTGGACGAAGTTAACTATATTTGCATTGAATGAGTTACAAATTTAAACAACAACGCTCAAGAGAGGCAATTTTATAAAAGGAAAGAGTCAGAAAATGAAGATAATAGAAGAGAATTGAACATAATATCATCTAAGAGGAAATTGCATGATTGTTAATACTGTGCTTAGTGTCAAGTACCTAAGTTTGACTTTTAAGATCATGAGTTCATTAAGCTTAAATTGTAAATCCATCTAAAAATAACCCAAATCATCCTATTTTACTAAAATCTTTCCTGAGCGAAAATTAATTGATGGTTAACTGAGTGAAAACCTATTTGTGATAATTTAAGGTAAGCTTAAACCCTGTGTTGAGAATTAACACTGTAAAACCAGCTAGTGTAAATGTTTAGAGTTATTCAGGTCAAAACCCTATTTAGTGGAAAATCTCTTATTATAGAAAGGAACTAAACATAGGACGGAGTTGTGTGAACCAGCATAAATTGATTGTGTCATTCCTTTTCTTTACTGTTTTCAAAAGTACTCCTTGTCACTAAGATTTCTTCAAGTCATTAAAAATAACTTTCAAGTATTTGAGTTTCAATTTTCAGTCACTAAATTTGTTTACTTGAAAGTTAACTTTAAGCACCTAAACAATATTTTTGAAAATATCTATTTTTAAAAAAGAAAGTGTTTAAATTTTTCATATAAGCACATATTCACCCCTCTTACACTATCATTAACTTCATCTAGTTGTTCAATTAATTGTCATGCATTACAAAAATCTACTGATAAATTAAGGTAACACTGTGGAGCAATAAAATAGTAAGAAAGCGACAAAAATCTACTATACACTATAGTGATAAAATCTCAAAATGGCATAATGATTATCAAAACCTTATAAAGAAAAGCAAATATTGGCTATTTGAACCAACTTTTATTAAAAGATAGCTTTCATAGGAGTGACAATGCAAAATAGATCCTTGTTATAGGGATTATATAATAGGGAATGTTGTGTTTTCCTATGGGATAACACAAGTTTTTTTAAAAAAAATTTTAAAATTAGCACAGCCCCTTGGATGGGGGGCTAAATACAACCATAGCATCATCCATACTAGTGATTGCAAGAGTGTTGGAACAAAAGTATAATAATATATTCATTTGCCATTGTTCTACCACTTGTAATCACCACTTGAGGAATCACCTACAATGATAGATTTTTTAGTAAAATTATATGTTATTAAATTTTGATTTAATAATCTATATTTTTATATTTTTAATTTAATTTTTATAAAAAAAAATTTTTTATTGAAAAATTTATATTATTGCATATAATCTTATCTTTAAACTATAATTGTCTACTTATATTATCATATAAACCCACAAAAAATCTTTCCTAATCTTCACAAGTGGACAAAATTGTCATTGCACTCTCATCTTTTCTATCTTTATTTTATTTTTAACAACAAATGTCACTTAGTAATTTTGCCTTGCTTCTATCTCTAATTGATTATAATTTCAATTTATTACTTTTTCTAGAAAGTAATTAAACTTTTTGTTATGCTCCTTTTTGTTTGTAAAATAGGGATAAAGATTATATGCAATGGAGACTTGAAATGTATTCTAACATTTTCTTATAAGATTTTAAATGTAAATTTTTTTTTAAAAAAAATTCTACCTTCATCAATAGTGATTGAATTCATTGTTAGCAATTACCTTAACCGTAGAAAATATGATTTCATTTGTATTGCAGACAACTGAATACTATTGGCTTATTTAATTGGCAGAATTGTGTATGATGGAAAAGGAATAGGAATGGGAGAGGGAGTGGGAGAGGAAAAAGGATAGTAAGTATGTTCGTTTGGTCGCATGTGGAATGAAATAGAAAGGATATCGTGAAGTTATGTTTGGTTCACTGATTGAGGAAAGGAATGGAAAGGATGTGGGGTGAAGTTACCATTTTGCCCTTAAAAGTGAAAGATAAAAAAATAGTGACAAGTGGTTTAGTTGAATGCCACATAGCTTAGGGTAAATAAAATAAGAAGTAACCAAAGGGCTGGGGTTTAGGGTTTGCTGGAGCCTCATTAGTTTTGATTGTGCCCCTTCGTTGCTTTTGTCATCGGTGTTGGTGGAGGAGATTTGAGCAGTCATTGCTGTTGGGTTGTGTCATTTTGTTCAGTGAAGCTCCTGTGGACATTTTTTCACAAATAAAGGTATGTCGTTGGCCATTTTTGGCTTTCCTTATTTGTTTTTGCTTGTTTTAAGAAAAGAAAGAAGCATAGTAGTAGCATGCGTTGTTATTATTTGAACAAGATTTAGTGAAACATGGGTTTTTCATCGTCCACTGAATATTGTTGTAACACTTACTGATCATTTTAAAAGGTTGATGCCAATATATATAGTATTAGACTTTGAGAAGTTATTATGCATTAAATTGCATAGAGCCCTTCATATCTAAAGGTATTGTAATAGTTTTATTACTAGAATGCTACCCGTTTATATTTTATTTAATTTCAGGTAACATTCCAAAAGAGTTTCCTAATTGTGAGGGCTAAAAGAGCCCTACTAGTAATGCAGAGGATTTTATTCCTTATTTTGTTGGGGTTTTATAGTTAATTGCACATATGATCTTTTTAATTAATTTGATAAAGTTATTATTCCATCTGCTTTCATAATAGCTTATGTGAAACCAGTTTTCTTTGTTCAGTGGGATAATGTTTTTTCATGGAATAATGATGTAGTATTTTTTTTTAATATTAATAGTTACATGAATTTTAAGAATCACTCATTATTTATTTTTTACTTGCGAAGGAGTCTTCAAATTGATACCAGTAAGTTAGAACAATGGTAGTCAAGAATAAATTGATACACTAATGTTTATGGAAATATGGCCTGTACATTAAAGTTTGGATATCTTGAGGGAAACTTGTGTATATCTGATATGCAAGCACAGATTAAAGGAAAGACTGAAGTTGAAGCTAAGTTGTGATGTCAAAATATATGCTAATAGTTCTAATGCACATGAGAAAGGTGAATTTGTTCTGAGAAAATTAGTCCTTGTCAATATAATCTAATATATGTTTGTTCAATTATGTTGCAAATCAGCATGTCAAATTCAAGTGTGGATGAGAGTTCTGGTGGTAGGCCTTTTGTGTTATAGAATAGGGATTGTTTTGTGGTCAAAGAGCTGCCATTAAGATATCAAAGTCGAAGAAGAACCCAAACCGTTTGTATGCAAAATGCGAGGATAACTGATCAAGTTCATTGATTAGCTTTCTAAGCATGTTGAATATCAAAGAATTGAACCAGAACCATGTGACCACTTGGAAGATATGTGCAGAGTGAGCAATGAAATCACAAGACTGAGGCAACATGTAGATAAGATTGAGGATGGGTTTGGGGGTTTCAACCTGGGATATGTTTTAGTTATGGTGGTAATCCTAGTTCTGCTATGTAAGGGTAATTAGGCTTTTGTCACTGATTGTGGTAGAGAGGGTAAGGGTTATTTGTCTTGTATTTGGGTTCAAAACACTGCTACGAAACATATTTTATGTATGAAAATTGGGGTTTTCCTTTTTGTGATTGATGTATATGGAAGGAACATAGTAGGTTGAAAAACTTGGCCTAAAATTTTATAGGCATTTTGTTATGTTTATGGGCCATGTAATTATTGTACTATGTAATGTATAAGTACCTATGTTGGTTGGCTTATATTGTTGCTTTATGATTGTGTGGGTGTGATGTACATGTGTTGTAAGGTCCATATGGGCAAGAATCTTGTTAGTTGACTTATATTATTGCTTTATGGCTATATGGGTATAATGTGCGTGCAAGTGTTACAAGTCAAAGAGTGAAAATCATCTAGAAGGTTTCAATCACCATGAATAAGTTAAGAACTAAAAGGCTTTAATGCAGACATTGGAAATCTTTCTATTGTCATCATTAAATAGTAAAAATTTAAATATAGGCTTAATTTTTTCCTTAAAATGCAGTGAATACTCATGGGATAAATTTTTCATGAAATCACAATGCTTGAGAGACTTGGGAAAACTTGCATCCTCTTATTTAAATTTTTTTTATTTTGAAAAGGGATGTTCACTGCGACGAACAACACAAAAGAGGGGTATTGAGTAAGGGTATTGAGTAAGAGGGGTCTTTGTCATGGTGAACTACATAGAAAGTATGCTTAGTTATTGGAAATAAGTAGTTCGCCGTGGCAAAAATCAGGTTTTGCTGTAGTGAACTGCACAATAGTATAGTTCTTCAAAAAAAAAAAATTTCCTTTTTAAAATTTTTAAATTTATCACATGCAATTATAAAGATTCACAAGTATCCAATACCAAATGCAACATCCGACACAAATTCATGGTTAGTAGACATTAGTTTACCAACGTAAAAAGGGCTACATTTGTAGCATAAAAATAAAATCTAAACATAACATATCATTTCAATAATCAATCCCTCCCTTACAGTCTAACTTGGCATTGTCCTCAATGCATAAGGAGGACAAATTTGAGAAAGAGTGGACTACAATGCTACTTCCAATTATTATTCTTTGATAGATTAAATTACAACAAATTACATTAATAATAACTAAACCCAGTTCAAATATAAAATGTATGAGTTTTGAATATTGCAACAAGTGGTGCATAAAATGAAGCAAAAAATAAGGGATACCACATCTATAACTCAAGTAAGGGTGCAGTAAACCATATTTAATCATATCACATATACTTCCCCCACTTCATTCCATAGATGATGAATTTAATTTCAAAATACACTTATATGAGTTTGATAACCAAGGCAGGAGTTTTAGCTCATTTTACCCTTAGGTAGCATACATGCTCACAGTATCACAATACTAGCAACTATATCAGCATATAATATAGTAACACCAAGTGCCTCTATCAGCACATTACCATAATATTTACATGGTTACAAAAATTTAAGTGTCTGGCCATTGACATGCAAAAAACATTCATTAGACCTTTATTATGAGGTTACCCCATTTGGCTAGCACCTATGCCATATATATACAACTAAAAAGTCAGTCACTGCATGTGATCTAGGATTGAGTTAAATGCAGCCATCAACTTATTGTTTTTTGACAATTTCATATGAGCACGAACAAACTCATGGCTTGTCAACCTTGGGACTTGCAGCAACTAATGGATGAGATCCTCATGCTTAGTGTCCATATTGGCCTCGTAGGCCAACTTATCCCAATTTGCAAGTTACCAGCTATTTCTTGAATGGTTTTAATAAATCCCTCATCTGAATGATAGGGGTTGTTATGTGAATTCCATGGAGGGGTTGATCTCGTTATCTTGCTCAATGTCAATAAGCGGGTTAACTCTATAGATGTTGTCCCTATCAATCTCCTTGTTGACATCGCAAGCCAACTGAGCATCCTTCCCAATGGCCTTATCCTTCCCCTATATGTATGTTAGTTCATCGTAATGTGTGAATGCTTTATTCCTAAATTGGCCAGCCTTCTTGTTCACCTACATCTAGAATATTGGAGTTGAACATACACATGTGGAGAAGTAGAATATTTTGCTCATATTCCAAATAAAATGAATTTAAACATCCAAGCAAATTAAAATATATATTCAATTACTTGTTATATTCTCTTACATATAATCATTCAATCACCAATATAATAATATTAATAATGCAAGTTGTCAAAAATCACAATACATCTATAAGGAAAAACTTACAATGAAAGAAAAAACTAATGGAGGGATATGATCTAAAAACACAGTAAGCAGGCCAAGAACATCTATCAACAACTAACAATTAAGTTTCATGACCAATGATCATCAACATGTTACTTAATGGGGATTGAACTTATTATTACTACAAGTAATATATAATTAATATATATATATATATATATATATATATATATATATACATACATACATATGTATTTTAAAAAGGCAGATTAAGAGTCTCTGACTTAGAATGTTTAATTACTATATAAATATAAAAGTATACCATCAGAATGTTAGTTAATTGGTGTTCAGCAAACCATGTACTAATAACTAAAATTAGCATGGGTTGTATAAAATTAAAAGAATAAATAGACACAAAAAAAGCAAAACATACCATAAACTGGAGCTAATATGGTCATAGCGTCATAACAGTGAAGGATAAAGGACATTCTTGAACATCTCATTGTAAACCAATGATAAACAAATTAACAAATTTGCATGTGAACACTATCTTAACAGACATTGAAGAACATATGGGATCATGACCATTGCAATGAATAATTCATGCACTAGTATGGTAAGCATTATTTTGTACCTTTATATACTTGTCCCATACATGCTTCTTAGCAGTAACATACTTCTTTTCCTCATCCTATATGAATCTACTAGTGTTAACACAACATACCATATCATGGACTATTTGCACAATCCCTTGATGGTCTTAATGCGGCACTGAATGTGCGGTTGGCTCTAATTCCAATACAGGGGCATCAAATGTCCATCATCCCCTTCAAGGCTTGTAGATAGCTTGGTATAAATGGCAATCTTGCATGAATTTTTGCTCCATCTTAAGCTCCAGCAGGTAGTTAACTAACACCTTATCCTCATGCCCTGTCTACACGTGCTTTCCACTTGGTGTGCTACCACTTGAAAAAAAAAACGTTGGGAACAGATCTCCAACTACATTATCTTAACACAAACGACAACACTATATAACAACATCAATGCATATATATGACACATAATTAGGATATTATAAATCTATATCTCACCAATGACACAACACAGTGAAAGAGCAATATTCAAGTCACACTATGAATAGTTACATAATAACATACAACCACAACAATTCTGAAGTAACCATGAACAATACAATCTATTTTACAACTAGCTTAATATACATCATCTAACAGTAAAGTAGACAAAGTTACAATGTGCTTATGACCTTAAAAACCATGATGTTGACGTTGGTATTGGGTAAACATTTGAGCAGCCAATGTATCTTGCTAGTTACTCCACTCATTAGTGGGTTCCATCGTGGATATGATGGGGTTTTCATCCCCCTAGGGTGGATCTGCTTCGACATTATCTAGCTTTGCGTTAAAGGGGTCAGCTACATTTTCCCTTCAGATTAAATTATATTGCAAGCAACATGCAATTATCATCAGATTGTGAGTCCAAATGGGATAAAAGGACAAGCTCCTTAATATTACCCACCAAAGCTTGAGCATACTGAAACATTGCTCTATCACGTTACGCATAGATGCGTGCTTCATGTTGAAGTACTCACCGGGATTTGTAAGGCTATGACCTTCCCTCCATTCACCTAAATGATAACTTTGACTTCGGTACGGTGCATAGAATCCATCACAGTTGGTATACTTAGGATCCACCAAATAGTAACTCTCTACAATTTGGAAAATTTGCATTCACTTAATAGGTTAAAGGTAAACTATACATGTTGTCCAAGTTCACATTGATGTAAACGTAATATTTACTACATGTACCTTATGGAATTTCTAATATTGCACATTAAAGAAGTGAGTCAAAATAACATATTTATATTTAAAAAGGGAATATGTCCAGAATTTAACATTCGTCAACTCTAATTTGGCTTCAATACATACATAAAAAACCATAATAGGGGAAGTAACATTTATATACTCTATTTAAGTGTCTATAATTAACTAATTTACTAAACGTATTATAAGTAATATTTTGAATGTTATCTCAAGTTCACTCATGCTCTTTGTATATTCTTTTTTATGACTAGCAGATATGAGTTCGTGCTTTATGATTTTGTTCTAGCTAAACTCAACAAAGATAGAGGGTAAACTAGCATGACCAGGATGTTAGAAAATGTAGATGACCAAAAGAAGAAAGAAAAACCAAAAGTTGTTTGAGAAAGTACCAATGCATGCTTCATAAATAATGACCTTCAAATGATTTGATAATGGCATCACATGTTGTTGTTCTTTTTCTATTTTCAATATTATGGATGTTAGATACCAAGTCCACAAACTCAGAACTCATAGACTAATTCTACAGACAATATAATTGCATTAAACTTTTTTGTAATTAAGGGTCCCTTTATGTCAGCTTTGCATTTTATACCATTTGTAATTAAAAAAAGGTCGACAAAAATTATTGGTAATAAAATAATGACATAGATGACTTTTGGATAGAGTAACAACAGAATGGTAGCTAAATCACACACAACACAGTAGCTTTGGAGTAAGTATAGCAAACTCACTTTGGGGTACTCTTAGGCCATTTTGCTTGGTGATTGCATCACATAAAATTCTATCATTTGTAGCTGACCCTTCCCATCTGGATAATGCATACATGAATTGAGCATCAGGTGCAGACACTTTAAACATATTTATTGTCACTTCACCCTTTCTATTCCTATTCCTAGGCTTGTCCTCCAATGGCACCTTAATCTTTAAGTGTGTGCTGTCAAGGGCACCAAGGCAACCCTAGACATGAGCAAAGACAAATGGAGAGTTAGTGCAACAATAACATAAAACACAATGTAGAAAATCAAGGTTGTTATTACCTTGAACCACTTCCATCTTTCATCCTATGAGTTAGAAGGCACAGGTTCTGGTTGCTTCAATAGCTCCCCATCCAATTGCATCATTGGCGTCAACACTAACTAGAAATATCTACTTATTATCTCCCTAGATCAACTAAAATTGAATCGAATGACTCTATTTTTTATGTGGTGAGCAAATATGTTCAGAAATATGGCAACTTATTTATCCGTTAACATGTGTCCTGTAGTTTTCAGCCCTCTTATAGTGTCTAGCATAGCACACAATTTATCAAATGTTGCCTTATACATCTTTAGTTGGTTGAAGCATATGGTATCACTATGGTAGACCAAGCTCCTAAGGTGGGCTCTCTTGGCATGGAAGTCCAACCTATAAGATTTATCGTTAATGCACTTCTTACATTCTTAAACCCTCCCCCCATTTGGATAATAATACAATACAAGTAAATCAAACCACACAAACACCATATCACAAACACACTACGTACTCCCGTCTATTTCAATCCATGGTTGTACAATTGGCAAAATGTCAAGCACACGTTATCACAACCACATGATCCACACATAGGCGTTAGTAATTGGTCCCATTACATCTCTCCCTAATGTATAGTACAATTTTAAGTATATATCTGTGTAATATCTATGTTGTGCTTACTGGTGTCATTTTGTACACTACTCTATTCAGAGGATTGAACCCAAATTAATCAAGCATTCGATAGTATACATACTTACTAACCTCACGTGAGAGTTATGGTCAATTATCTATTAAATATTTTTACAAACAGTTGAAAAATAACTAATCATCAATTCTTCAAGATGACAAACACTGGGCAATGAATATATATACATATACCATTGTCTGATATATGTTTAAAGCTTTTTAATATATTAATGCTTGTCTAACTTCCTTATCTATTAGCTACAATAACTATCACATTTTCATAAGTATATAACATGTCTTCATGCACATTAACAGCAAAGTAAGAACTTGCTATGATTAATTGTTTATGTTATAATCGCCCAAATTTGGGGGTTCATTTATTCAATTTACAGAAATTGCTATTGTTCAACGAGTGAGCCTAAGCAATGTCAGTAACTAGTATGTACCTACTCTCTTCCATTAATTGCTATGTACCCAACCCTCTTGCACTAACTATTTTCATTTAAATGGCTAAGCATTTTTTTTTTGTTAGGAAACTGACAAGCTAGAAGGATCTAGACAACGAAAAGAGAAAAGAAATAAGCATTTGGATGATGATCAAAGACAACATAAATGTTGATTGATTAATTAAAGGAGAAACCTTATATGCATTCATTGGAACAAATAATAATTGCATACTCAAATGTACCTCAAAATATTTTTGGCTGAGATATTTTCCATTTAGTTAACTTATTTTTTTTACATTACATAGTTTTACATTGTGCAAATTTTTTCTCCAACTGTTATAAACTAAAAGAAAGTAAGGATTATTCTTAGTTATAATTTAAAAGTAGGAATATATGTTACATATAGAAGGAAAAGCATGGGACTGTTTAACTCCATCTACTCATATTTCTGATCACATTAGCTTATTGTTTTTGCAAATAAGCTACAAAGCAAAAGGCTTTGTTTGAGCATGTTTCTGAGAGGACTTGCCCTTAACATGAGTGTGAATAGAGAGAATCCATATATTTGGACTATCATGATTATAGAGAAGCAGATAATAGGAGGTGGCAAGGAGGAAAAAATGTTTCTCTATTCCTGGTAATTGTTAATTTTCTGTCTTTTTATTCTTAACTTTCACAGTATAATTGTAACTTTGTTTCCTACTTTATCTTGCCAATATTTTATTTCCTATGAATAAGATATTTGTCTAAGGCTTGGCTAGAAAGAGAAATGAAAGGCCAAACATAGACTTTTATTGAGAACCTTCTTAGTGCACCTGATAACATCATTATACCTCTTAATGGGTCTTTCTGGGTGGCTTTGGTTCAGGTCTTAAATAATGAAAGCTTATAATTAACTTTTGAACCTTAAGTTCAATCAAGATATAATATTGAATCGGTATCCTTCAAAACTAATGTTACTGAATTTCTCCCTCTATCTCATTTAATATAATTGAAGCAAAAATTCACACAATAAAAAAGTTATCAACCATATGAAAAAGCTTTGTGATATGGCTAGCAATAATGTAGTACATTAATAATTGTTTTAGCAGCAAACACAACTAACATTCAAGTCCCCTTATTTTGATATATATTACTTCAATAACAGCAACTACCTAGTGAAGAGTAATCAACTAACATTCAATATTTTTTATTCTAATATATCTGATGAATCTTTAATTATGTCTAAACTTATGGGTAGGGTTGTAGCTTGCTTTTGAGGACACAATGATAGTCATTCAACCAAAAATGTATATTTAATCAAGGTTTAATAATGGTTTTTACAAATCTTTTGCTTTGACTCAACACAGCCTATAGGGGAAAAATTTGTCCTCTATGCTTGTAATAGACAACACATTAACTAAACTTCCCTTAATCGATACTAACATGTACATTCAGTCGTTTCTACCCAATTCCTCCCTTCCCCCATGTTTCAAACACAAACATAGAACAAAGCCACAATACAAGAGCTTAAACTTTCATTTATTCAAGTAAAGCAACACCATTCTGACTCTACACTAGACATTATACATACCACCAAAAAAAAAAACCATTGTATACCATCTTCGGTAGTAAATCATGCCATAATAGCAACAGAACCATTATAAAACTTTGTAGATCTGACTAGTACAAATTACAATTATAGTTTGCATTATTTACAAATCATATTTGCCCTTAAGTACTTAATGTTTATGCATTTTTTACCATATAATTTTTATTCTTAATTAGTTAGACTAACAACTAATGCATTGATTATTAACATGGTTTGCATTACTTACAAATCGTATTCACTCTAATTACCTAATATTTTTACATTTCCTACCACATAATTTTCATTCTTAATTGGTCAGACTAACAAGTAACTAATAGATTTACTACTATTATAGTTTTTGGTACTTACAAATCAAGTTCCCCTAGTTATCAAATTTTTTGAATTTCCTACCAAGTAATTTTTATTCTTAATTAGTTGGACAAACAAATAAGTTATAGATTTATTACTATCATGTTTTGCATTACTTACAAATCACATTGGCCTTAGTTACCAAATGTTTTGACATCTTTTACCATGTAATTTTTATTCTTAATTAATTAGACTAACAAATAACTTATGAATTTATTACTACTATGATTTGTATCACTTACAAATCATGTTTGTCTTAGTTACTTGGTGTTTTTACAATTTTTTCTATGTAATTTTTCTTTTAACTAATTGGATTAACAAGTAATTTGTTTTACTATTTTGTAATTAACTTTATTGGGTCGCAGGCTGACAAATATATGCAAATGGGGGCAGCTTATTCAATGGACGCACATTCCCTCCCTCTTTTATTTTAATATTTTATAATAATAATTTTTTAAAAAATTAAAAAATAATTATATCTATATTAAATTATAAAATAAATAAAATAATAAATTTATATGAAAACTTTAACAAAAAATTATATAAATTATAGTAAAAATTGAGAAATTTCAATATATTTTAGTTAAAAAATTTAATCTTATTTTTTAAAGTTTATAATTTCATACATAACTGTATTTCAGTTTAAAAAATAAGTATCTTAATTTTTCATACTATTGTGAAAATTTTTAAATAAAATATTGATCTTTATTTAAAAATTTCATGAAAATCTATATTTCTTTTTTCTTTCTACCGTTATTTCCATTTAAATCATATTTATATATTTATTAAAATGGATCTCTTTTCTTAAAGGTGTTTACAAAGCTTTAATGAAGGGGATGATTATCGATGAAAGTTGAAAGTGTGATAATTTTCTTCTGTAATTTTATAACATAAGCGAATATGTTAAAAGTAATTTAAAGAAATTAAAGTGTTGATATTAAGATAGTTTGTTTGAACCGAAGGTATATACATATATCATTTAAATGAATATTAATTACTATAATATGAAAATAGTTTGTATGAAATATGGTTAAAAATTTATTGTTAATCATAAAGGTAACATTTTTTTTGGTTAATTTATTTGAAAATCGTTAGTAATTTTCTTGAAAATGTTACGAATGTCAATAAAGTAATTATTGATTGAAAATGTTATGTTTTTATTAAAAAAAAACATAATATAAAATATTTGAATATAAATATTTATTTCCACTTTAAATAAATGGAGAATTTTTAATATATTGAAAAAAACCAAAAAAATAAAATTATTTTATAGTCTTTTTATAAAATAAGCTGCTAAAATAAATTACATGTGATTATGTTATCATGACTTTAAAATTTGACACTTACATTTTATTCTTTTTTCTCCCAGTTTTAAATTTCTCTATTATTTCCAATAAATAGTTAAGTAGAAAATGAATATTTTTATCATTATATATTCATCAAATATAATTTTATTTCTTAATTAAAATTTTTTATCATATTATATGTTATGACATTTAAATATTATTTTATTATTGCTTTTCCACTTCTCAAATATTTTCTGCAAATTTAAATTTAAATAAAAAAATACTTAGAATTTTGAGAGTTAAATTTTTATTTTTCTAAATTAATTTTAATAAATAATTAATATATTCAATAATAATAATTAAAAATATTAAAATCTTTAATGTGCATTTATAATTTATTTTTATATTCTTTTATATATATATTAGTATATTTCAAAAAATATCAAAATTAAAAAGAAAGGGTTGCGGTACAACTATACAATTAAAAAAAAAATAGACATATGGTGAGGTTACCAATATTTAAAAAAAAAATAAAAACAGGATATGAGAGAATAGTTTTGGCGGCCAAGATTTACATTATTACAAATAGTTTTAAATGGTGTACAGTGATAGAGCCGTTATTTAAAGCTAATTTTATCTATTAAAAAGTCATAAAATAAAATTATATCCTTTAAGATAATTATAAAATTTAAGATCTTTCCTAATAATTAATTGCATCTACTGGTTTTAAATGAAAATTTTTTCTAATTTTTTTTTAAAAATGCCACATTTTACTGTTATAATATGCTGCTTCATATGGCACCTAATTCTTCCAAATCCAGTATGCAAAAATTGATGGGCACGGAAGCTCTTTATATTCATAATTAGCATAAAGAATATTTAAATTTCCTAGCGACCATGTGAAGTGCTGTGGACGTATGTTTAATGAAAAATTACTATTTTAATTCCTCAATTTTTAATTTAGTAATAATTTAATCTTTTATAAATTTAGAGTAATAAATAATCTCTCAAAAATTCATCAACAAACCAAACAATGTTTTACACATGGTGTAAATCATATTTTGGATTTTTGAATAGTGTGAGATAAATTTTTTTTCAATCATGAACACCTCACTAGGTGTAAATTATTTTTTGGATTTTTAAATAGAAATTAAAAGAAGAAATTGTGAATATGGTGCAAATTTAATAAAAAAAATCTTTAAAATGTTTTGCACTTAGTAAGCTGTTGGTGATGATAAAAAAATTATTTTATTTGTACATCTAACCTCTATATAAGTAGAAAATAATTTATCTCAACAATTTTTTAACAGAAAAATGATAGAGAGACTTTATTTGGTTTATTAATAAATTTTTAAAAGACTATTTTATCACTATAAATTTATTAAAGATTAAATTGTTATTGAATTGGAACGCGGGGTCAAAGTGCTAATTTTCTCTATGTTTAATTGTTTATCCTTCACACTTAAGATACATCAACCAGGCAAAAAATTATGGCTTTACTTCCAATCAACTTGTTTATAGCATATATTCTTCTTCTTTTTTACACTTAGATAGCACATAAAAGAATTCTATATGTGCATCTACGATAATTATACGGTTTTTTCTTATTTAAAAAGTACCATAATTATGGACATTATTGATGCATGCACTCTTTTATTATGTTATTAACTCTGTCGAGACAACTTATTTTGATGTGTATAGGCTTCTTAGTTATTGTTCGAGTAATTATCTTTTATATCAGGATAATCACATTTAAAATTATCATTTTAGATAATGATATGTATCTGGAAAAATATTACTGACATTTAAAATAAAAAAGGCATTAAGCAATGAAGGAGTAAGTTAATTTTGGCTAATTAAGCAAGAAAACGAAAGGAGGAGGAGTTAGTTTCAGTTGGTACGGAAGACCAGCTTCAAGTACAGACACGATCGATACAGGTCATCTTTCTTTAACATTTATCCCAAGGAATCTTGGTTGTATTCTCATTCGTTTTATTTTTATTTTTCAACCGTAAGCGTACCTATCTCTGTTTCCTTAGATTTTGATAATCTCTGCTTTGTTCTGTCTCGTTCAATCATTCATATCCAGAGAACTTTTTAAAGTAATTATCGATCTGGTGGAAATTATAATAACAACAATAATAATAACGAAATTGTTTTCTTGTCAATTTTTTATTCCCCACGGGATTCTCATGCTTATTCTCTCGTTCATATGTAGATTTCGAAGCCACATTAATCCTTTACTTGGCGACTCGGGAGACTCGTGGAGGAAAACATCGGACTAAACTGTTGGCAACTTCCTTCTCGATTAAGGATTTTCTGGAATCGGGACTGTAACTTTCAAATCCAGTTCGTTTTATATTAATACTACGACGGCTCCAACAAGAGGTTTCTTTGAAGATGGGATCATGGGAGAAAGTGCAGATGGTGGTGAGGTTTCTGTGGGAGGTGGAAAATCCCGAGCACGCAGGACGACGTTCGCTGTTAGACTCCATCAGAATCGCGGTGTTACCTGTAGCCAAAGTATTTACAATGTGTTTCATGGGATTCATCATGGCTTCTAAGCATGTTAACATTTTGACCGCTAGTGGAAGGAAGCTTTTAAATGGGGTAAACTCATCCATTCTTTTCGACTTCGATTGAATTCTAGGAAGCATTAACACAGTCATGACTAATATACGTCGTTATTTAAAGTGTTTGCGTCGTGTAGTATCGGTGGTTCATTCATAGATTGAATCATTGAAATTGAATATCTCTTTGCGTTCTACTAACGCATAATTTTCTGGGACCAATATCATACAGTTGGTGTTTTGCCTATTGCTACCCTGCTTGATATTCTCTCAACTTGGACAAGCTATTACCTTCCAGAAGATGCTTGATTGGTAACTATATTACACTCTTCCCTCTTCCTCTCCAACTTTCTTTTATGGATTCAGTGTCCCAAACCTTGGAGGCCCAGAACTTAGAAGGCTTGTGTCGTTTGTGCAGGTGGTTTATTCCTGTGAATGTCCTTTTGGGTTCCATATCTGGCTCAATCATTGGTTTTATTGTTGCCTCCATAATCCGTCCACCATATCCCTTCTTTAAGTTTACAATCGTACATATTGGAATCGGTAAGACAAGCCGGAAATTCGGCTTTATTTAGAATTTATTTTAGTCGTACTCTGAGACTGCTGCACTTGGACATTATGTTGTAGAGATAAGAGTCAAGAGCAGATTCTGGTAGTCAAATTCCCTTGATACTTCCAAGTCCTTTTCTCCTTCTTCCTTGCATTTGTATGTCTTCTTAAGAAAAAGAAAAAAAGAGAAGAGAGAGGGAGAGAGAGAGCAAGATGAGACCAGATTATCAACTAATAGTACGGTTGACACAATTACGAAGTGGCTAGTGATCAAGTTAATTATGATGAAATATAATCTTTCTTAGAATAACATATTTAATTATATACTATCAGCTTTACCGAAAATCCCACAGTAGTTAAACTTTAACATACAATCTTCTAAATTTGACACCAGATTCTACAGCTAGACTTTTCGTTTTAAATGCTGAGATACATTCGGGTCAAAAAGCTCATATTCACTTGTTAGGTTGGTTTTGTGTTCTTGGTGACATATTTTCCTTGAATCTTATAATTCCAAACTTCTTCTCTACAGGGAACATTGGGAATGTGCCACTTGTACTGATTGCCGCTTTATGTAGAGACCAATCCAATCCTTTTGGTGACTCAGAGAAATGTCGCGAGAATGGAACTGCCTATATATCCTTTGGCCAGTGGGTAGGTTTCAGATATCATGTTGACCACCGCATCTTGTCCTTTCAGTTTTGTGCTTTAATTTAAAATTCATTCACTTCTTAAGCGGTTTCAAATATATGAGCTTTCTATATTTCAGAGTTTTCTTTTTAGTGTTTATATAATTGGTGCAAGAAATTGTATTTCCCAGTAAAACTAGAGCATAGTACCAGACAGAAGTTATTTATTTTGATCTGTCTTAGGTCGGTGCAATCATCCTATACACGTATGTATTTAATATGTTGGCACCTCCTCCAGAAGGCACCTTTCACATCGATAATGAAAGTCTTCCCATAAAGAGTGCTCCAAAGGACGATTGCTCACCTGAACAAGTTCCATTCCTTACTGAGGAAGTCACTACCCGGGATCCGAATGATTCCAATGCATTGAAGGTGAAAATGACTACATATATATATATATTTATCTGTCTTATATTCATTTTTTTTTTTATTTTATCATTCTCGTGATTCGATGATATATTAAATGAAAATAGAATTGTAAAAGTAGTTACATTGTTTCCAAGGCAACAACAATATATATAAGGTGTACTGCATCATTTTCTCAAGTTTATCTCCCATAAGCTAAAGAGGCCCTGCCTCCCCTCCCACTTTGTACGTGTGTTGAATGGATGAAACCTGACTACCGTGTCATGCACTGAAGGAAACTAGTGTCAATTCTGTTGCTATTTTATTCTGATATGTCATGCGTTCATCTTTACGTATATATTCCCTAAATATAATAGTTTATACTGCTTCTTAACACTTATCTTCTTCCCCCAACGGAAATATTTACAGTATCGCATTGTTGTTGCTGTAGATTAAAGAGTTCTTAGCCTTCCTATGCGAGAAGTTGAAGCTTAAGCAAATTCTTCAGCCCCCTATCATCGCATCAGTAAGTCTTACCCCGTTAAATTTTATAAAGTATATGTGATTAATATTTCTCGTTCTATACACTGGACTTCCTTCACCCCAGCTCCTTTTTGCGTTTGTGTGTATGGTTTGAGGTCTAGGTAATCCAATGTATACATTTATTTTTCCGCAATATCCGATAGAGAAATTAGTCACAAAAATTTGTTCACTTAGAATCCAGACTGCCTGTGGCAAGGAGGTATCCTGTTGATGTGCAAATTAAGAATGAGCAACATACCTTGTCAAGTAGAATGTTAAAAGCGTTGAGGAGAATAGTTCTGAACTTGTTTCTCTGTGGAGCAAACACTTCATTTAGTAGTACAATGCTTTCAAGTAGATGTGTTGTATGGGAACTAGTTTACTTGTGTATTGGAATGTAGGTCCATGTTATGTTGTATATTAACTGATATGATTTGTGCGATCTATTAATTGGAAACATAAATGTATTGCAGATTCTAGCAATAGTACTTGGTGCTGTCCCATTTTTTAAGTGGCTGATCTTTACAGCTGATGCCCCGCTGTTCTTTTTCACGGATGCCTGCATGATTCTCGGGTATGCTTTTTGGGCCACGGATATTATTTTCTCAGCAAGTCAGGATCATCACACATTAGCATTTTTCTTTTCATACCCGGTTGGAATTTAAGTCTTTAAAGGCGTAGATGGCTTTGGCAGTAAAAATTGTTTATTTGGAAAATTTGAGCAACTTAGTAAAACCTTGATCACAGAATAACAAAGAGCGGACTGAAGTGATCATTATGTCATCTGTAAGTTGATTTTTTCACTGGTAACGTTAAATTTTGGTTTACTGCTACGTAGCAGTCATGCAATATACTTTCAAGGAAACGTTTTTCTCAAAGGACTTATTCTCGATTAGAATACATCTTCACAAATAGAGTACTACTTTTGAAACTGAGGTTGGTGATATTATCAATTAACGCTTTTTATCGTCAGGGGGGCCATGATTCCTTGCATTCTCTTGGCATTGGGAGGCAACCTCGTTGAAGGTAAATTGATATCTTAGTAGTCTCCTTGCATCTAATATATTTCACTTGTCGTGTGCGTCAGTCAACTGATCTCTTGACTGAAATATGTAAATGTTACGCGGTTGGAATTCACTGTCTTGATTGCAGGACCTGGAAGTTCCAAACTTGGTTTCCGGACAACTGCTTCTATTGTCTTTGCACGGTTAGTTCTAGTGCCTCCTGCCGGACTTGGCATGGTTATGTTGGCTGATAAGCTTGGCTTCCTACCTCCCGATGACAAGATGTTTCGATTTGTCCTACTCCTTCAGCATTCGATGCCCACATCTGTCCTCGCTGGTAATTCCTAGTCCTCTCTGCCAGAGACATATCTCAACACATTCTGAGGGAGAGAAAACTTAAACACAGTTCTTATACACTTACGTCAAATTCTCCAATTAATTAATGCCATTCGTATAGCTTTTTACACAGCATCAACTCACTGTTAATTCACATCTTTTACATCTAATCCATCTATTCACTATCACTGTTAAGTCACAATATTAAAAGAAAGAAAAAAGAGAAACCCTTCCCATCTGCAATGCATCCCAACCTTCGACAAATTGGGGGCAAATCTTACATTTAATCTGGTCTGTATAGCGCAATAAGGTTGGACCTGATAAATCTTTCGAACAATCGGATAAATCCCTACCATCTTCACTAATACGGTTTGGCACAATAAGGTTGGACCTGATAAATCTTGAAATAAACCTGATAGATCCCTACCATCTTTACTGACACAGTTTTGGCGCAATAAGGAGTATTGGGAGGAAATCTTACATTTCATCCGCTTGTATTTGTAGTTTCGTATTTTTCTAGGTGGGGGTAGGGGGCTGTTCATCTTCTCTATACTAGGAACGGCCAGGGCTTTGAATCGCGGCATCACAAGTCTAATATGTTCGAATATATATACCAGTTGGGTTTTGTTTCATTTTAATAAATTTGGTGTTTACATGGTGAAGCATTTGAATGAGTGGTGTTACAACATGTATTTGGGGATGGGACTCCCCTTAGGCCGTTGATTTGTCTACTGCAATTTACTGCATTCTGAAAATAATGTATATGGTATAACAGCAAAAGTGGTGGTAGATTAGATAGAGAAGACGACCCCCAAGTAAACTTTTATAGCAAAGACGAATGTCTCCTAATGATATATTAAGAAAATTTGTGTTTTTTTACGTACTTAACAGTGTTAGTAAATAGATGAGTGGGTTGCAAAAATGTGAGTTAGCAATGTTATTAAATAAGTTGATGAACTGTAAAAAATTATACCAATAACATTAATTAATGAGAGAACCTAATATAAATATATAAAAAATTATATTGAAGTTTTTTCTTTCATGGGATTACTAAGTACAAAATTGGTTAGCAACAAAACAAGTTTATAATGATTAATACATAACTAGTCTTTTGAGAGTTGGTTTTTATGCATTATTTTCTCACTTTCACAGGTGCTGTCGCCAATTTACAAGGTTGTGGAAGGGAGGGAGCTGCCGTACTGTTCTGGGTTCATGTTTTTGCTGTCTTCTCAATGGCTGGATGGATTATTCTATATCTTAACATACTCTTCTGAGACTGCAGTGACCTGTCATTGTTTGAGAACAATTTGCAATGTAATCCCCGTAAAGATCTTTCCATGAAGTTAGACGAGTTGAGAGATGCCAAAGGTTAGCGAAATTATGTAAATCATGTCTCCTTCCTGATTGTTAGTTGGAATACATTGTTCAGGAGATACGAAACACTTTTCTCCCCACTTGACGTATAATTGTTAATCCTAACCCATGCAATTCAATACCCGTGGTTGTAAATAATTTTGGTACTCATGGTATACAATCAATTGTACATTAAACTAAGGAACATTGACACTTAATTCGAAATTTTCACATTTGTGTCGCATCAAGCAGTAGTTAAAACTGATTGTCTATTACTATTGATCCAGCGCACAAAATAGTACAGTGCATCATGCGAATGGAAGAATCTCTCACGTGAGATGCCCCGAAGCTCAAACAACAGATTTCGCAGCAACTAAACCGACCCTATTCCTATGATGTATTGAGTAGTTATAGAGGTGCATTTTTTTCTCGGCTAAAATTATTGGACTTTCTGTTTGGTGCTAAAAATCATGGTATACTTTACAGCATTTTCTTCTCTTTTTTTCCCCCCTCTCTCTCTTCCTTATACTCCCCCCCCAAAACAAAAAGAAGAAAACCCCTCGGGTCCCCAAACCCCCTTCTCATCGCACTCTTGCTAGTTGGGTATGGCAGAAGAGGGATTCTCGTATTTTAAAGCATTCTTCCTTTGGCAAACATTTTAGTGAAGTCATTAAGTATTAGACAAACACGTGTTCTCATTTTGACAATTACTTAATTTTTTATATAAAAAATTCTGATCTTTCTATTAATGATTTATTCTGAAATGTAAAGCAAGGGAGCAGACGGTTTGATCACTAGACTTCAGTTACCACCAGATGCAAGTCACAAGTACTAGCAAACAATGATCTTAGTCTAGACTGAGAAGAAATTAGGATCATCAGACGTTCAGGCATAAGGTCCTCATCAAGCGAAACGGAAAAAAGAAAATAAGGAAAGGAACAAAAGACAGCTATAGGAGAAAAATCATGCTATAAAGATATTCTGAACTCCAAATCTATTCACATGACTCATAAAACTAGCGAGAACATGGAAAATTAACAGCAGGACACGCATATGACGCTACATTTATAACAAGGGAAAACCTGGTAAGTTTTAGCATTAACTTCCGCTGACTGAAAACTTAATGCAGAGCAGCTGAAGCATGATCACTCAGAACAAGTATACAGATTCAGACATAAATTTCATCATAAGTAGCCATCAAGGCATTATTACTGAATAAGTACTTAGAAAAAGCACCACCATCTTCTGCTTCTATCCTCCCGAGGGTTCGGTGAAGCAGAAACATGAACCTGATGCTGATTTTGCCCAGGTAAGTTGCGGTGGCCCAGCTGTCTACTTCCTTCAATTAGAGGGTTACCTAACCATAAGACAATAACAATACCCACTAGACTAACAATTGGAGCAGCAGCAAGGAAAAACCATCTTCCTCTACCACCCCTTGCTGCAGAAGGATTAACTACAGGAACCACGTTCACAAGAGCACTTTGTTGTACTCTACCTTGATGAGTACCATCCGCTTCATTCGCTTCAGCTCCATCAGAGGAACTGTCATCCGTCACATCCAGCTGCTGTGCTTCATGGATCTCATTTCTACCATCAATATTGCGCTTCCCTTCCTCATAATCCTTATCATCTGTTGGTAGCTCATAACGACAAAGGGGGCAAGAATTTCTTGTGCTCAACCATGGCAAAATGCAGCAGGTATGATAAAGGTGAGAGCAGGGAAGTTGATTTACTTCAGTGCCTGTGGCTAAGGCATCCTTGCAAATGGCACATACTAATTCGCCACACTTCTCATGTTCCTTGCTTATAACAACACGGGGCAGACTTTTTACAAAAGACACAGCTGCAGGAGGTGCTCCTCGTCTTGAGCTGTCATTGTCTGCAAGGTGCTCAAGCAGATCTTCAAATTGTCTAGCATCAAGGTAATCCCCAAAATCTGCACTATAAGGTGGTAAATCTGCCTCCCCCAAGTAGTTGGAGCTGTGATCATTGTAAGCTTGCTGTCTGTCCCTGACTCTCCTGCTAAATACTCCCTCAGATTCAGGAGAATTAAACCGTCGTTCCCAATTCATGGGGCCACTTCTCTCACTAGGACTTGAGGTGAAAAAAATTTGAAGACGGGCAGTTGCTTCAGCTTCCTCAGCCTCAGCTACTTCCCATTCCCTTTCCTCTTCCTCAGCTTCTTCTTCCTCTACTTCTTCTTCCTCCACTTCTTCTTCCTCCTCTTCCATATCATCAAAGTTCCAATGGCTAAGGCCAGCATGCATTGGATCTATATCAGTGTCACTATCAAACTCATCTCCCTCATCTCGTACATTAATAATTCCTGTACCTACAAAACTATGTCTATCTATAGACACTTCAGAGTCACCTTCATAGGCACTGAAAGAGAAAGAATCAGTCTCACCATTGGGGACTCTGTACTGCCTAACACTCGCATTTGATTCATTCTCACCATAAAGAGAACTCCAATTATCAAAACCATCACTATCAGTATCAGAGAAAACCCGCCTGTATCTTTGAGACCCACTAGGGGTAGTATGGTCACTAGCATACTGCAATAGCCAAGCGAGGTAATCACCATCAACAAGCCGATCATCCTCCACAGATGCAGAGGATTGATTTTGCCTCACAGAATTAGCCATATGGGGGAGCTGCTGTGATAAACTATTCCCAATTGATTCAGTACTGCTATACCTGGATCTTCCCCTAACCATTCTTTGAAAGTTAGGGGCAGGGGTCACAAAATCTTCAAGTAATAAAAATTTACAATCGCCACATACACCAACGGGTGCAAGATCATTTGTCATCTCATTATCAGGTGATAAGGCCTTTTGGCATAGAGCACACACTGCAATTTGGACAGAAGGGTCAACATGCAGAGAAGTGTCCTCAAAAGTCTGAGAAATAGACTGATGAAATGCAGATGAAGTACCTTCAGAATCTGCAGCCATCTGAAACCAGACCAAGGCGCACATAATTACAAACAGTAATATATGGTCAATGGGATATACAAGAAGGGTTATAATAATGGTCAAGTTGTACAGAGGAGAATAAGATTAGGTTGGTGACAGGACATTCAAATTTTGCGTTAATGAGTTATAATACTTAGTACTATGATCAATCTACGCCTTAAAGTACACAATAGAACAACTTCAAAAAAGCATCGGAGTTGAATTCATAGAGAGGCGACGAGAGGTTTAACATCAAGGTCAAATGTCCTTGCAAGCACGAGATAATGATGAGCTTTGCACGTTCGATATTCAGCTCTTTCGCTCTCTGGCTCGTGAATTGTCTCTAAATATAGGCCAGTATAACAAGACCTTCTAAATATCATATGGATAGCTGGAAAGAAAAATAACAAAAATATAAATGATGCAGGAGCTCATTACAGTTTTAAAAAGGTTAAGACAAAACATACAGAAGATACGGAAAATATAAGGGGATTGAAAACACCTAATTAAGGTAAAAGTGCAAGCCTTTGAAAAAGTAGCGTGCATCGATCTAAATGCATGGAATATCATATAAACAGAACAACCTTAAGTGAATAAATCACCCAGACCATGGATTGTTTTCATCAAGGGTTAGATAGGAGCGTGATTGAAAACACGTAATAATGAGAGAAATGTCACGTAAAGCACAAGTTTTTCAAACGAATCAAAGCTTAAAATTAGGTCTTCAGTTCAATTGTAGTTCTTTACCAAGTAAAAAATTTGTAACCTTGAGATTGTTACCTCAGAAAGACGACGAACGTGACAAGCGGAATAAGTGCCTTGCAAACAGGATAAGAGTCAAGAAGGTGGGATCTTCGAAGAATTAGGACATGCAGGCGGAAGGTGAATCCAGAAAGTACAAAGAAATTAGGGTCAGATTTGGGGCATTAAGATTTAACAGCGAAATCGATAAGCAAGATAAATTCCCCTTCTGAGTTTTGATGGAATCGTAGACGAAGCAAACTAAAAATGTATAGCAAACGAAGAGACATGCCCCATCAAATCCGCACTCGGCGACTTCGTCTTGTCAAAGTCCGCGCTCCCCATCTCAAAGCAGACTCACAATTCATCAAATTCCACCAAATTTTGGGCCTTCCGTCCTTTTGTTTTCTCACACTTCAGGTGAAGACTAATATAAAAAACATTAAATAAACATTTGACATACGTGCCAGAATAAAAATTAAAACAAAATGGAGGTGACGATGTGAAAATGACAATGTAACGGAGACAGGCTCTTATTCGTTATCCTTTTGTTGGATTTGTGATTTGTTTGTAAATAGTAAATAATTTATTTAAATTTTATATTTACCCTTCAATAATCATATTTTTATAATAACATAAACAATATAGTTAAAATGCCATTATTATTTTTAAAAAATATAATTATTTTTCTAAAAATAGTTGCTTAATCCAAAAAAGTTATTTTGCAAATATACACATATGATCATTTTTTGAAATCAATTGGTACCAAAAAAACCTATTACAAGTGATGCCTATCAACATCACTAATATATATATATATATATATATATATATATATATATATATATATATATATATATATATATGTTAAGAAGCAAACACAAATTTTCCCGTGACAAAATATGAAAAATAGAGAATATGGCAGTAAGAGAAATCAACAGATATTCGTGTAATACATAGAAAGTTTAATATGCATTTATCTTAACATAATTAACCGTACGTTAAATATTAATCATCATTGAAATATAGAAATGTTGATTATATATGCTTAATGGTAATTATATAAATCTATTTTTATTTTGCCAAGATGATAAATTAATGTCTTTTGACATGCTGTTAGATGATTATTTAGAGTATGAATGAAGATGACGACGTAGAGAATAACCAATTTATTAAATTATTCCTTTTTATTCAAGAGTTTCTTATAAATGACAAGACTTTAATGAGTTGGTATTCTAAAATTCAAGTCTTTTTATATTTTCAAGGAAAAAATGATTATGTCAACCCTTCACATTTTGCTTCCGTATTAATTTGGTAATTTACAAATTTATAATACTAAAATAATTCTTCAAAAAATTAATATTAATCAAAAGTAATCTCTTAAAAGAGTTATTATTACCTTGATGAAAAATTATTTTGATTAATATTAAATTTTTTATAAACTATTTTGGTACTATAGATTTGTAGGAACCAAATTGATGTTAGAATAAAAAGTGAAAAACTAAAATAATATATCTTTCTAATTTTAAGTGATTTTAACTTTAAAATTTTTTAAAGATCAAGTGTTCCCAAAACAAAACAAAATTTAAAAAATTAAAAACTACGATTTAACTATGAATTCTCTTATCTATAATTATCCTCATTTTCTTTTAGATGTCTTTTTCCTTTTAACTTTTAAACATAACCTTAATTTCAAGCAACTTAAAATCTCCTAAACAATTGGATAAAGGAGCTTAAGGAATGGACGTGGAATACGTTAAGATTGAATTATTCTGAACTCAGTTGTACATTACTCTCGTTATGCTTTGATTTTGCATCAAGTTGCTTCATCATTTTACAAACAATTATGTTATCGTTATCTTTTGTCTTGTAATGTTGTTCCAAGAAGAATAACGAATTTTTAGATGTGTCAAAGTTGTGGCATGGAAGGTGAAAGCATAGAAGGCCATGACAAAAACAAGCAAGGAAGAAGAAAAATACTTTTGAAACTTGCTAAAGAATGCAATAATCAAGTGATCATTGTCAACTTGAGAAATATGTATAACATGAATGCACGGCGACTGATTCAGATCCTATTTAAGTGAGTTTAATATTTATTTTTAAAGTGAGATACAAGAACATAAAGGGTGTATATAGTTTTTTTAAGCCACGAAATTTTAAATTTTAGTGATTTCATGATGTAACATAAATTAGTCACAGAGGTTTGATTGCAAGATAACATTTTTTGTGTTGTTTTTCTGCAAAAATAATGTATGCTCTAATCTAAATTTTCTTTCATCAAGATATAGCACCTGTAAATTTAGTTATAAAATTAATATAATAGTCTATTATAATCCTGTGTGACCATTATAAACAAAATAAAAATAACTGGCTTTAGTTGAAATTTTCTAGTGATCCATTAGACCATTATCTTCTCAATATCCAAATAAAAATATGCATAAAACAAACGTGGTGCACATGATGATATAACATTAGTAACTTAAAAAAGTTACAAAGATAGAAAATGGTATTAATTCTATCAATAATATGAAATTAAATTATTCTTAAAACATTCAAAAGAAATCAAGTTTTAAAGTCACATTAAATATTTAGATACAAAATCATACATGATATGTTAATCTTGTTATAGAATCTCATTTCTCGTTTGTGTCGGGAATCGTGATCAGCGATGGAAACACGATCAGGGTGAGCCCACCAAGTTCAAAGCGGCCCAACGATATTGGTCCTGCAAGTGAAACAAATTGCCATTGGCAAAGAGGCTTGAGAATTGAGAAATAGGCAAAAAGAAACAAGTGGAAGATCTGGAAATAAACAAGAAAATCAGGGGAATTGTTTCTCTGTTGTCACAATTGGATTCATGGTCTTTGGCAAGCCTCATATGATAGTTTTGTTTGTTACTTTGCCTTTCTCTTAACATTTTGCTGACACTGACGGGGTCCAAACTTGACCCCAGGGAGGAACCTGGAGACTAAATTTCCTGCCTTCACAAGTACTGCAAGATCATCGTCATATTGATTCTCATATCTCCATCATTTCTTCTTTCCTTTGATGCTCCAATTTATGATTCTCAACCATTGCAATGGAAAGCTTATTAAAACCCATTTGTGGTTTTAATGTTAATGCCTGGTTTGGCTCTTTCATATCTTTCAAATGCAGTAAGCATCCCATTTGCAAGCTGTACCATGCAAACTCCATTAACGTTCTTCAATATACCCAGCCTTCCCCTCAATTTTTATAAAGCCTAGAGATCCTCATCTCTCTCACTCACTCTCTATTCCCATTGGACATTCATGGCTAGAAATTGGTCATTTTGTCTCTGCATCAATGACTAGGTGGGTTTAGCCTGTTCAAGCATGTCGTTCTCTGTTTTATGCCTTTTCGTGTGATAATTTATGGGTTTTGTTTCTATATGGTAGAAAATTACAGAAAACGACATTGAAGGAGGGGCAGAGGAGGAGCCCGCGATTATCTGCAAAGGAAGCTTCGCAGACCAATGGGTCCGGGTCCGGGTCAGCGAGTGACCCGGTTGTACACTCAGATGAATCCAAAGGCAAAGGTGGAAGTACTTGCACTGTCAAAATGAGACGGCACTTGGTTAACGATCAGGGACCAGCTTTTCGGACAAGGGGTAGAAAGAAGAGGAAGCTGAGGCCGGTTGAAGAATTGACTCCATCTTCAGTAATATCTCCACCCAAGCAGGTTTTTTTTTTTTTTTTTTCCACCTTGTTCTTCATTTTGGATGAATGAGTACAACTAAGGAATTCAATGCATAGGCTAATTTGAATTATAATTGGTTGGGTGGCCAAAAAAAAATTATAATTGGTTAAAATATGCTTTTTCCTTGACAATGATTGACCAAAGAAGTGGAGTTATTCGTGCCTTTATTATCTTCAGTCATGCTAGGTTTACAATCCATTCAAACAATTGCAGGGTGGGAAAAAATCTAATGATGAAAATATTCAGAAGAAAACTGGTAAGAATTTGCCTTCTCTAAAGATTACCTACTTATCCTACATTTGAGGTGACTATGGAAATGAAAAGATTTATACCTATATAATGACTTGGCCTCAGAATTTTAATTGAAAGTATGAAACTGCAAATGGTCATGAGACTCCTAATGCATTTATTTCTTGTAGCAAATCAACCATCAAAGTTGCCATCTGCAACCTGTATGCCAGAGAAACGGATACTTGAACTTGTCCTTGACATTTTACAAAGGTGTGATTTGTTTCGTTTATCTATGTTCTACTACAATATCAAAATTTGTCTACTCTGTTTTGACTATAATATTACAAACTCAGTACCTCTTATTGATAATTTATACTACACAGGAGAGACACTCACGAAATATTTGCTGAACCAGTTGATCCAAAAGAGGTGTGTGGTTATAATTATCATATTCTATCATGGAATAGATATCACATGAGTTTCCCTTTCTTTTTATCTTGGGCATGTGGCCGCACACAGAGGTTTAAACCTAAGACCTCCACATTACTACCAAGACCCTTTATCACTAGACCACTCCTTGTGGCGTCATGGGTTTTCCTTTCTGTTTACTTTCTTGATGGAATCGTGTGACAGGTTGAGGATTATTACGAAATAATAGAAGAGCCTATGGATTTTGGCACCATGAGGGCTAAACTACATGAAGGAATGTACAAGAGTCTAGAACAATTTGAGGTTACCTACCTTCATTTTACTCTTGACGCTATCGTGATTTTCCCACATTAATCTCACACAGTAGCAAATATGGATGCCCTGACTGCTGCAATCACTCAGTTCATTTTATCTTTTCAAGTTTGCTATCTAACACATAGCTTTTGAACCATTATGCAGTATGATGTTTTCCTAATTTTCAACAATGCAATGCATTTTAATTCTTCTGTTACCATATATTTCAGGCAGGTATGACATATGATCCTGGTGAATTTGTTCTGTCAATTTTTGTGCTATAAAGCGCATTATTTATAAGCCCCTTCATTTTACAGGCCCGTTCTATAAGTGAGCTAGCTAAGAAGGTTTTCAATGTTTTAAAATCCAATCCTGAGAATTTTGAACTGGAATTCTCAGAAACAAGACATAGGACGAGTAGGAGAAACCAAGGAGATTTTAGGGATTCAGCAAATGTAAAATTCAGTGAATCCACTGGCAGTATGTCCTCAAAGATCATGCCATGTTCTTCCCATGCTGCACCAAACAGGAAAAGCTTCAAGTCAAATCATGGGCGGTCTGACATTGGTAAGCCTGTTGATTCTAGAAATCTTGAGGATCCCATGGGTAAGAAGGAATATCTGTTATGATGTGTATTTGTAATTGTCTCTTTTAGTATTAACACTAAAGGGTGCTATTGCCGTTGATCACAATGTGGTGGCCAACAAGTGCAAAATATTCTTCTGGCTTTTAATATAATTAATATGTATTTTTCAGGTACTAGAGATAGTGGAAGATATAAATTTGAAGTCAATAAGCGCTATACGTATAGACCTTCCCTGTCCCTTAATGAGGAAGAGTCAAGTTTTCCAACAGTTTATGGTAAACTGAACCTGCTTGAGCATGTGAGTCTGTTTTGCTGCCTATCGTAAACATTGATTCAGTAGTGACGGATAAATTCTTGATTACTTTGATCTGCCATAATGATGTCTTTTCTTTGCTCTTTTCGATTTTAAGGTTAATCAGCATGATATAGGCTACAGAGAAAGCTTGATGATGTTTGTTAAAGATTTAGGACAAGCAGCCCAAAATGTAGCGAGGAGGAAGTTATTTGGATGTGAAATTCATACAGCATCTGCTTCTGCTCCAGGACCTAATATACTAATTGCAGACACTGCCTCAATGTCTCAGAATCCCTTAAACGGGTTTCCTGGTAATCCTCCTAATGAGACAAGAAGTTCCCGCGACAGTATTAATTTGAAGATTGCCAGTGGAGATGAAATAATTTATGTCTATGATGAAATTGATCATGCTAAAGTGGAAGGGACACCAGATGCTGGCGAAGAGAAAGTTCATAGTCCCTTAAAAGAGAATATTCAGGGTAGTCAAAGGATGTCCATTGGATGTGATAAAGGGTACAAGGATAAGAGTTATTGGTCTAATTTATATTTCTCAAGAGCTTCTTCTGATAAATTAAATTGTTCAGCTGATGGATCCAAAGAAACAGGCAAGAAGTCTGCGACAATATTACTGGACAAATCCAAGTCAATTATCCAAGAACAGCTGTCAGAATCATCAGCTATGGAGCATTCTCAGACCCTGTCAACATCAAGGTTAGAAAACAAATGCGAGTTTCCATCACAATCTTGCCCATCACAAACTAGAGATGTTTCAACTTCAAATGTCATGCAAGATAAAAGTCAGATGTAAAATCTGAGGTCGCAGCCTGTAAGGGATGAGTGGGAAAATATGGCTTGCTCATTCGAGGCCGGGAAAATCTTAGAATTAGACCAAACTGTGCCATTCGCTGCTAGTTTCACTTCAGCTATATTTGAAGACAAGACTTCATCAGATAAACTCCTCGGAAAATTATAGGTTGTTCAAGATAGACTCAGGTGGTGTTGAGAGGCCATACTCTGTTCAAGTGAGTTACGACTTACAGGGGATGATTGAAATGCAACCATCCAACTCATCTGATATTGTGTGACTCTATTTTAGGGTTTGTGACGAATCCATGCTCTATTTAATAATATGCTGGTCTTCATAGGCATTATGGACTTAATCTACCTATATTATGTAAGCTCAATCTAGGTGTTAGATTTGATTAGTTTTAGATTATATGGCTTTTTGGTACGGCGTTATTAAGCATAAAAACTACAAATTTCTCATTGGAAAAAAGTTTAGTAGTGCTTATTATGAAGCAAGTGGATTTTAGTAGGGCCTTGCCGAATTCTTGCCAAAACTGTTGTGATTGCATAGGTATGAGATGTATCAAAAAGCTTCATCTCATCTATTGGAACCAAATCAAGCTCGTGGTTCAAAACGATACAGTTTCACATATTTCAGCATGCGTATTTAAAATTTCTTGGAGTATAAAATGCAATGAATTTGAATATCCATAATTGAATGTTTATGCATTTTAAATTTTTTGATTGAATAATTATAATATTTATAAATATAATTGTGTTTGAACGCACACAAATAATCATTATCTTTAAGCAGTTATTGTTTGCACGCTGGAAAAATACAGACATTACTGAATTTTTTGGGACCTTATTAATTTCTAAGCCCTTTTATTATGAAAAATGGAAAAATATAAATTTTAACAATTATATTGAAAAATGTTAGTTTAATTTAAATTTAAAATGTAAACAATAAGTATATCAATATAATATTTTAAAAGCTCAAGATCCAAGTCTATAATGGGTGTGTATGTAAACACTCATACATACATATATAAAATAACTTATATAAACTTATTAAATAGGTTTTTCGTTATTTATCTTTAATTAACATATTCATTTTTGAATGTGAAACTCAATAACCTCATAATATTACAAAATCAAAGTAGATCAAGAACTGTACAACATTGGTGCTGTACAACCATTGATTACACAATAAAAAAATTTGGATAAAAGAAAAATTAAAAAAATGCGGTGAAAAACCATACAACATGAATACTGTACGGTGAATCTAATCATTTGTGAGTATACTTTTATATCTATATGTATAAATACACACACACACATATATATATATATATATAATATGTATATGTGTGTGTATAGATATGTGGATTCGAAATACAAGAAACTAATTCTTCAAAAATAAAAATTAAATAAGAATTTCTTAAAGTGCAATTCTCTAAGTGAGATTTTAAACGCTTTCAAACTAATTCATCTATGAGCAGCCCAATTAATTAGACTCTTTAGGATGTCCTCCAGGAGTTATTTAATCATAATGGTGGATCAAACTCATCCATTTCAATGTCATAGTCATAATAATTTTATTCAATGGGGCCGTTAAACTTGTGATTTCACGACATGAATTATCTACACAAGGCATACTTGGTTTCTTGAGAAGTAAAGTATCTCATTTTCCTTTTGAATGGCATGCAGAGGAAAAATTGCAGGAAATCAACACTAGCTTGGATCCCCGAAGAATATGAAATGGGATGCAGAAGGGGATTAGGAAAAGAAAAAGATATACTTTACATACATTTTACTTTATATATTGTGTCTTACCGTACATGGTGCATTCCTGAAAATCTATTTTCGACTTGCTTCTTTGCTTGTTAGAATTTTTGTGGGAGAATGATAATAAGAAAAATAAAAAAAATAAGAATGAGAATTAATTTAGAATTATGTAAAATTAAAAAATAATGAGTTGATTTCTTAAACAATAATATACTATGAATTAAAAACAATCAAACATAGCAACAAGTTTTTATTCCTATTTCTTAACTTGGATTCCAACCTAAAGGATTAAATCTATAATAAGAAAACTATTATTTTTGATCTCTCATATTTTAACATAGTAATAATATGATTTTTTACGAATTTAAAGTAACAAAATAATTTTTAAAAAATTCATCAGTAAATTAAACAAGTCATTTTATTATCTTAGTTAAAAAACATTAAAATAAATTATTTTTTGCTAACATGGAGGCTCAATATACATGTGCAACAAGTTCTTTATCCACTGTCATAAACATTTTGCTAATTGTAAAATATTTTAGAGTTTCTTTGATTGAAGATAAAAGAAGAAGCTTTGAATATAGTATAAATTTTATCAAAGAAACTCCAAAATGCTTTAAACTTAATGAGATATTGGTGATAATAGAAAAAAAAACTTATCTCACATATACATTTAGTCTTCAACTCAACTAAAAATAATCCTTAGTGTTTGTTGAATAAAAATAAAAATAATAAAAAGACTTGTTTTGTTTATCAATGAATTGAAAACTATTTTGTCACTCCAAATTCAAGAATGACCAAGTTATTGCTAAATTAAAAGATAAGACACAAAATAATAATTTTCTTAATCTATATCTTATATCCTATATTATAATAGTACGTTATAGTTGGCGAAATATTAAAAATAAAAAAGAAAAATGCTTCTCATATCTATCCTTTTTTTGTAATAGTAGTCACTCTTTCTTCCGCGCAAGATAGTGTTAAAAGATTGATTAGCAAGATTTGGGACGGATAGGATATGGTTGGAAGCAAAATCCTGGGAGCTGTCTGTCTTGTTTTTATTATGTCCAGTATTTTCAATACACACCACCCACCGGGTATGTACGTTGATTCTCGACCGCACAAAAAAAATGAAAACAAATGGACAGAAGAAAAACTGATGATAAAACTATTGTTTTCTTGTTGTTTTGGTTCGGCATCTTCGTGGAGGGGGATGATTTTTGTTTCATAATTAGGAGAATGTTGCCAACTTGGTCATTGGCTTATTTATGATCACACTCTACTTGCTTTCAACAACGTTGTCAAAGGGAAAAAGAAATTTGATTATTCGACCCTCCACATATAATACTTGAAAATTTTAATTTTGTTTTAACCCCATCGTTTTACTACATTAAAGAGACAAAATTAAACAAAATTTATTTATTTTTCCTCCAGGCTAAATATATCTTAAGAGGGAAAAATATTAGAATTAAATCTAAATAAAGAACGTTAAAATTTCACTTTTCTTCCCTTTCTTCTCCGTTCCCAAACACACCCAAAGTTTTTCTATGGAGTTTTACCTAAAATAAAAATATTCAAACATCAGGGCTCTCTATTTATTTACTTATTATTATTATTTTTTGGTCACAAGAGTTGTTACACAGTTACATATACCGAAAATTTGGCAGAGAGAAGATGATGAATTGATGATCAACTTCTAGACATTAGATCAGAGGAGACAAAAACTACAGACGAACAGGGGCCGGTATTAGCCAAAGAGGTAATTTCTTGTGCATTGTAACGCCAAATGCTTCTTCCATATCAAGTTGTTCACTCTTCATGCCATTGGGAAGTTTCCAGTCAAAACGATGCACAAGATTTGCAAGTGCGAGCTCTACTATTGGCATAGCGAAGTTCACTCCTGGACAGCCCCTTCGTCCAGCCCCGAATGGCAACATCTCAAACTGATCTCCTCTGTCTGAAATATGCAGAAACCTCTCTGGTTTGAACTCTTCTGGATTCTTCCAGCGATTTGGATCTAACCCTATGACTTTCGCATTCACAAACACCCTCGTTTTCGCTGGAATCTCGAACCCTTTGATATTACAAGTCTCGGTTGTTTCTCTTGGAAGAAGTAATGGTGCTGGTGGATGCAGTCTCAATGCCTCATTCACTACTGACTTGAGGCACGTCAGGCTTCCCAGTTCACTCTCTTCCACCATCTCTTTTTCCTTGGCAACTTCTCTCACCTCCTCTTGTACTTTTTTCATTGATTCTGGGTTCCTAATCAACTCAGCCATTGTCCACACCAGTGTAGCTGAAGATGTGTCAGTGCCTGCAAGAAAGATGTCCTGCATACACCCTGCAAATTAATTCGATATTCTCACTGCTTCAAGAGTGAAGATTTTACATACTAGCACGCTGAGATGGGCGTTTTACGTTATAAAAAATTATTAACACACCTATTTTATTGAGTTGCTTTCTCCAGCTCATGGAGATGCATGCATTAATTGCTCTGTTTTCGAAGAAAAGAATGATTTTATATGGAAAACTAGCAAGTGATAGCATACCATTAATACACCCTTTATTTGGTCATCAGTAATGGAAATCGCCTGATTTGGATCCTTCTGAGCCTGAATAAGCACATCAACGAGATCTTTATACTCAGCTTCATGCTTATTTGAATCCTTATGCTCATTGATCACTTTGTTATAGAAGTGATCCAATTCTCTTAAGTTCTTCTGTATTCTACGATCGAGGCCATTGAGCTTGTTAAGCCATCCCAACCGTGGAAAGAAATCAGCTAGACAGAACCCTCCCAACAACTCCTGCGTTTCTTTGATCATTTCACGGAACTTGCTTGCATTATTATCTGCTTCTTCTCCCTCATACATTCTTCTACCAAAAGCAATCCGGCATACTATGTTGTTACTCAGCAAAAGGGACAATTCGCTTAGATTTACAGGGCCTGAAGTTGAAGTACTACGAGCTATAGAATCAAGGAAAAGCTTGAGCTCTTGAGCCCTCACTGCTTGAAACGCTCGAACCCTCCTTGAACTCAGAAGCTCCAATATCACAATCTTCCTGATCTGCCTCCAGTAGTCACCATAAGGAGCAAAACTCACAGTAGAGCCGTTATAGCTCAGCCGCTTCGCAGCATATAACACTGGTCTCCCTGAGAAAGCAAGATCGTGGTTCTTGAAAATCTCTCTGGCCATGTCAGAGGATGAGACCACCACAGTGGGTATGGAACCCAATTGCAAGTGCATGAGGGGTCCATATTGAGCCGAAAGTTTCTGGAATGTAAGGTGAGGCAAATCATGGAGCAGGTGAAGGTTTCCTATAAGAGGCAGCCTCGTTGGACCAGGTGGCAGCTTCTCTCGATCCGAACCAGATTTTCTCAACTGTCTAACCAATCTCATGAAAAAGAGAGTGAAAAAAACAAGAAGCATACCAGAGATCATCATGATGTGGCAGAGGCAGGCAGCTACTAATTATATAATACTATGCATTCCGAATAACATTTATAGCAGGTGTTTTCTGACGTGAAATTTTTGGAATGATTTTTTGCCACAAGAAAATGTGCCAAGGGACGTAACTTAATTGTCGTCCACTTGCGTTCTGCTTGTTTTGGTGTTTTGTATGGGGGAGACGTACCGTCCACTCGTGCTCCACATACACGAATGTACCAGGATAGGTCGACTAATCTCTGGACCCATAACAAGTTGCAGACACGCTGCATGTGCTAGTTTTATCAGGACATACGAATTAGCCATATAAATGTCATCATTTTATATATTAAAATTCATATTAACAGAGTCTACTTAGAACTAAGATAAAATTATAATTTGTATTATTTATTTATTTTATTTGCACTCGGCCTATGAAGGTGAGTCCAAAATCAACTATTTAATTAATATGGCGTGTTTTATTATCGATAAATATCATTTCTCAATGGAGAGTTTCATCTTCGAACCTTATGATAGTGTTCACCCAATTCTTAGACAATAGTGTTGATTTCTAAATTTAGACAGATTACCATGAATTTGTACGAATCCGACGTAACAGGGTTTGCTTGCAGACCTACCACCTGTTTCATCGGGGCCGTCTCCCTCTGACATTGTGTTAGTGTCTCTCCTTGTGTCTCAATTTCACCATTGACGACAGAAAAGAAAGAAAAAGGGAAAGAGTTGCGTAGAGAAGTAGAATTGATCCATATTGTATCAGAAATCGGAGTACGTGGTGAGGAGGGTGGTGTTGGTGGCGGCAAGAATGGCGTACAGGAGAAGACAGGGATTGTCGAGATGTTCCACCTTCCAAGAAGAAACTCATCATGGTCCTTCCTCCCCTCCTGGTCCTCACGACCAAAGCACCCTCAGAACTTGCTATTCCTTCTCCCCTTCTTCCTCTTCCCATTCCCATTCTCCTTCTCTTGCCGCTCAGGCCATCCGAGCCTCCGCCGCTCGCCGCCCCGATTCTTCTCGCTCCTTCGCTTATCCCGACTCTGCCTTTGCCTCCGACCATCTCGCCTTCAAGGTTCTTCTCCCTCTTTCTACATGCATCAAATCAAATCAGCGTCTCGTGTATGAAAGCGCGTTTGCATGGGACGTTATACTCCTAATCACTGTAAAATAATAATAATAATAATAATCCTCCTTAAAATGTTGGCAGATTTAATTTTGGCCTTATTAATGGAATAACATGCATTGTCAAAATTTTCTGAAAAATTAAGAGATCCAAATCAGTGTTTCTTATGTCATTGATGATATTTTGCTTGTTGAAGCACAGGGGTTGGGAGCATATGGGGACGATTTAGGCCTAGGCGAGGCCAAGTCTGGGTTCTGGGGAGTGCTGGCTCAGAAGGCCAAAACAATTCTAGAGGACGATATGACGTCTCCTAGACCTGCCATGGCCGAACGAGTGGTGACATCACATCCATTTGATGGTGGACAGGTGATTTATTCATCAATATCAATTATGTCTTGTTCTACTCTCACCCATAATTAAGAAGCATAATATACAATAATAGTTACATTGATTTTCGTGGCTTGGAATTCATACAATCAACTTGTGTGTGTTTTCTTTTGGCTTTAACAGCAGAATCAGTCTCATGAATCTCCCGACCCTACAAAAATGGAGAATCCTGGAATTTGGAAGGGCTTGGGTGCAATCACTTCATCCCTCAATCATATAGGTGACACCTTTGAGAAGGCTTTTGAGGTGCAACACTGATCTCTTATATTCCTTGTTCCATTCAAGTTTAAAATTGGAATCGCCTCCTGTAATGCTTCTCGTCTGTTTTCACAGGATGGTCGAACCATTGTGGAGAATAAGACTGCAGATCTGAGGACTCAAATAAAGCTAAAAGGAAGTGGTGGTGAGACCTCAAATGAAGCTTTGGGAGGGAGGAATGCAAGGCAACAATTAGCCCATGCACAGACTCCTCCTAACCTTCACGAAACTCAACTCAAGGCATCCCGCGACGTAAGGTGGCAAGCAACTGTTAGAGAAGTGTAGAAGATAAATTAATGGGCTTTGAGGCATCAAATTCACTTTCTCTAACAAAATATTTTGTTTCCTAAAACTTAAACAACTCACTCCTCTTCTTATGTCCCACATCATATTACAAACTATTCAACAGTTAGTGCGTAGATGCAGCGAATGTCAATATGTATGATTGCAGTAGCTAGCAAGCGTGCTCTTACTTTATTTACTTGTGGGAAATTCGTCTGTGGGATATTAGTGTTCATTCAATTCGTTGGTTTCTTATATGCTGGGTCACATCACAGGTGGCAATGGCGACAGCTGCCAAAGCAAAATTACTTCTACGTGAGCTAAAAACAGTGAAAGCAGATTTGGCATTTGCTAAAGCAAGGTGTGCTCAACTAGAGGAAGAAAATAAATTACTGAGGGACAAGGAAGGTCGAGAAAAGGGACAGAACCGTGCAGATGATGATCTGGTAAACCTATTTCTTGTTGCTTGCATTATGTTAAAGAATATAAAGCAACTGGGTTATTGAGCCAGTGGAGGAAAGAGAATAGAGAAAGCGAAGCAACCTAATTAGCTCATCTATGTTTTTGTAAAATGATATCAGATACGGCTCCAACTGGAGACACTACTGGCAGAGAAGGCTCGTTTGGCGAATGAGAACGAAATATATTCGAGAGAGAACAGATTCCTAAGGGAAATAGTGGAATACCATCAGCTGACGACGCAGGACGTGGTGTATTTAGATGAGGGAATGGAAGAAGTTTCTGAAGTTTGCCCAATCGATAGCGATGAAGTCACCAGGATGCTCTCAATCTCTTCCTCACCTGCTAATATTACTCCATCCGCAAGTCCTCCTCCTCCTCCATCAAACACTCTGCCTCAAGAAATTATGACTACTGTCTCATCAGTTTCTGAACATGATGATCACCCTGCAAATTGACCTCCCTTTACACCCACACACACACAACCATACACACGCGCACACACATTCACAAACATATATAATATAGCTTAGATGGGTCAAAACGGTTTTGTTTAGCAACAATTTTGTTCCCTAGTCCAGTGTCATGACTTCAATGAAGGATTGAATTTGAAAGGTTCGAAGTTCGTTCTCATTACTCAATTCACATCCATATTTGAGAATGTTAACCTCCGCATCTTGGCTTGGTTATTTCCAGATAATTCTATCCTTTCCAGCTACGTCGTTTATAGTTATAATCAAATATGTTTATCGTCATAAGTTCATCATTTCGAAAAATATTAATAAATTATCGATAAAATAGTAAACCCCTCGTTCTTATCTTCCGAATTCATACACTATAATTCACATAACTCCAAAAAAAAAAGAAAAAAGGATGGAGGGGTGTTTCTGAGATTAATTGCCAATGGTTAATCGTTTTCAAATTTCAAGTTCCTTTCTTCCTTTATGCTTAAAATAGTCAAATAATTTGGTTCTCATAAATCACCGAAAACTGAGAATTCATATTTCGTTTGCCAAAACTTTTAATGATGTAACGAGGCTTGCTGCTTTGTTTGCGATTCTAGATCTTAATTGGGAAAATTAATCATTTAGTCCCTACAATTTATTTGAGTTTATAAATTAGTCTTTATACCATTTTTTTTCAAATCACGTCTTATAATTTTTTTTTCAGTCTGGTCCCTATCGTTAATTGGATTTGCCATGTGGATCCCCAAATGCCATGTGAGATGACAGTTGGAGGATGAAGTGCATGTGACTTTTTTCTTCCCTAGAGAATATGGGAAGAGGAACGCACGGCTATGGCATGAAAGAAAGAAAATAGATAAAGCAGAAGGACGATGCAAAAGATACAAGCAAGTAGGAGCAGGCTGAGGCAAAGAAAGTATGGCTAGTTGAGGCGAGGAGCTGCATATGCGACAGGTCAAAATGGGAGAGGAGGGAAATTCAGGAAATACGGGAATTGGAGTTTACTCTCTGCATAAATTTCTCAAATATAGACACACACTCTCTCAAAACTCGGTTTCAAGAAGAAACAGAATACTTCTCTAGAGAAACAGAGTAAAAGCAAAGCAAGAAGGAGCATGAGTATGAGAGACACAGATGGAATGCGGATGTGGAAATGGTTGGCTATAGATTTTAGGAGGTGGAGGAAAGAGAATTTATATAAATACAAAAATGTTAGGAATGAAACGGGGTTAGTAATTAGAGTACTGACTAGGACTTAGTAAAGATGATGTAAGAAAGTTTCAAATAAAGCAAAGTTGGGGTACACACCATATTATAATGGCAGTATTCGAAAGCTCGGTTTATATATTTTCAAATCTTTCTAAAGGAATGATAACTATATTTTGGTATTATTATATTTGCAAATTACAGCTCAGATGAATTGCATCAAGCCAATTTCATTTATAGATGCGTTAGTCATCACTTATCAAAATGTACAAAATAGTACAACAAAGTAATAAAAGAAAAATGAAAGAAAGGTGCATTATTATGATTATAATTTTTGTTCTCTTTGGTGAATGTATGGAACGGTACAAACATCTTTTTATGTAAAACAATAATTGTACAATTAGGTTTGGAGGCCATGGTATGACTCTCAGATTTACCGTTGCCACAATAATCTATATATATAGTACACATAGGCCATGGCTTACATACTCCACTACTCTTCACACCTGTTTAGTTTGGGTGTCTCAAAGAGGCACCAAAATAAAAAAATTACTTTTATTATTATGGAGAAGTTTGTTTTTATTTAATACTTACTTATCATCTTTTTTTAAATCTTATCTAGTTACTACTCTTATTTCGCTCCCAATGTTATTATATTTATATAAATTCTCTTTCCTCTACCTCCTAAGGCCTCACAATGTGTGTCTGTATTGGAGAAAAAAAAACAAAGACCGGTCTCCTGTTGATGCATTTCCAAAATTCCTCTTAAAATTTCAACATCTAGACCAAGTCCAATGTTTTAATGGAGTGCGGATTAGGTATCTTACAGCATGGATTCTGTACGGTCTCCCACTACTCATTTTGCTTTCTTTTTTATTTTTTTCGTTTAATTTTTTTAATGTTATCGGAGGTTGTACAGCATCTAATCCCATTTGGTTTGAATGGTACCTTCCATCAATTGAAAAACGGCTGCTAAAGAAGACAAATAAAGCTTCCCTCTTGCAAAGGAGTAATGGCTCAGTGATGTACAACACAACGTGATGTACAGCCTGAACCATAGAATGGAAATGGAATTCACAGATCAAAGTGGATCTCGCCTTGATCCAATGATCCCGTGCAATCTGGATCTATTTTGGAAACGAAGTGGGATTCACATGCAAACCACTCAATTAATTCACCTTAACCAACTTCACTTTTTGCCCTTTTCATCCCAGTTAGCTCCTACTTGCTTGTGCCGTTCGAAGCGTCCTTCTGTTTGTTACGTGTTTTCTTTTTCTCACGCCATAGTCGTGCATCCCTCTGCCATATTTTTCAGAATATAACAAATAATACAAACTTGTCTAATTGGTATCACACGTGACATCTGGGTACCACATAATAGTCCAAGTCACACCAAACTGATTAGTTAATGGCGAGGACCAAATTGACCCAAAAACAAAAGAATTATAAGAAGTAATTTTTTAAAAAATGAAGTGTAAGAACCAATTTATAAATTAAAATAAAATATAAACTAAATGAATAATTTTCCCATCTTAATTTATTACCAATTTCTGCCTCAATATTAGATATGGTTAAGCAATCCATCAGCTCAGATATTCAACCACGCCACGGATGCCCTATCTTATCCAGCAACATTGTTATTGTTTTCACTAATAACTGTCAAATGTTGCCACTCTTATACTTGACTACGGGACCCACACCAGTAAATTAGATAAACAGGTAAGAGAAGACTTTCGGTACTCGAAAATTAAGTGTTATTGGATTTTCTTTTCAAAATGGATTTTCTATAGATTACAGGGCCATTTAGATACATTTGACCTCCTACGAATACAGTCAATACACTATATGAACAGACGACCAGTTTAATACTATCCAAGCTGCGTTGATCTTTTCGGGATGAACCGGTAAATGCCTCCGGGAAATTATGGATGTGTTGATGTATATAGATCACGACAGCCGCTTCAAAAAAGAGAAAACTTTAAAGCAGAAATACTTCTTGGCTTGTATCATATGGTTTTAGAATAACTGGAAAAACAGACTTGTAGAACCATCACCAAATGATCTGAGATCTGCAGGTTTTACTAAAGCCCTGCACAATGGGCAGGTCCTTTCCCTCTCAAACCTGGCAAAATAAGATATTCAGCAGCCAACACAAAATGAAAAAAACAATGCAAAAACAAGTTTTTTTTGTCCCTCAAATTTTGCTCATGGTTTCGTTCTTGTCCCTTATTTATCTTTCATTCCTTGCAGTACCATTTTTGTTCTTTAGTCTTCCGTTCTATTAAGTCTCCATCAATCGTTCAGCTAGTTTTTATACACCTGGATCTGACATGGCATGAGATGTCTGTTTTTTAACAACTTAGCAAGACACATGGCCTAACACAAGGCATGAATCCAAGTCAGCTTCCAACATAGATCATTCTGCCCAAATTCCAAACACTACTCTTTAGGCAAAAAAAATCACGTACACCCTACCCATATGGTGATTCATCGCTATGACGCAAGATACTCTATGCATCATCATGGAAGTGGATCAAAGCAACAATGCATTTCGGTTGAGAGAAGCTAGGAGCAAAGAATGGAATCAGTTATAATGCAATTGAGCCTCCAAATGATGGAACAGAATAACCAGAGTGAACGGAAACCAGTTGAACCCCCAAACTACTTACATATTTTGAATGTGAAACCCCTTTGCCCAGATTGCTCAAATTCAAAAACCCAGCAAACATGGAATCCAATTTCAAGGGATCAAGGTTCGTTAAATAATTACCACTGAAACACCCAAGCATTTGCCAATAAGTTCCTGCACCAGATCACACTTAGCCTTCTTTTTTTTTTTTTTGGGGGTGCAGATCAAGTAAGCATATGTTCGTTTGGAGCACATAGTGTTTGCTTAAAATTTTTTGATTGGGGCAAGTATACCATTTTTTTAAGAATAGCTTAACATCTGCTAACATGGAACAATTAGTGCCATGTATTCCAAGTACCTAACATCAAGAAGTGTAGTTATCCATGTCATATCCAAGTCAGCAAATTTTAATGTAGGTATTAGTGGTTTTGACAAAGAGGAAAGGCTTCGAACAAAAATGATAGTTTAAGGACAAAGAATAAACCTTGAGCAACCTTAAATGGACAAAAAAAGTGCTTTTTGCCAAAAAGTAGTAACAAATAGGAAGCAGTAAAGGATAGATTGAAAAAACATCTAAATATTAAGTTTTAACAGGCAAACTATAGGAGATATGGAATGATATCAAGACAATATTTGAAAGTCGCAAGATGAGAACATCAAAATACTAGATAAAATACCAACTCTGAGCCAACAATTAGGGAGAAAATCAGACAGAAAAGAAAATGACAATAGCAGATTATTATGAAGAGCAATAAATAAGGATCAGAAGAAAGCAAGTCTCACCACTCTGATACACAGTCCTCGCAAAAGATGTGTTTGCAACGAAGTAAGATTGGTGCATGCATCTTCTCCTGGCAAATGGCACAAAGATCGCCAGCTGCATTGACCTGCATTATTTAAATAACTTAAATTGCATAATTGCACAGACAACTTACTGCTCTCTGTCATCATTCATCCTATACGGAACACTCAAGACATCAGCATCATATATCAGAAGATTATAGTTCTTTTCTATTTTTTTTCTTTTTTTGAGGTGTAGAAAAGCAATTGTTATTGCGAAGAAAGCTGCAATGTAGGAGGATCAGGAAAGCTCCCAACCGAAGAGGATAAAGGAACTGAAAAGTACAAAGCTCTAAAGCAAAAAATAAAGCATCCTGAAAGAGCATCCCATTTGACTAGATCAAGAGCTGAACAACAAAGGGTAAGCCATAAAAGCTATCCTGTTCGATGATAACTAAGTAAAGCAGGAAACTGCTTTGAACTTCGAACTTTCCTCTCTAGTCAACTACACCAATTAACTGCAACAACTGCAAATCACCACAAAATTTTTCCCTTTATATTTTAGTGATTCTTACCGAACCCTGCAAACCTATAGTCACACTGGGATGCAAAAAGAGAGATATTAAAGAGGAATATTGAAAAACAAGTCTAAGTAAAGGTAATATGCCCTCCAAAAGAATAAAGGGCACCCCTCCATTCACATGCTAGGTGACATTTAGGAGCAGTGTTTAAAAAGAGCAGCACTTAGGATTACATCCTAACAGGAAACCCAAGTCAACAGCCACTGGAGGACCTGACACCCTGCAACGATAGAAAAGGAAGTCCTTATCCATTGCCCCAGAGATCATCTAAGAACTTCTCTACTTTTAGAGTAAACAAGAAAGGTGAAAAAGAATCTCCTTGTCTTGACTCCTATAAACCCTAGAAACTAGTGCCTAGGCTCACCATTCACATTCAAAGAACGGTGGCATAAGACAAACAACATAAAACTTCCAAATTCTCCATCTAGCACCAAACTCTTTCTTCTCCATAGGCATTCTCAAAGTTCAGTTTGAAAACAAAAACCTCATGTGCCCTCTCTTTTAAAATCTTCCATTACCTTATTTGCTGCTAACATAGCATCCAAAGTTTGCCTACCTGCTATGATCGCTCCCTAATACTCAAAAAAGTCTCTGAAAGTGCAACACTCAATCTGGTTGATAGGACCTTCATGATAATGTACTAGTTACCAAACTGATAGCCCTGTCATCTACCTTATAGACTTATCTTTCTTCAGAACTAGGGAAACAAGAGTAGAATTCATGCTTACACCTTCCAAATATCATAAAACTCATTAAACATCTTAAGATTGTCCTCTCTAATATGTTTCAACAGTGCTTAGATGAAACCACCTGTAAAACCATCAAGCCTCTGCAGCTTGACCTTTTACCATGGGCATCCACAGCCAAGCTGAATTAGCCTGAGAATAGGACCCCAGTCCAGCGCCTCACTGAACAGCCTACAAAACTTTAAAATCAATGAAATGCATTCCTAAAGTCATTTTCCATTTCATTTTGTCCCAATGCTTACATCCATTAGAGAAAAGAATTCTTTGACTTCTTGATGACTATGATAATATATAATTCTTTCAAGCAGTAACCTGCTTTAAATGACATCCACCTCCAAATAGCTATATAATAAAACAACCATTGGTTAGGAAATAACTCTTTTCTACCCCAACCCCAGCTCCATCAAACATTTTGAAAGTTGCTATATATTACTGCAAAACTAAACAGCATGTGGGAAAAAATGATGCTGGTACCTTATACTATGATAAAGTGCAAAATAATAATAGAGACAGCATATCAGCAAATTTGGCGTATAAATTAACAAATTCAGCATCTTAACCAATGAAAACAGGCTTTGGTAATGAAATTGGAAATAAATTGAAACTTTAGTGATCAAATTGACCAACTTCAATGTAGAGATGACCTAAAGAAGGAAGCTGCAGTACCTGCTCTGATGTTGCATAAGCTCCATAGTGCACTTCTTTACGTGACAATGCTTTTACAGCAGCAAAGAAGGATTGCACCTGACAACCACGGCATATGTTAGAGAAGAACAAAAGAGTATAAGAGGCAGAATATATCAATCACTAGATGCACACCCCTATAATCCCCAGATAGCTTAAATTAATAAATAAATAAGTATTTAATGCTTCAGCTACTTCATCATAGTTCGGACTTCTTGTCTTACAAATAATTAAAGTAGTAAATTTACATGTAACAGCACACAAACGCTCTTCCAAACTTATACATTAGTTTTTAAGACTTCTTCACTATATAAAAGTTATTTTTTTCATCTTCTTTTAGATGAATTCCAACAAATTTTTTTTTCCTGACAACAGATTTGTTTTCAGTCACCCCCAGAAAAACAGAAAACAAAAAACAAACAGGAGCTCTTCTTCTCATACAGGAAGGAAAGCAATGGTACTAGTTTCACATTTGTTTAATTTAACAAATAGAAAATTATAAGTTAACTAAAAGGTCAACATGCACATGAAGCCACGCCAAACTATATCCAAGTTGTATGAAAGAAAAATTAAACAAAAAAAAAAAAAGCCTAAAAGGGCTGACTTTAATGCTCACATAGAAGATTGAGGAGGCTAGGCAAGTCAGGAAGTTATAATCATAAGCACAAGAAAAAAATATCTACTGACTGTGTTCATAAAGATTATCTCACCTTTTCAACAACAGATGTCAGCTTAAATGTTAGATACAATCCTGTCATTAGTGATGAAAAGAGGCTCCCGTATTCTTTGTTCAGAAAGAAACGATACCACACTGGTGTTGGCAACAACGCACGGTAAAGCAGAAGAAGGTACTCAACTAAAGTCAGCATTTGCCCCTGTCAAATAAGTGATACTACAGTCAGAATGTGTCATATTTGAAAAGTGTAGGGAAGACTCAACTCAAAACTATTCAAATCTTACAAGACATTGTGAACACCTGTTACCTACAACTTAAAAGGACTTGGAAAGAAGCCATTTTAAGTAGTTTTATTACTTTCAAAACTTCTATTCCCCAAAGTATAAAAAGCTAAGATTCAATCTTCCTATTGCTTCATAATTTGTTACTGCACCTGCTTACGATAATTTCTGCCTCTGCTGTTCTTGGAATACATCAATAAAATACACTTCAGTACCATTGCTGCCTGGCGGACCAAAGTATCTGATATTTTCAAGAGATGGTAGCAAGACAATGAGACAGAATTTCAATGAGTTTCAGCAAAATAAAGGTCTCACCATCTGCAACTAGCGCATCACAAATATAGTTCCTTGCTAAATGCATAAGTAGTCACCATATGATAGCATGCAGTATATCAATATCATAACATAAAAAGAAAGTCAAACCATGGAAAGGGAGCATAATTCATGCCTACCAAAGCATTGAAAAAAAATATCCTAAGACAAAAAATTTGTGAGCATTGGTAAAGACAACCAATTCCCACAAATTGAACGCACAAACCTCTGGAGGTAAAATGGAAAAATAGTTGAAAAATTACGAAGAAAGTGAGACTTCAAACTAACATACAAAATTTGAACTCCTTTCTTGTAATTTCTCAGACAAAAATGGCAGAACAAATCATTTTCCATCAGTAAAGGCAAACATACAATATCAGGCAGTAGGAAAACTAGCCAATAAATAATGGGGATGAACACACCGTTCACCATGATGATGAATATAGCATGCCAGAAAGGGGGTATAGCTTTTGGAGGAAGCAGGACCAGCGGATACAACAGATCATCATTCTGATACCACCAATAAATGCCAATCACGTGAAGTGAAAATGCAATGGAAATGCCAACCAAAACAGGAATTTTTCTCTCTCCCTACAGCAGCCAAAAGAGACATATTAAGTAAACAACACAATCTATATATTGACAATAATAAATTATTTCCTCCATATCCCATTGGAAAAGAATACAGAAATATGAACTATCACACCTTCAGAGCTGTTTGCTTCCGTAGAATGTCATTTGACTTGAAAAGGACAGCAGCAATCCAAATTGTAACGAAAAACCCTGCAATCAATTTCAAAGTTCACTGACTTGAAGAACAATTGAACTGAATGAACTAACTCACAGTTAGCATACTATAAACATAAAAATTATCAACATCAGCTGTTCTTTCTATTCCTTAAGAGCATGTAGATTCATGTGGCAATCTAAATAACAATCCCAATTTAGCATAAAATAAGCATAAGAATTATCAAAAGCAGCCATTCTTTTATTTCTGAAGAATATGTTGATTCATATGGCAATCTAAAGAACAATCCCAATTACCAAAATGTAGAGCAGAAAAGCCATAATGCAACATAGAGTAAACCAATCAAGTGAGCTAGAAATCCTTAATCAGTAAAGTAACATAGCAACATGAAATCAATATTTGTTCCATTAAATTATCCATAAAAATTTTTTTTCCATTAAACGTTCAATCAAGTATCTACTATTTAACCCCTTCTTGCTCCAGTCAAAATTTATAACATGAAATTACCAAAGAAATATATATATATATATATATATCTTTGCACTCAGATGGTAAGAACACATACCAGGCCTGCTAATTGTCAGGCTGGCAACGGCACATATAGAATCAGCGAGAAGGCATCATATTTCTTACTGAATCATATATTGAAATTTTAATATGACCATGATAAAGTCTATACCCATCAAAGTGACAAACATTATATCAGCAAGCAAGTTAGTTTTTCAACCCAAAACCAAAGCACAGGACCGTTATAGTAAACTAAGGTTGAGAAATAATAGCAAACCTTGCAAATGCTGCCGGATGAACACCACCAACAGTAGTAAAGAGAAAGGCAACACCTGCTCAATCCAGCGAGCAGCCTGCTGAATATCGTATCTCTGGTAGGAAGAGTCCCTTCCGTTAGCTCCAACTCCATCACCAGCTTCAGCATCTGTAGTTCCATTTACAGATTGGGAAACGCCCTCCCCTGAAAGACGCTCAGCCCTTGAATCCCCTTGACTCTCTGAAGTTGGTGGCAGCGATGTGGCCGGCATCCCAGACGCAGCCACGGGTTGCAGTGAAACCTCATTGTGGGAAAGGACTTCCCTGACCTGACCTACAGCCAAACCATTGCCTTCTCTATCAAGATCCTGTTCCCCAGACCCAATGATTCTAATGGAGAGCTCCCCATCGGCAGGGACTGCCTCGAGGCGACTATGAAGATGGTCACGGAATCTAGAAGACAGCCGACTGCTAATTAAGCCCTCCGTTTCTTGGTGATTGGACCTGCTTCGCAGAATCCCCGTATACTCCAACAACACCGACAAGGGTGCCTGAAATATATTGGAGGCGGATAGGATTCCGTATCTTCTTGAATTAGAAGTGCCCTGGGGAGCCCTGAACATATCGGAATTGGTAGCAGATGCATCCATATGGGAGAATGCCCTAACCCTAATAATAAAGAAATGCAAGAATAGGGAGGGAAGAAAAAAGAGAGAAAAAGAGAGAGATTATGAAGTACTGGAAGAGGATAAGAAAACCGTTTGTAAGAAAGAGGGAAGTACAGCTGATAAGGGCGATCCGATGATAGAGATATAAGCAAGAGGGAAATGACACTGACCTACGATAGCGAAACTCCGTTGAAGACCCTCCTTGAAATCAAAGGCTGTATGTCCTTCCAGACAATAAAATCAAGCCCTAAGCGAGAGAAGATGAGAGAATTTGCCGCAATTGGACGAAATGCAATTGCATTTTTTTTTTTAATTTGTGTATGGCTTTGGGACGCCGGTGGTGATAATGGATAATCGGGAATAATCAAAGGCCAATTCGTATGGAATCGAAGGCTTAGGGTTTGTTGGGAAAAGAATTGAGATCTTTCCGACGGCACAATGGAGTCTTGGTGGGGTTGCCTTACCTCTCCTTCCTCGCTCTGTGAAGGGAAAGAGCGCGAGCAGAGAGACGAAAAGGAAGAAGCAACCAAACTTGCTCACGCGATTTTCAGCATTCCATGCATCATTAATTACATCGCAAAGCCGATAGACATGTGTCATGCATTCATCATCCATGATCCATACACGGAACATCATGTTACATACATAGAAATATCATCGTCATCATTCATCACGCTCATCACCTTATTTATGACTCTTAGCCTCCAATAGGCCATTTACCCTTTCCCTTATTTTCTATTATGTTTCTGACTCCATAAAGACATAGAAATAGTTAAGGAAATGACAAATTAGAGAGCTGGTGATTAGCTTGTGTATTTCAATAAAACTTGAAGTAAAGTCAAATCTAATATACTTAATAATTTACCTTGTATGAAAATATTTATATTTTTATTAATTAAATTCATATGTACATTATCGAAAGTGATTGTATAATTACAATCTTTATGTGAAACATTTAAATAAAAATAATGACAATAACATATTAAAATGTACCAGTTAAAATTATTTATTATATTTACGTTTAACTTTCATATTTTTAGGTCTTATTTATAAATACAAAGTCGCTAGTTTTTAACTTTGTAAACTTACTCTCTCTACTTTTTGTATTTTTTACTAACCCTATTTGTAAATTGTGAATAATAATAGAATTAAGAATTTGTAAGTTATTGGATAAATAAAAGAAGTAAAGTAATAAGTTAACAAATTTATAGAATTATTATAATCAATTAAAAATAACAAGGATAAATTAACAAATTTACACACAAAAGAATTTTAGTTCATAAATAAAATATAAAAACTACTAAAATTAAAATATAAATATAAATTATTTTTTTATCATCTTGCATATTTTTTACGAAAGGTCACATCTTTCTCCTAACATATTAGATAATAATTGTGTTAGTACCATCATTATTTATAAGCACATCACTTCTATGTTAAATTTAAAAAGTCGTTTAAGACAACCATATTTGAAAAGTGTCAAAAGTTAGACCCAAAAAAAAAAAAAATGTGTGTGCTTATCTATATTAAAAAAAATAAGTTTGTATATTTTTAGATTAGGAATAAAATATCAATGTTATATCAATTAGGCTTCCTTCGATAACCAAAATTATAATTAAGATGTAAAATTATAATTATAATTATAATTTTATTAAAATTAAAATAATTTAATGTCTTAAAATTTATATATAAAATTAGAGCATAAAATTATAACTTGTCAATCAATTTGACTAAAGAAATTTCTAAGTGGCCTATCTTTCTCGATGCTAAATCTTGCAAGGCCTCTCAGTCTTGTCTTCTTTTTCCCGCCTCCACTAGTCTATCTCCCGGTGTCCTTCGTTTTCTATATAAGATTTTCATCTCACAAAATTGTTTCCAAGTGATTGCTGTTTACCTCCAAAATTATTTATAGAGAAATCTAGCATCATCCCATTTGTAACAAACTGCGGCTTTTCCATATCTCGCCGTTCACCCACTTTCATTTAGACTATTAAGCCTCTGATTCTTGCTTCACTTGGGCTTGTTAATGCTCCCACTGATCCACTGGTAAGCAGTGATGATTTTCTTGAAGATTCTTGGCTTCCAAGCGTTCTTCTGGGTGAAGGTAATATTCTGAGGCTAAAGATTCTCGGTTCTTTTTTATTGCATACATAGTGTGTTCGGCTGCAAGAAAACTCCCCAACAACATTCTTTTTTGGACTCCTACGCGTCCAATAATCAGGTATTATGTCTACCGTATTCTCGCTTGGTTTTGTTTATAGAATAACTCATTCATCACTGCTTTCCTTTAGACCGTTTAGAGGAAGAAAATTCAAGGATTTATTCTTTCATGAACTTTTCTTTATACCCAATTAACGCTCAATTACTCGTTGGGCAAAATGGCAAAGAATCAGGGTGCCTTTTGATTCCCAACTTTTCACTCTTAGCCTTGCCTTAAAGAGCTTCTTTTTACAAGGATTCTATTTCTCAAAGGGAAAGCTTGAAACCTCCATAGCTTTGTAGTGCCTAGGATAATGCATTGATTTATCCATTGTCCGATACTTTCATTTATTAGAGAATTAATGTGCCTCCAAGTAATAGATTTTTTAAGACTTAGTCCGGTCTATTTTTTAAGCATTTTTGGAATACATATATTAGGTATCGCTTATTAGCATTTCCTTTATAGTTATCTGGAATATGACGTTTTCAGTATAAAACTGGAGTTTGATATCTGGGTAAATTGGTACGAATAGTCAAAATTCCCAAAGAAGTGATGCGGATTATTTCGAGTGTCGCGATGCTGCTGCTTGTCCTCCTATGTGGGGCTCATTCTACATCTACTTCTGGGACTTCAAGAAGTGAAGCCAAGGCCTTAGATGCCCTGCTTCAAGACTATGCTTACAGGGCTCTGGTCAATCCGATAACAGGTGACATTTATGATGGGGTTGTTCCTTCCAATTTGACTGGGATTAAGATTGCAGCATTGAGATTACGAAGTGGTAGTTTAACGAGAAGAGGTGTTAAGATGTACAAAGAGTTTGAAATTCCCAAAGGACTTGTGGGGATACCATATATGGAAAGACTTGTTTTAGTATACCAAAATTTGGGTAATTGGTCGCCCACATTTTATGAGTTGCCTAATTATACTTATTTGGCTCCAGTACTAGGACTGCTTGCTTACAATGGTTCAAACTTGTCAGCTACAAATTTACCAGAACTAGACATAAATGTGTCTGGTGACCCCATATCTGTGAAGTTTGAGGATGTCAAGTCAGCTCCCGATGGTGCTGTTGCAAAATGTATTCAATTCGATCTGCAGGGTTCGTCCAATTTTAGCAACGTAACAAGAGGCAACACATGTTCAACTTCTCAACAGGGTCATTTCTCTATAGTGGTTGAGTCCACTACTCCTCCAGCACTAGCACCAGCACCAGCATCAGCAGCTGCACCTAGTGCTCATGTAAGGCGCAAGGGAAAGAGGCAGGTCTTGCTTATTGTGGGGTATGTCCTCCTTGCGGTAGCGTTGCTATTAATGGTTGCACTGTGTTTTTGGTTGAGGAATTACTTACAAACGAAGAGATCAATACAAGGAATGGAAAGGGCTGCAAATGTCGGAGAACCATTCCGTATAGCCCCTGTTGGTACAACAAGATTACCAGCTGCTATTTTCACCCGAACACTACCAGTACTCGAAGAAGACACATTTCTTGAATAATCTTCCGTTGCTGTTTTTCCATATTATTCATAAATTCATGTAATGACGCCAACCCTTGTGTGTATCTTTTATCTCTGGGAGACTTCATTTGGTGTGTGGATAATGCAGCACAAAGTGCTTCTATATGTGACGAGTTCAGTTTTTTTCGATTGACAACGAATAAAAATGTAGCACCTACTTTTTGTGTAATTCGTTCTTTTTTGAGACGCCAGTTTCTGATAAGCATAGCACTTCTTTTCCTGGTCTCTGCTTTTGTTGATAATCACTACAATAAATAATCATTCTGGCATCAGCTTTGTCCATTCAATGTCAAGTAGATTGGTTTGTACCATTTGAAAGGTTCACACTACGTCGTGGCTGACATATATCGATCGGTATTCTATGTCATGTACTGATGCAAATATCATATTATGGGGGTTTTATTTGCTTTGAAACTACCTAGTCCAACAACGTATTAAAGTTTCTTTATCTGTTTTTTTTTTTTTAATTTTGGATGGTTAGACACTTAGAGTAGTGTAAGTGTCATCAGCAATTTATGTTATGAACTATTTGTTAACTTTCGTTGTGGTCCATTTTGAGACTATCGACTATTATTGTAAACTTTCTTGTTGGCCATTGTTCATTGGTAAGTGTAATATTCTATTATTAAAATTTTTTATTATTATATATACTTTTCTTACTCACTTGCATTATTCAATGGTAACTATTATTGGAATAGTTGTCACAATCTCTCTTATAAATATGGGTCCCTAAGTCTTGTTTCTCATTACTTGAAGCTTACATATAATCTCAAAGAGTGAAAAGCAAAAGCTTAGATGCATCCATATTCAGATTAATGATAATAGTCGGAGGTATGAGTTTTTGCATTATTTCTTTGCATGGATCTTGTTTTCAAACATATTTAAAGTTCAAAAATTCATGCTAAGACTATTTTTTTCTTTATTTAATAAATGTTCAAATTTTTTAAAATTTATTTTTGAATAACTTTTATTGGCTAATATATTTGGAGATATTTTGTTCAATATTTTGTGAAATTAAATTTTTATGCCATTTAATTAAATGCTTAATTTCTTGAAAATTAATTTTAAGCAATATTCTATGGCATCTTTGGATAAATTTTAAAATGAAGAAATATTTAATTAATTAATTTGTCACATTTTGGTTTTGTTGACTAATTAATTGATTAAAAATCCCATTATGAAAATTGCTTGTTTATGCATTTTGCATAGTCATTGACAAGTATTCAAGAAAATTTTGATGTCATGTAATTTGTATAATTTTGGCATAATTAGAATTTAGCCATAACACCTTTAATTATTCTAAAATTATACATTAAGTTATAAAATTACATAAAGGAAAATGACATCAAGTTGAAATTAATCATCTTCAATGTGGTAATCTCACAAGAATGTTATCACATTAACATGATTAATTAAGATGAGATAGTAAATTTTTTCCCCTTTTCTTAATTTGCTCATAGGGGTTGAGGAAAAAGAGTATTATTTGCTAGTTTCATCATGATTTATGCATGATCCTAATTAAGTAAAACTTAGCCCACATGCAGTTTTATTTGTTGTTATGCTCATGTTTAATTAACATGCTTACATTGGTAGAACATGTTATATAGAACTTTCAAAGTAGCCTCAATTATTAATATATTTATGCAGCTTTTCAACCACTTAACATTTCTGATTTTCAAGTTCCTGAATTTAAAGGGGATGATTACAAGATTTGGAAGGAGAAAATTCTTCTCCAATTAGGGTGGATGGATGTTGATTATGCCATTAGAAGATTCAAATTGTTCATTAATGGCTTTTAGCAAGTCGCAGACATTTTTATACGTGGATCAATAAGAGAGTATAAAAACTTCCGCGACTTGCTAAAAGCCATTGATGAATAGTTTGAATCTTCTAAAAAAGCTTTAATAAATACCCTAATGTCAAAATTATCCACCATAAAGCTCACTGGCTTAAGGGGTGTGCGAAGCACATTATGTAGATGAGGGATGTTATTGCTTAGTTGAGAACACTTGAGGTTGAAATTCTTGATTCTTTCCTAGTATACTTTATTCTAAATTCTCTACCATCTCAATATTGGCCTTTCAAGATCTTCTACAACACATAAACAAAAACGGTAGATAAATGAAGTATGTTTGTTCAAGAGGAAGGAAGGCTCTTGGTGGAAATGGAAGAAAGTGCACATATGGCAACTCAAAGGAAAGATAAGAAACAAGCCAAGGGACAATGGAAGGGTAAAACGCCCATTGAAGGTGATATTAAAAAAGAGTCTAAGTGTTTTTTCTGCAAGAAGAAAGGACAAATAAAGAAGGATTGTAACAAATTCAAAACCTAGCTTGAAAAGAAAAACAACTCAATCTCATTCTTTTGTTATGCATCTAATATGGTAGATGTTAGTAATAACACATGATGGATTGATTCTAGTTCTACAATCCATATTTTAAATACCTTACAATGCTTTCTAAATCAAAGGAAGTCGATGGGAAGTGAGCAATACATCTACTTAGGAATAAAGATGGGCTCATTAGTTGAGGCTATAGGAATTTGCAAGCTAGTTTTGAATTCTGGTTTTGTTTTGATTTTGGATGAGACTTTTTATGTACCAAGTTTCTCTATAAACTTGATTTCTATTTTGAATCTTGTACCATTGGGATAGTCTTTTGAATTTTCAAACAATATGCTAAAGTTATTTTATAAATCCAATCTTATTGGAAATGGTACAATTTGTGATGGTCTTTTCTAAATTCAATGACAAGACAATTCATTACATGAAACCATGCATGCCTCTAGTATCATGAGTATAAAATGATGTGTTACTAATAAAAATTTCTTCATATTATGGTATCGTAGACTTAGTCATATCTAAATAGAGAGGGTAAAAAGGTTAGTAAAAGGTAGAGTATTGAATACTATTGACTTCATTGGCTTTGATAATTGTATAGACTACATCAAGGGTAAGCAGACTAATATGACCAAGAAAGGTACTAAGAAAAGGTCTACCTTTTGGAAATCATACATATGGATATATGTAGTGCAGATATGGACTCAGGTAGTGAAAAATACTTTATCACTTTTATTGACGATTACTCACGATACATGTATCTCTATCTGCTGAATAATAAGAATGAGGCATTAAATGTCTTTAAGGTTTTTAAAGCAGGAGTAGAGAAACAATGTAGTAAACAAATTAAGATAGTGAGATCAGATAAAAATGGTAAGTCTTATGGTAGATACGCTGATGATGAACAAGCACTTGGTCAATTTGCAAAGTTTCTTCAAGAGCATGAGATTGTTGCCCACTATGCCTGGTTCCTCATACTAGAATGCTAAAAGAAGAAAATGAACATTATTGGACATGGTATGGAGCATGCTTTAGTAGCTCTAAGCTCTTTAAGTCCTTATGGACCAAATCTTTTAAGACGACTGTGTATATACTTAACCAAGTTCTAACCAAGGCTGTTGAAAAAATTCCATTTGAATTAATAAAAGGCTGGAAACCGAGTTTAAGGCATATGCGCTTATGGACGTGCCCGTATGAGGTGCATATTTATAATCTACAAGAGAAGAAGCTAGACCTAATGACTATTAGTGGCTGCTTTATTGAGTATGCCGAAAGGTTTAAAGGATACATGTTTTATTGTCCATTGCATAACACTAGGATTATGGAGTCAATAAATGCTAAGTTTTTTGAGAATGACTTAATTAGTGGGAGTAATCAAACTCAGAACTTAGATTTTGATATTGATCATTTAGGAACTCAAGCTCCCCCATCAAGTAATGGATTGGTCATAATTCATATCCCTCAAGTACAAATGGGTGTTGAAAAACTAATCATTAAGGAACCACAAACTATTGACCACGACCTAATTGATCTAGTTGTGCAATAGCCATCAGAATCTATTATGCAACTAGCTGAGGAACATGATCCCTAAAAGAATATTGACTCAACATTAAGAAGATCAACTAGGATTAGGAGGTCAACAATTCCTAGTGATTATGTTGTGTATTTACAAGAGTCTGACTATAACATAGGAGCTAAAGATGATCTTGAAATGTTTTCACAAGCCATCAACTGTAATGAATTTGATTTGTGACTTAATGCTATGAACAATGAGATGGATTATATGGCACCTAATGGAGTTTGGAATCTCGTTAAGTTGCCTAATGGCTCAAAGGCCATTGATTGTAATTAGGTCTTTAAGACAAAAAAAAGATTCATTAGGCAATATCAAGAGATATAAAGGATGACTCGTAGCCAAAGGATTTACTTAAAAGGAAGGAATTGATTATAATGAAACAGTTTCTCCTATATCAAAAAAGGATTCCTTCCATATTATATTAGCATTAGTTACCTATCTTGGAATTACATTAGATGAATATGAAAACGACATTCCTTAATAGGGATCTGGAGGAAGAAGTATATGAAACAACTTGAAAGATTTTCCTCTAATGTCAGTGAACATTTAGTTTGTAAGCTTAAGAAATCCATATATGGATTAAAATAAGTCTCTCGCCAATAGTATCTTAAATTTCATGAAATTATCTTTTTATTTAGATTTGTAGAGAATGTCATAGATCAATGTATATATCAAAGGGTCAGTGAGAGTAAAATATGTTTCCTTGTGTTATATGTGGATAACATATTACTTGTAATTAATGATAAAGTGTTTCTATAAGAGGTGAAACAGTTTCTCGCTAAGAATTTTGATATAAAAGATATGGGTGAGGCATTTTATGTTATTGGCATTAAGATCCATAGAGACAAAACTTAATGTATTTTGGGTATGTGGAGAAAGAACATATGCGTAACATTCTATATGCTTTAGCTGTTGGAAGCCTTATGTATACTTAGGTTTGTACGAGACTTGACACTGCATTTGTTATTAGGATGTTAGTTAGATATTAGAACAATCAAGGATAGATAACTGGAGAGTTGTAAAGAAGGTTATGAGGTATCTCAAATGTACAAAAGATTACATGCTAATGTATAAGCAAACTGAGAACCTTGAGATAGTTAGCTACACTAATTTGGATTTCACTGATTGCATTGACTCTTGGAAATCAACATCTAGATATATTTTTATGCTTGTCGGTGAAGCTGTTTTGAGGCAACATCACATCGTGTAAGGCTTAAGAGCTTTATTTTTGGTCTTGGAATTTTGGATTCTATCTCAAGGCCATTGAGATTATAATGCAATAACTCAGCTGTAGTTTTTACGGCTAAGAACAACAAAAGTGGAAGTCGAAGCAACACATTGATATTAAGTATTTAGCTATTCGAGAACATCTCAAGGAAAATAAAATTTTCATTGAATACATAAGAATTAAGTTGATGATTATTGATTCCTTAACAAAAGGCATGCTACCTATGAAGTTTAAGGATCATGTAACTAGGATGGTACTCGGTTCCAAATTGAGTATTTGATGTATACATCATTTATAATTACGCTCTTATTCATTTTAATATGAGTTGTTTTTTCTCATTTTTGTGTGCACATTTGTATTTAGAGAATAAACACCATTAAGAGGACCCAGAATAAGCCTAGGGTTTATTTATTAAGTTATGGTAGGATGAGAAAGTGATATGCATTGTAATACATAGAAGGTAATAGTTACTTATAGAGGACTTATTGCTGTGATTCATAAATTTGGCTTTTCGCTTTAGAATGTGTATGGAGAAGGATTTTGAAATTATTGAGTTTAATGGACCAAATGGGAGAATGTTAACCTTACTAGCTGCTGTCCATTTCCAAACTATCATTTTGGACTATTATTGTAAACTTTCTAATTGGCTATGGTCAATTCACTAAGTGCAATATCTTATTATTAAAAACTTTTATTATTACATACACTTTTTCTACCAACTTGCATTGTTTAATAGTAACAATTGATAGAGTGGTTACCTTAATCTCTCTTATAAATATGAGTCCCTAAGTCTAGTTTCTCATTACTTGAAGTTCACACTCCATCTTAGAAAGTGAGAAAAAAAGGCATAGAAGCATCCATATTTAGATTAATGGCAATGACTAGAGGTATGAGTTTTCTACAATATTTCTTTGTTTTGAGCAAACTAACGAGTTTGTTTTATGTTTAAAAACTTTCATTTTCTTGACTCTGATGATAATGCAAGTTTAACGATTGCTTTTAATGTTTACCACTAAATTTCTATATAAGGAAAGTATAGAATATCTTCTAGTGGTTGCATGGCTACAAGTTTTAGCTACATTTTGATGTATGTGTATATTTATAAGAAAAGTATAATATTAGTCATTTACTTTTAGTTTTAAGTTCAATTTGATACTCTAAAGATGGAAAGTATGAAAATATTTATTCAAAGATGAAACTTTTCCTAAAAAAGTGGTCTTCCAGAGATCATCAAATTAGTTCAAATTTTTCATCTTTAAAGGACCATTTTGATAGTTTCCATCTTTAGAGAACCAAATTGATAACTTTGACCAAAATTAAAGGTCTAAAATTTTATTTTTCCCTAAAATTTATCTATAGAATCAGACTTTTTATCTTGTTCTTGACCATCATTTCTTGCCTGCTGCAACCTTTCGAAATAATTTGAAATCAATGTTATCTGATAGGATGAGAAGTTAGTAAGAGTAATAACTACGAATTTTACGATGTCATATGTCTATGGATGCATACTTCTCAACCAGTAAATCTATGGTATTTTTTTATTGATAGGCCTTACTATAGGGTCTTAGACTTTGAAAACTAACTTGGAAGTTTCCTTATGCAGAAGGTGGTTGTCTATTACACTGATATCTCATCATTTCTTGATATACTACTAATTATGATATCATATATTACAATACTTAAAATTTTTATATAGAGTGTGATTACTAATGATTACAATTTATTGAACGAAAAATATAACTGCTAACTTTAGAATACAAATTTTAAAAATTAAAATGTTCATACTTTTTAAATAGTATTAGAATAAGAATATATTATGACTTTAAAGATTTTGAATATTATTCAATAGCTTTAATAACATTGACTGCAGATTCAGTTTTTATCATTACATGGATCCTCAACTTTTGGGAGAAAGTCATTATATATCATTGTCCACATAGATAAATTAAATTGCACAAATAACATGTATGGAAATGATTTTTAAGTTCAAACCATCAAATATGAAAAAGTGAAAAATAAAATAGGATGGAATAATGAAGATTATTTAATAAAAAAAGGGAAACTTTTTGTAGTTTAATTTATTTTTTATTATGAGGGCATTATGGTAAATTTGATATCATTCCTTTTCTATTTCAGAATTGATTCTAGGTTAAAATGGTGACTTGGTTTTGTAACTTTATTTATTGTTTTAAAATGATCCCTTAAGTTTGAAGTGTTTTGAATTGGTCCTTTATGTTTTTAAAACATTTTGAAAAAAAAATTTTTAAGTGAATTCTATTGAAATATTAACACCGTTAAATTTAAAGCTGATGCGATAGTCACATGTTTTTTTAATTAAGATTTAAGATATGAATTGGCACCCAATTAAATTTATTCTAAATATTTTTTATTAAAAAAAAATTACAGCCCTTTTTCACCAATCTTATTTGGAATGTGAAGAGACCCAATTTGCCCTCTCCCATCTTCACACATGCAAAAATGAGAGTATTCTTTCTTGTGCCCAGTGTGTGGTTATCGAAAGCATATTTTCTTTCTTCCATTATGGCCACAGTATACATTAAGGTATATATATTATATAAGAATGAAATATAAACGAACTAGGATTATTAATTTGTTTTAGCCCGGGCAACCAATACCTAAGAGGGGATGAATTGGATGTTTGCAAAATTTAAGTTCTTTTCAAAATTGTTTTATAAAATACTTGTTATAATCAATGCTTGGATGAGTATGATGTAAAACAACAATTTTATCAATCAATGGAGGCTTAATGTAGACGCTTGGGGTAGTATCAACACTTCAAGTGTAATATCAAAAATAAAAACAAAACATAACTATGATAATTCAAAATATGAAGAGTATAAGGATAGAGAAAGCCAAACTCAATTATTTATCCTAGTTTAGCTCCAATCCAAGCCTATGTCCAGTCCCCAAATAATCTTTTGAGATTTTTCACTATCTCAATAGTCAATTACAACAACAAGGAAGAACCTCTCCCTTAATTACAAATCTTAAGAAAAACCTCTTTCTTGAACTTAAACAGGGGAACCTCCCCCTTAACCCAAACACACTCTCAAGGAAGCTCCTTGAGCTTATCTCTCTCAAAGAAGAAAGGAAAATAGATGAATAAACTATCTTAAAGAAGTAATATACAAGATAAAGCTCTAAGAACTCAAATGATAAGTTTTGGCTAATGATGTTTGATTCCCTCTTAAAGATTATCTAACAAGCTAAAGATCACATTCTAGCATTTGATTTTACTCAAAAATATGTTTGGAAGGTCATATATATAGATCAAGATGAGATCTAGCCATTACATACTCAAAAGAGCTATTATTTACTTTTGAAAACACTTTCTGGAATTGTCAGTCGACTGTCACGGGTCTCATAGTCGACTGCCCTTCAAAATAGATTTGGTATCATTCCTTTATGTTTCAGAATTGACACATCCTTCCAAACAATGCAAAATGCAAGCATTTATATTTCTTTACAAGCGCAACTAAACATACTTGAATAATTTCCTTTTCCTTTTTCTTTCTTATTCTCATTCTTTTAAAACAATTCTACCAACCAAATAGACCATAAAAATAGTCAAGATGACAAATTAGAGATATTGTGATGAACCAACAAGTCATAAATGTGCTCCAATTCTACTTGTGTATTCAAATAAATCATGCACTAAAATCAAACTAAATATACTTAATTATTGAGTAAAAACCTAATCTAGTCTTTGAAAGATATATGTATTCTCAATTTAGTAGTAGGGAGATACTCCTTCTCAAAACAGTCCTTTATAGATCATTCTCTTATCATAGAGGTCCCTCCATCCTCCTTTTGTTAGTTCAATGCAGACATCGCATGTTTTTTATTGAGATGGTAGGTTAGGGCATGGCATGGTAGTCAAAATTGAATCCAAATTAGATTAAAACTCCAAGTGAAATTAAAACTCTTTCTTTCCATAAATTTGCAAAATGCATTCAATAAAGGCTCTTCCCCCAAATTGTTATTTCATTGTAGAACCCTAAATCTTTCACTTTTCAATCGAAATAAAGTTTTAAGTGGCCTCTATTGCTCCAAATAATGGTTTATATGATAGTTGTTAGAATATTGTATAATATCTAGGGTTTAAATTTGTTAAGATATTATACAGTGTCCACCCATAAGGAGTGCTCATTAAGTAAGGGTAAAATAGTAATTATAGGAATTACTACTAAACCCTAACACTAGCTAGCCTTTTATAAATAGGGCTAGACTATTATACGATAAATAAGAAAGATATAGACTGCTATAGACGCTCTGATAAGAATACCTACAAAGTATTATATAGTCGTATTCAAGAGTGAATTTAGGCTGTGAAAATCTGAGATGCACCCAATACACTGTGAGCATCTCATTCGATCTGTGATCCTAGCCAGAGTGCAATCAACTTTCGCATTCAGGAGAAGTATGTAAGTCTCCTACCCTAAATTATCTTTGAATTTGTTCATTATTTAATTCCCTTCAATAGCACACATCATTGCACTCTTTCCAATAAAATAAGGAATATATATAAATTATACACTATTCACGTGCAAAACTTGATTGTTTGAACCATTTTCATTCATTCCAATTGAATCTTTCAAAACTATTATATTTGAACTCTATTGGTGTTTTATGCACTCCACTCCATTCATTTAATTATTCGTACCAACAACTTCTTTTAAAATCCATGGTCACATGTGAGGGGGAAATGATTCATTCTTTAATTGTATTTTCATGAAGTGGTCATAGTGAATTACTCTTGTGCAAATTAGTTTTTCAATGGGCATTCTACATATGTGTAAGAAGAAGGGATTTTAATATGAAGTGGAGTTTTTGTATTCAATTTTGATTGCTACATCATACTCTAACCTGCCATCTTAGAAAAAAAAAAATCGCATCAGCATTAAACTTATAAAAAGAGGATATGGGGACTTATTTGAAATGAGTTACTATTACATCACAATTCATTGTATCTATCCTCATTAGGATTTGAGTTTAAGACCACTTGGATGAGTTTGAGGAGCCTTACCACTAGGCTACTCATACTATGCTCTCTTCATAGTCAACTTAAGGATGTTGTTTTACTTTTTCATGTTTTTTCTTTCCATAAATTGTGCTTTTATATTTTTGTCACCAAAAAGTCAAGTAGATGACAAATTAGAGAGACGGTGATGATAAGCAAACAACTCTTAAATGAGCTTCATTTTGGCTTGAGTATTCAAACAAAACTTTTAATAAAAATCAAACTCAATATACTTAATTATTTGCTTTTATGAAATTATCTATATTAATATTTAGTAATGAAATTCATTAGTACATAATTGAAACCAATAGCACACATCATTGCACTCTTTCCAATAAAACAAGGAATATATATAAATCATACACTGTTCATGTGCAAAACTCGATTTTTGAACCATTTTCATTCATTCCAATTGAATCTTTCAAATCTATTATATTTGAACTCTATTGATCTTTTATGCACTCCACTCTATTCACTCAATTCTTTGTACCAACAACTTCTTTTATAAATTACAGCCACATGTGAGGGGGAAATGATACATTCTTTAATTGTATTGTCATGGGGTAGCCATAGTGAATTACTCTTGTGCACATAGGATTTTCAATGAAACGCATTTTGCAAATGTGTGAGAAGAAGGGATTTTAGTTTGAATTGGAGTTTTTATATTCAATTTTGATTGCTAAGTCATACTCTAACTTGCCATCTCTGCACAAAAAGAATTCACATCAATATTAAACTAACGGAAGGAGGATAGAGGGACTTATTTGATATGAGAATGATCATTGGAGCACTATTTTGAAAAGAAGTATCTCTCAGGGACCAAATTGAGAATATAATCATCTCTTAGGGACCAAATTGGTAGTTTTGTCCTTAATTAATTGATTTTATGAATATATCTGTATTTCTATTTAGTAATTAAATTCATTACTACACCATCGAAAGTGATCACAAGTATAGTCATTATATGGCATATTACAAGAAAGAGATATAACAATGATGCATCAAAGTATCTAATATTTTCATATTTTATTTATAAATTTAAATTCACTAGTCTTTTAATTTGTAAACTTACTTTCTCTACTTGTCAATTTTTTAATAACTTACTTTCTCTACTTGTTAATTTTTGAATAACCTTAAACATTAGTTTGTAAATTGTAAATAAGGGTGTTATGGATTTGGAGGTTATTAGAAAAATAAAAGAAGTAGAGCAATAAATTAACAAATTTATAAACTAAAATTATAGGGAGAGTTATTATAAAGAATAAAGAAATTAGCAAAAGTAAGTTAACAACTAAATTCACTAATAAGAAAAGTTGAGTTTCTAAAAAAATATTAAATATTAAAATTAAAATGTAATTACAATAAATCATTTTTTGTTGCCATTTGAATATTTTTTACATGTCAATAACACATGTCTTTCTCTTAATATATCTATTATATATAAGTGAAGTAGACTTCATTTGACGTAAGGGCTCTATTGACCAATAAAAAAGATCCGTTGAGCAAACTCAGCTTCTCACAATGACTTTTTACAATTCTCATATATGTATCAAGAATTATTTAAGGTGAGTAAATTCTTTATAGTCAATGAGAAACAAAATGAAGTGATTAATTCATTTAACTTTTTCGTAGTCAACTTTTTTATAAGTTGCTATTACATCTTAATTGATTGTATTTATCTTTACTAAGATTTGAGTTCAAGATCACTCGGTTGAGTGTGAGGAGCCTTACACTGGGCTACTCCTACTATGTTATCTTCGTAGTCAACTTAAGGATGTTGTTTTACTCTTTCATGTTTTTCTTTTCTCAAATTGTGCTTTTATATTTTTGACACCAAAAAGTCAAGTAGATGACAAATTAGAGAGACGGTGATGATGAGCAAACAACTCTTAAATAAGCTTCATTTCGGCCTGAGTATTCAAACAAAACTTTTAATAAAAATCAAACTCAATATACTTAATTATTTGCTTTTATGAAATTATCTATATTAATATTTAGTAATGAAATTCATTAGTACATGATTGAAACCAATTACACAAGTAGACATATTATAATAAAGACACATGATAATGATGTGTCAAAATATATAATAGTCTTAGATTTTATTTATAAATTCAAAGTCCCTAGCTTTTGAATTTGTAACCTTACTTTCTCTTTTTTTTTTTAATGACTTTAAAGAAACAATTTGTAAATTGTAAATAAGGTTGCAATCAGGAAAATAAAAGAACTAGAGCAATAAATTAACAAATTTATAAACTAAAATTTTAGAACGTTAGTATCAAAAAAATAAAAAATGCAGCAGAAGTAACAAATTCAAGGATATGAAAAATTGAGTTTATGAACAAAATTTTAAAATATTAAAATTAAATTACAAATACAGCAATTCATTTTTCTTGTCATCCATATATTTTTAACTCATCAATGATACATGTTTTTCCCTTAATATATTAAATAATAATTACACTACTGCAATGATTATTAAAAGTGTCACTTAAAGTTAGACAAATATATGTGCCTATATATATATTCATAAACTTAATTGCTCATATCGGTTAATATACATTTTAGAGTTGAAGTAAAATATCAATGTGATAGAAGCAATCGACTTTTTGGATAAATCATAGCTAGGCTGTAATAAATTAGAACCACCCTTGCGCTAAACAAGAAGAATGATATGGCGTTTACCAAAGATTTACATTCCTGAAAGGTAGAGATAAGTCGCCTTTACATTCTTGAAAGATCTACCAAAGATTTACATTCTTGAAAGGTTATTTCTTTTTCCCGCCACAACCAGTCCATCTCCAGTGGCCTTCTCGCTCTCTATATAAGACTTTCATCTCACAAATTGTTTCCAAGTGATTTCTGTTTCCAAGGTTATTATTTATACAGAAATCAAAACTGGTTGAATGTTGAAGCATCTCCCTCTACCGCAGTATAAGCTTCCTTCCGCTACTCCCGTCCCATCTCTTACAAACTATCTCGGTATTTAGTCACTTTGCTTTAGACTGTTAAGCCTCGGATTCTTTTCTCACTTGGGCTTGTTGCTGCTGCACTGGTAAGCAGTGATCATTTTCTTGAAGATTCTTGGCTTCCAAGCGTTCTTCTCCTGGGAGAAAGTAATATTCTGAGGCTAAAGATTAATCTTGGTTATTGCATTCATAGTGTGTTCAGCTGCAAGAAAACTCCCCAGCAACATTCTTTTTAAGACTTTCAACTGAAAATCTCCTTCTCCTAGGCGTCCAACCATCAGGTATTTGTTCTACCTTATTTTTGCTTGCTTTGGATTATAGGAAAACTCATTCATCTTTGCTTTCCTTTTGTACCGTTTCGAGGAAGAAAATTCAAGGATTTATTCTCTGATAAACTTTCTTTATTCCCAATTAATGCTTAATTACACGGAGGGGAAAATGGCAAAGTATCAGGGTGCCTTTTAATTCCCAAGTTTTCACTCTTAATGGCTATGCTTCTGACAGCTTCATTTAAGGAAATACACATTGCTTTATATATGTCCATTCCATTGTATTCATTTATTAGATAATAAACATTGCTTCGTGGAATTCTTTTATTGCGTATCGTTTATTAGCATTTCCCTTATAACTATCTAGAATATGAGATTTTCAGTATAAGATTGGAGTTTGATATCAGGGTATCTCTATCAAGGTACATTTATACGAATGGCCAAAATTCCTAAAGAAGCGATGGGGATTATTTCAAGTCTCGCGATGCTGGTACTTGTTCTCCTATGCAGGGCTCAGTCTACATCTATTATAGGGTCTCCAAGAAGTGAAGCCATGGCCTTAGATGCCCTTCTTCAAGACTATGCTTACAGGGCTCTGGTCAATCCGATAACAGGTGACATTTATGATGGCGTTGTTCCTTCCAATTTGACTGGGATTAAGATTGCAGCATTAAGATTACGAAGTGGTAGTTTAAGGAGAAGAGGTGTTAAGATATACGAAGAGTTTGAAATTCCCAAAGGACTTGTGGGGACACCATATGTGGAAAGGCTTGTTTTAGTGTACCAAAATTTGGATCATTGGTCGCCCACATTCTATGAGTTGCCTAATTATACATACTTGGCTCCAGTACTAGGACTGCTTGCTTACGATGGTTCAAACTTGTCGGCTACAAATTTACCAGAACTGGAAATAAATGTGTCCGGTGACCCCATATCGGTGAAGTTTGAGGGCGTAAAGTCAGCTCCTGGTGGTGCTGTTGCAAAATGTGTTCAGTTTGATCTACAGGGTTCATCCAATTTTAGCAATGTAACAAGAGGCAACACATGTTCGACTTCTCAACAGGGTCATTTCTCTATAGTGGTCGAGTCCGCTGCTCCTTCTCCAGCACTAGCACCAGCACTTAGTGCTCATGCAAGGCGTAAGAAAAAGGGGTTGGACTGGCTTACTATTGTGTCTGTCCTAGTTGCACTAGTGATTTTTTCCCCGTGTCTTTATATGTTGTATAAGGCGTTGATTCCTCCTTGTCCTCCTCATTCTTTGTCACAAACAGTACCAGTACTTGATGATTTATAAGCATACAGAAACACTACTTTTGAATAATCTTTCGTTGCTATTTTTCCATTGTATTCAGAAATTCTCAATTGTCGCACCGTTTTTGGGTGGTGTTGCTTCCCCCATTTGTTTGGATTATATTTTTGATGTAAATCTTTTATCTCATTGAGGATTTATTTGGTGTGATAATGCATCCCAAAATGTATCGCGTTAAAGAACTAATATCAAACGTATAGATTTCCATTTGTCTACCAAGACCACTGCATGTTTTGTATCATAGTCAATAGTTGTAACTTTGGTGTCAACATGGTTGCTTCACTTACTAAGATTAAATCATACAGACAAAATTTCTGCACAAAGAAGTTAGAAGATTTCACCAAAACAATTATGTCAGCACAAAGCATCTATAGCTCAATTGAATGCTTTCATTAACCAAAAAACGGAAATTGTGATCAGATAAAGTTAAGACTGGATAACTTCACAAAGGTTTTTTTATAGTTTAATTAGATTACCTTGATTTAGCCTCTTGAATAAAAATTGCAATATCAAGGTCACTCAATTTTAAATTTGAAATAATTGTTATTGAAGTTTTTATTTAGAAATATTTGTACGTAAGTGCTATCAATTTTCTCCTATGTGAGTCATTTCCACTTGAGAAGAGAAATCATTCTAGCTCTCGAGAAAACAAGATTATTGAATGAAAAAAATCTTATTTTGATGCCCCAGTCATGCCCTTAGTTTTATTTTGGTCTCACTCAATCTTAGTCGCAAATTAGTCCCCCAATGACCACCAAATTGGCCTAATCTATCACTTCGTTAGAGAACATTAATGTCACACCTCAATTCCTAGAGTGTGACCGGCACAGAAAACGAGACTAGCCTGCCTCTGTAAGCCTAACAAGTTGGTTCTTAACTAAATTACAATCATACATAACAACATTCATAACTAAGTAGATTTATATTCCAATGAAATTTGTAGAAATTTCGGCAGAGTCTCCTCTATAACTGAGACTTCTCGAGGTTTCTACAAAAATCTGCCCAAAACAATATTATACATAAAAGAGAGCTCAGCTCTCTATTCAGTCAGAGACAACTACAACACAGGGGAATGGGGAATCTACCTGTGGTCATACATAACATTTACATCTATTTACATATATCAATTACAACAAAATCTCAACAAAAATGGAGAAACAAAATGCCAACAGGGCTCCTCTAGCCCTCTTGATCAGCAAACTGCTCAGGATGGCTGCCTGAAATTCATTAAAACATAAACGGGTAGCATTTCCAATAATGAATCAATTTATGATTTAAGCCTTTATAATTTAAACCATAACAAGCAATAATATGTACTTACACTTAATGAACAGTTTAAATGATTTTCACAGTCGAGGATCTACAACCTTCGGAGAATACTTTTCATCAATTAACCTCAAACTATCAAGGGAACTCAGCCCTTGGATACTTATTAAAGTTAGGTAAAAACCTTTCTGTTTATTTAAAATACCATTGGCTTGGGACCTAGATTCTAGGGAGGACTATTAGACATAAAATATCGGTCATGAACTAGTGGCCCATGCAATTTAATTATCTATCGAGAGCACAAAGCATCTCGGGGTAAATAACCCATACGATCGAGATCACACAGCATCTCGGGGTAAATAACTCATACGATCGAGAGCACACAGCATCTCGGATTATTCATATCGATCGAGAGCACACAGCATCTTGGGGTAAATCACCAACACGGTCGTGAGTCGCAGGCTCACGTTAAAGTCATCTGTCTTATCTTGTCCTCCCTAAATCTAAGGACTTGCCATTTATAAATTTTCCCTTTTTCAATATCAAATCTTTAGTAACACATTCCTTCTTTTGTTCAAACCTCTCTTTTACAAATTTTACATGAACATCACATCGCAATCAAATTTTATAGGTTATATGCAAGGCTAACAAGTCTAACAAGTTGCTACCATAATTACAATGGTAATTATAAAGTGGGGAAAACTACCGCTTACCTGGTGGCTGACAATGCTATTACCACCTTAGCTCGGTCTCTCTTGATTATAAATTCAATTTCACCCACAATCCCTATAACATAAGAATATACTTTTCTCAATTCCCATTACTAAATACATCAATTTAGGTTGATTATAATGCCTTAACAAAGCCATAAAACAACCAAAATCCTATATCATTACTTTATTACATATTCTCTTTACTTCTTCATATTGCTATTTCCAATTTGATATTCCATTCCATTATCAATACTCAAAACAAGCCTTAGACCAAATTCTTAATTTCATCCCCTCACTTTTTCCCAGAGTTTTCGTCAATTTACACTCACTGTCTTAAAAACTTTCTAAAGTTTCACTTTAGTCCCCCATTTCATACTTTTTCCTTCCATCCATGAAGAACACTAAGGTTTCATGACATACACTGTAAAAGTGTTCTTATAAGACCAATTTAAACCCATTCAACTGCAGAATTTCACCATTTTCTGAAAACCCCAAAAATTCGAAACTTTTCAGTTTAGTCCCTGTCAGAATAACTCAAAAAAACTTAGCTAAAATCATGCTTCCAAAGCTCAAATTCAATGGAAAGGGGCCAAATATGATTCTCATAGCATCATTCTCATGAAAAAAACCACTTAAAACTCACCAAAATCAATAAAACGTCGCTGCTCAACAATGCCACAAAACCCACCGGAAAAAGTGGTTGTTGCCGGCCAACGGCAAGCGGTGGCCGCCCAGAAACCTTCGCCGGTGATGGAGGGAGGTGGCCGGAGGTTGAACGTGGCGGTGGACGAAGGAAAAAGTGGAAATCCGAAATGAAGAAGTTGCTGCATTTTTTCTGCAGATTTTGGAGAAGAAGCATGTAGAAGGAGGTTATAGTGAGGGGTAGAATGGTAATTTCGCTGGGGGAGGTGACACGTGTCGACACCACAAAAATGCTGAGGGATGAGGGAGCTATAACTCGACCCACGCTCCTTTGGTTCCGGATAACTTGCCTTATCACTGAGTCAAGGCTCACATTTGATATATAATACACATTACAAATACTTATTCCTCATTCTTGCTAAGTAAAAAAATTTTGCATGAACTTAGTAAACTTAGCAAGTGTTACAATTAACTAAGAAAAACATCTAGTGTGGCCGGTTAAATATCTAATGTGGACAGAAATTACTGACCATCGTGGCAAAGCATCAAAGATTGAGGCTCTTCACTCCTATTTTGGACGAATAAACCCATTGTGAGTGAGCCAAAAGTTTACGTTCCCTACTGCTGAATCACACCGTGCGTCCCCGGGGCTGATTTGTCAAAGGCAAATCACTCTCCTCACTGCATAATTGTAGTTGTTGAGGAAGTGAAATAACAATGAGCAAATATTGCAAGCCATGTCCTATATATTGCTATTTTAATTATGTTTTAAACGTTTTCCTTTATAAGCTAAAGCATATGTCACACAATCTCCTCTTCCCGTGGCATCCATGCTCCGAGTATGTCCCTTCTTTCTTCTTCCGTTACCTTTTTACACTTATTTCAATTTTGAACCCCAATATCAAGTTAGGCAGTTAGGTATGTGTAGTGAAGTGAATGAGAAAACAATTGAGGCTATATAACATTGATTTATGACAGTAACACAGTTGAACCAGAAAACAATCAAATCTGATAACAGGAATTTAATTTAAATATTAAACACACAGTAGCACTGTCTTGCCTTTATGACATTGCAGGTATTCTGGTTGTCCCTTACAGAAAAATAGCATTAGCATTTATGCTCCAATCAATGGTTGAATGTAGTAGTAATGATTGATTTATTCTTACTTTATGTGCAATATGAACTTGTGAATGAAATTAGCATTTATGTCTCGCCAAACGAAAAAAAATCAGCATATGGAAGAAATAAAATTAAACAATTTATCCTTGTTTATTCCTATTTACCAGAATAAAACTATTAAATATAAAGCACTAAAAACAAAACTCCCTTAGCGTGGACACATTAGATATTTTGACGTTGTTGGAATTCATGATTTGAATAACTTCCTGATTTGAGCATTTAATTTGTGCAGTGAGCTGAAGTGATTGTAATGTGAGTTGGGAAAGGAGATTGTAGAACTCTGAGAAAGGTTGTTACAGTTTTAGCCTTAATCCATTTAATAATTAAAAAATAATAAAAAATATCAAAGAATGCATTTAATGTCTTTTGATTGTCATTTGATTGTAGAACTCAGATTGCAAATAAAACAGCAGATGGAAAATTAACATTTTTCAAATTTTCCACACAGCCTACCCTACCTTAAAATAACATGGTTGATGCTCCTACAACGACCACCCTCCCTATTTATAATTCATGCTTTATTGTATAATCATTGTCTCTCTATCCGAAAAGATTCCTTTTTCAAGGAAATTCAAGATTTTTCAAACTTCCAGATTTGCAGACACGAGCAAATTTGAGTCTTCCATATATCAGCCATAAACCCTAGACCTTATGCTCTGAATAACTTTAAAGGTTAGCTTCCTACCACTACTAGAAAAATGCCAAATAGAAACGGAAATTAGTCACGGAAAATCAGCTGTCTCTAATTGAGATGGAATTAGAGACCAATTTAAAAATGAGGGACCAAAATGAAACTAAAACCATGAGTAATGGATCAAAATAAAATTTTTGTCATATTGAATAATCAATTATTCAACCATATAACCAAAACAAATAAGATTCCTAAACAAGGTCAGCATACTAATAATCCAACTTTTCAAAACAAGTAAATTCTCATGCCCACAACTAAATATTCTTGAACGATATTTGAATTTTATGTATGATCAGTAGGTTGGGAACAATCAATCATAAATGCTTACAACCCCAATCCTACACAACCAAAGTAAGATTATTCTAATAATAAGATTAATGCTAATCCCCAAAACCATTTGAAATTATTCTAACATTTTGATCATCATAAATTAGCACATATAATAGTAGATGTAAAGTTAACATTTTTCTAATTTTCCACACAGCCTACCCCACCTTGAAATGCTCCTACAACCACTAATGTCCCTCCCTATTTATAATTGATGTTTTATTGTATAATCATTGTCACTTTTTCCAAAAAGATTCCTCTTTCAAAGAAATTCAAGTTTTTCAAACTTTCAGATTTGCAGACATGAGCTAATCTGAGTCTTCTTCTGATTACCAATTTGTTTATCATTTTCCTTTTAAAGTAAACAGAATACAAAACCCATATTCGTTTGCCTTTCCTCCATATATCAGCCCTATGCTCTGAATAATTTTGAAGGTTAGTCTTCCATTTGCAGCATAAAATTACAGAGGAAAAGTTAACCCTTTTCAGAATCACCTAATTTAGCAATTGCATACTTTCACAGGTACAATGACAAAACAACCTGCATTTTGCAGCAAAATAACTGATTTTTATTGTACAACGACAATTTAAGTAATATTCACTAACCAAATCACTTATCTATCTAGCTCAAACGACCCATTGGCACACTTTAAAAGATTGACTCATGAAAAAGAAATAAAGAAGAAAGAATATAACAATAGATACTTCTGTTTTCCCCATTTAAAGTGGATTGAAAATTCTTTCAAAAGAAAACTTTAATATTCAACCTTATCACCAAAACGAAAAGAATACTGAAAGATGTTTTACTCCTTCATTTTCTTTTTCTTTTTTGAAATTGTGCTTTTATTTTTTTGGCATCATAAACTCAAGTAGATGACAAATTAGAGAGATGGTGTTGATAAGCGAACAACTTCTGAATAAGATTTATTCCAGCTTCTGTATTCAAATAAAACTTGCAGTAAAATCAAACTAAGTACTTAATTATTTGCTTTGATGAAAATATCTATATTAATAATTAATAATTAAATTCATTAGTACATCATTAAAACTGATTACACAAGTAGACATATTATAACAAAAGCATGTCAAAATATATAATATTTTTATATTTTATTTATAAATATTGTCCTCTTAATATATTACGTAATAATTGCACTACTACAACAACTATTGAAAGTGTTACTTAAAGTTGAAAAATATATGTGTGCAAATTTAAATTCCTAAACTCAATTGCTCATATCGATTAGTATACAATTCATAGTAGAAGTAAAATGTCAATGTTATATCAATTAGAGATGATTGAAGAAAATGATTTTTGGATAAATCAAACGCTACATTGCCCCTCCTCCTACATGTCCAATAAAGACTAACATATATGCAATTCCTTATATCTTTACTATGTTGTTATCCAATTAAAATATGACAAGTTTTGAATCAACTAATAATAATATATAACTAAATTTAAATGTAAAACAATTATCTATAACAACTATACATGTTCATGATATTATTGGGCAGCTAAATACTTATCATTTTGTAATTAGAAAACAACATAACAAAGATATATGGAACTCTATATAAGTTTTTCCATCCAATAATTAGGTACTCAATCTTTCTTCAACATTATATTTAGTTGTTTAAGCAACAGTGACCTCTTGTATCTTGAACTCACTCTTCATTTTCCATTTTTTGCCACTTGGTAATTTGGCTTTATAACTCTAAAACACTTATGTCATTTTCCTTCTCCTTTATGCATTGTTCACCTTTGTTTCTCCTTTTCACATCTCTGCTTTTCTCTTTTAGCTTCTCTTCTTTTCTGCTCCTGTGTTCTTCTCTTTGTCTTTTAGTCTTCTTTATTTTTTGCTACATGTCCTTCCTCTTGTTCTCTTCATCCTCTATTTTCCTCATTCAAGAACAAGAATCTGCTTCATTTTTTCTTCTCACCAGCTCACTCTCCCTATCCTGTCGGTCTCTCTCATCATTAATTTTTTTTCCCTTACTTCCTTTCTCACCATGTTTTTCAGTTTCTGCCTTGTGCTCTCTTACCTCATTTTCTTATATTCTTAATATGATTTTCTAATTTATAAGAGCTCACCTTCCCTTGGATTGTAAGAATATATTTTTCTTAGTTCAAATCTTTTATCTGTAAACTTTTGTACCTTAGAATCAAATCCTTATATGTCCCTATATATATATATATATATATATATATATATATAATTTGATTAAGCTATTATTAGCATTAAAGAAGTGTTATAAAGCAAAGTTCAAGGATATATGCACAGTAGCCATGTAATCATGGAAGCAAAATTATATTTATGCAGTCATTGTTCACGCAAGTTTAAAGATATTTCCAGGCAAAAAAGTCACAACAAAGTAAAACACAAGGGTATGAAGAAAACTTGTAAGAATTGTGTAGATGTTTTTCAAAATATTTAAGAAGTGATGCAACATTTAAATTCTAGTGAATGCATTATGCCTGCAAAAAAGAGCAAGAGAGAAAGAAAGACACGAAAAGAAATAATTTTATCTCTTCAATGTTTCTATTTAATCATAGATGGAACTAATCCTAAATCATTGGCAAAACAAATGGGCAATGTAAATTTTGATGGCTCCAACATCAAAGGGAATATAAGGCATTGAAAAACAAGATTAGCTTCGTGAAGCTTTCTAGTTAGTGTAAGTTATCACATGAAGAAACGGAAACATGGCCACTAAGCGGTAGATCCTAGGGCCTAGGCACCAGCTATTAAGAGAAGAAACAACCTGATTGCTTAGGCGACAGATCCCAACGCCTAGGCGCTAACTCACTGGATCACTAAAGAGAAGGGCATTTTTATCCTTTTACAATGGTTTCCTAATTAACTTAAGATTGTATTTGAATTATTTTTATTTTTTCAATTTTTTTCCTATTAGAGTTACTAGGTGTTTTAGTAAGCTTCTATTGTTTTTTCCCATTGATGTAAGTTGTCATATGAGTAATGAAATTAGAGAGTGATTGAATATGAGTATTCCTCTTCTCCTTCTTTCACTTTTCATCAGTTTTCATCATGGTATCTGAGCCTACAAGCATCCATAACCTAAGATGACCTTTGGCAGTATTCAAGCCCATCAAACCCGTGTTCAAGATTCTACATCCAAATCTTTGTTGATATCTCCACCGCTTGCTAATCTAAATAGCCATGGAAACCCTTTTGTAGGGTATGTGGCTATTAGCAACCTATCTAATGACTCTAAACAAATATGGGGAGGAAAACAATGGTGTAATCACTGTAGTAAAAGTGGTCATACGATGGACAAGTACTAGGATATCCATGGCAAACCAGGGAATTAGAAGCATCGATAACAAAAGGAGAGATATGGCTTTATGGTAGGTGGAGCAGAGAAGCCTTAAACATCCAATAGGGGTAATGTTACCAGCAAAAAATTATTGTTAATGGTAACCTAATTGACATTGGGGGTACAAGTGTAGCAAAGATTTCTAACACATTAACGTTGAAAAATGTTCTCCCTCTACCTGCTCTGAAATGCAACTTGTTATCTGTTAGCAAACTTGTTTGGGATGCTAAATGCACTACTTACTTTAATGTCTATGGATGTCATTTTCAGGAGTTAGAGTCGAGGAAGAGGATTGGAAGTGCTAAGGAATGTGCTAGAATTTACTGGCTTGATTAACCTAAGAAGGCACCCTGTTTTATCTTGTGTTATTTCTTCTTCTATAAACAAATGATGTCATGCACTAGGCCACCCAAATTTTCATTACATGTAAAAAATGTATCCCAGTTGTTTACTAAAAGTGCCTCTTTCTTTTAGTGTGAAGTTTGTCAATTGTCTAAACACACATTTCATTTACCTACTTGTCACATACACCCTCACAACCCTTTTCCCTTATCTATAGTGACGTATGGGGTCCCTCCACCATAAAATATATCAACAGTGCTAGGTGGCTTATGACATCTATTGATGACCATACTAGATTGACGTGGATCTATCCCTTTACTGACAAATCAAAGGCTCTTACAATCTATCAAACCTTTCACAAACTTATTTAAACTCAATTTCAAGCCTAAATCTATACCTTGCAAATCAATAATGGCAGAGAATACTTTAACTCCACCATGAATTCTTACATGACCAAATATGGTATCCTTCACTAAAGTTTATGTGTCAATACATCCCAGCAAAATGGTGTTACTAAGAGGAAAAACAGGCATATCTTGGAAGTTGCTTAATGTCTTCTACTCACTTCGAATGTTCTATAATTTTTTAGGGGCAGGGCCATATTAACTGCCACATGTCTTGTCAATAGAATGGCATCAAAGGTCATAAATTTCATATCTCTCTACAAAAAACTCCTTGAATCCTATCTAACCCCCCATACCATGTCATGCCTTCCACTCAAAGTCTTTGGTTGTAATTCCTTTGGTTCACAATGACCACAAGGAAGAACTAAACCCTCGAAGTATCTGATGTATCTTCCTTGGCAACTCATCTACAAAAATGGGCTATAAATGCTATTCAGCCTTCATAGAAAAAATTTTACACTACCATAAATGTCTTATTCCATGAAAACACGTTTTCTTACTCCCAACCGACCGTTCACAAGGAGACTTATGATACTGAACTGGAATGGCTAGTTAGGAGTGATATTAGGCACTAAAATTTTATGTACGACCTTTTTCCACCAATAACACAACCTGAGACCAATGCATATCCAAACAGCAAAATTACTTAACTAAATGTCATAGCAGAATAAGACATGATTATGTGTAGTAGGAAGAAGAAAGACAAAGTGATAGAATATGAAGTTGCCCCTAAAAGCACATGTTTGGAGGAATGTCAAATCTCTTCTCACACTCCAATTTCTGAATCACCTGATGACTTGGATTTGCCCATTGCCTTATAGAAAGAGGTATGATGTTGTACAAAGCATCATATTGACAAGTTTACTAGTTATGATAGGTTATCTCCTAAGTTGTAGGTTTTTTTACTCATTGTCTCACTTGAGAAGATTCCTACCAATTTCCATGAGGCAGCCAAGGTGCAAGCATGACAAAAGGCCATACAGGATTAAGAAAAACATAACATGGGAAGTTGTTAACCTACCACCTGGTAAGACTAAAGTGGGGTGCAAGTGGATATTCATTATAAAATATAACCCAAATGGAAGTATTAGTTGTCAAACCTAGATTAGTGGCCAGAGGATCACTTAGACCTAAGGAATCAATTATCATGAGACATTAGTTCCAGTGGCTAAATTCATTAACATTAAATTTTTACTATTTCTTGTAATAAATTTAGATTGGCCACTTCATCAGCTAGATGTGAAGAATGCCTTCTTAAATGGTGATATTGAAGAAGTTTATATGGAGATCCTACATGAGATAGGAGTAGAGGCAAGTTCCAACAAGGTATATAAATTTCATAAATCCCTGTATAGACTTAAACAATCTTTAAGGGTTTGGTTGAAGAGGTTCACCACATTTATTAAGGGCCTTGAGTATGCTCACCGTTAAGCTGGTCATATGTTTGTTAAGTGTGGATCAAATAGTAAGTTAGCTATGCTAATTGTTTATGTAGATGATATCCATGTTATAGGAGATGATCTTATGGCAATTGATGGTATAATGAAGCCAGTGGTTGTGGAATTTGAAGTAAAGTCCTTGGGAAGCTTAAGGTAATTCTTAAGAATAGAGGTTGCTAGGAATAAGGATGGCATCTCTATATCTCAGTGAAAATGAGCTTCTCCTGCAGTGGTTATGCTTTTTCTCCTACCACCATTTCATTAGTTTTTGGTCAGTTCTTGTTGCTATTGGCCAATTTTTGACGTCCTCTTATCAACAACTCCTCATATGAATGTCGTAAGTACTCTTTCTCCTCCACACAATACTAGGGTAGGAAAATGTTGTGATTTTGATGTTGAATGTGAAGATTTGATGAAATTGGTTTTTGCTTCTAATTGTTTAGCCTAATTTCACCCTTTGCCCTATAATTTTGTGGATTAATTTAAAGCTTTGAGTCTTAATTTTTGCAATTTTAGTGATAGCTTAGTTAGGTTTAGAAATAGGCCAAAGAATTGAAATTTTGTGGATTGGTGACCAATAAGCCTAACAAAGGAAGGAAGTGAGCTATGGGGAATCTAATCCTTGAGGTAAATTGTTATAATGGTCAAGTTTCAACTTTTCATCAATCTCATGGTATTATTAGAATTAGAAAATTTGTACTAGATGAATGGATGTGTGGGAGGAAATTAAACAATGGATTAATGTTTATTTTAATTATTTACTACATTATGTATAGTAGCAATAATGATGAGAAAAGTGGAGGACCCTTTCTTTGAGCATGAAAGGTGGTACGTATTATTGGGAATGCATTGCTTGATACTATTATATGTAAATTAGAGAAATTATAAAGCAAGTAGTGAGGTGTTTAGATCTTTTGATAATTTGTTTAAGTGAAGGTGTTAGTTAAAGAAACTATTAGATAAGGGAATGAATTAGCAAAAGTAAAATCAATCTTATTGTTTGATCCCTCAAGGATATAGGATAACCAAAATGGATCTTTAAATTATTCATTGATTTGTGCTATCTATGGCTTTTGGCTAAGTTAATAGGAATGATATTGAATTTAGCCATAACGTTTTAATGAATCATCGTATGAATTGAAGAGTACCTAGCATTTCTATGTTACAGGAATTACATTGAGAGTACTTACCCATGGGTTAAGAGAGAATCTTAGAATGGTTACAATTACCCACCAACTAGTGAGCAGTAGCACTCCCAACAGTGCTATATATTACCCTTTCTTGTGTTACATATTTATTATTGTCACTTTAAAGGCTTATGTTGGAATTTAGTTGATTACAATTCTTATATTGCTTGTTGAATAGTTTCACCAGATTTAGATTACTCTTTTAAACTGATTACAAAGCATAAGTGGAATTGTACAATTCTGAAAGAGAGAATTTTGTAGTTTAAATGGGATATAGTACAATGTACTAACCATCTTATTGTTATGAAATAATATCCCTACGAAATAATTATTTGGTTATAATAAGGATTAATACAAGACTGATGATGTAGTGCAAGCAATAACATTTCCAAGTCCTTTAAATGAAGTATCTCATTCACATGTTTCTCATTGATAATGCTAACTACTTGCATTCTTACGTTAATGTAAGAAGTTTTTTATATCCTTTTTCAAAGTTTGGGTTTAAAAGGATTACAATCTAGTCCTATTAATTGATTGAATATCGTGGATACATAGACTGAGTATTGTTTTAATTGAAATATTGAAATTTGTATTCTGACAATGTCGATATTGAAAAAAAAAAATGAAGAGAAAGTCTATGCTTGATAACTTTCGTAAATTTAGGGAAGACTAGAATAGGACAGATGATTTAGCATGAGTTTATGACTCACGACCGAATGATTAGTTTACCCTGAAGACTATATGTCCTCGACTGATTGTGAATAACTTAAGGACTGCGAGCCTTCGATCGATATTGATTACCCTAAGAGCTATGTGCTCTCAAAAGATAACTAAAATGCATGGGCTAGAAGCCCATAACCAATGCTTGATGTCTTTGATAGTCCTCCATTGAATTTGAGTTTTGAGTCAATTGTAATTTATACTAAAGGGAAGGTTTTTAAATGTGTTTTAACCAGAACCATGCATATTTGGTAGCTTGTAGTGCTCCACACCTACAGATATTATGTTAATTTATGTCCTGCAATAGTCTTCTTAATCACTATTTTATGGTTTTCAAGGTTTTCACACCGTTAAAGTTTAACAAAAGCTTTTACTAATGGTTTTTCAGAGCTTATGCAAGCTTTGACAGCTTATGAAGTTTCTCATTAGATGTCATTTATGGTTAATGCTTTTAAATTGACATAGAGACAATTTTATCTTCAGGAGGTTTACTGCGTAAATATCCTCTTAACTCTTTTCTTCATGTTTATATTACTTTATTATGTTTTTCTGGGAAGCTACCTGTTCACTTTCATCTTTTTAGATAATTAGTGATAGTCACTCTTAGGACTAGAGGATGGTACGCAGAGACACTACTGAGCCCATGCAATGTCCAGGAAAGGCTGAGATCTTTTTGTAAATTTTCTGTAACTTTTGTCAATAGGGATCTGAATTACAGTATAAATATTTTAGATGTATTTGGATGACCTCAAGTAGAACCCCCTATCCTATTAAGTTGTATTTGTTTCAAATTGATAGCAGAGCTTTTTTTTTATTATTGATTGGTATGGGTTGATAGGCACACTGTAAAAATTTCAGGAGGTCATAATTACAAGGAAACTTTGCTGAAATTTTTATAGAGTCTGAGCTTTAGGTAAGCCTCTAACCCTCCATTAGTAAATGTTAATTTTATATGATGTTTCTTAATTACCTTAATTTTGATAGATTAATTAGGGATTAGTTGGCTTAGGCTTGCAGAAGTGGGGATTTCCTTCGCTATCTAGCTTGGTCATGCTTAGGATTTTTAGGGTGTGATAGGTTCATTCAATTTTTGGGATTTTAGAGTCTTTTAAAAAAGCAATTGCTTCATACAATAAAAAAGATTTTTATTGTGATGCACTCCCAATAAGCCCATCACTATCATTTTTCTCTTATCAATCTCAAAGAACTAATTTTATACACTTTCTCCAATCTATTATGCATTTTTTAAATATTACAATCATTACTAAATTTAATTTTTTTTAAAACAAACTAATTTTGCATGGGCAAATAATTTTTTTTCTATAAATTTCACCTTTCTTCTTATGTTAATTTAATCCATTGTCATCCATTGAATTAATCCATCCCTTTCTTTGCATATTTACAAACATTGGGTACTAATGAAGTCTCAACTCATTGCCACGTATAATTGGAACCAAACAAAGATATGGATCACAAACAAAACAAGGATAAGATGCCTTATAGACAACTAATTATTTCTCATGTTGAAGGGAACCAAATCCTCCTGCAACAACGCAATTACACGAGAGAGAGTCTAAGGAGTAAACGCCTAAATATTCTACCAAGCATTAGAGGAAGACGAAGCCTTACTTGTTCCAATGTCAACGATGCGAGAGGCAAAGGAAGAGATCTCCTGGCAACGAGATGCAAGGCAAAGGGAGAGGTCTTGTTATGGAATTCCCGCATATGGCAGGCTGTGATGTTATATCTATCAACTATGAAATTTGGATTTTACATAAATGCTTTTAAACTAAAAAAATTAAAGGCATAAAAATAACATAATTCCTTGTTGGACTGGGGTCTGAAATAATCAGTAGTATGCTACTACCATGCAAGAGAGACAGGGAAGAAGGCCAGAAGCAGCAACAAATAATAATAATTATAAAGGAACCCTAAAGTAACCTTTCTTCAATCAAGTCTAGATAAATATTGGGTTGAGCTGGTTCACATTATCTACTATTTTTTCTTTCTTTTTTGTTTTGTGCAACCTTGTTGATTAGTGAAGGGATAAATGAAATATTTCATTAAAAAGGAAAAAAATAATAAAAGTAATGAAATAATTGAAGATATATAAAGTTGTTGTAAATTATTGATTCATTTATAAAAATATAAATAAGGATCAAACAAAAAGTTATTATTATTCCTCTTAATATTTAGATAAACAACGTGAAATATCTCAGTTATTAATATATTTCAATTTTATAAAGGAAAAAAAATTTATATGTAACTTTTATATTTCTGTTGTGTTGTTTTTTAATTATGATATAATATAATTATGATAATTTTTGTTTAATTTCTAAATTATTTTATATAATTTTTATTTTATTATCAGTTAACCATACAATTTTCATTTCGAATTATGAAATTTGATTATAAAGATTTATACATCTATACCTAAATCTAATCGTTTTATAACTATGGATAAGAAGATAAATATAAATTAAACTATGGATAACTAACCATATATATTAAAAATAATTTTATTCAAAATGCTATGATCAAAAGGTAATGCATCTATATTACAGTTTGTATGTATGTGAATTTTAAACGAATTCAAATTAATTCAATCCGACCTCTTAAAATAAAAAAATTTAAAAAAGAATAACCTCTGTCTCATAAAGGCTACATGAAAAAAAATAAAATAAAAAATGAAAGCGACATTTGACGTGGGGTGGAGTGTGCTTTTAAGAGGTAGAATATAATTATAGTGAAAAACAGAATACAATCATGAAGGCACACGCAGTAAAAAGCAATTTTGGCTTACTAAGAAAGTTCCAACCTCTAGCACATTCTCTAATCTTTTCCTCAGTAACAAATGAAAAATTAAATTAAATATTTAATGACATATTTTTTTATCATTGTCCTTATTGACTCCTGACCAAATATAAGCAGAAACTATTTGGAAGATGGAATAAAATAAAAATGTTTTCTTGCAAATGTGTTTATTTTAAAATATCACTAGGAAAATTTTTTTATTTTATTTTTAAAACATTCTTAATTAATTAAGTAGAAAAGAAACTATTTGGAAGTTAATTTATCATCAAATAATTTTTTTGAATGAAATCTAAAAAGAAAAACGGTTTTAGTTGATTTGCTTAACAAGAAAATCTCAACTAACTCTTAATCGTTATCTTTAAGTTGCCAAAGAAATCTCAATGAAACTTCAATGCGCGTGTGCTTATTACGGGTTTATATATATATATATATACACACACACACACACTATGAGCCTCCACTCATTATAGTTATCCTAATTAGCGTGCGTTTTTCTACAGTTATCCTAATAAGTGTGCGTTTTTCTACAGTATTTCTATAGAGATGGAGACTAAGTTCCTGATTGATGATAACTGGGCAGAGATTAATCATGATTTATTGCATGAAATCGTTCAACATATTGAATGTCGTGGTGATTATGTTCGGTTTCGGTCTGCATGTAAAAATTGGTATGTGAAATTGTCAAAATTTCCGAGCCATATAAAACTTCCATTGCTCTTGTTACCATTTAATAATGAAAACGATACTTTACGTCCACTATATGACATTGAGAAGAAAAATGTTATCCAAGGTATAGAGTTAACAGAGACTAAGGGTACTTTAATGCGCGGATCTTGTCATGGATGGTTAATAATAATTGGAGTAGATGGAATAATACAAATGCTGGAGCCATTTACGAGAGTTCGCATGGATCTTCCTCCGTTATCGACTTTTCCAGAAGTAGTTGAGTATCAACCTAATAGGCTAGATGAAGAATACACTATAAGAGAAAGAATTAGACCTTATGGTTATGCTTATACTTACAATGGTTCGACCTACAATTTGGATAGCACACATATGCAGAAGGCTTACGTTGATAAGATTATCATATCATCTCCACCTGATGACAATGATGAGAAGAATTTCATGGCTGTAGTTATTTATGGCGAGTTCTCTAGATTGTGTTATTGTAGACGTGGCGACAAAACATGGACGGACTTTCCTAGACAAAATCAGTGTTATCGTGATGTGATATTTCAGGGAGGGAAGATTTATGGTGTGAATTGTCAAGGTATCATATGTGAATATGATATGAGGACAATGCTAAAAAAAATTAGCAAAATACCACGGCATATATCTCATTATATTAGTTGTCGCCAATACTTAGTAAGGATGGATGGTGGTTTGCTCCTGGTAACACGATACGTTACTATTTATCCTGTAGAACTTGCTGAGGAAGGTAATTTTAATTATTATACTACTGAGTTTGATGTATATAAATTGGAAGAACTAAAAGGAGAAGAAGCGAAATGGTTAGAGATAAAAAGTTTGGGTACTTATGTGTTAGTGATTGGACTCAATTCTTCCAAAAGTATAATGTCCCAGCCAATTTCAGGTGGCAAGGGAAATCGCATTTACTATTCAGACGACTATATGGAGGCTCAATATTCAGAAATTCAGGGAGGTCATGATAATGGATTTTTTGATTTAGAAAATCAAACATTTCATCATTTTTTTCCTAATTCAAAATTGATTTATCCTACTCCCATTTGGTTATTGTCAGTTTAGTTAGATATATTGTTTTAGGGATAGTTTTAAATTAGTATTTGTATTTGAGTTTTGGAATTTTCATAGGAAGATTGCTTATCAGTAAAAAAATATTTTTTCTTTTGAAGATATTTATAGTTGAATTTCATTTGGTTCTCTAGTCTCATGTTTTAGACTATGTATCTTATTATTCTCAAGTCTCATGTTTTAGACTACGTATCTTATTATTTAGGAGATACATTGTAAGTATATTATTAATAATTCAAATGTTACGTAGAGTACAAATTTTAAAAAAATCTCACAAAAAAGTCAGATAAAATTTATTTTAAATAATTCATTTATTAACCAAAATCACATAAAAACAAAATTATCGGTGTGATACAAATGGAAATTTATGTATATAATTTGAACTTGTGGTAGTGTCGATTTCCCTCGGCACGCATCATTTTTTCAAATTTCTCAAGCCCTACTTGTTTATTGTGAATTAAAAATAGTTCTCTTAATTTCCTCCAATTTTTTTTTTAGTTTTTGTTGTATAATTTTTTTTGTCTTTTCTATTTTTATAAAAAAAAAATTATGTAGTCAAGAATCATAAGATGAATACAAAAGAATATTACACTGCCCGATTAAAATCAAAATCATCCCACAATTATCAAGTAGGCAGATAGATCTCGTGCATATTCTTGGGTAACATTAGATTAGTGTTGACAGTGATAAGTGACACAAATTTGAAGTAAGACCAACAAAGCCCAAAATAAATCAGATCGGTCCCTTTTCAACTTTAGTAAATCTCTTAGAAGATTAAAGAAATAGGCTTATAGAAAACGACAGAAATTTAAATAAAATAGAAGGATATTTGGCTAAGTTTGCATGGATATACACTTACGGATATATGACTTTAGATCCACATCATCAATTGAGATCTGAAAATCATGTATAACTTGAAAAGCAAGGGGTAAAAAAAATTTACATTTTCTTGATGGGAGGTGCAAATAGAGGGGGAAAAAGACACAAATATTCTCAAGAAAATTAGAGGAGAAAAGCTAGAATCGTGGGGAGAATTCGGCAGAACAATTATTTCACCAGAGATATTCTACAAAGCGTTGATGATTACATTTGATTTATATATATATATATAAATAAGATTTTGTTAACAATGTCCTTAATTATTAGTCAAAATTAATTTATTATGAATAATAAATAATTCTTAACTAATATCTAACCAAATCCCCAAAAAAAAAAAAAAGCCATGAAGAAAAGGAAAGTTGAACTTTATTAAATTTTCATGCCTCTTGCTAGTATATATAAATAAACTAATATATCAAACCCGTGAAAAGAATAACAAAGGTTAGCCAATTTCCTAGAAACCGAACCGGATTTGAAGAAGCCGTTGGTCATTTTGCTTGATTGCTCCGAACTTCGAGAAATCTTAAGGGCAATTCTACCCTCAGCACCTTTCTCAACAATAATAAATAGATGTCACTATACTCACAATTTTGACTATAATAGTGTATTCAATTATAATTATTAATAATTAAATTTTTATATTATAATTGAATATATTGATACACTCAATTTTTTGAGTGCATCAAAATATTTTATCTAATAAATATCATTTATTTTTCTCTTCAAATATCATATTGATACATATTCCTTAGTTTCATTGTCACCACCTTTAAAGCTTTTCATATTTGAGAACTTTTTTCTATTGATGCATCCAACGTTTGACTCTGCAGAGTGAAAGAGAGATGACAGTGGTGGATTTTGTCGTTTTGTGTAATGAGGATTGATTGAGCACTTTTTCTTTTTTCCTTGCTATATATTTTTCTATTTGAAATTATATTTATAAACTTTTTCTTGTTTTGAATTAAGGAGAATGTCACACACACTCACATAACATGTGGCCTCCCTCTGTACACTCATTAACTGCTATTTCAGATTCGCCTATCATAAACCCTCTTCCCTTTCTCATTTGCTTCTCTCATTACTTCTTTGTTTTCGGTTTTTCTTTTGACCTTTATATGTTGGGCTAAAATATTGTTATTAAATGTTTATATTATTTTGATCAAAATGAAAGTCCAAAATTTAGTTGACCCAAAGGTTTACGTAATTTTGCAAGGGCCTAAAATATTAAAAGAGCTCAAAATAAAATGGCCCAACATTGTTGCTTCATTCTTTTTGGCCCAAACATTAAAATGTGTGAGCAAATACTTTTGACCCAATGTGCTTAGGTTGTGCTAGATGGAGACAAAAGGAACATCATTTGAACAAAACGCAGAAGAAGCAACTTTTGGCCTATAGAGCAAAAGGGAATAGTTACAAGTCCATACAAAAAGTAAAGCAAGCCTCTGACCACATAAAAGTTAGAGACAAAGAGGACTTTGCTTTATGAATAAGTGAACAAAAAAAAAAACCATAAAAGATGATAGCAAAAGAGGACAATGTGCTGCCAAAGAAAAACTCCAATGGCAAAGCTGCAGATGTACTTCATAGCTGAACATTTCAAGTTCATCATCACACTTTCTCCAACATCTCAACCAGCATATCTTGAAGTACAAAAGTTGACTCTCAGAGAATTGCTTATTGCTACTACTGCTACTACACAAAAGAGAGCATATCAGATCTGAAATTTTGGTAGCTCAAAATGAAAAAGGAAGGGGACAAACTTGATGTACTTCCCACTCTACTTCTTTTCTACCCAACAGATTTTTGCATTAAATGAGCTTTAAATTTGAAACCTAATGGTCAAGATCTATAAATTGGCAAGCTTGGAAGATGGAGTTAACAAGAAGATAATAGATAAAAAATCATCATAGAGAAATCGAGTTACTATTCATATTGAGTTTAGTGTCAGGTTCCTAAATTTAACAAAGGTTGTTGAGCCTAAAATTGTAAACCCTTCTACCGGTATCCCAAAATCTTGTTTAAATCTTTTTTAAGTGAAAGTCAGTCGAGGGTTAGCAGAGTGAAAACTCATTTGTGAAAGTTTGAGGTGAACTTAAATCTTGTGTTAAGGGTGAGCACTGTAAAGCCCGTTAGTGTAAGTGTTTGGGGTTATCCAAGTAAAAACCTTATTATAGTGGAAAATCTCTTATAATAGAATAGGACTAGATGTAGAACAGTGGTGGTCTAAATTAGGATAAATTGATTGTGTCCTTTCTTTTCTTTATTGTTTTTAGAAATAATTTTAGCCACTGAGATTTTCTTAAGTCGCTAAAAATTCACCTTAAGCACTTGAGTTTCATTTTTCACTCACTAAGCTTGCTTATTTGAAAATTCACTTTAGGCACCTGAGTTTTCACTTTAGGTACCTAAACAATTCTTTCGAAAATAATTATTTTTAAAAAAGAAAAATTGTTTAAGTTTCTCCTAAGCACGTGCACTATCAATTGGAGAAATGATTTATTTATTTGTGATTACAGGAGAAATGATAAACAATCAGCTTGAAAGAGCTTACTTTGTTGAAGGTCACTCAACAATTAGACCTCCCTACTTCATGGGAGCCATTATACACACTGGAAAGCATAAATGACAATATTCATTCAAGCAACTGATTATCCAATGTGGGAGGTCATCACAAAAGGTCCTAGAATACCCATGATTGATGACAAGATGCCAAAGCCTAGGAAAGACTAGACTAAAGAAGATATCAAGCTTGTCTAGGTAAATGCAAAAGCCATCAACATTTTGTATTGTGCTGTTAGTGGACAAGAGAATGACAAAATCTCTAGCTATGAATCTATAAAAGAAATGTGGGACAAACATGAAGTCACTCATGAAGGGACCAACAAAGTAAAGGGGACTAAAATGAACATGCTAGTTTATGAATTTGAACTATTCCAAATGAAAGAAAATAAGGGAATCAAAGAGATGTTTACAAGATTCTCAAAGATAGTTAGTGACTTGAAGGCACTCAGGAGAGTCTATGATCACTTCGAGTAGGTTATTAAAATTATAAGAAGTATGTGAAAATCTTGGCAATCTAAAGTAAACACCATTGAAAGTGGCAATGTTCGTGAACTATCATATGACATGTTGCGAGGTATACTCATTGCTTATGAGAGAATATAACTTAAAAGGCAGATAAACAAAAAAGCATTACCTTTAAGGCAGCTGCCAACTTTATAGAGCATCCAATTGATGATGATGACCTCAGTGAGATCAATCCATAGGAACTAGCCTGCCTTTGAACAAAACTAGAAAAGTATGCTAAAAGGAAAGGACAATCATCCAAGTACAAAGGCTCATACAAAAAGGAGCTAAGGAAGGATGAACATGGCAAAAATGACATCACATGTTATGAATGTAGAAAAGTTGGACACATTAAGCCTGAGTGTCCTTACATCAAAAGAAGGCAAGGTAGGACACCAACAAGGAGAAGAGCCTTAGCAACATGAAGCGATGACGATGAAGATGAAGAAGAGATCGAACAAGAGATTGCAAATTTGTGTTTTATGGCCATAGATGAGGTAAATTCTAAACCCATTAATGATGACTTAGAAGAAACCTTTGATGAACTTCGAGATGATGTTAGAAAAGTACTCATAAAATATGAAGAAGTACATAGTTGAAAATCAAGATTGAAGCAGAAAGAAATATTTTAGAAAATAAATTAAGTTAATCTAAAAAGGAGAATAGGGCTTTAATTCTAAAATCAATTATGGATGAAAGTGAAAAATTTCAGGTGTTGGAACATCAAAATCTGGTACTTAGATATAAAAATGAGGCATTTGAAAAACAAGTATAAGTTCTAATGCAAGATTTGGCAAAATTAGTTAAAGGTGAAAAATATCTAAATATGCTCTTAGGAATAAAAAATGCATGTTTGATAAAACTAGAATAGGATACAATGAACAAGTTAGTACTAAACTTTATAGAATTTCTTTGCAAAATAAAAATATACTGCCGCTTGTCATTATTGCTGCCAATATGAACTTGCTTGTTATAATTGTTCAAAATTGAAAGGAAATTTGAAGTCGGTTCCAAAGGGCATAGTTATAAGTAAGGTACCTGAAACTAACATTCAATGACCCAAAAAAGATTTGGGTACCTAAAAGTATATAAATTTTTGTAGGTACATCATAAAGGGAAATGATATTTGGATAGTAGGTACTCAAGATACATGACTAAGGACTCATCAAAATTCATTTCCCTCACTACTAAAGAAGGAGGAATAGTAACCTTCAGTGACAACAAAAAGGGTAAGATTGTTGGTATTAGTAAAGTAAGTCTTTTCACCTAATTGTTCTTTAGATGATGTCTATTTAGTTAAAGGACTTAAACATAACTTGCTTAGCATTAGCCAACTTTGTGACAAAGGGAACAAAGCAACTTTTGAATCTGAACAATGCACTATAGCAATATATGACAAGGCTTTGTTTGTGGGGTGAAGACAAGAGAATATTTACATTTTAAATAAAAAAGAATTGTAAGAAAAGAAAATATATTGTCTTTCCGTTATATGCAATGACCCATGGATTTGGCATGAGAAACTTGGTCATACTAGCACGCATCTTATTTCAAGATTATCAAAAAGAGACCTTGTAAGAGGACATCCATGAATTAGTTTTGAAAAATATCACTTATGTGATGCATGTTAGCTTGGAAAACAAACCTAATCATCTTTTAAAATAAAAGATAATGTCTCAACTTCAAGTCCCCTGGGATTATTGCATATGGATCTCTTTGGTCCAACACAAACTAAAAGCTTTAGTGGTAAAAACTATGCATTTGTCATTATAGATTATTTTTTAAGATTCACTTGGGTAATTTTCTTAGCTCACAAGGATGAGGGTTTTAAGTATTTTAATATATTTTGCAAAAGAATTCAAAGAGAGAAAGACTATCTTATTTCAAGTATCAAAAGTGATCATGGAGGAGAATTTGAAAACAAACTCTTTGAAAGTTTTTGCAATAAACATGGTTTCTCACATAATTTTTCAGCACCAAGAACTCCACAACAAAATGGAGTTATTGACCTAAAAAATAGAACTTTACCATATCTAACAAGAACCATGTTGATTAACAATAATCTTCCAAAGTATTTTTAGGCTAAAGCTTTAAACACTGCTTGTTGTATTTTAAATAGATGTCTCGTAAGGACTATACTTAAGAGAACTCCTTATAAGCTTTTGAAAGGAAAGAAACCCAATGTAAGTTACTTTTATGGTTGCAAATGTTTTATACATAATAATGGAAAAGATAATTTAGGAAAGTCTAATACTATGAGTGATGAAGGAATATTTCTTGGGTATTCAACCTTTATAAAGGCTTACAGGGTTTATAACAAAAGAACCTTAAAAGTTGAAGAATCCATGCATGTTGCATGTGATGAATCTAACCCCTTTTAACAAAATGGTGCACAAAGTGATGAAGATGTACAGGATAATGCACATGAACCTAAACAACCCCTAAGATGTCAAACTTAGGTGCTGATCAAGGAACATACCACAATTGAAGTCAGCGATTAGAATAATGAACCTAGGCACCTAAACGAGACACCCAGTGATCGAAGTAAAGACTCAAGGCAAACAGACAAAATGAAATATGATATGAAGCTGCCTAAAGAGTAGAAAGGTTGATACTACACTATGTTAAAAAGGTTAACAAAGATGCACTACTTGTCTAAGTTTATGTTGATGACATCATATTTGGTAGCACTAAAGAAAATATTGCAAGGAATTCTCAAAGTTGATGCAGGGAGAATTTGAAATGAGCATGATGGGCAAATTAAATTTCTTCCTAAGATTACAAATCAAGTAAGCTAAGAATAGCAACTTTATATGTCAAACTGAGTACACTAAAAACTACTCAAGAAGGTTAGCTTTGAAGAAGCTAAACTATGAGCACTCTTATGAGTCTAGCTAATTCATTAGTCAAAGATGAAAAGTGTAAGGTTTTAATCAACAAACAATATCGAGAAATGATCAGATCCCTACTTTATCTTATTAAAAGTAGGCCCGATGTAATTTTAGCATATGCAAATGTGCTTGATTTTAGGCTAATCCTAAAGAATCTCATTTTGTTGCCTTAAAAAGAATTTTTAGATATATAGTTGGCACCCAAGAATATGAACTCTGGTACTAAGGATTAATAATTTTAATATAGTAGGAAATGCTGTTGCTAACTTTGCAGGTGACAAACTTGATAGAAAAAGTATGAGCGACACCTATTAGTTTCTTGGAAATGCCCTAGTCTCATAGTTCAGTAAGAAGCAAGGATTAGTTGCTTTATCTACTGCAGAAGAGAATATATTGTAGTAGGAAGCTATTGCACATGACTACTTTAGTTGAAACAACAATTGGAGGATTATTCTTTACATTATGAGAATATTTTAATTTACTACGACAACACAAGTGCAATATACTTAAGCAAGAATCATGTGCATCACTCAAAAGCAAAGCACATAGAAATAAAGCATCATTTCATAAAAGATCATATGCAACATAGAGATGTTGAAATTTGTTACAACAAAATTGAAGATCAAGTTTCAGATGTATTCACAAAAGCACTCCATGAAGATAATTACACCACTCTTTGAAAGGAAATTGGTATGAAGATAAGTACTTAAGTTTGAATCTCAGGCACTTAAACTGTGTTTGTGTGATTGCTTTAAGGCACCTAAAGTTCAACTCCGGGCACATAATAAGTGCATGAACTCTCAACTCAAATGCCTGAATTTTTTGATTAATATGTACATTATATGTTAAGTCGCTGAATTTTAAACTTAGGCGCTTAGATTTTTTCTTTTTTATGTGTAAATGGTTCAGTGGCAAAACTTTAAAAGTTAGTCACTTAAAGATCTAAAGTGATAATGTCAGCAAAAGATTACATGTGTTGGTAATGGTCTAGTTAAAAATTAAATTTTCCTTCCAAAGGATGCATTAAATGTTGCAATTACCTTTCCTCTCTCTAATTGCCACATGCTTATATCATCAGAGGAATTGTTCAACTTCCAACATTACTTGCTTAAACCAAGACTCCCTCATTCTTTCTTTCTTTCACACTCTGCAAATATCCAGAATGAGTTCTTCTTTCTCTCAACTAAGAATCCACTTTCCTTTCTCATAAAAATGCAAACAAGGAGTATAGGTCAAAAGACAAACACAAGAGAGGAAAGCTCTCTGCCTATAAGGAGATAATCACATAGAGGAACAAAGATGAACAAGAGAGAAACATCTATAGTGGAAGTATAGATGAAAGCGACAAATCAACCAAAATAAATAAAAGGCATTCTTTCATAAATTCTAACCACTTTTTCTTTCGAGCAAGCCTCAGTGCAACCATGAGTTTGAAATGCTAGGGAACATTGCTAAAGAAGTGTGTTAAGGGCATAACTAACTTGTTCTAGATCCATATAGAGCCCTAGAAGAAGCATTTCAGGAACTCTAACCTATTGATTCAGTGTTTAAAGATATGGTCATTGTTGAAGAACCCCAATGCATTGAAGGAATAACACAATTCATAAATGAAACAAATGAAACTTAAGCATTTGATGTTACGATTGCGGCAATGATGAGCAGGGAAGCAAATCCTCAGAACGTCGACATAACAAGCGATGGCCACGTCATTACTATTTTCTCTTAGTCACATCGGAAACATTTGCAAGACCATTTTTGGACTTCTTAAGATCCACCAACCATGATCCTTTGCTGACAGAGCTAGTGATGGCCACATCATTACTATTTTCTCTTAGTTATATTACTGCCTTCTAGTGTGTGCTTTTTGTGCCTTTGTTTACATACTTTATGACTATGACTCTTTTGCTACTATCACCATTGTTTGGCTACTACTATCAATTTTGTGCTTCTTTTGATGTTCTATTGATGTTTAAATGAATGACAATCCTATTATTGGATTTTGTCTTTGAGTTTATGACCTATCTATGAAAACATAACTATTATAATTGTCTTTGTGATTGATTGTGTTAAACTTTTGATGATGTAAATAATAGGAGAACTAAGTTAGTAAGGACTGCTGAATCTGTTAAAACTAATTTGAAATTAAGGCTCCTTAGTTTGAAAACTTATGTCCTTTATGTTAAAACTTTGCATCGCTTTTTCAAGGCCCTTATCTAAGTTTTCATGTACTAAATTTTTTAAACATTTTTTTGGCATATCATAATGAGGAAATCTAAAAATCCCCTTACAAAAATTTTGGGCAAATATTTAGTGGGAATTTTATTTTGAAAATTAAAATGTTTTGGTCATCGTTAAAATGGGGAGATCGTTAGCCCAATGATTTCAAGTAGGCCCAATCCATGTTTGATGATAACAAAACCATTTTATTCAAATTATTTTGCTTAATCTTCAAATGAGCCAAAATATTGTTATCAAATGTTTATATTATCCTTATCAAAATAAAAGCCCAAAATTTGTCTGGCCCAAATGTTTACATAATTTTGCAAAGGCTTAAAATATTGAAAGAGCTCAAAATAAAATGGTCCAACACCATTGCTTCATTCTTTTTGCCCTATATATTAAAATATATGACCAAATACTTTTGACCCAATGTGCTTAGCTTGTCCTATATGTAGATAAAAGGAACATCATCAAAACAAAACACAGGAGAAGCAACTTTCAGCCTGTAGCAGGAAATGCAAAGGTAAAAACTACAAGTACATACAAAAAGTAAAGCAAGCCTTTGACCACATAAGAGCTAGAGAAAAGAAGACTTTGCTTTATGAATAAGTAGACTAAAAAACCATAGAAAATTACAGCAAAATAGGATAACGTGCTGCCAAAGAAAAACTTCAATGGCAAGGCTTCAAAAATTTAGGTTTCCTTTAACTTTATTGGCCACTACTTAAGCTTGAAAGCAACTAGTCTTCTGCTTTTGGCTCGACTGAGTGAAATGAATAAAAAAGCTTAGCTAAATCATATTTCAATAGTCACCTTCCACTTAGGTCCTATCCCTTTCTTTACCCATGTACCACAGGGGCTGATAGGTACTTTATTGTCCATTGTTTGAGATATAATGGTTGGATTTTCACCATTAAGGGCTTTATCCCGTGATCTTCCACTTTTCTTATTTTTTCATTCAGGTAGATTTAGTACATTAGTCTCTTGGATATTTGAGAAAAATTATCAAAATAAAGCTTGCATTATGAAGTAAGGAATGTGGTATATAAATTCACAAGAAACTTGGCCAACTAGAGCTATTGGTTGTAATGTCACAAAGGGCTTGAGCTTCTCCTACCTATTTTGTTGGATTACTTATGAATGAATGTAATCTAGAAAACTATTCTTCAAGTGTTTGAGATGAAAATGGGAGTTACAAACTTAAAAATGGGGATAAATGAAGCCTTACATCTTTGCAGGGAACAAAAACAATTCATCAATCTAGTAATGGATTCTGGATATGCTCTAGTTGCTACTCACGTATCTTACGTACAATCTCTTCACAATGTAGGAATGGCTTTTTACTACTACGCTGAGGCTGAGGTATATTGATATAGTCGTCTTTCTTGATTTCCCACAAAACCCCTTTTCAATCTACTTACCTTTCTCCTTCACCTTCACCTTCCCATATTGTGAATGTTTTAGACTCACCCTTGTACAACAAGAGTCCTATTTCCCCGTCTATGACCACTTTGAGTTATATGAGATCCGGGGGTCCTATGGCTGTAACTATTAGAATCAATCCCTACATTAAGTCTTATTTAGGTATCAATTATCCGTTTTGGCTCTACTTCATATGTCAAGTTCCCTTGTATAGGTGTTGTTTCATACTGTATGACATGTAAAGGATCGAATTGGTACTTTTTGAGTTGAGATATATGAAATACACTATGAATTTGAGAAAGATTCAAGGGTAATGCCCAATGATAAGAAACATTTCCAACATGATTAAGAATTTAAAAAGGTCTAATAAAATAGGGACTAAGTTTTAAACTTTTAAAGGTTCCTTTAATCATCAGGGATACTTAGAGAAAAACATGATCACCCTTTTAAAATTGAAAGGGTCATTTCTTCTTATTTGCATAACTTTGTCATCTAGTTGGGCAGTTCGCATTTTCTCCCTAATAATCTTAATCTGTTCAATGGTTTGATCTACTAACTTAGGGCCTAGCAGGCTTCTCTCTCCTAACTCTACCCAATATAATGGGGATTTACAATTCCTCCTATACAACATAGGGGGCTATCTGAAGACTAGAGTGATAACTATTATTATAGGCGAACTCTACTCGGGGTAGGTAAACATACCAATTTCCTTTAAACTCTAGGGTGCAAGCTTTGAGAATATCTTCTAAAGTTTGTATAGTCTTCTTTGTCTCTCCATATGTTTGTGTATGATAGGGTACTAAATCTAAGTTAAGTACCTAACGGTTTTTGTAAAGATCACCATAAATTAGATGTAAACCTTAGGTCTCTATCCGACACAATACTTTTAGGTACTTTATACATCCTAACAATTTCTTTAATGTATAATTATGCTAATTTATCTAAGGTATAGGTGGACTTAATGGCTAAGAAGTGAGTTGTCTTAGTTAACCTATCCACTATAACCCAAATTGCATCATTTCTTGTAGAGGTTCTAGGTAATCCCGTGATAAAATCCATCAACCTTTCCCATTTCCACGGGGGAATATCTAAGGGTTACAACATTTTAGCAGGCTTTTAATGTTTTGCTTTAATTCTTGGGCATATTAAACACTAGGTCAGAAATCTAGTCACATCCTTTTCATTCCAGGCCACCAAAATATTTTCGTTAAATCATTATACATCTTAATGACACTAGGGTGAATAGTATACTTACTCTTATGGGCTTCACTAAGAATAGTCTTATTAAGATCCTTTTCCTGTGACACATAAATTCTATCTTTGAATCTTGTCTTCCCATCCTTAGAGATTTTGAAGTTAAATTTCCAGTGAGGCTAACTAAAAGCTTCTTCCACTATCTCCAGTTCAAGTTCAATTTGCAATTTAGCTTGAGTGAAGCCTACAAATGGATGTCTTGGCTTGCAAACGCCACTTTGACTTCTTGTAATCATAGGGTGTGACCTCAAAGTAAAACTTGCTCCTTGATAAGTTGTATGTACTACTTCTTTAGAAGATAATCGTAGCGATTGATTAGAATGTGCCAGTTGCTTAGTGCTAGTGGGGCTTTCTAGTGTAGAGATTGAAGTGCTTACAAAATTTTCTAGTGAGAAAAGTGGACATGTAATGTCATCTTTAAACTTTGTTCTCCACATTCATCATTTCTACTTCAGCAGGCAGAACTAATGCAATGTTTATTAATCAAATAGACAGTTGTAGCAAAAGCTTCCCACCAGTATTTCAAAGGCATTACAACTTGAGCAAGTAGAGTCAAGATGACCTCCACTATTTGTCTATGTTTTCATTTAGCTTGCCTGTTTTGGGTAAATGTAAAAGTGCAAGAGTGATAGAACGTAATGATAGAGAAGTGAATTAACTTAATAAAGCTTCTATATTACCCTCCCCAATCACTCTATAATGCCTTTGTCTTCCTCTTGAACTAAGTTTCGACTAAGTTTTTATATTGTTTGAAAGTAGCTATTGCATCACCTTTGTATTTAAGTGGAAAGATCCAAAGATATTAGCTATAGTCATCTAAAAAGTGTATGTAATATTGGAATCCATTAGTTGACATAATAAGAGTTGGCCCCCATAAATTGAAATGAACTAATTTGAGTGGCGCAGTAGCATGTGATTGAGAAGTAGGAAAATAAGAGCATGAGATTTGGCACACTAACAGGTATCACAAAACTTAAAAGCTTCATTATCTGATTTTATAATACATTTTTTTAAAAAATTGAAGGCTCTCCATCTTCTATGAGTAGACAGTACGTAACATTCCCTTCCATAATATAATCTGAGTGCCAAACTGGTTCCTTCCTCTCCTGAGTTAACTATCAAACTTGTAGAGTCACAGGATCAAATTGTTCTTATTCATCGTACTCTGGTACTGCTTCAGAAGAATCAAGTACTTCTATTTTATTTTCTTCACCTTCAATCGGCAGTGTAGTAGCCTTTATTATAGGGAAGGATGAAGGGCTTCAATGTAATTTTCAAAGGACTAAATTGCAAATACAAAAAAAAATTCTTCTTTTTCTTTGGTTGGCCACCTAACATACCATTATTTTCAAAGTTAGGCACCTCCTTTGACATGGAATATATTCTAGTTGTTGCATGACTACTAGTTTTAGCTTATGTATATTTATCTTAAAATTTATCTATAGAATTAGACTATTTGTCTTGTTCTTGACCATCATTCATGTTTGTTGCAACCTTTCCAAATAATTCGGAATCAATGTTTTCTAACAGGATGAGAACTTGGAGTAACAATTGAGAATTTTGTGTATCATGATGTTACGTGTCAGTGGATGCATACTTCTCTACCAGTAATTGCTTTGGCATTAGTTATTGATGGGTTTTACTATAGGGCATCAGACTTAGAAAACTAACTTGGAAGTTCCCTTATGTGGAACGTGTTTGTGTATTACACTAATGTCTCATCATTTCTTAATATACTTTTAATTATAATTTCATTATTACAATATTTAAAATTCTCATGTATAGAGTATTTATTAATTATTAAAATTTATTGAACAAAAATATATAACAGCAAACTTTAGAAGACATTCTAAAAAGTGAAATATTCGTAACATTTAGATAGTATAAGATATTATTGTAATGAGAATATATTATGACTTTAAGGATTTCTAATATCATTCAACAGCTTCAATAACGTTAAGTACAGATCCAGTTTTTATCAAATGTGACATGTGTTTCATTTTGTTCTTTAATTGATAAGGGGGAACAATGCAGAAAAGAGTGAGAGCCCTTTGATAACTAAGGCGTATGCTATCAAGATTTAAATTTCCTCCAATTGAAGTTACTGTTACGGCTGGAGTGATATCCAAACTAGTGTAGTGTCTTTTAAGGTTTTTTATTCTAACTCTATAGTTGATCATCATTGATGCTCCATTTCCATTGCTGCTATTCTTATTCCACCTATATGCTGCATCGTACTTCTTTTTAAGTTTTATTCATCAAATCACATGGTGTAGTTCCACATGACTTTGACGTTGTACAGAATTCGCAAATTTTGACCCCATGCAACATATATTAAACAAAAACCAAAAACAAAAAAATAGATTGTGAGGTGTTATACCACGTGGCATGTAAAGGCTAATACCATGCCAGCTGCCCCTATGCTTTCTCCCATTAATCCCACTAACAACTACAAAAAATGGTAGCTTCCTCCTCCATACATATAAAAACCATTTAGAGGACTACAAAGCTCATTTATGCATTTCTGAGTTTGCAGATCAATCTTTTTTATGTGGAGTGTAAACACTTCACCAAATATATAAAAACTAACGTAAAAAAAAAAAGAATAAAAATGACAATATAAAATACCAAAATAATGAAATTCCTAAAAAAGGTAAAGAACCAAATAAAAGAAATCAAGGTAAAAAAAGGTGAACCAATGAAATAAAAATAATAATAAAATCACCTCACAGATCAAGATATATTAAATCACTTCCCCTTCATATATTGAAAGAGATAAAAAAAAAAAAGCAAAAAAGAAAGATAAAATAATAAAAATGAAATATCAAAAGGAGCCCACGGATTGAAAGTTAAAAAACATAAAAATCATGAGAAATACTAATGACTGAAAATAACCAAAAGAAAAAGAAAAAAATGGATGGAGCAATAACTTACGTGAATGCAAAAGAAAGAGTTTGAGGGACCAGTTTTGTTACTCTCATATGCACACACCCACTCAGTCAAAAAGCAAAAAAAGGAGAAAGTGGTGATGGGGAGAAATGAAAGTACAGGAGGGACCACACATCCTAAATGTTGGAAATAACTAGTTTGAAAAACTAAATTGTGTATGTGTTGGATTAAACACATATAATAGCTCAAACTAAATTTTCTAGTTTATTTAAAATTTTAAATATGAAACAACATAACTTTTCATACAAATACAACTTTTCAGAAAATATATGACTTTTTAAAAAAGAGTTGTGTCTATTTGAAATTTAAATTTAAAAAGATGACTCTACTTACTAATATAACTCTTTAGAAAACATATAACTTTTTGAGAAAGAGTTATATTTGTAAAAAGTCTTATTACAAAAAGGAATTGATTGTAAATTAAAATTAATTAATTATTAAGATTGAGATGAGAGTCCTCCTGACTCTTTCTCTAAAACTTTCTTGAAAGTTTTTTTGGGAAAGACTACTGAAGTTACTATCTGTTAATCTCTAAGTTGTTTGGGATAAGTCTTTGGACGTGATTCTACTATATACATTGCAGCAAATAAAGTGGGGGCAAATATCACCTAAAGGACAATGTGATAAACACACGTTTCTGGGCACAATTTTCATCTTCTCTATTTTTTACAAATATTTTATCTAACAATCTTAAGGTGGTATTTTGTGGAAGATATAAATTAACCTAGTCTATCAGTCTAGGTGGTACCTAACGAAGATGAAAAATAACTTAAAATTATGCATGTAAGGCGTTTGTTGTCATGATCACTTTGGTTTGTGAATCCTGTTTGGTTTCCAAACAACAACACTTACATCCTATCCTCACATGACTTGAATTGCTAAAGGCATTGTGGCAATTCATCTCATGGCACGATGGAAAGGCTAAATGGATGACTGATACTGATTTTTACATACAACTAACCTAAGAAATTGCTAATACAAAGACGAGGCTAAAATATCCATTGGCAAATTCAAAACTCATATTGCAATAAGGTATCAATACTTGTTTTGAAAATTATATTATATTTGACATTGAAAAGGTATAAGTTACATTTCACATGGTATTGGCATGGGCAGTTTTTAAAGGATGCCTTCCCTGGTGATTTCTTTTTGCCTTATGTCATCTTATCCTATTTATGTTTTATGTGATATGATATTTGCCTGACTCCAATTTTCATGTTTGAAAGTGTTAGCATATTTTGATTGGTGAATATATAAAGGTAGCATGAAGTATATATGTCTGAATTTTACAAGGTAACGACAATTGTAGGACATCCATTCATTTGCATCTTTTTGTTTGGAGAATAGAACTATCTGAATATCATATGCTATTTGATTAAAGAAATTGAAAAATCATCTCACAAAGTCTTGTATATTATATTCCCATGGTGGATTTCATTGTTATGCGAGTTTGGCTTATAGTGAGATGTGTGTTAACACATGACATTTTGATTGAGCAAATAATATATCCATATTCAAATATTGTTTAATCTAATTTTGTTATAGGAAATTAGAAAGTTTTTATAGACTCAAAATAATGATATATATATATACATGCTTTTTTATATTGATGATTATCATGTAAAATTCAAATGTGTTAATTAGAATAATTGATAATTATCTTGTGAGATTTTAATTGCAATGACAAGACAATATAAAATGATATACATATGATTCTAGTTAAGCATGTAGTTTATGAATTTTACAAATGGTAATCATGTTATCAAAATTATCATATCTAGTGGAGAGACAATTTTAATTAAATAGTACACTAAATCAAATTATCTTGTCAGTTTTGTTTTACGATTAACCAAGCATATGAAATGATACTAGATAAGGTGTATATTTGGAAGGACTCTTTTATTAAAAATAGATTTGTGTGAATAAACAAAGAAGTATAAGTTTAAATGATATTTTCAAAAATAGATATTATCTTGAATTCAAAATAGAAGACATGGTGGGGGTTTATATGGAAGTTGTTAAAAGATAAAGACCCCTTATGCTTTCCCACACAAAATGATCAAAGAATGGATAATTAGTTGTTTGATTAGTTTTATTGAATTATTGGTGTCTTTTAGTTTGTACAATTCAAATTGTGCTAAGAGTAAATATTTTTTATAATTTACGAACTACAAGATTAAAATTGATGTCCAAGTATTGGTTATAGAGAGTTAAGGATTGTCTTAGGATGTATTGAAAACAATATAAATCCAAGACTAAAATTCAAGAAACTCATACAATACTAGATGAATATATTTTAATTTGTTGGATAACTAGTGCATATAAATTAAAGAGTCTATGTCTTGCTTCTTGTTTATCGATGTTTAATGGAGAATTTTTACTCCTAGCCGATAGAAAGATGTGTACAACAATTGACAAAGAAGAAAATGATTGATGAATAAGTAAAGAGTTGTGGCCACAACCGAAGCCAATAATTTTTTTGTAATTATATTTTTAAAGCAATATATGTCTAATGTATTATGGATTTTAACAAACATTTAGACATAATAGCTTGAAATATATATATTTCTGTATGACAGTGTAACCACGATTTAACATCTCAAACCAAGGAATAAATTGGTTGATATGATATAAAAATGACTCATAAAAGAAATTGAGAGATTTTGAATGGAATGGGATAAAACCCCTCAAATGGAGTCACTAGTAATGGGAACCAAGCCTTTAACTTGACCAAGTCTTATTTAAAGGTTCAAAGGGTAAGAATAAGTTACTGATAATTCATTAGGGACACTAGAAAATATTTAGCTATTTCAAGTCAAGTGCACATAATAAGAACTTAAGTGTTCATGGTGAGTTAAACTTTTAATGGATATAGGAAAGCCTAAAAAAGATTAAGGTTTAAAGGAATCCACTTATGTGATCATACTGCCCCATCTAGCAAGAATTTAGGGTTGATTCATGGAAATGTTCATAAAAAGCCTAGGGTGAAACACATGGCCATAGAAGTGATATAAATTTTGTGAACTTCTTTGAAGTTATAGATAAGATTATATGTGTGGTACTTCTAGTTTTAATGTAAGAATTGTAGTTTAATGCTTTAATGCAACCATCAATTTGTTAAAATTATGAAGTACTTACACTAATGGTATTTTCAAGTCAAAAGACACCTATCTTTATGTATAGTCTTATGGATTAGAAAAGAGACTTATATTTCCAAACAAAGTGGGGATTGTTAGAACTAACTAGTTTGAAAAACTAAGTTATGTATTTGTCAAATTAAAGACATGACTCTTCAGTAAATATAACTTTTCAAAAAAGAGTTGTGTCTGTTTAAAATTTAAATTTGAAAAGATGACTTTATGTACTAACATAAATTTGTAGAAAAGATATAACTTTTTCTCAAAAAAATTGTGTCTATACAAAGTCTTATTACAAATAGGACTTGATTGCAAATTAGAATTAATTAATTATTAAGATTGAGATGAGAGTAAATTTCTTGAAAGTTCTTTAAGAAAGATTACAAATGTTGTCGACTCTCAATCTCTGAGGTGCTAGGGATAAGTCCTAGTAGTAATTTTCCATATTCGCTACAACAAATATAGTGGGAGAAAATATCACCTTAAAGATAATGTAGTAGACACACATTTCCTAGCACAATTTTATTCTTCCTTACTTTTTACAAATATTTTATCTAACACTAACAAGCACCTAAACTTACGCACCATACACACATACTCAAGCGTAGCATGAAAATGGTGAAGTTATTGAACATTGGCGGTATAAAAGCAAAGAAAATGATAGGAAAGAATAATCAACTAAAAAGTGGAGAAAATGACAAAAATAAAAATGGCAGGGGAGTGGAGACAATACACACTGCAATAGCACTTTTTTGAAAGGGTCCATAAGATCCTCTCATATATGAGAAAGAGGATAGTCGATAGAGGAAGAGGGGAGATGACAAAAGGAAAAAAGACAGAGGTGAAGAGAGAACTAAGTGGTGACAGCAAGAAGTGAAGGAGATAGTAGAGAAAAGTTTTATTTTTTGAGTTGCTAAATAGAGCTAAATAGAGGCAAACAAGGAGGTATTTAGTTATTATTATTTATGCTTTGTAGACTTTGTTGGGTGTAATATCATTTGATTTCTCACGCACTTGAATACTCCATTTTCATTGAATGTTGGAATTGTAAATTGTTTTGTTAGAAGTAATGGTCTTAGGGAGGTTTGGGAATTTTTAAAGCTACTCTATCTTGTGTTATATTGATATTTAGAAATAAGATCTAGAGTTTATGGGTCTTCCGTTGGTTTACTATAATGTGTGGAATGGGTTAAAATGAGCATGGGTGAATGTTGGTTAAAGATCTAAAAATTTGTTTACTACGGATGAATGAGAACTCATAGTCTAATGATATTGTTTATAGTAGTTGATGTGATAAAATTACATGACAATACTAATTAAATCACATATGAATTAGCAAGAAAGGAATTAGATAACTTACTTTATGGTGTAGACATGATTAGAACAAAACTTCAAGTAGACAATGAGGCAAGAACATCAACCCATAAGACCCTTGCTTGATTGAGAGAGAAAGAAAGATTAAGAGTGTATTAGGAATTACTTAATTAGTCTTAGAAGACTAATAATGATCTTATTTATAGACACTTCAATCTCCTTATTAAATAATTCAATTAGGCCAAAGATTAAGCCCAATAATCTTTCATTCTATTAGTACTTCAATGGGATAATTACTAACTAAGCTGGGTTGCAAGTTGGGGTCTTTACCCAATGGGCTTGTGGATAATCCAACCCATTACTGATTATCCACTGATAACATGAACCCAATCCATTATTGATTTAGTCTAAGTATAGTAATTGCCCAATTAATAAACTATGATATATTGTCCTAATAATAAATTAATGTTAATCCATAATAATAATAAAATTTATTCTAACAATCTCCCACTTTGATAACATTAATCAATTATCAAGTCAATTTTAAAGAAACTATAATTAAACAATTAATATTTACATAAATACATAACTGTGTATTTATACTAAATCATACAAGATTGATAAATAAAACCGCACAAAGATCATTGGATCCGATAGGATAATAAGCAATATTAACATCATCAGGAATTGGTTTCACTATCCATATAGAATGGAATATGCAATAATATCTTTGTGTCGTATTACACCACAAAAGCCCCTTAACGACTCAACTCACACTCCCACTATACCAATGCTTCATCAGGGGTTCAAACCCATATGAGTTATAAGATTTTGAAATACTAATACGGGCAAGCCTTTGGTTAATAGATCAATAAACATAGGTTTTCCATTAATGTGAACCACTCAAGTCTGAAATGAGGAAAAAATTCAAAACTGAAACCATGAATCAAGAACATTGAATCTGATAAGGAAAAACAATGCTATAAACATCGGAAAAGTTTCAATTCTAAATTATATCCAAAATTTTGCACAACCAAGAACATTGAATCTGAAAGGGAAATAAATGTTATAAATGTTAGAATATATCATAGTGTTCCTTAAGTGTTCATTGACACTTCTCAACAAGACAGTTCCTCCAAGGCATCATACAGATGTATACACAAGTTAAGGCAACTGTAAGTGTTCATTGACATTTCTCAACAAGACAGTTCCTCCAAGACATCATAAAGATGTATACACAAGTTAAGGCAGCTATAAGTGTCAACTTAAGCATATAGCAAGCTGTCAACAATAGAAGCAAATAAAAAATTCTTTCCATCTTAGTCCTCTTTTTGTTATATTAAGGACCCAAGAGGTTTAAAAGACCTCTCTGTCACCTATCTGAATAGGTGCACCATAAAAGGAACAAGAATGTATTCTGAATTCTATGAGCACTCAGTCAACAGGAGCTTCTTGAGACAAACAAAACCACCAAAAAAATGCGAGAACCATCATAATGGAACTGAATTCCAATAGTACAAGAGGTCCAATTAGAATTTACCATGTTGGGTTAACATTAAAAGGTTAACATAATAAAGAGGTTAATGTCACTTTAAGATAACAGTATGTCACTTAACATACATTACAAAATAAAATTGTGGCTGCAAATAACCTTATCAAACTTGAGATAATATTTCCCAAAACTAGTTTTAACTCAAGATTGATAATTCAATTTGCATATCAAGTGCTCAATCCATGACAAAACCATCCACTAAGGTTTTCTAATCTTTTATAAGAAGTCTAGTTAACTTTACGACCATCCCAAGAGTGTCCTCTAATGGACACTAACGAAAGGTAGAGGAACAATTTATTCCTTTTACATCATTACAATGACCATAATTATATTAGTTTTAAAATTATTTTTAGATCTCTCTCTGTTTATTTGGTCTTGATGACCCACTCATAATCATGAGTTTGACAAGAGCCAAATGTGCATTCTAAAATTTTCAAACATGGTGTGTTTTGCATTCTAAAAGGTATATGAAGTGTAAGTCATAACAAATTGTGTTTTGTAAATAAACCATACCAGTAGCTAGAAATTTTAGGGATCAGGCATATCATACTATAGCATAGTAGAAGCATGATAAGGAACTTAGGGTCACAAATTTTCATGTTAGCAGTTAACTTAATAGTCTTAGACTCCCACTTATCCCTTTGCACCTAGCTCTAGCAAGAATAACTACTAAGATACAGTCTATGCATAATCCAAAACTTAATGTTGTATGAGATGATCTGTTCAATCAGTCTCATCAACTTTTTTTTCATGAAATATGACTTAAATAATTTTCCCATAACACTTAAGAGTATTATAATATCAAATCCAATTATGGAATCATGAAATTTAAAGGAAATTAAGAACCATAAATGTTGAATTTAGATTAGCTAAAGCCTGAGAGACAGTCCATGATCCAGTTACTATAAAATATTTATTGCCCTTATAAGGTCCCAAAATAGCCAACTTAATATTACATTAACTCGCTACCCATTATTCTTTTCACTAACTAGGTCTTGGGCTTTTAGTTCTTAGTAAACTTACATGTAACTCTTAACTAGATCCTAGATTCAATGAATTCACTATGAAGTATTACCCATTTCTTTTTAGTTTATCCTTTTAAGGAACAACCTTAATCAATTCATCGACTATCTATTTATCTATCTGGGTATGGTATAAAGCTTTCAATAGTTAAACTATGATAGTAGATACAAAAAGTGTGTTAGACATGAGGTTTATCTCTTAAGACATGACTAATGGATTTCAATTTTATGATAACGTACACAAGCTTTAATATGAATTCTTTGAACACTAAAAGCTCCTTCAAATTGAGTGTTTTCAAATTAGGAGACGTTCATGGTTTTTTTATTCTCAAGCCTTAACAAGTTGCTTAAACTGTGTCCTGAGTGGTCCTCACATATTCCACTATTGATTCCATAATGACTTAACACATACACACTCTAATTAGGTCGTGTTACAATTCAAGAAAGTTTCAACAAGACAACAGAATTGTTGCTAAGTACAATAGGTGGATTGACCTCAGGGCCATGACCATCATTAAAATTGCTAAAACATATTCAAGAAACTCTTTCAAGTCATTATAATTTGTCATAATCAAAGTTTTTACTATTGATAGTTGCTACAGACAAGAGTTGGGGTAACGAAATTAGGAAACATGTATTATGTATATGTAAATAATTATAAAACAAAGTTTCCTCCAAAAGGCTTAGCTTATGCAACTATATTAACAAGACTATTTATCATAATCCCACATAAGGGTCCTAGATTACAATAAACCATGAAACTCATTATACATCAAAAGGCCTATACAACCAAATGTCTTTAACATCTCCATACTAATAGGGTACAAGAAATATTAAGACATCAATTTAATTTAACCTCAATAATATCAAATCACATTATCAGTGCTACATTGATAGGGTGTATCCATTGTCAATGTAATTAACCCAGCAATAATTATACAATACTAATTTGAGATGGATACCTCAATTTAATTAACCAATAAACACCCCTACAACTGGTATGAACACCTTATCCCGAAATAAATTAGGAATAGAAATTCATTAATTAAGAAAATATAAAGAAATATGAAAAATAAAAAATTCAAAAATGTTAAAAAAAACATAATAAAAATAAAAAAATAAAAAATAAAATAAAATTCATAAACAAGTAAAAACAAAATAAAAAGTCAAAAAGCTAGTAATGGTTAAAAAAATTACAAACCTATTCCCTGCACTTGTAAAAGCCCATACCACCCATACTGCATGCCCATGATGCCAGTCACGAAGACCCACACACACCTGTTGATCATACTACACGCTACTCACAGAGACACACACACACATGCTGGTCTGGGAAAGAGGTAAATGAGAATATGTTCATCCGTGTTCTTCAGGATATTGAGAAGCAAAACTCAGATAAAGCAAATAGGGGGAGCGTGCCAATAAAGAATGGGTTGCATATCAATGGGAGTTCTCCATAAAACATGGAAGGTCGAAGAACGAAAAGAGGGATTATCAAGGAGTTAGCTTTGGAGAGCTTAGGAACACTAAGTTGAAACCATGAGAGGATCTTAAAAAAATGCGAGAAAGAACAACGGGGAGAAAGAGAGACAGAGAGAAACCGTACGAGCTAAAAGAAGGACGAAGAGAAGGGGGAGCGGTGGTGAGCTACTGAGGCATGCATGCAAAGCTCTAGTTATATAGAGCCACAAGGATCAGAGGAACTCCAGTACATGGACTCCACTACACTGAGGCATTGTAAGCGGCAGATGGTGGTTCCAAAGTTACTGACCGAATGTTTTCTAGTCTTGCCATTTTTGGTCCTTGAAACAATTAAGGGTAATGGTCCAACAAGAAGAAGGGAGTGGTGGTGCTACTGCTCCTAGAGAAAGGAAATGAATGAATGAAGAGAAAAAGAAACAAGAGTAGGAAGAGAAAGTGACGAAAAAGGTAAGTTGAGGAAAAGAGAGCATAGACATACAAAAGAAAAACACAGATATTGGAGCTGAAGAAAAGGTATCGGGGAAGAAAAAAGCAGGAAACAAATATAAAACATAGTAAGTTCAAGCCTTCATCTCATATCTTATTTGGACAAAAAAAAGTTCATCTTCGCATGGTAGGGACAACTTTAAAGTGATTCTTGCTCATTAGGAAACCTAACTTTGACTTATTGATTTTGGTTTGCCTTCACGTGCTTGCTTGGTATTTGATGTTTGATTTGAATACGTTTAAATGGTGTGAAAAAAGTTTTAGTTTTCTTTATTTTTTATTTTTTTTTACTTTTAATCTCTCCATAGGTATGAGGAAGGTCATCATGAGTCCTTTTATTATAGCTTTATAGGCATTAGATTTAAATAACAACCTTAAATAGTGGAATTGGGTGTTGTTTTCACTTGTGGGATCCCCCAGGATTGAAGATCCACTTGATAATAATGCATGGATTTATTTATAAAAAAAAAAATGAATGAATTTATTTGCTTGTTTGCTTTTCACGTGGGGTCTGTCATAAAATTATTGCATTACTTTTGAATAAATATATTTAGTTATAGTATTTGATGTTGCTTAAATTTGTGCAAACCCTGTGAATGAAGATATAACAATGCATAGATTTATTTGCTTGTTTTTTTATGTGGGGTCTACCATGAAGTGATTGCATTATTTTTGAACATGTATATACTTTATGCTTGTTTAAGGTGGGTTCTATTGTGCACAATTTAAAGTCCAATTTTTTTTTTACCATTTTTTATAATGAAATAGAAAAAAAGAAATTGACAAACAAATAAAAACAAAAATAAATTTATGTTTATCAAAAATAAAAAATTATTTACAGATTGGTTAGTTTATTTCTTCTTTTGCCATAGAATCACCTCGTAAGACATACTGTCACCTCTGGCACTTAGGGAGTCAATCGGTGGGGCCACATGAGACCATGTGTCTCCCAAAGCTTTACTTAATACCGGTCATCACATTTTTAAAAAAATAAATTTGGGTTTCAATTACCTATACCCAATTCATGTTTTTAATAAAGTTAATCAAAAAAAGATCAAAAATATTTTTCTTTAAAGTTTTCTTAATTCATCCAAAATACAAATAAATATCTTCTTCCAAGAAGTTCCTTTCATTTTTCAACTTGGAATGATAAAAAAATCTAAAAAATATATATTTCTATTTTCTTTCGAAATTCTTATTTTAAATTCAAATAAAAATCCAAATAAAATACTCTTTCAAGAAGTTCCAAAAACCCTTAAAAAAACTAAAATTAAAAAAAAAAAATGAAGTGAGCAAAAGAGTGAGATTACATCAATTTTGTGAATCGAAACATACCAACCAAATCCCAAATTTATCTGGTCCATGATAACCAATGTAATTTCATCAATCTTTTTCTTTTTCCAAAAATAGAAATAGAAATCACAAATAATTTCTTTCTCATTTTAGGTTGCCGTGTGAGATCGTTAATCTACTCAAGTACTTGAAAATCAACTAGTGGTGACCGTGTGTGATCCTTAGTCTTCTTTGGTCTTGAAAGTTAATATCTAGTTTCAAAAATACAGAGAGGAAATAATTCCAAAATAAATAAAGATAGTTTATATTGCCCATTATTTTTAGTGAAAAAATCAATTAAAAAATCCCAAAAATTATTTTTCACCATAGTTTCATTCAATTTCAAAATTAACATAAAATCCAAAAATCTAAAAAAGTACAAATGAAAAAAAATGAAAGGAACAAGGGAGTGATATTAAATTAATTTCGTAAATTAAAACACACCAGCCGAATCTCAATCCCATTTTCTTTACGAAAATTTATTTAATTTCAACTCTCTTATTCTTTTCACCAAAATATAAAACCACCAAATAACTCTCATGTATTTTAGCCAAACTACATGGACTTTGATCCCCATAGCAGGGTATGTAGGCCCTAGGCTCTAATCCTAAGTCAAATCCACATTTGTAAATATTTTATTTTTCTTCCTTTGTTTTTGTTTTCTTAATTGCTTCATTATTTTCCTTTTTTTACTTGTGATTGATAAGAGTAATAGAAATTTGAATTAAGGCCATATAATTTTTGCATAATCAACTTTGGGTAATCGTTCTTAAGAATAAGTGTTGTAAGGTGCCTAACACCTTCCCTATGCACAACCAACTCCTGAACTTGATCTTTGGTTTGCAGACCACCTTATCAATTTAATTTATTTTCCAAGGTTTTCCTTAAAAAATTTTGGTGGTGACTTCTAAATTTTGATTTTTTTTGTTAAAGTAGAAATTAAAACTATTCTTTTTTTTGCACCTTACGGTCACATTTCAGGTGTAACAGTTTGGCGACTCCACTGGGGACATTTGGAGAGGCATTCATGTTGTTTGTGCAAAATAAAATGGCCTTTTTCTTTTATTTTGATTACTCTTTTACATGTTGTCTGCCTTTCATGCTTAGGTTAGATGGCATGTTTCATTCATATACCTTATCTAACACTTGTAGATAGGTGTTTGTTTAATTACACTTGCATAGTTCGGATAGGAAACATATGGATGATCTAATTATTGTTTATTAATTGTATATTTATTTTTATTTCAGTAATATGTCTAGCTATATGATAGCATGTTCTAGGCTTGATAACATGCGGATTCAAACTCCAGGGTAGACAATTTATATATTTATTTATCTATTTGCTTAATCTACTTAGTAGATAAGGGTTAGGAAGTCTTTGGGCAAGAAGTATGACTGCTCTCTTCACACACTTCACAAATACACATTACCTCACACACATTCTTTTTGGGCTTTATACCCAAGTTTGTATGCGCCTAAGTTAGTCGAAGTTTCTATTGGTTTCCACTTGTGGCTTTACACCTTCTAAGGTTACCATGAAGACTTCACTCGGATTGTTCCTTGTTATATGTGCCTAATCTATGTCAGAATTTTTTCTCCTTATGGTTAGGTTTGTATAGCAAGATCTTCATCCTTATGGTAGAGGCAATCTGAGAACCTTTCATACTTTTAGAAAGATAGATCCACCCTCTCAATTCACAATTGTGTCAAAACATGAAGGCATTCTTTTTCTTCCAAAACATGAAAAAGTTATCCTTAGTTACCCCAATTGAGTCAAAAGTAGGGTAGTTTCTTTCTTTTATAACTCTAAATACCTGGGTAGGGTGGCCTCTAAGATGATTTTGTAGTGAAGATTCATACATCAAGAGAAGATCAAATTCATTCAATTATCCAAACACTGTCGCCACCCACTTTGAGCCTTTAAGATCTTTTGAACTCCTAACATGAAGTCAAACTAGGAAGTAATGAGAATTCCATATAAGAGCTCTCTTAGCATTACAATGATTCCTTGTAAAGGAAGAAAATGAGCAAAGTGTGAAAATTAGCACTGGAGAAAAGGAAAAGATGAAAAGTTAGAATCCTTGTGAAAAAGCCTACTGAACAAAAATTAAAGAAGAAGAACCTTCAAAAGAGAACTCTTTATCCATAAGAATAAACCCATAGAGAAAGAATTTCCCACTGAACAAAAGAGAAACATGGGAGCCTGAAGGAAATATAATTTTTCTCAACATGAGTTCAGAAGAGTAGAGTAATCAAAGAGGAGGTTCTTCCTAAGAGAGCATGGCTATAAGAGCAAAATTCTCATTTTGATCCCATATAAGTATTTGAGCCATAAATCCTTTCCTTTCTTCAACCAAAATTTTCACCTATGGAACCCTATTACAACCTTGAAGTATCCTTTCTCAGCGAGTGAATTTTGAGTATAAGTTCATCTTAGAGAAACAAGATGGAAGGTCATGGAGGAATTGATAGGGGTGGGGGATTTTGAGCCTAATATCATTCTATTTTTGAAACCTGTTCACCAGGTCTCATTACAAGCATTAAAAGTCCTTGTTGAGACACGACTTATTTAAAAAACTTATATTTTTATAAACAGGTAGCAATAGAAAAAAAAAAACAAATTAACGTAACGTAAATAAGTAGAGAGGAATCAGAGAATAATTATACAATAAGCATAACATAAACAAGATTATTTCTATACCAATTAAATGACTATAAATGATATCCACGGTCAAACTTTATAAGCTATCAAAGCTTGTATAAGCTTTGGAAAAATCGCTAACCATAGCTTTTGTTCAACATTAGCAGTGAGAAAACAATTTCTGTAAATCATAACTGGTGATTAAGAGGACATCACGTAACATAATTTGTTTGTAGTGGGCACACAACCCACACTATCATATCCATCTATTGAAACTTTAAATAATATCCATGAATGTGGAATACTATACGCTATCAGATATGCATGGTTCTTGTTAAAACATATGTAAAAACCTTCCTTTTTGCACAAAATATGGTTGGCTCAGAACCTAGATTCAAGGGAGGACTATCAAAGACATCAAGCACCACTCATGGACTTCTGGCCTATGCAGTTTAATCATCTATCGAGAGCACACAACTCTCAGGGTAATCACTATCGGTTGAGGGTATGTATCCCTTGGGTTATTCACTATCAGTCGAGGGTATGTATCCCTCATGTTATTCACTATCGGTTGAGAGTACATAGCCCTTAGGGTAAATCATCCATACGATCGTGAGTCATAAGCTCACGCTAAATCATCCGTCTTATAGTAGTCCTCCCTAAATCTAAGGAAATGAGTTTTCTTCTTTCAATATCAATGTTGTCTTGTTCTTCTTTCAATATCAATGCTATCAAAATAAAACTTTAGCTATCTGTATTCAAACAATACCCTTTTCTATACAATTTACTTAACTCCATATAAATTCCAATCCTTCATAGTGAAAAGGACCATAAAATGAATTTGTTATAAAACGGTGTCAAATGCACTCTTCTTGTTAAATTGAGAAGGATAATTAAAGTAACAACTTAGGACTGCTATTTGCTTAAGATACATTATATTTCATTCAATAAAAGAAAAAAAGAAAATGAACCATGTTTCTTTAAATCATTTCAGTCAAATGTGTTTAAGCTATCCATTCTCTCTTTTCACAGTTATACAATTCTATGCACAATTTACAATTAGTTTCTAAATCTTTGTAAACCTGTCAACTAAATAAAATGATCAAGCATAGCCCTTTTTGAAACCATATACACAAAAAGTGTGACATAACAATGAAGAATATAGCACTGTTGGGAGTACAACTGTTTGCTTGGTTGATGGAATAATTCTAGCTATTCCAACCTTCTCCCTTTACCCTCGAGGGGTACTCTTAAAGTACCTATGACAGAGAATCGCATGGTATTATTTTTATTTGCAAAATAGACCATAACTCTCTAATTACGAGCTCTAAGGCCTCTCTAACTTACTTAACAATATTAAGAATTATATACATGTCAATATAACCCAAGTACCTACCAATAAAGAGCATTCCACATTATTTATCCACCATAATCCATGTATATCACATTTCAGCATTCAATCTTTAATAACACTTATACTATCATATTTGTTAGTTTTTGCCAATGAGCCAACACATTAAGATGTTAAATTATCAACATACAACTTTCAGAAAAATAACACATTCTTAAATACCAATTTTAGTTAACTTCCTCTGCTGTCTGATATTATCCAGAATTCTAATTCACCATTGTTTGGACATTATTTCGCCTAGCAAAACAATTCCAAATTTAGTAAAATTTGACACCCAGCTTCTTATACATGTTTTTAACCTACAATAAAACTTTCAAGTTCAAATTCTTTCTTTTAGGCGTCCAACAATAGAGTTTTCCCCAACTATTTTGTTTTAAAATCTGGGTTTGAATAGCCATGAATTTCATATTATATTCCCTTCAGTTATATTCAAAAAATTTCCAAACTTTCTAGATCACATCCTTAGCATGATATAATGTTGCATACCAAATTCCAACTTGATCAGAGGTTTCCTATTCTTACACTCTGGTTTCCAAAACAATGTTGTTAATATTAATACTCCTTATTGCTAACCATGAAATTTCACCTCTAGCACATTATAACTAATTCTATTCATACATTCCTAAAACACCTTTCATTCTTTAGCTTTAGCTTAATTTCCTCTAACTTCTCCTCAATTTAACACTACTATTCCAATTATTTTCACTTTGTTATATTTCTTATTTCTAATTTTTCACTTACATCCCAATTTGCCATATTAAATCTTCCTTTCACCTTCAACCAAGTTTCTATATAAACATCAATACATATCTCAACTTCAAAATAATTAATCATATGCCTAAAATACTAGCTTTAGTCACTAAATTCCAAAATTCCACAATTTTATTTTTAACACCAAAAATTTGGAAAATTTTTGTCCAAATTTTTTGTTTGGTCCCTAGGAGAACCAATTTCAAAAACTTGTCCTAAAACATGCTTCCAAGACTAAAATTTAAAAGGAAAAGGACCAAAAATCCATCTACCATGAACATTTCCATGAAAAACCGAGCAAAAACCACTAAAAAATCCCTCTTCTCGATTGCCAGTAGAAGACGACAGAAAAAAAGGTGCAGTTGCTGAAAACTGCAAGGCACGATAGTCAGAAGGTTGTCGTCAATTATAAGGGACACTGGTCGGAAACTGGGTGGTAGTAGAGCAATGGCAATGGGAGGAGAAGCTGAGCGAAGAGCTGAATGTTTCTGCAGAGAAAATTTTGATCAGGTAGAAAAGAAAGGAAGTAAGGGGCAATTTAGTAGACTCATATAGCAAGACACATTGCAGCACTAAAAAAATTCTGAGGGAGGAGAAAGTTGGGTCTTGAACCCTTGCCATTAGACTTTGGATGCCAAGGTCCTGCCACTAAGCCATAGTTCATTATCTGATTAACAATCTACACTATGGACATTTATGCTTTTACTCTTTCTAAGAATGAAAATTTGCAAGTGTTACAATGGACCGAATCCATTCTTGATTTAGTCTAAGTATATTGATTGCCCAATTAATAAACTAGGATATATTGACCTAATAATAAATTATTGCTAATCCATAATAATAATAAAATTTATTCTAATAGTTGAAGCTTAGTTAATCAGAACTTGGAGACTATCAATTAACCCTTTCCATAAGTGAAAGTCATGAATGGTTCCTAATATATTTTTTTCTTTTTTAATTTCTTGTATGGATTATTTGAATTGATGGAGAGCTATGCGCAAGTTGTAACTATTACTTTCATATTTCTTTTCATGTTTCACATTACACCATCTTGCTATTTTTTATTTTTTATTTTTGTATATTAGATTGTGTTGTATTTCATTATATTTCATGTTTTATCACAATTGTGTTAGGTATGATTTGGTTCTCTGATTGTTTTAGTTTCTCGTTTGTTCCAACACGTATTTTAGTTAATTCTTTGTTGTTGGGTGAATGGATTTAAGCTGTGATATGGTTATGCCAAGCCCTAAAAATTGATTCCATGTTCTAGTTATTTCTTTTGGAATGTAAAGTTAGTTAGTGCTTGAAATTATGCACATAAGTTTCCCATGGTCACCACAAGGTTTGTGGACATTATAGTTTTCCCTTGAATGGATTTTGTCATGCATTCCAACGTTATTCCTTTGAGAATTTTTAAATGGAATTATATCTTATATATGAAATTGATTTTGGCTACATATTGAAACATGTGTAGGCTCATGGTAGCATTGTAAATGATGTAGCATGAAAAGGATCCTTCTTTACAATGGATATGTTATCATGGTGCTCTATTTCATCACCTGGTGAACTTCTTAGTGGGTATGAGTAAAAGTAAACCAACAAAGTTACAAGAGGACATGGAAAAGTCAAACCTTGAACATATAAATATCTACTGAGCTTATGCACATGATTTGATAATGTAAATAATTCTTACTTGAACGTACATACACACATATCACAAGTATTTTTTTTCCTTTCTTCTTTTGTAATTTTAACTCTACATTATTTCTATTTTTTATTACTAGTATTATTATTAATTATTAAATTGCTAGAGTTGCTACGTGAGATTTTGTATGTCTTCAGGCATTTAAGGAGTCAAGTAGTGGGACCATCTGAAACCTTGCATCTCCTTAGGTTTTACCTTATACCAATTAGTTATGTTTTAATAAATTTGGTTTCAACAACCCATACCTAACTTTTTTAAAAAAATAAATTAAATTCTAATTAAATATCTTTTTATGTTTAAACTTTTTTTTAAAGAAAATCTCATCTCCCCCTAAGTTAAAAAAATGAAAAAAAATAATAATATTAAAATAATTAAAATCATTTTGTTAAAAAAAACCATTTCCTTACTTCACACCATTTTATTTAAAATCTCGATTTTTTTTCTTTTCCTTTTAACTTCTTCTTTTATTATAAAAGAAATCATGAAAAGGATATTCCTCTTTTCCTTTAAAAATTCTTTTTTTAATTTCAAATTAAAGTTGATGACTTTCACTTCCAAAATTCTAAAAGATAGAAAAAAGAGAAAATGAAGAGCTAGAAAGTAAGATTATAAAGATTTTGCAAATTAGAATATGTCAACCAAATTTTAGATTCATTTTGTTGATGAAGATCTATTTGATTTAAACTATCTTGTTCTTTTCATAAAAAATAAAAAGCTCTAACCAAGTGACACACATTTTTATTCAAATTATGTGGACTTTGATCCCTATCGCAAGGTTCATAGGCTCTAAGCTTTGATCTATGGACAAGTTCACCCTTGTAAATATTTTATTTTTCTTCCTTTATTTTATTTTCTTAATTTTTGTTTTCCTTTTTTATTTTTCTTTTGCATGTGATTGATATAAGTAATCAAAATTAAAAATAAGGTCATACATATTTTACATAATCAACTTTGGGTAAGGAATGGGTACTGTGGAATGCCTAACATCTTTTCCATACACAACAAATTCTTGAACTTGATCCCTTGTTCACATACCACATTTTTTAATTAATTGGTTTTTCTAAAGTTTTCTTCTAAAAATTTTAGTAGCAACTGCTAAATCTTGGTTTTTGTTTTTAGAGTGAAAATTAATATTTTCCTTTATTTTTATGCCATTGAGATCCCATTTCCAATGTGACATGGAGAGGGCCCCCACCAGTAAGCCTTTGCACTTGGGTCCTAGATACTAGAAGATAACTGGGTGCTTGTTAAATAAGCTTCTATTGTTTGTTCTATTTCAATACATGAAGAAGTGATTTTGTGTTTCTATCAATTATAATATTAATGCATGAACCTAATTTTTGTGAAGTTACGTATGATACATGGGATTTGTATAGCTTATTTTTCATTTCTACTTCTTCCAATATGTAGATAAGATGAAGTTAGAAAACAATACACAAACAATATGAAGCTTATTTTTTCATCTCTTCTTTTGGTAAACATCATGCAATTTATGAATTATGTGTAGTGTAATTTCAATTTATGAATGATAAGTAGTTTAATGAAAGAAATTAGTAATGTTAGAACTAATTATAAATAACAAAATTAGTAAGTAATTGATTAATATCAAAAATGTGAAGAAAAATTTGTTGATATAGAAATGGGAGAGAATATAAAGAATAATAAAATATTTGTAGGATTCCAATAAACAAAAAGATGAGATACAAAGTTAATTTCAAAAAAGTAAAGTAAAAATATTGTTAAGTGGAAAAATTAAAGAATAAGTTACTATAAGAACGAAATTAATAAAAAATTAAAGTCTATAAAAATTTGATAAATTTACAAACAAAAAAAATTTAATAATGTTAGAATTCATTACAAATTTATGGAATTTTAATATAAATAATGGTCATCATAAGTAATTGATTTCTATAGTAGTTATTGGAAGTGAAAAAAATACTTCTTGAACTGGGGAAAAAAAATGAAAAGTTGAGATATAATATTACTAAAAAGATGAAATTAATGAAAATGGTAAAGGATTGAAAAATGGTAATGGAAATGGAATCATTTCTATTTTTGTAGCAATTAAAAATAAATGATGGTATGAGTAATTAATTAATTGGTTACTATAAAGTTAAGGTAACTAGAAGAGAATTATTATGCTTAAAATAATAATGAAAACTTGTGATGAAGAAAAATAGGGAAATTACAATTAATTCAAAAACTTAAAGCAATGGTTGGAAAATTAAGAAATAATGAAATTAAAATAATTGATTTTAGGTGATTTTAAAAAATTTTAGAAAAATGAAATTATGAGAATAAAGTATATGTTTATATGATAGTGTGAGATGAAATAGAAAATAAGAAACCCAAACTTAATATTAATCTTAACGTAGGTTTTAAAATGAGCAATTGGAAAGTGATTGTAGTTACCTACAAAAAGGGGGTGATAGTAAATCCAGTGAGGGTGTGACCTTTATGTGTGAGATGGTTGATGCCCTAAGGGTAGAGAAAGACATCATATAGATGGTCTAAAACATGCTATAACATAAAAGATACAACTAGGTCTGAATCAATTTGTATTGCAACTAGTGCATAGGCATCCAGTGTCATTATGTCCAATGCAATATCAAGCTTGTAGGCTATGAGACGATGATGATATACAATCAATTTGGTAGACAAATGCAAGGTTTCAAACTTAATTAAGTTATATGGAGTTGTGTGATCACATTAGAGCAATGGATATGAACATGAACACTTCTAGAGGTAGACTGTGTGTGGTGCATTGTCTCGTTAGTGAATCAATTTGGGGAAACCAGTGACTACCCATATTGTTCATTGGCAAACCCTATAAACATCCAAACTTGCACACCCTAACCTTTGTATGCCTAACAATATGCATGTGATCCTTCCTATCGATTACTCCTCATAACTAAGTCTTTCTCGTTAACCTACTGCTCTTGATCCATTCCTCTAGCAAAGACAGAGGATATAATGGACAAGTTTTAAATGGAAGACGAATATGATGCATTGCCAATTAGGTTAGATGATGTTACTGAGGGAGACAATGAGCATGAGCATGAAGAATTAGGTGATGGTGATAGGAATGAAGACTACGTGAACTAATACATTAATTTAATAGTAGTTTTCTTAGAACAGGTTGACATGGCAACAGCGAGGGATCAAGATGAGGTAAATTCATATATGAATGATTGCCAAAAGTTATGCATTGGTATGAGGTACAATGGCAATTTGGTACTGGGTATGTCAATCACCCAAAAAAATAGATAACTATTGAAAGGTCACCTCCTTTAGAGAACTAATTAAACATATAGATTCCCATCTGTCTAATGATATAATTGCATGTTTTATGGATTTAACCTTGGTGTCAACATGGTTGCTTTACATAAACAATTATGTTTGCATAGAGCATCTATAGCTCTATTGAATACTTTCATTAACCCAAAACACAAAACTTTTGATCAAGATAAAATTATGACTGGATAACTTCACAAAGTACCTTGATTTAGTCTCTTGAATTAATTGCAACATCAAGGTCACTCAATTTTAAATTTGAAATAGCTACAGTCAGTTTTTTTTTAGAAATATTTATAGTAAGTTCTATTGACTTGTTTCATTGTGAGTCATTTCCATTTTAGAAGAGAAATCATTCTGGGTCTTGAGAAAACAAGAATACTGAACGACTAAGGCCATATTTTGATCCTTCAATTAATCTTAGTCACAAATTAGTCCCCATGAGCTTCAAGTTGGCTAAATCAGTCCCTCCATTAGAGAAACATTAACTAGATGAAAAGGTGTACTGTTCATAACATATGTGGCCAATAAAATATCTAATGTTAATGGAAATTACTAACCATCATGGCAAAGCATCTAAGATTAGGGCTCTTCACTCCCATTCTAAATGAACAAACTCATCATTAGTGAGCTGAAAGAGGTTTAGAAGCCCTATTATTAAGTAACACTATATGTCCTTTGGATCGATTTGTAAAAGACAAATGAGTCTAAGAGGTGAATGATGAAGAGGTTGATGAGCTAATGAGTGGAATAAACAATCCAGATTGGGACATGTTGGAAGAATGGATGGGATAGTACTCATCATATGTTAGTCCTTACATTTGGCTAATTAGTTTTCTAAATTATTGCAATGTTTTATTTGATGAACAAACCCATTTTTTCCCACAAAAAATAGTTGGTGTACTTTGAATAAATTCCTAAGTGGGTTCAATGTCATTCTCCTCATTGCATAATTGTAGTAGTTAAGGAAGTTACATGACAATGAGCAAATATTGAAAGCCATGTCCTATATAATTTTAATTATGTTTTAAACATTTTCCTTTATAAGTTGAAGCATATGTCATGCATGCTCTAAGTGTATCCCTTCTTTCTTCTTCGATTACCTTCTTACACTTGTTTTAACTTTGAACCCCAATATCAAGTTTGCCAATTAGGTATTTGTAGTGAAGTGAATGAGAAAAACAATTAAGGCCATATAACAATGGTACATGAAAGTAACACAATTGAATCAAAAAATAATCGAATCTAATAATAAGAATTTAATTTAAAGATCAAATGCAAAGTAGCACTATTTTCCCTTTATGGCAATGCAAGTATTTTGGTTGGCATTTGCATTTATGCTCCAATTAATGATTGAATGTAGTAGTAATGATTGATTTATTCTCACGTTATGTGCAACATGAACCTGTGAATAGAATTGGCATTTATATTTAGCTAAACAAAAAAGAAATCAGCATATAGAAGACATAAAATTAAACAAGTTATCCATATTTATTCATATTTACTGGAATAAAAGTATAAAATAAAAACACTAAAAATAAAGCTCCCTTATTGTGGATATGTTAGATATTATGGCATTGTTAGAATTCATAACTTGAATACCTTCTTGATTTAGGGTTTTAATTTGTCTAAAGTGATTGTAATGTGAGTTAGGAAAGTAGATTGTGGAACTCTAAGAAAGGTTGTTATAGTTTTAGCATTGATTACTTTGATGCATTAAAAAAATAAAAAATATCAAAAAATGCATATAATGTATTTTTAATTTTATTATGATCATTTGAAGAATTTTCTTCATTTCATTTAAAAGTGTGTCCACTTAGACATAAGATTTGCAGCTATTGTCAAATGACGAATTTCAACTAAAAAAGACACTACTTACGATGATTGGATCAAGAGTAATGCAAGAAATGTCACATGCAAAGAATGTTCTCTCCTCGTAGGAGTCTCTTCATCGTTCTAAGTTCGACCTTTCCCTTCAATCAATTTCAAGTTTTGGCATCAAATTAAATCGAACTCAGGGATGCATAATGTGATTCATTAGCAAAGATCTTTAACCACTTTCAGCTCTCTCATAATAGGTTTGACGTTCCTAAACCACTTTTAGCTCTTTCATAATAGGTTTCACCTTCAAAAATAGGAACGATGGGCTCCGATTATAGGTGTTCACTACAAGAAGAACACTAATTAAAGACAAATTTGTCCATCCTTAATAGTGCAAAAATCTGTCCTAAACAGATCTAAGACAAATTCTGGGAGGGAAAAACATCCATTTTAGAAATTGAAGTTACAAATCATTAGGGATGGATATTTCCATCCCAAACAAAACTTTAATCCTTAAATGAGGAATATGAAAATCTTGTTTAGGGATGGAAATTTTGTCCAAGATCCTTCCCAATCTAGGACAGAATTTAGTGAGGCAAATCTGTCCTAAATTGGGATGGAATTTGGGAAAAGAATATTCTATACCTAATTTAGGATGAAATTATTCTCTCACAAACATCCATCCTAGATTAGGATGGAATATTCCATCCCTAAATTTCTTCCCAATTTGGGATAGAATTGCTAACCCATCATTAATTCCCATCCTTATTCCATCCTTAATTCGTCCCTGTTTTGCAATCTTGAAATATGCTCATCCTTGATTCGTCTCTAATCTGTCCTTATTTCACAATCTAGAAATAAGTTTATCTCTAATATGTTAATGTCCCTGTCGTAACCGACCTTTCGGCGGAATGGAATTAAAATGAAAGGTTTAAAATCGATTCCCAAAAACGGAATTTTGAAAATCGATTTTTTTGGGAGTCGCCAATTTTTAGTGGAAAACTTTGGAAAACCAATTTAAAACAAAAAAAAAAAAAGGCGAAATGGTTTGCGAGATCAGAGATGGGTTTGGGAGTCTATTTGAGTGTGGGGAAGGTGTTAGGCACCCCACAACACCCGTCCATAAGGACTGTTACCTTAAACTAGTTAGTTGAAATAGAATATGGCCTTTAATTAATCTCAATTACCCTTTTATTGACATGGATGCCTGTTAGACATAGGAAACAAAAAAAACAAGAATGCGTGCAAACTGACAGATATTTACAAAGGGCGGACTTGACCTAGGATGAAAGCCTAGGGCTTACGTACCCCGTGAGAGGGATCAAAGTCCACGAAGTTCGACCAAAAGGCATTTTTGAGATTGGTGGTTTTTTTAATTTGTGATGAGAGTAGGAGGATTTTAATTAAAACAGATCATTGTAAACAAAACGGGATAGGAATTTGGTTTGTATGTTTTAATTTACTACAATCTGATTAACCTCGTTCTCCTGAGCTCTTCACATTTTCTCTTTTAAAATTGTTTTTGTCGATTTTTTTTTTTTTTTTGAGTTTTGAGAGTTTATGTTTCGGGAATTAATGCATAATTTATAATGAAAGGAATATATTTTTTATTTCATGAGTTTTTTATTGTTGATAAATATTGATTATTATTATTATTGATTATTGGTAGACAATTTAATTTAAGTGCTATTATTTATTGGTTTATCTGTTTGTCTTTGAACAAATATATGCTAATTTTCGGGTTCTATGGAGATTAAAATCTCACACGAGCCTGGGAAGTCGAGGAGAGACAAGTATTCTCACACGATCCATTTTTCATAAGTATTTAATCAAAGTTAATATTATTGTCCATTTATTCATTTTTGTATTATTATTAATATTATTATTACTTCGGAATTAATTATAGGGATTTAAGGAGATTCGAACCTTACATAATCCCACGCAATCGAGGAGAACGATATTCTCACATGATAATTTTGCAAATAACGGGAAACATCATACTAAGGCAAGCATTTTGATTATGATTATTATTATGATTTAATCCAAATTAATATTTAATTATCATTCATTTATTTTCCACCATTCACCCATTAATACTTCATTAATATTACTGTTACTTTTCAATTATTCAATTCATTGTAGGGATTTAAAGAGATTAATATCTCACATAATCCCAGTAATCGAGGAGAACAAAATTCTCACACGATAATTTCATCCACCATGACAATATTTATCAATTATCATTCAATTATTTTTCACCATTCCTTCATTAATATTTCATTAATATATATTGTCATTCCTTTACTTTTTCACCATTTATTCATTAATATTTCAATAATATTAATTGTCACTTTTCAATTATTCAACTAGTTGTAAGGATTTAAGGAGATTAACATCTCACATAACCCCCGGTAATCGAGGAGAACAAAATTCTCACACGATAATTTTATCCATCATGACAATATTTATTAATTATCATTCAATTATTTTTCAACATTCTTTCATTAATATTCCATTAATATTAATTGTCTTCCAATTATTTAATTAGTTGCAAGGATTTATGGAGATGAAAAAACTCACATAATCCCCGGCAATCAAGAGCAACAAATTCTCACATTCTAATTTTATACGTAATAGCCATAATTAATCAAAGCTAATGTCTAAACAATTATAATGAACAAAACTAAACAAATTTAGGCACGTGAACAGTAGCATTTCATATTAGGGTGCGTGAACAGTGCACATGCATGAAATTGTCTTGAAGGAAATCAAGTGAACAGTAACGACGTGTAGAATTCTCGGCCAAGTCAAGAACATGCAGCCATACCTGGCGTTTTTAGCTCCTCCCTTGTGCTCCAATGAAGAAGGACCTTCTCCTCCTCACCCACCAATGGAAGATGAACCTCCAACAGCCCCCCAAAGTGGCTGGTCTCGGCTAGAAGTGCAGAAACGGATAGCTTCGTTGGAGTTTCGTTGGGCACCTTCGTTGGAGTTTTTTGGTTGGCTCCAGCGCTGGAAACTCTGCAGAAAGTGTCTCTACTTCTCGGCTGGAAGATGGAGGCTGAAAGCTTCTCTTCTTCTCCACATTTCCTCTTCTTCCTTGTGCTCTCTAAGCTCTCCTCTGTTCACCTCTGTTTTCTGAGCTCAAAATAGAGTTTTTTCTCCTCTATGGTTCAGCTTCTATCTCTCCCTTTGCTGCCACTTTGTTTTGGATTCAGACTTCCTTGTTTCTGCACATCATTTTGGCATCCAACTCTCCATTTTTCTGCTCCTTGGATGGTCTGAACTTCAGTACCTTTTCACTCCAGAATTTGGGACGTTGCTCCACGGTTTTTCTGCACGTTGGACAGCTTCGTTCAGCTCTCGGTTTCTGCCTCGTTTCTGGTTCATTTTCTCTGCTGTTTTTTCCTCATATGGCTACCTTGCTTCCTTGCTTCGTTCAGCTTTGTTTGTCCCTCACGTTGCTGGTTCCATTTCCTTCTTTCTTTCAGCGTTGTCTCCTCTCGGTTTGCTGCTGGTTTCGTTGCTCTCCCTTTCTTCTTCAGCTCCTCTTCCCTCTCGGTCATGTGGCTCTCCCTTTCAGCATGGTTTCTGCCTTCTTTTTCCTTCCTCTCTTCTCTTCTCCAGCTCTCTTTTCTTCTCAGCTGAGGCCTCCTTTCTCTCCAGTGTTTTTCTCCTCCCTTCTCTCGGTTTGTTGCCCCTCCTTTATGCTTCAGCCTTCCTCCCTTTTTCTGCCATCTTGCTCCCCCTTTTTCCTTGCTTTTTCTGGAAGTTCCAGTCACCACTTTGCTGCACACGATCCCCTCCTTTTCCTGCCATCTCCAGCCACGCCACCCTCTTCTTTCACTGCTCCAGCCACCCCACTTTCTGCCTTCTCTGCAGAACCACTCCCACTTGCTTTTTTGTCCCCCTTGTCCTCTTGTGCATATGTGTGCATGGGTGCATGCATGTGGTGAGTGTGTGTGTCTGTGGGTGAGAGTGTGTGAGAGTGATGTGTCCGTGAGTGGGAGTGTGAGTGTGTGAGAGTGATGTGTGTCATGTGTGTGAGGGCAAGTGAGCATGTGGGAGCAAGTGAGCATGTGAGAGTGATGTATGTCATGTGTGTGAGGGCAAGTGAGCATGTGGGAGCAAGTGAGCATGTGAGAGTGTGTGAGTGTGAGCAAGTGAGAGTGTTTTGCAATTCCATTTCAAGTATGTGGCCTTGTTCATTTTATTTCCTTGCAAGATGATTGCCATGTCTCTTCTTCAAACCTATATCTTGAATTTTCCTTTTTATTATTTTTGGTTCTTATGTTTGGTTTTTTCCATATTACTTCTATTTTGTTTGCCTTTTGCAATTTTTTTTGATTAATTGTTATTATTATTTTATATTTTTTTGAATTTTTTAATTCTATTTATTATTATTATTGTTAATTTGGGTGGGGTGTTCACAATCCCTAATTTGTAATCTGGAAATTTTTCCATCTCTAATCCATCCTTAATCCGTCTCTAAATGTCATAGTCTTGTTTCACATTATATTGCTATTGAACATGTGGACACCTGAGCATAGATAACATAATAGAGAACCAATAGACTAAAATATATGAGCAGTCATAATATTAAAAATAAAGTACATACAAAAAATAAATCCATAATAAACTCTAACATAATATAAATATCAAGCAAATCCTAATGTAATTATTAAAATGACAAAATCCTCTAAAGAGCATTTACAAAAGGATAGTCAAATATGTGGGTGGATGACTAAGGGCTAGCAAGTTTGCATCAGTAGCTATGTCTTCTTGAACATGTGGGAGTTGCATATGAAACTTTATTTCCTTAAGCTCACGAACTAGTGTTTGAATGGCATCACCTTGCTGGGAAATGATGTCTCCTTGCTAGGCGATAATGCCTTTAAGGTGTGCAGTGGCTACAACTATACCTTGCTATAACTTATCCTTAAAATTAGGGTGTAGTCCTAATGGTGTAGTGGAGTAAGGAGTGGAACTAAATGCAGCTATGTCAGGTGCCTCAAACCCTACCCCATAGATCTTACCCTTCTTGTTCCAACCTTCCACAACTTCCAACTATAGGGTCGTCTCCTTAGCTTGGCTTAACTCTGATTCTACCTTCGTTAACCCTTGAGATGATCTCAACCTCATATAGTCAACCTACAAAATAAAACAATTAAAGAATTGTCATAATCAGTAAAATACAAATAAATACAATAAAACATATCAAACCAGTTTAATAAACTCACATATACTTTAGTTGCTCGATGACCAACAAACTCCTTACTCTTTGGATCTTAATATGTCATTAAGAATATTGGAAAAAATGTAGGCACCCTTCCAAGTGTTTTCACCTATACATTTTGGTGAAAAACCATGTTCAATAAATGATATGTTTAAACAAATGATACAATTTGTAGATATTACTTTTAATTGATTGAATGATATATGAATAAAAAGCAGTTACTAGCCTCTATTTGTGCTATAAAATGGGAATGCTATCAACCTTGTGCAAAGTCCCACCTTTATGAGATGCTCTATTCCTTTTCATAACCTCTCGCTTCTCTTTATAAGCATCTAAATCATATAATTCAATTGAGTGTTTCATTACATCCTCTATGATCTATTTGGGCCTAATGTCCTTCACCATATCCCTATGAACTCTATACATCATGGCTCACAGTCGCTCCCCACACTTTTTAGACTAGTTACTCCTTTGGCCATCGTGCTTTAGCTATCATTTATATAATTTCTACATAGACATTGCAAAAGAAGAATTAATGAATGAACATAAGACAACATAGAAGAAATAATTTATATACATACCTTCCACTCCTTGAACCACATCTCCTTAACCTGACAAGGAGTGGTTCCCCAACTGTAACATGGATGTTCAAATTTTCCTTGAATAATATGTGAAAACTCCTACACAATATCAACAACATGGTTGAATCTATGGATTTTAACATGGACATCAGAACTATTGCTATAAATGAAATAAAAGAATGCAATGCAAAAAGATAAAAACTTACATATGGTTGTCAAGATAAATCCACTTGTGACCATTAGTGGATCTTGACCCCAAGGTTTGAAAAGAATCTATATGCAAGCACCTAAAGCCATATCCAGAGGGCTCTCACTAGAGGGAAGGTCTTGTGGATTATTGATACTTGGTGGAGGTGGTGGAAGAGTTTAGTCCTTAGATCCAATAGATAAAGGTGATGAAGATAACATCTTAAAAAGATAAAGTTGAGCGCATCCTAGAAGAAGAGGAAGATGGCATGCATGGACTACTAATTGCTAGAATGGAAGAAATAGATGATGAACCACTGGACAAGCGACGATGATAAATGGATGTATCCCATCCTCATCCTCAACGATTCTAACCTCTTGCCATTTACATAGGAATAAGAATAGATTGAAAGTTGTTCACACATGTACAGGTGCATATACATATATATGGATAAAGGAGATAAATTGAGCACAATATGTAAGCATGTATGAGTAAAAAATGACATGTACACAAGTATATGAAAATTTTGGCCTACCATCATTGAATATGCTATTCACTTAAGGCGTTAGAGTTAAGTGTTTTTACACTATCAGGCTCATCTTCATCATATGAATGAGACAGGGACTTAAATTCACTCTCAGTCTCATATTCACTTGCGGTCTCATATTCACTCTCAGTGACCATTTGATTTGTCAAAATTATATTTACTTCTTCAAAGCCACCTTTATTATCTCATAAAGTTAGAAGTTCATCATTTTGGATGATTAAGGGCAATACAATTTCAAGCATGTTGCCTCTTTGAAGCTTAAACTTAGACAATTCTATACTGTTCATGAACCTGAGTACCACAATTAAGGGTAAGATCAAACTACTCACACATGAAAAGCATAATTCACCTCATTGGTGACCTTGTTTATTCTAGCTCTATAACATCTTGTAATAAGCCATAGTAATCACTTTCTAATTCACTATAGTTAGTTCCCCTAATACAAACCCCTCTATTAATCATAGATTTATAATGGGTCATTGCATGTATATGGAACTTGTAACCGTTAACAAAATATATTGGCTATGTTTGGACTTTCCTCTTTGGTCTATGAGCAATGTCATGTAAGAAAGGATCCCTAACATTGTTGGCAGGATTATGAACCTATTGAACAAGTATGCATAAAGTGATTGACATATTGAAAATGAGGTTAAAAGTCTAAACATGTAAGTTTAAAACATCTTACATGGTTATGGAACCATGAAGGAAACTCAGCTTAATATGCTAATCAACATCTGCATTCATGATTTGAGGCATTGGATTAGTAAACCCATCAACAAATAAGTTGCACTGTGAAGTTGGATTATTAACATACACATGAATTATTAGTAATTAAAAATTATGTGAGGGTTGGGTAGCACCTACATTAAAAAGGGTTGCACTTCATCACAATTTAGGAGCACGTATCTTGTGGCCACGACAAGTTCGAAGTAACAAAGAAAACGTGACTTCCATAAACTACTTGGACGACCTAGATAGTTGAAGATAGAAATTAGGTGTAGAAGGGTTCACCTCTATCATCATTTCTTGGTAGTTGTGTTATCCTAGCATGAACATCTGGCTCAAAGTAATGTGTACAAAAAGTTGTTGTTTGCATAATTATATAGGCCTCACATATAGACCCTTACACATAAGCCTTGTTCTTAACTTTCCTTTTTAAGGTGTGGAGAAACCAACATAAGTAGGCAATAGAGTGTTAGACCATTAATACTAAACTAGTCCACCAACCTTAGCTTCAAATGTTAAATGTATAGGTAGGTGTTCCATAGAGTCAAAAAAGCTTGGGGGAATGAGCTTTTCCAATTTGCACAATATAAGAATTATGTTATGCTCTAACACCTCTGATTGATCGACTTGCAATGTGGTGGACCAAAGGTCCGCAAAGAATCAACTAAGCTTAGTTAGTGAATTATGAATAACTTGTGGTAAGGCAATGAAGGTTAAAGGAAGCAAATGCTCCATGAATACATGACAATCGTAACTTTTTAATCCATAGAGTCTAGCTTCTTTGGTATCCACACATTGACTAATATTAGAAGCATACCCATCTGGCAAATTTAGGTTCTTGATCCATTGGCAAACTACCCATTCTTGTTCAATATTAAGAGTGTAGTTTGCCTTAGGTTTGAACAACTTACCACTTTGGGTCTACAAGTTCTAATTCTCTTCATCAACAATATTCTTTGGCATCCATCCTCACTTTTTTTATTATCTTTTGTTTTCCCCTTAACATCCATGGCAGTGTTAACACATTGTCAAATACATTCTTGTCTATGTGCATAACATCAAGATTGTGTTGAATCATATTTGTTGACCAATAAGGCAACTCTTAAAAGATACTCTATCTTGTCCAATTATGGGAAACCCTATATTTTACAATTGTTTGAAGTTGTCCACATTTAGTGACCTTGGGAAGATTGCATACTCATGCCCATACTTGCTTACCATCTAACTGCAAGGGAGGTGATGATTTCTTTTCTTTGTTTTGTAGAAATGTATTTTTAATTCTCTCATACGAGTGATCCAATGGCAAGAATTGTTGGTAGCAAACAAAGAAAGTTGTTTTTCAACCATACTTGAGAGTGAATGCCTTTGATTTCTCCATACATATAGGGCAGGACAATTTCCTAGCAGTCATCCATCCTGATAACATCCCATAACCTAGGAAGTCATTGATTGTCCATACAAGTGCTACCTACATTTAAAAGTTTTGTTTAAGTGAAATATAATATGTCAGCACTCCTTCACTCTACAATAGCTTAAGTTCATCAACCAATGGCTGCAAGTAAATATCTATTTTACTTTTTTTATTATTTGGTCCAAGGATAATTAGTGTTAAGAACATGTACTATTGTTTTATACACATACCAAGTGGCAGGTTATAAAGAGTGACAATCATGGGCTAACATGTATATTTTTTTTTTCCAAATTAGTGCCTCACATTTCATGGATCAGAAGCAAAATCAATGTATGTTTCATTAAATACTCTCCACGCTTCTCCATCATATGGTTGCAATAAGACCCCATGATCCCGCTTATTTTTGTAATTCCATTTGATTTCCTTAGTTGTTACTTTAGAAGTGAACAATATCTGAAGTCTTGGAATCAATGGTAAAAGGCAAAGATGCTTGTTTGCCACCATCTTGGATCTCCTTAGACTAGTCCTCTCACGATACCTTGTAACCTTGCAAAACTAACATTGCCTCTCTTATTTATTGCATGATGTTGTTATAGCACTGCTCAGGCATGTTATACTAGGCCTTAATGTTTAGCATCTGTGAGCTTAGAGGAAGTGTAACATCCTTCCTGTAAAGGGGCCTGTACAAAAGCCAACAATGCTTAAACATCAAGATTTAGTTCCTCTTTCACCCCTTGAGGTGTGTTATCCCAAAAGGATGGCCTAGAAACATCCATCACCATGGCTTCATATTGGTTCAATTATTCACCTCTTTCATCAAGTGCCACACAAGTGTTCACCATGTGAGAAAGCACTACTGGATTCATTATAGGCGATTCTTCACCATGAGAAGTCCAATGATAATTATTTGGCCTTAATTTTTGCCTACACATATGCACCTTTACCTCACCCAGAACTAAGTGAACCCTGCATTGACACCTCACACAAGGGCACCTAATCACACCTCTGCTTATGAATGCTGACAATATACTGGCATGTTCAATGAACTCATCAACCCCCATTGGTAAAGCCTACCTAACCACAAAGTACTCTATTGTACATCCATACTCTTCATTCTACCAATTCCATATTTTCTACCAATGCACCTATATAAACATATAGATTCAATGCGACACACAGACCTCCAAAATCACAAATAGTACCATTAATTAGTGGATTATACAAAGACCTAGATTTTGTGTAATGGTTAACAAAGTAGATATGGAAAATTAACCATTAATCTCATAATTAACCATCACGTTATATATACATATTGACATATTGAAATTAAAGATGATCATAACTAAATTGCAAATTTCATATATGTTGTCACTTAATCACTTACCTTAATGACTTTGCTTACATTGTCTTTTAATGGAGGATCAAAATGTGGACCAGAAACTCAACTCTTAAGCCCTAAGGTCCAAATAAAATTGTAGATACAAAATATTAATAATTATAAAAGATAAAATTTGTATAATGAATAAACAATGATAAAATATATACAACAAGTTAAATGTAAAATTTAAAATGTTATCTTTAAGAATAGAGGCAACAATTAGCAAGCATTAAAAAAAACTGAAATTGAAAAAATAACTAAGTCTTATTAACAGGTAAATTGTTATTTTTTTGTACAATCAACAAGCATTGAAACTTTCATGTTTGCATTCAAGTTTTTCTCAAAATAAAATACATGCACATATTTCCATGCTATGAGGTAAATATGAATAGATTTTTCAAAGGGAGCTCGAATTCATCCGAAATTTGGAAAAAAAAAATTCTAAGATTTATAACAATTTGATATAGGTGAAAATGAAGGGATATTATATATATATATATATATATATATATATATATATAACATTCAATGTTGAAATATTTATTTATTGTGTTTTTAAAAAACAAAAATTAGTAGGGATGAATTTGTCCCTCTAAAAATTCCATCCTTAAATTGGGTGGCTTATTACAGGACAACATAATCTTATTTTGACACAAATTTTACACAAAATTTAGTTAAGAATTTAGAGAGGGAAAAATTTTCCCCTAAATTCCCCCTCAAATCATTTTTTTAGAAAATTTTTTTACAATATGATTTTAGGCATGAATTCTGGGAGGGATTGGGGGTGTATTTTTTTACACGAAAAAATCCATGTTAGAAATCCATCCTAAATTTATTTTTAAAATGCAAAACTTAAATATAATATTTGTCCCTAATTTCATGTTTTCTTGTAGTGGTTTTGCTGTGGTACTGAGTAATTTCCATCCACATAAGATATTTAACTGCCATATCAACTTTAAATGGTACACTTCACTGTCCAATTAATGTCTTCATAAGCAAGGGGCTGATTTGGCTAACTTTGGGGTAACTAAAAGACTAATTCATAATTAACATTGAATGAATGACTAAAATGAAACTAAAAACGTAAGTAATGAACAAAAATAAAATTTTTGTCACTATTGAACAATCAATTATTCAATCGTATAACCAAAACAAATAAGATTCCTATACAAGGTCAGCATACTAAGTATCCAACTTTTCAAAACAAGTAATTTCTCAAGATCACAACTAAATATTCTTGAATGATATTTGAATTTTAAGTATGGTTAGTAGGTTGGAAACAATCAATCATAAATGCTTATAACCCCATTCCTACATCATGCATTCACCATAAGTGCAATTGGTTGTCCAAAATACTAGCATTCTACAACTAAATGTTACCAAAGCTTAGCAGGAAGTCATAGAAATGCCATCAATACATAAAAGTTCTCAGATTGACAGAGTTGTCACACAGTCCCATCATGGTCAAAACATTAAATTGACCACATCTTTTCCTGTAAACAAAAGTGCAAAGCATCAATCACACATTACAAGTCACTGGACTAGTATCTGCAATATCATTTCCATCATTAAGATTCTTAATTTCCAAAAGGTTAGGTAGCTCATATCCATGTTTTGCTACAAAAATTTTTAGGAGATACATTAGATAGAGCTTATCTAAAAAAGATCTAAATTTTGTCATGATTAATTGGTAAAGTTTGTAACCTACAACACTCAAGCTTTCACAGAGGGAGAACCACAAAATAAGACAAAATAAAGAAAGAAATTATACTCAGAGTGGCAGGAATAGGAAAGTTAAAATGTTATATATTTCATCAATTTACCTGATAATATATACATGAATTAATTAATCTATTTTTTCAATTTACCTGATAATATATACATGAATTAATTAATCTATTTTTTTTTCAAAAATAATTCCCCACTTCCTTTAAATGCTTAAATTAATAATTAATTAAATAATTGCCAAATGACTTAAAATCTCTCCTTTAACCCTTAACCTATAATTTGGTAGGATAACTACTGACAAGTACATAGGTTGCAAGTTGGGACCTTTATCCAATGGACTTGTAGGTAGTCTAATCTATCACTGATTATCTACAATAAACATGAACACAATTTGTTCTTGGTTTACATTAATATCAATTGTCTAATTAACAACCAAAATATTTTTTGGTTAGGCATCCATATAAGTTTTACGGATCAATGATACATATTGTTCTCTTAATATATTACATAATAATTGCACTACTACAATGATGGTTGAAAGTATCACTTAAAGTTAGACAAATATATGTGCACGTATATAAATTCATAAACTCAATTGGTCATATCGATTAATATGCATTTTAGATTTGAAGTAAAATATCAATGTGGTATCAATTAGAGATGATACATGCAAACAAATTTTAGATAAAACATAAGCTATGTTTGCTCTCTTGTATAATAAATTATAACCACCTTTGTGCTTAACAAGAAGAATGATATGGCATTTACCAAAGACTTACATTCTAGAAAGGTAAAGGTAAATCATCTTGACATTCTTCAAAGTATCAGGGTGCCTTTTAATTCCTAAGTTTTTACTGTTTTAAGGAAGGCTTGTCTTGTGAAGGTGCATGATTTACAATGGTTGAGACATCTAAATCTTAGTAGTCCCCTCGAAATATGCATTACTTTATACATTGTTCTTGTATTCATTTATTAGATAATAAATGTGGCTCCAAGTAATTGATATTTAAGACTCAGTCTGGCCAATTTTAAAGTATTCTAAGAATATTTTCATTGCGTATAGTTTATTAGCATTTCCCTTGTAATTATGCAGAATCTGAGGTTTTCAATATATAATTATAGTTCGATATCTGGGCATCTCTATCAAGGTACATTGACACGAATGGCCAAAATTCCTAAAGAAGTGATGGGGATTGTCTTAAGCCTCTGAATCTTCCCTCACTTGGGCTTGTTGCTGCTTCCACTGCTTCCTTCTCCACTGGTAAGCAGTAATCATTTTCTTGAAGATTCTTGGCTTCCAAGCATTCTTCTGCCTGGTGAAAGTAATATTCTGAAGCTAAAGTTTTTGTTGGTTTTTAGGAAAGTTCCCCAACAACATTCTTTTTAAAACTTTCAACTGAAACTCACCTTCTTATACGCGTCCAATCATCAAGTATTTAATTTACCATATTTTTCTTACTTTTGATTATAGAAATGCTCATTCATTATTGCTTTCCATTTTACCCCTTTTAGGAAGAAAATTAAGGATTCTAATAAACTTTCTTTATACCCAATCAATTTTTATATAATATTTAAAATATTTACAGCTTTGATGGTGGCTGTAGCTTTCTTGGATCTTGAGTTACTTATACTTGAATATGTCTCTGTTTCTGGTCAATTTATAGGTGAATATATGACAAGCATATATCCAACCTTAATCATATTATTATAAGTTTTTTGAATTCTCTTTTTACTACTCATTATATCAAGGTTTAATTGGACAAGGATACACATAATTATGAAAGCAACAAAGCCATATTCATGCAGTCACTGTTATACCAAGTTTGAAGAGAAAGAAAGGCAAATAAGCCATAATAAAGCCAAACACAGGAATATGAAAGCAATTTGCAATACTTGTGCAAACGTTTTTCAAAATGATAAGCTAGTGACGCAACACATTAATTCAAACGAATGTGTTATGCCTTCCAAAAAGAAGCAGCAAAGAAAGAAACACACAAAATAATTTTTTTTTCATGTTTCTTTGTAGTTCCCAATATGTTATGCTTTTCTTCAGACATACATTGTGTTAGAATATTGTATAATATCTAGGGTATTAATATGTTAAGAAATTATATTGAGTCCACCCCTAAGGGGTGCTCATTAAATAATGTTAAAATAGTAATTATAAGAATTACTAGTCAACCCTAACCCTAGCTAGCCATCTATAAATAGGGTCTGACTCATATACAATAAACAACTCACTAAAAGAGAGAGACCTAAGACGCTCTGAGTAGAATACCTACAAGTATTCTGCAGTCGCATTCGAGAGGGGATTTAGGCTGTGAAAACCCGAGATACATCCAATAGACTATGGGTGTCTCATTTGATCAATGAACCCAGCTAAATAAGAATAAGCTTCCGCAATTAGAAGATCAATGTAAGTCTCCAACTCTAAATCTATATTTGTGTTTATTTGCTCCGTTCTTTGGTATTAGAGCTAGTAGGCTAGTTTTTTGATTACATACATACTTTATTAGAGTCAATATTTTTATTTGCGTCCATTTTAAAACCCTAACCCTAGGTAGCCTTCTATAAATAGGGCTAGCCTCTTATACGATAAACAACACATTAAAAGAGAAAGACTTGAGATGCTTTGAGTAAAATACATGTGAGTATTATGCAGTCCAATAAATTGGTCGTACCCCATTCGATCAGTGAGCCTAGCCAGAGATCAATAAACTTCTACAATTAGGAGATCAATGTAAGTCTCATACTCTAAATCTATATTTGTGTTAAATTATTCTGTTCATTGGTATCAGAGCTAGTAGGCTGATTTTCTAATTACATACATACTTTATTGGGATCAATATTTTTATTTGGAGCTATTTTGAAACCTTAACCCTAGCTAGCTAACTATTAATTGGGCTAGACTCTTATATGATAAACAACTCACTAAAAGAGAAAGACTAGAGATGCTCATAGTAGAATACCTGCAAGTATTCTACAGTCACATTCTCTGTTTCCAGTCAATATATAGGTGAATATATGGCGAGCATATATCCATCCTTAATCATATTATTAAAAGTTTTTTGAATTCTCTTGTTACTACTCATTATATCAGGGTTTCACTAGAGAAGGATACACGTAATTATGAAAGCAACAAAGTCATATCCATGTAGTCATTGTTCTACCGAGTTTGTAAAGAAAGAAGGGTAAATAAGTCATAATAAGGCCAAACACAAAAATATCAAAGCAATTGGCGATACTTATGGAAACATTTTTCAAAATGCTAAGCTAGTGCTGCATAACGTTAATTCAAGCGAATGTGTTATGCCTTCCAAAAAAACAGCAGCAAAGATAGAAACACACTAAATAATTTTCTTTTTCTCGTGTTTCTTTGTAGTTCCCAGTATGTTATGCTTTCTTTCAGACATACATTATGTTAGAATATCGTATAATATCTAGGGTATTTATTTGTTAAGATATTATACCAAGTCCACCCATAAGGGGTGCTCATTAAATAAAGGTAAAATAGTAATTATAAGAATTACTACTAAACTTTAACCCTTACTAGCCTTCTATAAATAGGGCTAGCCTCTTATACGATTAACAACTCACAAAAAAAATGAGACCTAAGACGCTTTGAATAGAATACCTACGAGTATTTTGCAGTTGCATTTAAGAGAGGATTTAGGCTGTGAAAAGCCAAGATACATCTAATAAACTGCAGGAATCTCATTCAATTTCTTATCTCAGCTAGAGAACAATAAGCTTCCACAATTAGGAGATCAATGTAAGTCTCCTACACATAACTTATATTTGTGTTCATTTACTCTGCTCATTGGTATCAGAGCTAGTAAGCTATTTTTCTGATTACATACATACATTATTAGGGCCAATAATTTTATTTTGGGGCCATTTTAAAACCCTAATCCAAGCAAGCCATCTATAAATAGGGCTAGCCTCTTATACCATAAACAACTCACTAAAAGAGAGTGACCTGAGACGCTCTAAGTAGAATACCTGCGAGTATTCTGCAGTTGCATTCGAGAGGGGATTTAGACTGTGAAAACCTAAGATACATCAAATAAACTATGGGTATCTTATTCGATCAGTGATCCCAGTAAGAGATCAATAAGCTTCCACCATTAGGTCATTAATGTAAGTCTCCGACTCTGAATTTATATCTGTGATCATTTACACCCTTCATAGGTATCAGCTAGTAGTAGGCTGATTTTCTAATTACATACATACTTTATTGGGAACAATATTTTTATTTGGGACTATTTTAAAACCCTTACCCTAACTAGCCTTCTATAAATATGGCTAGCCTCATAAACGATACCTACGAGTATTCTGCAGTCGTATTCGAGAGGGGATTTAGGTTGTGAAAACCAGAGATACATCAAATAAACTGTAGGTATCTTATTCAATCAGTGATCCCAGTAAGGGATCAATAAGCTTCCACCATTAGGTCATTAATGTAAGTCTCCAACTCTGAATTTATATCTGTGATCATTTACACCCTTCATTGGTATCAGAGTTTGTAGGCTGATTTTTTGACTACATACATACGTTATTGGGATCAACTTTTTTATTTGGGGCTATTTTGAAACCCTAACCCTAGCTAGCCTTTTATAAATAGAGCTTGACTCTTATATGATAAACAACTCACTAAAAGGGAGAGACCTGAGACATTCTAAGTAGAACACTTGCAAGTATTCTACAGTCGCATTCTCTACATCCGATCAATTTATAGGAGAACATATGGCGAGCATATATCCATCCTTAATCATATTAATATTAGTTTTTTTAATTCTCATGTTACCTCTCATTGTATCAGGGTTTCACTGGAGAAGGATACACAGAACTACGAAAGCAATGAAGCCATATTCATGCAGTCACTGCTCTACTAAGTTTGAAAAGAAAGAAGGGCAAATAAATAATAAAAAGCCCAACACAAGAATATGAAATCAATTTGCGATACTTGTGGGAACATTTTTCAAAATGATAAGCCAGTGGCGCAACACATTAATTCAAACAGATGTGTTATGCCTTCAAAAAATAGGCAGTAGAGATAAAAACACACTAAATAATTTTCTTTCTTCCTAGTTTCTTTGTTGTTCCCAGTATGTTTGTTGGTATCAGAGCTAGTAGGCTGGTTTTCATATTGCATACAAATGTTATCGGGATCCACTTTTTTATTTGGGGCTATTTTAAAACCATAACCCTGGCTAGCCTTTCATAAATAGAGCTTGACTCTTATACGATAAACAACTCACTAAAAGAAAGAGACCTAAGACGCTATGGGTAGAATTCCTGTGAGTAGGCTGCGACCACATTCTCTGCATCTAGTCAATTTAAAGGAGAATATATGGCGAGCATATATTAATCCTTAATCATATTATTATCAGTCTTTTGAATTTTCTTGTTACTACTCGTTATATCAGGGTTTCAATGGAGAAGGATACATGTAACTACGAAAACAACAAAGCCATATTCATGCAATCATTGTTCTACTAAGTTTGAAGAGGAAGAAGGGCAAATAAGTCATAGTAAAGCCAAACACAGAAATATGAAAGCAATTTGTCATACTTGTGGAAATGTTTTTCCAAATGATGAGCCAGTGATGCAACACGTTAATTCAAACGAATGTGTTATGCCTTCAAAAAAGAGGCGGCAGAGATAAAAACACTCTAAATAATTTGCTTTCTTTCATGTTTCTTCGTTATTCCCAGTATGTTCATTGGTATCAGGGCAAGTAGGCTGGTTTTCTGATTGTATACATACGTTATCAGGATCAACTTTTTTATTCGAGGCTATTTTGAAACCCTAACCCTAGCTAGCCTTTTATAAATAGAGCTCGACTCTTATACGATAAACAACTCACTAAAAGGGAGAGACCTGAGACACTCTGAGTAGAACACCTGCGAGTATTCAACAGTCACATTCTCTACTTCCTGTTAATTTATAGGAGAATAGATGGCGAGGATATATCCATCCTTAATGACATTATTATCAGTCTTTTGAATTCTCATGTCACTACTTGTTATATCAAGGTTTCACTGGAGAAGGATACGCATAACTATGAAAGCAACGAAGCCATATTCATACTATCACTGTTTTACCAAGTTTGAAGAGAATTGGAAAATAAGTCATAATAAAGCCAAGCACAGGAATATGAAAGCAATTTTCGATACTTGTGGAAACGTTTTTCAAATTGATGAGCCAGTGATGCAACACGTTAATTCAAATGGATGTGTTAAGCCTTCAAAAAAGAGGCAGCAGAGATAGAAACGCACTAAATAATTTTCTTTTTTTCACGTTTCGTTATCGTTCTTAGTATGTTCATTGGTATCAAAGCTAGTAGGCTAGTTTTCTGGTTGCATACATATGTTATTGGGATCCACTTTTTTATTTGGGGCAATTTTAATACCCTAAACCTAGCTAGCCTTTCACAAATAGAGCTCAATTCTTATACGAGAAACAACTCACTAAAAGTGATAGACCTGAGACGCTCTGGGTAGAATTCCTACGAGTATTCTACAACCACATTCTCTACATCCTGTCAATTTATAAGAGAATATATGGCGAGCATATATCCCTCCTTAATCACATTATTATTAGTTTTTTGAATTCTCTTGTTACTACTCAATATATCAAGGTCTCACTATAGAAAGATACGTGTAACTACAAAAGCAACGAAGTCATATTCATGCAATCATTGTTCTACCGAGTTTGAAGAGAAAGAAGGGCAAATAAGTCTTCATAAAGCCAAACACAGGAATATGAAAACAATTTGCGCTACTTGTGGGAACATTTTTCAAAATGATGAGCCAGTGATGCAACATGTTAATTCAAACGGATGTTTATGCCTTCAAAAAAGAGGCAACAGAGATAGAAACACACTAAATAATTTTCCTTCTTTCATGTTTCCTTGTTGATCTCAGTATGTTCGTTTGTATCAAAGCAAGTAGGCTGGTTTTCTAGTTGCTTACACACGTTATTGGGATCCACTTTTTTATTTAGGGCTATTTCAAAACCCTAACCCTAGCTAGCCTTTCATAAATAAAGCTCGACTTATATATGATAAACTACTTCCTGAAAGAGAGAGACCAGAGACGCTCTGGGTAGAACACCTGCTAGTACTCAGCAGTCACATTCTCTGCTTCTGGTCATTTTATAGGAGAATATATGGCAAGCATATATCCATCCTCAATCACATTATTATCAGTTTTTTGAATTCTATTGTTACTACCCTTTATATCAGGGTTTCACTAGATATGGATATGCATAACTACGAAAGCAACGAAGCCATATTCATGCAGTCACTGTTCTACTAGGTTTGAAGAGAATGAAGGGCAAATAAGTCATAATAAAGCCAAACGCTGGAATATGAAAGAAATTTGCTATACTTGTGGAAACATTTTTCAAAATGATAAACCAATGGCGCAACACGTTAATTTAAATGGATGTGTTAAGCCTTCAAAAAAGAGGAGGCAGAGATAGAAACGCACTAAATAATTTTCTTCTTTTCACGTTTCGTTATCGTTCTCAGTATGTTCATTAGTATCAAAGCTAGTAGGCTAGTTTTCTGGTTGCATACATATGTTATCAGGATCCACTTTTTTATTTGGGGCAATTTTAATACCCTAAACCTAGCTAGCCTTTCACAAATAGAGCTCAATTTTTATACGAGAAATAACTCACTAAAAGTGATAGACCTGAGACGCTCTGGGTAGAATTTCAACGAGTATTCTACAACCGCATTCTCTACATCCTGTCAATTTATAGGAGAATATATGGCGAGCATATATCCCTCCTTAATCACATTATTATTAGTTTTTTGAATTCTCTTGTCGCTACTCAATATATCAGGGTCTCACTAGATAAGGATACATGTAACTACGAAAGCAACGAAGCCATATTCTTGTAATCACTGTTCTACCGAGTTTGAAGAGAAAGAAGGGCAAATAAGTCTTCATAAAGCCAAACACAGGAATATGAAAGCAATTTGGGATACTTGTGAGACGTTTTTAAAATGATGAGCCAATGACACATCACGTTAATTCTAACAGATGTGTTATGCCTTCAAAAAAGAGGCGACAGAGATAGAAACACACTAAATAATTTTTTTTCCTCCATGTTTCTTTGTTGTTCCCAGTATGTTTGTTGATATCAGAGCTAGTAGGCTGGTTTTCATATTGCATACAAATGTTATCGGGATCCACTTTTTTATTTGGGGCTATTTTAAATCCATAACCCTGGCTAGCCTTTCATAAATAGAGCTTGACTCTTATACGATAAACAACTCACTAAAAGAGAGAGACCTAAGACGCTATGGGTAGAATTCCTGTGAGTAGTCTGTGACCACATTCTCTACATCTAGTCAATTTAAAGGAGAATATATGGCGAGCATATATGCATCCTTAATCACATTATTATCAGTTTTTTGAATTCTCTTGTTACTACTCATTATATCAGGGTTTCACTAAAGAAGGATATGCATAACTACGAAAGCAACAAAGCCATATTCGTGCAGTCACGGTTCTACCGAGTTTGAAAAGAAAGAAGGGCAAATAAGTCATAATAAAGCCAAACGCTGGAATATGAAAGAAATTTGCTATACTTGTGGAAACATTTTTCAAAATGATAAACCAATGGCGCAACACGTTAATTCAAACGGATGTGTTAAGCCTTCAAAAAAAAGACGGCAGAGATAGAAACGCACTAAATAATTTTCTTTCTTTCACGTTTCTTTGTCGTTCTCAGTATATTCGTTGGTGTCAAAGCAAGTAGGTTGGTTTGCTAGTTGCATACTTATGTTATCCGGATTAACTTTTTTATTTGGGGCTATTTTAAAACCCTAAACCTAGCTAGCCTTTCATAAATTGAGCTCGATTCATATACGATAAACAACTCACTAAAAGAGAGAGACTAGAAACGCTTTGGGTAGAATTCCTGCGAGTATTCTACGACAGCATTCTCTGCATCTAGTTAATTTATCAGAGAATATATGGCGAGAATATATCCGTCCATAATCACATTATTATCAGTTTTTGAATTCTCTTGTTACAACTCATTATATCAGGGTTTCGCTGGAAAAGGACACACGTAACTACGAAGGCAACGAACCCATATTCAAGCAGTCACTATTCTGCCGAGTTTGAAGTGAATGAAGGGCAAATAGGTCATAATAAAGCCAAACGCTGGAATATGAAAGCAATTTGCGATACTTGTGGAAACATTTTTGAAAACAATAAGCCAGTGATGCGACATGTTAATTCAAACGAATGTGTTAAGCCTTCAAAAAAGAGGCGGTAAAGATAGAAACACATTAAATAATTTTCTTTCTTTCACATTTCTTTGTCGTTCTCGGTATGTTCATTGGTATTAGAGCATGTAGGCTAGTTTTCTAGTTGCATACATACGTTATTGGGATCCACTTTTTTATTTAGGGCTATTCTAAAACCCTAAACCTAGCTAGCCTTTCGTAAATAGAGCTCGATTCATATATGATAAACAACTCACTAAAAGAAAGTGACTTGAGACGCTCAGGGTAGAATTCATGTGAGTATTCAGCGACTGCATTCTCTACATCCAGTCAATTGATAAAAGAATATTTGGTGAGGATATATCCATCCATAATCACATTATTGCCGATTTTTTGAATTCTCTTGTTACTACTCATTATATTTGGTTTTCGCTGAGGAAGGATACGCATAACTACGAAGGCAACGAACCCATATTCATGCAGTCACTATTCTACCAAGTTTGAAGAGAAAGATGGGCAAATAAGTCATAATAAAGCTAAACACAGGAATATGAATGCAATTTACGATACTTGTGGAAACATTTTTCATAATGATAAGCCAGTGACGCAACACGTTAATTCAAACTGATGTGTTACGCTTTCAAAAAAGAAGCAGCAAAGATAGAAGCACACTAAATAATTTTCTTTTTTTCATGTTTCTTTGTTGTTCCTGTATGTTATGCTTTTTTTCAAACATATATTGTGTTAGAATATTGTATAATATATACGGTATTAATTTGTTAAGATTTTATACTAAGTCCTCCCATAAAGGGTGCTCGTTATGTAAGGGTAAAATAGTAATTATAAGAATTACTTCTAAACCCTAACCCTTACTAGCCTTTTATAAATAGGGCTAGCCTCTTATATGATAAATAACTCTCTAAAAGAAAGAGACCTGATACACTATAAGTAGAATACTTATGAGTATTCTGCAGTCACATTCATGAGGGGATTTAGGCTGTGAAAACTAGAGATACATCCAATAAACTGTAGGTATCTCATTCAATTAGTGATCCCAGTCAGATATCAATATGCTTTCACAATTAAGAGATCAATGTAAGTCTTTTTCTTTGAATCTATATTTGTGTTCATTTACTCCCTTCATTAGTATCAAAGCTAGTAGGCTGGTTTTCTGATTACATACATACTTTATTGGGATCAATATTTTTATTTGGGGTAATTTTAAAACCCTAACTCTAGCTAGCCTTTTATAAATAGGGCTAGACTCATATATGATAAACATCTCACTAAAAGAGAGAGACCTGAGATGCTCTGAGTAGAATACCTGTATGTATTCTTTAATAGAGGATGTAATGGACAAGTTCGAAGTGGAGGATGAATACGATGCTCTGCCAATTACATTAAATGAAGTTATCATGGGTGACGATGAGGATGAGCATGAGCATGAAGAACCTGGTGATAGTGATGGGAATAAAGACTATGAGAACTAATTTTTTGATTCAAGAGCAGTTTTTGTTTTAACAAGTTGACATGGCAACAGTAAAAGATCAAGAAGAGATGAATTTAGATATGAATGATAGCTAAGAGTTATGCATTGGCATAAGGTACATTGATACAAAAGCTGTTAAGTCATGCAGTTAAGATTTACTTATTGCAAACTCATCACACATTTTGAGTGTTTTACTCGTGCACAAAGTATGAAGAATACATGTGTACTAAGTATGGTGTCCAGTGTAATTGGAAGGCATAAGCATGTTATAGGCCTTTTGAAAACCAGTAGGAAATCACAAAATATAATGACCCCTTCTACCTATCTATTTGTAATGTTATCCCAAAACCATTAGAAAATGAACTCTGATATTATATCGTTTTTCATTGTGTCAATGGTGACTGAGCAACCAAGGGCTCCAATTCGATAAGTCATAAAGCATGTGCACTCAATATTTAGTTACATCGTGTCATATATGAAGGCATGGAAAGGGAAGCATCGAGTAATTGCAACAACATTTAGAAATTAGGAAAAGTCATATTCCATATACTACGGTGGGTGGCAACAGCGTAGCACTTTAATTCTAGTTTATATTACGAGTTTGCCATAGATAAGAGATTCTGGGGAGCAAAATAATCACAATTAGGTAGGTGTTTCTTTCCCTTTTTTCATTTACAAAATAAAGTAGTAAAATTAAGTTCCTGTATTTAGATAAACTAGGGAAACATGATACCCAAATGGAGAAACTAGCTAATTCATGGGAAAAATTCTAACATTGAAGATAAATTTGAGAACATAGGAAAACTTGTAACTCAAATTATAATTTTAATATGGTATTTGATGCTAAGGTAGAGCTAAAAATTAGATTAGGGTAGTATTTGATCATTTTAGTTAGGAAAAAAAACTTTATCAACAACAAAGAAAACATTTATGAATTGTTTAAGAAATTAGAAACACAATTAGCTGCATTAAGAACATTTTCTGCACTGTCATAGGAACTGGTTTAGTTGATTGACCTAATAGCCTTAAAACAAGATGAAATTTTTTTTAAGTCACCTCATCATCCAAACTTCTTATATGTAAAGTTACAGAAATTTTAGAACTATTCTAACATAGGTTTATATAAAATAGTACTTGTGCTGTTAGACAATGACAGTGTCAGGTATTGTCTGAACATTGTTCATTTGAAGGGCTAAAACCAGAAATTTTGTGCTCAAATTGTAAGTGGAAGTTAATAAGATATAGAGGAATCTATATGTTAAATTTCAAGCAAATTGGATATTTATCTTTCCCTTAACTAAGCCTAAGTTCAAGAGAGTCTGAAAATGGGACTAATCTAAATAATTTTGAAAAGCGGCATAATTCAAATGTCACACGCTAGTTGTAAGATCAAAGGCTGAACCAAAAGAACAAACTGCATCGATAGCAACAATTTTATACACATTCAGCTACAATTTCATAATGTCAATACAAAATAGTTACATTATTCATAGAGACCTAAATCTTCTCAAATTGTAATCCAAATTGAATTAAACCCAAAGTCAAATGTAATGAAAAAATTATGCAAAATATAAAACCAAGAAGAATAGCTCTAAACTTTAGTTCAACTCTTTACAAGTAAATTTTATGCCATGGATGACTCAAAATAAAAAATCCACCGCACACCCTATTATAAGAAGAACATAGATATGATTTAGGCTATATGTGTTTGTATAAATAGTCGACTAAGTCATTTCCTTTTGGAAAAGAAATTTCATATCATAAATGATAGAAGTATAAAGATTAACTTATGCCATAGTAGCCATCTAAGCATATATCTAGATCTCTTGCAAAACTATGATTATTGAGAGTAGATTCACTAAATTCTATTTTGTTTAGGTTTATATCTACTGTGCATATTTTAAAACTCATATATATTGAAATAGGGAGAGAGTTGGTTACTCACTAAAGCATATTCACTAAAGTAGGGAGATTTTGGACCTATAGAAAGGGAGAGAGATAATACCGAAATAGGGTTTTCAAAGAAAGGAAGGGTTTGTTTTCAATAAAGAAGGGGAGAAAGATGTATTGTTTTGGATGCTCGATGGAGAAGGCAAATTAGATCTGGTTACTACATTAGACAACGATTAGAATTAGGAACTCTAATTTGTTGTAAGAGGATCCCTAAAGTTCCAAAATTGTTTTGGGTAACTACGATAGTTTGTTACTCATTTTATAATTTTTTTTTTTTGGAAAATTCACCATATGGTTCCTATGGCTTTCATCAATTTTCAAGTTGGTCAGTTTTTTTTCTTTTTGTTAAATCACTCCTAACTTTTCAAATCCTTTGAAAAAAGATCCCGACCTTGCAACGTTGTTTGGATGTTGTTAAAATGATTATGAAGTGGCAGATGAAGATGAGTTAGACTATAAATGTGGCATATAACTTGCCATCTTAGCTCCACCTAGGTAGAGTGTAACACTTGCCAAGTATGATGCAAAATTTTTGTTTCTAGTAAGAGTAAAATTATAAATAATTATGGTGTATGTCATTAATCAGATAATGAGTTTTGACTTAGTGGTAAGGCATGGCAATATGAGTCTGAGGGCATAGGTTCGAGACTAGCTTCCTCTTCCCTTAAAAATTTTTTGGTGATAACATCTGTCCTCCTACTAGGTGAAATGACGAAATTGCCCTTAACTTTTTCTGTCTTCTTCCTGTCATGTTTTTCCTCTTTGTAGTAAAACTTCATCTCTTTTCTCTCTATGTCTTCTTCTTTTGTCGCGGTCAATCACGTCCCAGCTTCTGGCCAGCAGCCTCTCTCACCGGCAGCTCGTTTCTGGTCACCGAGGCTTTAGTTTTTCGGTGACCATCTTATTTTTCCATTTGTTACTGTTGACAGCCAAGAAAGAGGATTTTCAACGGGTTTTTGGTGAGTTTTGGTCGATTTTTCATGAAAATGTTGATAGTAGATGCATTTTTGGTCCATTCTCATTGAATTTCAACCTTAGAAACATGTTTTTAGACAAGTTTTTTAAATGTATTCTTCTAGGGACTAAATTGAAATTTTTCTAGATTTTAGGGTTTTATAGAAAATTATAGAATTCTAGAATTTAATGGGTTTAAGTTGGTATTATAGGAACACTTTTAATGTTTATGACATGAATCTTATTGTTCTTCATGGTTTAACTTGGTTAAAGGTAAAAGTATGGAATTTGGGATGAAAGTGAAAATTTAGTAAGTTTATAAGAAAGTGACTATAAATTGATGAAAAACCTGAGTAAATTATATGGTGGAATCAAGGAATATGAGCTAAGGCTTGTTTTTAGTGATGATAAGGAAGTTCGTCATGAATTGGTAATGGAAATATAATGAATTAAAAAGAAGAAAAATTCTTCTTATTTGGGATTATGTGTTGATTTGATGTTATGGGACAGTATGAGAATTGTAGATATTGTGGTTGCTTTTGGTAAATCTTTTCCATTTATGAATTTGTTAAGAGGCATTATAATGAGCCTAAACTGATGTGTGCTACTGATGGGAATTAAGGAAATTGCATTTTTGTGATATAGGGATTATTTATGAATTATCTTTTAACCAAAGGAATAGAGGCAAGGTTGTTTTAGATTACTTCACCCACCAAGTAAGCAGTAGCTCTTCCAACCATATGATTACCATTGTATTATTATATGGTAGCATCATTTGTTAGACTTTTTAGTCTTTAAAATGAATGATTTATGACTTGTATGTGATGTCCATACAAAAACCATAAAAAGAGGATTATATGAAAAGTGGTACTAGATGTGTGAATAGCGTGAACTTGTGCCTCACGACTATCTAATTAAAAATATCCAAGGCCTAAGTTCCCTTGACCAATGATAAAAGTATCCAAGGGCTAAGTTCCCTTGACTGATGATAAAATATCCAAGGGCTAAGTTTCCTTATCCGATAATAAAATATCCAAGGGCTAAGTACCCTTGACCGTGAGAAAGATTCTCCGAGGGTTGTGGATCCTTGACCGTTAAATGTGATTTCCAAGGGCTATGTACCCTTGACCAATTTAATTTTTGTGGAATGAATCCATGATCCTTATTGTTATATTGCATGTTTATGGCTTAATATGTTAAGGTTTTAAATGATGATATATAGAGAACTAACTGGTTTAAAAAGGTATTATAATGATTTATTACTGGAATGCTACTCATTTATATTTTACATAATTTCAGGCAATCACCTAGAGCAATTTGCTGACAAGAGGGCTAGAAGAGCCCTATTGGTATTGCTGAGGATTTTATGCCCTATTTTTTTTGTTATGGTTTTGTATTTTATATAATAGTGTAAATTGTTAAAGATGTAAATAGTTGTATATGAGTATAGATAACCACAGGTAGATCCCTCATTCCTTTATTGTGATGTAGTTGTCTCTGGATTGATTTGAGAGCTGAGCTCTCTTTTATAGATATTATTGTTTTTGCCAGATATTTGTAGCAATTTTGGGAGGTCTTAGTCACAAAGGTGACTCTGTTGAAATTTCTACAAAATATATGAATGTGAACCTACTTGGTAGTAAATTTCTATTATGTATGATTTACAATTCAGCTAAGAAAACATCGTGTTAGGCTTACAGAAACGGGCTATTCCCGTTATCTGTATCGATTACACTTCAGAAGTTGGGGTTGACAAATTTGGTATCAGAGCCAGGTTTGGGGGTCTTCTGTGGTCAATCGAGTCATGATTGCCATGTTGTTATTGAATCAAAATAGTTAAGATGGATTGTCATATGCAAATGCTCATTATTTCTATGTTATCATTGTTTAATGTTAATTAATTAGTTTCATCAATGATGATAAATTGGATATTTAAATGCATGATAATGCTAATTGTAGATTAAGTCATGCCGCCTAGGACACGTGGTGCTTGTCAAATACATGAGCTAGGTAATATATCTAAAAGGCATCTGCCCAGTCCGTTTCCTTACCTAGGGGAAGTCGTGGCAAGGGTTTAGGTAGAGGCCCTAGGACTATTAGGTGTCTTAGGCAAGTTCCTACAACAAAACCAGAGGTGGTGCTATTAGCTCAAGGAATTCATAGCCCCTCTGTTCAAACTCATTCAAGGTAGTCTCAATTTAGCCAAGATACAGAGGATGTTGTAACCTGATATAGAGGAGGAGTATTCGACCTCCTCCTTCCATGACTGCTGTCAAGGGAGTGTTTTCTTCCTCTGGGGCCAAGGGCGCTCCTAAGCGAGGCAAAGGAGCACAGGGACAGACATCAACAGGACAAGGACAAGCTAGGGTGTTTGCATTATCTAGACAAGATGCTCAAGCTTCGAATGCAGTTGTCATAGGTATGGTTATGGTAGATTTACATCCAGCATGTGCATTATTTGATTTTAGTTCTACACATTCCTATATATCTATACACTTTGCCACACGATTGAAACTAAGCCCTTCCCAGCTAGACAATGAGATTCTAGTAGGAACACCTTTAAGGGAATCTTTATTAGTTGACATGATATATAGATCGTGTACGGCGTCAATTGAAAATTGAGAAACCTTGGTGGATCTATTGTTACTTCAAATGCTAAATATTGATGTAATTTTAGGGATGGATTGGTTGGCATCTTATCATGCCACAGTTGATTGCCAGAACAAAATGGTGAGGTTTAAAGCCTCTGGGCAGTTCCTTTTGAAATAGAAGGAGATATTTGTATAGGTTCAACCGTGCAAATTTCTACTTTGCAAGGTCATAAACTATTAAACAAAGGTTATCAAGGATTTCTAATGTTAGAGAAACCAACAATAGGGTTGGAGGATATTCCAGTGGTTAAAGAATTTCTAGATGTTTTTCTTAATGAATTGTCGGGTTTACCTTCTAATCGAGAGCTAGAATTCTCTATTAAGGTATTTCCAAATACACAATCAATCTCTATCCCTCTATATCGAATGGCTCCTACAAAGTTAAGAGAGCAAAAAGAATAGTTGCAAGATTTACTTGAAAAGGGGTTTATTAGACCTGGCACTTCACCTTGGGGTGGTCTGATGTTATTTGAGAAGAAAAGAATAGTTCCTTAAGGTTATGTGTGGATTATAGATAGTTAAACAAACTCACAATACGGAATAAATATCTGTTGCCTCCTATTGATGATCTTTTTTACCAGTTATAAAGAGCCCAATGTTTTCAAAGATAGACGTTCGATCTGGTTATCATCTATTAAAGATCAAGGGTGAGGACATTCCCAAAACTGCATTTCGTACCCGATATGGCCATTACAAGTTTCAAGTGATGTCGTTTGGTGTCGTAATTGACTTTTCGGTGGAATAAAATAAAAAGCATTTAAATTGATTCCCAAAAACGAATCTTGAAAATCAATTTATTTAGAGTCAGCACCAAAATTTTTAACGAAAAATTTTAGGAAACCAATTTAAAATAAAGATAAAGATAAAATGGCAATATGGTCTACAAAATCAGAGATGAGTTCGGGAGTCTATTTGAGTGTAGGGAAAGTGTTAGGCACCCCACGACACCTGTCCATAAGGACGGTTACCTTAAACCAATCAGCTGAAATAGAATGTGGCTTTTAAATTTATCTCAATTACCCTTTTATTGACACACATGCCCGTTAAACAGAAGAGACAAAATGGCAAGAATGAAAACAAATAGATAGATATTTACAAAGGGTGGACTTGACCTAGGATGAAAGCCTAGGGCCTACGTACCCTACGATGGGGATCAAAGTCCACGTAGTTCGACTAAAAAAAGCATGTCTATCAGTTGACGATTAGTAATTTTTGTGATGAGAACAAGAGAGTTCAAATTAAATAGATTCTCATAAACAAAATGAAATTGGGATTTGATTTGTGTGTTTTAATTTCCTACAATCTGATTAATCTCACTTTCTTGATCTCTTCATTTTCTCTTTTTAAAAATTTTTTGTTTATTTTTGGAATTTTGAATACTTTATTTTGAATTTTAAATGAAATGATTATGAAGGATGAACTAATCTCTTTGTAAAAAAACTTAATCAAAATATTTATTTTTGTGTTATTATTATGGTTATTATTATTTTAAAACAAGTACGTATTAATTTTCAGGGTTTATGGAAATTAAAATTTCACACAACCCCAAGCATTCGAGGAGAACTATATTCTCACACGATAATTTCGTAAATAATGGAGAATGTTTAATTAGGGTGAATATTTAATTATTATTTTTTATTATTATTATATATTATTTTTTAGATAGATGTGTATTAATTTTAGGGATGGAGATTAAAATCTCACATAATCTCATGCAATCGAAGAGAATAATGTTCTCACACGATAGTTTCGTAAATAATGGAGAATGTTTAATTAGGGTGAATATTTAATTATTATTGTTTTTTTTCTTTATTATTATATATTATTTTTTAGATAGATGTGTATTAATTTTAGGGACCTAAAGAGATTAAAATCTCACATAATCTCAAACACCCAAGGAGAATAATATTCTCACTCGATGACTTTCTCATAAATTTGTTTATAAAGCTGAAAATTAATCTCATATTAACAAAAAGATGACAATAAGATATGTATACTTATATGTATCCATATATATATAATATAATATGTAACATATATATAAGCATAATATGAAACAAAGAATGCTCCAGGGAGCAAGCATCAGGGAGAAAAAAAAAAGGAAGAAACATATACCCATATACACAGACGCATATACATATAGATATATCTATGTACACACACACACACACACACACACATATATATATATATATATATATATAAACATATATGTAATATCTATACAAGCATGAGATGAAAGGTATGAAAAGGGTTAGGAAAAGCATGGAACACTCCCACGCTTATATATATATATATATATATATATACCTATATACATCTATATATATGCATACATATATATATATATATATATATATATATGTAGACACATGTAATGTAGGCATGATGGAAGAGGAGAGCAACAGGGAGCAGCTATCAGGAAAAAAAAAGAAAGAAAAAAAAATCATATGTCTATATATACACATTCACATATATATATATACATCTATACACACACACACACACACACACACACATATATATATATATGTAAACACACATGTATTTGTATATAAGCATGATATGAGAGGTGGAAAGCTTCAGGAAAAGCATCACGCAATGAAAGCAGCATATATCTATATCTACACACACATATATATATTCACCTATATACATATATATATATATATTCACCTATATACATATATATATATATATATTCACCTATATACATATATATATATATATATATTCACCTATATACATATATATATATATATATTCACCTATATACATATATATATATATGTATATATACATATATATAAACACCTATGTAGTATATATATGAGAATGATAGAAAGAGATGGAGAGCAAGCATCAAGCAGCAGTGAAATATATGTCCGTATATATACTCTCAAATATATATATATCCATCTACATGCATATATATGTATATATATATATATATATATAAACACATATACAATATACTTCTATGCATCTATATATATACATACATGTAGACACAAGAGGAAGCAAACTTCAGGAAGGAGAAGAAGCATCCCTATGCCTACACCTATATGTATCTACATATATACACACATATATATAAACACATACACATACGTACATATAAACATGATAAAAAAAATCTGAAAGCATCAGGAATCCAAAGAAGCTTACTCTCTCCCTCTCTTCTCCTTCATGACACCCTCGACTCACTTTTTCTCTGTTTATCCCTGCTCACAGCGTCCAAAACAGGGGAAGTTAGTTTTAGCCTCAGTTTAGTCTCAGCTCATCACCTCCTTGGTTCTAGCTTCCCCTTGGTTCACGCCCAGCTTTCCTTGGTTTTCAACTTCCAGACTTTCTCCTCAGTTTTCAGCTTCCCTGGTTCTCGTCCTCAATTCTCTGCTTCCCTGGTTCTCCTCGGTTCTCAGCTTCCAGACTTTCTCCTCAGTTCTCAACTTCCCTCTTGGTTCACGCCCAGCTTTCCTTGGTTTTCAGCTTCCAAACTTTCTCTTCGGTTCTCAGCTTCCCTGGTTCTTGTCCTTGGTTCTCAGCTTCCCTGGTTCTCCTCGGTTCTCAGCTTCCAGACTTTCTCCTCGGTTCTCAACTTCCCTCTTAGTTCACGCCCAACTCTCCTTGGTTTTCAGCTTCCAGACTTTCTCCTTGGTTCTCAACTTCCCTGGTTCTTGTCCTTGGTTCTCAGCTTCCCTGGTTCTCCTCCTTAGTTCTCAGCTTGCCTCGTTTTGCCTGGCTCATTCTACCTTCCATACTTTCTCCTTGGTTCTCAGCTTCCCTAGTTCTCCTCCTCGGTTCTCAGCTTGCCTAGTTCTGCCCTCCCCCTGACTTCGACTTCAGCTCTCTCCTCTTATCAGCCTGGCCTCCATCATCATTACCTGCTGCCAGTCACTTCCTCAGGTGAGTTATAGACTACAGCAACAGCTACAGGCAACTTGCCAATTTGTAGAGCAACCAACTTGCTAAAGCCACTGTCAAAAAAATCAATCAGAGTAAGCAAGGCTATATTATATGTTTTGACACTTCTTGATTTAATTTATTATTTTTTTAATTTAACCCCCTTTTCCTTTTTTTTAATTATTATATTTTATTTATTTATTTATTTTTGTCATCATCACCATTAATATTTATTTTTGGATTTTTCCTATTTTTGTGTCTTTTATGATTTTTTTTATTTTGATTTCTTATTATTATTATTAATTAATTCTTATTTTCAAATTTTGGTCTTTTTCTTTTTTCTTAAATTCCCTCATTATTCATTTTGAATTTTAAATTGTTTTTACTTTAAAATGTCATTTAAGCCTCTATCCTTTTTATTTTCCTCATTTGCTTAATTTATAATTAATTAGCGAATCCATTAATTAAATGATTAATTAACTAGAGATGGGGTGTTCACATTTGGGCTAACCAATGCACTAGCCGCTTTCATGGATTTGTTGAATAAAATGTTTACATCATTTCTTGACAAGTTTGTTATTGTATTCATTGATAATATCTTAGTATATTTCAAGGGTTTCGAGGATCATGATCAACATTTAAGAGTGGTATTATAACAGTTACAAGAAGAACAATTGTAAGTAAAACTTTTCAAGTGTAAATTCTGGTTAAGCCAAGTGGCATTTCTGGGCCATATTGTGTCCAAGGAAGGGATTCAGCTAGACCCAAGTAAAGTTGAAGCGGTTCAAAAGTGGCCCTGCCCTTTGACAGTTACCGAGATATGAAGCTTTTTGGGGTTAGCTGGCTATTATCATCATTTTATGCAAGATTTTTCTAAAATAGTTACCTCATTAACATAGTTGATGTGCAAGAATGTAAAATTTGAGTGGAATGATTCTTGTGAGGCTAGTTTCCAAAAATTGAAGGAATGTTTAACTTCAACACCTATCTTGAGTTTGCCTTCAGGTTCAGGTGGATATGTCATATATTGTGATGCGTCTCACATTGGGTTGGGCTGTGTATTAATGCAAAATGGTTATGTAATAGCCTATGCTTCTAGAAAGTTGAAGAAACATGAATAGAACTATCTAACCTTTGACCTAGAAATGATGGCAGTAGTGTTTGCATTGAAGATTTGGTGACATTATTTATATGGTGAAACTTGTGAGATTTATTCGGACCATGAAAGTCTTAAATATATATTTCAACAAAGAGATTTGAATCTTATACAAAGGAGATAGATGGAGCAGTTAAAGGATTATGATTGCACTATTCATTATCATCTTGGAAAGGCAAACATGGTAGCTGATGCCTTAAGTAGGAAATCTACGGGTAGTTTAGCCCATATTTAATTATTAAGGAGACCATTGCTAAAAGAACTACAACAGTTAGAAAGAAATAGGGTAAATCTAGAAATTTATGATGTAGGGGTATTGTTAGCCTTCGTGCAAGCTAACTCTATTATTCTTAATGAAGCAAAAGCTCAAAAGTTAGATGTGAAATTGTGCAAATTAATGGATGAGGTGAGGGAAGGAAAACATCAAGATTTCTCAATTGACGCAGAGGGAGTGTTGAGACTGAAAGGGAGATTGTGTGTACCTCAAGATAAGGGTCTAAAGAAAAGGCTTCTTGAAGAAGGTCATCACCCAGCTTATACAGTGCATCCGGGGGCCACTAAAATGTATCATGATTTGAAACAAATTTACTAGTGGGAAGACATGAAATGGGATATGGCAGAGTTTGTCTCTCATTATATTGTGTGTCAGCAAGTTAAAGTTGAACATCAGAGACCTACTAGGCTACATCAGAGATTAGAAATTCCTAAATGGAAGTGGGAGAGAATTACTGTGGATTTTGTTACTGGATTGCCTCGTACCTTGAATTGTTATGATTCTGTATGGGTAATAGTTTACTGATTAAGAAAATCTCTACATTTTCTTCCAGTTAAAACAATGTATAGCACAACCAAATACGCTCAATTGTACGTTCAAGAGATTGTTAAGCTGCATGGGGTACCCTTATCTATAATATATGACTAGGGACCTCAATTTACTTCCAAATTTTGGAAAGCTGTTCAAGAAGCACTAGGAACCCGGTTAGATCTAAGTATTGCCTTCCATCCTTAAACTAATGGCCAATCTGAAAGAACAATCCAAACTTTGGAGGATATGTTGAGAACATGTGTTCTAGACTTTGGTGGCAATTGGGACACTTATTTGCCTTTAACAGAGTTTGCATATAATAATAGCTATCAAGCTAGTATTCATATGGCCCTGTTTAAAGCATTATATGGACAACGATGTTGTTCACTTATTGGGTGGTTCAAGACAGGTGAGGCACAGATATTAGGCCCTGATTTAGTGCATGATGTAGTGGAGAAAGTAAAGTTAATTAAAGAAAGATTATTTGCAATACAAAGTAGACAAAAACCCTATGTTGATCATCAAAGAAGAGGGTTAGAGTTTATGGTTGGTCATCATGTGTTTCTCCGAGTTTCCCCAATGAAAGGTGTTATGCATTTTGGCAAGAAAGGTAAATTAAGCCCTCGCTTTATTGGTCCATATGAAGTACTAGAAAGGATTGGTAATGTAGCTTATCGCCTTGCTTTACCTCCTGAGTGGGGAAAAGATTAGTGTTTTGGTATTTTAAATATAGATCCCTCAACTTTAAGATAGCTTTTGGTCTCTTAGACATTGGAATTTTGTGTTAGCTATTTCATAAACAATCATGGAGCTCTTTAAGACCTTTCCAACAAGAGGTGGTTCACTAAAATTCGATGTCGGCACTTAATGTTACGGCCAAAACATTGAAGCTATCCAGTAAGCAAATGATCTGGTGCCTAAGCACTAGAAATTAGAGCCTAGGCTCCAAAATGTGTAGACTAACACAAGAGTTGGCGCCTAAATGCCAAAATGTAGTAAATGATGGGCAAGTCTGTCTTCTCACAGAAAGGAGGCCGATATATCAATTTTGGCTAGGCTTTTTCGAAAGGAGAGAGACTTTGAACATAGAGAGATGCTAAGAAGGCAACTTGGTAACTAAAGCTTGGATGAAGGCATTCTAGGAGAGAAATCAAGAAAGGGACTGATTAGCGTGACAAAAATGGTGTTTTCTTCTCTTCCTCTTCTCTTTGTCATCTTCTTTACCATGTTTTCTGACTTGATTTTGATTGTACCTCTAAATATGCTAGGCTAGGATTACTTTCTCTAGGATTATGGCCATTTGGCATGTGGATTAATGATTATTGTTATTTTTCTTCTTGAATATCATTTTGAATGAGTTTATTTAGTTCGGTTTTGCTTTGTTCCCTCTTTGCTTGGCCACCAATTAAGGTTTATGTTGAGGATTTAGGGATTCATGAAAAAGAAGCCCAAATTTAGACATAAGACTTAATACTACTTGATTAATGTTAATTAGTTGCTTGAATTAATATAATTTTCCTTTAAGATAGATGTATAACTATTGGACTAGTGGAGTTGTGATTAGTTGCACGTAATTTATCACTTTAATTATATCCTCATAGAAGTTTAGGGAATTGAATTAAGGTAATAGAATTTATAAGGGATTGACAAATTCTTATAATGAAATTAGAGGTTTAGACTAACTCATGAGCATTGAACTTAAGTTAAGAAAAAAGTTGTATTACAATTAAAATGCCAAATTAGATGTAATCCAAGGGAATTTTCTTCGTTATATACTCATCTCTTTAGTTTCACTCTATTAGTTCTTTTGCGTTATTTTCCCCTTTAATTAATTTCAATATTATGATTAGCTTGGATAAGGTAGATACAATAGCATTAGTACTAAGCAAAAGTGTTGGCTAGAGTTCCCAAAGGATGACACTCATTTTCTCTACCACTATATTACTTGTTGATGATGTACACTTGCCTCGTGGCATTTTAACTATAATGCACCATTTGTGTCTGCTCTTACTGAGAGATAATGTCCTAAAAGGCATATTTTCCACCTTACCAAAGTGGAATGCACTATCATGTTGGAGGACACCGCAAAATAACTATGACTACCATTGTGCCGACTTATCAGATTAGCCATACTACATACCCATAGCCACAGTTGTGCCAGGAACTATTGGGTGTCACACCGCCCCTAACAGTTTGACAAATAAAGGCTAAATGTTACATGGCTACTTATACTTTTAATCATCTTGCAGATGATGCATATGACAAATATGTTCGGTATTATGCTCATTAATATATTTTGTGTCCAATTAAAGGGAACTTGATTCCAAATATAATAGGCTATAGAGTTCCCTTTACGTATCCGACACTTCTTAAGGACTTTGAAATTGTAGGCCAATACAATTGGAGATCAATGGTCTTTGCACACCTATACAAATAGATGTGCAATGCTACTAAGTACACAAATAAGATCAATGACTACATGACATTGCTAAACATGTGGGCATAGGATCGTTTCCCTATGTTAGCACTAAGTGACCACCTTAGTTTGTCCCTCACCTCCATCTATATCTGCTACAGCCACCATTGAGCTCTAGTTATAAATTATTTTTTCATCAATTTGTACATGCTTGAATTTATTATATTACTTACTTGACCTAAATGTTTACTATCATTGAATCTATAGGTGGAAAGGCATCAAACAACATCCTTATCTTGTTCTAAAGGCTATAAAACAATATAGAGTTCTCCTGGATCAAATAGGGCATGACGAGGTATATTTACTTCATTTGACTTATCATTTCCTTTATGTTACCTATGAATTTTGTTGATTAGAAATTCACTTCCTATAGTCCGTGAGATCATCTTGGCATACTACAAAGCAAAACCTAATGCTTGGATGGCTTTAGTCCCACTCATTTGCTTCCATATTGTTAAGTGACATCATGTTGATTGCTTGCTATGCTAATTTGGTTGACAATAGCCTATCTCACATAATGCAATCAACTTGGCCAACTGCCACACTATACAACTCAGGGGAAAACACAAGCTAACATCAACAACAACACACGACTTTCATCCTGGTGTGGATATCATGACGTGATACTCTTTCATAATTGTCTACACTTACATAGCCCTTTGATCGCTCCTACAAATGTATGTGTTGATATTGGAGTCATACACATGGATGGATCCATCTCACGAGTAATGTATAAGGCTTTATGGTATTTTTGTTGCTTGTAACTATGATTTCATTCATTTTGCATTTATATTATTTTTTGCCCAACCATTTTAATGAACTTTGTAGGCTGATTTGGCAGAGAAGTTGATTACCCTTGGCGTTTATAACCATGATGTGTGCCCAAATTGTTGACATTTCTAGGAGACTGTTACCCATGACTATAATATTATGTTGTGTACTTTAGGTGACTACCGAGATATGTCAATATCGCAACCTACACTACTTGCACTTGACTTACCAAAAGCAAAAGTTCTATAGGGCAGGCCTGGAAAGAGAGTGCATGGCCTTATGTCCACCATGCATGTGCCAACTCCCCTGTGTTTGTCCCTATTCCCACTCAAACAGACATTGTAGCTATTAGCCCTTCTTCATTTGCCTATTCAACATAATTTTTAGATTTTTAAAAAATATAATCCCTCGTGTTTTGTTTGTGCCCTACCTTAACAATTTTCATTCAATGTTTCCCACACATCTCAATTCTACTCCACGTCCCAACATGTGCCATTTGCATACAAGTCAATGACGACACTATTGATCAATCTATCTACTTTTGGTGTTGAGTATGTCGATCATCTAATCTTGGAGGCTCCTCCAACATGCAGCATGGATTGTCACCTTAAACTAGTCAATCCCTCCTATTCAATCACCAATCTAAGATTTAAACTCATCGCCAACTGATGACCATAATGACCTAACACAATCGAACGTTGAAGAAGGGGAGAAAGAAGTTCAATCTGTATTACATCGACTATAACGACTATGAAGAAGGCCTCCGTGTAGCCCCATAAGCCACTATTTTGATGAATGAATAATTTTAGTTTTTCATGTGCATTTCTAAATATATCATATTTGCTATTTGAATGTGCCAGCTAGTTTATTATTCAAATCCACCATCTTTAAGTAATTATTTGATACAGAAATCAATATAATATTTTACAATATTTAATCAAAAAGCATAATATATAATTACTATACATCTAATTTAATTTTCACCAAATAATATATATTTAATTTGTTTTTAAAATTTCAAATGATTTATTATTTAACATGTAAATAACATTATACATCTATTAAATAACAAATAAAATTATTATACTAATATTTTCACATTTAATAAAAAGGCATAAATTTCTTATTATCCATTTATTTAAATTTCATATCTTTTTATATTTGATGATAAAAGTACGAACTATATTTATCATATGTTGAATTTAGTATACATTTACAAAATCTTTCTATTTAATATCATACATATATTTTATAACCAATGAAATAATTATAAAATTATATCTTTATACTATTTAAATTAAACCATATAAAATTTTTTAGTTAATTAAAAAATTATGAAAATATATATTATATAGAATTGCGACGGTGGAGATGAAGCATTAATGATGGGCACCATAGTGTCAAAATAAAAAACCAGTGTCTTTCATTTGTTTCTCCACATGGGCAGGTTTAGATCTTCATCTTATCAAGTGATTTAATATACGTTGTGCTGCACAAATTAATGGCTACTCATAACTGATACAGACAATTGTGTAATTAATCCTACCTCTTGTACTCTGTTTAGTATCATGGTTCTTTGATCCTCATATTTTGGCTTTGGTCATCACTTTCTTAGTCAAATGGAGAACAAGAAGAAGAGAGTCGAATGTGGATTGTCCTTAATGGGAGCATTAGCAAAAGAAGGGGAAGGAACAGATACTTCTGTTTTCCCCATTTAGAGTGGATTGCAAATTCTTACAAATAATAAAAATTTGATGTTCAACCATATCACCAAAACAAGTAGGATTCCTAAATATGGCCAGCACAGTGTATCCAACTTTTTAAAACAATAAAATTTTCGAGCTCACAGCTTAATATTCTTGAACAATATTTAATTTTTAAGTATGATCAGCAGGTTGGAAAGAATCAATCATACATGCTCACAACCCACGATTCCTACTTTTTGCTTTCACCATAAGAGTTATTGATTCTCCAAAGTACGATCATTGTGCAACTAAATGTCACTTATAGTTTTGCAGGTCGCCATAGAAACGCCATCAGTACATAGAAGTTCTCAATTTGAAATGATTTAAATGGCCAATGCGGGCTAATGGCTCTACTATGCAGATCGGTGGTAGAAGAAACGTAGTCATTTGTTTGTCCAAAGGATCTTGTGTCCTGTTTTATAGAATGAAGCTAAAGTGTGACAGTTGTATTGGGATGGGTGTTCAGGAATTCTACTGTGTATGTGGGCCAAAGTAGAAAACAATACTGTATAAGCGAAAAAACGAAAGAAACATGGTTGAGTAAATAACTCTGTTTAAATGTATTAGGATGGGTGTTTGTGAACTCCATTGCTTCAGTTATGTATTTTAGTATGTTGGTTCTTTTGCAAGTAGTTTCAGTGGAAGGTTATAAACTGTGCATCTTATGTTTGTTGGTAGTTTCTATATTGATTATGTTATGTTAGTTAATTTTTGAGATATCAATTTTTAGTTGTTGGTGTGAATTGTGAGGTAGTTACAGTGATTTTGATTAATGACGAAAGAACTATTTGTTGTATCTAATATTGCTACTAACTTACCCATCTTTTATTACCCTTCTAACATATCTTTTGTAAGGAGAAACATTTTTTTAGTCTCTCACTTATCACAAAATTATTATTTTGGCTCATCACTCATTGAAATGCCTAAAAAGTTATTCACTCATTGAAAAATATCGCACTTGATTCATTATTTGTTTAGAAAATTATCAAATTTAGTCCATTTACTAAATCTTAAACCATAAATTCAAGAGACTAAATTTGGTAATTTTACTAAGCATGACATTTTCTAATGAGTAAGGAATAATTTTAAATATTTCATTAAGTGAGATACCAAAATAATAATTTTGTGATAATTGAAGGACCAAAAAGTTATTTTTACTTCATTATTAAGGTTTATGCCATGTATCTTTTCCTGCATGGATAATTGTATACATAAAAGTGATGTGTCCTATGCAAGCATTCATTTTATTTGCTAGATTACTTTTGGCAACTAATTCTATTTTTATAGATCATGAAAATTAAATAGCTATTTGTACCTAAGTTTGGATCTAAGGAATACATGGGCAGTTACTTCAATTGGATTTTTAAAATTTCAACTTTTATATATAATTTTATTTTATATTATTGATTTAATTCTTTAATTTATAATAACTCATCCCTTGGATTGTAAAAATTTACCTACCGTAGTTCAAATATTTGATCCAAAGATATTTGTCTGATTTGAAATCAAATCCTAGATCCATCTTTGTTTGGACCAACTAAAATTGTATGAGTTTAACAAGTTATTGAAATTAGTTTGGCTATCATTAATGGGATCCTCAACTCTTTGCTATCATTGTCCATATATATAATTAAAATTGCAAAAATAACCCTTTGAAATTGAATAACATCAGTTTTTTTTCTCCGTGGACAAGGTCAATTCCTCCATTTCCAAAACATAAAAGCATAAACTCATTCCGTAACATACACGGAAATGATTGTTAAGTCCAAACTATCAAATATGAAAAAGTAAAAAAATAGAATAGGATGGAATAACAGAGATCATTTCATGAAAAGAGGGAAATTATTTGAACTTTAATTTATTTTTTATTATGGAGTCATTATGGCAAATTTGGTATCATTTCTTTCTATTTCGGAATTGATTCGTCTTCCCAAACAATGCAAAATACAAGCATTTCTATTTCTTTATAAGAGCAACAAACATATTTGATTACTTTCCTTTTTCTTTTTCTTTCCTATTCTCTTCTTTCTAAAACAATTTTACTAACCAAACATACAGTAAAAATAGTCAAGATGACATATTAGAGAGATGGTGATGAACCAACAGCACATGAATGAGCTACATTTTCGACTTGTGTATTCAAATAAAGCATGCAATAAAATCAAACTAAATATACTTAATTATTGAGTAAAACCCCAATCTAGTCCCTGAGAGATGCTTGCATTCTCAATTTGGTCCTGGAGAGATACTCCTTCTCAAAGTAATCCTTCATAGATCATTCTCTTATCAAAGAAGTCCCTTCATCCTCCTTCTGTTTGTTTAATGCTGACGTGGCACATTTTTTGTTGAGATGGTAGGTTAGGGCATGACATGGTAGTCAAAATTGAATCCTAATCAGATTAAAACTCCAAGTCAAATTAAAACTCTTTCTCTCTACAGATCTGCAGAAATTTAATTGAAGGCTCGTTCCCCAATTGTTCTTTCATTGCAAAGCCCTGAATCTCTCACCTTTCAATCGAAACGAACGTCCAAGTGGCCTCTATTGCTCTAAATAATGGTTTATATAATAGCATGGATCATTGCACTCTTTCCAATAAAACAAGGATTATATGTAAAACATACACTATTCACGTGCAAAACTCTATTATTTGAACCATTTTCATTCATTCCAATTCAATCTTTCAAATCTATTATATTTGAACTCTATTGATCTTTTACGCACTCCACTCTATTCACTCAATTCTTTGTACCAGCAACTTCTTTTAAAAATTACAGCCACATGTGAGGGGAAAATGATACATTCTTTAATTGTATTTTCATGGAGCAATCACAGTGAATTACTCTTGTGCACATAGGTTTTTCAATGAAACGCATTCTGCAAATGTGTGAGAAGAAGGGATTTTAATTTGAATTTGAGTTTTATATTCAATTTTGATTGCTACGTCATACTCTAACTTGCCATCTCTACACCCAAAAAATTCACATCAACATTAAACTAACGAAAGAGGATAGAAGGACTTATTTGATATGAGAATGATCATTGAAGGACTATTTTGAAAAGAAGCATCTCTCAAGGACCAAACTGAGAATGTGAGCATCTCTTAGGGACCAGATTGGTAGTTTTGTCCTTAATTATTTGATTTTACGAATATATCTATATCTCTATTTAGTAATTAAATTCATTACTACACCATTGAAAGTAACCACAAGTATAATTATTATATGACATATTACAAGAAAGAGATATAACAAAGACGTGTCAAAGTATCTAATATTTTCATATTTTATTCATAAATTTAAATTCACTAGTTTTCTAATTTGTAAATTTACTTTCTCTACTTGTTAATTTTTTAATAACCTTAAACATTAGTTTGTAAATTGTAAATAAGGCAGTTAGGGATTTGGAGGTTAATAGAAAAATAAAAGAAGTAGAGCAATAAATTAACAAATTTATAAACTAAAATTATAGGGAGAGTTATTATAAAAAAAAAAATAAAGAAAGTAGCAAAAGTAAGTTAACAACTAAATTCACTAATAAGAAAAGTTGAGTTTCTAAAAAATATTAAATATTAAAATTAAAATGTAATTACAACAAATCATTTTTTGTTTCCATTTGAATATTTTTTACACATCAATAACACATGCCTTTCCTTTAATATATCTATTATATATAAGTCAAGTTGACTTCCTTTAACACAGGGGCTCTATTGACAGATAAAAAAATTCCGCTGAGCAAACTCTCAGCTCCTCACAATAGCTTTTCATATTTTTCATATATATTTCAAGAATTATTTTAAGTGAGTAAATTCTTTATAGTCAATAAAAAAAATGAAGTGATTAATTTATGTAAATTCTTTGTAATTAACTTTTTTCTAGTTACTATTACATCTTAATTTATTGTATCTATCTTCACTAGAATTTGAGTTCAAAACTACTCAAATGAGTGTAAAGATCTTTATCATTGGAATACTTCTACTATGCTCTCTTCCTAGTCAAGTTAAGGATGTTGTTTTACTCTTTCATGTTTTTTCTTTTCTCAAATTGTGCTTTTATATTTTTGACACCAAAAAGTCAAGTAGATGACAAATTAGAGAGACCGTGATGATAAGCAAACAACTCTTAAATGAGCTTCATTTCGGCTTGAGTATTCAAACAAAACTTTTAATAAAAATCAAACTCAATATACTTAATTATTTGCTTTTATGAAATTATCTATATTAATATTTCGTAATGAAAACATCATTGAAACCAATTACACAAGTAGACATATTGTAATAAAGACACAGGATAATTATGTGTCAAAATATATAATATTCTTAGATTTTATTTATAAATTCAAAGTCCCTAGCTTTTGAATTTGTAACCTTACTTTCTCTGTTTTTTACGCAATTAGGAAAATAAAAGAAGTAGAGCAATAAGTTAACAAATTTATAAACTAAAATTTTAGAAAGTTATTATCAAAAAATAAAAAATGTAGCAGAAGTAACAAATTCACTAATAAGAAAATTTGACTTTATAAACAAAATATTAAAATATTAAAATTAAAATACAAATACAGCAATTCATTTTTGTTGTCATCCATATATTTTTTACTCATCAATGATACATGTTTTTCTCTTAATATATTACATAATAATTACACTACTGCAATGATTATTAGAAGTGTTACTTAAAGTTAAACAAATATATGTGCCCGTATATATATTCATAAACTTAATTGCTCATATCGATTAATATACATTTTAGAGTTGAAGTAAAATATCAATGTGATGGAAGCAATCGACTTTTTGGATAAATCATAGCTAGGCTGTAATAAATTATAACCGTCCTTGCGCTTAACAAGAAGAATGATATGGCGTTTACCAAATATTTACATTCTTGAAAGGTAAAGGTAAATCGTCTTTACATTCTTCAAACGTTATTTCTTTTTCCCGCCACAACCAGTCCATCTCCAGTGGCCTTCTCGCTCTCTATATAAGGCTTTCATCTCACAAATTGTTTCCAAGGTTATTATTTATACAGAAATCAAAACTAGTTGAATGTTGAAGCATCTCCCACTACCACAGTATAAGCTTCCTTTTGTTACTCCTGTCCCATCTCTAACAGACTATCTCGGCATTCAGTCACTTTTCTCTAGACTGTTAAGCCTCTGATTCTTCCCTCACTTGGGCTTGTTGCTGCTCCACGGGTAAGCAGTGATCATTTTCTTGAAGATTCTTGGCTTCCAAGCGTTCTTCTCTTGGGTGAAAGTAATTTTCTGAGGCTAAAGATTAATCTTGGTTATTGCATTCATAGTGTGCTCAGCTGCAAGAAAACTCCCCAATAACATTCTTTTTAAGACTTTCACTGAAACTCCCCTTCTCCTAGGCGTCCAATCATCAGGTATTTAATCTACCTTATTTTTGCTTGCTTTGGATTAAAGGAAAACTCATTAATCACTGCTTTCCTTTTTGACCGTTTTGAGGAAAAAATTCCAGGATTTATTCTCTGATAAACTTTCTTTATTTCCCAATTAATGTTTTACTACTCGGTGGGGAAAATGGCAAAGTATCAAGGTGCCTTTTAAGTCCCAAGTTTTCACTCTTTATAGCCTTCCTTTTGACAGCTTCTTTTAAGGAAAGCTTGTCCTGTGAAGGCGCATGATTTACAATGGATGAAACTCCAACACTTCAGAGTCCCCTGGAAATACACATTGCTTTATATATTGTCCTTCCATTGTATTCATTTATTAGATGATAAACGTGGCTCCAAGTAATAGATTTTTAAGACTCAGTCCGGTCAATCTTTAAGGCATTCGTGGAATATTTTTATTGCGTATCGTTTATTAGCATTTCCCATTTAATTATCTAGAATCTGAGATTTTCAGTATAAGATTGGAGTTTGATATCAGAGTATCTCTATCAAGGTACATTGACACGAATGGCCAAAATTCCCAAAGAAGCGATGGGGATTATTTCAAGCCTCGCGATTATGGTACTTGTTCTCCTATGCAGGGCTCAATCTACATCTACTTTTGGGTCTCCAAGAAGTGAAGCCAAGGCCTTAGATGCACTGCTTCAAGACTATGCTTACAGGGCTTTGGTTAATCCAATAACAGGTGACATTTATGATGGAGATGTTCCTTCCAATTTGAATGGGATTAAGATTGCAGCATTGAGATTACGGAGTGGTAGTTTAGAGAGAAGAGGTGTTAAGATGTACAAAGAGTTTGAAATTCCCAAATTGAAAGGCTTGTTTTAGTATACCAAAATTTGGGTAATTGGTCGCCCACAGTCTATGAGTTGCCTCATTATACGTACTTGGCTCCAGTACTAGGTTTGTCTGCTTACAATGGTTCAAACTTGTCGGCTACAAATTTACCAGAACTGGACATAAATGTGTCTGGAGACCCCATATCAGTGAAGTTTGAGTGTGTAAAGTCAGCTCCTGATGGTGCTGTTGCAAAATGTGTTCAGTTTGATTTACAGGGTTCTTCCAATTTTAGCAACGTAACAGGAGGCAACACATGTTCAACTTCTTAACAAGGTCATTTCTCTATAGTGGTCGAATCCGCTACTCCTTCTCGAGCACCAACATCAGCACCTACACCAGCACCTAGTGCTCATGGAAAAAAGGCGGAGTGGATTACTGTTGTGTTTATCCTACTTACAGTAGTGGCTGTATTTGTTGTGGCTCGGTTGGACTACCAGTCCTACTGGTCCAACTTTTCCCTGCCTCAAACAGTACCAGTACTCGAAGATGAATAGATACACTAAGACACTACTCTTGAATAATTTTTTTTCTCCTTCGTGGCTTTCAGCTCTTGTTTATATTGGTTTCCGCTTTGACAATCCGCTCATTTTGTACCTGGTAGTGTGAGGTTTCACCCTAACTAACTGCGGAAAAGAATAACTTGTTACAATAACAAGGACTTCCTTGACAACGATACTTATATTTTGTGAACAAATATAGTTTCCTTTCCTTTCATGAAAGACATTTATGACAATGAACAATTGTATAGATGAATTGAACGAAATGTTATTGGATCTTTTTGTTTTCTTTCTTAATGAAAATCAACAAATGCTTTGTAGTTTTAAAGTGGTTAGTGATCACCCAAAGACAATAGATAATTATTGAAAGTCATCTCCTTTAAAGAACTAGTTAAACGTATAGATTTTCATCTGTCTGCTGATACCACTGCGTCTTTTGTATTATACTCTATAGTTGTAAAGCAAGGTTGCGTCACTTAACAAGATTAAATCATATCAACAAAATTTCACCACAAAAAAGTTAGAAGATTTCACCAAAAAAATTATGTCTGCATCTTTGCCTCAATTAAATACTTTCGTTTACAAAAAAACGCGGACAGTCTGATCAAAATGGAATTAAGACTAGGTAACTTCACAACGCTCTTTCTTTAATTTAATTAGATTACTTTGACTAACTTAATTCTTCATCAAGATTGCTGGAACAGGCCTCAAGCCAATTCAATTGTTGTTTCTCCGACTCCATCAGATTCTCTTGGTATCTTCCCTTTATAGGAGTTCTGCTGAGCTTTAGAATTTAGGGAAGGATATTTCTTATTTTTTATCTTTCTTTTAGTAGCTTTAGTACAGATATAGCGGATGCCAATTATATGTATATCTCTGCTTTCTGGTCTACTCCCTGATTACTGGTTTTGGTTTTTTCATCCAAAAAAAGATTAAGTGTCTCATATTATAGTTACAACATCATCGAGGTCACTCAATTTCAAATATGAAATAAGTTTAGTTGTAAATCGAAGTTTTTCTCTTTAGGTTGGTGATGGGTTGGTATTTCATGTATATAAGAAAAGTTTTATCTAGAAATATTTGTACAAAAGTGCTACTGACTTGACTTCTATAAGTCAATTCCACTTGAGAAGAGAAACTACACTAGCTCGGGAGAAAACAATATTAGCGAACAACCAATTATCAAACACTGTTCGTCAAAACGCATAGGATGCAAGAACCCATGGCTTAGTTTGCAAAAATTCAGAGGAGAAAAAGCCGATCACAGATCATAAACATGCAAGGAACGCTCAGCTGTCAAACGTCACTAGAGTGACCGCACGCAAAGATGGTGTCAGAACAGAAGGTATAATGACAAAGTCAATAAAACTTTCCGTGGTTTAATTTTCATCAACTCACACACCTTCCATTCAGTCAAAACCAAAAACTTTAACTTGCCACTATGATCCCAAGCATATAGATATTAATTACCCCTGCACTCACTTTTCTTTTCCCAGCTTCCTCTTCATGTTTCGAGCAGGTGTAGATAGGAAAAGAGAATGCGGGTTGCTTTTCATAATTATTCATCAACCACCAGTATCCAGATTTATATTGAAGCACCAAATAACCAAAAGTTAACAGCCATCTCAAAGCCCTAAAAAAAGTTTTTACAAGTTCAACTTCAAAAAAAAAAAAAACAATTGATTAAAGCTTAAGTATATTTTAAAGCTTATATCTTAAATTGCATACAAGAAAACAGGTAGAAATTTGATTGTTGGAATTGTCCTGTTTCCTGGATCAGCTAGTACTTTCAGATGTGCAATTTATTCCTTTCACAGGCACGTTGACAAACAGAACAACCTGCATTTTGCAGCAAAAAAACTTATTTTTATTGTACAGCCACAATTTAAGTAATATTCATAAATCAAATTACTTCTCTATCTAGCTCAACCGGCCCATTGGCACACTTTAAAAGACAGACCAATAAAAAAGAAATAAAGAAGAAATAATACAGCAACAGATACTTCTGTTGTTTTCCCCATTTAGTTGAATGCAAATTCTTGCAAATGATAAAAACTTTATTGTTCAACCATATCACCAAAACAAGTAAGATTCCTAAACAAGGTTAGCATACTGTGTATCCAACTTTTCAAAACAAGTAATTTTTCAAGCTCACAAGTCACAACTGATATTCTTGAACAATATTTGAATTTTAAGTATGATCAGCAGGATGGGAACAAGCCACTATAAATGCTCGCAAACCAACAATTCCTACATTTTGCTTTTACCATAAGACCTATTAATTGTCCAAAATACTATCATTGTGCAACTAAATGTCACTAAAAGCTTATCAGGACACCATAGAAACGCTATCAGTACATAAAAGTTCTCAATTCAACAGAGTTGTCGCGCAGTCCCGTCATGATCAAAATATAAAACTGACCATATTACAAGTTACTGGACTAGTATCTGCAACATCATTTCTATAACACTCGCAAGTTTTTGTTCTTAGAAAGAGAAAAAGAATAAATGTCTATGGTGTAGGTTGATAATCAAATAAGAACCTTGGTTTAGTGGTAAGGCATTGGCAGATTGATCTTGATGGCAAGGATTCAAGACTCAGCTTCCTCCTCCCTCAGAATTTTTCTAGTGCTGCCATGTGTCCAAGCTAAGTGAAATTACCATGTTGCCCTTGCTTCATTTTCTTCTTGCACGATCAAATTTTCTGTAGAAATTCATCTCCTTCTCTCAGCTTCCCCTCACACTCTCTGTTCCGCCACTTGCCCTAGCTTGACCAGCCAGTGTCCCCTATCACCAGCGACGTGCTTCTAACTGCTGTGCCTTGCTGTTTCCGATGTCCTCTTCTACCAACCGCAAGGAGGAAGATTTCAGCGATTTTTGGTGAGTTTTTATTCGGTTTTTCATGGAGATGCTGGTGGTAGATTGTATTTCACCCCTTTCCCCTTAAATTTTTGTCTTAATATCATGTTTTTGGAGCTCAAAGTTCTAAGTTTTGAGTAGTACCTCTCTTAGGGACCAATGCGAAAAAATTTCCAGATTTTGGGGTCAAACATAAAATTGTTGAAATTCTGGGATTAAATGGTTAAGGCTGATGTTTTAGGAATACGATTAATTTATATGAAGTGATATGTCATTGTTGTTCATATATAAGCTTGGTTGAAAGTGCAAGGAATAGTTAAAGTATGACAAATTGGGATGTAATTGAATAATTAGTAAGTCTATAAAGAAGTGAATTTAATTGATGAAAAAGAAAACTAAGCAAATCATGTGGTGGAATCAAGGAAAATCATATAAGGTTAAGGTATATATATATATATTAGTGGTAAATAAGGAGGTTTAGATATGAGTTTGGTTACGGAAATGATTTGAATTTAAGGAAGAAATCTCTTCTTAATTCACAATATGTGTTGAATTGATATTATGGGTTGGTATGAGATTTGTATATATTTGGTTGTTTTAGTAAGTCTTTTCAATTTATGAATGTACAAAGAGGCATTAGAATTAGCTTAAAGTAATGTGTATTGGTGATGGTGGATTAAGGAAATTATACTTTTGTGTTATAGAGATTATCTGGTGGAATATCTTATAACCAAGCAAAAAGAGTCAAGGTTATTTTAGACTACTTCACCCACCCGGTAAGCGGTAGCTTTCCAATGATATCACATTATACATGCTGTTGTTTATCAATTATGTTATTTTGCAATGGAATTTTAGTGGTTATTGTCCTGTTGTTAACAAGGAAATAGCCTACAAACTTGATTAATTTTCAAATGAACTATGAATTATGTATGATATTGCATAACTCATATAAAGCGGTTATAATATCACAGACAGGCTATATGTTATGGTGATGTGTCATTTATGTAAGAACAATCAGAAGAGAATTGTGTTGAAAGTGAACATTAGATGGATTAAATAATGTGAATTTGTGTCTCACGACCGTCTGATTTAACTTATCCAAGGGTTAAATACCATTGACTGATAAATATAGTTTCCCGGAGAGCAGTGAATCCTCAACCAATAAATATATTTTCCAAGCGCTATATACCCTTCATCGACTTGATTTCCATGGAAGTGAATCCATAATCGTTATTTTATATTGCATGTAATTAATGCATGTTCATGACTTATTATGGTAAGGATTTAAATGTTGATTCACAGAGAACTAATCATTTTAAAAGGTTTGTACCAACAGGTATAGTGTTAGATATTTGAAAAGTTATTATGAATTAAATTGCATAGAGCTCTGCATACCTCAAGGTATTTGTATTAGTTTTGTTACTGGAATGCTATCCGTTTATATTTTATTTAATTTCAGATAACCACCCAGAACAGCTTCCTAAATATGAGGGCTAGAAGAGCTTTACTTGTACTGTAGAAGATTTTATTCCTTATTTTGTTGAGGTATTATACTTTTGTAATAGTGTAATTTGACCAAAATGTAAATAGCTGTAAATATGTATAAATGACCACAGGCAGGTTTCCTATTCCCCTATTTTGTTATAGTTTTATTAGTTACTGGTTGATCTGAGAGTTGCGCTCTCTTTTCTGGCTTTTGTTGTTTATGGGCATATGTTTGTAGTAATTTCAGTAGGCCTCAATTTTAAAGGAAACTCTGCTAAAATTTCTACAAAAATATATGGTTGTTAACATGCTTAGTATTGAGAGTTCCGTGAATTTACATTATTGCATAATATATACATTAGTATAATCAATCAAGAAACATAGTGATAAACTGGCAAGAACAGGCTATTCCCGTTATCTGTGCTAGTTGCACTCTAGAAGTTTGGGGTGTGACAATGTCCATCATTAAGAATCTTAATTTCCAGTAGTTAGGAAGCTCATATCCATTTCCATCATCATAGATCAGATTGTAGATATAACAGCTGATGGAAAGTTAACATTTTTCAATTTTTCCACACAGCCTACCCTACCTGATGCTCCTACAACCACCAGTGTCCCTCCCTATTCATAATTCATCTTTTATTGTATAATCATTCTCTCTATCCAAAAAGGTTCCTCTTTCAAGGAAATTCAAGTTTTTTCAAACTTTCAGATTTGAACACATGACCTAATCTGAGTCTTCCGATCATAGTAATCAAATCGTGATACGAATCGCAAATCGAAAAGTATATTTTTGAATCGTGAATCGTATAACGTATCGAATCGTAAGATTCAGTAACAAGTAAAAAATAGTTTGAAATATAAAATATGACATATGTAATATGCATAAAATACTCAAAATAAATTTCTAAAAATCTTATTAACCATATGATTTGTTAGTAATTAATTCTTGAAATAAATTCAAATAATATCTTCTTTACTTTCTTTATAAAAAGTATAGATTATGCTTATAGCAATATAATAATATCATACTAATTCATTAATTTTTCACATTTTTAAATTGCAAAGTTATGTTATTCTACTATATTGGCTTGAATCGCATTATTCATACTTGATTCAACAATTTATTCATATTGCTAGCTTTGTGACTCGTTGTGAATCGTAAGATTCAATTTATGGATCATACAATTTATAACTACTTCTGATTCAACCAACGATTCATATCGTTAACTTTATGACTTGTTTCGAATCGTACGATTCGAATTCTGATTACTATGCTTCCGATTACCAATTTGTCTGTCCTTTTCCTTTTAAAGTAAACAAGATACAAAACCCATATTCGTTTGCCTTTCCACCATATATCATCCCTATGCTCTGAATAATTTTAAAGGTTAGCCGTCCAATTGCAGCATAAAATTACAGAAGAAAAGTTAACCCTTTACAAGATCACCCAACTAAGCAAGTGGATGCGATTAGAGTGTTAATGGAATCCAATCGAAACCCTAGGAACCAAAAACAAAAAACAGCCAGAAACAATAATAGCATGAAAGATTGACAGTCACAATCATAAATCAAAGAACAGAAGACACATTCAACAGAGTAGCAATAAGAGATATGAACAAAGAGAGCAGGTACCTGGTTAATTGGAAGGAGTAACAGAGGCTTGCTCCATGAGCTTCTTGTCCCTCCTTTCCATGGCGACGTCCCACATATCGTTCCCTATGTGCTTCGGCTGTAAGATCCAATTTGTTACCGAAATAAAAATAATAATAAAAATAAAAGAGAATACTGATTAATTTATTAATCTACAATTCTGTTATCAGAATGGCAAAAGAGGTAAATTACCCGGCCATGAGCAGCTTTGTGGATGTAATACTGAGCATTGCCCATAACGCAGAGCATTCCTGCGATGATTCCCAGCGGAAGCATAGCTTCGAGCCACACCAAACTCATCTTCGCTTTCTCGTCGTCAATTCGGTCTCCCCTTCTCTGCAAATCCGTTTCCGCAAGCTGTACGCTTTCAAGGTCCACGAATGTTTTAAGGGATCGTAATGGGCCTTCATTTAGGCCCAATATTGCCAGCCATCTTGTATGGGCCAGCCTATCCATCTTTATTTGAGCACGTGATATGTTTCCACATTAAAAAAGAAAAAAAATAAATTTAGGTTTAGTTTTATCATTATTAAAAATTTGTCTAATTAAATTATGATAAATGTTTAATTTTTTAATAATATAATAATAAATATATAATTTAATTATATAATTATATAATTGTCTGTAAAATTTGTAAACTTGTCATATTACTAGATTTGTTTCTTGACGGATATAAAATTACTCATCAATATTTAACATCTCTTTCCTCTGTGAGAGCACATCTCTCTCCTCTGTGAGGTTATTCTTTCGGAGCCTTTTGCATCCTGCTTTTCGGATTTATATCTCATTGTATGTTTTTCACGGGCTCTGTGAATCAAAATGGACTTGGAGGATGGTGAATTTGGTGGTGAAATTGGTGAAAACGTTGACGAGGATATGGTATCTCTTGATTGGGAAGCGGCACGAACAAGTATTAACTAAGAATTCACCCTTGTTGGGAAACTCATTGCTTCTAAAATTATTAACAAAAATACAGTCAAGTCTCTTACTCTTTGGAACACAAGAGGGGATATCGTAATCAATGATTTGGAGGAGAATCTGTTCTTATTCCATTTCAACAGGAAGGAAGATTTTCAAAGGGTGCTGCATGAATGTCCTTGGTTTCATTATGGTGGTATGCAGGTGGTCTGCGATGCTCTAGATTCAAGAGATTGATTTTAATCGTGTTGCTTTTTGGATTTAGCTCCATGGACTTCCCCGGGAAGCAATGACAGCGAAGAATATTTTAGCTCTTGGGAGAAAGGTGGGTCCTGTGTTAACATATGAAGAACCAATGATCAATGGTGGCATCACTGGAAGCGTTATCCGAGTCCCACGGGGAGATTGACATGCGTAATCCGTTGAAGGTTGGTTTGTGGGTACCTAGACCGGGCCTGCCTAACCTATGGGTCACTCTGAAATTTGAAAAATTGACTTCTGTTTTGGTTATGGTATATTGGATCATGACCTTAAAGCATGCCTTAATATTGCTAGTAATGATCCAAGGAGCCTAGACAGGAAGTTCGGAGCTGCCTTATGAACGTCTCCGGTCAGAATGCTAGCAGAAATTGTAACGGTGGAAACTGCCCACAAGCATACGGGGGAGGAGGATCCAGATGAGGAGCGTGGTGAATCATTTCTAATTGAGCGCGTGTAAAAGATTCACCAATTCCAGGGGGATGGAGACGTGAATACGTTAGAAGTGGGGAGAGACGGTGCTCGGCAACTATAACGTGCCAGTTTCGAAGTAGTGGGGCCGAGTAAACAAATCTCAGGAAATGCTAATGGGGGGATAGTCAAGGGAGTTATGCTAGAAGAGCATGATGATGGACCCAAAATCTTTGGGCTGGATTCTATTGATCCAAATATCCAGAGTACTAATAATAATGAAGACACGAATGGTAAGGTCCTTAACATTAATTTATATGATCTATCATTCATAAGGTGGGCTCCTAGAGACTGTTAAATCCCGGGAATCGCCTAATGCAAGCAAGGGGAGCCTATCTCTTTCTCCCTCTATCCAATCTAACCCATTAAAGGGGAAACAGAGTAACTACTACGTCGAGTTACCCCCTGATGATGACATCGCTATTGACGGCAAAGAGGTGATACCCAAAGCATTGATTCCGTAAAAGTATGATTTAGCAAAGGAATTAAATAGGATAAATTTGATGAGAGTTGCAACTGTGAATTTTTATGAAAACATTGACATTCTCTAATCAAATAGCAATGCGCAAAATAGAATTCAGAGTGTGCAGACAAATATTGAGGTGATTTTTTATCCGAAGTTCTGCCATTGAAGCATGTCTAATGTTCATAAGGCTGGAAGAGAAAAAAGAGGATTTTAGAACACAGGTAATCAGATGAAGCTTGTCGAAGTCTATATTTCAAGTGAAGATGTGATGAAAATTACCGACATAGAAGGCAACAAAATCAGGGAGCGTGTTGGTATACCCGCTGAGGATCTGGATTATTTTCAGCTCCTGGAGAATTTTCTAGAGATAATAAAAATATATTATTTTATTAGTATTAAATTTAAATAAATATATATATATATATATTATTAAAAATAATAATTTGTTATTATCTCTAATTATTAGAGATTATCTGGTAATTGAAAATAATCCTCACCCACTGAAGGTTTGGGTGACATACCTAAAAAGCCAATAATCCTCACACACGGAAGGTTTGGGTGACTTACCTAAAATGCCATCAAGCCGTCATGAGTCTTGTATCTTGAAATTATGAAGGTGTGGGGTTAGCCTTGATAGGTAAGTATCTCAAAGACATGTAAAACAAGTATAAGCCCTCTCAAGTCTTATTAATGGAAACCAAATGAAATTAAAAAAAAAAAATACTAGAGATGCTTCAAAGGAGACTAAAATTTGGACATGCCTATTATGTTGGTCATGTAGGTCTATCTGGGGTTTGTGTCTCTAGTGAATGAACTCTATAGAGCTTGAAGTTCTCGGGTCCTCTACAAACATCATTCATGTGGACATTGTACAAGAAATAGATAACATATGGAGCTCTTGCACCTTTGTTTATAGGTCCCAAAAGAGTGAGATAGAATTTTATGATGGAATGAATTGAGGGGTTTGAACCTAGAAATTGAACACTTATGGTTTTGTATATGGGATTTTAATGATCTACTGTTTAATTATGAAAAATGAGGTAGACGAAGTAGGTCTATGAGGAGCTATTCGACATTTCATGACTTCTCACTTGATTGTGAGCTCTTGGATTTAGGATTCAAGGGGTCTTGCTTTACATGGACAAACAAATGATTAGGTCAGGCACACATTAAAGAAAGGTTAGATCATGCCCTTTGTAACTCTAGTTGGATTCTTTTATGTTAGAAAACTCAAATCCCTGATCTTGCATTAATGGGTTATGATTATGTTCCATTGGTGGTTGCATTTAATTTTATTGAATCTCTCATGCCAAAAAGCTTTAAGTTTGAACTCATGTGGAAAACTCATAATGAGCTACTCCCTGTGATTAAGAGGAACTGGATTAAGACTAGGTTGAGTGGTGATGAGCTATTAGACTGTTTTCTAAACAATCTAAGTAGGGTATAGGGTATGTTACAAAGATGGAGTAAAAAGACTTTCCCCAACAACAAGGTTGTAATTAATAATTTGTTATCCCATTACCAGAAGTGTGTGGATGGAGTTTGGAATGTAGAACAGGCATGTATGGCTAGAAATATTTTGCAACAACTGGAGGATGTTTGGGGGAAGGAGGAAATATATTGGGCACACTGATCTCATATTCAATGGTTGAGTTTAGGAGATGAAAATTCTAAATTCTTCCACACCATAATTGTTCAAAGAAGGCAATGGAATAAAATAATTAAATTGAAAATGGGAAATGGGGTGTGGTCCAAAGACAAATGTGAAATTACTGCCTATTTTGGTGGCTTCTATGCAAAGCTCTTTAAATCAATAGGGAAGAGGGATATGTCAAAAGCCTTGACAATTGTGAAGCCAGTAATTACAAAGCATGATAATGAGATGTTTTTGAAACCTACAACATATGGAGAAATAAAATCTGCAACCCTTTGATTTGGGTGCTCTAAAGGCCCCAGGCCCGGATAGTTTTAATGGCCCTTTTTATCAACATGTATGGACCGGAGTAGGAGATCAGGTATGTAATGTTGTGAAAGACTTTTTCTCCACTAATTGCTCTCTTTCAAGCCTGAATGACACTAATCTAGTGGTAATCCCCAAGATTAAAGTCCCTGACCAAGTTGAGAATTTTAGGCCAATAAGCCTATGTAATTTCTCATATAAGATAATATCAAAAGTCATATGTAATTTCTTATATAAGATAATATCAAAAGTCATTGCGAATAGGATGAAGAACTTGTTGTCTGGTTGTATATTCGAGAACCAATGTGCCTTTGTCTTTGCCAGGAAAATTCAAGATAATATCCTTGTTGTACATGAAGCTTTCCATTATCTAAGATCAAAGACGAGTAGGATTCATGAAATAGCGGTGAAGCTTGACATAAACAAAGTATATGATAGAGTAGAATGGGACTTCTTAAAGTAGGTACTCCTGAAGATGGGTTTCTATGGGTTCTGGGTCAGCAAGATTATGGAGTGTGTGCGATCTATGTCCTTTAATCTCTTATTATCTAGGGAAAATGTTGCTAGTATAAAACCAAGTAAAGGCCTCTGACAAGGAGATCCTTTGTCTCCATATCTATTTATCTTGGTGGCAAATGTCTTATATAATATGGTGAATGATTCAGTAGCAGCTGGATGACTCAAAGGGATTAAATTAGCTAGAAGTTGCCCACCCCTTTCCTATTGCCTATTTGCATATGACTCTTTATTATTTTTCAAAGCTATCAAAGAAAATAGCTTAACTATGAAACAAATCTTAGAGGATTATTGTTTAGCATCGGGGCTGCTAGTAAACTTGGACAAATCTTGTATCTTTTTTTTCTAAGAACACTTTTAAAGATCTTTAAAAGGATATCTATGATTGTTTAGGCATTGCAAATACTGAATCTCCAAGAAAATACTTAGGCCTCCTAGTGTTATGGGGAAGATAAAAAACTAAAGCTCTTGGTTTCATAAGGGATAAGGTTTTTTTAAAAAAAAACAAAATTCAAGGCTGGAAGTATGGGTTGCTATCACAAACAGGGAGCAAAGTTCTAATCAAAGTTATGGTAAATGTTATTCCTACCTACCCTATGCTATGTTTTCTTTTTTCACAGAAGACATGTAAAAAGCTAGATAGTTGCATTGTAAATTTTTGTTGGGGCAAAAGAAGGAGGAAAGAAGAATTCACTGGCATGCTTAGAAGAAACTCTCAGCTTCTGAAGGAGATAAGGACCTAGGATTTAAAGATTTTGCTAATTTCAATCTTGCTTTACTTGCAAAATAGGCTTGGCATATTCTAAATTCTCCTTATGAGTAATAGGTGAAGATTCTAAAGGGTATATATTTTCCTGGTGGAAATTTTCTGACTGCAAGAAAGGGTGCACAAGCATTTTTGGGCTTGGTCAAATGTTTTAGAGGGTAGAAGATTGTTAATGGAGGACCTGTGTTGGAATGTGGGTAATGGATGCAAGATTGACGTGTGGCAAAATCCATGGATTCCTAGCCTTCTTGGGTTGAAGTTGACACCAATAACCCCTTTGGTTACTTTTGCTGGTATGAAAATGGTGAAACTGATCAATGATGGAATATGGGAATTAGCTACAGTGGAAGGCTTGGTTATCTAAGGAAGAGTTACATGCTGTAAGTTGGATTCCCATCCCTCATAATGGTAAAGGTGATAAAATAGTTTGGACAGGTCAGAAAGATAGAATTTATGTAGTAAAAGTAGGGCATCACAAAGTTAAAGCTCTCTTTAATCCAAAGGAACCTGAACTAGTTAATTCATCATATAGAGTGCCACCTCAGTTATGGAAAGTGATCTAGAAGTTGAAGATTCCAAACATGGTAAAACACTTTATCTAGAAAGCCTACATAAGAGCACTGCCAACAAAGAAAAACTTATGAAAACATGGGTATTGTCTATCGCTTATTTGTTGTTGCTGTAATGAAGGTGTTGGTATTTATGAACACACACACACACACACACACACATATATATATATATATTAAATATAATAATAATTGTATATTCTATGCTATCATATGAAAGGATAAGCCCAAATTTTAAAAGTGATCCAATTTGGTTTAAAATTAAGATGGGCTTAAAGTATTGTAAAAAGTATGGGCTTATATGTATAGATATCTTAATAAATTTAATTTCTAATTTGATGATGAGCCTAATTAGAAATTAGGACAACATATGTCACCATATAAAATATGATTATGGTCCTCAAATTAGATGTATGAGGTTTTTCTTTTTCTAATATCTCATCATTAGAAAATAGAGAGTTCATTCTGCTAAGTTTCATGCATATCAATTTAAATGATCGACAGTTGCAAATCATCATCAATATGGATTCAAGTATGTTTCCACATTTAAATTGTTATTTATGATGATTTGACATGATAAGCTTTAATTTGATGAGAATTTCATCATAATTGAGTTTTGCACTAACAAGTGGTATCAAAGCCTACTTCATGTTAAATCATTAAGAATTAATTGTAAGATTATTTTCGAATATATCATAAGAGAATTTTCTTTGGGAGAGTTTGATTTACATAGATATATTTGATTGTGTAATTATATGCATCATATAACAACTTCTTATGGTTACAGTAACTATACATATGGTATATTGGAATTGCCACAATGTTTTATGTATAAATTATATGCATCATCATTATGTTGTAGCAATATAGGTGATTTGTGATTTCTTTCAGCATGATTTTTGGATTTTGATTTTGTGATTTGCAAAAATGTTTTGTATACCTATTTTGGCTTTGTAGCATTAGATTGTATATGATTTTTATATATACAATTTATGTATATGTATGGTTTCAATTAAATTATGATCTCACTATAGTATACGATTTACGACAATATGGTTACATGGTTTTATCATTCAAATGAATATGGATTTTAACTACTTATAATTTATATGTATGATTTGATATTGCGGCAACATAATTATTTTTAAGTCTTTTATATGGCTTATTTAATCTACATGATAGTGTGTGAGATTTATCATTCTTGTTCAAGTTTTTGCCTATTGCATTTTATTATTAGAAAAAAGGTTATAATTAACAAGAACATGATTCAAGTTTTTGGAAATTTTGGGGAATTTAAATTTGAATATTGATATGGATATATATATATATATATATATATTAAGATGAATCAAGTTGAAACAAGATGTCGCCAAAGTGACTATTGTAAAAATTAATTTGTTTTGAAATATATAAATAGTTATGTGTATGTAATTCATTTAATTATTGATTGGCCCAAAGGAAAATTAATATTTAATTGCATATGCATTTGTGGTAATATGCACGTGAAAATTGTTTGGTAATTTACATGTGAGCTTTAAATTAGTTCAAAGAAAGATTTATTGTTTGACATGTCACTTTATTATTACTATTTGATTACTATGCCAAGATATCATTTACAACTTAATGTTTTATCCAAAGATAAAATGAACTTGGATCATCTACAATACTGCAGAATCTATAGTAAAATGTGAGCCATAATATAATCCAATGGCTCACATTTTACTACAGATTCTGTAGTAGGATATACCTACTACCGATGATCTATAGGCAAGATGAAATATCGTTTAACCTTTATTACAAAGGATAAAAGGCAAGACAATAAAAGAAAGAAACATTAGGAAGTTGCGGATACAAGAACACAAAAGAAACAACATAAGGAACCAACTCAAGATAGTTGTTTCTTTTGTGGGGCCACGATCATAAGAAGAAACAATGTACCAACTATCATGCATGACATGCAAAGAAAGGTACACTTCTTAATTTTGTTTGTTCAGAGGTTATTTTGACTTCAGTACCTAGACACACATGGTTGATAGATTCTGGTGCATCAACTCACATAAGTGTGTCTATACAGGGTTACTGAAATTGTCAAAAGCCTGAAGATGGTGAAAGATACATTTATGCTGGTGACGATAAGTCAGTAAAGGTCGAAGCAATTAGGACATTTAAATCATTCTTAAGAACTGGTTTTTATTTAGATTTGATTGAGACTTTTGTTGTATTGTCTTTTAGATTGAACTTAATTTCTATTTCAGCATTGGACAAACTTGGTTATTTTTGTTCATTTAGGAATGGAAAATTTAGTCTCTTTCAATATTCAAATTTGGTTGCTTTTAGTTCTTTATTAGGTTACAATAATCTATAAATGCTTGACAAGATTACTTTATTTAATGAATCCTTGAATGTTAATGTAATAAGTAAAAAAACACAACTTAAAGGGGAAACAGAGTAACTACTATGTCGAGTTACCCCCTGATGATGACATCGCTATTGATGGCAAAGAGGTGATACCCAAAGCATTGATTCCGTATCAGTATGATTTAGCAAAGGAATTAAACAAGATAAATTTGATGAGAGTCGCGACTGTGGATTTTTATGAAAACATTGACCATTTTCTAATCAAACAGCAATGCGCTAAATAGAATTCAAAGTCTACAGACGAATATTGAGGTGATTTTTTATCCAAAGTTCTGCCATGGAAGCACGTCTAATGTTCATAAGGTTGGAAGAGAAAAAAGAGGATTTTGGAACACGAGTAATCTGATAAAGCTTGTCGAAATCTATATTTCAAGTGAAGATGTGATGAAAATTACTGACACAGAAGGCAACAAAATCGGGGAGCATGTTGGTATACTCGCTGAGTATCTAGATTATTTTTAGTTACCGAAGAATTTCTTAGAGATAAAAAAAATCATTATTTTTAATTTAATATATATTTTAATATTAATATATTTTAAAATTTAATATTAATAAAAATAATATTTTTTTATTATCTCTAATTAATAAAAATTCTCCGATAACTGGAGATAATTCACACATGCTAAAGGTTTGGGTGGCTTACTTAAAAAGCCAACAAGTCATCATGAATCTTGTATTCCAAAACTGTCAAGGTGTGAGGGCGGCCTTGATAGTTAAGTATCTCAAAGACATTTGCAACAAGTACAAGCCCTATTTAGTCTTATTAATGGAAACCAAAATGAAACCAAAAAAAGGAAAAAAGCTAGAGAGGCTTCAAAGAAGACTGAAATTTGGACCTGCCTATTATGTTGATTATGTAGGACTATTTAGGGGTTTGTATCTTTGGTGGACGAACTCTATAGAGCTTGAAGTTCTTGTGTCTTGTACAAACATCATTCATGTGGATATTGTAAAGGGAATAGAGAACATATAGAGCTCTTGCACCTTCATTTATGGGCCCCAAGAGAGCAAGATAGAATTTTATGGTGGAATGAATTGAGGGGTTTGAACTTAGGAATTGAACACTTGTGGCTTTGTATTTGGGATTTTAATGATATGCTATTTAATCATGAAAACCAGAGTATACGAAGTAGGTCTATGTGGGGTTTTCAGCATTTCACGACTTCTTACTTGATTGCAAGCTCTTGGATTTAGGATTCAAGGGGTCTTGCTTTACATGAACAAACAAATGATTGGATCATACACACATTAAAGAAAGGTCAGATTGTGCCCTTTGTAACTCTAGTTAGAATCTTTTATGTTAGAAAACTCAAATCCTTCATCTTGAATTAATGGGTTATGATCATGTTCCACAGGTGGTTAGATTTAATTTTATTGAATCTCTCATGTTAAAAACCTTTAAGTTTGAACTCATGTGGACAACTCATAATGAGCTACTCCCTATGATTAAGAGGAACTAGATTAAGACTAGACTGAGTGGTGATGAGCTATTAAATTGTTTTCTAAACAATCTAAGTAGGGTATAGGGTATGTTACAAAGATGGAGTAAAAAGACTTTCCCCAACAACAAAGTTGTAATTCATAACTTGTTATCCTAATACCAAAAGTGTGTGAATATAGTTTGGAATGAAGAACAGGCATGTATGGTTAAAAATATTTTACAACAACTGGAGGATGTTTAGGGGAAGGAGGAAATATATCGGGTACAGTGATCCCGTATTCAATGGTTGAGTTTAGGAGATGAAAATTCTAAATTCTTCCACACCACAACTGTTCAAAGAAGGCAATGTATTAAAATAATTAAATTGAAAATGGGAAATGGGGTGTGGTCCAAAGACGAATGTGAAATTGCTACCTATTTTGGTGGCTTCTATGCAGAGCTATTTAAATAAGTGGGGAAGAGGGATATGTCAAAAGCCTTGACAATTGTGAAGTGGGTAATTACAGAGTATGATAATGAGATGTTTTTGAAACCTATAACATGTAAAGAAATAAAATCTACAGCCGTTGATTTGAGTGCTTTGAAAGCCCCAGGCCCGAATAGTTTCAATAGCCCTTTTTATCAACATGTATAAACCACAGTAGGAGATCATGTATGTAATGTTATGAAAGATTTTTTCTCCACTAATTGCTCTCTTTCAAGCCTAAATGACACCAATCTATTGTTAATCCCTAAGATTGAAGTGCCTGACCAAGTTGGGAATTTTAGGCCAATAAGCCTATGTAATTTCTCATGTAAGATAATATCAAAAATCATTGCGAATAGGATGAAGAATGTGTTGTCTGGTTCTATATCTGAGAACCAATGTGCCTTCGTCTCTGGCAAGCAAATTCAAGATAATATCCTTGTTGTACATGAAGTTTTCTATTATCTGAGATCAAAGACGGGTAAGATTCATGAAATAGCAGTGAAGCTTGACATGAGCAAAGCATATGATAAAGTAGAAAAGGACTTCTTAAAGTAAGTACTACTGAAGATGGGTTTATGTGGGTTCTGGATTAGTAGGATTATGGAATGTGTGCAATTTGTGTCCTTTAATCTTTTATTATCTAGGGAAAAGGTTGCTAGTATTAAACCAAGTAGAGGCCTTCGACAAGGAGATCCTTTGTCTCCATATCTATTTATCTTGGTGGTAGATGTCTTATATAATATGTGAATGATTAAGTAGTTGTTGGGCAACTCAAAGGTATTAAATTAGCTAGAAGTTGCCCACCCTTTTCCAATTGCCTATTTGCATATGACCCTTTATTCTTCTTTAAAGCTACTAAAGAAAATAGCTTAACTATGAAACAAATCTTGGAAGATTATTGTTTGACATCGGGGCTGCTAGTAAACTTGGACAAATCTTGTATCTTTTTTTTTCTAAGAACACTATTAAAGATCTTCAAAAGGATATCTGTGACTATTTAGGCATTGCAAATGCTGAATCTCCAAGAAAATACTTAGGCCTTCTGGTGTTATGGGGAAGATTAAAAACTAAAGCTCTTGGTTTCATAAGGGACAAGGTTTTAAAAAAAAAATTCAAGGCTAGAAGTATGGGTAACTATCTCAAGCAGGGAGGGAAGTCCTAATCAAAGTTGTAGTAAATTTTATTCTTACTTACCCTATGCCATGTTTTCTTTTTCCAAAGAAGACATGTAAAAAGCTAGATAATTGCATTGTAAATTTTTATGGGGCCAAAAGAAGGAGGAAAGAAGAATTCACCAGCATGCTTTGAAGAAACTCTCAGCTTCTGAGGAAGATGAGGGCCTAGGATTTAAAGATTTTGCTAATTTCAATATTACTTCACTTGCAAAATAGGCTTGGCATATTCTAAATTCTCCTTATGAGTAGTGGGTGAAGATTTTAAAAGGCATATATTTTCTTGATGGCAATTTTTTGGCTGCAAAAAAGGGAGCACGAACATTTTTGGGCTTAGTCAAGTGTTTTAAAGGGTAGAAGATTGTTGATGGAAGACCTGTGTTGGAATGTGGGTAATGGATGCAAGATTGACGTGTGGCAAAATCCATGGATTCCTAGCCTTCTCGGGTTGAAGTTGACACCAAGAACCCCTTTGGTTACTTTTACTAATACGAAATGGTGAAACTAATCAATGATGAAATATAGGAATTAGCTGTAGTGGAAAGCTTTGTTATCTAGGGAAGAGTTACATGTTATAAGGCAGATTCCCATCCCCCATAACAGTAGAAGTGATAAAATAGTTTGGACAAGTCAAAAAGATGGAATTTATGTAGTAAAAGCAAGGTATCACAGAGTTAAAGCTCTCTTTAATCTAAAGGAACTTGAACTAGCTAATTCATCATATAGAGTGCCACCTCAAATATGGAAAGTGATCTAGAAGTTGAAAATTCCAAAAAGGTAAAACACTTTATCTGGAAAGCCTGCATAGGAACACCGCCAACAAAGAAAAACTTATGAAACGTGGGTGTTGCCCATCACTTATTTGTTATTGCTACAATGAAGGTGTTGATATTTATGCGCGCGCGTGCACACACATACACACACACACACACACACACACACACATATATATATATATATATATTAAATATAATAATAATTATCTATTCTATGCTATCATATGAAAGGATAAGCCCATATTTTAAAAGTGATCCAATTTGGTTTAAAATTAGGATGGGCTTAAAATATTTTAAAAAGTATGGGCTTATATGTGTAGATATCCTAATAAATCTAATTTCTAATTTGCTGATGGGCCTAATTAGAAATTAGGACAATATATGTCATTGTATAAAATAGGGTTATGGTCCCCAAATAGGATGTATGAGGTTTTTCTTTTTCTAATATCTCATCATTAGAAAATAGAGAGTTCATTCTGCTAAGTTTCATGCATATCAATTTAAATGATCGACAGTTGCAAATCATCATCAATATGGATTCAAGTATGTTTCCACATTTAAATTGTTATTTATGATGATTTGACATGATAAGCTTTAATTTGATGAGAATTTCATCATAATTGAGTTTTGCACTAACAAGTGGTATCAAAGCCTACTTCATGTTAAATCATTAAGAATTAATTGTAAGATTATTTTCGAATATATCATAAGAGAATTTTCTTTGGGAGAGTTTGATTTACATAGATATATTTGATTGTGTAATTATATGCATCATATAACAACTTCTTATGGTTACAGTAACTATACATATGGTATATTGGAATTGCCACAATGTTTTATGTATAAATTATATGCATCATCATTATGTTGTAGCAATATAGGTGATTTGTGATTTCTTTCAGCATGATTTTTGGATTTTGATTTTGTGATTTGCAAAAATGTTTTGTATACCTATTTTGGCTTTGTAGCATTAGATTGTATATGATTTTTATATATACAATTTATGTATATGTATGGTTTCAATTAAATTATGATCTCACTATAGTATACGATTTACGACAATATGGTTACATGGTTTTATCATTCAAATGAATATGGATTTTAACTACTTATAATTTATATGTATGATTTGATATTGCGGCAACATAATTATTTTTAAGTCTTTTATATGGCTTATTTAATCTACATGATAGTGTGTGAGATTTATCATTCTTGTTCAAGTTTTTGCCTATTGCATTTTATTATTAAAAAAAAAAAAGGTTATAATTAACAAGAACATGATTCAAGTTTTTGGAAATTTTGGGGAATTTAAATTTGAATATTGATATGGATATATATATATATATATATATATATATATATATATTAAGATGATTTAAATTGAAATAAGATGTCGCCAAAGTGACTATTATGAAAATCAATTTGTTTTGAAATATATAAACCGTTATATATATGTAATTCATTTAATTATTGATTGGCCCAAAGGAAAATTAATATTTAATATAATTGCATATGCATATGTGGTAATAAGCACGTGAAAATTATTTAGTACTTTACTTGTGAGCTTTAAATTAGCCCAAAGGAAAATTTATTATTTGACATGTCACTTTATTATTAGTGTTTGATTACTACACCAAGATATCACTTACAAGTTAATGTTTTATCCAAAGATAAAATATCACTTAACCTCCACTACAAAGGACAAAATGTAAGACAATAAGAGAAAGAAAAATAAGGAAGTTGCAGATACGAGAACACAAAAGAAACAACGTAAGGAATCAACTCAAGATTGTTGTTTCTTTTGTAGGGCTACGATCATAAGAAGAAACAATGTACCAACTATCATGCATGATATGCAAAGAAAGGTACACTTCTTAATTTTGTTTGTTATGAGATTAATTTGACTTCAGTACCTAGACACACATGGTTGATAGATTCTGGTGCATTAACTCACATAAGTGTGTCTATGTAAGGTTACCTAAATTGTCAAAAGCCTAAAGATGGTGAAAGATAGATCTATGCTAGTGATAGTAAGTCGGTAGAGGTTGAAGCAATTAGGACATTTAGATCATTGTTAAGAATTAGTTTTTATTCAAATTTGATTAAGACTTTTGTTGTATTGTCTTTTAAATTGAATTTAATTTCTATTTTAGCATTGGACAAACTTGGTTATTTTTGTTCATTTAGGAATGAAAAATTTAGTCTCTTCCAATATTCAAATTTGGCTTGTTTTAGTTCTTTATCAGGTTACAATAATCTATACATGCTTAACAAGATTACTTCATTTAATAAATCCTTGAATATTAATGTAATAATTAAAAAACACAAATTAACCAATGAGAATTCAACATTATTGTGGCACAAAAGATTAGGTTATATCTCCAAAAGGAAAATTAAGAGACTTATGTCTGACAGTATTCACGATCCCTTTGATTTTTCAAATTTTGATACATGTATAAACTGTATTAAGGAAAAACAAACAAATATAAGGAGATTTAATGCCAATAGGAAATTAGACGTCTTAGAGTTAATACACACTGATATTTGTAGACCATTCCCTACGACTTCTTGGAATGGTCAATAGTATTTCATAACGTTCATGGACAACTTTTCATGATATAGCTACCTTTATCTCATTCATGATAAATCGCAATCACTGGACATGCTCAAATTCTAAGGCTGAAGTTGAAAACTAACTCAGCAAAAGAATTAAAAGTGTCAGATCTAACCATGGTGTTGAATACTATAGTAGATATGACAAAATAGGTGAACAATGTCTAGGACCATATACGAAATTCCTAGTAGAATGTGGTATTGTCCCACAATACACTATGCTGGGTTCGTTCGCTATGAATGGTGTTGCTGAGAGACGAAACAAAATGCTTAAGGATAAGGTGAAGAGTATGATTAGTCATTCTACCTTATCTGAATCACTATGAAGAGAAGTATTAAAAATTGCAGCATACATGAAAAGACCTCTTATAAGTTTTGGACAAACAAAAAGCCTAATTTAAAGTATTTTCACATTTGGGGATGCCCAGCTAAAGCAAGGCCCTATAGGCCCAATGAAAAGAAACTAGACTCCAGAATTATTAATTGTTATTTCATTAGTTACTCTAAAAGGCCCAGGGTTTACAAATTTTATTATTCTAAGACTAAGTCTATTTTTGGGACGGGAGTTGCTTGGTTCTTTAAGTATGTGTAAGTTTGCAGGGGTAGAAAGTGTTAAGGATTTTGTCTTTGATGAAGAATATATGGATATTCCTTTAATTGCAAATGACAACGATTAGAAACAATTTCTCATACTTGACAATATTGTGCAACCTCCCGTACAAGTTCAAGAAGTTATTTCAAATTAACAAACTACACAACCTTAAGAACCATTGCCATTAAAAGATCCACTAAAGAGAGGAAAAATGTAATTCCAAATGATTATGTTGTATTTATGCAAAAACATGATGTTGACATTGGAGTGATGGATAATGATCCAATCAATTTCTATTAAGCCATTAAAAGTTCTAACTCTCAAAAGTGGATAAATGTTATGAATGAAGAGATTAAATCCATGAAGGACAATGACATATAAGATCTTGTCCCATTGCTTGAAGGTATGAAAATCATTAGTTGCAAATGGATATTTAAAACCAAAAGAGATTTAAAAGGTAATGTGGAAAGATACAAAGCACGTCATGTTGCTAAGGGCTTCACACAAAAAGAAGGTACCGATTATAGAAAGACCTTCTTTCCAATTTCATTGAAAGATCTTTTAGGAATATAATGGCCTTGGTGCCACACTTTAATCTTGAGTTGCATCATATGGATGTCAAGACTGCATTTCTCAATGGAGACATTGTTGAAACAATATATATAGTGCAACCAGAAAACTATGTATCAAGTGATGCAAAGTCAATAGTTTACAATTAAAGAAATCCATCGATAGGCTTAAGCAGACGTCTCGTTAATAGTATTACAAATTTCACCAGGTTGTTATCTCATTTGGTTTTGAGATGAATTTGGTTGATGAATGTATATATGGACTGGTTGGAAATAGGCATGTTTAGATCACACTTCATGTAATTTCCACGCTTCAAATCCATAATTGATTGATTTCATTTGTTTATATTGATATACGTGATTAGGGATGGATTTAGTTACGATATATGTAACAAAAATTGCTTTGGTTCCATGTTAGCATAATCAATGGATGAGATTGTTTGGGAATACCTTTGGTTATGATAGCAAAAGTTGAGCTTATAAGGTTGTATTGTGATGTACAAATTATAATAATTGTATGTTATATACTATCATATGAAAGGATAAGCTTATATTTTAAAAGTGATCTAATTGGATTTAAAATTAGGATGGGCTTAAAGTATTTTAAAAGGTATGGGCTTATATGTGTAGATATCTTAATAAATCTAATTTCTAATTTAATGATTACCCTAAAAACTAGGGCAACCTATGTTATCATATAAAATAGGATTATGGTCCATAAATTAGATGTATGAAGTTTCTTTTCTAATATCACATCATTAGAAAAGAGAGAGTTTATTCTCCAAAGGTTTATACATATTAATTTAGAATATTGATAGCTACAAATCATCATCAATATGGATTTAGATGTGCTTTCATATTTAAATTGTTATTCTTGATAATTTGAAATGATAAGTTTTAATTTAATGAAAATTTCATCAAAATTGCCTTAACAAAAGGTGCTGACACTGTCGAACACTTAATTTTTTGTAAGTGGGCTGATTTGGTATGATTCTCTAGTCCCTTTTCTTTTCAAAAATTTCACCATATGGCATGGAGAACACACAAGTGGTTTGTATGGATATTACTGGAGATGGATTTAAGAGCTTATATAGCTATGATTTGTTGGTTTTTATGGCAATGTGGTTTTCTATTTGAGGGGGACGAAAGTGATCCTATATTGGCCACTAAATTAGCTCTGAATGCTGTTGAGGAGTTCTGGTCAGTTAATAGATTTCATGACAACATTGGGAACTTGAGGGAATCCATACAGCGGGAATCAATTAATTGGAGAGCTCCTGAGGTGGGGATAATCAAAGCTAATGTAGATGGAATGTTCCATATGGAATCTAGAAGTGCTGGTGGTGGAGTGGTTATGAGGGACCATAATGACATTCTGATTGAAGCCACTAGTTTTTCTTGTAATGCCCCATCGGGTTTCATGGCTGAAGCTTATGCTCTGCGTAAAGGGATATATATGGCGCTGGATATGAGTTAGATAATATAGTCTTTGAGTCTGATAATTTCCAGTTGGCAGTGACACAGAACGAAAATTGTCCAGGTTGGATAAGCTGGGCTTTGGTGGATGACATCAAGCAATTGACTAAAAGATTTTCGACTTTTTCTTTATATTGGATCCCAAGACCTGTAAATTTAGCAGCAGATTGGCTTGCCAAACACCCTAATAAGGGGATGAGCTCGATTGTATGGGATTCTAATCCCCCATCCCCTTTTTTTATCTATTCTGCAAATGGAAGCTGAGACAACAAGAGAAGGAGTGGGTTGAACTGGATACTGTTCTGAGTTTGTTTCTGCATTGTTTCTGTGTGCTGTTTTTATCTCTTGCTGTTCTTCTCTGGTTTTTTTTTTCTTTATCGTTTCCCGTATTGCTTTATTTCATTCATCCTGTTCTGGTTTATTTCTGTACTGGTTTGTTACTGTTCCTAGGGTTCCTTTTTAAATGAAGTTATTTCTCTGGCAAAAAAAAAAAAAAAAAGAAATTCAATATTTTTTAATGCACCCCAATAGTACAAAACCTTAATATTTTGTCTAATATTCCAAGAGAGATATATTACCATTAATTTTCTTCTTGCGAAAAACAAAATTTACAATTGGATTAGATTATTTAAAGATTTATCTTGTGAGTTAAAGTGTCAGTGATGTGCGTAAAATTCTTTTATTTCACATTTATATTTGTCAAAATTGCACTAAATACCTTATCATACCCAAAGGCCATTCCAAAATATCTAAAAAGCCAATTAATTTTTTTTTCAAATAAGGATTGATCACTCGATATGCTTTTGGCATTTCAAATATATATTTTTTTTAACAAATACCTTTTTCTCAGGCATAATAATAATAATAATAATAATACATATAAAGGGACTGGTAGTACCACATATTAAGAAATGATTTGCTAAATTTGGGAAGGGTGGTGGTGCTTCATTTAGGTCCCATACAATGACACATTCAGATCAATCAGTGAGGTATATAAACTATAGAAAGACGTTACTAATAATTTGCAAAATTACAATGTAAAAAGAAAAAAAGAGGTTTTTGAAAAAGTATTGAGCAGCCTCAGCTTCAGCCTCAATCCGGATATGACCTGTCCGAATCCTGCCGGAGACTTGAGGAGGCAAACTTAGGTTAGGGTCTACTGTTAGTTGACATCATTATATTTTGCTCTTCATTTTCAAGACTGCCCAATTCATTACCCTCTTTCTCCAAGTTCCATTCCATTCAATTATTTCTTTGTCATCGCCAAAATTTCTTTCTTTCGTTTATATGAGCTGCATTATGTTGCTAATAATCATGCTAACTCAATCAAAGGCAATAGAGTGAAGTCCACACCAAAACAAGGACCAAAGACGCTTGTGAAGAAGAAGAATCGCCCTATTTTATTGCATGAACATCATGGGATTCTTCGTAAACACCAACTCAGGCCGTGAAGCATTCAGTCTAATTAAACAAACCACTCTGCTTTGTCTGCCTTGTGGACATTTTCTTCGTTTTTAACACCCTTTTCCCTCATTGCGTAAACCATTTTAGGTACCATATGATATTCATATGTGTAATGATCAGAACTTAATTTTTATAATTCACATGTCAAATATATATATTGATTCATACCCATTGAAGTAACTGTACCATATTGTATTTAACTTTAGGGATATTCCTGTTTCATGGTAGATATTTCAAGGACGCTTCAGAATTTTCTCAAATTTATAGGTATGTATATCATCTATATGGGACATGTCAAAAAGTTTATCACGCAGAAACTAAAAAATGTATAAATAACTGAAAAAGAAATGCAAATTGAGAAGGATGCAAAAAGTAGGGTAAATGGTTGAAGGGATCTACCCAAAAAAGTAAGGAGCATTTATACAGCCTAACTTGTTAGGAAGGAAGATCGTCGAAGAAGTTCAGATGTAAGGAGATAGAACACGGTGCTCTATACACGTCATTCAATGAGAGTATAACATAAATATCACTGTGTGATACATTGAATTAAGAATTTAATAACTAAATTAACCACAGATAAATATCTAAATAACATTATTGTCATATCAACTATCAACTTATTATGTTATTATTCTCGTTTGCTGATTCCGTGCATTGAAAGGTTTAGTTTTGTCTTTGTTCTTTTGTGTTGCTCTATTGAAAAATATGCTAACATTTAGTTGTAATTTAAATCCCAATAAGAAAATTTGAAGGGTAAAGAGCTAAGTAATATAACAACCCTTCTAAGTAAGAAGACTTGGAAAAGAGTGATAAAAAGACAGTCATATGTAAGTACGTAAAATGTAAAAGAGTGAGTCTCACAGTCAAAGGGTCCAGCTAAGACCGCGTTGGCAAACATCATTATCGTTCGTTGGCCACTGGGCTTATGGTTCTGGGACCTCTTTCTCATTCTCTCTCTAGAAACGAAGCATAAATAATCACCCAACTTTCAAGTTTCAACCTTTGATTCTCTGCATGCCCAACACGTGTCTCCACCTGCTACGCAGTCTCTGACTTAATTCACACACCATAAAATGTTGCCACCACTCTTGATTCTATCCTTCCTACCCTTTTCATCATCGTTCATCAGTAAAATCTCTCTGCCAAATCTTTACCGCCTTGATTTTAGCTGCACCTCAGTAAAAGATCCACTTGTTTCCGCTCCACTTCAGTGTCCTCAACCTTTTTACATATTTTTCTATTTCAATTTTTAAAATTAATATTTCTTAATCACAGCGTAGCTAGTGGACAAGAAGGATATTAAAAAGAAAAAATAGAGAGAGGAAAGAAAAAGGGGGGAAGAAAATTATTCACAGAGAAGTGTCCACCCTTTTTTTTTTCGTTTTTTCTCGCCTTATTACAGACGCTCCTTTATTGATGGTGCTCTGTTTCTCCTTTCCCTTCTGCTAGAACCGCACCACCTAAGCCCCCTTTTTTCAAGTCTTTTTTTTTTTTTTGTTTTGCTGGTTTGTTCAAATCCTTAAAGAAAGCTAAAAGAGAAAGCCATGTCAGGTTTGTATAATCCCAACTTCTCCCCTGCTAGAGCTGCTTCTCCTCAGATTAGAAGCAACACAGAAACCGAAAGGTGGGTTGGTACTGAATTTCTGATAAAAATATAAGTAGGGTGGAAAAAAAAAAAGATGATGTAGACTTGGTCTCGTTCTCGAAATTTCCATGGGTTTAATTTGTGTGTTTGATTTATGTTTTTGATTCAAAGGAAAAATATGTTGTTTTGCAGTCAGTATTTGTCGGAGTTGCTAGCAGAGCATCAGAAGCTTGGACCCTTCATGCAAGTCCTTCCGATATGCAGTCGGCTGTTAAATCAAGGTCTCTTCCTTTATCCTGTTGTTTGTGGATCTACCTTTCTTCGTTTTTTCACTTCTTCTACTCCATAGCACCATATTTATGTGTATAGATCGCATCTTATTGTTTTAGCTTCCTCAACCTTAGGCTAATCATCCTATTGATCAGACATTGATTGCTTTTCTCGCAATCCATCATTGTCGATTGTCTTTGCAGCCCTTTTACGAACGTGTGGTGACACAATTGTCTCCTTAGTTCACTTAATTCTGATGTTTTTCTTATGAAAACTGGAAGCTTATTGGACGTTAAAACCCATAATAAGACTGTAATCGATAATGTCTGAACTTCTGAGCTGTTGCGGGCGATGCAATTACCTCAAAGATTTTGCCTTTTACAATATGTACTTTCATAATCTTGAACTAGATTACCGGTGTTTCTGCTCCATGGTTTGTGCCTAATTTAACAATCCATGGGTGTATCAGTGTAAAGGAAGCAATTTGTTGCAACCATCGTCCCCAAATTTGAGTTTCCGACAACTTCAGTGTCTGAGTACTTTCTACTCTTGGGGTTCGTTTGAAGTTTGAACAGATATCGTGCAGTCTGTTTAAATGGCTAAAGAAGATCTTTACAAAGGGTGAGCTCGAAGTTGTTACAGTCTATGCACATTTCATCAATTGGGGAATGTAAGAAATGGTTGTGTGAAATTAACGGTGTAACAATAAAAAAATGTCATGTCAAAGTATCTGACATGACTTCGTTGATTTTGTTTATTGAGTTAGCTAAGCATCTATGCGGACTTTTATTTAGAGCTTTATGGAGAAGAAAAGCTTGCTCTTTGAATACTATCCAGGGTACCAGTACCTCAAGCATAGCGATAGTTGACTGCAATTAACCTTCTTGCTCACAAGTAATTAGGATTTTGTCCATTCTCGCTGTTTAATCAATTATTAAGAAACAATCTCCTGTACAAGGCCTTGGAAATGCTACATTTTCTCTATCATTACACAACTTTATCAAATATATTTCATTATTAAATGATGTTCTGATATAGATGATATTTTTTCTGATGTATTTCACTTCTCAATATTTCTTCTTCCTCTTTCCTATATATTTATATATATATATATATATATATATAAGCTCCACCAATTGTTATGTTTAAATTTTTAGCAATGTGCATCACTTTCTTATTATACTGTTTCTCTATCTGCAGAAATATTAAGGGTTTCTGGAATGCTGTCGAACCAAGGTTTTGGTGACTTTGACAGACTGCGGAATAGAAGCCCTAGTCCTATGGCTTCTTCAAACCTCATGTCAAATGTTGCTGGGACAGGTTTGGGTGGCTGGAATAATCTTCCTTCGGAGGTGACCTATTCTCAAATTATTTATTATGGCATTGAACTTTACATTTACAACTTATGCTTCTCACTATTGGAGTATCATTTGTACTTGTAGCTGAGTGTCTTTTTAGATGCTTAATACAGTGTGTGACTAGTAACCATTACATGTGTTTGGCCCACATAAGGCTTGTCTGATAGAAGTAGACACTTTGAAAGTTTCATAATCTGCAATGGCCCAATGGTTTGGGTTTTGATGCTGAACCTTGGAAGTATAAGTCATGATTAATTTTGATGATTCCTTATATTGTCTTTATTTTAATAATAACAGTTATAATAAATAAATATGCCTAAAATGAGGTCTGAGGCGACGGCACTTGCAACTCATACTCATTTGTTATTGAAAGCAGTTTCCTTAACAATAAGTTTGACTTAAGATGATCTGCTTGGTTACTTAGTTTCAATTGGTGATTCATCTTGGAAGGCAAAGAACACTGATGTTTAAATCAGTTAAGATGACAGAAAATGACTGAAGTGCTCAATGAGAGTGCACTGCTATCAGAATATTTAATATATGACCGACCCATTGTTCATTGTGATCCAAGTCAAAACTCTGTCTTACGGTTATACTGGCATTATCTCAATTTTCAGCATTTCTGTGATATCACTTCACAGTAATCACATGACTCACTTTCATATATACCTGCTATGTTCCGTGCGCAAGAGGATCCCCTGTAGCAGGGAATCTCTCAATTTTTTCTCCAGTAAAGATCTGGAGCATTAAAATTTTATCCAATAGTTCAAATATGTAACTGTAAAATATTTAATTCTTTTTAGAAAAAATATCTGGACCATCCTGATCTAATAATGGAGAGAAATTGAGGTAGGGGATCCCGATTTGTTCCATGCTGAGGCATTTTGTCAATTGATGATGCCTCCTTCACTCATTAGTCTTATTCTGATTTTTGAGTTTCATTTATCAATATATGGCATTCTATGAAGGTAGCTTTCATGTTGTTATTCTTATTTAGATTGATTTTGCCAGATTCCTTATGGGATTATTAGCTTTGCAAATCTTAATATTGATTCTTTTTTACATTCCTTCTTTGTTATAATTGTTCATGATAACATAGAAGGCAAGGCATATGCATTCGTAGCTACTATATTTGAAGTTTCTACATAATTTGAAGAAGGTTAATTATATTCTCCATGAACCAAGACCTAACTAAAAAGTTGGTAAATGTTCTTTAAAATGTAATAAAACACCCACTTAAACTTTGGATTGAAATGAAAACGTTGAATCTCAATTAATGTTTGGAGCTAGAGAGGAATTTTTTGGAAGTTCAACATTGAGTGAAGATAAGCTTTGGCATTACCGCCAAAATCATTTTGCTTCTTGCTCTTAATTTTAACTAGGATTAGTCCAAAGTTTTGGAGAGCTATCAAGGTAAATAAATGTGAAAGGCGCTAGACCCTTGCCTCCCCCTCCCCCAAAGCTCGAGGCAGAAGGAAAAAATTCATGAGTGAAGCAAAGCACTAAAATAGGAAAAAAATACTGAAAATATGCTATATAAGTAGAAAATAAATAAATAAAATAAAAACTATTGTGACAAAGTATAGTATTCAAGCATAAAATCATATAAAACAGCGCATTGTTGGAGTCATCTGGTCATAAGTCAAAGTATGAAGTTCACTTAACTACCCAGAAAAAGATGTTGCAAGCTGGCTGGCAGCCATGTATTAACAAATTAACATAAGATAAAGTGCACTAAAGTCCTTTCACAAGTTTTATGGTTTATCTTATGCTTAAAATACTTAACCTGATAGGTATGGCTTACTGGGTGGGTTTCAAAGGGTGTATATCAATGTAAAATATTGTATGCAAGGCGCTTGAGGCAAGTGCCTTGCATCCACTATAAAGGTGCTAAAGGCTTTGCCTGACAAGCACCTCGATGACATTGCCTCAACCAGCAAGAGTCATTAAGGCCTCTTGGTGCCTTGCTTTAGTGCCTTTGACTACACTGGTGGTATTTTGCTACATATAAAATTCATGTATCAACTTGGCTTAGCTGAAATGGGTAAAATATAGTATTGATAGGACTCAAGGGAGTGTGGGGAATCCACCCTTGAAAACTGACTTGCAAGGGAGAAGAACCACACCCCTTAAGTATCCCACCAAGCATTCCATATTATTCGATGTGGGACTTAGGCATCTTATACTATCCATGGCCCTATAATAGCACTGGCCTTGAAAAGCTGACGTCTCGACGGCTGCACTCTATGACACTTCACTTGGCTTTCTTGTTGTCAGAATCCTTCATAGATTGCCTTCTCCGTGATTTCGATGATAGCCTCTGATACCAATTGATAGGATCCAAGAGAGTGTAGGGAACCCAACCTTGAAAATTGGCTTGTAAGGGGGAGGAACCACACCCCTTAAATACCTCACTAAGCATTCTATACTACTTGATGTGGGACATAGGCATCCCATACTATTTATGTCTCTATCAATCTCCAAAAATATATGCAAGTGAAGAGATGATAGATCAATTCTATTCTTCCTCAAGTAAAAGGATCGATTTAAAAACAATGCAATTAGGATTTGGTATCATCCCACAAGGAATAAAATGTTTTTTATTCTAGGACTTTTTCGTTTTAATTGTTAGTGCCTTGGTGGCTATTTACATTGTGTACATTAGTCTACACTAGTGTCCTAGGTTTCTGTAGTTACTAGGAATTGATATTTTGGCAAGGAAAATAATTATAGCTTATAAGGGGCAAAAAAAAAAAAAAAAAACTCAATAAACACGGAGACACAAACAACTTGACTGACTTAACTCCAGCTACATTGTCAATTGGCCAATATATCCCATTAAATCCTATGTTCAATATTAATTTTCTATTCATCATGGTTGGTCCAATTCCAAATGCACGAATGTATCAAAACCCTAACTCTAACCTTCCCCAAATAGCTAATCCCTAGTCTACTTACGCACAATTAGACTTAGGATGCTTTATGATTAAATGACTTCAAAGTTAACTAATGTTATAGACTTCTACCAGATGCAATTAGCTTTAATCACCATAAGCCACATTTTGTTGAAATCCTTACGATTCTTCAACAACATGGTTCATACCATACCCATGAATTATCTAAATGCAACAGCTCTAATCAGATATTAAAATTCTTTGGCTCAATTGTTGTCACCCTAATTGTTTATGTAATTCTTTTCAACTAATAGTTCTGATGGGAGGTGATTAAAATTCAAACAACATACTCAAGCAATCATAGCAAACACAAAGGTAGTAAACTCATATTATGAACTTCATGAGTGAAGAGAGAATCAACATATTATAACAAACATGCAAAGGATTAGGTACAATAACCAATTGTTCATTAATCCTATGACTTAACTAACTTATACAAAGACCTAAAATCAAGAATTATACAATTAAACTTGGGAGTAGAGATGCTAGATGCATGAAGGGCACCATCCATGGTGAGAACCATGGGTGATTGGCCAAGGGAAGTCTCCAAAGATCTTCCCATCGCCCCCTTCATTGTCTTACTTCTTGGAAACCCTAGAGCTACCTTCCAAATCACTCTTTATAGCCATAATACTCTCCTTTCAGAAAAAAAAAAAAAAAAAAGTTTCCCCTTTTAGACCCTTTAAAATTTGGTTAAAAAATGTAAAAATTAAAAAATTTTCACCGAAGCGTCGTAGCTATGGTATTTGACAGATGCAACACTCGGCATTTTGTTCTTCTGATTTTGTGAAAGTGCTCACAGATGCAGCCCTGGATTCCATAGTTTCAGTACTCAACTTGCTGGAAAATGTAGGATGCAAAATTTGAACTTTTAGCTTCCAAAACTCTCTAGAGTGCCTGTGGACAATTCAATCCTCAACTTGACTTTTCCTTACAGGTTCTTTATCTTCTGTTTCAGTCCAACATGGCTTCATCCGTGGGGTCTTAATCCTCATTCCAACATGGCTTCAAAAAGTATGTTTGGTATGTAATGGAATGGAAGGGAGTAATAAAAAAGAAGGGAGAATGAAATGACCAAAATACCCTTAAATTTGGAAAAAAAAAAAAATCCCTCAGCAATGGGTTTGCTTCTCTCTCACACACCACCATCTACTGCTGCCTCTCTCTCACATCACCACCGTTTCTCTCTCTCTCTCTCTCTCTCTCCCCCCAATCTGCAATTTATTGGTAAAAGCCACAACCTCCACACTGTTTCTACAATTAATGAAGGAACAATAGTGAAGGACCACAAATCTATTTCCTCATCAAAATTTGTAGGGAACTAATGTTCTATAGAAATTGGGAAAAAAAAAAAAAACATGGAAGCCAAAGTAGTACCCGATTGTGAAGAAAACCCATGGAAGCTAGAGAAGAAAATCTGGGAGAAGAAAAAAAGAGGCAATCTCGGTAATTTCCCAAAGATGATCATTGCATTCAATGCAACTAACTCGGAGAATGTCGTCGATGAGGTGGTGCACAATGCTGGATGGTGTGGTTCCAATGGATGGGAGTGCCTAGCTCGTATGCACTGTGTAGGACAAAATGGTCCAACCATTTTATTTTTTAGGGCAATTTTGACATAAAATTATCATTTCCAGTGATTCAGTTACATTCCTTCGATGCTCTAATGGAAAGAACTCTCACACTGTATTGTAATCAATCTTTGCTCCCATGTATTGCCATTACTTCCCACCAAACATCCATCTGGTTGTTTCTCTCTCCCTTTCCTTTTCCTAGCCTCCCCATTCTCTCATACCGAACTGGGTCTGACTCTAATTGCAATTTGATCTTGGAAAGGCTAAGAATAGGAAATATTGACTTAAAAATACATGAACATGATAAGTCCCTAGAAACTTATGAAAAACATGTCAGTATGGGACTTATCAAGAGTTGCTTTATATGGGTACTTGATATTTGCTTGTGGTTTAATGAATCACATAGACTTGAGAGGATGAATCATTCCTTCTAATGATATCTTTAAACTGCTAACAATATCGTGAGATCGAAAGGTGTCAATTTGAAGGATGACTTGTCTGACTAATCATGTTATTATCCATTAAAAACTACTATAAGACCTGCAGAAGACTAACACGGCCTCTTTCAGTGACCCTCTCTGCATATCTATCTACTGTTGTTTGCCTCACTCTCTTCTGTAATTTTTTTAAATTCATTAATTTGATTCTTACCTGGGAAGAGAATGCTAGTGCTTTACTGACTTCATTTTTATTAGAAACTGCCTTATAATTTTTTCCTATTCGACATAAATTGTTCATTTTCTGCCCTATATGAATTTTTAAATACATGTAAGATAACATCACTTTCTTTTACCAAAAAAAATAGAAGTTTACCTTATTTTCTTTGAAAAGCAGAGATTGTGTGGACTCCCTGGAATAGCAATGGACTGGCAAGGTGCTCCTGCAAGTCCTAGTTCATGCACTGTAAAGAGGATCTTGCGCTTGGAAATTCCAGTAGATACATACCCGAATGTAATCTTTTATACAAATTCCAGACCAAAACTGTCAAATTTGAATACTTAATAATGCACTTGTATCGTACCTTCTCTGAAACTGAAGTTATATCATCTGGAAGTAATGTAAATTTACTATCCTTGTTTCATTAGTTCAATTTTGTTGGAAGACTTCTTGGACCTAGAGGCAATTCTCTGAAACGGGTAGAAGCTACTACAGGTTGCCGTGTGTATATTAGAGGAAAGGGATCAATAAAGGATCCAGACAAGGTAATGAAGACCTTATTATGATTTTTCAGGTCCAATATTGCAAGATGCCCAAGAAATGCCATGTTTTTCTGAATGAATCTGTATATCTATATAGTGTGAAGCAACTGAAATTGACTCTTTGATGTGCTTTATCATTTTTTATTCTCTAAATCTCAAGGAAGAGAAATTACGAGGAAGACCAGGCTATGAGCATCTCAATGAACCACTGCATATTCTTATTGAGGCTGATTTACCTGCAAATGTTGTTGATTTACGGCTCAGACAGGCACAGGAAATTATAGAAGAATTGCTCAAACCTGTGGTACGTTAATTTACCCTTCTGCGTTATGTTGGGTAAGCTGGCTGGCTGTTCTTTCTTACTTTGTCTAAACATCAACATCAACATCAACTGTCCAGTAAAGGGCCCAGACATTAAAGTTTATATCTTCATTATGAAGATTTAAACTTCATTAAATATTTTAAAGTTCGTAATTTGGATATTTTTGTTCCTTTGGAAGTGAGGAACACAAGTTTGGGAATGGAATTACTTAAATTCAGGGAGATTTGTACATTTACCTTTCCCTATTAGAAGTATGCAATTATGAATCACTTAAGCTAGCAGACTAAGGCAAAAATATTGTGAAGACAAAAATGCTATTATGCTCCTTGAAAAATGATATAATTATCATTTTGATACTCTAAAAGATTTTCTGTATCCCTTTAGTACCACAAAGTTTGAGTTTGTTCTAATTTTACCATTTTAGGGGGACTAAAATGATACACTACAATCTTACTTTCAATTTCTAAAGTGATTAAAAAAATCTATGAAGGATCAAATTGATGATCATGACAGCATCTTTTTTGGACCAAAATAGTTTTAGTCTGATATCAATGATGTAATTGAAACATATTCCTCTCAGTCAGTGAGTGTATGATACAGTTCCGTTCCCAGCACAGCCATCTTGGCAAACAAAGTCACGAGAACATGAAAATTCCCGTCTGCTAATGACTTTTCTGATTGATCTCAATTATGATGTTCTTCATTCTTTTTACCTCTATAATGTGAACCTTCAATATGCAGGATGAGTCACAGGACTATATCAAGAGGCAGCAGTTGCGTGAATTAGCTATGCTGAATTCAAACTTCAGAGAGGAGAGTCCTGGACCAAGTGGTGGCAGTGTATCTCCATTCAATTCTAGTGGAATGAAAAGAGCAAAAACTGGACGCTAAAAGGATCTACATTGTTGGTATAGATGATTATTGTTGTCATCCAGTATATCATTGCTGGGAATGTCTCTTCCAGTAAATCTCAATCAATGCTGCTATAAAAGAATAGGCTAACAATTCTTGCTGGCTAGCATCCTGGTGGTTCACTTCATCCCCTCGCCCCTACTTTCTTTGTCCCTTATATCTTTTTGTTCTTGAACAACAGGTGACAGAGCTGGAAAGAAGATTTGAAAGGAAAAAATATATATTTATATATATATATATAGTTGGGTATTGGGATTAGGTTTGTTCAGGTCTGTATTTTTTCTTGTAAACTTAATACATTCATTGGATTTATTCTTATTCCAGTTACAATTTGAGAAGTGTGGAATATACATGTGGTGGTGTAACTGGGGTTGGTGATGAAGCTTTGTGGGGTATTTAAGGATTTATAAGTAAGCTGAGGTTGGATTCTTTTGGTTGTTTGTCACTACCGTCTGTATTGTCTTGGCCACAGGTATGCATGTAACGACGCATGACGGATGAATAGCTTATTATGAGGAAGGAAAAAAAAAAGAAAAAGGTGGCGGTTGAAATTTTAAACGGTAGCATATGTAGTTCTTCTTCAAGTTCTTGAGATAATGCCATTTTACGTTGAGACTCATCCTTAATGAGGTGAGCTAATTTTTGTTTGTAACTATTATTTCACTCCTAAGCCTCTGAGTCTTTTCTGTTAAAGAAAAAAAAGAAAAGGAAAAGAATAGATTTCTTTGCTTATAAAGGGCGAGGTTAACTTAACTGGTTTTTTCACTAACATTAACAAAATGTTAAAATAAAATTGGTGTCATTTTTTATTCATTTATAATTTTAACTGTATTAATATATTTAATTATAATATAAAAATATAATTATAATAATATTATTTTAAAAATAATATTATAATTATATTTTTACATTATAATTAAATATACTGTATATTTAAAATCGTAAATGCATTAATAATTTTAGCCATAAAATATACCACTGTCATATTGTCATGTTATTTAGCCAATCTGTACCATTTCTCGTCACACTATTTAATCTTGGCCGTGAGACCGGAGTGGAATTTTATGCTTGGGACTGAACAGGACTGGAGTTGGCTGAGGTCCATTGCATTGCACCTTGTGGGAAAATTTGGGGATATAACTACTCATAAATGTACATAGTTTCAAAAGGATCTTATCTTAGGATGATTTGTTATTCTGAGATCTTAAAATTATAATTTTTTGGTATTATTTAAAATTTTTTATAAAGTAAAAAAATTATGTTATATCTACTTTTTTGTGACAAAAAATAATATAATAAATATTACATATATATGTATGTATTTAATTAACATAAATAATTTTAAAAAACAAATAAAATATTCAGAAAATAATTCTTAAAGATTAATTCATTTAGAGATAGTAAGTCATAGTGTTCACTCTCAATAATAACATTTCTATTAAATTATATTCATAAACATTTGCGCATATTTTTATGACAGAAGTTGGAATCGTACGTCTCCAAAGATAAGAGAGAACAATATACCCATATTTTTCACTGGTAGTCAATTTTGATCACATTATTTATAAATTACACTTGTAAATGAGTAATAATAAATAATTAGATATATAATTTTAATAGGATAACATTTCTCCAACTTTATATAACAAATTAGATCGGGTGGTGTTTCTGAAGAGGCACTTAGCCCAAATCATAGAGTATTAGATTGATTTTTCATAAAATTTGACTAAATTATATTTAATATTTTTAAAAAAATAAACTTACATCCAACTCACGGCTTATTGATCTTCTGTTCATAAAGTTAACCTTCTATAAAATATACATTTATTTTAAAAATAAAATTAATTTATTAATTATCTTTATTATAATATTAAAAATAAAATTATCGTCATATATTGGAACTTAACATCAATTTAATTTTTATTGTCATATTAAAAAGTTAATTACAGTCTCATGTTGTGTATAAATATAATCTTAATAAAAAAAATTGATTGAAAGAGACTTTTTGTAATATAAATTAAGATTATAATGTTATTTTGATTCCTCATTTATCAATAAATTTTTAATTTAGTCCCTCACTTATCAAATATTTTTAATTTAATTTTTCACTTATTTTTATTCTTAATTTAATTATTCACTTATTAACCCATTATCAATTTAGTTCTTTTCATTTGATTAAGACAAGTGATATGTATTAACTTTAGTATTAATAAGAAATAAAATTGATAAATACTTGATAAGAAATTGATTAAATTGAGATTAAAAATAAAAATTAGTCAAAAATAAATTAATAAGTAAATAGTCAAATTGAGAATTAAAATGAATTGATGCTAAAATAATATTATTTATTATATATTAAAATATCAAAAGAGTCTAATATTATTTTTTTAAAATGACAAACATTATGTATTATTTAATTAAACATAAAATAGTTTAACATAATTTAGCCGAGGTAGGGTTGCAATGATATTGAGAAAACTGATGTCCAAAAATAAGGTGTCTACACTCGCGGGCTCATGAACATATCCCTAATTGAAATCATGCATGACCAACGCCATGAAAATATGCTGCTAAATTTTCCCAACGGCAAAAAAATGCTCTTTTCGTTTAAACATAACAAGGAAGAAAAGAGAGAAAAGTACTGTGCTTTTACGAAAAGGAGAATTTGCCCTTTTTGGATTTGGCCAAAAAAGGAGAATTTGCTCTACCTCTTTAATTAATTAAAATTTTGGTTGTCGTCTCTCGTTGGAATTGGGATCCAATTCACCTACCTACTCCCGTTTTCCGTCCTAGTTCTTCGCTGAAAGGCCACGTGCCAACTTAATGAACAAACCATGGTACGTTCTCACTCTTCCCTTCCCTAGAGGCCGTCGTATAAGATTCTCTCGTCACAGTGCACACGCCCCATCTTCCTCACTCATTACTTAATTAGCTCTTTGACTATCCATAAGGGTTTTAACTTTCAAGGTTTAGCATCGCAATCTCGCTGTCTTACTGGACGCCTATACTCTGCTTTTCTACTCCTCCTCATCACAGATCGCAGATTCCTGATCTATCATCTTCAGGTGCTTCTTTTTCCATTTCTTTAAATACTCTATGGATGTTATTTTCCGAAGTTTCAATCTTTGGGCATGATCTAATGTTGTTTTGCCTGTGTTTGTTTTGTTCCAGATCAAGGATCAAGTTGAAATAGCATGGCGGCCATGGCTCAGCTGCGTTTTTCTCCTCTCTCCGGGCATTACAGTACGGTTTCGGATACTCGCATTCACAATACCCACCAACTCTTTCGTTTTGCGTCATCCCTTGAGCCTCGAAATCGCTCTTTATATCTCATCAACAACCCAATGCTTTCTGATCGCAATTATCCGGAAAGTTTGCAACTTTCATGTGCCGGAGGCGACGGCAGCAATGGGGTCGGACGCGGCGGAGGAGGCGGAGGTGGCGGCGGCGGCGACGGATTTGATGAGTCATCGTCGTCGTCTGTGGGGTTTGGTATTCTGGGTCTCTTTCTAAATGGATGGAGATCGAGAGTTGCGGCAGATCCACAATTCCCTTTCAAGGTTCTGATGGAGGAGTTGGTGGGTGTGAGTTCTTGTGTTCTTGGCGATATGGCTTCACGGCCTAATTTCGGATTGAACGAGCTTGATTTCGTTTTCTCAACTCTCGTGGTCGGATCTATCATGAATTTCACACTCATGTATCTGCTAGCACCCACAATGTCAACCTCTTCTGCGAGTCTACCTGCGATCTTCGCGAGATGTCCGAAGAGCCACATGTTCGAACCGGGGGCTTACAACATTCTGGATCGGTTCGGAACTTTGGTGTACAAAGGAACTGTGTTTGCTGCTGTGGGGTTCGCTGCTGGGCTTGTTGGGACTGCGATTTCAAATGGGTTGATCACGATGAGGAAGAAGATGGACCCCAATTTTGAGACACCCAATAAGCCTCCTCCTACACTTTTGAATGCTCTCACATGGGCAATTCATATGGGTGTGAGTAGCAATTTCAGATACCAAACTTTGAATGGGCTTGAGTTTATGTTGGAAAAGGGTCTTCCTCCATTTGCATTCAAGTCGTCAGTTATAGTGATGAGATGCCTGAACAATATTCTTGGAGGCATGTCGTTTGTTGTGTTGGCGAGATTCACAGGGTCACAGAGTGTTGCTGCTGAAGAGAAGCCGGTAGGTGTGGAGGTTGCAGAGAAGAAGTTGGTGGATAGGGAAAGGGAAAGGGAAGAGGATTTGCAGAACAATCAGTCGACATCAAAGTGATGTGGGGTTTCAAATTTGGTTTGGTTTGGTTTTTTCTTCATGTTTGTCTTGAGAGAGTTACCATTCTCAGACTCACCTAAGTCTCGAAAATTAATGAGTGAAAGGATTAGACTCTGAAAATAACAAATTCTTTGTTGTTTAAGGAACTTATCCGTGCATTCACTCATTTTTTAAAATTATAGTTAAATAAGTCTAAAATTTTAGGTACGTAATTGTTTGTCTTGTTGAAAAAAAAAAAAAAAAAAAACAAATAGGTGTTAGAGTTTTCTGAGTTTTGATGGCCATACCAAATATGCGAAATGGAAGGAGGAGAGATGGAGATGCTGAGCAAACTCAGGAAAACTGTGGTTGCTGGGTCTGTGGGAAACCTTATAGCCAGCTTTGTAGCTATTCTGGTTGTAGTTTTGACAAAAATAATCATGATTGTGAAATCTATCCTCCAAATTTTGATTGTTTTCATCTATGTTTCATCTCCGTTTGAAATAGCAACTTTGGACAACATTTTGTCTTGTTATTTACTCTAACATGGTGGCCTTATTTGGTTTCTAGGTGAGATTGCCGACCTCTTGCCCTCCCACCTACTCTTGCAAGTGGCAGCTGTGTCTATACGACAATTCTTTGTAGAATGCGATACTGTTTACATGGCTAAATTGTCTAATAGCTTAATAAATAAAATTTTTATAGATTAGTAACTTATTAATTTAGTGAACAAGATTTTATCTTGCATGCAATCATATAAAAATTTTATTTAATAAATTATAGTAAAAGGAACTCTCCGAATCTTTTTATTTTTATTTTTCCGTTATTTTATAATTTTTATCTTGTGAAAAAATAAAGGATCTTCAAAGTAATTTTTTTTCAAAAATAAAATGCAATTTGCTGTGTAATGAAGGCGGCAAACAATTTATTTTATACATATTTCTTCTTGTATATGTCATCTTAAACATTTATTTAAAAAATGTAAAACATATTTTATGACTTGCAGAAATAAATCATATCTAAACCACTTTACAAAGTTTTTCATTATTTATATAGTAGGCCAATCAACCAAGGGGAAATTATATACAAGTAAAAACCAAACTTGATACATGCATATCAGGTTCTAACTTCTAAATAAAAACCTGGTCACATGGAAATCTGCCTCCTTCTCAATTTGAAAGCTACCCCTCTATCTCCCTCCTTTTCCCACGTCCCAAAATAAATCTTGGGATACATGACAAAGCCTTCAGCTTAAGATTGAATCTTCGAAAGGAACTTATACTTGATATGATCGATCACCTTATATTTGTACAACTATGTCTTGGGTAACAATTGAAAAAGGAAAGATAAAAAAATGAAGCAGAAGATGCAGCATTATCATTTTATCTACCAGCCTCGGGTGCAGAATTGCAGTACGGTGTATGCAAGCAAACAAGCCTAGTGAATATTAGACACAGTCGCAAACCCAATACCCATAATGAGGCCGCAGGTGTTTTCCGCTTATCCAAACTTGGTGCTCTCTTCACTACATTTCCAAAGCTTGGGATTAATCCGCCAGAAGCAAAAACCATTACATGGTCAAGACGACTATAATCACTACCGGCGACAATAGCTCCAATTGCTGGTATTGGACTCACAAATCCACTGATGGCAGCCGTTGCAAGTGAGCCATGCCAGCAATCAGTAGCACTGAAGATGCAGCGAGGCTGCACCCTGGGGGAGTCCGTGTAGGGAGACAGGAAGAACCATCTGGCGACCAACGCCATATGCTTTTGTTGCAGCCACTCCCAATGCAAGTCCTTCGGCCATAGCATGATAACCAACTGCTCCACATGATATGAAAGATTGAAGGGTCTGTACACTAAGTGGGAAGCCAGTGAATGTAGGTAAGTCATTCACTGTGGCTTTTTTGCGACCAGCGGCCACCTTCACTACGCCCAAGCTTCAAACATGGATGAAAGCAGCCCCGTTGGAAGGAGTAACACAAAGGGGATAATTCCCACCAATTTTGATGACAAAATAAGCCACACTGGTCTCCAGGCACCAAGCACTAAGGCCCATAAGGAGAGTATGCTGAAGATGAAAAGCAAGAGCAATTGCAACTAAAATGATCCCCCCAAGTAAAGGGCCAAGGCCAAAAGATAACGAAACATAGAAGCCGGAAGTATCCCTAAAGCTGAAAAAGGTAATAGAAATTAAGAAACAGAAAAGACAGCAAGAGTTACTTCTCTGGTGCGGCAGACATTGAAAACTAAACTCAGTTTATTCAAGTCATACAGGAAAATGCAGCAACAGAAGAGTAACACTGAGCAGAATTGCTTCAATTTAAAATTTAGCGACCAAGTCACATACTTTGAGAGATGCTAACCTGTGACATTCATGTTTGTTCAAGCAACAAAGACAAATACTTCATAATGTAGAGCATCCGAAGGAAAAAACTAAATTCAAATACAAACTCACTTATACTCATGGCAAAAATTCTGAAAGAAGGTCCTGAGAGCTTCCATAAATGCTACGGAAAGGGTTGCTGCTTATGCAACCTGCGAAACAGCGGCTTCCTATAACCCAAAACCAAAAGAAACTAATATTATATATATCTAAAACAAAATTTTAAAAAATTTTAAAGGGAAGAAAATAAATAACACATTCATGAGTGGCTCAGACAACTTATGTTCTGTGAAACCCAGGGAGAAAGCAGAGATAAAAAAGTAGACTATTATAAGTCTCCTACCACCCTTTTTCCACACACTCTAACCATCTCCTGTGTTCCCTGTGAGTTACAAAATCGTGTTTTGCAAATTAGGAATGTGTATATGCAGAATTGGGTTTGATTCATACAAACACCCAAAGTCATAGGTATATGGCAGGCTCAGCAAGCCTTCATGTGGTTTAATCCCGGTGATACCTTGCTCTACAAGTTGGAGGCCATAATGATACTTCCAAGTTAGTAATATAATATTAATCTGATTGTAAACATTAGCTATATCTTACCCTAAAAACAACTTAGGAGGCTAGATGATGTATGCTATTGAAACTTACTCAGGCTTCTTGAAAACATGACAGCAGACTTATACTCCTAGTAACCTAATACTTTAATAGGACATGACCATTTGTGACATTAAAAACAAAAATATGAAATAAAATAGTTATGAAATCCAACATGAAGTCTTCAAAACACCAGGGAGATAAAAAGATCAGATACTGTGCAAAATCTCTAAACGAATATCACCTTTAATGCATCAGGTAGCACTTTTGCAACAACCATCCAGATCATGCATCCAGCAGCAAGCCCCGTACAGAAAGGCAGGAACTTACTAAATGCATCCGCACATATAAAACAAGGAATGGCTACTACTGGCTGCATTAACAATAGCATAGATGGTAAGAAGCCAAGGTCAAACTGCAATTACAAGTTCAAACAAATTAACTCATGAAATTAAAGGCCTGACTTAAGTTAGTATGATTTTCTCACATGCAATGCAAAGATACTTCAACCTTTAAAATAGGCTAAAATACATAGGTTTGACCAGATTCTACTTTAATACCCTGTGGTTTAAAATTTGCAATCAAGTGGTTTAAAGTTTAAATCATTAGCACATTGGTACCCTCTCATATCATTCCATTAATTTTTTTTCTTTGATGGAATCCATTAAAATCTGTCCTAAATTTCTAATTACTTTACGAAATCCCTAATTTTTTATGCAATGAAGGTTGAAATTCCTCCCTTGGTTAATTGAGATCCCAAATTCAACACACACAACACAATATCCCCTAAATTTTGCCCATAAATGGAATCCTTAATTTTGTTCCTATTTTTACTTAAATTCTTAATTTCTTCACAAAATCCCAAATTTCCTCCCTTTGTTAATTGGAATCCCAAATTTGACACAAACAAGACAATATTCTTCAAAATTTCCCCCTAAAGCAAAATCCCCATCCCAAATTCTTATCTAAATTCTCAATTTTCATATAAAATCCCTAATTTCCTTTGTAGTGAAGTCTGAAACACACAACACAGTATCTTCCCCAATTTTTGCCCCTTAAAAAGCATTTCTAATTTGGCCCCTAATTTTATTTAAATACCAAATTTTCCTTTGAAATTCTGCAATATAGTTCTAAGAGTTCTAGGATTAAGTTTTCTAAAGGTCAAATTTGGAATTGGGGCATTTTGGGATGAAATTAAGGTAAATTGGGAGAATTTTAGGGTCACATGCCATGCACATATATTTTCCGTCAAAAGCTTAATGAAATAATACCATAGAGTATCAATATGCTAATGATTTGAACCTCAGGACCACTTGCAAATTTTTAAATCCAAAGATATCAAAGTGGAATTGAGTTAAATCACATGGTACCGCACAGTATTTTACTCTTTAAATTAGAATGACATGTACCTGAGGAAACGATGTAAATGCACTCCATAACATAGCATTCCGTGGGGAGACACCCCTTAATGCTAGTGCCATGTTCGCAGCTAATCCCTTTGGTATGTTGTGTACAGCAATTGCCAAAGTTACTAACAAGCCTTGAAAGGAAACCCTTTGGACCAGCAACTGTGACCCCAACTCCAGAACCCTCCCCAAAAGAGTGGAGAGTCATAATTCCAATTACCAGAACAACTTTAATTGCATCAGCGCCCTTTATATCCAACATGCTTACTTCTCCATATTGCTCAAGAAACTGAAACCTGATAGATCATGCGAGACAGAATCAGACCATGATACAACTTAAAGAAGATTCGTTTGGCTAAGTATGTGAGTTTTATGACACAAGGACACCATTTAAAAAAACATTACACGATATGTTATATTTATTATATATTTTTGTGAACTAATCAATTCATCAAATTTGTTAACATACCCCATATAGATTTTGGGACTTGGGAGATTCACATAACTGTAGTGAATATTCAGTTTTCAAATTTTCCAAAAAATAAATAAATAAATAAAGAGAAAAATACTTTTTTAGTCCCTCACTTATTACAAAATTATCATTTTTGTCTCTCATTCATTGAAATACTCAAAATGTCCCTCACTTATAAGAAATTGTCATCCTTGGTCCCTTACTCGATAAATTATCAAATTTAGTCATGTACCAAACCCTAAACTATAAATCTAAATAGCTATATCTAATATTTTTCTTTTAAAGTGAAAAATCAAGTGTGACATTTTTAATGACTAGAGGATCATTTTGGACTTTTCAATGAATGAGGGACTATGATAAAATCTATGGAGACCAGAGACTTAACATAATGAATACTGGAACTCTTTGTATTATTGCTTATCAGAATACAAGTACAGAGCTTGTATTTATATATACACAATCACGTGCCACATGCTCAGCTTGGTTATAACAATCACAACTAATCATCTAACCACTTCTCTAACATTTCCCCTTAAACTTAGAGGGTGTGATGAAGTATCATAGACTCTTAAGTTTACTTCGTAGAAATTGAAATTCTGTCTTGGCAAGAGGCTTGGTTAGAATATCAACAATTTGATCTTATGAGGGTATAAAACGTACTGCAAGCTGTTTCTTCATAACTCTTTCTCAGACAAAGAAGATGTCCATCTCTATATGCTTTGTTCTGTTATGTAACACAAGATTATGAGAAAGCATTACTGCACTTGGGTTGTTGCAGTAGATAATATGTACTGAAGGCTGAGGCTCAATTTTCAATTCTTGAATTATACTTTGCAACCACATCAGATCAGCAACAGTATTCGCCAAGCTTCTTTAGTCTACTTCAATGGAAGACCTTGCTACCATTGTTTGTTTCTTAGAACTCCATGTAATTAGATTATTACCAAAATAGATACACGAGCCTGATGTAGATTTCCGGTCATCGGGGTCACTTCCCTAGTCAGCATCACATAAGGCCCTTAATACAAGATTATCTGACTTTGTTAGTAATAAACCATGTGATATTGTTCCATTCAAGTACCACAAGATCTTTTTCATAGCTGCCCAATGCTTTTCTTAAGGTTTCTGCATAAATTGTGCTACTTTATTCACACTATATGTAATTTCAGGCCTAGTTACGGTTGCATGCTGCCAAGTCCTCATAGTAGATCTGTACAAGGTTGGATCTTTCATATAATCTTTACCTTGACTAGACAATTTCTCCCCTGCTGTCATCTCTGCCCACAAGCTTGATACATTTGAGCCTTAATCAATAAATCTGTAATATACTTCTTTTGTGAAAGCAAAATTTTATCAAAAGATAGATGTTTAACTTCAATCCCCAAGAAGTAATGCAGTGTGCTGAGATCTTTTAGTGCAAATTCAGCATGCAAAGAGGACTTAAGAGATGAAATATAGGACATAGAGCTTCCACTGATTAGAATATTGTCTACATAGACTAAAATGTAAGTTGTATGTTGTGAAGTAACTTGGATAAAGAGAGATGGATCATAGTGGCATGGAATGAACCCAAACTTACATAAAGTTACAACAAGCTTCTCAAACCAAGCTCTTGGAGCTTGTTTGAGACCATATAAAGATTTATGGAGACGACATACTAAACTTCTATCTGAGCATTCAAAACTGAGTGGCTGAATCATATAAACTTCTTGAATACAGCCATTAAGAAAAGCATTATTCCCATCAAGTTGAGCAATAGGCCACTGTTTAGAGAGTGCAATTGTTAAAACAAAACGAATGGTGGGAGGCTTTACAACTGGAGAAAAAGTCTATGCGAAATCAATAACAAATTTCTGATGGAAACCCTTAGTAACCAAGGGGGCCTGTACTTATTGACAGTATCATATGGGTTTTCTTTGATTCGAAATACCACTTGCACCCAATTGGGATTCTATTTGATGGTAAGGGAACCAAAGACCAAGTTTGATTTCTAAGTAGAGCTTGATACTCCTCATGCATAGCTTGTCCCCATTTTGGATCTTGTAGAGCAACAGATACTGAAGAGGGAACACTTTGTACAACATAAGTTTTTAGCTTGAATATACCAGACTTAGCTCTTGTGGTCATAGGATGTGTCGAAACCAAAGGAACTTCAGTTACAGTAGTAGTAGAAAGTTAGTAGCTGCTCTAGTAGAATGTGCTATTTCTGGATTTTCAGCATTGGTATTAGAGACTGTTATTGCAGGTGAAACAACATCAAGTGAAAATCATCAGTATAAGTTATATTCAGATCCTGAAACAGTAGAAACAGTAGGCACATTAGCAGTAGCAGTAGGTATAGGAAAATTCGCAATTTGGACATCACTTGACATAGAAAATGGAATACAAGACGGATGGGAACTTATTGAAGGAGTAGAGAAATTGTGGATTGTGCATATGAAACTGACTTTGCTTTGATAGGGAAAGAGGACTCATTAAATTTGACATCACGAGAGATATAGAGTCTACCAAATGAATCAAGACACTTATATCCCTTATGATGAGAGCTGTATCCTAAGAACGTGCATTCCACTGTTCGAAAGGTGAATTTACAATCACTGTAAGGACATAATAAAGGGTAACAAGCACTGCCAAATACTTTGAGAATTGAGTAATCAAGTTGAGAACAAAATAAACGAGTGTAAGGAGTTTCATTATTGATAATGGGATTTCAAATCAAAGAAAACCCATTTGGTACTGTGAATAAGTACAAGGCCTGCTTGTTTGCTAGGGGTTTCCATCAGAAATTTGGTACTAATTTCACATATGCTTTTTCTCTAATTGTTAAGCCTCCCACCATTCGTTTGGCTTTAACAATTGCACTCTCTAAACAGTTGTTAAGCTCTAATACCATGATTGAATCTATGGAAACTAAAGACTTAACATAATGAATATCAGAACTCTTTGTATTATTGCTTACCTGAATACATGTATAGAGCTTGTATTTATACATACACAATCGTGTGCCACATGCTCATCTTAGTTATAACAATCACAACTAATCATCTAACTACTTCTCTAACAAACTAAATTAATAACTTTGTGATAAGTGAGGGACTAAATGACATTACTCATTAAATAAATAAATCACCTTATTCTTATGCCTAATGGCATTATCAGATGAGTGAAAAATTAGACAGTCTGGGAAGTGATTAAGATGTCACACAATCATAACAATATTGACTACGCCAGCATAGAAGCAGTGATAGAAAAAGAGCAATAAAAGTAGGCAACTACTTTTGCCTATTCATGTCACGACCCTAACCAGTAGGACGTGACCAGTATGGGGAACGAGGTAACCCTCGCCCTTGTAAGCCTATCAGATTCCTTAAGACAACAGAACTTAATCTAATACATAAAACCTCATCGGATAAAACTATGACTAATACATCTGTATATAAATATCAAAGAATCAGTTTAATTTTTGTGTAGAAATTTCGACAAAGTCTCCCTTGAAATATAGACCTCATGAAATTTCTACAATAAAACAATAAGATATACAACAGAATGGAGAGCTTCGCTCGCTAACAAATACATACAAAACAGTCCACAATTCATAGAACTACATCAAATAACTAGCCAATATACAAGAAAGCAACTAAGTCTAATTACAGAATATACAACAAAGAGACCGTTGCCTTGACAACAAGCAAGGCTCACCAAAATAGAAACATTGTCATTCGGGATTGGCGCTGTGATATGAAAAATGTTAAATAACGGAGTGAGTGAAAACTCAGTGAACAAATAATGCTAATTATAAAAGAAGGGACAGACTGACAATGGTAGAATTTGTCACCAAAACATCCATTGTTTAAAACCGAATACCTTTCATGATTTAATTAACAATTCTAAAAGCAGAAGAAAACCATTGATTGTTAATAAAGTCCAAACTTAAATATTTAAAACTTGTTCTTATCTTAAATGAATCAAATCACACCTCAACTTCAATTTCCAAATTTTTGGACACTATTCACCTTACTGTTCATATTCTTCATCCAAAATTGGAGATTTTCAAATTCAAACACTAATTCACGAAATTGGAAGTTTAAATGGGCAGAGAACAACTCGAAAATCACTCCTAAACAAAAGCCCTCATGCAATTCGAAGAAATTTGACCTAAATCAAGCCAAATTTTGAATCTTTGTGCAACTGTTTACTATTCACACAAGTTTGAATGTTAGAGAGGGATCTTTCAATTTCTTAGCAATAAACTTAAAATTAAGGGCTGAATATGGGAGAGAGGGTTGCAAAATACATACTAGAGTAGAAATCCCGTCAAAATTGGATGAGAAAGCTATGATCCAAGATCTATTTCTCCTCCAATCCGCAACTAACGAAGGCTTTGCTTGGGGGAGAGTTTTTCCGCCATAACTGCACCTTCTCCAGCCACCAACTTGATGGACAGCAACGATGGGCGACGGTGGGCCGGCTGCTGGTGCGAGTCGATGGAGAGTGGCTGAGAGGGAGAGAAAAGTGGAGACATGGTGAAGAATGGTGGAGAAGAAGAAGGAGATGAAAGGGAGGGTAGTTTGGTAATTTGCTACTTGGAAGACACGTGACGGCCAAGCAAAATTAATACTTTGAAGCATGCGGAAGGAATCGAATTCAAATCCTCATAGATGCTTGGGGCCAGGCTTAACCACTTGAATCAACTTATAATTAATGAAATTTGTTACTTGAATTAATATAAAAGACTCTTTTAAATCTCCCATTTCTATAACTAAATTAAATGGTTATATTATATTTTTTTCTTAATTGAATTTCTTCTCTCCCCTAACTTATTATGTAAATATTCACAATATTATCCCTCTAAGTTACAAATTTTAAACATAAAATTTTGAAATATTACAATTCAACAATGAATAAGAAGTGATCTACGTAGAAGCAGTAATAAACATAAAAACAAAGTCATACCTTCTTACATAGCCAAACGAAAATGCCACCAGCTAGAATCCCAGTCACGACCCAGTTCCCTGAGTCATGGTCCTGCCCTTCCCGTATGAGAACAAAGGTTGCAGCCAACATGCCATCCCATTGCACAATCTAGCCCACTGTGGATCAAGCTCCACAAAGAAGGGGGGTACAGCACCTAAACCAGTGGCAGCCGCCATTGCCAACGTAAATAATGCAACAGTTGAAATTCAAACTTCATTGCTTCCATTTTTCCTATCACCCACCAAATTATTCGAATCCACAAACTTATAGGAATTTTCTACGCCCGTGCCATCAATTACTATGCTTCCTACATTCTTATGGGGAGCAGCTCTGAGCTTTTGTGAAACCTCATTTTGAAATTCAGCATTTGACTTACCAAACAACAGAATGAATTAACAGTAAAAAGAAGACTGAAATATACCACTTCGGCTTCAGATTTGTAGCCATATGTAACATATTCTTCTCTCAGACGTAATCAGATAGGACGTTTTTATATGCCGCCAACCCAAAATCAAATTTTTAGAAGCTACTGCTCCATAAATAATAAACGAAGCATAACACAGGCTCGATTAATAAAGAAGCTTCGGCCAGCGTAATTCAGGAAGTAGTCGTTAATATAACATCGCAGAAAGAAAGCAGCCAAAAGGCAATCCAGATGTACGGTTTCCATTCCGTCTCTTGGTAAACGTTTCTGCATACAAAAATCAAAATATTATTAGAAAAGAAAAAAAAATAGCAACGAACCCCACTTTTAATAATCTCAGAACCCAACTAAGATGAAAAATTCATGTAATATTCAAAGTCTCATGAATTTGTTAAAAGAAGCGACTCTCTGAACTGAGCTGAAAATGAAAATGACTGGCATCCCCGAAATGAGTTTGAAAATATAATTTCTCAAGATCAAAAGTATCGTAGTCCAAAAGGGAATTGCAGAGAAGGAAATGACAAAAAAAGAAAGAAAATGGGAAAGGAGATCACTTATAAAACCCAGTGCCGATTGAATCTTCGAGGAATCAAGTTTAGAAGGAAATGACAATTTAATGCACCTTTGGAATGGAAGAAAATGCTCAGCCCCTTGTTTTGTGTGTTTCAGGATGGCAACCAGCCACACATTATTCTAAATTCTCAATGGCGTACATCACCTTTCCAACCGCGAACCTAGAAAATTGCAATCCGGCTACTAAGGGTACCAAACTACAAGGTATCCATAGATTCAGCCCGTACTTCGCGTGCAGAACCAAAAGTAGTAAAAACCATAAATGGGGATCAAAATTCCTTTGAGTCCTATTTATACTTCAAGCCTACATGCATTTTGTTTCCACTTTCCAGCAATCACCAATAGTCTTTGCAAGAACAATAACCATCCTTAAAGTGATGAAATCTATTAGCATCCCTCAAAATAATCTCCCTCCCAGTGACTTTTGATATTAATTTGATTGCAGAATGGCAGTCACCACAAACCCGTAAATTTTTCATAACTCTAATCGGCATCCCTTCAGGTACTTTTAAAAGTCCATATGCTACTGCCAGTTTTTCACTATGATAACCTAAGCTATGAGTCTTCTCTTCCTCGTCCACATCATGAAGCACAAAACTACCATCAGGACAGTACCCAGCTTCCCTTATCAGTCCACCTAGCCTCTGCAACAATTTCACGATAGCAGGCTGCTCGGGATGACCTTTGCTATCTCCCCCAGTGAACATATGCACCTTCTTCTCCACATCAATCCAACTGCAGCCAGGTGATTTGCTCACACTCCTAGCTCTAATTTTTTTCCTAAGGTTTTCGACATCCACCCATTTTCCTCTAGATGCGTATAGGTTTGAAAGCAAGACGTAAGGCCCGGAATTTTTGGGTTCAAGCTGTGTTAGTTTCTCTGCTGCTACTTCAGCCACATCAAGATTCGTATGGATTTTGCATGCACCTAGCAATGCACCCCAAATAATGGCATCTGCTTCCATTGGCATGTTTTCTATTAGCTCCACGGCATCATTTACCTTGCCTGCTCTGCCAAGCAAATCAACCATGCAAGCATAGTGTTCTATTTCTGGCTCCACTTGATATTTGCTTTCCATTGATCTAAAAAATTCAAGCCCTTGATTCACCTTTCCACTGTAACTACAAGCCGAAAGAACTCCAACGAAGGTAACATTATCCGGTAAAACTCCCGAGGAACACATCTCATGGAAAATATCTAAAGCTTCTTCCCCCAAACCATGCTGAGCATAACCTGTGATCATTGAGTTCCACATAACGACATCCTTAAAAGCAAACATTTTGAAAACCTCGCTTGCTTTCACAAGATCACCGCATTTAACATACATTGTAATCAAAACCGAGGCAACATATATATCATGATCAAATTGGGATCTTACCAACTGAGCATGAACCTGCCTACCATAATCAAGACTAGCAAGGCTGGCAATGACAGAAAGAACACTGATCGAAGAAGGGAAATTTAACCCAACCCCTTCTCTTTGCATCCGCATATACATGCCTAGTGCTTCCAACTCAAATCCTTTTCGCTCATAAACCTTAATTATTGCACTCCATGTGCCATCATCCCTCTCCTTCATTTGCTCAAAAACCTGTCTTGCTTTGGCTATCTCCCCACTAAGACCAAATCCCATGATCATTTCATTACAAGCAACAATTGACTTTAATGGCATTGCATGAAAAAGCTCTGAAGCCTCTTCAATCCGCCCACAGTGAGTGTAACCCATAAGCATCGCTGTCCAAGACACCTCATTTTTCTCAGGCATTACTTCAAAAAGCTTCCTAGCAATGTCCACCTGCTGATTACGTGAGTACCCTGAAATCATCGTTGTCCAAGTAATAGTATTCCTTCGTGGCATTTCATCAAAGAGTTCTCGTGCTTCAGCCAAACGGCCTTGTTGACAATATCCTCCAATCATGTTAGTCCTGGCCACTACATCTTTCCCTGGCATGATCTCAAATAGCCTGCGTGCATCCTCAAGTCGACCTTCCTGTAGTAACCCACCCAACATTACTGTCCATGATACCACATTCTTTTCAGGCATTTGCCAGAAAATTGATTCTGCCTCTGCAATCATACCCTGTTGCACATAGCCCCTAACCATTGCCGTCCATGAAACAACATTCCGCTCAGGCATCATATTAAATATTTTCCTTGCTTCACTAACCATTCCATTTTTGACGTATCCAGAAATTAAAGCATTCCAAGAAACTGTATTCCTCTCGGGCATCCTGTCAAACAGAAGCTTGGCTTCACGAGGTTGCTTATTTTGAAAGTACCCAGAAATGATGGCATTCCACGAAGTGACGCTTCTTTCACGCATTTGATCAAACACCCTCCGAGCATTCTCAATTTGACCAGTGCGAGAGTAGTTTGCTATTAAAGAATTCAATGAAATCGCTGTACTAGTGCAGTATAATCTGCAAGAGCTGAATATTATGTGCATAGATAAACGACATAAAGTTGCATGACCCATGCAAATATTATGCAGCAAAGGATTGATTTTTCGGGGTCCAAGTTCTTCTTTGCCGATGGGGTTGCTGAATTCAACTTTTCATTGCAAGAATTTAGTGGGGTTAGACTTGTCAATGCGACGAAGCTGAAAGACGTGGCGGCAGCCGCGGTGGCTCAGACAACTACAAAATAAAATGAGGATAAAATGACAAAACCCTCACTTCACAAAATTTAGCTTCCTGTTGAAAAAAAAAAAACGAAGTATTAATGCTGTGTGTAAAATTTAACAAATGGATCTACAATTAACTTTGCCGTGTGCAGAAAACGAGTGTTTCGCACTTCTTTTAGATATAGAATCCTAATTTTATATGCGGCTAAAATCTCATTTATATATCTTAGTGGAGGGAAAAACAACGAAACCTTTGATATTTCCATAAGCACAGGTGGATTAAATATTAATAAAAGAATTATAATATTCTCACTTTAAAAACAATACTTGATTTTTCTGTTTATTTTTAAGTTAAGATTGCAAATGTGGCTCATGAAAAGAAAAGGAAAAAAATTCTATTCGGTGATTATCAATTGAGGAAAAAAAATTCTTTCAAAGAGTTTATTATATAAACCATGCCCTAAGCGATTTTGTTGACAACTTAAATAACTTATTGTCTACATAAATTATTCTCTATTATTCGACTACTGTAACTGCAATTTATTGTTATATGAATTTCTTTGATGAAATTGTTAAATAAAAGTTAAATTCTAGACACTTCATGGAACACAATAATTTGATCAACTGTAAGTTTTTTTCTCTTTAAAATAATTACACTAGCCATTTAAGGGTTAGGTCAGCTCGTGCATGAAAATTTAAATAAAATAGACGCAAATTCGATTGCAAAAGAGCTAAAGCATATCCATTATATTCTTGGACTGGGCATCATAGTAACCCAGAAAGTAAATCGAAGTATACGATATGCAGAGTAACCAAATAGTGATGCAACATTGTGAAGGATCGATCAGTTTCAATATAATCATACAATTCAAAAAGGAAGACTCATAATATATTGTAAACCCTGAATAATCGAAAGAATGTAAAACAGAAAATATCTCTGTTGATTTTGCTTTACAGTGTTTTCCCTTCCTGGGACTTGCGATTTCATTCCTTTTATAGTAGAATGCCCAAATTTAAACCTCGCCCAACCTTCATAGTTATTACAAGTGGAAGCAAAATTCATCCAGCCGCAGTCTCTAACCTGTCAGGAATTTCATTTGCGAAGAGTGCAACAAACAAATAGAAAGACGAAAACAGTCGTGCAAGTAGCTTTACTCATCAGTTGCGTTAGTGCAAGAATGACAAAATACTACAAATATCCTCATTTTTCGCGAGAGAATTGCTCTTTATAGGTTTAAAAATGAAGTTCGCACCAGCAGCAATGCAATGTCCATCGGACAAGAGAGGCTATAAATGCCCATATAATATCGGATCATGACGTCGGCAGAATACAACGGAAGATTATAACTCTGTTGGGTAATACCGTTATAGCAAATAGGTGCGCGAAGTGCGAACAGCTGAAGAAACCGCGACTTTCGCATAATACAACCATCATCAAATTCAAAACACTAGGAAAGCACCACTAATGAAGAACCAACATACTTGTGATATATGAAACTGGTGCTTAAACCAGTGGGTTCACAATGATCTATTTGACAAAAAGCAAAAAATTTCAGGAAAAAAGATGCTTGCACCTAACAATAATTACAGCATTGATGCCAAACTATTTTATACTTGCAGGTTTATAAGTTCATACACAAACTCGGCAGAGCTGCTGTTGTCACAATGTTAACCAATGTAAAAGGAGCGTAAGCAGGTTTTGCATGGTCGCAATTAGTACTTTGGGTACCAAAACATGCCTTTTATGCCCTCAGGGTCAGGTTCAAAACCTAAATTGCGATAAAATTCCACAACTGCATGCAACAAAAGAAAGCAGAGTGAGACTCCAATCTTTTATTTTCCCAGCCAAGTTAGAGGATGAGACTTCAAGCTTCCAATTAATACTACTACAACTATTCTCCAACAAAGAAGGAATAAGAAAATTTGCATATGGTAAAGCATTATTTACACTAAAAGGAATAGCATTGGTCAGAATCAGATAACAATAGGAAAGGGAATAGGGGCTGAATGAACATCCAGCAGCAGTCACGAACTGAAGGCAATGACATCAAGTATAACAGACAGTACTCCCAAATGAATGCACATTTATAAACTCTGGAATATCTATGGACTTACACCAAACCATAGAATAACTTTGAATTGATGACAGACAGATATACAGGCCAGTCCACTTTGACATGTTGCACTAAAGTTTGACCATATTGAACATCAATGATAATTATACAGAAAGGTTGTTCATATCGTTAACCTTGACTATCTGCAAACAGAGTTATATTTCCAATATCTCTTTGCAGAAGAGCCCGAATCAATTTCTCCACAAGAGCCTTACCAAGGCCTTGGCCCTGTACAATAACAAAAACATCAATATACAACTCCAATTTACATGTAGCCAAGATAACACATACATCTGAACAAGTCAAGGCTCCAAGATAAAATTGAATAAATGCCGGAATCTGACTAATGCTTCCATAATTCACCCAACAAAAAGCCAGAGTCAAGCATGCAATCCAGCCTTCTTGTATATTAAAGTGCATTCAATTTACTTGACATTCTCCTAGTAGACAACAGAAAAATTTTTGTTTCAAAAGGATATAATAAGGGTTATTAGCATAGCTCACTTTCCTTGGCCTCCAATAACCATGTTAACTTTACATGATAAGTTCAAATTATACACTGAATTGTGCAGTGGAACAACGCAATAAGAAAAATATGCCTCCTACAAAAGAAGATATTGTCAAAATAATGCTTACTCAGCCTTTACCATGATTACTTCATTAGACTAAAATGTAAGATAAAATTTCTGAAATTTTATATATTCAATATTAGAAAGTGAATCATTCAGTAAGTGACCAGAGTTTCAGAAATCCATGTCCAGATGACCAATAATACCTGATAGCTAGGATCAACTAGGACGTCCCAAATTGTAGCATTGAAGGCATGGTCTGATGTAGCACGGGCCATGCCAATTAGTTTCTTCTGTTCATGTCCCTCTGTCAAATAACTTCGCCAAGTACACTAAGATGTTCTTCAAATAGGTTTAGATACTGACAAGCATAAAGTACAAGCTCAGCCAATTAATTAGTTTAATCAGCAGACACTACAAGATGTCATATTTTCTTTACCTGACCCTGGTGTCTTTCTTATGGAATGCAGTGAGGCCACCATATAGCTATTCTTTAAAGCAGCAGCTAATTTAGACAAAGGCCTCCGAGGCCACCCTACCTGTTAAAGGGATGAGACTACTCATTTCACTAAATCTTAGCCTAAAGTGTAACTATAAATTTTGTTAACTTTAAATATCAGGTATTGGAGGCCCCAAAAAAAAAAAAGAGCTTTGACATTTATAAAAAAATAAGCAGACTTGAACTAGATATTGATCATTCTAGTTCCCAAAAATTAATAAAGAAAGAAGTTCTAATTTCTAAACCTTGTTATATAAGTTTCACAAATGTTTTTTTTTTTCCTTCTTTCTTTGTGTGTGTGTGTTACTGTCTTGAAATTGGCTTCAAAACATTTATACGAATAGTCACTTCCTAAACAAATACATCAACACTCAACATAAAGACACATTATACACACACGACACACCTTATCACAAAGGGCTTGAAGATCATAAACATCAATATCTCCACCCGAAGAGAATATAATTTGCTCAATTGTTCCATCAAGTTCAGGTTTTTCAACAAGAACAAATTCTAGAGGCAGAGGGTCATCTTCTTCTTCATCTGCAGGGGGTGGGTCGACAACTTGTGTTGTGTTATTCTTCAACAACCTGAATGGAAGAATGGAAAGGGCCTTTGAAAACAAGAGATAGACTAATAATCAGATGAGCTGGTCGGTAGGCTGTCTTTGCATTACAGTAAGGATCACAAACATTAATCAAGGAAATTTTTTTATGTGCATAGGTTGTAAACTCTCTAATATAACTGCAAACAAATAAATGTGCATAAAATTGTGAAAATTCTAGCTCCCAAAGAAACAAAAATGAATGGAAAATTTAAGGACCATTTTAGTTTTAAATGAATAAATTTTTTCCCCAATCCATAAGGGTGAGCTGAAGGACTTGATGATGTTGACTTCTTATTAATAAGAAAATGATATTAGAAATTGTTGAAAGAGCATGCCTAATGGTGGAGATGATGGAAATGATATGGAGATAGTTAACCATTTTAGCTGAGCAAGTTAAAAAAAAATTTTTCCAACATTAGATTCTAAGAAGATGATCTGGAACGAGTTTGGCGCTATAGGGTCATTGTTTAATCTATTATGCTTTGTGGAAGTGGGTTTAGAACAGTAGACAAAATATGTAAGCAGTTGGACTTTGAATAGCAAAGTTTAAGGGTTTTCAAGACACAAAGCGCAAAGTGACCTTTATCCCTCAAATATGTATAGGTTTTGTACAATGTAGAATTAATCCATTCTGCAACAAAGTCATTGTTGTTTTTCTTTTTGTTTATAGTATAATACAAATTAAAGATGCAATTTTAGTGCACTGCAGGGTGTCCCTAAGCAAGCAAGTGCAATAGATAATTAAAAAAACTTGCATAGTTCATTGAAGATACCCAGTTTTTATTGATTCCCAGAATCCAGACTTGAGCTGAAAAGTCTTGAACTTTCTACTTGCTGCAACAAAAATTGGAATTACAGGGTCAGGGTTTTTTGCAGGTTTTAAGTCACTGGATTTAAAAGATCTACTCAATTCTGTAAGAAAAACTACTGAAAAGAAGGAGCTATCATTCACAGAAGAACAAGCATAGAAGGTAGAAAGCAAATTGGCAAGCCTACGAAATTGTCAATGGAAGATTACATGCCTGGGAGGCAAACTCGTTGAATTTCAGATTGAAAACAACAACTCAACAAGATGTCCTAATATGGCCTTAAGATCTGGTCAAAGTATCTTTTTAAGTTCCAACGTATGGTGGCAGTGGCACATGATTATATTCAAAACCTTTCATCTTGTCAATAGATAGAATCATAGAATCGCAGGTTTATAACTCAGAAAAATTAAAATAATTCTTTTGGCATCAATAATTCTTTTGGCATGAGAGATGAGTACTGCAACAATTCAAAATAAACAGCCGACATGCTATTTCATTTCATGAAAGTTTAACTTTGATTTTAGTCATGAACTGACTTATGATCTGCAATCAGAACAACCAAAGATGCTTCCTTACAAGTACAACTAACAATGATACATGAAAAGTTGGAACTGTCGAATGACTAATCTGCTGCCCAGACAGAAAAATCAAACGCACCTCTCGCGGACCAGTGATTTAGATTCGCAGGAACTAAAAATTGACCAGGCACTTGATAGCTGCCGTCGAAGGGAACAACTGATAGCCTGCGACATATGAAGTAAAACGTTGGCCCGGATAAACATCATCAGACGTTATAAATTCAACAATAAATCAGTCAAGTAGCAAAACCCATATAACAATATATCCTAAGCAAGTTGGAAGTGCACAGTAATCATTGGTACGAGGAAGATTGAAAATTAAAGCTTAATACAGGAATTTGCGAATTGGAACAAATGAAGGTGGAGTAGAAACTAGAAGACAGGCAAGGAGAACTTACGAATAAGGGGGAACAGCATTGAGGGTTAGCATTTTCCAGCTGAAGACGTGTCCAGGAACCAAACGAGGATATCTCACCCTTTCATTCCCATCAACCTTTACATTTCGGACTCGGTGGGTGCCCACCACGATTTTATTTTATTTTTCTGGGGAGTTTGGTACCACCAAAAATATTTCCATTTCTCGATCTCCCCTTCTGCTTTTTTGTCATGCTCTACCAGCTTGATTCACAGTTGACTGCGTTAAAATGAATAAAGAAAAAAAATTGAAGATTAAAAAGAATTAGGTCATGTTTGGTAGCTGAAAAAGAAAGGAGGGAAAAGGGAATGGAAATGGGCTTAAATCCATTCCCACGTTTGGTTCATGGATTAGATTCGAATTTCCTTTCCAATAGTTAAGTGGATTCCTGCAAAAGTGGTAATGTTGATTCCTTAGCTATATGGAAGGAATCTCAAACATTCTTGCTAAAGAGGGCAAATGGACGCACAATGCCTCTGTCCATTCGTCTTTCACTCTCCCTTTCGTCATCTTCTTCCTCGCTCTCCTCCATCGCCTTCCTTCTCACTCCTTGGTCACTGCACTATCTCAACTGCTTTCATCGTTCAAGGTTCACTACAAAACTTGCAAAAACATGATTGGGTCCTCTCTCTCTCTTCCATTGTCCCTTATCTCTCTCTTCCATCTTTGCCTTTGCTCCGTCAGAAGATTTCGATGGTTTGATTATAGATGGTTCTTCCTTTGCTCCGACCTCATCTCTTTCCTCCATCTCTCTCATCCATGGCTGGTTGCCTCTAATAACCCAGACGAGACAATGCTAATTTAGAATCAAAAGGGTCAATTGTCTTTGATAATAAGAAATACGAGAGAGAGGAACAATGAAAGGGATGATGCCGAGGGAGATCAGGAGAGAGTGACAGAGGATGCACATTTAGAAATTTCAATTATAACAATTATTAGTTTTAACAAAATTTAAAAAATATTTAGTCGTGCTTATTAGTTTTGGTAATTTGATGGTGCTTCTTTCTCGTTCCTATTCCTTTTTATAATTTCATATCAAACACAGCATATCACTTAAAATTTCATCCCATCAAAACTCATTCTTATTTTTAAGTCTATTTTCATTTCTATTACTTATCATTCCATCGACCAAACAAAGCCTTAGAGAAACTACAACTTTCTTCTTTGTAAGGGGTGTACGTGGTCTGATCTCACTTTAAGATATTGGCCTAAGTCAAGAAAATGGTTGAAATATGGTATTGAGCTAGGTAGAGCTTTATTAACTTGACGCAACTATTTGTTTAGTTTTTATTGTTAGATATGTCCACTCTTATTAAGTATGATCTTTCTCTTGGTTTAATATGGTCAAAATTCATCTTCATTCAAATTTAAAAAATATTAAAAAAAAAAAAAAAAGGAGAGAGATTCAACCAAACTCAACTAGCCATGTAAAAGTTAAGTTAGGTCCAAAGTTAGAAAAAAAAAAAATTGCCACCTACTAAACTTGGGGCAAATTTATGAGTTAGATAAAAATAAAGGCTAACTCAATATTTATATACCACTATAATTTTTTGTATTCAAATTCCTATGGTATTTAATCTTAAAATGAAGATTGGGCAAACCTCAAAGAAAAATCTTGTAGGAGATATAGGCATCACATAAAGAAATGTTGGATAATTTGATTCTAGACATAAAACATGTTGCTTCATGTAGTCTCAATAATCTATGAAAACCATCATATTTAGATCATAAGGATTGTTTTCCACATAAAATCATTACAAGAAAAAGGTCATTGCTACTAGTTATCATATTTTAAATTTTATTTTGAAATTGAACACTTTAAAAATAAACCACAATGGTTTACCAAAAAAAATACAATGTTGTATCCCATTTTATTGCCAATTACAGAGAAACACCACATCTTGTAGGTTTTACTCAAATTATGTGTATAAGTTATTGATTTAGTAGAAATTATATCATAAGGTTAGACAAAGCGTTATCAATAAATTGAGTGATGTTGGATTCCCATTATATGAATTTTGGTTAAATTATACTTGATATTCTTATTCTTTTTATTTCAAAAATTATATAGGATTCTCTTAATATATTAATATCTTGTAGAAACATCCTTTTTAATGCCACTAAAAGGGACTTATCACATATATATATACACACACACACACCTATATACATATATATGTAAGACATTTTCACAAAGGTAAGGGGACTTGAAAAGTGGTGATAGAACAAACAATGTAAGTACTATAATTAGTAATGAAAGAATTGACTCACATGATATAATGTTCAAAATCCATTCTCATTGATGAATTCCTAGGAATTAGGTATATCAACTACTGAATTAACCAGCGATGATGATTTCAAAGTTGAAGGGAAACCAGCATTCAATATAGAATTTGACAATGTAGAAATAGTTGGGTAGTCTGGGACTAACTATGGCTTATGGGTGGGATTTGGAGTAAGAAAACAATACTTCAACAAAAGCAAGAAAGATGGAAGTATGACTTCATATTAGTTTGTTTGTGATAAAGAAGGACTTCAGAAGCCAGATAAAAGAGACACATTAGCTACCAATCATAGGCTTGAAACTAGAATTGATTGTAAATTAAAAGTTAACCTTGTAACGAATAAAAAGAATTTGACTATCAATGAGTTTGTAGATAGCCATAGTCATCCTTTGCAACTCTCAGAGACTACACATATATTAGTTTCTCATAACAACATATCCCAAGTTCATGCACATGATATTGAATTGACTCAAGACTCGGGATTGCAATAAAATGTTGTATTTCAATTAATTAACATGCATGTTAATGGTAGAACCAATCTCAATTTTACTCAGTCGGATGCCAAAATTTATCTACAGTTTAGAAGACAAAGCAATATGATTTACAAAGAAGTAGATTGTCTGTTGCAATATTTTCAACAGTAGTTGTTGGATACACACATGATCATTAATTATATGTTTTCCCTTGACACAACTTATTGTACGAATCATGCTCACAAACTACTTGTATTATTCTATATATTTAACAATTATAGGCAAACAATTGTGTTTAAAGTGAGATTAATGTATAATGAAACACTAAGTCTTTTTCAGAGATTGTTTGAGACATTTTTGGAAACTTTACTGATCAAGACCAAGCAATACCCAAAGCTTTAAGTGAGCATTTAATTTTCTTATCTTATGGTGTATATATGTATGTGTGTGTGTGTGTGTGTACAATAATACAAAATAATATTGTTTAATTTTTTTTCACAATTGAGTCGATGCTTGATGCTTGCCCCAATTTGCATACTTGGCACTTGATGCATAATGGAATTTAAACACCGAGGTAATATGATGAAAAATGGATCTTATTTCCTAACCGATTCTAAGAAATGCATGTATTAATATAACAATGAAGCCCAGTATGAAGCAACTTGGGCAAAAATACTTTTCAAACATGATGGTTACGAGAATAGTTGGTTGAAATTCATATATGTCATAAGCCAAAAATGGGCTACAAGTTATTGTTAGATTTTTTTAGTGAATATTTATGTAGATTTAATGTGGCTTTCATGACCATATAAAAGGACATAATCTACATGAAGTTTATATGATCAAAATGGTCATAAGATGTTTATAATTACCAATAATTAGGGATAGTTACTTAACCAAAGTCATGTACCTATTTAAATTATGAGATGTACATTAACTAAATTTAATGCACCTTTTGAGAGTTATGGTAGTTTTGTATATGGATGAACATCTTATATTAGTTATGTACATGAACAGTCTTCCACTTAATGACATGAAATAATGGGGTTCATGAATGTGAGAGGAAAGTGAAGAGCCAAGACTTTTTTATGGATTAAGTCTTAAAAGCTATATATGTGGGCTCTTGGCCCCTTTCTTCACTCATCACCTAAGTTTATATGACTCTCATTATCTAGAAAACATAATAGTTTGAATGAAAAGATAGAAGATTAAGGTACTATCATTTGCTCTTATTGTAAAGGTTTAGGATTTAAGGTTTAAGTCAAGTTTAAGGTTGATTCCATGACTCAGGGTATTCATTTATTTTATTTCATGTTAAAGGTATTCTGATTTATTTTCATATATTAATTTTTTTTCAAATGTTGTTGTTAGAATATGAATTGTTGTTATAGCTAAAGATCCAAAGTTTAAAATATTCTTAAAGACATTTTCACATTAGGCATGCAAAGCACACAATTCAATGAGAGCTTAAATTCCAATTTCAAAGCTTCCATGAAACCGAATATGGATATTGTATAATTCTTTAAACTTTTTGAATGAGTAATGAAGGAGAGACGGTATAATGTGTTAAAGAGTGAGTATGATGCTTGATGCAAGCTTGTAAGGTTAAGTTATCAATATTCATCCATTTTGAATCAAGTTGCACAAATCTATACGCATACATTTTTCAACTTATTCCAATAGGAATTTAACTTATTATTTGTTATCTCAATACGACATAAAAATGAAGATTAACCTATATTTGTGTATGTTTTATCCTTGACTAATCAGGAAGGTGAATGGCAAGTCTTATATGATCCTATTCAGAAGTTTGTCTCTTGTAGCTGTAGGAAGTTTAGGATGTTTGACATATTATGTAGCTATGTTTTAAAAGTTTTCATTACGTTAGATGTTGAAAAAGTGTTTGAACAATATATCCTAAAGTGATGGACGAGGAATGCATGTAATGGTATTTTGAATGATGCAGGGGGAAGGAGGTTAAGGGAAGCCCTAAGTTGCCTAGCATGCGATGGTACAAACAATTATGTTGCAGAGCAATTAGACTAGCATTTAAAGTTTGACACAACAGAATCTTTATGAGGAAACCGATTAACCTACAACCTTAGAAAGGTTTAAAGTGTCATGAGGAAACCAATTAGAACCTTCATGAAAAAGGTTTGGAGTGTCATGTTTAGCACCTCCTACATCTTATAAGGACCACCAAAGAAATGAGAATCAATTTAATTTTACAACATTCTTGATGGTAATTGTAATATAAGAGACATTTGTGTGTATTCAATGTCGTAGTTCTCATTTAACTACGTTTATTCCTATATATAAGAGTCATTAGAGGTTCCCATACAACCACTTCAAGATCAAGAAGTCCTTGCAAGTTTTTGCAATGATCAGCACTTTTATCATTTTTTTATATGCACAACACATATTTTTTGGGTTGAGTTTCTTCCTTTGTGTATATTAGGGATGCTCAATATTTGTATTTTTTGGGTTTAGTAAGCACTTGTATATATTGAGGGCACTCAGCACCTATAGTTTTTAGGGATATTAAGCATTAGTAAATATTCAGCAAATATATAAGGAACCAAAGAAATTGATATGTATTACTTCTAAAAGGTCAAAACAAATCACTGTTTCGGTCGTATGTTTATTCCTTATAATGTTACATTGCCTATTCTAATAGAGACTCGTAACACTGTAACAGAATACATTACATTATAACATTACAACATATTACAACATAACTTATAGAATGATTATACCTATTACAATAATGACTTGTATTACTATGACTTGACAATAGATTACATTACATTACAATTGCATAATGTTACTTTGGTTACTTGATGTGTCTTTAATTTGTTGCATGTATCTTCTTTCTTTGGTTGCTTGATATGGCTTAAATTTGCCACATACATATTCTTGTTTTAGTTGCTTGATGTGTCTCTAATTTGCTGCATGCATCTTCTTGCTTTGAGTGCCTGATATGTCTTCAATTTGTTGCATGTATCTTCTTGCTTTGGGTGTTTGATGTGTCTTTAATTTACTACATATACTTGGTTTTATATCTTAAGGTCACATAATCAAATAGGTCCTTCCCACATCTGTAGAGAAAGCTGACTAAGTCAAGATTAGGAAACTAAATTAAACCCACCATCTGTCTAACATAAAGCAACCAAATGAAGATTAGTCACTAAATATAAAACGAACAACTAAGATTGGGATCATAAAACCAAGTCTTTAAAAGATAACCCATAACATGGTAGCTAGCAAAGGTATTTTATTAGAAATAGATCATCCATTCATGACAATTGCTAGTCGAGGATGTACTAAAATGATTGAGGGCTTTTTAAGTTTAATGAGGGCTAACAATAGTAACTTTTTCTATGTTATGGGTACAACATAAATGTAGACTTCTATATGTTTTTTTAACTAACTCATGATTTCATAAAACAAAAACATATATTATCTTGGTTAATTCAAACAATGGTTAGAAAGAAAATCATTTGCATAAGTTCACCCTCCTTTCTAAACCAACTTATACCTTTAATATAATAATCTTGTCTAAATGCAAAAATAACTGACCAATTCTTCATAGGTTCCCTTGTTCTTGTAAAAAGACTAGTGCTTCTTGTCTGTATACCAATTATATCATTGGATGTTGCTATATCCAATTGTAGTTTTTCCAATATTTGTATATAAGCATGGAATTGTGCACTAACCTACAAACACATAACAATAATAAAGTATTTGAAATAATTTCCAATTGCCAATGTTTGAAATTAATATATCTATATACATGTACAATTCAATAGTTGTTAGAATTTGACAGCAACTTACCTATTTAAAGCAAATTACACTAATAGCAACTTACTTATTCTTTGTAGCAACATTAACATACAACTTTAAGCTTAGATGATAATTAAGTCAATGCCCACCACCTTAATATAATTTGCAAATGGATAAATTACGAGAAAATGTTATGTAAGGATCAAAAGAATATATGTAAACCAAAGGATATGTTGACTCACAACATTAGGCTACATTTCACAAGGTGACAATAATATATAAAAAATAGTGCCATAATATTGTACAAACTAAATGCTCTTTGGTAGGATCCATAACAACCTCTCTACATGTATCATTGCATATTGGAAAAGAAAAACACAAATTATAAAGCTCCAGTCCAAGCTTAAGAATTTTTAAAGATGATAATATAAGTATGTCAAATGTAATTAAAACACACAAAAAATTAGAGATAATGATTCACACCATAAACATGTCCAATCTTTTCACAAATAAATACATCTCTAATTTGATAGTAAGAGCATGTTTCCCCAAACTAAGCATGATCAGGCAACACAAGCAATGATATAATCGAACAAGATGTATGTTAATTATCACATATCGAACACCAAAGCAAAGAATAGAGGAACATGGGAAGATCACTAAAGCATGATGGCAACTATCTAAATTCCTCGCCTAAAAATATTGTAGCAATGATATTGCTTGAGGAAGACAATGACACAAATGATAGAGGCAACATAAAAACCCTACATACCTAACACGAAACTGAAGGAAGAATGATGAAGACGTTATCAAAGTGAGGAGGAAGAAGAAGAAGGCCTCAAGGATTCAACAAATGACAACATCTTAATGTGTAGATTTCTTTTAGTAAGAAAAAAGAGCTTATTAAAATGACATCATTTTGAGTAAAGGTTTGAGATGGCAAGATGCAGTCCTTTCGATGAATTTGATGGCACATAACCTTTATAGGAGATTCTTCTGTAATTAGCTCTACATGAGGGGATCTTAGCCCTAATTTGAGTAGTAAAAGTTTAAGAAAAACAATATTTACATATAATATATTTATTAAATAACTTAATAAAAATTGCTTATGAAACTTATGACATATTTGGTTTACTGATTTTGAGTGATGGAATAGGAATATAAAAGCAAGACATTCCTACCTCCATGTTTGATAAATTAATTTCTTTTCAATAATATTGAAAGTATATTTTCTATATTGACTTAAACTATAAGTTTTTAAAAGACCTTAACTTTAAGGTTAAAATTCTAATAATTATGATATGAATGACAACACATTTTTTTAATGTTAAGTTAAAGATTAGAAACCTTAACTTTTTAAGAAATAAATTATTTCATAAATTTAGTTATTTCAATGTTAAGAAAAGAAAATTATATTCAATGATAAAAGGCTCAATTTTGTTACTTTATGAAATTAGTTTTATCACTAAAATTAATGAATATGTATATATATATATATATATATATATATATATATGTAGCAAGTAAAGAAGACAAAAAGATAGCTTACTTGGCGAAGTGGAAAGCCATCATTTGACTACAATGTTGCATCGCTCATGCAACCTTATAAACAAGGAAATTTTCTTCTCTTTTTTTTTTTCCTTGACATCAAAAGACCATACTTTATTAAGAGTGAATGAAACTTGGTACATAATCCAAATAATGAAGATCAATAAGTGTAATGAAGCTCTAACAACATTATGAGCATCCATATTTCTTGTCTTCTTATCCACTTGCAAGAAATATTGTTACTATGAAAGAGAAGTTCTCTATAGTCTTCAATAATCTATCCAAACTTTGAAGTATCAAGGATATTCATAGTAATAACATTCCTCACCTCCAATGCATAAGTAAAAATGATACCTTATTTTAAGAGATTTTCACAAACCCAAGTAGGTGCTAGGAAGATAGTTGTAGCTTTACCACTCCTACAAGGATTCTCCCAATGAAAGACTTTACAACAGATTTGATTAAATCCTCATCAAGTTGCTTGAAGATGATGTTGAGGCCCCACTTCCTCACAACTACAAAGGTTGTAGCATCAGTATAGCATAGCCATGAAGGTGCATGTAATGTATTAGCGTTGGTGTTTGTATCCTCCCTCTGATTGATCATTTGGTGTCTTTCCTTGGCTCATTCTTTATTTATATGCCTTGGCAATTATCTATTTATCTATTTCATGTCTAATTAAACTATAATTTTTAATTAAATAGATTATAATTTAATCTAAAGTAATCTCTACTAACTTAAATACTATATTTCAAGCCCGACAATTTAAATAATCTAGTCATAAAATAATTTACTACTCAAAGCTAGGTACATACAAAAGATGCAGGATCAAAAATTTTGATTCAAAACAATTAACATGAGCTTGTTAAAAAGCATTTTTTTCACATAAAAACGACACGTCCTACACTAACTGTTAGTTGATAAATAATAATCAATTTAAAATTTTATTGAATTCAATAAAAATAAAATTTACTCTTTTAATTTATATATACATACATAATTTGACAAAAGACAATAATAAAGGTGAATAAGGTATTCAGGTTACCAAATAATATGAATTATAAATTTCGTAGAAAAAAATACTCAATATGCATTTACACTAATGGAGAATATTTTAATTAAAAAATTGGAAATTAGATTAAACTATATAATCTAAAAGTGAAGAAAAAAAATTAATATAGAGGGAATTGTAATTTTAACTTTTCAATTTTAAGTTTCTACCAAGTATAGAATATGCAACTTCTAAAAACAAAGATATGACATAGTTTACTTATTATAACAAAAACTTAGTCACGTGGTAAAAAGCAAATATTCTAATATTCTGATTTTGTATTTGAGAGTTAAAATTAGATGGATGAAAAATAAGAATACGAAAAGAAAAGGTGTCAGAAATAAAAAATAAAAATGAGAAAAGAAAGTAAAATAGAGAGGGGTGGTGGTGTCTCTAATAATTGCATCTTTATTGAGTTCCGTGTAGAATGAGTCACATCGGTCGACGCCACTCCACACTCCCTGTCAGTTCTCCTTAGACTCCTTTTTCTTTTCTCACTTTTCTTCCTTCCAACTTTGCCCCTCCACTTCATCCATTCTACACTCCCTGCCATTCTATCAAAACACTCAATTACCTACCCAACAGATTCTTATTTATAAATTTTAGTTTAATTTAGATTATTATTAAATAAAAATTTTAAAAATATAATTAATAATGGTCCATCCACAATAATCTAAGTGAACAAAACTAGAATAAATACTTCCGTTCGCTTAGTATCAGTTAAAAGTTTATGAGTGTTTTCATTTTAACAGTTGAGTTTATATTTCTATTTTGTAAAAATAATTAATTAGTTTATTTATAAAAAAGGTAACTTGTACCAAATTTCTTATAATTATTTGACGTCACGTTATTTTTTTTCCATTAAATCAGTTCACTTATCATTTTCTTACATTAAACTTATTGTTTTATCTTAAACGTATTAGTTTATGAACTTTTTGGTTTATAGTTATAGGCAATGCTGAAACCACAAAAAAAAAAGAAAAGAAAAAGAATCAGGAACGTCCATACTAAACAAACAAACAAACAATGAAATTAGAATTTTTAAAGTTAGGATTGTTTACAAATAGTTTCTTAAAATTTTTTAAATTAAAATTTGTTTAATTTTAACGTTATCAACACTAAGTGGAGTGTGGATCTATCAATTTTGCTTTAATACTATTAAATTAAACATCACATTAATTTTTTTTTTTTTTTATAATCGACATAATAAACTCTCATTTGCCTCTTATATAGCATATCCACCAAAAGTAAAAAAAAAAAATCCAAAAGAAAAATTTTGAGCTGGCACCAAATCTCTCTACGAATAATAAACATAAAGACTTATTTATTTAAACATAAAAATATACAAATTCATTTTCTCTTTTAAAAATATTTTAATATTATTTATAACCCAGAATTTTTTAAAAAAATTGCACTCTTTTTCAAAAAAATTATACCTAACTTAACATAATGATGAAATGACTGAGTAAATGCTAGAATGAAAAACAGAATGGCAATTTGCGAATTTAAATGATATAAGAAGCTATTAAAAGTGGCTAATACAACGTAGAAATCATCTTTTGAAGTAATTTAATTCAGTGGTTGTAAAAGTAAGTCAATGCCTGATTGGAGGATGATTAATATGATTATTGAAACAAGAGCTGAAGTGCAGGCAAAAAGCAAAAGATTAGGGACGGTGATGGCAGAGACGCAGAGGATGATGAAAAAAGAAAAAGCGACAGCGTTTGTGAATATTTGACCAAGGAGAGGGCTTTTTGGGACATTCACTCCAAATATTCGGGAATCATCAATTTCTCCGACCCAGTGAGCGTGTTCCTGTGTAACACAGCATAGCAAGGAGGAGCCTCTGCTCCCATCTTCAAACGCAAATAAACAAACATGGTTTCCGAAACCTCCCTTTCCTCTTCAAAACGCTCACCAACTACTCCTAAGCTCTCCAACTCCTTCACTACTCGGTACTACTTCATTTTCTTTCTATGTCTGCATCTCTAACTTCAACAATTATGTATCCATGTGCTTGTACAACAATAATGTGTCTTCTGCTTGTTTTCTCCGTGGTTTCATTAAATTTTAGGCTCAATTCTGTCTCGAGGTATGCCTCACACATTGTTTAATTGCTTGGTGGTTGATTTTATGAAATCATTCTTGCCCAGTTTCGTCTGGTTTTGGTTGTCAAATCTTATATAATATCATGTAATCGGTATTAAATTATTTTCGTTCAACTTCCTGCAAAGAAACTCAAGCACCAACAATTGCATGTTCGGAAGTTGAAACATAATACCTTATATGTTCGGTCTACAAAATCATGGTCTTAAGGCAGCTGGTTTTTATGGTGTATTCTGTGTGTGCAACAAGTTCTTATGACCAATCTTATTAGATTTAAGTGAACAAACTTAAAAAACTTAATCCTTTTTGCGCAGTGGCTGTATTGAAACTTAAAAATAGTAGCTTTCAATTGTGTAATTGGACTGGTTTTGCATTCTTCTTCTTCTTCTTCTTTTATGGTTCAGAATCAATTAGGAGTGTAAAAAAGAAAATAATTGAAAGAAACCTACATTTAAATATTTTTGGTTTTTTTAGGACACCCTGATTGACAAAATTGCTAATACAATAGTATAGTGAATGATTTACTTGCAAGTAAAGCAAACCAAATTAGAGTTTTATACCACTGTCTTTTTTATCTTTTGAAATATTGCTAACGAGTATTAATTTACCATTTAGGGAAAAAAGGGAACATTTGTGACAGTGCTTAGAACAAGAATATATTTAGTAAAGCTAGAGTCTGGACATAGTTAAAGAGAAGGAGGATCCATACCCCATTTCTGAGAAGTAGTTATTAATCAAAATATAGTTTTTTTTCTTCTTTTGAATGCTGTTTCTTCTTTAAATTTGATTACATAAGCCAGAAAGACAGCTCTGATATAACCCCTCCATTAAAAAAAGAATATTGTTAGATTACACTCTTCATTTTCTTCGTTGTGTTGGAGAAGTTTGAGAAGAAGAAACCAATAGATGCTGTGGACTTGTTAATCTGCTTTCCAGTATTGATAGATTTATGTGACAGTTCTCATGTGTTTATGTTTTTGTTTTAATGAAGAATTTTTGCTGATGTTGCTGGTGACATTACAATTGTTGTCGATGGGGAGTCATTTCTACTGCACAAGGTAAAATCTTCTTTACATGATACAGCTGAAAATTAGCTGCTCTAAAATTGGTTATATTTACTTACTAGTTTCAAATGCAAATTTTCAATAGTAAATTGTTATTGTGATAGCTTTGGAGTGGAAAAGTTTTCTTCTTTGTCAATAGCTCTGATTTGGGATACAATAAACCTTTGATCGTAAAATCCCAGTAGCTAACAATCAAGGGGACATCCTTGAACTAACCTGTTTCTTTTTGTGCCACTATATGAAGTTTCCCCTGGTTTCTCTGAGTGGGAAGATCCGAAAGATGGTTGCTGATGTTAGGGGTTCCAACATTTCCAACATGGAGCTCCACAACTTCCCAGGAGGACACCAAACATTTGAACTTGCCATGAAGTTCTGTTATGGCATGAATTTCGAGATTACAACTGTTAACGTTGCTCGCTTACGCTGTGCTGCTGAATACTTGGAAATGACAGAAGATTATCGGGACCAAAACCTCGTGGCAAGAACAGAAACTTACCTAAACGAGGTTGTCTTTCAAAATCTTCAGAAGTCACTGGAAGTACTATCCACCTGCGAGATGTTACCTATGATAGGTGAGGATGTGGAAATTACAAGTAGATGTGTGGAAGCCATCGCAATGAATGCTTGCCAGGAGCAACTAGTTTTAGGTTTATCTCGACTGGATTGTGATAATAATAAATCTAAAGAACTTAAGGAAGGTTCTTGTATTGAGTGGTGGGTGGAAGATTTGTCAATACTGAGTATAGATTTCTTTCAGAGAGTTATTTGTGTAATGGGGAGAATGGGGGTCCGATCAGACAGCATCATTGCTTGTTTGATGCATTATGCTCAAACATCCTTGAAGGGTATTGGAAAATGTCAGATTTGGAATCCAGCAAGGTTAAAACCAAGTCCCAATATAGTAGAAAACGATCAGAGGACAATTGTGGAAACTCTTGTTAGTCTAATGCCAACAAACAACAAAAGCTGTCCAAATATTCCTCTGTCCTTTTTGTTTGGGATGTTGAAGATGGCAATCATGTTGGGTGCTACCATTCCATGTAGGCTTGAGCTCGAAAGGAGGATATCGTTGAGGTTGGAAATGGTATCGTTAGATGATCTGCTCATACCATCTGTAGTACAGAGTGGGGATTCATTGTTTGACGTGGATACTGTTCATAGGATACTTGTGAGTTTCTTGCAGAGGATTGAAGGGGAAGAAACTGAAGATTGTGGTGGGTATGAATCTGATGGGTTAGGGTCTCCTGGCCATGGTTCTCTGTTAAAAGTTGGGAGGCTTATTGATGCTTATTTAGCTGAAATTGCTCCTGATCCATACTTGAATCTTCAGAAATTCATTGCTTTAATTGAGATACTCCCTGATTATGCTCGTGTTATTGATGATGGACTTTACAGAGCTATTGATATTTATCTCAAGGTATATCAGTTCTAAGGTTATCATTCTCCTGTCCCCACTTTCAAATGATGCAAAACTGTGTTGATTGAGGTCTTGGGAATGTTTTAACTTTTGCCTCCAGTGTTTTTTATATTAAGTCATAAACTTATGTTTGATTCTCCCTCAAAATAAAGTTCTTTCAAACTTATAAAGTCAATTATTGCCATTTTATATGTTAACTGAATTTTTTAAAATTACTGCCAAACACTTTATCAACCAATAATACTGAAAGTTGCACTTACAACACGAAAGTAGCACTTACAACACAGCTTTAGAAAAGTAACAGCATTTTCAAATAAACCCTGAGTTTTCTGTTTGTTCAGGCACATCCAGCTCTAACAGAACAAGAATGCAAGAAGCTGTGCAAGTACATAGACTGCCAGAAGCTGTCTCAAGAAGCGTCTAACCATGCAGCTCAGAATGACAGGCTTCCATTGCAGATGGTGGTGCAAGTTCTGTACTTTGAGCAGCTGAGGCTGAAGAATGCCTTGTCTGGGAGTTCAGGAGGAGGAGATGGCTTCCTCTCACAGAGAATGAGCAGTGGTGTTCCAAGTGCAGCCATGTCGCCTCGAGACAACTACGCTTCTCTGAGAAGAGAGAACAGGGAACTGAAGCTGGAGATTTCAAGAATGAGGGTGAGGCTGAGCGAGTTGGAGAAGGAGCAGATGTTTATGAAGCAAGGGATGATGGATAAAGGAGGAAATGGAAGAACGTTTTTTACTTCTCTTTCAAAGGGGATAGGGAGAATTGGGATTTTTAGCAGTCAAAGTGGAGGGAAGAGACAGAAACCAAGCAGAAAGTCACGTGGTTCAGAAGGGAAAAATGGTAGGAGTAGAAGGCACTCTGTCTCTTAGATATTGCTCTTGTGTTCGCCTTTTTTCAGGTGATCGTAAGTGTAAATGAGTTATTAGTTAAGAGTTTCTCATCATTCTTGTTCTTTTCTTTCACTATATATAATATATATATATATATATATATATATATGTTTTCAGCTAATACATTCGTTGCACCCAATATGATATTTGGGGTTTTAAATTAGAGATTATAACGTTTTTAGTTAGTGAGTATCCAATGAGTTGCTCATCATCCATTTCACCCAATAACATCAACGTTAGGAGAAAGTTCATCCAGGTGGAGTGAGGACAACTACGATATTATGAGGTTAACTGATATAGGATACTATCAAACTTATGTGTTTTTTAAAATCATGATCGATTTTATCTTATTTTGTTTCAATTATTGAAAAATACATGATGATATTATGAGGACATCATAAATATATATATATCTTCTCTCCAAGATGAGCACAAAGAGCGCATGAAGGATCTCATCAATAGTATTAGATGTTGAGATTTATAGACACATACTTCAAAAACTTTTTTTTTTGTTTCACAACGTTGGAGCAAGGTTAATTATGCGTGATCAATTTGTTATCTACTTGATTGTTGAACCCCAAGGAAATGAAGGATTTTTGGATCAGATATGACAGATGCCTTCCTGTTATTATTTCTCTTGCAGTTTAAAGATTATTTGGGAAAAAAAAAAAAAAAAACAGAACGAAGAAGGCAGACAAGGTGTAACTGAAGAGCTGAAAGGGAGAAACAAAAAACAAAAGGGGTATATTACTTTTGAACATGGTCCGACAAAGGCGTCAAATGATGTCTTGTCCCTGCTCTTCAACCTAGAATGCGCTTCCGGATCTGCAACCACAGTCACAACTGAGTACAACAATCATAACTTTGCTTTCACTAATCACTAGTTAAAGGAGTAAAATTAAGACTTAAGTTTTACAGAACTTTTCATATAATTTCTTTTTTAATAATGAATTAACCTTTTACTCAAGATGCATTTTTCTTCTTTAGTAGCAAGCTCACATGAAGAAAAAGAAAGAACAGAGTTCAATGTAACTGAGTTTACAAAAGCAGAGTCATCACTGAGTTTCAAGGGAGTCTGTTGAAGTCCTAACATGACACTTTAGTTTTATACTCAATATACTAATAAAGATATGCTAGCATCTTAGTAACTTTACTGTACCCAAATTATTTCATTGACCAAACCAATAGCATGAAAAATTTTCTGTGATATATATCCAATATGAAAGAGTGAAATAATATTTTTAATATAAAAAAGATCATTAAATATAATTTAGCAAAATTCTAACAAATAAGGGCAATCAACTATAAAATAAAGGAAAGAACATAAAACATGCCTCTGGGAGTTTCTGACGGAAGATAACATCTAGCCTTGCGTCAAGAGTGTTCTCCAACACTATCTTCCCATCCTCCGATGCCAAAACTATTCCTCCCGAGCTTCATTTCAAACACACACTATTCAATTAACCTTATACAAATAACTTTACTCTCTTATAGCAATTCTCAGAGTCTACGAGATATCAAGCAGAATCAAGCACTTCATCATTTTGATTCAGATATCAGATGGTATTTAATATATTTGTGATCTAAAATAAAAAGAGGTCACAAGATGACACCATTTGAGCAATATGAGATATCACCCAATAGTCATCAAAACGAGAATAAAGTCACTATGCAATGTATGGTGTATTCAAAGGCGGATAAAAAGATAGTGATTGCATGAGAAGTGATATGAACGAGGAATCAAGTAGTGAAAAGGAGATACCAAAAAGGTTCATAGGAAGCAGTGGCGTCAGATTTTGGATTAGAAGGGAGATAAACACGCTCATCAAGGGTAACCTTCGGTGGTTGGACTTTGGCTTTCTCTGAGTATTCCTTTCTGGCTTCATCCAGTACTGACTCCACTAGCTTCCGATCAACCTCTCTGCATCGCAGTATCACCGACGGTTCTCTCAGCCTCACTAAACCCTGCATCAGTATAAAATACACCAACCCAAGTATTATATTATATTACGCTAACTTCCTTCAGTGACAATTTTAACGGTACAGTTCTCTGCATTCACTTATTGTTTTCAGCATTCTATATATTCACAAAGTGCAACATGGAACAACTAGACGACAAAGAGAGATGAACTGTGGTTGAGAGATTGATATAGACCTGGACAATCAAGGTTTTGAGCAGTTTCTTGTATACGTTCTTATCATCAGAGATACGTGAAAGCGCCTTGCTAGCAGATTCCTTTATGGAATTCACCACTTCATCTTGTGCTTGAAGTACTTTTATACGCGAAGCATTCAGCTGCATCGAGTATTCACTGCATTACACCCGTTGTATTACGCATTCAATTATCATATTTTCACTATAATACATGAAAGAATAAACATTCTTACGTGTCATTCTCATCCCATACAACGCATACATATATGTAGCAAACACTGTGTTAATGTATACATGTATAGGACCCCAAATGAAGAAAGAACTCACATCTTTTTACGAACGTCAACCTGTTTGGCTTTTCGCTCATACTCTTGTCTGATCTTTCTCTTCTCAGCTTCAAGTAACTGAAGCTTCTCGATGTTGAATTCCTATCATGGTTTGAATATGAAGTAATGAACTGACGTGTTATAAATTTCAAATAACTAGAAAACAACACACACATATATAATTTTATATATACCTCTTCGGCAGTGACGGAGATTTCGTTAGCTTTCTCCTCAGCCTCTTGGCGAATGAATCTGATCATCTGCTGGATCTGCCTTGATACATCTGCGTCGTTCATCTTTCCTTATGACTGTTTTTCAGCAGAAAGTTACGAACACAATAATGTTTTCTTGCTCCTGCTACTCCAAACCCAAGTGCATGTGAGAATGGAAGTGAATTTTTATTTTTATCTCCTAATTTATGTTTCAAAATCTAGGCCTAATTAAAGATGGAAAATTAAAATGAGATGTGAGAGAGAGAGAGAAAGGTAGCTACTTGGATTTTCATCCGTAAGATTATCAGTCAACAGCGATATTCAGGATTTGGATGTTGAACCAATCCAATCCACTATTCAAAAGGGTACAAGGAGAGGAAAAGGGACCTGATAGAAGATGAAGGGATGAAACAATATAAACTTGGTGGCAAATTTTAGAATTCCATAATATATTCTTCAAACTTTAAAAGATAACAAAATATATTTTTTTGAGAAAAATGCTTCGTTATTCAATAATTTATTACATTTTTATATTCATATATTAATTCTATAAAGAAAAGTACAAAATTAATCTATCACTTTTGCATTCTGTAATAATTTTACAAAGAAAATTATAAAATTAATTCTTTGTAAATTTAAATTTGTATAAAACTAATTTTTTTATTTGTATTAATAAAAAAATAATTTTACATATAATAAAATTTTTAAGGGACTAATTTGTCCCAATAATATGTAATGAATCAAATTATTAGAAAGTATAAAAGTGAAGACTAATTTGGTACTCCTCTCCAATTTTATAATTAAAATTTAATTTAAAGATACCAAAGATCCTAGCTTTTCTACGAAGAATTAAGGACAAACAACACTGGTCTTCTGAGTTGGGAGCTAGTGTTGTACAACACATGATACTAGATATTCTTAACTGTTGGGTCTAGAGTGACATCGTATTATTATCATCAATTATTTTGATCAAATTGTTGAAAATGCTCAACATGATGTGTTGTACAGGATTCCAACTCTAGCCTTTTATGCAGTTTATCTGTTGCTATTGTTATTTCCCAACGATTTAAAAACTGTTGCTAACAAATGTGTTGGGAAGTAATTTAGTGGAGTTTCTTTTTTTACTTCAGTATGCTATTAAAAAAATTAATGTTTACAACATTGTTCTTAAAAAAGCATTTGATTGAAATGTTTAATGTATATATCTTAATTTTATTTTTTTAGCAACTTACAATAAATCTTGAGGAGTTATTATAAAAATATTTTTTATTATTTAATTTTATAGGTGACTCACAATCATTGAAGGCAAGTCACCTCTAATATTATTTTTTAAATCAGATAGAACTCGCTATCAATGAAGGCAAGTTCCATGTGATATAATTATTCTAATAATAATAATAATAATAACTTGTTTAAAATGAATCGAACAAGTTATAACACTATTTAAATGAATTAAGATATAAAATAAATGAAGATATAAAATAAATGAAAACTATAATATTATACAAATAGCAAAGAATGAAATTTGATGTCACAACCACCAATTATATATATATATATATATAACACCTGAAATGTGACCAACACAAAAAAAAGAATAATTTTTAATTTTCACTTTAAAAACGAAAATCAAAATTTGGAGTCACCACCAAATTTTTTCAAGGAAATCCAATTTATAAGATAAGGTGATTTACAAATCAGGGATTGAGTTCAAGAGTCAATTGTTCATGAGGAAGGTGTTAAACACCCCACAACATTCTTTTTTAAGAATAATTACCCATAAGTTAATTATGTAGAACATGTATGGCTTTAATTTAAATTTTGATTACTTTTATCAATCACATGCCAAAAAAAAAAAGAATAGTAAATAAATTAAGAAAATAAAATAAGGAAAAAAATAAAATATTTACAAAGGCAGGCTTGACACAATATTAGAGTTTAATGCCTATGCACCCTTATAATAGAGATCACAGCCCATGTAGTTAGTCTTAAAAGCCGTGTCAATTGGTTGGTGGTTTTTATTTTTGTGAACATAACAAGATAGACAAAGTTTAATTAATTTTCATAAACAAAATGAATTTGTTCTTTTATTAATTAATTATTTTTTTTTATTTTTTTTCCTTTTGAAAAGGTTTAATTGATTATGGGTTGTTGGAACCCATATTTATTCAAAAGTATGCGACCCGAATGGAACTTGGATAAAACTTGAAGAAACACAGTATCTCACATGGTCTCATTAGTAGGTGCATGAGGAGGCACCAGGTCCAACACGACAACTATCGTTTAATTTTTAAATTCATGAGGATCTCACATAGCAACTTTAAAGAATAAAAGATAAATAAATAAACAAATAAATAAGAAAGTGTAAGAAATCAATTTTAAATATTTATTTATTTATTTTTATTCATTATATATAAAAAAAATAAACTTTTAAAGCCTATGAAGATTAAAGTCTCATATGGCCTATATTGGTTAATTTTTAAGTGTTTGAAGAGATTAATAATCACACACAGCAACTCCAAAATCTGAGACAGAAGAGTCAAATTATTTAGTAATTTTTTTAATTGGAAAGAACAAAATCATATTTTTTAGAACTAACAAAATCTAGTTTTAATATATGAAAATTTTGATTCAACACACGTTGTTGAAAGCCAAGTTCATTTTAAGAAAATGATTAATCGACAATGAATGAAACTAGAAGAGACATGAAGTCTCACATAGTTCCTACCAGTTGACTCTCAGGTGCTTAAGAAGACACTAAATCCCACAAAGCACCTCTAGAAATAAGATTAAAATGGAAATAAAATTAAATTATAATAAAAATCATAAGCATGTATATTAAGTGCAAGTATGTGCTTATGTTCAATTAACAATCATATTATTTCAAGCCCATTTTGCTAAGGTAGTGAATTTTTCGCATAACACGACTACGGAAAAAACAGAGAGCTACAACTGTATGATAGAAAAGCACCACACTATAGTTGAGCAATGCATAAAGCCATTCATGATGATTGAGTTTCCTTCTTCTTCTTCTTCTTCTTCTTCTTCTTTTTAATATGCTCCCAGCATATATTGATTCCAATAATGCAGAACAAAAACAACACATAACAAGATCTATTTCAAGCTTCATCAAATTATGATACAATATCGTGACTCAATACTACTAACAAAATTCATGAAGTGTAGCACTTTTGATAGATGGACAATTTTAAAAGCCCAAAAGTTTAATCAAAGTATCTTTTAGCATAAATAATGATTAGAACATAACTACTTCATTGAAAGAGAAGGCATCATGGCATATATGGGATTCATAAGCAAAAATCACTAATATTTGAACATGATTCAGGACTTGTCATCAAAACTCATAAGCTCAACCCATTATATATTTTCTGAACCCAACAAATTAAAAAAGAAAAGTGAGAGATTTGAAAGACTTATCTCCTAGTTCTCTATTTTAAACTTCACATTCTTTCTTTACATTTCCTTCCACTTTTGTTTTTTTTTGTTAACTTTCCAAGTTTGTTTTCTGTTCAACTCTTTCCCATATCTGCATATTGAATTCTTTCTTCATTTTTGCTCATGCCTTTTCCTTTAGAAAACTCTCCCATTCAATTTCTCTCTCTCTTTTCTAGTGTCTTCCTAACTTACCCACTTTTGCACAACTTTCCTACATTTTCCCATGTCTTTTAACATCAGAACATAGGTGTTTTTTTCCCTTTTAACAAACTCATTTCTCTTTCTTAGCCTTATCTGGTTTAGCCCCTTTCTGTCTCCTTGTGTTCCTATTTTCTGCCATTTTAGAAGCTAAGAATCGAAAAGAACTATTGTTTTACTCTCTTCCACTTTGTCTCCCCTCTTCTCAAGTTTTTTCGTTTTGCTTTTTTTTTTCTTCTTATCTTCACCCTCTGCCTTTTCTTCCCTACTGCCTGAGCTTTTTCTCTCCCTCCTCTTCTAGTTTTTTCTATTTTTCGAGCTCCATCTGCAGGTATCTTCCTCTCGTCTCTCTCTTTTTTAGTTATTCTTTCACTGCTCCCTCCTTCACTCTTTATTTGACTTCTCTGTTTATCCCTGTTCTTGTTGTGTGGAAGTAGAGGTGGTCAGCATCCCTAACCTCACACTCCTCTCTTGTCTCTCACTTTAGCTCTCTTACTTCTGAACTCTCTCTTAGCTTTTTTCTTTTTTTTTTTAATTTTCTCTTCAAGTTTCACGTTGTCACTCCTGTTTCTCTCCCCTCTTCTCTTTTTTCTTTGCTTTCCTTCTTCCTTAACCCAGCCCTCTTCCCTCCGTTTTTTACATTATATTTTGGTCCAATACTTAGCCTTACTCTTCATTCCCATTCTCCTATTTCGCTCATCTGTGTGTAGGTCTTCCTCCTATTTCTCTTTAGTCTCCATCTCATTCAATGCCACCATTTGGTTCCTCCCACGCTAACACTACCACAACCTTTTGCTATCCATAGTGTTGGCAGGAGCACACTTTCTTATATGTGCTACAGTGAGAATCAGTGTTGTTATGAAATAGGTCATCAAACCCCTTTTCTTTTTTATTGCTTCTCTTTCATTTTTTAATTTCTTAAAAAAACATGGCTTGTTTTTTATTCTTTATTTTTTCTTTTTATATTCAGATTTTTATTTGTGGCATTCACAACTCCTTATTATTGTTGTTTGTTTTTTAAATTAATTAAATTCTGATTATCTTTGGTCTATTTTTTTATATTGTTTTAACCAAATTTCTAATTCACTTAATTGAATTTTGCTTTATTCTTTTTTACATTTTGATCAATTGAGTCAATTTTATTCAATTCATTTTTTTTTTCTTTCTTTCTTCTTTTTTTATAAAAGAGAGTGTTCACAGTATATGTGTGTGTATCCAAAATAGCTTTCCTTAAATGAAGGAATTCTATTTGATTGATGAAGTCACTTTCACTACAAAAGAACAGAGACTTCGCAACACCACTTTTACAGCAGTCGACTATAACTATCACAAAACAAGCCATAATGACGGTAGGAGGTAACCATCATTAATTTAGTCATTTTACAACAATCAGGAAATAACCGTCATTAATTAATAGTCATCATTCTCGACCTTGCGACGGTTTATTTTTTACCCTTGCAATAACGTGTTTTTATAATGATTTTAACCAAGGTCTGTTAACTGTTGTAAAACCATGACACTGCAACGCTTATTTTGACCCTCGCAATAACATGTTTTTATGAAGATTTTAATTAGGGTTTATTAACCATTGCAAAACCATGACACTACAACTCTTATTTTAACCCTCACAATAACAAGTTTTTATAACAATTTTAACAAGGATTTGTTAACCATCACAAAACCATGACATTGCAATGCTTATTTTGACCCTTGCAATAATGTGCTTTTACAACGATTTTAACCAAGGTTTGTTAACCGTCACAAAGACATGCCACCGCAACAATTTCTACGAGGGTTTGTAAAAATGTCATCATTTCATTTGTGATGGTGGTTTCTGTGACGTTTTCATGGATCGTTGTTGAACTATATGACAATCACTACCCTCGCAAAAGCTATTTCAAAATTATTGCAAAATTTTTCTTTTCTTTTGTAGTGTTTTGATTAAATTTTTAGTTCTATGTGTGAAAACTCCTCAATTTTTTTTAACATAATTAGTTTTTATTAATTTTAGTGCTACATTAATAGCTCATTTACCTTTAACATGAGTGTTTTTATGGTTATATTTAGAGTATATATATTATATACTCTAAATATAACCATGAAAACACTCAAAATGTGAAAGAAAAATTATAGCACCATTCATATTCTCCGGCACTCACTATTCTTGGAAGATTACTAATCTTCTTCCATCATTGTTGTCACATTGTTCATCTCCTCCTCCTCCTTTCTTCTTTGGTTAGTTCAACTACCATGGCTTTAGCACAGCTAGTTCCTCTTCACTATTCCAGTAAGATTGCTTCTCGTTTAATATTGTGTCTAATTTTAACATGATACTTATTACAATACATTAAGTAATTTAATTTTCTACTAGCATTCATAAGTATCGTTCATCTAAAATATATAAGCATATATGAAAACTGACCAATTTGCTCAAGAGTTAGTTTGTAAATTTGTTAACTTATCATTATATATTCCTTTATTTTTTATTAATCCCCAAATTCACAATTCTATCTTTATTTCTAATTTATAAATTGATGTATTTAGGGAGTTATTAGGAAATAGAGAAAGTAAAGGAGGTAAGCTAACAAATTTATAATAGGCTTTGGAAATTCATACACAAAATTTAATAAGATATTGGGTTTAAAATATAAATGCAATAAATTATTTTAAGTTGATATACAATCTACATATTTTAACACATTATTATTACATGTTTTCATATGAACGTGCTAATAATAACAATGATATGTAATTTCATGCTCAAAGCAAGAGGAACCACAAGGAATCAAGTTACAAACAGGAACAATGAAAAGCATTTCTTTTTTTATTTAGATTTGAAGGAAAAGAACAAAAATAAAGAATAAATAATCACGATCAAATCAAATGATATCACCTGAATCAACTGAAGAGGATAAATACTAAGATAATGCAACTGCTCAAAAGAGGTAAAGACAAATAAAGGAACTTGGACAATATTATATAATTCATTCATTAAAAACTAAGATTATACAAAGTGTGTGACTAGCTCATTTAAATTATACTCTAACTAAAAATGCAAATGAAAATTAATGATTATCTTACTCAAAATATAAAATCAAATTCCTTTTCAAACAAAGGAAAACTAGTTAGATTATAGATAAAAGTAGAAAACCCAAGGATAACATAAGCCTATCAAAAGGATAACAATTAAAGTCTAATAAAAAGATCATTCAAAGTAATTTTAACTAAATTGTAAACAAATAATATTTTTTTAGCCCATTCTTTATTAAAAGACTTTTAAGATGCACCAAACATTTTATCTTTTAAAAATTGATATAAGATACCATTTGTAATGTTTATGTTTATATATATATATATATATATATATATATATATATATATCACGTATTGCATACTCTCATTCTAGCCAACGTAAACTGATCTTGTCATTATTTAAAGCAATTAAGTTATAAAAGTTGAGGATGAAACCCCCAGTCTTGGGTGAAGACTCCTCTGCATACTAAAAGAATTGCGGTCTACCTTTTAGTTGCTTCCGCCATGGTCAACCACTTCTTCCTTCTCGTCTAAAGCGTAAGGTTGTCTGCATGCTTGATTTTTTAATACTTTTTATACTAAAATTCCATTGAGGTTTGCCTTTTTACTCTTGCATGTGACTTCTTATGTCTGTTTTTACTTCTTTCTTATACTTTGTTTTACCCTATAGTCCTTATTGGTGGTCACTGTTTTACTACTCCATGGTACCTTTGCTTTTGCAGTTAGTAGAGTAGTAAATTTATGTGGCAACTAATTTGGTATACTAGTTCCAATAAAATCATTAAAAAAAAAAAATAGGGCCATCAAAAAAATTTTATTGAAACTAGTATACCAAATCAACTGCCACATAAATATACCAAGACTAACTAATAGTTTTTCTTGTCATTTAGTGCAGTGTTTATAGTCTTCCATATAGGGGAACATAAATTGTCTTCTTCTGTAAGATTATTAGGCAGTCTATCTCTTTCATTACTAGTCATATAGACAAACAAAAAAGGCTTACAAGAGGTATAAGTTAGACTATTGGTAGCTCAAGCTCTTAAGATGATGCTTTACTAGGTGACTCTTCTTTCTTTAGGTCTTGAGATGGATTGTATTTTGGAATTGACTAGAATATGGTCAACAATAATAGAAATACTAGCATACTTGCCTAGTGGCTCCTTAATAGACACTAAAACTATACCTGTGCATTGTTTAAACTTGACACTCCATGGTGCCTAAACGCTTAAAGGCGATTTTAGAGTCATAGGTAGAGAGCGTAACATTTGTCTCGTTGAGTTTGATGATCATGAGGATCAACAATTCCTGTTCGAAATTGGCCCTTAGTCTATACTAAATTTTCTACTTGTTCTTGACGAATGGAAACCTAACCTAAATATTGCAAGGGCTTCGAATTAAGCATACAGTTATATAGAGCAATTCTAGGGTCTCTTCCTTGAATATCTAAACGCAAATGTAGCTAGAATCTTAGGGGATATGGTAGGAGACACTATGTCTGTAGATGGGCAGTTACTATATACTAAGAACCTGAGGTTTCTAAGAGTTTGTGTATTCATTGACTCGAGTTTGCCTTTGCTAATGGTTGTGCTAATACAACTGGATAATGGTGAATTAACTTGGGTAGATTGCAAGTATGAAAGAAAGTTCAAAAGGTGTAGACAATGAGCGCATATAGGTCAAATTATTTGTGATTGTGACTGGAGTTTCCAACAAGTTAAAAAGGGTTAAGAAGCACTCAAGTCAAGAATCTTAGGGAGTTTTGATATTGATTTTATTAGGGACTTCAGGTTCCTTTTAATTTCAGAGTATTCTATTACATTCAAAAAAGGAGTGTTTGCTGATAAGCACCATAAATGTTCGATGGTTGGAAAAAGATGGAAGGTGGCTTTGATTATGTTCATGGAAATGAGCCTAATGACTTTACTCAGACTAATTAGAATAAGCCATCTAGTAGTAACTTTATTAGTGCTCATTTGAACTCTTTGTCCTCAGACTCTTCAAATAATTTAAACTCTGAAGATTCTAATCCTCTTAACCTGGATCGTTATGATACTAATCATAAAGACTAGCAGGATAGATGAAATGATCAGGCACCTTCGAGCGCACGTCCTCTTGGCTTCTGTGAAGCCCATCCCTATGTTCATTGTTCCTATGAATTGGGTAACTTTGATAATAATAATAATAATAATAATAATAATAATAATAATAATAATAATAATTCTCATTTTTTATCTATTGACCCTTGTTTGCAGGAAAATTTAGCTGAGCCTTTTAATAGCCCATCATTAGATATATTCTGCATGGATGTGGATAATACTCCAAACATTAATGTGACTGCCCACTGTGACAATGATGAGGATGATTTTTTGTTTGATTGTCTTGACTCACATATACCTTCTAAAATAGCTCATATGCAGATTAACTCTCATGAAATTAGAGACATGGATTGTGATCTTACTCTCTCATCGATGAAGCCTTCATTAGACTTTATTTCACTTTTTGATGATTTGATTGCAGATGAAAATGATGCCCATCCTGAGATGCTCTCATATGAAGATTTAATTCCTCAATCCATTATAAAAAGCTCTCTCGCTATGATTCCATCTTAGCTTGAATTCAAGAACTTTTTCAAAGATACAATGGTCCAGAAGTCACTACATAACTTTGAAGACTTGACTCACCTTGAATTATATTAGCATGAGATCAAAGCTAGCGAACTCTTGTACCTTCCTCTATCAGTAATTGGTCTTCTGAGCCGGTGGGACTCACTTTTATAGGGTCACGATGATTTTAATTAGAATGTAGGCCTTATAACTAAACTAGACCCTGGTAGCTCTATTATTTGGCAAGCTTGGCCCAGTCTTTCTCCTTCATCTCCCATTTTGTGCGTAAACAGATCATATGTTGTATAGCGGATCTATTATATATGGATGATCCATTGTTTTAAAAAAATTTAACAAAGAATAATTAAAAAAAAAATTTTGGATGAAAAGTCGTACCCTGACTCATTTTGTGTTGGGCCTATAATTATCTTTGTTATAGTCCTGATAATGTTGCTAATATAGCTTAGGCTCTTTCAATGAAATTTTTTGCAATATGCTGTATAAAAATTTAGATTTCACTTCCTGGAAGAAATCTGCTATTTATGGTTTTCTCTTATGCGTAAAATTTGTCATTTCTCTACTAAGCATTACGTTCAGTGCCAGCTACTTTCTTTAACTTTTCTATCTAATTCTAAGACGGATGTTATGGTTCTCGAGCAAGATAATACAAATGATAAGACTTTGATTAAGTTTCTACCACTAAAGAAAAGGAAAAAGCCAAATGCTATTAGAAGCCCTTACAAAAAAAATCATGAAGGTGACGCTGGATATATTGGAAACTATAGCTAAAGAAGAGGAAGATCATCATGGAAAGCAATTAGGAACCTTTTTTGTAAATGATCTGAAGGTTTAGGAAGCTACCCACTTAAAGCTTCCCCACAGCCAATGAATGTGCTCAGTTGGAATTGTGGTCTAAGAAAAACCACAGTAGTTCAAAGACTCAAAAAGTTTGTTTGTAAATATTCCTCTAGTCTTTGTTTCTAATTGAAACCAAGTTATCTATAAATAGTGTGAAAAATAAAATATCCTTTTTTTTTTACTATTTTGATATGTTTAGTATTGATTCAATTGGCAAAAGTGATGGCATAGCCCTTGCATGGAAAGAAATATTAATTGTTTTGTTTTAGATAATAGTCCTAATTAGATACATGTTAAAATTTCAAATCAAATAAATTGTGACTTATTAATCACATTTATATATGGTTTTCCTAAGCTAAATCAGTGACACATCCTAAGGGAATGGTTGAAAGGAAATGCTTCTGTCATTGATGGACCTTGGTTGCTTTTAGGGGACTTTAATTAGGCATGTTTACCTTATGATAAATTTGGTAGTTCTTTTAAAAATATCAAGAGTTTCTCAATTCAATTATGTTATTAATCAGTGTCAACTCATTGATCTTCTTCTAAAAAGGCAATGGTTCTCTTAGACAAATAATAGTAAAGGTGATCAAGAAATTTTGGAAAGGCTAGACAAAGCTTTCTATAAATCTTCATGGTTGCAGTCCTTTCCAAAAACAACTTTCACAATTCTCCTAATAGTTGCTTCAGATCACTCTCCTTTTGTTCTTTCATTAAGCCAAGCACAAACTAAGAAAAAAAGGTTATTTAAATTTAAGCTCTTTTGGCTAAAATTTGATTAGTACAAGAAAATAGTCTCTAAGGTTTAGAAGCAATATATTTAAGGATCCCCTTCCTTTATTATTCATAGAAAATTACAAATCACTATGTCATCTCTTCTTGCACAAAATAATCAATCTATTGGTTACATTCCTTGAAAGATCAAGAAATTGGAAAATAATCTCCAAAATATTTAAGATAATACACCTATCTCTACTAATCACTCATCATCTCAAGAGAAAAAAGTTAGAAGCCTACTTGAATTTTATTATGATTGTAAGAAAATGATTTGGGCCTAGAGAGCAAGATAAACCTGGTTAATTCAAGGAGACAAAAATACAAGATACTTTCACTTCTTGTCTACAAAAAGAAAATACTCTAACTTTATACATCGCTTTTTGAACCAAAATGGTAATTAGTTTGAAGGACAACATAATCTTAAATGCTTAGATGTTGATTAATTTCAGGCAATGTACTCTCCTGATGTTAATGCAGAAAGCACCGAGATCAACTCCTGGCTTAATCAATTAGATGTGCTAACTTTGTTTGATGCTCATATAGCTGCTTTGAATTCTCCCTTTAGTCTATCTAAAATTAACGTAGATATGTTTAATCTCCCCTCTAATAGCGCTCCTGGCCCTGATGGTTTCAATGCTAGATTCTATCAAGAATTTTAGGACTCTATTGCACATGGTCTTTTTAACATGATACACTTGGCTTATTCTATTGGCTGCATTTTAAAAAACATCAATATGCCATTGTTCCCAAAGCAGAGAAAACTCAATCTCTTAAAGATTATAGACTTATAAGCTTGTGCATTGTTATTTATAAAATTCTTTTAAAGCTCTTGTGTAGCATAATCTCTCTCATTCTTGATGATTACATAGCTTCCAATCAGAGTGCATTCATTAAAGGTAAGCTCATTACTAATTTAATATACGAAAGGGAGGAAGACTATATGTGTATATTAAAGCCTTTGATAACATTTCTTGGAATTTTCTTAAGGACATTTTGATCATAATGAACTTCCTTCCCAATTTGATCTAGATCATAATGCAATGTGTTTACACTATCAATTATTAGATTCTAATCAATGCTCCATAACTAATGTTTTTAAGCCTAAATGTGGTCTGCATCAGGGATATCCTCTCTCTCCTTATCTATTTATTCTCTGCTTGAACATCCATTCTTGTCTTATAGTAGATAAGAAAAGACATGGGCCTTGGAAATATGTTAAAATTGGAGAATCTATTCTTTCCATTTCACACTTAATGTATGTAGATGATACCATTCTTTTCTTCAAGGCCTTTACTGTTATGTGTAATAAAGTGTAGGAGTTATTGAATCTATTTTCTACCTTCTTTGGTCTTAATATCAATTATAAAAGGTCTCTTCTAGTTTTTAGTCCAAATACTCCCCACTGTATCAAGAAAATTATGGCAAATACATTAAAGATTAAATACTCTAGAAGGTTGGGGAAGTATTTAGGTACTTAGGTTGATGTTGATTGAAAAAATATAAAATTTACAAAGAACTAGTTAGAAAAATGGATTATAAGCTCTCATTTGGAAATCAAAATTGCTCTCTCAAGCTGGCAAACTAACTCTCATTCGCTCTGTTCTTAATTCCAGCTTAATTTACCAATTGTCATGTTTCTAGCTACCTAAGAAGTATCGTTCAAAAATTGAATTGAGTACATCCAATTTTCTCTAAGGTTTTAATAAAGGAAACCTTGTATCCATTTGTGCTCTCACTAATGCTGGGGGTCTTGGAATTAGACAAATTGCTCCATTCAATCCCAGTCTCTTGGCTAAATAGGTTTAGAAGGTTGTTGATCTTAGCAATCATTCCTTATATACTAAAGTTATGAGATCAAAATATTGTGATTTGAATCTTCTTGGGGGTTTTAGTGCCTAGATTAAGTTACTCTTGGATGTGGCATAGCATATTAAATCTCAAAGTATCATATTGGATAATTTAAAATGGAGGGTTGGAAATGGATCTTCAATTCCAATCAACCACTGCTATTGGTGGCTAATGCAGTTAGGTCCTCAAAATGGTATCACTAAGGTTTTACAAAATGCTAGGTATTGTGGAAAATCAAACTCCCATTTAAATTCTTGATTTTTGCTCAGTGTCTTTTTTCTAAAGCTCTTCCAATAAGTGAAATTTTGAAAAATCATCGTACTGGATTCAGTTTCCCTGGCTACTTTTGTAATAAAGCACCAGAATCCCTAAACCACCTTTTTATTCAATGCTTTTTCTCTAGAGCTTTATGGTTTGCTTCGCCCCTATGTTAGGAATCGAGGCATTAAACAATAATATGAAATAATGAGAAAAGGTGAATTGAGACTAGATATTTACGTGGAAAAACCATGGATAAGAATGGGAAGGACCTTCACTAACTCAAGAGATTATACAATGTTTCTTTGAATGTGAGGAAAAAATAATCAAACCCTCTAAAAAACAAAAGAACAAACAATTCTCTTTATCTCAAGTGGTAGAACTACTGCTCACTCACTTAATAAAGGAGATATCACTACTCTTACAATTATTCACACTCCAATGTCAAAACCTAAAGGGAAAGGCCATATTTATAAGCATCCTCTTCAAAAATTTTCAACTACCTTATCTTCCACTTTGTCAAAAGTGGCAACCAATTTTTAATCAACTTTATTTTTTTCAAAAAGTGGTAACAAAATCTCTACCATCTTTTCTTCATTATCAAAAAGTAGTCATCAAATGCCTTTACCTTTTTGACAATCTCCCACATAAAGTTAAATTTGGTGGGTTCAAAGTATTATCTTCTCTTGTCATCTCTTATTGCTCACGTCTCTGCTAGGCCAATAAAGGATCTATACCATATGAACTTATTAGTGTTCACTGGCTTTGTCAGTGAATCTGTTAAGTTATCTTTAGTATAAATATTCTACATTTTCACACTTTCTTCTTCCACTCTTTCTCAAACAAAGTGATATTAAACTCGTATGTGTTTTTTCTTAGAATGGAATGTTTGATTATTTGCCAAGTGGAGATCACTTTGATTATAACAAAATAGTGTAATTTTCCCATGATCATACCTGAGCTTCTTCAATAGTATCTGCAACTAGATTATTTCTTTGCTAGCTTGCGTAACTACAATATATTCTATCTCTATTGTTGAAATAGCCACAATAAGTTGAAGTTTTGAAACCCAACTTATAGCTCTACCTGCAAGAATAAACACATAACCACTAGTTGATTTACTATTGTCAAAATCACCTACAAAATCTGAATTTGTATAGCCTTTGATAGAGAAATCTAATCCTTCATAATGCAATGCAACAACTATGTTCCTTTTAATGTATCTTGGAACACTTTTTACAACATTCTAATGCTCTTAGCTAGGATTTTCCATATATCGACTAACCACTCTCATTGCTTGTGTAATGTCAAGTCTTGTGTAAATCATAGCAAACATTAAGCTATCCACTGCTAATATGTATGGTACTTGAGATATTTCCTTCCTCTCTTCTTCACTGCTAGGACTCACACTTAAATATAACTTGAAATTAATGGGAAGTAAGGTAGAAATTAGCTTATAATCTTACATATTTAAGTGTCGCATGATATTTTTTAAATAATTTTTTTGAGAAAGTTAAATCTTCCTGTTATTTCTGTCTCGATGAATTTGCATCCCTAAAATCTTATTTGTCAATCCCAAGTTCTTTATATCAAATTCCCTAACCAGTTGTGCCTTTAATTCATTGATGCAATCATAGTTAGAGTCTGTTACCAACATGTTGTCTACATACAAAACAGAATAATGAAATCACTTCTACCAAACCTCTTGATATGCACAAGAGTATGCATTAAGTTTGTTATATCTAAAGCTCATGATAAAGGAACCAAATCTCTTATACCAGCATCTTGGTGCCTATTTTAGATTGTACAGAGATTTAGTTAACCTGTAAATCACATTTTCTTTCCTTTTTTCTTTAAACCCTTTTAGTTATAGCATATATATATCTTCTACAAGTTCTCTATACAAAAAAGTTGTTGTCACATCTAATTGCTCTAAATGCAAATCAAATGTAGTGCACATAGCTAGGACCATTGTTAGTTTAACAACTACAGAAAATACCTCATTAAAGTCAATCCCTTCTTTTTGAGTGTATCCTTTCACCACCAGTCTGACATAATATCTTTTTACTTTGTCATTTCCATTACATTTGATTTTTTTAACCTATTTGTTCCCAATGGCTTACTATCCTTGAACCAGTGAAACAAGTTCCCATATTTTGTTTTTATGCAAGCCTTCCACTTCTTCGTGCATTGCTGTCATTCACATAAAAACATTTGGACTTGTTATAGCCTCTTGAAATGTCGATGGCTCTCCTTCCTCTATGAAAAGATATTATGCATCGTGGCTTGCCATAATATAATCTGAGTGCCATGATGATGTACTCCATTGACTAATTAACCATCAAACTTCCATGCTAGCCTCATTCAACTGTTGTTCCTCATGCTCTTGTTCTGCTTTAGATTAATTATTGTCTCCAGTTTGAATGGTAATGGTCTCTTTTGTAGCGCCACTTTTTTCTTCTTTATTTTAAAGCTCGTGTTCAACAAATATTACATCTCTGTTGACTACAACCTTATGGGTAATGGGATCCCATAGGTGAGACCCCTTAGCACCTTTAGCATAACCAAGGAATATGCATTTCTTAACTTTCATATCTAATTTTGATAATTCTTAAGGTTTGTACATTACATATGTCAAATATCCAAACACATGTAAAAATGAATAATCAATTAGCTTACCATTCCATATCTCCATAGGAGTTTTCAAACTAATAGCTATTGACAGTGATTGATTTATCACAAAACTAGCAGTTTTAACCACTTCTACCTAGAAAGACTTTTCTAATTTTGTAGTTCTTAACTTAGCTCTTGTTCTTTCTAAGAGACTTCTATCTGTCCTCTCAGCCACACCATTTTGTTAAGGTGTATCAACAACTGTGAACTACTTCTGAATACCTTTTTGTTTGTATAATGCTAAGAAGTCACTGTCTATGTACTCTCCTCCATTGTCTATCCTCATGAATTTGATCTTTCTTCCATATTCAAGTTCCACTCGTGATTTAAATTCCTTAAATATTTGAAATACATCAAACTTTTTCTTAATAAAGTACACCCATACTCTTCTAGAGTAATCATCAAGAAAGGATATAAAATATTTTGCATCTCCTAAAGATGTTATTGGTGATTCCCACACATAAGAATGAATCAAGTCTAATATGTATTTACTTTTAGCAATAGATATATCAAACTTAATCTATTATGTTTACTTTCAACACAATGCTCATAGAATGTTAAACTTACATTCTTGAGTCTTGGTAGGAAATTACGTTATGGAAGAATCTTCAATCCATGTTTTAACATGTGGCATAATCTACAATGCCACATTTTTACTGATTCTGCTTGGCAAGTAGAAGCAACAGATGCATCTCCTTGTTTCAACGTATCCCCTTGAAGCATGAATAATTTTGTAATGCTCTTTCTTGCCTTCATGACCATGAGTGCACCTTTGGTGACTTTCATAACCCCATTTTCAATTTGAGTTTTGAGTTCGAGGTCATCAAATTACCCAACAAACAATAAACTTTTCTTTAAACCCTTTACATATTGTACTTCTTGGACAATACAAATTGTGTCATCATGCATCTTTATCCTAATGGTCCCTATCCTAGCAAAATTTCCAAAGCATGATCGTTTCTCATATACAAATATCCATCAGAGATAGGCTTGTATGAATGAAACCAATCTCGTTAAGATGTTGTGTGCCATGTAGCTCCTAAATCCATTAACCAAGTTTTTAAAAACGGATCTCTTGTTAAACTAACTGTTGCTTTAACACATAAGATTCTGTCATCGTCAGAGGTATCAACAACATATCCTTTAGAAGTTGTTCCCGAAGTTTTCTCTCCATTTTTCTTGTTGTGCCAACAGTCTTTCTTTACGTGCCCTTTTTTTCTACCATAATAATAACATTTAATGTTTTTCTTGCTTCGTGACTTTGATCTTCTTTGGTTTTAACTCCCACTAGAGCAACATTTTCTAATCTCCCTCTTACCATCGATAATGCCTCTGCTTATTGAGAAGTAGTAACTTATCTTCTTTATTTTTGTGCCTAGATTCCTCTTTTATAATAGTAGCTACAACATCATTGAAAACAAAATTAGCTATAAAAGAGCAATTTGTTAAGTTAATGATCAGTTGATCATATGAATTTGGTAGATTTTGAAGTAAGAGCTATGCACATTCATTTTCTGTTATGTTGCAATTCAACAAGGAACGTTAGGAGAATAAAGTATTTAGATTGTTAATGTGTTCCATTACCATAGTGAACTCAGACATGTGAAGAGTGTACAATTTTCTCTTCAAAAATATTTTATTGTGGACTAACTTGACCTCATACAATCAGGTGAGTATGTTCCAAATTTCTTTTGTTGTTTACTTTTCTGCAATACTTGACAAGACTGAATCTGTTAATGCTAGAAGCAGGTTAACGATAGTACTATCGTCCATCTCTTTCCACTTGTCATCTTTGATTGCATCTAGTTTCTTACCAATTGCTACAATGCACTTGTCCTTCCTTATCATCGCCATCATCTTCAATTTCCATAGGGAGAAATTAATTCCATTGAATTTTTTAATCTCAAATCTTGTTGCCATAATGTTAGTAAGATAGTGCCAACAACCAAAGCTCTAATAACACTGTTAAGAATCGAGGCACTAGACAACAATATTAAAGAATGAGAAAAGAAGATTTGACATAAGATATTTACGTTGAAAACCCTTTTGTATGAGGGAAAAACCACAAATAAGAATGGGAAAAACCTTCATTAACTCAAGAGATTGTACAATATTTCTTTAAATATAAGGAGACAATACTCTCTCTCTCAAATATAACAAACCATACAATTCTCTCTCTCATTGAAGTGGAAGAACTATTGTTCACTCTCTTAATAAAGGAAATACCAATACTCTTACAATTCTTCACACTCCAATGCCAAACCCCAAAGGGAAATGTCATATTTATAGGTATCCTTTTCAAAATTTTTCAATAATCTTATCTTCTACTTTGTCAAAAGGTATCAACTTTATCTTTTACTTTTTTAAAAAGATCCAACTTTATTTTTCACTTTGGTAAAAAGTGTCAACCTTATCGTTTTTGTCAAAAGGTACCAACTTTATCATACACTTTGTCAAAAATGGCAACCAATTTTTTTTTTTGTCAAAAAGTGATAACAAAATTTTTACAATCTTTTTTTAATTGTCAAAAAATAGCCATCAAATTTGTCTTCTACCCTTTTTTACACCCTGTCCACCCGAGATGATTGCATTCTGGATCAAGACATTATTAGCTAAATGGAACAATGGTTCAATCAGTGAAAAGAGTACCTAGCAAGTTTAAAATATGTCACTAACTACGTTCTGATCACTTTATACATAATCTGGTTTTATAGGAACAAGCAGGTGCATAATGGTACTCGTGTTGATGCCCAACAAGCGGTTCACCAGACTCATCGAATGCTTTCAGAAATCAATGTTAGGAAATTATCAATTGCTCAGAAGTTACAGAGAAGTCAAATGTAGTGAAGCACTAGCTTGATACACTGAAATGGCTGGAGCAGTAATCTTCCAATAGTTAATGAAGGATGGACTGTCATAATAAGGACAAGCAAGCGTAAAGGTAGGTTGAAAGAAACTAAAGCCATCATAGATATCAATTTCAATGGCAACCTGATAAGAAGATGGGGTTCATAAAAAAAAACTTGTTGCTCAAAAGGCTCATTCCTAGTAATGCTCTCAGAACTAGTCTTCATCAGATCCTACAGCAGAAGATTACTACTAATGCAACTTCTCACCTAATTCAAGTTTTTTTCTTCTGTTAGCACTTCAAGAAGCTAGTCTCAGGGCACTTTCAGTCCTTTCTATCCCTTCAAGTCATCCGACAAGATATTCAAAACATTATCTGCAACTTTTCTAGGTTCAAGCTCTGTACTCTGCCTTGCAATATGGCAAATGCCCATTATCCATTGTATCTTATCATTTTTAGGTTTTTTAGCACTTCTAATTGTACTCTCTTGTAGTTACTTTGTCCTTTTCAGCAAAAATATATAAAAAAAAAAAAAAGCAATTAGGTTATAAATAAACCGCCATATTAGTCTCTCTAAAAGCTTTTCATTTAATGATGATGATAGCAGAATTAGAACATGTAATTAAACATGATTACGAATTGGGAGAATAAATAAATTAACAATTTGACCTGATGAAGATGACATTGTTGATTTAAATATTGATTGAGTCTAACAAGTTCAACCCACAATGCCTAGGAGCGTTCCTCAGAGTGTTTTTTATGGCAGAGAGAGAGTAAAAAAATTTAGTATATGAAAGCTAGAGTTTCAGTGCGTTATTTATAAGGTTTTATTTTAATAATATAATTAATCAATATTATTAAAATAAAATCCTCCAAAATCTTTAAAACAATTTCTTATTTAATTAATCAATCAAAATAAGCCCATTAAATCTCTCTCTGAGTAACAATATCAAATTAGTAATCTGACGGAATGATTACTAATACTCCTGGGCTGTGGATTGGATTTCTGCCCAGTGGGCTTGTGGATAATCGAACCCATCAGCGATTATCTACATATTAAAATTAAACACAGTCCATTCACAGTTTATAAATTATAACAATAATTGCCTAATTAGAATTAACAAGATACTAATCTAATAAAATAGTTAATGTTAATCCATAAAATATTAAAATTATTCTAACAATCTCCCACTTGGATAGCATTAATTAAATTATTAGGTCAATAAACAAATACATAATTAGGCAATTAATATTCACATAAACACATGGATATGTGTATATTTATAAACCATATAAAATTCAGAAATGAAACTACACACAAAGATCATTGAATCTGATAGGGAAACAAGTGATATTAACATTGTCATAAATTAGTTTCAATATCTGAATAGAATGGAATACAGAATGACATTTGAAGCATCATATTACAATGCAAAAGTCCCCTTAGGACTTAACTCTGAAATTTAGTGTTAAATTGTACCACAAAAGCCCTTTAAGGACTGAACTCAAAAATTTGGTGTCAAATTGCACTACAAAAGTCCCTTAAGGACTCAACTTATACTCCTACTAGACCAAGGCTACATCAAAATTCAACAAGACTCATATGAGTTATACAATTTGAATTACTCCTATGGGTAGGCATTGGTCAACAGATCCGTCATTATGCGCTCACTGCAAATGTGAACCATGCGAGTCTGAGATAACAAAAATTCAGAAATGAAATCATGAATCAAGGATATTAAATCCGATAAGGAAAACATTGTTATAAATGCTAGCAAAATTTCAATTTTGAATTATATCTAAAATTTTGGCATAAACAAAACATTGAATCCGATAAGGAAACAAATGTTATAAGTGCCAAAATATGCCAAAGTGTTCCTTAAGAACACAACTCAGACTCTCACTAAAACAACACATCAAAATTTGAATATATCCAAGAGTCATATGTTTCCAAAACTCTAATGGGTTTATATTGGTAAACGGATCACATAAAATGAGTTTGAGATATATAGATCTTCTCTCCAACAAAGAGGAATTGAGTGTCAAATTTTGATGCAACTGAAATTCTTGTAACTTTGATAGAAGTGTATAATAGAGTCATGTCACAACAAAATGGTCAAGACTTAAAATATACATATAACGGAAATTGATTTCCTTGACCATATTCCCTAACGAGTGACCATCACAAAACTAGCAACATACTCTTCACTTATATATATATGTAAGGCAATTGTAAATGTCCATTTGACATTTCTCAACAAAACAGCTCCTTCAAAAAAAAAATATATATATATATATATATATATATATATATAGATGTAATCAAAAGTGGGTTCATGATCATCATAATTGTCTTTGTAGCTTTCTAATGATCATGCCCATAATTACTTAAATATCTACCAAGCATACTAACAAAAAGAAAAAATTAATGTTCAAACGTGTGCACACCTGGGCCTATATATTAGGCTATTAATAATTGATTCACATGGAACTTTGCCTATCAAAGTTCTCTCTTCATCATTTAAGACATAACGATCTAAACAACCTATCACCACTCTGCATAAGTGCACAAGGAGTGCAAGAATAAATATTAAATTTCTTAAGCACTTGTTCAATATAGGTTGCTTGAGACAAACCAAGAATGCCACAAGATCTATCACGATGAATCTAACTTCATTTAAAAAAAAATCACCTAGATCTTTCATATCAAAGTGGCATGACAAAATGTGTTTTATCTCATTTAATAAGCACATTGAGTTACTAGCCAATAGGATGTCATCCACACACAACACATCCTCATACAAGTCTTCATCTGTGATTATAGTGCCTATACAACTAACTGTAATTGAACTTCCTTCCACTCCAAGAATGGTTTATTATTCTTATTGCTTTTCTTGAGTCTATATAGTTTCTTGCCATAGGCATTGCCTTTACTTTTCTTTCATTTTCAATTTCACATTTCTAGCCTTGTTGGATGAACCATGTGAAATATAGTTCATTAATTATGAGAATTCACCTTCTTTATTGATTCTTCCTCTTGGGTCATTTTGGACATTATATGATTAATAGACCACTCTAACTCTTGGGAATTATAAGTGATTCTCAACACCTCATATTCAACAGAAAGGGATTAGGGAACTCTATAAACTAGGTTGCTCTCATCCAAGTCCACATCTAGGATTTCAACTTGTTGTAGTAGTTAACAAGCTTCATCATGTGCTCACACACTCTTGACACTTCATCATAGTGAGTGTTATCTAGCAAAGAGAGATAATAGGCCCTTTTAAGTCTTATCAAACTTCTTAAATTTCTTACTAACTGCTTTGAGATATTCAATTGCGGTGTCCTACTTAGGAATACTTTGTCTGATAGTCTTCTCAATCGTATACTTAATGACAGTCAGACAAATCTTATTGGACTCATACCACTGCTTATGATAAGCCTTGTTAATAGCGCTAGACTCAACGGTGAGATCCGCTTGCTTAAATTCTCTCATACCTAAACCTCCATTGGTGATCACCAGATACATATTAAAAGACTCAATCCAATTATCATAGTCTATTCTGTTTAGAGTTTTCACCATAAATAGTTACAAGAACAGAGAAGCTGAGGGAAAACAAATGGGAAACATATAATTATGTTCTAGACACATAATTATATATATAACAAAGTTTCTGTAACAATACACAGTTTTACCAACTGTGTAACAAAATACTTATCATATCCTGCCTACGGGCTCGAATTATAATAAATCAAGAAAACTCATGCACACCAAGGAAGCTCATTATTGAGAGAAACGACACAAAATGCACCCACAATCTCCATATCGATAAGATATAAGAAACCATGAATACATCAATCAGTAAATCGCTGCTGACAAGCCACAAATAGGGCTTATTCACAAAATTAAATTGATAATGTCACATCGATAGGGCATGTCCATTATCAACATAATATTTACATATACTCTCTCTAGTGGACTTATCACAATATTCAGGCTCATCCCTGATAATGGTAATTAAATTATTCAAAAAAAAAATGTAGCAAATTAAATGACAAATACAGTATAAATTAATTTATAAAAGATATATCATCATGATTGGGCCCACGATAGGCGAGCACATAATCAATAGGTGTATGTGAACCAAAGTCATTTCAATTCCCGCACGCAACTTATTCCTTTTTACACATGTACTTAAATTAGGAATAAAATCTAATACTTAACGCAAAGAAATTGATTATAATTTATTTACACTTAATCAGGGCAAGTGAACTGAACATATTGTTCTGTATTATTTCTAGTCTTTACATAAAAATTTTTTTTAGGTCAAAATACCTTATCTACACATTATTTTGAGCTCTTAATTTTCAAAAAAAATTCAAAACTCTTATTTTCAGGGTTTAAAAAATTATGAAAAAATCATCATAATTTAGATCAGGGTGAGTGGAGCTAATTTCAAAAATTTAAAATTCATCTGACTGGCGGTGTGGCCTCGTCCACACGCACCTTCTTCAACCTCTAGCGGGTCGAATCGACCCGCCGATTTTCTGCTCCTCAGACTTCGAAACCGGGACCGTTTTAATCTTTTCAATTCAAAATTGGTTCATTGGTTCGAGATGGGGCACACCGTTGACCCAAGTTGACAGCCGTGACTGTCTCTGTTCGAATCACCGGCAACCACAACTACTTCGAATGGTGATAGGGAAAGAAAAATTCATGTCGAAAGGTGAGTTTCTTGTCGGCAATGGTGACCGAGGAAGGCAATGATCATTACAAAAATAAAAAATTTATAATCCTTAAAATGACTCTAATGAAGACGGGATCTAGAGAAATGGATTACAAAAAAAAAATTCATAATATACAAGAAAATTCACTCATCAAAATTCTTATCCTAAGCTTGTTATGGCTTACACAATATTTCCCTAGATATTTCAAAATATTTATCTAACCTCAATCTTCTCTAATTTAACCCTTCTTAGACCTTAAATGGGTTCATGGAAGGTCATGGTGACAAAATTTTAAGATAAATGACTATAGGGCAAAAGAGATTAGTTATACAATATTATAGTGTGTTCTAAACTCAACTATATTTTTACACCATAGCCAACCTTTTCTACCCTTACATTACCATGAAGACCATTCAAAAAGAAGAAGAAGGAAAAGGAAGAAGAAAAACTAAAATATGCTAAATCATGTTACAAAGACGATATTAGAGAAAGGAAATTTAAAAAATTTCATAGTCCATCAAATCGTGGCTCTGATACCATTTGATAGTGGAATTAGAACATGTAATTAGACATGATCACGAATTAGGAGAATAAATAAATTAACAATCTAACCTGATGAAAACGACATCATTGTTTTGAGTATTGGTTGAGTCTAACAAGTTCAACCCACAATGCCTAAGAGTGTTTCTCAGAGTGTTTTTTACAGCAGAGAGAGAGTGACAAAATTTAGTATATGAAAGCTAAGGCTTCAATGCGTTATTTATAAGGTTTTATTTTAATAATATAATTAATCAATATTATTAAAATAAAATCCTCCAAAATCTTTAAAACAATTCTTATTTAATTAATCAATCAAAATAAGCCCATTAAATCTTTGAGTAACAATATCAAATTAGTAATCTGACGGAATGATTACTAATACTTCTGGGCTTTGGATTGGATTTCTGCCTAGTGGGCTTGTGGATAATCGAACCCATCACCGATTATCTATATATTAAAATTAAATACAATCCATTCACAATTTATAAATTATAACATTAATTGTCTAATTAGAATTAACAAGATACTAATCTAATAAAATAGTTAATGCTAATCCATAAAATATTAAAACTATTCTAACATATGAGTACAATATTATAACGAATAGACAAAAGAGAGGTGTATTAAGGAATGAAATACATGGGATTGGGGAGCTTAAAAGTACGATTTCCCATAGAGTAACCTTGGAGATCGCTCCACTGGTCTCCCACGTTCCCCCATATTTTGTATCCTTCTCCTTCTATGTTCCTTCGTATCTCTGACTTGTATCCCACTGCACCTTTTCCCTTGTACTCTTCACTCCTGCACAACACACCACACAAGCCCTATATACATTCAAAATTCTATTCACAAATACTTTAGAATCACTTATTAATGGTTCAAATTATTGATCCTTGTTTTGTTTGCATATTGATGTACATTGCATGCATGGACGTTGACCGGGACTACACCATCCCATAAGAAAAAGTTAATCGTCATTGACTTTTAAAGTTGAATCGCGTGACTTTAAATTGGACTGGAAGAAGAAAAATCAGAGGATGAGAAATAACATGGTAAAATCCTTATTTTTTAAAGTTATTTGAGTTGAAATTTTTGACTGTACGTCTTGCATAATGATGAGTGGATAGAGACGGACAGAGCAATGCTTTCTGCCTTCAAGGAAGTTTCCTAAAGGTCAACAAACGTAATGAAAACATCAACTACTCGCTACTTGTCCAATTACATTTACAGGCTCAACAAAAACCATCAACTACTCTCTTCTTGTCTAATTACATTTACAAGGATATATCATATATGTAAGGATCAATAATTTAGAGCAATTAATTCTTTAATGCATTGATTATAGTATACATACATAAATTATGGTTTTTTTATAATATTTATGTATTACATTGTACCTAATGATTTTCTTCACATTTTATCCCTTGTTGCATGGTGTAAAATTTTATATGTAGTGTGTAATTCAATATTCTATTGATTGGTTCCTATTCTATTTAATCATTTTATTATGTTATCTAATATATATATTTATAAAAAAAATTTAACAAACATATATATGTATATAAATGTAAAATTGATAAATAATATCTTTCTAAAGCATTCATTTTTCACAATATTTTAAGGTTATTATTCGTATTAATTAAGTGAACAGTTTGAATTTTAAAATTACGACTTATCATAATTTTTAATCAAAATCAAAACAAAAAATAATATAAAATGGTTATGTATATATAAATATACATAGTAATAGAACAATTCCAATTTATAATTTGGAACATACATCACTAGATGTTAGGATGGATAATTAATGAGAGATCTGAATTAAAGAAAGACAAAAGCATATCTAACACATACCTTAAAAAAAGATGATGGTAACCAATGAAACCACGGCGATGCAAGTTGAGAGTGGTGACGTGTGCCATTGTGGCTTTGTCTCTCCCAGTGACCAGAAACACTTTGAATCCTCTGTCGACCAGCTCCTTAAACACCATCAACATTGCTGGGATTGCCTCACACTCTCCCTTCATTATCCACTCCTTGAATTTCCTCGAATCAAACTGCTCACACCCAAACCCGTTTGCTTTGTAATAACGGACGTTAGATATACACGTGTCGTCCACATCCATAACCCAAGCATCCCTCCCATCCTTCCCTACCTTAATCTCTTTCATATATATCAAAATCTGCTCTTTGATGAGCTCCAGATCGTGTTGGTATTGACCCCCCGTGATGTACGTTTCCACGTGCCCGTAGCACCGGAGGGGCACCGTCCGCCACGGCGCCACGTTGTTCGTCTCCACCGCCAGCCTCCAGCTCAGGCAGTACCCGTCGTTGTCGGACTCGATGAGATTCTGCTGCTGCTTCTGCTTCTGCTTCTGCTTATGCTTCTGCTGCTTCCCCAGTAAGGCCAAGAAAGTAACGAACCCCAACACTGCTCGTTGCAACATCATCTGTATATATAGATTAAAGCTTATGGTTACTCAAGAAACTTAGTTGAATTAATAAGAAGAGATAATATATATATATATATATATATATATATATATATATATATATATAGCTTGAAATTTGAATGGAGCAACTCAAGTGTGATATGAGAGAATGTACTATATGTTGCTCAGATGAGTTAAGGTGAGACTGAGAATTGAACATCAACAAAGTCTGATGATTGTAAGCTTACGCTTTTTCAGTTATAGGAGGGTAGCTGTATGCTTCGGTGCTGGTGATGGCGAAGAGTGAGGAGGTCCAAGTGAGTTTATATACAGTGAAGGGGAAGCTTCACGGCAATAAAGAGGAAATGCACCCCTGTACTTCCTTCTTTTTATAATATTATATTGTTGGATCGATGACTCCGTCTACGGGCCACTGCGTTTCAAAGACTTTTGTCAAAGGCTACCTAAAAGTCAAAGGCATTTTGTTTACTAGAATTGACATAATGCTTATAAGAATAAGAGAATGCGAATGAAAATAAAATATAAATATTAAAATATTATATAATTAAAAAAATAAATATTTTTTTTTAATTTTATTTGATTAGTAAATTATATTTAAAAATTAATTAGATAGTATATATATTTTATTATATTATTTTTTATTATAAAATTTTTTAAAAAAAAAGATAGACATTTTTTTTAATTATTAATTAATAATATAATTATATATTTAATTAATAATTTAATAATAAATTAAAAATAATAATTTAATATTCAATAAATAATAAATAATAATATATTAAATAATTCATAATAAAATAAAATAAATAATAATAATAAATTAGGCTTTTAATGTATTCCAGTGATATTTTTGTCTAAAAATTATTATAAGAATGACACTTTTATTAAATATATTTTTATTTTTAAAAAATTAATATTATTCTATAACTTTAGTTAAAGAGAGAATTTTTCTTTATACGAAGGAGATAAGACTCCCTAAAAAATAAAAATAAAAACTCAATCAACTAAATATAAGAATTATTTTTATTTTCTCATCTTAATTCTAACAATCATACGACTCGTTCATGCCTACAAGTTAAGAGGAAGAATCGTGCCCATTAACTATATATGAGTACTCTTATTCGCATTCATAGCTACAAGTTAAGAGGAAGAATCCTGCCCACTAGCTATATATGAGTACTCTTATTCCCAGTTTGTCTTCTTGAGGAGGAAACCCGGAACAAGCAATTTATAGTGCGCTTGTTTAGCATTTGATCACAGACTTACAAATCAGCTTCATTGAGTTTAATATTGATTTTTTTTTTTAATCACATTTTTTCTTTAGGTCTCAATTTGTGTTGTAATGAAAAATGCTTGTTAAATTCTAGACATAATTTACAGTCGTATAAATTCACTTTTGATCACCAAAATATATAATTTCACTTATTTGTTTTAGATGGCAAAAGTTTAGATACAGTTAGCAAGGTGGGGATAAGTTTCTACCTGTATGGCTCATAGATGGATTCCAATTTCCACCGCTAAACGGATATGGTGAAAATCTTATAAATTATTTGGACCATCAGATTTTATCTGATGGTCCAAATTCAAATTTTTTTTAGAAAAAACTTATGAAGATATATAAAATTATTTTTGCATATTTTAGATTTTTATACATAATGATATTTTATTAAAGAAAAAAATAAATTATTTTTAATAATTTATACTCTGTCCTTACATCTTAAGTTTATTTTTTCTGATAAAAAGAAAAAATATGACCAGGTTTTGAAAATTTATAATATATTATTTATATCTTATAATTTAATTTTTAACAATAAAAATATCATTGTGTATAAAAATAATGTAAAATATTCATAAATTTGTGTGCATTATCATATTTTTAAAAAAATTAATTTTTATTGAAATAAAAAAATTATTTGAAACAATTTAGACCATCAGATTTCATCATATAGTCCAAAGGATTTACAGGATTTTCTCCTTTAATCTATTTATAGGAGGAAATCTGAATCCCTCATAGATCCCTTAAAGATAGCCTCTTAACTGTAGAGTTTACTGTTTAATTTTAGTCGTCATAGCAAGATTTTAATTTTTTTTATAAATTTCAATAATTCAATTTTAATTGCCAATTCGAAATTTCTAAAATTAATTTAATGTTAATAAGCTATAAAAAAATCTAATTTGGTCTTTTAACGGTAGATTTTGCTGTTAATAAATTCTAATTATCAGATCAAGACTTTAATCTTTTATCAATTTCCATAACTTAATTTCAAATTTGAAGTTTTAAATCTGTATAATTAATTTAATATTGATAAACTATAAAAAATCTAAATTGGTCTTAGTACGTCCTTGGTCCCTATGCCCCAACATGCAACTTATCCTTACCAATTAATCTTCAGGGCCAGATAAAATTGTCAAGAGTGCTCTATACTTAGTCAAAAAAATTAAACTCTTTCCGATTACTTATTAAAAATCAATGCATCAACAAGGGGATATATATTAGTTAGATTCTGGGGAATTAGTTGATAGAAGGTAACGATATCTCACCCCTCATCAGAATCATCTGAAAAGAAAATTTTTTTTGGACAAAATCTCATCGAAAACATGAGATAAAATGAACACGATACAAAAAATTATTACAAAAAAATCAAAAGAGGAGGTCTAATTCATGCTATTATTTTATTTTTTTAAAAAATTGTCCTACGAAGGAGAGAGGAATTAGCGTGATCCGGCCATTAGTGACCCTTCAACGTTATCATGGGGCCGAGTGTCGCAATGTAGAGTGTTTTTAAATTTAAACTGTCGCACGCACCAGGAGTTCCGTTAGTCCTCACTACTTTCGATGTCGCTGTCCACAACTTGGAAGCACGTAATAATTTCCAACCAATAGAAGAGGACTGCATAGCTGACTTGATCCATGATTTATTGAGAAGGGAAATATTTTTTACCTTTTTTTTTTTCATTGATTTAATATAAAATAATACATTTTATGAATACATATACCATAAATTGAATACTATTAACAAAGTGCACTTTAAGTTTAATATCTTACTTATCAATTTATTTTTAATTTAATTCTTTTATCAATTTTAAATTTTTTACTAATTCTTAAATTAGTAAAGGACAGAAACAATAGTATCTTCATGATTGACAAAATAAATTAAGATTATAAATTACTAAAAGACCAATTTAAAGATTAATTTATAAAATAACAAAATTAGTGTTGTAATCAACATTAATATAAAAATTCCTTCAGCATAATATGAATTAGATGATAATACTCAGAAGAATCTCTAATAAAATATAATATTTTATTAATATTAAATTAATAAAAATTATTTTTTTATTCATAAACAATAACTAAAAAATCTCTGGTTACACGGAAAACAATGAAATCTACTCTCAAGCATAAACTGTCATAGTAGATCAGAATGCCAAAAAAGCAACGGGACCCAAGATATCTTTTTCCGTTGGTTTTTGGTAAACACTATAATAATCCAGACGAACTAGTGCAGACGTACAAGACACCAACAAAGAATATTACTACCATTATTTATCAAATTTAAGATACGAACATTATGGTATTTACTTTGTCATATTATGCCCTGGAAAATTAAACAATTTGAGAAAAGCAGAAGCCTGTAATACTTAGGCTCGGCTACGGCAGGCACTCTTCCACGAAACTAGACTACTAATATGATGACCGACATCAAATGAACCTTCCTCGATGGTATCAATCTTTCGGAGTCTTCGAGTCTTGACATCGTAACTGAAAAGTAACGTCGTCGAAGTGGGTACAAGTACTGTTTTGATAATCAGTTTTTGATCTATCCACACACAAAAAAATTCACACACAACTTCAATACCGCCCGTTGGATAATCTAAACATCCTATTTGATTATATAGAGTCCAATTTCCCGAGTCAGCGTCAAATATGTGCATTTGAAATCCTTCGCCCAGAAAAACAATGGAAGCAAGACGATCATCCATCTTTAAGTATTGTGGATACCATCGATGATGTCCTTGAGGAAGCGAAAACTGTCGAAATGATTCCCTATCAACATCCATCACAATCACTCGGTGCTCTGTAATCCAGTAGAGATCATTGCACCCAGTGTAAATAGGAGTGCATCTAAACTCAAAGTCACCGGGTTCTGAAGCAATTTCTGTCCAATAATTATCTTTTCCGAGTCTTAGAACATGCCAGTGGCTATAGCAAACTCCAGACCGAGTTAGGACACGAGATGCAAAGAGCTTGAATTCCCCAGTACGACGAACACATACTATGGCACATGGAGGGTACTTCAGCCTACCCACGAGTAATTTAGGAACACTAATAGCCTGCATGGTAGCAGGGTTTGCAACATGAAGATCTCCTGTAGCATATTTGCATAGCAGTATTAAGCCATCGCAACTATTCACAATTCGTCCTGGAAAATTAGGATTTAAAGTAGTGACTTCAAACTCCCCATTGTCTTTAATCTCCAAGAAACGGGCACCATAAGGATCCCTTATGCTTTGAAGGAAAATTCCAGGTTTTGCCATGCGGATGTGTGTCTTAACAAAATCAGACCTGCCAATCATCGAAGCCCAAAGTTTGCAAGTAAACCTCGCACTGCTATAGAGGCATTTAGCAGGAACCATAGTCAGAATACTAAACAAGGCATCTTCAGAGAGGCACACTAAGCCGTTATCCTTTTGGCTCTTGTTCTGAGACTGAGGGCAACTGCTGCTGCTGCAATTGTTCCTTCCATCATCTTTATTCTCTCTAGCCATTTTATGTTGTCTTAACAACTGTATTAACAATAAGTTAAACTATTATCAAAGATGTTACTTAAAACAGAAAACTGAATTTCAACTAAGTTTTAAAATAGCATCTCCACTCAAGAATTAGTCTCGCATATCCGTCACACACACATGTAAAGAAATCCTTATTGGCTCAAATGCACTATAAACTCTTCATTCTGAAGTTGAAGTTGAAGTTGCAAGATGCCTCCCAGATTGGAAGAAAACTTTCAAAGATTAAAACTATTACAGCTGCCATATATGAATTTAGATTATAAGAAAGAAAAAGAACCTGGAATATTTGAATTGGTTAGCAATGACAGTTCAAGCACCTATTAAAACTACGAATCATCAAGCAAGAAGTAAGACTAAGACATAGACAATAGCTACTGCTCCTTTGTACTGCATTTCTAATAATAACGTCTTCAGTTTCACCCAAAGTATTAGCCTATAAACTTCTTTATCTTGCACACACAAATTAATCAGAGTTCGCAGAATTAACATATGAAACTGAGAAGTGATATGATCTATAGGTCATCATTTTATTCTATCACTACCTTAAGTAGCACTATCTGCAATTATACTAAACTTTTTTTCTAGAGAATATTATGATTATTAAGCAATTATAATGAGGACAGGTACTGAGGCATGTGGGATATTGTTGACAAAAGTTACTGACCCTGAAGATATCTCCAACCCATTTGCCGCAGAGCAAGATAGATTGCAAAAGAATATATAAAGTAACCCTTTAGCACTCTACCATATTCAGAGTTTTGAGACAGCAGTTATAAGTTGCCAACAGCATGTAATGCTACAACAGTGTTGGATGGCGGGCCACGAAAGAAAAGTTGGTTGACCTAAGACAGGCCCTCATAGGTGAACCAAAAATATGCACCATCAAACTTTGAATTCTTTGAAAAGATTATTCAGTCACCCAGGTAGATACAGCTTTTCCAACACCATGTAATATAACAACTGTAAAGGATCAACAAAATGCTCTTCAGGAGGAGTTTCCAGGCAGTCAAAAAATGCATGCCATCAAACTCCAAACTTTTGGAAGAGATCTACTAACATTTAACAATAAAAGACTATGAGATCCGTAGAAACTAATTTAACTAAGGGCCAGGCAAATGCATCTCCAATGTAAGAGTAGTAGAACAACTATTAATTATGCAATCAACATGTGAAATCCTGTAAAAAAAACACTTTAAAAGAAGAAGAAGAAGAATTGGAGAAACACAGAAGATAAGCACATTTCAGTAATAGATTAGAGCTATGAATTGCTAGAAACTATTAAATAAGACTAAGTAGGAAAAATGAACATTCCTATTAAAAATTCCTTCCACCCAACTAGAAATGAGGTTCATTAGATCCAGATATGGTCTAAAAGGAAATTTGAGAAGGGAAATTTTCTACAAGGGGGAGAAAATCAAAGGTAAAGAATTTGCCGTGTCAATTTGCAAAAATACAAGCCATCCAACAAAGTTTGTAGGCATCATGAAAAAGAGATGGTATCCTCTGCGGGACCCCGCAAAGGAAGAGTGAAGAGAAATAAAATATGGGGAAAAAAATTAAGCAGGACAGCATGGTGCTGCCCCCCAGTGGGGATCCAGAGGGCATGAAAAACCTCAATCTCAAACCTGTCAGAAATTCGGAACAGTTCAGATAGATTGTTGCTTAAGTGCAACATATAAACATAATTACTGATAAGAGCCCAAATTGACAATTGGAGAGGAGAAGTATCTTTTCCATGATTGCCACTCAGCAACGGAAGTCAAAGACAATTATTAGAAACTTAATACACTATGTAACGAGCAATTAGAAGATTTTTCAAAGACATAGATCGATGAATTAAGTCATTATTGGGCAATCCAGTCAGTTAATACAAAGAATTGCTGCATTCCTGATTAATAAAATGAAAATTTGCTGTAGACAAATAGTATACGAACATGGATTCAACGAAAAGTATACAAGGCAAACAGAAATCCAAGCATAGGTGCATATACAGTGAAAATAATTCTGCGCCGAAGAATACTTGGAATTTAGCCGACGCAAGAACCTTGAAAAATGGAAAACAAAAATCAGATAAATCAACTGTAGTCCTTCGAATCAGCGAATAAACACAGCCATTAAGTTAATTAAAGAGACGATACACTCCGATACGAAAAAGTTTAATCTGAATTAACATGACAGAACTCGATCTTATTCTATCATACGAAAAGAAATCAAGCTTAAAATGAAGAAAAAGGCGGTACCAATAGGGGAGTGGGAGCCTTCGGGCCTGTTGCCTCCGAGTGTCAAAGACTAGGGTTTGGCAACACTCGACAACACGCCGTTTGATTCGATAGCTCTGCCACGACCCGTAGACTAAATTTATAACGGTTTCTTGAGTGACTCATTACAGTAAAAATAATAAATAATCAAAATTCTGAAATACAATTTTTATCCATTTAAATGCTTAAAGTACATTTTAAAAAATATATTATTTAAATAAATAATAAATTTTATTAAATAAAAATACTTTCAAATAAATATATTAAAATATATTTACAAATTTTAAAGTCTATGAACTTATTAAATATCTTTATTTTTATTTTAAAAGAAAATATTTACTCAATAATATTTTTTAAAAAGTAATAATAAAATAATAATAAATTCATTTACTTTATTTTATTTTTATCATTTTAAAAAATAAGATTAATAATTTTATAATTTCTAAAAATAAAAAATATTATTAATCATATAACTAACTTCTTTACGAACGAAAAAAGAAACGTGATGATATGATATTTTGAATAAGTAACTAGAATTATAATTAAAATAAAAAAAATTTCAAAAATTTAATAATAGAAGTATAATAGCTTTATTTACTTCCTTTTTATCCTTGTCACCGGGAAAAAAAAATATTAGTGATTTATAATTTTTAAAAAATAAAAAGTACTATTAATCATATAATTAATTTGGTTGTAGTGATGATATGATATTTTGAATATATAATTGGAATTATAATTAGAATAAAATAAAAAAATTTAAATTTTTGAATAAATTTATCAAAATATATTTATGAATTTAAATTCTATTAATTTATTAAATACTTTCAAGTTATTTTAACAAATTACTCAATAGATTTTTTTAATAAAATTTAACAATAAAATATAATAACTTTGTTTACTTCTTTCTTTTTATTCTCATCGAATGAGTGTTACATAAGTGTCAAATCATAATTGGAAAAGTAAATATCGTACACTTGGTAAACTAAAAGTATTAGTATGAATATTGATTAACGAAAATATTGAATTCAAAATTCTGTATTTCATCTATCTTAAAGTAAGACGTAAGAATTGAAACCGATTATATTATTAAGTAAATGAGGAAAAAATTATAATTATTCTAAATTATGATTTTTAAAGCTTCACGACCAAGTTCACTAGTTTTATTTTATTCTATTCTAATATTAATTCTAGTTACTTATTCAAAATATTATAACATCACTAAACAAATTAGTTATATGATTAATAATATTTTTTTGTTTTTGAAAAATTATAAAATTATTAATATTATTTTTTATAATGATAAAAAAAAAGAAAGTAATAAAAATTACTATACTTTTATTATTAATTTAAAAAAATTATTGAGAAAATCTTTTTAAATAAAAACAAGGATATTTAATAAGTTAAAAATTTTAAAATTTATAAATATATTTTAATATATTCATTTAAAAATATTTGTATTTAATGAATTTTATTATTTATTTAAACATTATTTTAAAAAAATACAGTGGAGGGAATAAGAGGGTGCCCCCTAGAATAAAATAATAAGTTTTTTGTTCAAATTCATTTTTTGGGAAGGAAAGAAGGATTGACGATAGAAATAGTACACGATAGAGCACGAAGTGATTCATTTCTCAAGGGACAAACTTTTATAGGCTTTCTCTAATATATGAAATTTTTTTAAAATCATAACATATTATTAAATTTAATTTTTGTATTAACATTTATAAGTATTATTAATTTAAAATGTATTAACATATAGTAAAATAAATTAATATTTTTTAAATTTCATACGACAAATAAATTAATTTAATTTAATCATGTTGAAGGTGGGATGTCTCGCTTTTAGGAAAATTAACGTTTGTATTCATTATTTGAACGAAACTTTCTTGTTATAGGTTAACGAATAAAATCGATCTACACAATTTACAAGTAGTTTCGTGTTATTTAATGTTTACCTTTTGTAAACACGCTAAAACATTACAATTTCAGAATTTTTATAGTGATTTCTATAAATAAATTAATATTATCATAATGTTCATCTTTTTTATTTCATTTACGCAATCTAAAAATATTTCATGCGTTGTGTTTTCACTTAACCATATAAGATAATTGATTCTTGTAACCTAAAGACCCATTTGATTATTAAAATCAAGGCAAGGAATGAGAATATAAATAAGAAATACTCATATTTCCATGTTTGGTTAATAAATTGAGTATTCATTCATATTTCTTATGGAATCTGTTCTTCCTCATATAAATGAGAGTTTTCTCTTTAACTAAAGCTATGGAATGAGATTAGTTTTCTGAGAATAAAAATATACTTCACGAAGTGTCCCAACTTATAATAATTTTTGAACAAAAATATCCTTATAATACATCAAAACCTTAATTTATTATTTATTATTAAATTATTATTCTAATTTATTATTCTTATTTTATTATTATTTATTTAATTTATTATTATATTCATTATTATATTATTAATTATATATTTATATTAATATATAATTATATTATTAATTAATAACTCAAATAAATGTTTGCCTTTTTCTTTTGTTTTATCATAAAGGATAATATAATAAAATATGTACACTATCTAATTGATTTTCATGTGTAATTTATTAACTTATCGAAGTAAAGGGCTCTCACTCCCGTTTCCATTCATATTCTCATTCTTATTATATCAATTCTAACAACCAAACGAATCCTAAGTTTGATGCTTATAAACAGAAGTATCGTTTTGTTTTGACTTATTATTAATTGTGTCTCAATTATTTTTCTTGTACTAATTTTATCTTATATATTGATTAAAAAAATTTCATATTGTTCTTAAATTTAGCTTCATCAATTAAATTAACAAAAAATAATGACGTATTGTTTTATGTGAACAGGTCAACCCTTATATTCTACATAATAGATTTGATCAACTTTCGTTTTCAACATGAAAGGAAAGTGTTTGCTTAGTAACAAGGAATTTGTGAATAAAAAGTTCGGGATAATGAGATCCAAAAGTTAGCATTTCGAGATTAAATAGTAATATTGTTATGAGAAAAAGTAATTATCATCCAATTTTATTATAGTGAAAAGTATTGTATCAATATTTTATAAAAATATATATTTTTGACAAATATTTTTTCAGTTGCATTATATAAATTCATGCAATTTAAAAAATTATTTTTTGATAAAAAAAACTTTGATGTCATGAGTTATATTAGGCAATTCCACGCAATCTATAGCATTCATTTTTTTTTTTATTATTAAAAAACTTATAAAATTATAAGAATTCTAATAAAAATCATATAAAATTATCAAATTTTTACTTATTTATTTAAATAATAGTATAAAATTTCATTTATACTAATAGAATAATATTAAAAATAAAAATTTGCAATAAAAAAGTTTCACAATATTATTATAGCAATAAATTAATTCTAACAAAAGTAATTTAAAATTATGTGATAATAAGTATTAATTGGTGAACAGGTAAATAGTTAGAATTGCCTACTTACATATAACAAATTTTACAGAAATTCAAAAATAAATAAGTATAATATATTTGGATTTTATTGATTATTTTGTTTTATTTTTATAGGCCTTCTTACTAAGTACAATTATTTGTGAGTTACTCTAGTGCCTTTTGTAAGCTTCTTCTTTTGTTTTTTGTGTTGAAACTTGTATAATTTTTCTACCTAATCTATGAAAAGTTTATAGGAACCTATTGTAATCTTAATAGCCGGATGAAGTTGTAAAAGTTTTAAAATTGATCTAGGATTATATTATTTTGGTGATTGGATATATGAGTTTGAAGGCTAGTATTAACCAATATAAATTATGTGAGCTTCTTTTATTGACAAGATCTTAATTATGCAATTTATTTAGTTGATATAATTTATTTTAAACAACTTCCTTTGATCAACAATCTTAGGCCATATTTGGTAGGATGAAATGGGAAGAATAGAAAGAGAAAGGGTAAGGGAAACCACTTAGAAGCAAGTTTGGTAGGCAACCATGACAATGATACAATAATGAAGATTCCCTTGTGAAGGGAATTAAAATAATAAACATATTCATAGATTCATAGTAGGAGACTTACATACTTTTTTCTTATTGTGGAAGCTGATCGAACTTTAGATGAGATCACTAATCGAATAAGATACCATTGAGTGTATCTCGGGTTTTTATAGCCTAAATCATCTTTAAAATGTAATTGCAAAATACTCATAGGTATTCCTTCTCAGAGCGTCTCAAGTCTTTTTTTTTATCTCAATTATTTATCGTATAATAGTCTAGCCCTATTTATAAAAGGCTAGTTAGGGTTAGAGTTTAGTAATAATTCCTATAATTACTATTTTACTCTTACTTAATGAACATCTCTTATTAGTAGACTTTGTATAATATCTTAACAGATTTAAATCCTAAATATTATATGATATTCTAACACATTGTATATGGGAGACTTGTTTCCAACAATGATGAAGATTCCATGCAAAGAGGTTTTTATGATTGAATTGCCCTATATTTTACAACAATATATAGATAAAGCTCAAAGTAGCCTCATTCATTTGAACCCTACTTTTGTGTTTGATTGTTGGAATAAAAATTAGCTTTTAACAGTGCAACGAGAATGCCAAAGTTTTGTTGGCAAGGAATGTAGGGGTGGTGATCTTTCGTTGCTATCAACAGCTATTTGAGGTGTTGATATTCCATTTTAGGGATACCAACGACTTAAGTTTTGTTGAACTTGTCATTGTGTTTTCATTGGACAGTGATGACAAGGTGCATAGTGATAAAAACAGATCATGTAATTATTCAAGATATAATACATGAATACAAAATAGGGAAAATAGTTAATTAAGGTCTGACCTGATAAAAATAACATAATTGTGAGATGCATATTGCCTGATGAGAATATTTTTAACCTTCAATACCCAAGAGAGACATTAGAGTATTAAATAGTCAAAGAGAATAATCATCTTTTTGTGTATATCAAATTAGGGCATCACAGTATAATTTATAGGGTTTTATTTTAATAATAATAATACATTATATTAATAAAATAAAATCCTCAGAAATACTTCCAAATAATTTCTCATTTAATTATTTAGAGGAAAAGTAAGCTCATTAAATCTCTCTGGTAACAAACTCACAATTAGTAATCTAATGGGATAATTATTAATGCTTTTGGACTATGGGTTGAATTTTTGCCTAGTGAGTTTATAGATAATCGAACCTATAACTGATAATCCACAATTAAAATAAAACTCAATCCATTCATAGTTTATAGATTATAATATTAATTACCTATACAGTTATAACAATAAATTAATCTAATAGAATAATTAATGTTAATCTATCTCATATCAAAATATTCTAACAATCTCCCACTTGAATAACATTAATTAAATTATTAGGTCAATAAAAAAATGCATAATCAAGCAATTAATATTCACATAAACACATGGATGTGTATATATTTATAAATCATACAAAATTCATAAATGAAACTACACACAAAGATCATTGAAACCGATAGGGAATCAAGTGATATTAACATTTTTATAAATAAGTTTCATTATCTAAATAGAATGGAATACAAAGTGACATTCAAAATGTCATATTACAATTCAAAAGTCCCTTAAGAATTTAATTCAGACTCCCACTAAACCAAGGCTACATTAAAATTTTTCAATAACACCCATCTAAGTCACATGATTTTTTAAAGACTCCTATAGGTAAGCCTTTGGTTAACGGATTTGCCAACATATGTTCACCAGGAATGTGAAGCAAACGAGTTTGAGATTTAGCAACCTTTTCTCTGACAAATAAAAACTTAGCATCAAAGTGTTTAGTGCGACTAGAATTCTTATGATTCTGAGAAAAGCTAACTGCAGATAAACTATCGTAGTATATGGTTGGAGGTCGTGATATAGAATCAACCAAATGCATACTAGATATTAGTTTCCTCAACCATATGGCTTAGCGGGTAGTCTTATAACAAGCGATATACTCTGCCTCCATAGTCAAGATAGCAGTTACTGATTGCTTGTAACTTTTCCATGAGATAGCTCCTCCTGACATCATAAAAATGTATCCAAAAGTGGATTTACGATTATCCACACAAGATGCATAGTCTGAATCTGAATAACCCACAATTTCAAGTGGCTCAGATCTCCTAAAAGTAAACATATGATGTTTTGAACCTTGTAGGTATCTCATAACTTTCTACGCAACCCTCTATTGATCAAAACCAAGATTATTCAGGTATCTACCAAGTACACTGACAGCAAAAGCAATATCAGGTCATGTGCATGCCTGAACATACATAAGGTTGCCAACAGTAGATGCATATGAAATCTTATTTATTTCATTTTTTGAATCATCATTTTTGGGACAAGATGATCTAGACAATTTCTCACCTTTCTGTACAGGTGCAACATAAGGAGTGTAAGCATGCATGTTAAATTTCTTCAGCACTCGATTTACATAGGTTGCTTGAGATAAACCAAGAGTGCCACAAGATCTATCACGTTGAATCTGAATTCCCAAGACAAAAGAGGCTTCACCAAGATCTTTCATGTCAAAGTGGCATGACAAAACATATTTGATCTCATTCAATATAGTCCCTAAGTTACTGGCTAATAGTATGTCATTAACATACAATACGAGTATCATGAAGTTGTCTCTATCAAATTTCTAATAGATACATTGATTAGTAATATTCTCTATGAAATCAAGTGAAGTGATTATTTGATCAAACTTCAAATATCACTGCCTTGAGGCTTGTTTAAGCCCATAGATGGATCTTTTCAACTTGCACACTAAGTGTTCTTTCCCTATTTCAGTAATCCATCAGGTTGTATCATATAAACATCCTCAAGTATATCACCATTTAAGAATGTTGTTTTGACATCCATCTAATAAAATTCAAGGTCCAATTGTACAACAAGAGCCATTACAATTCTAAAGGCATCTTTAATAGATACTTATGAGAAAGTTTCCATATAATTGATCTCTTCTTTCTTATTATAGCCTTTAGCTACAAGTTTGACTTTGAATCTTTTAACTTTACCATTAGCCCCTTTCTTGGTCTTAAAGACCCATTTGCAACCAACAGGTTTACAACCATCTAGTAACTCAGTTAATTCCTATACATGATTACGAGACATGGAGGACATCTCATCATTCATAGCCTCCAACCATTCAGATGAATGAGAACTTGACATAGCCTCATCATAAGAAACTGGATTTATGCCATCAATAATGTCTGACTCAAATTCCTGCAATTACACTATGTAATCATCTGAAATTGCAGGTCTACAAGTTCTCTGTGATCGTCTCAAATTAACGATTGGTTCTCCTACATCAACTATAAGAGTTTCTACAATATAATCAATCGGATTCTCAACAAAAGCATAATCTCTAACATCATAATCCACAGGTAAAGATGACAAAGATGGTATCCACACAATGCAGGTTGATTACTTTAGGAACACCACTCCCACTGTCCAAGTCATCCTCAAAATAGAATACTCTGTCAGATTCAATGACCCTAGCAGTATAACTAGGACAATAAAATCTGCATCTATTGAATCCTGAACAATACCCAATAAAGAATATGCTAACAGTTCTAGAATCAAGTTTCTTGAGCTACGAATTATAGGGTCTCACCTCTGCTCTACAACCTCATACGCAAAAGTGTCTCAAACTAGGCTTCTTACTAGTAAAAAGTTCATATGGTGTTTTTTCAACTGACTTACTCGAAACTTGATTCAGGATATAGGCTGCTATCTTAAAAGCATCACCCTACAGAAACTTTGATAATGAAGAGTGACTAATCATGCTTTTAACCATGTCCATCAAGGTGCGATTACGCCTATCAGCAACTCCATTTTGTTGTGGAGTGCCAAGCATAGTATGTTGAGCTTTAATTCCTTGCTCTTGTAAGAATAGAGCAAAAGGCCCAGGGTTTCTACCTGTTTCAGTATACCTCCCATAATATTCACCACATCTGTCTGATCTTACACTTTTGATTGCCTTCTCATACTTTAATTCAACAGCAGCCTTAAATGCCTTAAAGGCATCCAATGAGTCAGATTTATCATGCAACTGATCAATCCATCTGAATCTAAAATAGTCATCTATAAGGGTTATAAAATATTTGTAATTACCCATAGCTGCAGGAGTAATTGGTCTATAAATATCTGTGTGCATCAATTCCAAAATAGTTTCAGATCTATTAGCCCATTTCCTTCTAGCTCAAGCGAGAAGTTTTCCCATAATGCAATCAACACATGATTCAAAATTAGAAAAATTTAAGTCATGTAATATTCCCTATCTAACCATCCTTTCTAATATCTCTTTGGAGATATAACCCAAATGCCGGTGCCATAACATGGAAGAGTTCTCATCAATTCTTCGGCGTCTGTGTCCAATAACAGCAGTAATAGATACCACAGAGGTAGAATCTGAACTAACATTTGCAGTCAAACAATATAAACAGCTTATTAAGCTAGTAGTTCCAACAATGACTGAATTAAAATAAACATCAATTCTACCATTTCCTTACTAAAAGGAATATCCATATTTGTCTAATACAGAACTAGAAACCAAATTCCTTCTTAAAGAAGGTACATAGACAACATCATATAACGTTAAACTGTGTCCTAAATACAAGTTCAAAACTACAGTTCTTATGCAGTCCACTGCAGCTAAACTTCCTTCCACTCCTAGAATGGTCTTTTCCCTCTCATTTAGGCTCCTCCTATCTCTGAGCCCCTGCAAGGAATTAGTTACATGAACAGTTACTCCATAATCCAACCACCAAGTGTCCATAGAAGTTTCAAAATTATTGGATTCAAGATAAACTAGAGCTAAGGGGCAATTTCAAGAAAGATACATTCCTTCTCACGCTTGTGCTTCAACTTGAGACAATCTAAAATCTTGTGGTCAGGCTTCTTACAGTAATGACATTCACCCTTAAATATCTTCTTCTTCTGAATTCTTCTTATTGTTCTTCTTTAGCTCAAAGAACCTTTTACCCTTAGTCTTGCCCTCAGGTTTCTTTCCCTTAAGCTTCTCATTTCCAACCTTGCTTGACAAACCATGAGAGATGTAGTTTACTAAATGACTACGTGAACTCATTTTCTTTAATGACTCCTCCTCCTAAGTCACGATGGACATTATCTGATCAATGGTCCATTCAGCTTCTTGAGAGTTGTAGGTGGTTCTGAAAACGCCATATTTTGTTGGAAGAGACTGTAAGACTCTATAGACAAAGTAACTCTCACCTAAGTCCACATTTAGAGACTTTAACTTGTTAAAGTAATTCACTAACTTCATCATATGTTCACGTACACTAGACACTTTGTCATAATGAGTGTTATCCAATAAAGAAAGATAGTACGCCTTCTATGTCTTATTAAACTTCTTGAACTTCTCACTTTCAGCCTTAAGGCATTCAACAGCAGTGTCCTTTTCAGGAATGCTCTGTCTGATTGTCTTTTCAATAGTGTACTCCATAACTGTCAAACAAATTCTGTTGGACTCATACTATTGCTTGTGATAAGCTTTGTCAGCAGTACTATACTCAGCAATAAGATTTGTTGGTTTTGGTTCTTTTATGGCCAAATTCTCTTTAAAGATAATTAGGTACATGTCAAGGGACTCATGTCAGTCATCAAAGTTGATCTCATTTAGAGTTTTCACCACAAACAGTTGTTGTAACACAGAAGTTGATACACCAAAAATTAGGAAACATTAATTATGTCTTGGAAACATAATTATAAAATAAGGTTTCCCTCACAAAATTCAGCTTATGCAACTGTATCACAAGATATTCATTATAATCCTGCTTAAAAGTTCTAGACTACAACAAATCAAGAAAGAAAATTCATATGTACCACAGATTTGACTACAAAGAGAAATAACACAAAATGCATCCATGGTTTCCATATCAATAGGATATAAATAACTATGAAAGCATCAGTTTAAAAATGCTACTAACCATTCGTAAATATATCTATTTTACAAAATTATATTAACAATGTCACACCGATAAGGTATGTCCATTGTCAACATAATATATACATACACTCTCTCTAGTAGACTTATCATAATATTCAGACTCATCTCTGATAGTGTCAATTAAATTATTCTTAAATGTAGGGAATAAAATGACAAACAAAGTATAAATTTTTTATAAAAAATATATCACCATAATTGGACCCACGATAGGCGAGTACACAATTAATAGGTACATGTGACCCAAAGTCACAACAAATTCCACACATACCTTATAATTTTAAGGCATGTGCTTAAATTTGGAATAAAATCTAACAATTAATACAAAGAAATTAATTATAATTTATTCACACATAATCAAGGAGAATAAACTAAATATATTGTTATGTCTAGTTTGTACAAAAATTTTCTCATATCAAAATACCTCAGCTACATATTATTTTAAGGCCCTAAATATTTTTAAAAAATTAAAAAAAACCTATTTCCATGTCTCAAAAACTTTTGAAAAAATCACCATAATTTAGACCAGGGTGAGTGGAGGTGAGTTGTAAAATTTTGGGGTTCATCTGATCGACGAGTGGGCTTCGCGCGCCAACGCTGTGTGTGGGCCTCACCCACACACATCGCCTTCAACCTCTAATGGGTCAAATCGACCCACCAGATAACCCGACAACCCAACTATTTGACCTGTCGGTTTTCACCGTTTTAGACTTCGAAACCGATGTCAAATTGATCATCATTTTACGATTTATAAATCCCTTATAGCTGTTTCGAGTGATCCCCTTCCAGCTAAGTTAAATTTTCATTCAAAATTTTGTATTCCGACGGTGAGTTCAGTTTGAACTCAGGGAGAGGTTTCTGACGCCAGTGACATGAAACATTGGTGGGTATCAATCGATGGTGGGTCACCAGTGATGGTGGAAGTCGGCAGCAGTCACCAGGAAGAGAAAAAAAAAAGAAAATATATATATATATATATATTCATACAGCTGAATGTGTTTCGAAATGCAGAAAAGAAATTTTAAAAAAAATTTCGTAATACATCACAAAGGCTGAAGGCTCTGATACCATTTGATAAAAACAGATCATGTAATTATTCAAGATATAATACATGAATACAAAATAGGAAGAATAGTTAATTAAGGTCTGACTTGATGAAGACGACATAATTGTAAGATGCGTACTACCTAATAAAAATATTTTCAACCCTTAATACCTAAAAGAGACTTCAGAGTGTTAAACAACCAGAGAGAGTAATAGTCTTTTTATATCTATCAAATTAGGGCATCACATTATAATTTATAGGGTTTTATTTTAATAATAATAATACATTATATTATTAAAATAAAATCCTCATAAATACTTTTAAATAATTTCCCATTTAATCATTCAGAGGAAAAGTAAACCCATTAAATCTCTCTGATAACAAACTTACAATTAGTAATCTGATAAGATAATTATTAATACTTTTAGGTTGTGAATTGAGTTTCTACCCTGTGGGTTTGTGGATAATTGAATTTATTACTGATTATCCACAATTAAAATAAAACACAGTCTATTCATAATTTATAAATTATAATATCAATTACCTAATTAATTATTATAATAAATTAATCTAATAGAATAATTAATGCTAATCCATCTCATATCAGAATATTCTAACACATAGTCCAAGTAAACGATCAGAGGAGGAAGTTGATCAACGATGGCAGGCTGTTGTTGGGTCCAATTTGATGGGCTAAGGTATAATTGAGGGTGGACATATGTACTCCTTAATTTTTAAGAGTTAGTATGATTTAGTATCAAGTTTTAGTGTTGTGTCCAATATATATTAAAATTTTGAATACTCAATTTACCTATGTATTATATAATTTTTAAAATTATTTGACGTTTTAATTTAGACTCATTTAATCCAAATATGTATTACATATATAAATTTTGCCAAAAAAACTTTATAATAATTTTTTTTTTTGCTCTTTTTGTTCTCTTCTATTATATTCTCTTCTCCTTTTCCCCCTCTTACTCCCTGTGTTTCTTCTTACTTTGTCTTATTGGCATTTTGTTGGATGAGTTAACCTCGTGACTTTTGAGTATAAGCTTTCAAAGTGTGCTATTTAATATGCAAATTTTATGTTATTGAAATTATGCCGAAGCTCAATTTAAAATTTAGAAACACAATTTGGTCAATTTAGAGGAGAATATGGTGTTGCTAACTAATCAAAGTATTGATTTTGCCATAATGGCATCATCTATCATTAATGAAAAAGTTTCTTAGTTTCAAGTTTTAGTATTTTATTTAAACAATATATCATAGACGTATAGATTTTTTAATAGAATATAGAAAAGTTTTCGAAGAAAAAAATTTAAAAAGTGCAACAATATTCATTTAGACCTAATATATCTAATTTGCAACAACAATATACTGGGATTAATCTAAAGGATTATCCATCAAATTTAGAAATACAAATTAAAATTTTTTTTCCTATCACTCTTATAACTAAGATAAAATAAAGAAAAGTATTATGTTAATTTTGCCCCCTGTTGGCTTGGGTCCTAGCTCTATCACTGGCGGTGACTCTTTTAATAATTTTATTTTATCAATTGGAGATAAATAAATATATAGTGAATAGATCCTACATTGTTAAATGAGTCTCATTATTCAAATGGAGCTAAGTCATTTTTAGGAGAAAAAAATTCCTTTTAAGTGCTTTTTTTATCATAAAATTTACATTTTGTTCTTTCATCCATTATAATATCTAAAACAATTTTATATTATATATGGTCCCTCAATTTAAAAAAAAATTAATTTTTTTATCAAAGCCTAAATTTTAAATTTAAAAGAGTTAATTTAATTTTTTTAAATAAAAAACTAAATATGATATTTTTTAGTGAGTGAATAATAACTAAAATAATAATTTTATAATATATAATAAATAAAAAAATATTTTATTATCATTTTCAAACGACCTTTTTCTAAAATTGATAAAAAAATTGGTAAATAGAGTTTAAAAAATTCTAAATCCATCAAAATGAGCCTGTAACTTAAATTGATGTCCAATGGCTAGTTCCCACGTAAGCGTGTAGGGTCGGAGTCTAAATCTAATCCATATCTTATAATATCTTCCAGATTTGGTGATCCTTCACTCACATGTGTGTCCTATTCCTATTGCTCACTTTCCTCGTTAGTCCCATTCATCTTGCTTCCATCTTTTTCCCTCTGGTCCCGCCTTTCTATAATTTCTCGTTTCATCCCCGCACCCTCTTCACTTCTGGTTTCTAGTTTCTGTCACACTCTGACCACCTCCCTTGACGAATCTTCACCTATTTTTCATATATTAAAATTTTTTATTTTTTATATATTATAAAATTATCATTTAAATATTTCACGTATTAAATTTTTTTAAAATAATTATTCACTTATTAAAAGATATTATACTTAATTCATCACTTTAAAAAAAATATTAAATTTAATTTATTTATCATACCTTAATTATAAATTAAACAAATTAATTTTTTTTTAAAAAATATATGGGACCTTATATTATATTTTTCAAGAAATTGTTTTAAGTATTTCAATAAATAAAGAATTAAAATAATAAATTTATGATAAATGAAGGATTAAAATAATATTTTTACTCTAAAAAAAAAATATAACGCCTAATAAAAAAAATGTTATATAAACTTATCTATAGATGTTTTAGGTTGTGTTTACTTTCACATTTTTGAAAGATTGAAAAAACGTGTTTACTCGTTTACAACGTTAATTATATTTGTCTTTTACATTTCTATTTTAAAAAATAAAAAATCACTTTATGTATAATGAATTAATTTGGTTTTTCATTATTTTTATATTAGATGAATCACAATTTGTGTGTGATACACGTCACTCGGTGCAAAAGACAAAAATCAATAGAAGAATATACAAACAGAAAATAAATGTTTTGGAGACAAAATAATTATTTGAAGTCTGATCTGATATTTAAGTTAATATTGCTTTAGAAAATAGACAAAACGACCTATTATTTAAGTATAAAAGTTGAGACTTATTTTTCGATTCCAAACAGAAACGAATAGTGCTGATAAGTTATATATATATATATATATATAATCACATAAATAATTCGCCACACAAGGAAATTAGGTGATGGCATATTTGGGTAATGGTAGTTGCAACGTCTCTTACAAATCCACCTTAAAAATGATCTCTAGAAGAAACGACGCGCGCGGTGCAAATAATCGAATATTATTGGCTTCGCTATCTCTCAACTTACTCTTATCTCCTAAATGAATCATCAAGCATGCATATAATTGTCACACTTAAACAAATCCACTCCTAATTATTTTACAATAACTATAATAATCTTGCAGTGGTTGGGAGGGTTGGGGATGCTTGACCTTTTGTGGATGGGCCATCTGTTTATTACCAATCTGCTCAAGCATTTAACTTAACCCACAAATATATCATTCACAACAACAATAACAATGCTATTTCAAGTGGGTCCTTTAACATATTTGAAAATGACATCAAATGCCTCAAATTCAAGCCATAAAAGTTTCCTCTCCTCTTGCTTTACTTTTCCATACCCAAAAGTTTTAGTGTCTTTGGAGAAAGGTAAACTATGACGGATGATACGGGGGAAGTCATGTGTGTGTGAGGCAATTAAATATTAATTATAAAATACTTGTGAATATTTTGTAATTATATTTAAAAAAAATTTATGTTATAAAAGTTCGAGATACATTCAATATATTGTGATATCTCATTTGATTAGTAATTTCAATTAGAGTTTAATTAACTTTTATAATTAAAAATTTGATATAAATCTCTTACTTTGAGTATATGAATGTATTTATTTATATATTATACAAATGTTAAATATGTATTCAACATTAATACAAACCTTTTTTTTTTTTTCATAGTATGCATAACCAAGACATGATTTTCTCATTCACCCCTGTAACAAATAAATATGGAGGCGTTATTGTGTAGATTAATTATATAGTACGCTCATTAATCAATATTTGTTATACATAATTACATATGTAACTCTATGTACAAATGTTGTAATTTTGTATACTACCTTTGGGGATTATTTATAATTTTTTTTTTTTTTTATAGTTTTTAAAGTACGCTTTCTTACATTAATTTTTCTTACTTAAGAGAGGCTCTTGTCTCCTGTCTCGAGGCTTTCAAAAATATTAATAATGATACATTAATCTAAGACTATTAATTAAAGTATCACTAATATGCTTAAAATTCTACATAATCTTATATAATCTAATACAAAAATTTAATTTGAACCCTTTAATCTTATAAATTACAAAATGAATTTTTTACGCAAATAAATTGTACACCATCGAATCATATTTTATCAATTTTAGTTTTTATATAATGTTAGATACAACCTATCATATTTCTATAGTTCCTTCAATATAGATAATCCAACTTATGGATTAAAGAATTGTTTATTTAATTTGTGAAAGTCATATTCACGCTTAAAAATTCAAGAAAATACTGTGGTGTGAGAAGCTCCCATGTGACATGGGCATTATGTAGTGTGATTGTGTCAAAGATTTCGGGAAGCAAAAGTAAATGACGAATGGGAAATGTGGAAACGTGGCCCACCAAGAAGTAGCCATGTGGGCACCTGCATGATTACTTCATTCATCCAAGGTAGCCCCAATAGGATCATTGGGGAAGAGAACGTGAGAAAGAAACTACTCCCTCTGTGCACTTTCAGTTTAATAATTTCAATGCTGCTTGCTTCCATGAACAAAACAACCCAACCTCAGATCTAATCTGCAACCTCCAAAACTATATCTTCTATATGGATCACTCGCTTTATTGCTTCCCCATCTACTCCTACTATTAGATCTCTTCTTCATTGGAGATAACGCGTTCCGTTGTTCCCGCTGTACCGGAGTTACCATGAGTAGCCGGAATGGGCGCGAATCTCTGTTCGGAGCTGGGAATTTCCCGGCGGGATCGCTGCAGCAGCAGCATCATCGGCGAGGTCAAAGCTTGAATGGGATCTCCAGGGACTCCGACGACAATCTCGACCTCTTCTCCAAGAGTCGCCGCACTCTCTCGGTTACTTCTTCCGACGAATCTTCCGATGGTACGCCGCCAGCGTTCCTCCCGGTTTCTGTTTCGTTGATCTCGTTGAGTTCTAATGGACCGAAATGCCTCTCAATGATTTGCGTGTTTCGTCGTTTCTCTGTTTTGTGGTTGTTCTGTACAGAGGACAGTTTTGTCATTCGAGATATTTCATGTTTTCAGATTGCGTTCCGTAAGATATATATATATATATATATATATATGTTTTGGATTTTCTTTGAGATTGTTTGTATGTTTCAAAAACAATTGCTGTTTTCTTCGTCTCGCAAGAGGTGATGTGGGAATGAAAACGATGTCCGCTGGACAATATTAGATAATTGGTGGATCGTGTTATTTGTTGTTAACGAATATTAAAGATGGATGATGACCACACGCTTCTTAATTTGGAGACTTTTTCAGCATCTTTAGTCTACATTATAAAATTTTGTCAGTGTTTGTTGACGATTCTACCAAAAGTTCATTGGATTGAATTTGAGCATTATGGGTGTCTTCTTTTAAAATATAAATTTTCCGGGATATCTTACAAATTCTCTGGCCTAAAATGCCTTCGTCAATTGCTCTTGGACATGGACCATGGTTTCTACAAGCATTTATATGGGTGTCTGTATTTTCGGTTTTTTTTAGGTTGCACTTAATTTATGTGGTTTTACCACTGTCATTTTCTGAATGCAGTTTCAGTGAAACTTGGTAGACTCTCAGTTGGATCAGCAAAACCGGCTAGAAGTGGGATTGATGATTTGTTATCTTCCACAGATGGAGGAAAGCACGATTATGACTGGTAAATCTCAATCTCAATCTCAATGATTTTTACGTACCTATCACTTTTAGTGTAGAAGACATACTGATTATCAGTTGGCAAGGTTTTTGGCTATTGAAACGATGTGAGACAGTTGTTTCCTAAATTGGCCAGGAGAAATACCATAAGGAACTAATTATTTGGAGTAAGGGGGAAAAAGATAGTAACAAACTATATGAGTGACATCATTTTCAGGAGAAATAGTCACATGTTTATGTATTATTGATGGCTTTTCCTGGATGGAAAGTGATATATCCAGAATCCAATGCAAAAAACTCCATTTTCTCAAAGGATGACTCCAAATGGACCTCGATACATCTTGGTATATGCATTAGTAAAAGCTACTAATAACACAAATACTTAATTTACCATACTCTTGCAAACTCAACCCATAAAATTCTGAGTATAGTATTTTGTTTAAATTACCAAAGTAGAAACTTTAAATTGTTCAGGTTATAATCTAACTATCTAAATTTCACCAGAAAAAAAGTACCGTTGGCAAAGGTTGCCCTAGTTTGTTACATGTATATATAATATCTCTGTCTGGTTTGAGATCATAAAACTTTAATTTTACTAGGCTTCTCACTCCCCCTGGGACTCCTGCTTGTCCATCATCAGAAGGTGAATCCCAACCTACCTTAGCACCTCCAAGACGTAGTGTGGCTAGATCAACTTCAACCACTAAGGCTTCAAGGGTAAGTGGCCCTCTCATAATTACATGATAATTTTGTATTTGTTATTTGACATTTGTTTCCGAAGTAAAGCTTCTCTGGCCAATTTATTTACTACTTAGTAAGTATTGCTTCTGTTTATGCCTATGACAATCCTCGGGAATGTTTCAACTACAGTCCACTATGTGCATTTAAATCTTTGATTTAGCTCAAATTAACTATAATTATAGCATATGGATCCAATCTGTCACAGAACTTGACAACAGATTATTTAAGTTACCTGTCATTGTCAAACAATCCTCAGAACAATCTGCTTAATTACTAATGACCTTACCTCAACTAAGCTAAATGACATTGCCTAAAATTTATTTGAAAAGTATAAAGCCAAAACAATCATATTCTCCTTGAAATATGTATGAATTTTGTAACTTTGAAAGGGTGTGGTTATGAAAAAATGATTCAATGCTTAATTTTCCTGGAGAGGTGTCAGTAATTGTTTACCAAACTTAATATTATTTCAACATCCGGTATCAGCTTGTTGCCTCTCAGGAGTAGTTTGCAACATGGAGAGAAATAAAGAACAAGAGTCATAGTTTTGGTAGTCATTTACCACCTTGCTCTTTTGTCATGCATTTTTTTGTCTGGGGATAGGCATGTTGAAGAAATGGAAGGTTCTGGGGTTACAGCTTTCTCCCTCCATTGCTCTTATAAAGTTTCATATATACATGTTGTGCTGATGTAGCTTTTAAAACTTGATGTTAATTGTATGTTAAATTTTTATTTTGATGTGTATCTTTCAGCTTTCAGTTTCACAACCAGAGAACAATGGTCACTCCAGACCAGCAAGAAGCAGTTCTGTGACTCGGCCTTCCAACTCCAGTTCACAGTACAGCTACAGTGCCTATTCTTCAAACAAATCCTCCTCAATCCTCAACACGAGCTCAGTTTCAGTGTCATCTTACACCAGACCATCTTCCCCAATAACCCGCTCTTCATCTGCTGCCAGGCCTTCCACTCCCTCCTCTCGTTCCACAGCATCACGACCCTCAACTCCATCCAAAGTACGCTCTACAAGCACTAGCTCATCTGCTGACAAAAGTAAAGCTTCACAGAGCTTGAGGCCCTCCACTCCTAGTTCAAGGCCACAGATTCCTGCTAACTTGCATTCCCCGTCTGTTCCATCTGTTAGGTCACTCTCCCGTCCTTCTACCCCTTCTCGTCGCAATTCAGCACCATCTCCATCCCCTACGACAGGTTCTTCAACTTCATCAGGACGAATTTCATTGAATGGACGCAGTTCAGCACCACCATCACGGCCAAGTTCACCAAGCCCACGAACCCGCCCTCCTCCGCAGCCAGTTGTTCCACCTGATTTTCCTCTTCAAACACCACCAAACCTCAGAACAACATTGCCAGAGAGGCCGGTCTCTGCTGGTAGGTCCCGTCCTGGTGTTGCCATCACTTTAAAGGGAAATTCTGAATCCCAACCCTCAGTTAATATGCCAAGAAGACAGTCATCTCCCATAGTAACTAGAGGGAGATTGACAGAAGCCACTGGAAGAAGCCGTGGCCTTGCCAATGTCAATGGCCACCATACTGATGTCCCTGAGCCTCGAAAAGTCTCACATGCCCCTGAATCAGTTGCAAGGAAATCTGTTAAGGCTTCTACTACTTCCACAGACAGCTCTGGATTTGGGAGGACCATCTCAAAGAAATCCTTAGATATGGCTATTAAGCACATGGTATGTACACCCTTCTTTTGCTGTTGTACAGTTCAAGTTGCTGAATATGTTGTCAAAATAATTAACAGATTGGAGTCTATCAACAATTCTCAAATATTACTCGCAGTCTTAGATAATAGTAGAAGCTTTAGCATACCAGAGTCCAGAATGAAAGTATTGATGATCAAGGCGCTAATTCATTGAGCTTATTGCCATTAACACATTCATCCATCATTGAACCAGATGATCAGTTATGAACCGCCACCGTTCAGATTAGTTAAGTTGGTAATATCATGGTAGGACAAGTGGACCTGATTTTCCTGAAGTGAAATTAGGGTTCCTAGCATTACCTATTGGTACCCTATTAAGATGAGCAGTAGTCGCTCCATTATGTTTATGCCTTGCTTGTTATTTGGTTGCCTAGGGGTTACTTGGAGATGTTTAGAAGACTTTATTGTATCCTCTTAATCTTATATATCTTTTTCTTTTTTTAATTTTCTTTTCTTTAATCTAGGATATAAAGAACAGCTCAGGAAATCTTCGTTCACTTTCAAGCACCACACTCTTTCCACAGAGTGTTAGAACTACTACTCCCAAGACCCAATCAGTTCGTGGCTTGAGTGGTCTAGCTTTGGCGAATGGGAATGGAAGCCTGCAATTGCAAAGCAGTAATAATGGAGCTTATTTTGACCCTGGAAATGATACCAATAGGATCATGTTAAATAGAAGTGAGGTAGATGAAAGACAATACTCTGCAAAATTGAGTGAAGTTGACATCTACGAGAGTTCCCGTTATGATACTATATTGCTTAAAGAAGATTTGAAGAATACAAACTGGCTTCACAGTGCTGATGATAAATGTGATCAGGGGCCCATATTTGATAACGGATTTGAGTCCCTGCCCGAACCATTTGGTCTCTTATAGCATTCAGCTGGTGCTTCTTCGCACCTATGGAATATGCTATTATTTATGTTTAATTTAATATTTCTTATTTTATTATTATTATTTTTCAAGAATCAAATATTTCAACTTCCGTTGCTCAAATTGTTCTGGAAGGAATTCGTGGCTTTTGAGTTTATGTGTTGAAGGGTTTCAATCGGCTCAGGTTTTCCTCCCAAAACAGCACCATGTTCGTCTGATTTGCACTAATGCCCAGGTGCCGCCAAGTCTCAGCCCATCATGGAAGATATACTACTCGGATGTCTTCAGTGTGTTTTCACTGTGTTGAGTCTGAGTTTTAGATTAGTACGTTTTTGGTCTCGTTTTGCCCAACTTTGTCTGCCGGGTTGGTATGTATTGTACTAACTTTAATGTACTGTCCTTTTTAATAATATTTTAAAAAGAAAGAACTTGTTTATCCCAAAGGTAGAGGAGAAATGAAGATGCATTCTATGGTTTCTGCAGAGAGATCAAGGGGGGGCTTTGCTCTTAATGGCATTTCCAATGCAGTAACAATTGAGTTATGACGTTGTCCTTTCGTTTTGGTGATGAGTTTCATTTCTAGAAATGACTTGCTTCCTAGATGACCCACCTACCAAATGCGACCTTGGAGTCTAATGTACGTGGGCATTCAAAATTTATATTTGGTTTGATAATTATAAGATAAGAAAATTATTGACAATTTTGAAAATTAATTATGCTTAATATTTGATAATGTTAATTTTAATATATTTTAGGAGGTAAGAGAAAACAGTAATTAGATTAGATTATCTGCCCAACATGAACACATTGGATGCTAGTAGAATTATAATTTAATACACTGGCACTAAATGTATGCATAAGTTCAAGCATCTAATACATTCAAGACTTTCTAGATGTATTTCTAGATAAAAACAACACTGTACCAAACAAGCATTTAATATAATCCCCCTTCATCATTTTAGTTATGACTACATAAACTAAAACAAAATGTATTACTTTTTATTCTTTTACTTCAATCAATTTGCACAATTTATAAATTGATTTTCCATACGTGATCCAAAACAAGAACTCAGCCCAAGAATTCATGGTACATGGGAAAATGGGAAACCCATGCCTGACCAGTTAGGCAGTTAGCATTCATCGAGATCTACAACATAGAAATAGCAGCATGGCACCAGAGTGTTTGCGTTTGTTAAATCTATGTAGCAAAAGGCTTTTGCCATTACTTAAAAAATACTAATATATATATTAATATGTTTTTCTGTGGTGAAATATTAATATCTTACTTTATTAATAATAATATAATAACGATTATTCACATAAAAACATTTAAACCTGTCTAAACTAATGATTTTATTTTTAATTAATAAATACACTTAACTTTTCAAGATTAGTTCATGCAGGAATTTAATTATTGGAAATAATAAAATTATTTTATTTGGAATCCTTATATCATTTGGAAAAAATATATTATTTTTTTATATTTTAAAACATTATAATTCGATCTCTATAGTTTTAAAAAAAAAATCAATTCAATCTTGTCATTGAATTATTTATTTATGTATTATTAAATTTTATTATATTGGCCAATAATGTGACATATGATACTTTATATAGACATAATGTTGACAAGTGTTAAAAATTTAAAATAAATAATAAAATAAAATTAACTCACTTATATATTATATCATAATAATGACTTGAATAAATTAGTAAAAATTATATATTTTTAAAAATAAAAAATAACATATAATTAATAATGTGAGTGGAACTTCATACCACATTTTTAACGTTAAAGTCTAAATTAAATGTTTTTAAAGTTGGCTTGACGGGGAAGCCTTCGGAGCAAAGTTGAACGTTTTGAATCCGTGCCTCCTGAAACTCAAACAATTTCTATTTGCTGGCTGCTCCTTCAATTGCTGTTGCTGCTTTAAGCTTCCCTTTCTCTCTCTCTCTCTCTGGCTTCTTTCTGAAGCAATGCCGTTAAAGCTACTCCCTTCGCCCATTTTAACATTAACAAAATCCACTCTCTTCTTTCTTACTTCCCTCGCTCCCTCCGAATTCGCTGTTCACTCTTCTTCAATTTCAAGGTTTTCATCTCGCACTCATTGCAATCTGGTGTTGATTTGCATTTTGCTTGTATAATGATTGCTTTCATTGCTTAGAATTTTATAGTTAGTTTTGTTTTTCAGCACGAGCTCAATATATGATAATTTGAGCATAATTAAGCTAAATTTCTGCACATTGAGAAGTCATTTAGTTTTCCATTCTTACTGTTTGGCTGTTGTGAATGTTCAGCAGAGTGGGAAGCTCGACGAAACTGAGTTTGTTTACTTCCTTTACATGCATTGCTTTGTTTATGTTCTTTACCATCTAAGGGAAGGCAAATATCTATTCATATTCAGGGAACACAAACTCTTTGTCTTCTCAATTTTGAAAATGAGGAGATTTTCTCTTAATTTGACTAATTCGCAGTAAATGTTTCACTCTCTAGAAAATCAAAGCTAGATCTTGGTAATAGCTTGCATGGATATGGAAATTCTGCTGTTGTTTATGCCGATTATTCACTACCTATTCTGTTCCTTTTTATAAGGTATAAAGCAGAGTGAGCTAGTTTAGCTGACGAAATTGTTTTGTCATATTTTTTGCCATCTATAACTATACACGCACATATAAACTCCAATTTGTTAACCAAAATGTATGTTATTCAGTATCCTTGGTCCACCAACATAATTAACATAAGTTTTATAGAGATGAAAGATTGATACTCTCAGCTGTTTGTGTCGAGTACTTGATCCTATGGGCACAGGGTAATTTTTTTGCTGTTAATTAAAAACTACAGCATTTGATTCTATAAAGAATTCAAGGAGAAAATTCTTTTAATAAATTAAATAAAGTGATTCTGCAAATGATTTTCTCTAGACTCATTTGTACTTTTCCTGTCTTCTGATTGTGTCTTTACATTTTAATTATGAGAGACAAATTTTTAAAACCCTGAGAACGGGATTCATTCGGCATTATATTTTCAGATCAATTTGTCCTCCCCTTTTTGTTTTATGCATAGTTTCCACTTGTTCTGTTTGATCAGGGTGCAATATTTTACACTCCCCATTGCTAGGAAAGGAGCGGAATAGCTGAGAGAGGACAATCAGTCTCTGGCACCGTGATATACCTCTGAACAAGCAAACTCGAGGATGCTGCAATCCAACCGAATTACAATACCAACTTTCCTACTCCTGCTTCTCTTTTCGCAAACTTTGGCTGATCAAAATTCAGAAAAGCAAGCCCTCCTTGATTTTGCTGCTGCAGTTCATCATGGCCAAAAAATCAATTGGAATTCTAATACCTCAATGTGCACTTCTTGGGTGGGAATCACTTGCAGCCCAAATGGCACTCATGTGCTTGCCGTGCGACTTCCTGGTGTTGGACTGCGTGGTTCTCTCCCTGCCAATACAATTAGTAAGCTGGATGGTCTCATGGTACTCAGCCTTCGGTCCAATAGCCTGAGCGGACATCTTCCAAATGACATACTTTCCCATCCTTCTCTCCGCTTTATATATCTGCAATGTAACAACTTTTCAGGTGATATCCCTGACTCTTTGTCTCACCAGCTTAAGTTTCTTGATCTTTCCTACAACTCTTTCACAGGAACAATTCCAGCCTCAATTCAGAATTTGACAAATCTAACTGGATTAAACCTCCAGAATAACTCTCTCAAGGGACCAATCCCTGATTTAAACCTCCCCAAGCTTAAGACTTTGGATTTGAGCTACAACAGCTTAAATGGTTCAATTCCTTCAGCCCTCCAGAAGTTTCCTGCCACCTCATTTCAAGGGGATCTGATGTTATGTGGACCACCTTTACACCAATGTTCTTCAGTTTCCCGATCTCACCTACTGCCTCCACCAACAGTCTCATCAAAGCCAAGCGATCTCTCCAACAAGAAGCTGGGTACAGGGGCCATAATTGCAATTGCCTTTGTAGGTTTCACACTGCTGTTTCTTCCATTTCTGATGGTAATATTATACTGTCTCAAGATAAGAGATGGTGGACAAAATGTAGCACCTAAAGAGAAGGATGAGAAGCTTAAAGAGGACTTTGGGAGCGGAGTGCAAGAACCAGATAAAAACAAACTAATATCTTTTGAAGGCTGTTCCCTCAGTTTTGATCTTGAGGATCTATTAAGAGCTTCTGCTGAAGTTCTTGGGAAGGGAAGTTGTGGGACGACTTATAAAGCTATATTGGAGGAGGGTACTGCAGTGGTTGTGAAGAGGTTAAAAGAATTGGTGGTGGGGAAAAAAGAGTTTGAACAGCAAATGGAGACAGTGCGAAGGCTTGGTCATCACCGAAATGTTATTCCTATTCGTGCTTACTACTACTCTAAGGACGAAAAACTACTGGTTTATGATTACGTATCAGCTGGAAGCTTTTCCAGGCTATTGCATGGTAAGTTCTGTCATCGTATGCCTATTTCTTAGTGATGTTGAAGGCTGGAAAAAAATGCTTTATTTTCTTATTATAGATGCTAGAATAAAATAATATTTATAATAAAATAATTCGTAAGTAGATCTAGTTTACAAAAGATAGGTGGATAAGTTCATTATGAAGAAACATACTAACATGTCAGACATATTTTAAGTGAAACATATCTTTGACATGCTTACATGTCTCTTTATGAGTAGCTTGGATAACCTAATTTTTGTCTGACGCTGACTCGAGGATTTCTAGGAAAGATAATATCCTTGTTTCATAACCCAATTATTATAGTCATGCCAATGACGACTGGTTTGCTTCAACTAGTAAGTATCTTCACTACATAGTTCCTATAAACACAGTGCTATTGTATCTAAAAGTCAAATTATCCACATCTAGCTTCATGTTTGGGTTTGCAAATGGTAGTTCAAGAACAGACAGATGCACAAAATCCTGATCTTTCTTCGTAGGTTCTTATGTTCGGTTTGAGATGAGTTAAATAAACTAGTCAGCTGAGCTGATAACATGTGTAGAAGAATATATAGATATTTTGGTCTATACAATTTACTCCTGTACGCTGTGCTGGTTGTTACGTTTTCTCGACAGGAACGAAGGGAGCTGGACGAACTCCTTTAGATTGGGAATCCAGAGTGAAGATCGCACTTGGTGCTGCTAAGGGAATTGCACATATCCACTCTGCCAGTGGAAAGAAATTTGTCCATGGCAACATAAAGTCATCTAATGTGCTTCTCACAACAGATTTTGAAGGCAGCATATCAGATTTTGGCTTAACCCCCCTAATCAGTTTCTCTGTCCCATCCAGAAGTCCAGGCTACCAAGCACCTGAGGCTATGGAAGCCCGAAAATCCTCCCAGAAGTCTGATGTATATAGCTTTGGGGTTGTCCTTCTTGAGATGCTGACTGGCAAAACACCAGTTCAGTATTCAGGGCATGATGATGTGGTAGATCTTCCAAAGTGGGTCCAATCTGTTGTTAGGGAGGAATGGACTGCTGAAGTGTTTGATCTTGAGCTAATGAGGTACCCAAATATTGAAGAAGAACTGGTGCAGATGCTGCAATTAGCAATGGCATGCGTGGCAAGGGAGCCAGACACGAGGCCTTCAATGGAGGAAGTCGTTAGAATAATTGAAGTGATCGGAGCATCCAATTGAGAACCACCCGTCATTCTCAAAGGAAAAGTCCATGGCGTCCCATGCTTCCAACCCTACATAGATTAATGGCTATTCGGCCTTACCTCATGAATAGGCGAAGATATGTTTCTTTTTGAATGCTAGTGGCAAAAGACTGCACAAACGTATGAATTAAAACCACTTAAGATCCTCTAAAGTCCTTTTGGGTACAGTTAGAGTAAAAAGATATATGACTAATTATTCATTTCTTTAGTAAAATCTCCAGTCCCCCATTGCATTTTTCTCATTTTTAATAAACTTTTTATTTTGAAAACTTATGCAATCCTTCCTCAACAACTAGCTTAACTAACACACGGGGTTAAAGACAAATGTCAGTAAAAAATGACAACACTTCTAGGCTATGTCAACATAAATACCTCTTAATATTGCAAATTACATTTTTAAAGAAGAAAAAAACCCTAACATCTAGATTAGAATTAGGAAGTAGGAATAAACCATAAACTCTAAACATCAACTAGGCCAACTTAAAAAGTTTTTGTCTTTTGACCAGGGTCAAGTAATTGGGCCGTGCTAGGCCTTGGAATGATATAAAAAGGACTTGGCTTGAACCAAGTATGAACTTTTATAAATTTTTTTTAAAGTTTTATTTTTATTTATTATAAATATTTGTAATATTAATTCTTTTTAAATTTTAATTCTTTTTATTCTAAATCTTAATTTCATTTTTCATTTCTATTTTTAAGAAAATAAAAAAATCTAAAAAAAATTAATTGATTTAACCTAAACTCAATGTAATCCCGAACCCAAACCCGGTCACTAGACCAAGTACTAAAACCAAACCTGACCTAGACTTCGTGCACCCAATTAGGGGGATCCATCTAATGTACTTGCGAAAAATTAGGAAGTATTCCCTCATCTACTGAATTATACGATGTGTAGTTAACATCATAATTTTCCCAAAAAAAAAAAAAAATAGAATGGAGTTACAACTAGTCATAGCCGAACTTACACTGGAGGTATAATTACAACACAATGAACTCTACCCTCTTCCATAATAGCTTAAATATCCGAGTGTTAAAGAATTGCCATTCAAATTCTCTTTGGAAACAGCCCAAGTTAGGCCGAGCAACTAGTATTTTATAACTAGTATGAGATATGTCTTTTTCACCCAGAAAAAGAAAGTCAATGACTAGTCCTTGGGGAGTTTTTATTAACCAAGTCAGCACCACTAACATACTTAGCTACAAATGATATCAATCGAAATGGCGCACCAATAAGGGGAGCATCAGTAATTGGCACTTCATCATCTTCCACATTCTGGGCAGCCTGCAACTCTGGATTTCTTACTTCATTGTCATCTAATGGAATTTGCACAATTTCCCCAGAGTCCTCAGATACTAACGAAGAGCTTGAAATTATCCCAGCAACTTGCCCAGCATTGTTAGTATCACTATTATCCTTAACCGGAGCTTCTTCCAAAGGATTTAACTCCTGGGCCGACATAGACATGATCTCTACAGATTCAGGCACAGGAATACTTAAATCAGCAGGTTTAACAGATTCAGCCAGCCCATCAATTCCACTGGCTCCAGAAAGTTCAACTACTGCACTTCGTCGATCCAGCTCCACATATAACTCATTCACCTGAGGACAAAAATGTGCAGACATAATAATGTCTAAGTAATCTTACTCCCACCCCCCAAAATAAATAGAAGTTCATATTTCAAATACTTTATTCTATTACCTTTTCAACAAGTTCTATCTTTTCTGCAACCAATTTCTCCACATTCATGCGAGCTGCTTCAATTTGAGACTTTAAGTCTTCATTTTCAGAAGCATAATCCTATCACCCACAATAAGATAGAATATGATCAGAAGCAACCTAAAATAGGCAAAGCAGAGAAGGCTTCTTCCACCTCCCTGTTTTACACAAGTTATATTTTCGCATGCTTGACAGTTTTATACCCCATCTCCCCCTCCACCGTCATTTTCAGAAGATGAATGTACCACAAGACTCCAATGTCACTTGTAGTAGCCATGGTCAACTAGTCCTCAATCTGCCTCTATTGATTTGAGTAACAAATATAACTAAAGATTAAAGGATCATTATACCATGTGGTCGTATAAAATTCTCCTTGTTCCTTTGTTTTCCCTTGATTAAAAAACTGCAAACTAATTTTCTTAAGCATTGAGGCAGTATTGTAAATTTTGAGCATCTAATATAAGATCCCAAGAAACAAACCTTTGCAGATCCATTTAGTGCGATGGAAGAAGAGCGACTCTTTTCAAGATTCTGAATTTTTGACTGAAGACCTGACAAATTTTCCTCCAGTTGCTGGTTTTCTAGCAACAAAATATTCCTGTACTCTTCCAACTCTGCCACCTGTCAAACTTTGTTTTTAATTTCCATATCAGAACAATCACAAGTTTGTTGTGAAATTGCCATGACCAAATATCAGTTTGTGAGTGAGTGCAATTGGTGAAGCCAATGCTTATTACCAACTCGAGGAAAATCAGAGAATAATCTTTCTATTAAATATCACCACATCTACACTGGATGGAGATCAAAGATGGCTAAATAAAATATTGCCTAAAGAATTCTAAGAATTAACATAATGCACCGGTCCCAAAAGAAAGTGAATAATTACATAAATTAGCCAAAAAAATTTTGGCATGAAAAGCAAAGGGCAAACAATCAATTCGATAATTCATTTACATGCAGGCCATACACTCTTATAGTCATAAAAATTAATCCAAGTAGTTATTGTCATAGCTACAACAAGCATATAAGTATGTTTGCCACACAAACAAGCTACAGGGAAAGCCATGGTGACCACACATGCAAACTGTTGAGTGGTGACATCAAATCAATCATCACACAAATAAGCAGAGATGCCATTTCTTATTGTCTGACCAGATAGGTTCACATTAGGTAAGAGAAAACAACCAGAACTGCCAACTTGGGTAAATCTTAATAGCCTCTATATTATAAGAACAAGTGACTAATATAGCTACAACTATTATTTACACAAGAACGAACACATTCATGTAAATACACAAGGTCATACCTGCAATTGTAGCCTACTGATATCACCATTCAGGTTTGATATAGTTTCTTTAGTTGACTTCTGTATGATAAACACAAGGTATAGCTCAAGTAAGTGATAATTTTACAAGGAATCAGAACAGAAATATTTAGCACTCTTTTGTACTGATTCGTAGGCCTCATACTATCAGTAAATTATAATTAAGAAATTATGTTAAAATTACATAGACCAACAACATATAGAATTAAGAATGGAAGAAATATGAACAAACAGTTTGCGGGCACCATTTCAAATGCCTAATCAGATATTTCCTGCAGTCCTTTCCTTCTCTCTCTCTCTCTCTACTCTTCCCCCCCCCCCCCCCGGGGCGCCTCTTCTATATTTTTTCCCCCCATATTTGGCTAGCATAATAGTAATAAAATCCTCAAAATACACGGTAATTTTTACTAGATTTGTAGCTATACCCTCATATAAAGGCCAGATATAACATAATAAAACCTAAATAATGAGTGAGAGCATTAGCCTCATAAACAGATCAAGCATTTCTTTGTAACAACATAAGTATTCGCTACTATTAATGCATCAAAGTGCTTCAAAAACTTCTTATTGCCTCAACAAGAGCTAGAAGGAATTATTATAGACATCACTAGTCAGCATATTACAGTTCACCAACCTACAGAACAGTGCTGCCATCATTTCAAATTCAACAACTACATGACAAAAATTAAAGTCATTAATAAGGTAAACAATAGCTCCAATAAAAAAACAGAGTAAGATAGAAAACCTATTACCTCCTTCTCGAAAGAAAAACATAGATCTCTCTCCAGGTGATTTATTCTTTCCTGTAAACTCTCCTGTGGGGACATTGAAAACTGGATTCAGAATTTCAAATCTAACTTCTATTAAAAGAAAAATCTCAAATGGTGCACAGATACAAAAGGGAGAAAAAGATTGGCAATCAGTAAAGGCAAAATAAACAATGACCCTAAAGTACATGTCATGAAGTAGGCATTACCCCTTTCAGGCTCAAAACTGATTTTTCATTCAGCAGCTGATCAGTTTTCTCCTCTAAACCAGCCTGCATATGATAACAATTTAATTTCTTGATAAGTAATTCCTCAAACTTGATGCACATAAACCTTACAAGAGGGGGAAAAAAAAGAGAAAGATAAGAACCAATTAAGTCATCACCTTTATTTGAAGTAAGGAATCCTTTTCACTCTGTAACTGTGCAATTCTCATTTCCAGAGTTGCCTTCAGATTATCCTGTCAGTTATACAAGTCAACGAATAGGTCAGAACAAGATATGAAAAAGAGCCTCACAAATAGTCATTGAGCTTGTTCAATTCATATTGGATAACCTGTTCTTTTGCCTGCAATTCATTTTCAGTTTGTAATCGATTGATGGTCTCTTCCAAGGTAACCTGTCAATGAAATATACAGTTGCCACACAAATGGTTGATATTAAGAAATATACAGATATAGTTGCACATATGCTAAGTAACCATTAAAAAATTAATTTTTTTACGGATAACTCCATGAAATAACACTTACAAAGCACCTAGAACATGAAACCTTTATCCTTCCCTCGCTTGTTCATTTCTTCTCTTTTAATTAACCTTGATCAGACCAACAAAAGGGCTATCTATTAATTTACCCACTTATTGATAAATCCTTTTTCACCGGATAACCTCATTACAGCCATAATAAAGAGATGCACTTTTCTGTCACAAACAACTCGTCTCACAAGGGATTATAAACTGCATCAACTAGACAATTGCTGACAGGATGCTGGGCTGGTAGACCTTATTAACCAGCTTACTTCTCCCACTTTGACCGATGCAGGATGTGGCCCATGGGCTGGCATTCCTTTGGAGGAGAATTTTTCTATATATTGACTATGAGTTGGTAGCTACATGGCACCAGTCTCAGCCTTTAACATTAAGGTGAACTTGATATCAAGGCTTTGATCCTTACCCATGCTACTTTCCCCACTCTCAAGGCTTTGAGCCTCCATTGAAACCAGACCAAAAAAAAAAAAAAAAATTCTATTCTACCTCTTTCTGAATGTGCATAACATTTTCAGGATAAATGCTAAAATAAGGGACAGATATCTCTCAGAAAAAAAAATAATAATAAATTATATTAATTCTTTCTGAATGTGCAAATCATTTTCTTCTTTCAATTTTCTAATTGTCTCTTTTGAGACAACCTGTGGAAAGATAGGCCATGTTTGCTATAAAATCTTTGCAAAATAACGCTAAAACGAAAGAAATATATCTCATAAAGTTCTTTTAATAGATAAAAAATAATTACCTCTTTCTGAATGTGCATATCAATGTCTTCTTTGAATTTTCTAATTAACTCTTTCGATATGGCCTGGGTAAGATAGGCTATATGAGTCATAAAAACCTTGTAAGATAAAAACTAGAACAAGGGTCAGATATCTCTCAGGTAACATCTAATATATATTACCTCTTTTTGAATGTTCACATCATTTTCCTCTTTCAATTTTCTGATTGTCTCTTCTGATATGGCCTGTGGAAAGATCAGATGTAGTAGTTCAAACTATAAATCATGCAAACAAGTATTTTTAAAACCTTAAAGGCAGTGTCAAAAGCCATTGGCTTGAAGTTGAAAGAGAGGCAATCCTAACCTCTCTTTCATGCAAACAGGTATGTGGAAAGATCCTTACCTCTTTCTGTATGAGCATATCATTTTCATTTCTTAATTTTCTAACTATTTCTTCTGAGATGGCCTGTTATAAGTCAGTGTCATTAAGTTTAGTCATAAACACTCTTGTCCACTAACACTCAAAGAGATATGTGTAGACCAAAAAAATGTTCAAATAAACATGGGGAAGATGTGATGGACAAGATTCATTAAATAGATCATCACCTCTCTTTCAAGTCCCTGCCGGTTCCCACCTTCCACCTGAACAGGCAGTGTAGAAACCTATAGAAATATTTTAGAGGATCAACTTAGCCAGATATAAGAAATATGTGACTGAAGTATAGAAAACAAAAGAGTGAATCACAGATCTTGAAAAGAAGTATCTCAAGCCAAAGCTCTTAAAATATCCAGACATTTTTTCATATATATATATATATATATATATAAAAGGAATTTCTTAATCATTAAAAGTTTACATTAGTCATAAAAATTCACTTATTTGAGTTTTTTTATGTTTATATTCATCTTAAAAGGTATATTAGATGATTGATCCCTGATTGACAGTAAGTTTCATGCAGTAGCCACACAATATATGAAGAACAATTTATAAAACCTAGAGAAAATTGAAACAATCAAGAACCATGAAACCTACAAGAGGTCTAAAATTTAGATTTTATCTCCACTAAACTCAATTAAGAAGATGCCTCAGGAACCCATCAAATGTAATCTCCGGGACATCATATATCATTGAGTGGCATTTGGCAGATATTTACCATCTGGCTATTAATTGTAATTAATCATTTAAGAAGCTTGTGATTTGAATCTGTCATATCCTACACATGTGAAAAGTGAGACAATAGTAGTACAACACTCTAATCTTTTGGCAGCCATATACAACTTGAACAACAAGTCATAATCATATACGCCTAGAAACATGATTTAAGAATTGAATTAGGAGGAGATCAGATGGTTCTTGATAAATATAAATTGGGCAAAAGATGATTAATTAATTATATTAGATTGATCTGTTGCAATGGAAATGGACATAATGGCTAGAAGATAAAAACTTTTTTATGAACCTAAATTTAAACTATAGCATTTGAGCATAGACTTATAAGTAACATCTGCAGAATTCCTTATTGACTGTAGGAAAACTTACACATTCTTTACCATTTGGCGGTTGTCCATTTAAGTCCACTTTTGTAATTTGCTCATCTGTGGCCTCCGAAAGCTGACTATGCTCATCCTTTCCATTATTCACCAGATCCCGATCCCTAGTTGCTAACTCCTCAACTCCAGCTACCCCATCCTCCAGCGTCTTACTTTGCTTGTTCTTCTTCTTCCGGTTTTTTTTCCTTCTCTTCTCTTCCTCCATGCCCCAGCTCAAGTTCTCTATTTAAACGGACTCTTGATTGAAGGAAGTAAAGAACTTTCAGATTTATCAGAATAATCGATAACCACATAAACCCATATTCCAGTCAAGTTACATCACAAATGCAATTTATTTTAATAATGTCAAGTTGATTATCGTGGAGTCAGATTCATATAATCAAATGGAAGGGAAACCAAGCGATACAAATATAAAAGTACAAACGAATAGCATCATGGCATCTTCAAAACCTACGATCAAAGCTAAAAATACCTGAGCAAGAAAAAAGATTTTTTTATCACGAAAAATAAAAAAGGTAATCAGCGAGGGAAAAGGTTATATATAAGTGCTTACAGATATAATGCGAAAGTGTTGAGGGGCGTAATGAGGAGCGAGATGGTGGAGAAAATTCAGACAGTTCACTTTGCGTAATCTGCAAAATTGTGGAAGACTGCAACAAACGAACAAGTAACGGAGGGGGTTCGGGGAGAGAGAAGCAATGAACATTAGGGCTTTCCTTCCCTGATCTAGCGCGTTTTTAGCGCTTGATCACTCTAGCGCTGTGATACGACATCTGACAAACGGTCCGGGAACTAATTCATTTGGCTATGCTGATCCGAAGGTTTGGGTCGCACGTTGTCGTTTATAATGAAAACTTCGTGGTGATTTCTTCACCTTTTATTTAACCAGAAAAAGAATAATAATAATAATCTTTTGATCCCTACAATTTGCTTCAATTTTTAAGTTGATCCTACATTTAATATTTTTTTCAAACCACTCCCTACAATTTCCAATCATTTCAAAATGGTCCCTAGCGCTCTCATTTGTTATGACGCCATTTGAAGCTTCTGACATGGCTGATAAAACCAACGTGTGATGCTTATGTAAAACTGATGTTATGACACCGTTTGCAATCAAAAGTGTAAATTCTTTTAGTTCTCTCTTTTTTTCGAGCTCTCTTTCTTTTCTACTATTTCTTCCTACCAACCTTCTTTCCCTCACATTCATACTTTCTTCCTTCTTGTTCCTTTTTTATCGGTTTTACAGCTTCTTCCCCAATTCTTGCTCTTTAGAAAAGGGGTTTCCCATGCAGCTTTCTCTCTCACTCCAGTTTTTGTTCTTCCATTTATTTCGGTTTCCTTATTGTGTTTGTCATTCATGCCTTCTTCTCTTTCGATTTTTCTTTCTTTCTGTTCACTATTTTTTTTGTTCTTTTCTCAATATTCTCACCCACGAATCTCACATTTTCATCTTATATCTCTCAAATTGTGCATTAACCTTCATTTTTGCCATTATTTTACCACTTAAAAAAATAGTAGTTAGAGATTACAAAAGAAAAATTCACGTCTCATGTTTTAACCATAAAAACAGTCCATCAACACTACTTAATTTTCTATTTGTTTATATATGCTTACGTTGGAAGCTAAGCAAAGCAAGATTCTTCAACAAAAGGTACAAGTCATAGTTTGACAGACTCAGTCAATCGCTCTACACTGCATGTTGATGACGTAGGCCATGGCACCCTTACCCTCCCAACTGCTGAAGTTAGCTTTGTACGAGGATCAAGCGTTATAGGGTTTGCCAAATGGCATTACTAAGCGTGGATCTCCCAATGGCATTACATGCAACACTCTATGAAAGGGAATAACAAAAACCAAAATAAAACGGTGAAGGAAGAGTTGGTAGTAGGCGTTTGAAGTGAGGGAGAAAATATGGGAGAAGAAAAAATGAAAAGAATGAAGGATAACATGGCACGTGAAAGAAGAATGTGAGACCAAAGGGAGTATAGTCAGAACAAGTTTTTTGGAGCATAGGAATAGAGTAAGGAATTTCCAAGGGAGTGGGATTTTCTTTCTATCCTTTTGGTTTCTTCATTCTTTTCAACTGCGTTCTTGGAAAGTAAGGAAGATTTGAACTTCAATGCTTTGCTTGAGGATGCAAGGAATGAAGACTTGCCTCGTTTCAATAAGTACGAAAAGAGCAAGTCTTGCCTCTGCTTAACACTTGCATTCTTTATATCATTTTTAGATCTAGTTTACGTGGCTTTAGGATTCAAGGATTTTGTCATATAAGCTTCCATGTAAGCATCACACGTCAATTCCATTAGCCACGTCACACAGCCTCAAATAGCATTATATCACATAAGAATAAAAGGGACCATTTTTAAATGATTGGAAATTGTAGGGAGTGTAATAGAAAATATAAAGTATAAAAGCAAATTGAAAATTGAAGTAAAGTGCAGAAACCAATGATTAATTTGTTCAAAAAAATTGTTAGCTTTTTTTTTTTTTTCCTGCAAAAGATTTTTAGACATCTATTTATAAGATACATGATTATAAATAGATTCCGAAAGTAAGGACAACTGGTGGAATAATAAAAGATGTAATGGATAAGATTGTCATCTGACGTCTACATATGGAAGTGGAATAGGAAAAGTTTTTATCTTTTAGCAGTTTGGAAGTGGCTGGGTAGGTCAAGGACCACCCCCTCAAAGCTTCCACTATTGCCATCGTATTCCCATTGCCATTCTCAAATCTATTATAAATGAATTTTTGATGATAACAAACTCCTTGATGTTGCTCCAAAAGTATTTCTTGTCCAACTCTTTTATGTTTGTGCAATTCTAGTGACTTGGACATAACACTTTTTGTAAAAAGGAGTTGATGATTTTTTGAGCTCTTGAACATCTTAGTTTTCAGATTTATGGTCACATTTATCTTTTGAAAACTTTCCCTCAAGTGTTCGAAAATATTTTTTTAAGAAAAAAATGGCTTCCAAGTGAATTAATGGCTTTTTGTGACTCATTATTCGACTAATGGGTTTCATCAGTGGATTAACGTGTTCTTCAAGCACCATTAGTTAACTAGTGAAATATATTGGTCAAATGATGGACTCCAAAAAGCTCCAAAATTCAAATTTTAGGGACAAACAGTCAACTGATGCCCACGATGGTTGACTAATCATATACGAAAAGCAAATTGCAACTTTTTAAATAGCTATATTTGTACTAGTTCACTTCCCACTTGTTTCTAATAACTATTTTAGGGTTTGCGCTATAAATAAGTGACCATATGAACTCAAAGCACTGTAGAAATCTGCTAAAAAACTTTGATCAATTATTCTTAAGCTCAAATATTTCTTCTCGTCCCTATAAGAATAGTTTCAATTGTATAATCACTTTTTGAGAGAGTCGTTAATGCTATAACTCATTTTTTCCTCTGTGGTGAGGTTGAAATCTCAAGGATTCAAATTCCTTGAGTTGGGTTTGGGTAAAACCATTTGTAAGGGCAAATGACCCTTGCTCTCAATAATTCTTCTTATTTGGTTTGTACTAGTGGTTGACAAGTGCCTATTGTAAACTTGTTATATAGTATTGAAATCCTAAGACATTGCATGGGAATTGAAAGTAAGTTTGAGTCCAAGCTGAACCTTATAAATCTTTATGTCTCTTTTTTCTTCCTTGCTCTATTTATTTTCTACACTTAAATTTTTGAACATCTATTTCTATTTTCTTCACTTGATTTATTTTTTGAAAAACTCTTCATAAAACTTTATAAATTTTCTCTAACACCTAATTCACCCCTCTCTTAGGTGCCAACCTTGTATAACATTTCTCGATCCTCTTCATATTTTCTCATTTCCTTCCATATTTCTAGGGTTTTGTGATGCTTATCAATTATGCATTCTGATTGGTATTTTGTTCTCTACTTTTGGGTTGAGATTTGTTATCTATGTTAATGAGATGCCATTTTTTTAATTCTAATATGAATGGTTGTACTTTCTCTATGGCAGGTTCAAGTACCATGGCTTTGAGGTGCATTTTGAAAGAGCTGAAAGACTTCCCAAAAAATCCACTGAGATCTTGCAGTGTAGGTTCGATTACAATTAGTTTATGTTTACCTTACTCTTTTATCTTCTAAATCATTTTTATGAATCTCTTCATATATGTTCGCTCGTTGCTTATGTTTGCTCGTTAGATTAATCTCTTCATATATGTTAGCTCATTGCTTATGCATTTACTTTTGTTGCTTTGTCTTTTATCAATTTCAAATGGTTGGTTCATAGATGTTTATGTTTTTGCATTCCTTTCAAGCTGATGTGTTTTAAAAGAATTCATCAAGCCTATAGTTAAGTTGGCATATGATGTGCTATTGCATAGGAATATAGATGTTGCACCTTTAGCAATGTCCATAAGCCCATTTCTATCCAGAAATTAAACAATTTATCTTTTGTTATTATTTTTCATTATAAGGTTAATATCTTGAGTAACTATGTTATACACTATTTTTTTTCCCTTTATTTCAAAAATACATGGATGTAGTGATAGGTTAGAATCTGTGTTATTATCACTAATATCCTTGCCTTATTGTGATTCAAAGTTTAAGGCAAGCCGACAGGAAGAATTTGCTTTCGAGTTCAATATCTTTATATGTCTATATGTGTACTGAAAACTCAGTTTTGGTCACCTATGGTTAGAAGCATGTGTATAGGTTAATCACTTAGAGCTAAAATCTAGTAGCTATTATTCAAACTCTGCTTACGACTACATATAAAATATGAACAATGGTTTTTCTGTCTTGTTTTTTGTATATCGTGCGTTATGAATGTCGACCAATTTGACTGGAGCCCCACATCCAACTTAGACTAAATGGTTCTGTAAATGCTTATACCAAATGTTAAGAGATAGAATGAGATTTAATCCTTTCCAACTTGATTGGGTTTTCTTAGTCTTCTAGATCTTATTTTGGGGCATTTCTTTAGGGTATGTTTGGATGAATGGCCAAGGAGGGAGTAACAAGGAGTGGAATGGCTAAATTAGGGTAAATGCATGTTGGAAAGTTTATTGTGGGATGGAATGGACTAATAATAGAGGGACTCCATAGGCACTCCTTGCCATCCAAAACTTCATTTTTGTTGTCCCTCTAAATTAGGGGGTCAAGGATAGAATGGAAGGGTCAGTGATATATTTACTATAATATCCTTATTGGATAAAAGTTCAAAATATCAGCATTATATCAAAAAGGGTAATATTGTAAAAATAATGTGTAAGTCAGTCAATTCCATTAATGAATAATGACCATCCTTCCAAACTTCCAAACAAGAGGGTGACACATGTTTTGCCATTTCACTTCTTGCCACTTCCTTTCCTTCCATACTTAGCCATTCTATTTAATCATCTCCTAAACTCCCAAACATAACCTTAGTCTAAGAAAGAAGTTTTGATATTTAAGTATAAAGTTAAGGCTGAAAGTTTCAGGGTTGTTATGCTTAAGTCCAGCCTCTGTGTGTACAGTTACTAGGTTTTGTTTAAATGTTTAATGATGTTAATAACTACGTGAGTTTTTGTTAGGTCTTGAAGTTATGTGTTTTTCAGTATTGCATATTATTAGTGTCTCATCAATAATTTGTTTATCATACGTCTAGTTGCTGAGGACATGTTTTATTGGCAAGCAGTCATTACCATGTTGATAGCCCATATGCTAGAGGTATATATTTTTTGCTACCATTCAGTTTCCTCCCGATTAACCTTTGAAGCCCCCCAAGGTAAAGTCCTATGTGTGGGTATTATGGCATGATGTTTGTGCAATTGAGGTGTTCAGTTGTTACTTTAAATGTCATTGATATCTTATAACCTTTCTCATACATGTTGCATTTAGCACTAAGGTCTACCACCCAAATATCAATAGCAATAGTAGCATTTCTCTTGATATCATAACGGAACAGTGGATCCTTGGCTTTACCATCTCTAAGTTTGACTTTCTTTATGCTAAATTTATAATATATGGAAATAGCTTTAAGGTTGAATGACATGAACCATGTGTCATTAAGGAGTTGCATAATGGTATTAATATTTTCTTTTTTTCTAAGACATAAGAGACAATAGTGCAATACAATCAAAGTTTATCTAGTTTACTTTGTTTTATATCGTTCACTAGAAGATTTTAAAATTTGTCAATGTAGGAAAGCCTTCGTTTACTCTCCTTTTTGGGGAAAGTATGATCATTCATACCATATCAAAAGTAACATTTTTCTTTCATAAATAAGAATTTATTTATTTACTTAAGAGTTCATTACACTTGCATTCAATAGCATTGCAAGCTAGCTATTGATATGCATGTCTTTGTATTTTTTGGTAAGAATTTGGCATGATAGTAGGCCTATTAATTGGAGTGGTTTTTATTTTTTGTTATGATTGTGATGTTATATAAATCACAAAACTAATTTTGAGCTGTGATTAGTGTCATCTTCTTGTGTCCACATAATTTGGGGGACTAGTTTTATATGTTTACTTGGTTAGGAGATTTGAAACCTAAATTCTTGAAGAATATGAATATTTACTTGTTGGTTGATATTTGTTAAGGATGACAAGGTGCATGGTCTTTCTACTATAGCTGGCCTTCAGAAATGAATCACTTTTTTATTCCATAAATTGTGTCTCTGCTCTTTATAAGTTTCCACAATTTCATTGCATAGAAGTTTGGAGTCATATTTTATGTATGAATTATGTCCCTGCTCTTGATAATTTTCCGTAATTTCATTGCATAGGAGTTTCGAGTAGTATTTTTTACATGGTCATTGGTCCTTCAATTTGTTGCATAAGTGCCTCTAGGCCAGGCTAACTTCCTTCCTTGAGAAATTTTATGAAATTCATGTTGTGTGAAACTTCTTTTTGTTTGCATCTCTGGGTTTAGCTTAGATAATGTTTTATGATTTTGCTCAAATTATAATATTAGAAATCATAAGCTATGATTTGCTTGGCATGTTAGGTACTGCTGTCAATATGTTCATTGCTAACTAATCCAAATCCTGACAACCCTCTTATACCAAGGATTGCTCATACATATAAAATTGACTGGGCCAAGTATGAAGCTCTTGCACATAGATGGACCCAGAAGTATGCCATGGGTTAATTGATGTTTAGACCTTGTCTATGAAATGCCATCTATGAAAATTGCATTATGGATTCCTTGTCTGTTCTAGTTTTCTAGGGTGACATTTAATTGTTTCTTGTTTTATGGGGAAGATAAGGTGGTGTCTTAATTAGTTAAAGAACTTTTGTTTCCTGTTTGTCTTACTTAGGGGTGACATTTAATATGCGTCATGCTTGTGTTGTCACTATCTTCTTGAAGCAATGTAAAAAAAATGATATTATTGTCCATAATTGTGTTAAAACTTGTCTAGTTAGATTATATCTATCTCTAATAGTTAGGTTAATATATTAAGTATTCATAGGAGTAATATAATAAACTTAGTGTTTTATCATCAAAAACTCAATAAACCAAGTTCTTCTTTTTTGTTTCCTCTCTTTTGTTATAAATTGCAGAATTTGCTTTTGGTATAATTGTTTTCATTTGTGTGTTTGATTTAATTATTACTAGGGATCAAATCCATTTTTAAGAGTTTTTTAGGCCCTATATTAAAATCAGGTTAAGCTAGTTAGGATTTGTTAACCCTTAAGTAGTAACTAGGTTAGGACTTTGTTTAATATGGTTCTAAAACAACTTTTGACCTTTGAAGGTTTGGCTAGATTAAAGTGATTCTAATTGATGCTTACAGGTTTTATGGACCATTTATATATATATATATATATATATATAAGGCATTGAGCTTGTGAATATATTTCGCATAATAAAAGTTTAGCGATACTTGCAATAATTGCATAATTTTCAAATTTAATACATGAACATTTAAAATTTTATTATTGAACTAAATGGCAGCTAAAAGTTTTATTAATCTATAACGAGTTTTGAACTTCATATATTAGAGTAGGATAAAACTTTCATATATAAAAATTTTCATATATATGAAAAAATAACCAAAAGAACTTCTTCAATCAATTAAAAAAGGCCAAAAGAACTTTTAAATTAGAAAATCATAATATTTGTAAAAAAATAGAATTTAACAAAAAATGAATGCAATGAAAAAAAGAAATAATTTAGAAAGAAAACAAAATTATTATAAAATGATTGACATAAGGATGGCAAAAGGGATATTGAGGAACCTTGTGGGCAGGGGACTGCCCAATTTAGGGATGTATTTAGGGATTTTTTTTTTTTTGGCAAGGACGAGGACTAGGGTGGAGAAAATCTCTTCATAGGTAGCTTGTAGATAAAGATGGAGATTATGCTCCCTGTCCCATAGGGTTCTTGTCCAAACAATTTTACAAAAATATTTCAAAATTTTTATATACTTGTATTACTAATAATGATTTCACTACATCTTTAACTTTGACAAACGTGAATTCTCTTGTAAAGATGAAAAATTAGAAGTTTAACTATTTTCAATATGTACAAGAAAATGTTTCAACTAGTAATATCAAGTTAAAATTAAATTACTAGTTAGACAAGTTTGTCTTAATTGATGTTTTAAATGCAAAAGTTTTTTACATACTAGGTTGGTAGAAATAAAATGGATTTATCCAACTTGCGTATAAGGAAGAAATAATAATGAAGACTTCACACATGAACAAGATATCAAGATGACTTGAAATTTTTTTTTTTTGTTAAAGTTAGTATTTCTTTGAATGTTTCAGAACTTGTTTAGGACTTTTCATTTAATTTTTTTTTTGTATTTAAATTTGACTAGAGTTCATCAAATAATATAAACAAAAATTTAAAACTTTAAATTAATATTTTTTAATATATTTATTATTTTGTAATTTTATTTTAGAAATTTTAAAGTCCCTGTAAAAATCTATGATTGTATTTCTATAGGGAAAATCCTTTATAGAGTAGAAAGTAGGGATGTAGACGAAATATACAAAGGATAAGGAAAGGAGAAAACTTAGATACAACTCCTTATATCCATATATTGGGTTCCCTAATAAAATACTGACATCAACACATTTTTTTACACCTCATTAACCCAATCACCAACACAATGCTAACTTGCATCTTGCTTATTAACACTCTTAACTCACATCCTACTCATTAACATTGTTAAAACCTTCTCTTAAAAAAAATTATCTTCCCTTCTTATTAAAGATGCATTTCGTCTTCTGTTGTATCTTTTCATCCACCAAAGTATAACGCCATCCCTTCTTCCCTTCTTATCAGTGGCATTGTGTCATCTCTTTCTCCTTTCTTGTTGGTAACATCGACGACATTGCATTAACTCTTCTTTCCCCTTCTCATCAACAACATCACATTATCTCATCTTCATATCCAGGTACGACACATCATAGGTTCAATTGGGGGTAATATTTCATCTCATTTGCTTTTATAAGTTCAAATTTTGAGATTTAGGGATCAATTTTTAGGTATTTTATAGACCTAATCATCAAGCTGAACTTTTAAAAATCGGGCTCAAATTTGATATTAAAAGAAAAAAAGCATGAGTCTGTATTTTAATTGAGCTTTTTTTTATTTAAGCTTTTATTCATATTTTTTGGGCTAGCCAATCAACCTTTTTAAAGAAAAGTCAAATCAATTTCTTATTTAAAATTTGCTATAAAGAACATAAATAATTGTTATTATTACATGTAAGATTATATATAGAGAAGTTATAAATATAAATGAATTGTTGTATTGACATAAAACCTTTAAAAGAAGCCTAAGCCTGGCTCATTTTACAAATTAAGATTTTTAATTCGAACTTTCTTAGTTTAGACTTTATTTTTTTCTGGCCAGACTCATCAGGCTAGGCGGGCTTTTTAAATTATGATTAGGTCTAGTATTTTATATTTGTTATTGGTTTAAGTAATTTCTGATATTGATGAAATTGTATTAGATTTATTATAGGTTCAAGTAATTTCTAATATTGATGAAATTGTAGTGTAAACCCAACTTTAAATTAAGTGATAGTAAGTTAAATGATGAACTTTCCTATATATTACTATGGTCTGGTTAATGTTTCATGGAATTTATTTTCATTATATATGTATCATTCATCCTTATTAATCCATAGAGAGTCATCCTCACAAAGTTGCTATATTGCTACGTATGTATTAGGCCAATCTAAAGGCAATGTATGATATGCTAAATCATATCAATAATCTTTGGGATCTTATTGATGATACAAGGCCAATGATCATTTATATTTTCCTTAGGACTAAACAAATATGGCTTTCATTGTGTCAATCAAATTTTTAGTGTCATGCCTAATGGTAATCATATCTATACTAACACTAGGAACAAAACACTTGCTTTGTGTATTGTAATTGCATGATATGTTATCCCAAAGTTTACACTCAATGCTGGATATGGCATTACTCTATGCTAAATAAGACCTTAATAAGTTTTACGAGAGTAAATTATATCATTGTTCATTTAGGACATTGTCCCAAATCAAATTTGTTATGGGTTCAAGTAATTTTTTATATTAATGAAATTGTAGTGTAAACCCAGTTTTAAATTAAATGATTGTAAGTTAATCTAGCCTGAGTTGCTATTATAAACAAAGAAAAGGTAGTGAAGGCTTAGAAGAGAAGAAAATGGAGGTTGAATTGGTATAGAACTTTCATATAAAGTTAATCCATATTTAATGCAGCAAAGGCAATGGGAATTTGAATCAAATTGTGAGACTTAAAAAGAAATGGAATGGTTGGTGAATGCAGAAGAAGAAAATTATATATTTGAATAAAATACTGGCATATTCTTATCTCATTTTTTAAGTTACCTCTTCCAACCTTTTAATTTGATAAAGTTATTTTCATGTTAATTATTGTTGGTGCTTTGATGTTAAGCAATGTTTTTATTAAAATGCCAAAGTGATTATTACATTTCAATTCAATGAAATTTGACATATTGATTCTTGTTTTAGTACTATAATGATTTATTAATTTTCATTAACATTCTCAATAAAATTTGACAATGAATTTTGTAAATTTTGTTGATAGTGAATTTGATGGATAGTATATTTTTATCTAATTCCTTACCTGTTGAACATCCTTTAGAACATAAAGTTATATAAACAAATCTTACTAGAGTTTAAATTTGAAGAACATGTTTAACGATTCTACAATGCATATGCTTGATTAAATGGTTTTATAATTAGAAAAGATTGGGTGAATAAAAGTAAGACCGATCAAAAGATAGTAGTATCTTGAAAATATGTGTGCTTTAAAGAAGGATTCAAAAAGATAAGTAATTATGAAGGAAAAAGGCTCAGAAGATGTGAGAAGCAATAGTATGGCCTGAAAGACCATTAGTTGACAAGAAAATGGAAAATACGTAGTTAGCTTTTTCAAAAAAGAACATAACCACGGTTTTGCCACTTGTAGGAGTAAACATAAATTGCCACCCTAAAGAAAGGTTTCCATTGCTCAAGCTACCCAAATTGAATGGAAAATCACTTAGGCATACGTCAAAAATTAATTTTCAAATTTTTAAGTCGACAAGTTAGAGGAAGAGAGAATATTGGGTGCACTCTTAAGGATATTAGCAACCATTTGACTTTTAAGAGGATGATTGAAATGAAAGAAAGGGAGGCTTACACTTTGCTTCATTATTTTCAATCTAGGCAATTTGAGAATCTATCATTCTTTTATGAAATTCAACTTGATGTTGAAGATCAAATCACAAATATTTTTTGGGTAGATGCAAAAATGGTTGTAGATTATGTTCATTTTGGAGATATGGTATCTTTCAATACCACTTATCATACAAACAAAAAATTTTAACCATTTGCACCCTTTGTTGGATTCAATCACCACCGTCAAACTGTTATGTTTGGTATTGCATTACTGTAAGATGAAACTGCCAAATCTTTTGAATGGTTATTTAAAACTTTTCTAAAGACCATGTATGAGAAGAAACCGAAAACCATTTTTACCAATCAAGATGCAGCAATGGCAAAAGCAATTTCAATGGTTTTACCTGAATCATATCATTGCTTATGCACTTGGCATTTATTTCAAAATGCTCTCAAGAATGTTTATCATGCATTCAAGAAATCATATTTTTTTGCTCAGACTCAAGACATTGTATTTATGACTATGAGTATGAGAATGACTATCTCAATGCTTGGCAAGCATGATCTTTGTCAAAATAAATGGATGCAAGATTTGTTTGGAAAGAGAGAAAAATGGGCATTGATATATGGGTGACATGCCTTTTCAATAGGTGATACATCCACACAATTGAGTGAAAGTTTCAATGGTCGATTAAGAGGTTATATGAAGTCTACATTTAATGTATTTGACTTTTTTAGACATTTTGAAAGGTTATTAAAGGACATGAGATATAAAGAGTTGGAAGCTAACTTTGAGATGAGTCAAAAAAATTCCTTCACTGAATTTAGATGTCCTTTTATTGAAGAATGCAAGAGACACATACACACCAACAATCTTTCATTAGGTTAGAGAGGAATATGAGAAATTTTGTAACATACTCTTTAAAGAATGTAATCAAGTCTCAACAATATTTGAGAACAAAGTGTGTGTAATGGGAGACTTAAGAGAGCACAAGGTTACCTTTAACTCAATAGATGAAATAATTGTGTGTAGTTGTAAGAAATATGAATTTTCTGGAATCTTATGCAACTATGCTATTTGAGTACTTAATTTATGAAATATAATAATTATTCCTCCAAAATACATTCTTAAGAGGTGGACGAAGTATGCTCGAACTAGATGTGTTGTAGATAATAGTAGATATATAACCAAAGAGGATATTAAGTTGGTTGACTCTAATCATTTCAAGGATTGATGTCAAAATGCAATTGACATAGCAAGTAGAGCCACTAAATCTAATGATGCTTCAACTTATTTTGCCAAAAAGTTAGTTGAATTAGGCAAGGAAGTTGATGAAATAACGATTATAAGTTCTTCCATACCAAATCAACAAGATTCTTATGAGTATCATGGCCAAATTAAAGGGACCAATACATCTACAGAAATGGATGCATCTCAAGCAAAAGGGATAAAAAAAAAATGTGTATCTCATGTTAAATGTCACCCTAAACGTTGTCTAGAGAAGAAGTCAAAAAAAAAAAAAACGTAGCTCATAGGTGTCAGTACCATCTTCTACTCTGTCTTTATAGCTATATTGAACTAGTTTTCTTCAATTTAATTATTTATTGCATATATTTATATTAATTTTAAAGATTTTGTTTAAAGTGTAGGCGTCGGTGTTACGAGGATGTCAAATTTATGAACCCATAAATTCCAATATGATTCAAGTTCCATTGTTGTGTCATGAAATATGTAATATGTTAGCATCAAGTTACATCTTGGTTGCTAAGATATATTTATCCATTTATATATTTGCATCAAATGGCTACTCAAATAAAAACCCATGTTGACATGTCAATCCAAAATGAGGAATGATGTAAAGTTACATCTTACTAACATCACCTACTTTAATGTTGTGAAGTTAATTGATACATTAGAAAAAATTGTTTTTTGTATTTATCTAAATTCAGCCAAATGTTAGAAGTTTTGTTTCTTGAATTCATATTCAACTACTTAATATTTTAGAATCATTGTTGCTTTTTGCTCTTAGAGATTCAACATATACAATTTTACGAAAACACCTACTTGTGTTTCTTTTATTATAATTTTAGTAGATACAATTTCTATTTTGGTGATTTAAATTTAACATCTTTTTTAGACTATTCATATCTTTATAAGTTGGGACATAATTTGATTCTGATATCTGTGTTTAGGAGTACTTTAGTTCTTCCACCATTAGTGATCATTTAAAAGGAATAATTTTCCATTAAACTTAGATGGAGCTAGTATGCATTTAACATATGTGGGTGTTACAAAAAGTAGTAGCTTTCCTATGTCTAACTAATTAAAAAAAGAAAAAAAAAAAGCAAAAAGACATATAAGTTTTCTACTATAACTCTGCATTTTTCATATGTTATCTTTGCATAAATTAAGGAAGAATAAATATAAAAAAGGTAGATCACAAAAAAAGCATCCATTAAATCTGAGGAAAATATTGTTGTTTATATATATATATATCATATATGTGTTGGACATGTAAATGTATTATGCACAACACAAGTATGACATTTCTAGGTTTCAATGCTTCAAAAATGTGTTATGTTGTATCCGATATCTAGTGCATTTGTCATTTATTCATACTTCAATAAGGAGAAAATTTGGTTCTTTGCATGCATAGTCTAGTTTAATGGCCTTATATATTTCTTCCTTGCCTTAATCTTCACAGTGTACTATGCTAATTAATTTACAATCACGCTAGGTTAACAAAGGAATATTTTTACATTCAAAAGCATTATTGAACAAGTTTCTGGGAACATGGTGATATCTTCAAATCATCAAATAAACATAAATTTACATTGTTTTAATACATTTGTCTAATCCTTAAGCCAAAAAAATTTCCACGTACATCATTGACTTTATACATTTACTAATTCAAAAATGAAATTCTACAAAATTTTGGCAGAAAATTTGATCTTTCAATTAAACTATATCTGTGATGCATCACTTGGGTATTTAAGTTGTAGCTATCATTTTCCTTGTAAATGAAGGAGCAAGTGTTATTATAAGTGCATCTATTTGAGACACAATTGTAGCTATGACCATTGTCCATTTTCTACTAATGATATATGATGTTCTTCCACTAGCTAGACTATCGAGTAAAGAAACTTTACTAAGAATACTGACTAAAAAATCTTCCTTCACCTTTGACATCTATAAATCTCCTCTGATAAATATAACTACTCCACTTATGACACCAATGTCAGCAAAATTGTCAATACCATGTTGTATGATAAATGTAGCAAAAGCAACAACAGTATCAAAGTAGAAAATAAGGATGACTATTTCAAAGAAAAACAACATTTGAAATTTTTCTTCCTTAAATAATTTTGTAAAGTACTATAGATGAATATGGAAAAATAGCTAGCTACCATCAGATCAAGTTGCAAGGACAAAATATAAGTTATAATCTAAAAGATCATTTGAAATTGGGTTTTGAGTTAGGAAAATTTCTATTTGAAACCTTTAGATGCAATTAATTACTAAAAAAGACATTACATTTTGTAATTACCCTATAGGATCTAATCTCATTTAATGATTTTTCAATTAACAAAATTACCCCCAAATTTATGGATTTATTACTATCATGGTTTGCGTTATTTACAAATCATGTTTTTTCTAATTACTAAATGTTTTTACATTTCTAACCACATAATTATATTCTCAATTGATTGGACTAACAAGTAATTTATGAATTTATTACTATTATAATATATGTTACTTAGAAATTAAGTTTTACTACCATGATTTACATTTCTTACAAATCTTCTTTGATATAATTTTCTTATGTTTTTGCATTTTTTACTATATAAGTTTTATTCTTAACTGGTTAGACTAACAAATAACTTATGGACTTATTACTATCATGATTTGTGTTATTTACAAATGATGTTCATCCTAATTGCTAAATGTTTTTACATTTCTTACTATGCAAGTTTTATTCTTAACTGGTTGGACTAACAAGTAACTTATAGATATGTTACTACCATAGTTTATAATACTTACAAATTACGTTCGGCTAGTTAACAAATGTTTTTGCATTTTTTATCATGCAAATTTTATTCTTAAGTAGTTAGACTAACAAATAACTTATGGACTTATGCTACTGTGGTTTGCATATCCATAAGTTATTTGTTATTCCAACTAGTTAAGCCTGAAAATTATGTGGTAAGAAATGCAAAATAATTTAGTAATTAGGGGTGAACATGATTTGTAAGTAATGCAACCTATGATAGTAATAAATTCATATGTTAGTAATTAGTACAACCAGTTAAGAATAAAAATTATGTGGTAAAAAAATGTAAAATTATTTGGTAACTAGGGTGAACATGATTTATAAATAATGTAAACCATGGTAGTTATAAACCCATAAATTACTTGTTAGTCAAATCAGTTAAGAATAAAAACCAAGTGGTAAGAAATGTAAAATCATTCAGTAACTAGGGCAAACATGATTTGTAAGTAATGCAAATCTTAGTAGCAATAAATTCATAAGTTACTTGTTAATCCAATTAGTTAAGAATAAAATTTATGTGGTAAGAAATAGAAAATCATTTAGTAACTGAAGCGAATATGATTTGTAAGTAATGTAAAAGGTGAAGTCTGTGGGTAATTTTGTCTATTAAAAAATCATAAAATGAGATTAGGTCCTTCAGAGTAATTACAAAATTAAAAAAAAAAAAATAGTAATTAATTGCATCTACTAGTTCTAAGTAGAAATTTTCCTTTTCTGAGTTTGACAAGACATAATCCTTTAACTATATGTGAAGTGAACTGTTCCTGCATCTATCATCTTTACTTGAAATAGTAGCAATGTAGTGTGGATATCTCTCCTCAAATACTTTAAGAAACACATCATGCAAATATATATGTCATAGAGGTAGGAAGGCAAGTTAATCTTAAATTTCTTATAACCTATGTGGCATAAACACAATCAACAACATGACAAATTTTAAATATATGTTAGATATAAACATATCTCATTTTTTAGATTTTGTGCAATATAGGTTTTGCTTAATTAATTTAATCGTGTTAATACTCAATGATGAAGATAATTTAATATCCAACAATATTAGTTCTTGTGAGATTTAAGTATGTGAAAGAAATTCTACATTTAAAGTGAATTAATTTATAAATACCTTAGACTTTAAGATTTTTGGTTAATGTGTAATTAATATCAATTCCTTAAGTATGATTTCTTGTTAAAACTTAATGCAAATGAAAAAGCATCTTTTAATATTTTTGGTTTTCCAATCTTATAACAAGCAGGGAATATATAGTGGCTCATGTTATATATATAGTTCTTATAGAATCTGTCTATTCTAAATTAAATATGTCAAAACACAAGGTATTAAAATTAATAACCCTTCATCATACTTCAGCAAAGTAAGAATAGATGACAAAAGGAAGGTATTCCCCTGATAAATGTATCATCAATTGGAACGCAAAGATTATCGATATGATTTAGCCTATCATACATTGCCTTTAGATTAGCTTAATACATATGTAGCAATACATTAGCTTTATGAGGATGGCTCCCTATGGACTGACAAGGATGAATGATACTTATACACTGAAAAGAAGTTCCATGAAACTTTAACTAGACTAGAACAAGTAGCAATTGGATAACACTGGCGATGATCAAAGTCAAAATATTTTTGTGTGTACTGTTTATTTTGTTTTACTTATTCTAAATTAAAGGGAAATTAAAGTAGTCTTAACTCAAAATATTAAGACTTAGTTCATCTGTCAGTCGCAGTAAAATCTTCACTTATGTTGATCATCTAAATTTTTGTGAATAATAAAATAGAAATCACTTGAACCCACAACAAATTTCATACAATTTTATCAATATAAAAAATTATTTAAACCCATAACAAATTTAAAAACCTAGAAACTAATCCCCACATTCCAAAAATTAAACATATAAAAGTAAATAAGATGAAATATTATCCTAAATAAAACTTATGATATGTCATACCTAGAGATGAAGATGAGATGACACAATGTTATGGATGAGGAGGGAAAAGGATAGCTGATGCAATGTAGTCTATGTTACCAATGAAAAGGGAGAAAGAGATGACGTGATACTACCAATGAGAAGGGAAGAAGGGATGACACTATGTTACTGATGAGAAGGGAAGAAGAGATGATGCTATGCTCTAGTGGATGAAAAAATGCAAGAAAAGACCAAATGCATCACAAATGTGAAGTGAAGAGATTTTTTTTTAAGAGAAGGTTTTAACAGTGTTAGTGAGTAGCATGTAAGTTAAGAGTGTTAGTGAGCAGGATGTAAGTTAATAATATGTTGGTGATTGGATTGATGATATGAAAAAAAATGTGCAGATGTCAGTATTTTATTAAGGAACCCGATTAAAGGATATAAAGAACTATATCTGAGTTTTGCCCATGAGGAAAATGCTACGCTATAAGGAGAAAAAGAAAAGAAAAAAAGTGTAAATATCAAAAGAGGATAGCTATTGCCACCAATATATATACCTCACCACCCTCCCCCTCTTTTGTAATGATAACATTTTGAGAAATTCATTTGTGTTTACCAGCTTAATCTTTCAGAAGAAATTAATTAGTTTTATATATGAACAAGTTCAATTACACATAGCTGTCGTTGCAACATCTCTTGAAATAATGATAAAGCAACAATGACAACATAGAGTTGTTTTTCTTTCTTATTGCCATGTATTATGTATATACTTTTTACTATCATTTTAATCTTAGTTATTCATTCTCAAGTGTATATCTGGAATGGATCAATAATACTTTTAATGCATAATAGTATATAGCTAATTATTCGATTGTTGTCTGCCTCTCTTCATGGTATCAAAGCAAATTAATCTTTGGATTTTCTCCTCTATCATTCATTAATAGCTTATAGTTCCTTTACCTCTTTTGCTTGGGATACGGTGGTCAATTACTGTGATCCACTTTCTTTATATGGGTCCAACCATCTTGATCTTTTCTTGGCTACCGTTCCTTTCAATGGAAACAACTTTCGCATTTGGAGCTCTTCTATAAAGATTACTGTTGTTGTGAAGAATGAACTTGGTCTTATTGAACCATCTAAAGGATTTGCTACTTACGATGTATAGGTTAGAGCTAATGCAATGGTTATGTCATGGATTCTTAATTCTCTATCCAAAGAATTCCATGATGCTTTTGTCTATACCTCCTCTATAAAAGAACTTTAATACAGGTTAGAGCAATGTTTTAGTGATTAAAACGATCCTAAGGAATTTCACCTTAAGAAGGAACTCATTTATACTACACAGGGCAATTCTAGCCTTTCTTTTTATATTACCAAGTTAAGTAAGATTTGGGATGAGCTAAGTTGTTTAGTTCCTCTTCCCTAATGTACCTGTAGGAAGTGTATGTGTGGAGAATCTAACATAGTCTAGGGCTTTTATGAATCTACGAAGATAATTCAATTTTTAATAGGCTTAAATGATTCCTATGATCATGCTTGTAATAAAATCCTTTTGATGGATCCCTGACCATGTTTAGATAAAGTTTAGTCGATGCTTCTAAGCATTGAAAGACAGTGTTAAGTTAATCTTTCTTTTTCTGATATTTCTCCAAATGTTGTCTTACTCGCATCATTGCATCCTCCTAATTCTAGATTTCCAAAATCTACTTCCAAAAAGAAAGATTCAACTAAGAATATGACAAACAATGCTCTTATTGTAATGGCAAAGGCCACACAATTGATAACAATTTTAAAAAGAATGACTATCGTGGTTGGTACAAAGACTTTAAATATAAAAAGACCAAATATGTTGTCAATGTTGTTACTGATGCTCTAGATACACCATTGACCCTTACTGCTACATCTCAATATTTTGATCTTACATATACTATTATTGAGATTATTCAATCTAAACTTGGCAAATTGTTGAAAGGTAAACAAGTGACAGATGCTTTAGTGAATGCTACTTATTTTACTAATTTTACAAGTATCATCCATCATCATGCTCTTACTTTTTTTGATAGTCTCCTAACTGATTCTTGAATTTTAGATACTGGGGCCGCAATCATGTCATTGTCAATGCTTCTCTCCTTCATAATTCCACTACCCCACCCTGAATAGGATTGGTACATTCACCAAATCGATCTTCTCAAACCATTTTCAAGATTGGCAGCATCCATTTACATCCTCATTTCACTTTGTTGAACGTGCACTACATTCCCTTCTTTTGCTATAACTTTATTTTGATCAATCAATTGGCTATTAATATTCATATTCAATGTTATTTCACTCCCATTGTTTGTGTTTTGTAAGACCTTAGTACTAACTTTACTCTTGCTATTGGGAAAATGATTAGGCAATTGTACATCCTTGACAATAATTCTTTTACTTTTGTTGCTTTTTATGTTTTTTTATGTGATTCCATGTTTTCTATTTGTAATACTAGTAAACCAGATATGTGGCCTAAATGATTAAGACATCCCTCTTTTACTCTCATGAAATAAATTACATCTATTGATCTTACATCTCACTCTTCTTCTTAATAGATCTATCCATTAGCTAAACATATTAGGCAACCTTTTTCTTTATGACATATCTACACTACAAAAATTTTGTAGTTATTACATATGAATAGTTGGGGGCCATACAAAATACCTTCCTTAATTGGTGCATGATATTTCTTAACTAACACCTAGACATTCCTTCTTCAACATAAAAGTGAAACACCCTCAATCATCATTAATTTTTGCACCATGATTAAAACACAATTCGATAAATCTATCAAGCAAATTTACACTGATAAAGGGCTTGAGTTCTTAAGTTTAACTTCCCAAATTTTTTCTTTCCAACATCTGGCATCATTTATGCAAAAGGAAACATCATCATCTTCTCTAAGTGACCTGATCACTTATGGTTCAATCAAGGTTACCATCTAAATTTGAGGGTAAATTCCATTTTGACTATAACATACTTAATTGACAATTGCTCTTCTTTATTAGAAAACACCTTATGAAAAGAGTTTATAATAAAACTCCTTCCTATAGTCATTTAAAAGTCTTTGGAGCTTTGTGTTTTGCCACCAACACTTTTCCTCATCTTGACAAATCTATTCCACGTGCTCACATATGTGTTTTTATTGGTAATGCCCCTAGGTACAAAGTATACAATTTATATGATATTCGTGATAATACTGCTATTATCTCCAAGGATGCAGTCTTCCATGAGTGCATGTTTCCTGAAATGAATATTAATGTTAATCCTTGTTCGTTACCTCAGGTTTCAGTTAGTAATCCTTCCTTATCCATTAAATCAGTATCTTCACATGTTCCTTCTACTATTCCCTTTTCCTCTCATCTAAATGAGCCTCCATCTACTAATCCTCTTCCATTAACTTCTTATATAATTCCTACTAGGCATAATACTTGTCCTACTCGCAAGCCTCATTGGATGACTGTTTATGTTATTTTATCTACTTCCCATACTTCCTTTCATACCCTTCCTACTTACCCTTTTCACATTTCTAATCATTTCTCTGCATCATATTTACATTTTCTTACTCAAGTTTCTACTATTCAGGAACCAATTAGTTACTGTCAAGCTAGTGAGAGTATAAAAATGAATTGATGCTATGAATGTTGAGCTTTCAACTCTTGAACAAAATTAAACCTAGGAGCTTACTAATACGCCTACAGGAAAGAGAACTATTGGTTTAAAATGGGTCTACAAAGTTAAGCTAAAGCCAGATGGACAAGTGGACAGATACAAAGTTAGATTGGTTGCTAAGGGATACAACCAAATTATAGGCCTTGATTATACTGATAGTTTCTCAGCAGTTGCAAAAGTTGCAACAGTTTGAATTCTATTAGCTTTATCAACTACTCATGGCTAGCCCTTGCATTAATTAGATATAAACAATGCATTTCTTCATGGAAATCTTAATGAAGATATTTACATGCTCCTACCACAATGGTAGATAAAGGTTGTTCTCGGTCAAATATGTCAACTTAAAAGATCACTCTATGGACTCAAGTAAGCTTCCAGACAATGGAACTTTGAACTCACCTCCAAGCTCTAATAGTTTAACTTTACTCAATCTCCATATGATAACTGTTTGTTCATTAAGAACACTTCATCAGATTTGTTACTCCTATTAGTTTATGTTGATGATGTTCTTTTAATTGGCACATCTTCTGAGCAAATTCATCAAGTTAAATGTTTTCTACATGACAAGTTTCACAATCAAGGATTTGGGACCTGCTAAGTACTTTTTAGGCTTGGAATAGCTTGTTCAAACTCTGGCATGTATATCAATCAAAGAAAATGTGTGTTAGATCTTTTTAAGGATACTAAACTTTTGGGTGCCAAACCTGTAACAACACCCATTTCTACTACAATGAAATTATCTGCTGATCAAAGAGAAAAATTGTAGGACCCTGAACCTTTTCGAAAGATTATTGATCACTTGCTATACTTGAATTTTACCCATCTAGATATCGCATTTGCAGTACAACAGTTGAGTTAGTATGTTCATTCTCCCTGTTAAGGTTATTGGAAAGCTATCATATATGTCTTAAAGCATTTGAAAGGTTCACCATCGGAATGCTTGTTTTATCCTGCTAATAATTCTTTTAATTTAACCTATTTCTCGAATGCTGATTAGGCAACTTGCCCAAATTCAAGGCACAACGTGAATGGTTTTTGCATCTTCCTTGAGGACTCCTTGATTTCTTGGAAAACAAAAAAACAACCTATAGTTTCTAAATCATCTATTGAAGCTGAGTATAGGGCCATAGCTACTATAATGTGTGAAGTACAATGGGTGTCTTTCATCTTACGTAGCCTTTCTATTCATCTTCAACTATCCATCCCACTTTGGTGTGATAATAAGGCTGCCATTCATATTTATGTTAATCTTGGTTTTAATGAAAGGACCAAGCATCTCAACATCAATTGTCATCTTGTTCGTGACCAATTCAAAGCTGGTTATATATATTCCAAGCATGTGTCATCTTCCCAACAACAAGCAAATATATTCATTAAGGCTTTAACTGTTATTCCTTTTCAGAATCTTGTGTCCAAGATAGAACTGGTAGATTTCCACTCTCCAACTTGAGGGGATGAAGAAATTAATTAGTTTTATACCTGCTCACATTTTAATTACACACATTTGCAGTTGCAACATCTTCTTGAAAGAGTGATAAAGCAACAATGACAACATAGAGCTATTTTTCTTTCTCATTACCACGTATTATGTATATATTTTTGTATATACCTTTTATTGTCATTTTAATCTTAGCTATTCATTCTCAAGTGTACATAAGGAATGTATTAGTAATAGTTTTAATGCAGAACAGTACTTCACTCTCTTCTAATCTGGTTACCATTCATGAGAATTAGTGTTTTTTTTTTCAACATTTTAAATCAACTTTTTGGTTCCAAAAAAATGAAATTTATACATTTTTTGCACAATTAATTAATAAATATATTTTCTGTATATAGGAGTTGGAGTACAATTTTTTCGGTTTCTTGAAAACCAAAAAAATTTCTCAATTTAGTATCTACTAAATTGTTTTTTAATTTATCTATAAATATGATATTTTTAATTTGATACTAACTTTATTTTTAAGAGATTAAATTTGTTACAAATGATAATTTTTTAAGAGATTAAATTAAAAAATACTTCTTCTATAAAAGACTGAATCAGCAAAGATTGTTATAAAGATTGATCAAATTTTGTAATGAGAGTAGCAACACAGAAGGGAGAGTTGAATAGGGCGTGCGAGCATTGATTGTAGCCAAGTAAGGAGCAGTGCAATTACAACTGTACTGATAGCATCATAGTACCTACAAAATATAGAGCGGAGAGATTTAATGATAACTGATACCTTTTATTATTACGTTGTCAAACCAGGCTGGCAATGGCATACCTCTGTCTTTTCTGTGTGTTTCTTCTTCTCCAATGCCATCTCAGGGAAGCAAATCCCATGTCCCTCACCCACGTTACTCTCACCATTGTACATCACTCTCATGTTCTTTACATTACAACGTGGTTTCCACTTCCCATTTTGTATGTGGGCCAACTTTAAGATTCACCTTCTAGGCATCTTTTCATGTTTTCCACTAATTCCATATTATTGTTCGAATTGATATAATAAAAATAAAAATATTTAAATATTATTTAATTGATAAGAAATAATAACAAACATGTTTCTTTTTATTTCTTCTGATTAATAGATTATAAATAAAAATTAATTAGATAATATATATATATTTTATTATATTATTTTTTATTATAAAACTAAAAAAAATATAGACATATTTTTGAATTATTAATTAATAACATAATTATATATTAATAATATAATAATATAACATATATTTAATAATATTAATAATAAATTAAAACTCATAATTTAATAATAATATATTAAATAAATAATAATAATAAATTAGGGTTTTGATGTATTATAAGAGTATTTGTATCTAAAAATTATTATAAATTATGATATTTTTGTCAAGCATATTTTTATTTTTAAAAAACTAATACTATTTTATAATTTCAATTAAGGAGAGAACTCTCCTTTATATGAGAGAGAGTAAACTCTTTAAAAAATAAAAATATAAACTTAATCTATTAACCAAATGAGATGTACAGTTATTTGGAAAGTAGACTTTTGACAATTAGAATCCATTACTTCAGCGTTATATAGATCTCAGAAATGAATTTCAAATTACTTGTGTTTAATCTCTTTTTTAAGTTTATAGCATTAGTGTTCAAAAGTCTTGCTTGATTCGACGCCTCTTTTAGACTGGTAAAAGGAAAGAGATTTGCAAAATGACCTAAAAAATTAACACTAACAAAAAAAATTAACAAATTTCTTATTAAAAAATATCATTTTGATATCGTTTTTTTTTTTTCAGTGCTAATTTAATCTTTTACAATTTTATAATGTTAAAATAGTCATTCAAAATTTTAATATTGATAAAAAGCTATTTTGAAAAAGAGTTATAATTGATTTAATGAGGTATTATTTCAAATAAATGTTAAATTTTTTAAGAATTATATTGACATTCTAAATTTTTAAAAAATTATATTGGCACGTAAACAAAAATTACGGGATCAAAATAGTACTTTTCTTAATTTCTTATTCTTTGTACATTGTAATGTAAATAATGAAGTTTCATTGGTTAAAAAAAAATCCGGTATAGCTCTTGCGTAAATATGGAAAAACAAAGGTGCAAATGCTTAAATAAAAATTGTATAAAGAACATATACGAACCTAAACTATCGGATTAAGCTCACTCTACTCTTAATTCGTCATCTCAAATTAAGTTCTAAGTTGCTTTCAAAATTCTAAAGGATTTTTATGCAGTTCTTAAAATGTTTGTCTGTTATTAGGATTTTTCTTTTTACTTAGAACTTAATATATAAAGAAATTAATTTCAAAGTGAAAATCATGTAATGTAAAGTTCCAAAAAAAATTAAATATAAATTTTTATTAAAAGTATGATAGCAATAAAAAGTATACCCTTCAATTTTTTTTTTTATAAATACAAAAGAGATATAAAGTCTTGAGTGTTGGAAGTAAAAAAAAAAAAAGATTAATTTAACATTGGCGGGTTGTAGTTATAGCATCTGTTTGAATTTAAAAAATGACAATAAATTAATTTTTAGAGATAACAATCTGAAATGAACTCTACTCTTTAAGTTTAAAAGAGATTAATCTTCAATCCAAAATGACTAAAAATACTCTTGGGAAATCTTACAAAAAAAAAAAAAAAAGAGTAAAGATTAAGCCTAATAAAAATTAAGACTCCATCTTATGTTATAGTCTAAAAAATGAATATACACATATATAATGTTTTAATTAGTTAATAAATGAGTGTAACCCGTCATAATAAATATTTTAATTCACTTATACATTTATCTTAATTTTTTTTTTATTACTTGCACCACTTAGAATAACATTGGATTAACATGCTCATTTTTTAAATTAATTTTAATTAAATATAATTTTATAGAATTATGATTTGTCTTTGAAAATTTTTGTTTAACTATTAAGTTTTACTATTTCTACAGTTAATTTAACACAAAAACAAGTTTTTTATTTTTCTAATGTACATTATGGATTATATGATATTTTAGATAATCACACTACTTACATAATTAATCTTAATTGATGTGGCTGTGTTTGGATTTAAGCCATATTCAAATAACTGTCCTCAGATTGCCTCTCAGGAAAGGAGAAATCATTGAAAGCAAAATTATTAATTGGTGCTATTATAATTAAGAAATTATTTCTTAAAATTGAAAAGAATACCGAAAATTAATTCGATGCGAACATGGGAATCTTCGTGTTGAACGTGAGCTTGTCCATTTTTAACATCCATTAAAGAGTTAATTAATTAGTCCGAGTTGTCTTCACTCTTAATTAATTAAACATGGGCGTTCTGGCAATCTTCAAACCTTCCATATCCAATTCCAAATTCAAATTAATTATTGTCTTTTATATATATATATATATATATATATATATATATATATATATATATATATATATATATATATATATGTTCTGTTGTGTCTGATGTTTCAGATTCCACAGATTGATTGGACCTTTCACTCGTCTTGCTTTGCGTCCCGATTCTGCAAATTAGGTTTTCATCCTTCCTTCTCACTTCTCTATTTACTCCTATTTCATTACTGGATTTTCCATCTCTGACGTTCACTAGGTTGTGGCTTCTATTTAACTATACTCCTAATTCTCTATTTCTCACTCTTCTTCCAGCCTTTCCCGATTATGTGCTTTTAATGTTTACTTTTTTCTTTCCTTGCATGAAATTTTGTGCTCTAGCTGGCTCCTTCTAAATTCTCCTCTTCTTCCATTTGTACTGTTTTTCTTTATGTGTTATCTGCAATTAGAGCAGTGTTCTGAGATTAAAATCTTCTATGGTTGTGGACAATTCTTTTCTATCATCTCTTTCCTTTCCATTTGCACGCTAGTTTTCTGTTGTGGACCCGGAGGGAGTTGCTTCTCTTGTTTTCTACTTCAGTAAACTTGAGGATGCATGAATATGAAATGAATACGTGGCTCTTGAGAGTTTATACTTCATAGTTGTCTTCCTCTGCTTCTTTTGATTTATATTTTATCAAGTTCTTTCTCCAACATTTGCGTTTTTTAGAATTTTTTTTTTCTCAAACTTGTCTAGGGAAGTAAATTGTGACATTGATGAAAGGGAAAATTAGAGTTTTCCCTTTTGTGGTTTGGACTGAACTCGGTTTGCCTATTGTGGTTTAAACTTATCATTCAACCTCCTTGGTTTTTGTTCCGTTACTACTTAATCACGCTGTACTATTTTGAGTCATAATTCTAACTGAAATAATCACTTGAATGTTAAAATGATGAACTCTATTACTGTTGAAAATCTGTTTCACTTGTGCTTTGAACAATTTCATAGTCTTCTAAAGTTACCACTGAGATTAAGCTGATATTTAGAAATTGTAGCTGTCCCCGCGTAATCCCATGATAGCCTCAGACCTGTAAGAAACTATTCAAGATAACAGTGAAATTAACCTTTAACAGTAAAGTTGATCAAAATTTATCATTCACATAGTTGTTGAAATTTGGATTTAAAATATCATTGCAGTGGATACATGGTGACTTTACTATGGCGCCGTTGAATGGATTATTGCAAAGATTTATCAGCCGGTCTGAGACTTAGCTGTTGTCTACTGGATTTTCTTCTTATTGATGGATTTCTGCAAAATTTGTTCTGCTAAAGTTGGTGGTTTTTCATTTCAGGCTTCAGTTGTTATAATAATACTACCATACGAGATTGTCGCTTTGAAACAGTAACATGGGGAACTGCATGGCTAAGGTGAGAATATTTGGATATATTAATCAGAATTTTATAATTGTGCTTATTATAAGTTTAAGTCATAAGGCATCTCTGGCTCTCTTTTACATGTGATGATAAACTGTTTTCTTCAGTAAATCATATGCTCTTACAGCAGTTGTAAAATGATCACCGCAGCTGCATGGAAAATAGTACTGGTTGATAGTCTTTTACTGTGCCTTTTCTTATTCTGTCCATTGTTCCCTAGTGCATCAACCACTGTCAGAAATGAAAACTTTGACATCTCTAACCTGCCTATGCAAATTGCGTCGTAAGAAATCAGTGTGAGGCAGATTAGATTGGGGCAGTAAAGGAGCACGAATGGTGAAATAAATGTAACAGAATGTGACAACTAATAGAAACTAGGTGTGAATAGGTAATGCTCAATAAATGGAGGAGAGTTTCTAGTTGTAAGTAGTGATATTGGTGAGGTAGTCAAGTTAAATTTTCTTCTTGTGCAAATTATGTTCGCAAAGCAAATTATGCAAAGACAAAATTGCTATTTTCCAGTTGCATGGAAAATATTGTGTTTAACACAGAAAAACGTAACTCCTAGATAGGGTGTAACTTAGCAAATGCTTTTCATGCTTCCATAATAGTCAGCTGGTCTGATAATATTCTAATCTACCTAATAATGGAGAATGGTTTGGGAGAGATTTTATTATTTGTTTGTAATTTAGTTATTGAGGATAAAACCTAAGAATTAGAAATTTAGAATTATTTTGAATATAATTAATATTTTTTTTGTTAAGCTTATCCTTTTCATAGGCTTTAATTTAGGTATTTTACTTATTTATTTTAGTTACTTAATTTCCTTGAGATGGGCTGCTTAAAAAGAGCCTTATTTATTTTATTTCTTTGTTATAGAACTCCCTATGAATAGCCCTAAGAATAAGTTGTTATGCAGACTTGTTGATTTGAATAACATCAGCTTCAGTTTCTCCTAGGGTTTCTACCTCACTTTCTCTCTATTTCTCCCCCCCCCCCCCCTTTTCTCCCTCCTGTCTCTCCCTTTTCTCTAATTGCCCTGCATCACCATGATTGGTAGATGGAAGGTGATTGTGAGAAACCTAGATCACCATGATGTGAGTATTCTAACTGTAATGTAAAAGTTTGTTCTTCTGTCAGCCTAGTAGCCTCATGAATCCTGACTGTTTGGTTGCTCCTCCCTACTGGCTTCCGAGGTGAAAAAAGGGAAGTGTTCATGTGTATGTTAGTTCTGCATGCTTTGTGGAACCTTAATGGTTCTAACACTTTATAAATTTAATTGAAAGATAACTTTCATGTTTTCAATGCTTGTAGCCTTCAACCAAGGATAACGATTCTGATCATCACGTTGAGTTTGCTGCTGGAAATGTGCAACTTATTACCACCAAAGAATCTTGGGACCAGAAGGTGGAAGAAGCAAGGAAGGATGGCAAAATTGTAAGATTTCCGTCTTATGTGTTTTGGGGGGGACAATATTACCTATTACCATTTTGTTATGTTGTTTGGCTTAACCATTTATATATTTTACCACTTTTTACTTGTGTGTATTTGGTTGTAATAATGAACATACAAGTATTTCTTGACAGCAAAGCCTTCCTAAACCTTAATCCTTTATATTCTTCTCTACGTATGAGAAACTCTAAAAATAAAATGTCCTATTTTGTTTCTTTCAATGCCTTGAATACATGCTGATCAGACTGTTCTACTTACTCTATCTTTCAAACTTAATACTTTCTCATATTTTTGACTGTTGTTAAGCTTGATTTTAATGAAATTACCATATCTGATCAATATGGGTTTTAGTTTTTTTGTGGTAGCACCTGGCCTGACGTTGTGTGCATTCCTATTCAGACTCAGTATAAGGAATTAATTCCCAACCATTTGATTTGACAAAAAAATTAAAAGGATTTTTCATGTTCTTTGAAGACTAGCAGTAGAAGCTGATATTTCAAAACTAGGAATGGTAGATCCTTTTATACCTTCTTTTTGGGTCTCCAGGAAAGCTTTGTAAAGCACAAACTGACTTTGCTTCATCGAGCATATTTTTTCTCTGACTTAGCCAGTACTGAATTGCTGATGTCAATTTGTCAACAACTAGGTTTTATTATATTGTCTTGGTGCAGATTAGTACCTTAAGGCCACAGGTTCGATTTATAAACCTGTTGATCCTATCTTAATCATCCTTCATCCAAACTAGCCAATGCCCATTTCAATCCCGTTAGTTGCAAGTTTCTCTGTCTTTATCTCTTGCTCATACACATAAGAGAGCATGCACACAAGGACACTCAAAAGTTAAGCCTTCATGTTATTTATTATGACAGTTTAATAGCTTGCATGTATTCCAGAAAATTGTCTTTATACTTTATTTTCTTTGGGTAGCATATTTCATGCTAAAGCTGCATGTTCAACAGGTGATTGCAAACTTCAGTGCATCGTGGTGTGGTCCTTGTAAGATGATTGCGCCATTCTTTTGCGAATTATCAGAGAAATATCCATCACTTATGTTCTTAGTAATTGATGTTGATGAACTCACTGTAAGTAGTGAAGCTTACTATCATTTCATACTACAATTTTGTGATTATGTTTTAGTAGTAAGACATGTTTTAACCAGTACTCTGTACTCCCCTTGAATGTAGATATAGAAGGTATTGAAATTCCTTCTGGAAGTAACACATTCCCCTGACTCGAATTAGGTGACACAGAAATCTTCATTTAGAAATTATATCGATGAGGGCAAAAAAAAAAAAAAAAAAAATCAGAGGTGAAATTTTATTTGATGATCATTTCATCATCACAAAGTGAATATATATATATATATATATATATATATATATATATATGTACGTAAATATGTATGTATGTATGTATGTATATTATCATTTCCTACTATGATTTTGTGATTGTAGTTTAGAAGTAAGGCACATTATCTTAAGTTTTACGAGTACTCTGTACTCCCTTTGCATGTGGATATAGAAGGGTTTGAAATTCCTCCTCCAATTAACAAATTCCTCACTTGAATTAGGTGACAGAAATCTTCAGTTAGATAATATATCAATCAAGTCAACTGAGAAAAAAAAAAAATCAAAGACGAAATTTCATTTAATGATCATAAATTTTCTCCTTATTGGATGTTGTCAAATCTCAGTTCAAAAGCTAAACTGTTAAAATGAAAGTCATTACTTCCTCACACGAAGGCTCTTTAGGCTTGAAATGTAATCAAGGCTTGCGCCCACCATTTCTTATGTTTAAACCTAATTATATTTCACAGAATATATCTATTATGATCTATAACAGAAGTTTTAGGGAATGTACAATGATTTTGTATGTTTCAGGACTTTAGCACTTCATGGGACATCAAAGCCACTCCAACTTTCTTCTTTCTCAGAGATGGAAAACAGGTGGACAAACTGGTAGGAGCCAACAAGCCAGAGCTGCAGAAGAAAATTATTGCCATTACTGATTCAATACCCTCGAGTAAATAGTGACGTATTCCTAATCGTGAGAAGCTATGGGTGTTCTGGTGTTCTCTTTTTTCAACTCTGGGTATTGTTCTTGTTTTGCCGTGAGTTATGTCGTTGTAATGTGCTTCGGATGTAAATATCATGTTTCGCCATGCTGTCATCCATTCAAATTGATGTCTTTGTATTTAAACAAGTCTATTTTGGAAATTTAAAAAATTGTATCTTGCTTGTATATTTCTTAGCAATTTTTTTTTTTTTTGTTTAATCTTTGAATACAAGAAGGCGGAGGGTGAGATTGTGTTAATCTTTCATAACCCAGCCCAACCATTGTAAAAATTTAGTACCAAACAGGTTGAAGAGAGGAACTGAAGGTAATGAAGGCCCACCCGATAACACCAGCTGGATAATAGATAACTGCTTTTTTGTGTCAGATGTGAGATAAATAAATTCACGTCACTCGATTCAATTAATCTGCGCTAGTATATTTTTAAAGCACAAAATATAAGAATACTTTCTAGGCTACATTCTACGTTTGATGTTTAAAGTTATATGTAAGTCTTGATTTAATTACCAAACTTATTTTGGTTTAATGCAGCGTTTGAAATTTTAATAAAAGTTAAATATTATTCTTTTTCCTATATCCATTAATGAAAGTCTCCAATGGAGCTAAACCAGCTTTTGTACAAAAGTTGATGTGTGCAAATTGTGCCAACCCAAATCTAACTCAAATCTGAATTATGTTGTTCTGAACTTTTATTATTGCAACGCCAAAAATTTGAAATCTTAGTCAATATTGCTCATTCAGTTATGGGAAAAATTAAAGGGCAAAATTCGTTAATTACAGAGCAAAGATGGGACAGAACGTAAAGGGAAAGCAGAGAAGAGACAACAGAAGAAAAAGAGAGAAAGGAAAAAAAGATAATTTTACAGGCTAGATGCCAGAGTATCAAATAAATGTCATGCCACATCTTCATTAGTACAGTTAACGAAGTTGGAGAAAATGATAATATTGAACCTTTAAAACTTAAATTTGAACCAAAAAAACTTTTGTGACTGATTTAAAACTAAATTAAATACTTATAGACCAAAAGGAAACTTATTACCAACCTTCAATGGATTTTACTATGTGTCTACTGAAGTTCAGCACTTCTTGATCTAAACTAAAAGGAAAAAAAAAAGGAACAAGGCACACGTGGGAGATGTGAAATAATACTAGTTGTAAAGCCAACGGTGCTACAACTTGTGCTATACTGGATACAGCTATATATCCTCACAAATACACCACAACCGAACAGAGGGACACCTCACATATTATAATACACCATGAGAATGCTAAGGTGAATGAGCAATGATTAAGTTGGAGAATGACATAATCATGTCTCAAACGTAGAGCAAGATAAGGTTCGCTAAAGATTCAGACCAGAGCAACCTCATTACAATATGACAGCTCGCAAATGATAAATTACATAAGCAAAAGAAGTCAGATACTATAAGAGGCAAGAATTATACTTGGAAAATGAATTGAACTAAAAAGTTGAGAAGTAACCCGTGTGTGGAATTCTTAGATACAAGACCTTAACGCCCTTTTGGATTCATGATCTGGGAAAAGACAGCACTAGGTGTTAACCCATCAGAGTCTTCACTGGCTAAGCTTCGACCACCTATGCTCATGCTAATCCCACTGCTTCGGGAGTCACTCACATTACCTTCAAAACCATTAGGGTCCTTCTTCACATTAGGATCTGCAAAGAGTGGCTCTTCTTCACTGGGCATTTCACCAATTCCCTTCCCACTCTCCTCTGCACTCTCTTGCAGCTGCAAAGCAAATTCAAGGTTCCACAACACATCACCCATTGATGGCCTGTCAATACCCTGGTCAGCCACACACTTCATGGCAGTCTCTGCAAACTTCTTGAAGCATTCTGGTGCTATCTTGCCCTTCAGATAAGGATCGACAATTTGGTCAAGAATGCCTTTCTTGTGGCAATGAGAAGCCCACTCTGCTAAGCTAACTTGCTCTTTATGAAGGGTTGGATTCAAAGCTGGGCGAGCACACAATATCTCAAAGAGAACCACACCAAATGAATAAACATCAGATTTATCAGTTAGTTGCTGCCTCCTGAAATATTCAGGATCTAAGTACCCAAAACTACCCTTGACAACAGTACTCACATGTGTGTTGTCCAACGTAGGGCCAGTTTTTGACAATCCAAAATCAGAGACCTTTGCCACCCACTTCTCATCAAGTAAGATGTTAGTTGTTTTCACATCTCGGTGGATGATGGTATGCTTGGCACCTGTGTGTAGATAATGTAACCCTCGAGCTGCTCCAATACATATCTCAAGCCTTTGCTTCCATGGTAGTGGAGGTTTTTGGGTCTTGTATAGATGCTCTCGGAGTGTTCCATGAGCCATGTAATCATAGACAAGGATCATTTCACAGTTTTCCTCACAGTAGCCAATCAGTGAAACAAGGTGACGATGGCGAAGTTTAGAGAGCATTTCAATCTCAGTTTGGAATTCATGTACCCCCTGCTCAGAAAGTGGGTTGCCACGCTTAATTGCTACTTTCATCGTTCCACCATCAATTTCTCCTTTGTAAACCTTGCCGAATCCTCCCACACCAAGGACCAAAGCCTCATCAAAGTTGTTTGTGGCAGCCTGAATTTCAGCAAATGAGAAATGACGACAAAGGTTTGATGGGAGAGAGGATGCATAACTTCCTGTTGTGTTGGTCTTGGCAGAACCTGCAGAGTGTGAATTACCATAAAGAGAAAGCGGGAGCCAACCAGATGGCCCTTCACTTGCACTAGAATCCTTTCCATGCCTACAACGATGAGATACACAAAAAGCCAAAAGTCCAATGACAAGTACTAAAACAACTCCTCCGCCAACACCACCACCAATTATTCCTGTCTGATTCTTTAATTTACCATGACTAGAGGGTCTGGCCAATGATGGGTCAATCTCATCTTGCTGAGGAGCAGGAATAGGATTTGCCCCTGCAAGATTACCTGTGCTATCATTAATTTTAAATATCTCCACTCCGTTCAAGATTGCATCATAATATTGGGGCTTTTCAGCAATATCTGGATGCAGTGCAAGCCACAGATCCTGCTGTGGTTGCCCATTAGGAACAAATACAATATAATCCTTATGCACTGGAACCCCATTTGCATGTGAAAGACCAGAATCCCTTGCCCAGGCAATAACATCAGCCCCTTCCGCAGCAGTCTGATTAAAAAGAAATATATTAAACACTCTTTGATTAATCTTGGTTATATTAGTAGTGCCCTCACAAAAATGGAGTCTCACGAGATATGAAAACCCCGAATCAACTGAGAAAATCCAAGTTAAATTATAATTCAAGTTGACATTGACATCTGGGCCCATTGATCTTGCAGTACTGTAAACATCAAGAGGAGCAATATAAGAAGGCGTGCCTGGAGGATATTCAATTTTCACCGCCGGATCAGCAAGCAGTGTTACTCCAAACCCAGCCCCATACAGGTACGGGGTGTCATCAGACCAAGACCTAAACAGACCTGTATCGTGGGAGGGTGAGATATCATTACCACCAACATTCAACCTATAGACATTTTCAAGTGCAGTGCTGTTGTCAATGAGGAAAGGACTATCTAAACCCACAATCATGGTAGTCCCATCGGTGGAACTATAAATATCAGGCATGGACACAATCTCAATCCCATTAACAAATGCATAGGCATTCGAAGCATTCTTAGATGGAGTAAAAGTCACATTCAGCGTTTTATCTTCAACATTGATCAAGTACTCCTTTACAATGAAGTCGAAATTCAAAGCCGCTGTGGTCTGAGCAACGCTGAAGTTCTTTAGAAGAGTGTAGGATTGCGAGGTGACAGCGAAGAGACCATTGGATGCATTAAGGCCTGAGTAGGAAGCCGGATAAAAGTATAGACGGACAAATTTCCGACCCGGAGCCACCGGAAAACTATAGGTGAATTCTGATCGGAAGACTCGAGCAGTCATGTATGGAACTTCAGGTATCTCAGGGTCCTGAGTTGCTGCCTCTGACGTGGTGGAGTCTCCGGCCGACGATGTGAACTTGGACCCAATATCACTGGTCCACTTCCGGCCATCGGTGTCAGTTGAATCCGAAGGACCCCCACAATTCAAGAGTATTTTATCGGTGGGTACATAATCATCAGCTCGGATAAGTTGAATAGCTAAAAGCACATAAAGAAAGACTGGAACACACCACCGATTGATGTTCCTCATGACCCAAACACAAAAGCAAAACCCCTAATTGGTTTTAAATATGAAGCAGAACCACGGAACAACAACAGGTGAGTTTGGCATTTAAAAGGGGAAAAAAGATTTTAAGTTGAGAACACCCAGATCGGAATAGAAACTCAGAAGACCATCAGCTTGAAACCCGGATTTCCAAAAATAGCAAAATCCAATCTTACCAATTGAATCCACTGCACAGCAAATAATATAGATATAAGCTAGATTTACTTAACAAAGAAAGCTACTGGAGCATGCAGAAGATGCAAGAATTTTGGGAAATATGAATTAGAGAGGGGAATTTACCTTTGGGGAAGAAGAGCAGCTGAAGGTCTAAGCAGGCGAGGTAAATCGGAGCTATTCCGGGTATACATGGTCGGATTAGAGAGAGAGGAAGAGAAGAGAGAGAGAAAATGGCGGTGATGATACGGTGAGAAAACAGCATAATATCATAGTGCGACTGAGTGGTTACTGTCGTTAATTATTTTAACGCATTATCACTACCAACCAATTTGACTACGAGGAAATTGAATTATTTTTTATGTTTGATTGTTAAATCATATTGGATACTTTATTCTCAAATTTATATTAAGCTACTCTTACATAAATATTTTTCTTCATTTTGTCAAAATTTTTTATTTTTTTTAATAATATTTTTATAATTAAACTGATGTTAGATTTTAATAAAATAATATAATTTGAATTTTAATACGAGAATAAATTAGGAAAAAATCAAATTTAATTTTAAAATAAAAATTTAAATATAATTTAGCTAAATTTGAAGAAGTTAGTCTAATTCAATTTTTGAAAAGATTATAAATTTAATATGTTTACTATGAAGGACTTTCAATGTTAAAATTATTATAAAAGATTATATAACCAAATTTTATTTATTTTAAAGAATTTAAATTTGAGATCTTAGGACCCAATCTCTAAAGGTGGTTACAATTCACGAGGTCTTAAATTAGGATCATCCATTGTAAATAATTTTTTTAAAAAAAATTCTTTTAAAATAATTTTAAGTTTAAGGTTTTTATAATAAATATGTTAAATTTATAGTTTATAAATATAAAATTTGTTGAGTTTAGCAAAAGTAGTCTAATAATAAGATTTTTTATGTTTATTTAAGTGATTTCGAATTTAAATTTTTTTAGGAATAAATACAACAAGTTGTGATGTAACAGTGGGTTAAACAAATGTAAATATGTTCTTAATATTTTAATTTTGATAATTCTTTGACAAAAATAGATTTATGTGAAGTGACGTATTTGACCTTGCACTGGCTCTATTTAAAGGGGGAGGGCTATATTGCGCGCGTGACGATGAGAAATCGAGGATGCGACTACGAAATTGAAAACGCGGTTTCTTCACTCTATTTTTTCTGTTGCTTTATTATTATTAAAGTATAATTTTTCTTTTAAAGTAAATACCTAAATCTTTTTTTTTTTTGGGCTTTTTTGTATCTTTTGTACTAATTATATTGGAATAAATACTTTTTGATATAATAAAAAAACCAAAGTCATACATGACAATGAGATGTTAAAATTGTTGATTTGATGGCAATTTAAAATTTTATATATATATATATATATATATTCTAATATTAATATTTATAGATTTTATTTATGAATATGAAATCTCTTGTTTTAAAATTTTCAATTTATTCTCTTTTTATTTTTTATTTTTTTGATAACCCTCCAAAAATACCAATTTGTAAACCAGAAATAAAGATGAGATTAGGGATTTAAAATGTCATAAATAAGATAAAAGAAGTAGAAGGGTGATTTGAAAATTTTACAAGTAATCTTTTTAAGGAGGTTATCAAAAATATAACATAATAGAAGAGATAGACAAATTTATAAATAAAGAACTTTAGATGTATAAAAAGTTACAAAAAGTATTGGAATTAAACTATAAATATAATAAATTATTATCCAATCAGTATATTTTTTTTTTACTTCGTTGTCACGTATTTTCATTTTAATTATTTGTATCAATATAACTATACTGATACAATTATGATTAAAAATGTACAAAAAATTTATCTATTATTAATTATAATTTCAATTAAAAATTATTATTTTAATTTTTCAATTTTTATTTTAGTGTCAATTTATTTTTTTTATAAATTTAGAGTATCAAAATAATTTTTAAAAAATTCAACACTAATTAAAAATAACTTTACGTTAAATTAATCATAATTTTTTAAGAGATTATTTTTTATTGATATTAAATTTTCTTAAAACTATTTTAACACTACAAATTTATGAATCCCCAAATTAACACTGAGTTAAAAAATAAACAACCAAAATAGTCATTTTCTTTAATTTCAATTCATGATAATATATAAATATTTAAAGACGTTGATATATGTAAAGTTCATTATTATCTCACTCTTTTTCGGGTAGATTCTCTACAGTCATACAGGAACAAATTACACATTTAAAATTATTTTTTTAATTTTTTTATTATTTTTTTTATAATAATATTTTTTGTTATCTTACTCACAACTATCTTCGCTTTTTTTTTTTAATTCGGATCTTTTCATATAGTTAATCTACAGGAGAAAATCATGTAAAATATGAGACATTAAATAAAAATCTAACAATTAAAATTTTTTATTGAAAATCATGGTCATTAATTATTATGTACAGTGCTCAATAATTTTTTATTTTTGAATTTAAATTATTAAATTTTTATCGACAGTTCACATTTAATTACTAATTTAATTACTGAAAATATTCTAATAAAATTATCTGCTAGAGCTGATCCGTTTTGCTCTTTCTCCTAACCACTGGATTATTTACATTGTCTTTTGGCTCTCTTCTAGCAAAGAGAAGAAAATATACTTTTCCGCTCTCATATTATGTAATAAATAAAATAATATGTTTTAATGACAGAAAGAAAAACAAAATTAGTCAAACTAAATTGGATTATGAAGTTTAAAATAATTTTTTAGGGTACAAATATATTTCTGTGTATGCTAAGAGAATATCAATATTACTGTATGGCTATCACAATTCTAGTAATTAGGTGATGAATTCTGATGATAGTGATCCTTGTTTGAATTATATTTATACATGATTTATTTTATTTTTTATTTTTACTTAAGGATCCACGCAAACTGTGTTTAATCTCCATTAATATAATTACTCTAATATTGTGTAAATTGACAACATGGACTGAATTATTTGAGTCTACAATAATATTGGTCCTGTCATAACATTTTCATAAGAGATTAATAATAAGTTTAAATGTTATTTATTTTATATTATAAAAAAATATAACCCGAGAAAAGTTTTAACAAGTGTAGGTGGAAGGAACATGAGAAAAGGTGTTAATACATGTGTGAGAACAAGTATAACGCAAATTAAAGTTTCTTAAAATTAATTATGTATTAATTAATTAAGGTTACAAATGGCGATTTTCTTATCCAAATATATAGATACTTTTCAGGCAATCAAATATCAGAAAAATACAATAAGAATTCTAGAAAAGTTGAGTATATATGCACCAAACATAGTTAAAAAAAAAAAAAAAAAGGTATTCTTGTTAATTAATATAACATGAATAGCCAAAGAAAAGAAAAACAATTAATTTTGTTAAAGAATTTTGAGAGCGCCCAATTAATTTTTAAAGAGATCCTAAGCTTAATATGATATATAAGAAATATATAAATTTAATGATTATTTTTAAAAAAATGTGTGATCTAATAATTTAGATTAAAATTAGTAATAGCATGTGATAAAAAATTTTAATTTTAATGCAAAATTTAAAACATCTAACAATTTATATTTTAAAAAATTACACAATCTAATAATTAACAATTTCGTTTTAAGAAGTATTAAAAATCCAAATATCACAATCATGAAGGAAGGCATCAAAGAAGTTGGATATCTACGTGTCCCATATATGGATCTGTCGTGGCGCTTGCATGAAAACAAATTAGAATATATATTATCTTCCATATTCAGCGAACAGTGACATATATATTTTTTGTCGAGCCTTTTTTTTTTTTTTAATGTTTCTTATATCTCCTCGGACAAAAATATCACACAATATGATTTAAGGGAAAAAAAAAAAGGAAAAAAAATTGCAAACACCTCCTATAATAACTATGCTCCATTTATAAATACCTCTTAAATATTATTGACAAATACTACTATTGTACTGTTCACATGTTTTTGTTCAGAGTTTATTAAATTTTTCAACCAAACTCCACCTGTGACATAATATAATCTTTATGGCTTGGAACACATGGTCAGTAAATTGAAAAAAAAAAAAAAAAGGAAATAAAAATCTTGCAAGATGAAGGTTGAAGCTACAATGTAAATGAAGAAGTTTATGGATTTATTGGAAAGAACATAATTGTCCAGGTATTGTTTCCAAGCTAATAAAATTGTACTAGAATATAAGTAAAGCTTGTCGTAAAGACTCTATTATAGCTTGAAAAAGTGAGCAAATAGATGAATCATAATTGAAGAAAAGTATTTATAATTTTGCATTAATTTTGACCATTGATTTGTTATCAAACGATGATTATTTTTTTTCACCTCTCACATGATGAGATATCTCTTCTCACTTAATGGAAATGATTTTAGGTGAAAGGTAAAACATATAACTAATTCAAAAATTAATGGTTAAGTTCAAATTAAAAGTTAAATAAGATAAATGCATATGAGCTTAGTGCATGGAAATTTTGAACGTGGGAGAAAGAACAGACCTTAATTCAGCTGCGAAGGATTGAAGGACGACAAATAACTGAAGAACTACCGATAGTTCCAAAACAAAGCTGTTGACTTTGGAGGCACCCGTTTCTTTGTCACTATTACTTGGGGGTCCTAAAGACGACGAGTGACATATATACAAAGCCATAAAGCTATAAACTTCACACCCACAAAAGACATTCATATGCTTACCTGAGAAATTGAGATCCACCGCTAGCTTTCATCTTCTTCTTCTCTTGCTCATCCACTAAAAACCAACCTTCCCAGAAGCTTTTTTCAGACAAGACATGGACACACACACGCACAGGTATATATATGGTCCTTGCTCTTTCCTTCACATACCTAGATTTCTTCGTTCTTTCTTCCATTCATGGAAGACAAGTCTAAATACGGAACTCTTAATTGATGATAGGGACAACACAACTAACATAGCTAGCCTCTCTGTCCCTGAATTCTGTAGTCTGATATAGTGGAATCCAATGAGTCCAACGTACCTTAGCAGTTACACGTTTGCACCTTTACTCCTACCCTTCATCTGTATATTTATTGCTTTACGATGGAAGAGAAGGCGATCAAAAGCTTTTCTTCGCTTTAAAGCTAGAGTAGCAGAGACATGATCTCCCCTTGCACACTACTCTTCTGAGCACAGGAAACCCTTTCAAGTTCACATAGCTATATATAATGTGGTCCAGAAGGGTGTGGGCACCCGTGCTCGATGATCGGCTCCATGGAAATCCACAAGAGATTTCGATTCTTACGCACTATTTCTTTCATCTTGTTTCTGCTTCTTACGAAAGATTTAAGTTTCTCTGCATTTGGTGGCAGTGAAGAGGACAACTGGGGAGGCATTGAGGATGCAGAAGCCCAGAGTCATATAGCTGATCCTATCACAACTTATGTGTATGTATTTCTAAGCTTTGACCCCTTCTTAGATTGTTTTTATGCTTGTGCAATTACTATATATAGGTTCAAATGCAATTTGATTCATATAGTTTAGAGGATTAATCTGGTCCCTGCTGTAAAACTCTTATTGTTAGGTGTGAAAATTTGCTAAATTTAAGAGACTAAATTATAAATTTTTAAATATTAAAGATCAAGTTAAAAATTGAAATTTTGAGTGAAATTCTGTGAACCAACTGAGTAATTGATAAACCTACCTGACTGTTTGATGCTGATAGATCAACGTTTTCATATCAGGAGTGAAATGGATGACGTAGAAGAAGATGAATGGGAGATGGTGCAGAAGAAAGGAAACCAGTTTGTGGTGAACGACCAGCCGTTTTATGTGAATGGGTTTAACACATACTGGCTGATGGTGTTTGCAGCCGATAATTCCACCAGAGGGAAGGTCAGTGAGGTATTCAAACAAGCGTCCTCAGTGGGCATGACTGTTTGTAGGACCTGGGCCTTCAATGATGGCCAATGGAGGGCTCTTCAGAAATCCCCATCAGTTTATGATGAAGATGTCTTCAAGGTCTGCTCTCTCATTACCCTTTGTTATTCTCAGAAATTTCTTGCTTATTTCACAACTTCATCTATGAGAAACAGCATATATATGTATATTTATGTATGATACTGTGATACCATGACAGGCCTTGGACTTTGTGGTAAGTGAAGCAAAGAAATACAAAATAAGGCTGATATTATCATTGACTAACAACTGGGAGGCATATGGTGGCAAAGCACAATATGTGAAATGGGGCAAAGCTGCTGGACTTAACTTGACCTCTGATGATGATTTCTTCTCACATCCAACCCTCAGAAGCTATTACAAGGCTCATGTTAAGGCAAGTTTTTTATGGTCTGCACAACATCTAGCAACAACTCTATCAGATTATTCCTCTAAGGTTAATTTGTCTAAAATACTATTTTCATTTTCACTCTGTAGACTGTGCTGAATAGGGTCAATACATTCACAAACATCACTTACAAGAATGACCCAACAATTTTTGCTTGGGAACTCATGAATGAGCCTCGATGCACCTCGGATGCCACAGGCGATAAATTACAGGTTTGAAGTGCAAGATATTATGGTTTTTTCCGTCCAAAATGATGTTATCTTATATGTCATTGATATGTTGGATGATACTAAGCATCTTATTGAAAACTAGTGTACCAAATGCACACGTTTTAAGGTGCTATGATGAAGATGACAGCATAGTATAGGTCTTCCAAGGTATCATGTATTGAACTCAATTGTATGCATTGTAGGATTGGATACAAGACATGGCAGTGTATGTGAAGAGCATTGATCCAAAGCACCTTGTGGAGATTGGGTTGGAAGGATTTTATGGCCCCTCAACTCCTCAGAGAGTTCAGTTCAATCCAAACACATATGCTCAGCAAGTTGGAACAGATTTTATCAGGAACCACCAAGTTCTTGGTGTTGACTTTGCTTCTGTTCACATATATGCAGACTCTTGGTATGTCTATTCAACAATTCTTATATCCTCACATGAAAATATTTTGGACAGAACTCTGTAAACTGCCAAGAACCACTTTAAGTAAGTAGTTCAAGCTTGGTAGTAAAGATTTTATGCATAGTTTTTTTCACAATCTCTAACATCACTCAAAGATGTGAAGTCCTGAACACTATTGTAAACTGTCCTATCTTTTCTTGTTTGCTTTGACCATTCTTCTTAAATTCTAAATGACGAATATGACATCTTTAACGAAGAATTATTTGCCTGGATGAAGGATTTCTCAAGCAATTTCTGATTCGCACCTTCCATTTATAACATCTTGGATGGAAGCCCACATAGAGGATGCTGAAAAGAATCTTGGAATGCCTGTGGTTTTCGGTGAGTTTGGAGTATCAGCAAAAGATCCTGGCTACAATTCAACATACAGAGACACCCTCATAAACACAGTGTACAAGACAATCTTAAAATCCACAAAGAAAGGAGGGAGTGGGGCAGGAAGCCTTCTATGGCAGGTCTTTCCTGAGGGAACAGATTATATGGATGATGGGTATGCAATTGTCCTGTCAAAATCTCCTTCCACCTCAAGCATTATATCCCTTCAATCCACAAGGCTTACTCTGTTCAACTCCATGTGTTCTTGGAAATGCCATTGGGGTTGTAAGAAGAAAAAAGTACTGGAAAAAATACTCTATCATGATGAACTCTGAAACTATATCCTGAAAGTTTACGTAATATGATGGTATGGCTATGTACACATGCATGACTGTTTTATGGTGGACGCAAGAGTATCAGCTTCAGTTTGAAATATGACACCGCAGAGAAAAATGACGGGATAAATATCAGTATACACCATTGTTTTCTTTGTTTGTATCAATGTCAACAGTGTACTTACTTTGTATGTTGTGACTCGTGACGTTATGGTTATGCAGCCCATTCAGTTTTACAGTAAAATGGTGTTCCAGCTGCAGGGTAGTATGGTTCTTATGAGTAATACACACACACACACACACACACACACACACACACACATATATATAATCATTAATAGGCACTGTTCATTAGCTACCAACTCATTTTTTTCCTTTAAAAAAAAATACGCCTTCCTCTTCATGGTTCCTGTGCATCTGGGATGTTTGAAAGCCATTATGCTTCAGGTGTCATGAGAGGCATCATTTCTACAACAACACAACTCAAATAAGATTACAGAATAACCTCATCTTGGATGTCTAATAATTTTCATTAACCTAGTAAAACCTCATATATCAGAATTTCTTGCTTAGCTCTATATCTTTCTTCAAGCCACAGAACCACATAAGTTCCTGCATTACAGTTCACCAACCTTCAAGCATTCAACCTCCAAGAAAGAACCCTCAGTTTGAACAAACCACCCAAATAGTGGCATTAGGTTTTTGCCTTTTGGAATATATTATTGAATAAAATTTTTCTGTGATATCTTTCTGGAACTCCTCTGGATTAGTTTGGAGAGGAAGATAAATTACCCTCGTCCACTTGTGGTTAATTAAGTCAGAGAGGGAGCAGAGTTGTCTTATTCAAATTCAACTTATTTTGCTTAGTTCCTTGACATGAAGCAGGAAGATAACTATAGATACAAGCTTCAAAAGCCAAGAAGGGCAGACACAAATGGGAAAAAAAAGGTTTCTACTAAAGCTTACAAGTATAAAATCACCAAATTCATCAGCCTATGGGAATGTTGAACACACTGAACAAGAGCTGTTATGACAGCATGAGATATCATTTGATATTTAAAACTTTCTTTATAACAAAGTTAAAAGCAATATTGTTAATTATTCTCTGGTCTCCATTATATCCATGTTGTTCTAATGACTGGACTGAGCAAGAAATGAATGTCCTTTTATCTGAATCAACAATTGAAGAAAAGTTATGACAGCATGAGGATAACCAGTTCCTGGAGAAATACAAGAAGAAAAACACGACAAATACCAAGACTTGCTTGCATTTTCTGTCATTTCAAAATTTGCTTTAACTTTTACTATCACGAGAATTTAATAGTAAAGTTTAAATAACATAGCCATACCAATCCTGGCAAGCTGTATCTACAAGTTTTGGTCAATAAACAGTCAAACAAAAAATTTAGAACCACTGGGAAACCTTAGGATGTTGAATTAATCCAATGATTTAAATACGCTGCCTTTAATAGTAGAGAAGATGAAATCAGAAGAAAAATAATTTTGCTTACAGATATCATATGAGTAGAGAAGTCTAAAGCTTGAAAGTTGATCATCTTAAATTTTTGTTTGTTTGAAGCTAGGCTCAAAGTTCAGTTTACCATGTGACTTTATAGTGGGGTAGCATCAAATGCTAATTTTTCTTGGGATAAATTAAAATGAAAATGGATTGGATAGACAAATATGCAGTTTAAATACATTATAAAGGATAGTAAACTAAAATCAGGAGCACAATAAAAAGTTGCAGAAAATCAGATAAATGCTGCTAACTACAATCGTAACACCGTGGAACAAGATAATCATTTGATTGAAAAGCTTCAAGATCAGGTTCTCATTGTTATATGACAGCACTTAACAAATTATTTCTCTTGTTACCTCTGGTGTCGTAGTTTTATTGAGTCCTCATTACAAGTTTCTGTAAGCAACCATTGAGGAAGGAAGCCTAATTAGTGAAGGAGCGGGTAAAAATATTATAGATATTGGTTATTACACATTCTTCAACTTCACCCTTCAAAAAATAAGCTGTCTTGAGAAAAAGTCAGTTCTCTTTCTTCATAACTTAACTCATCATAATTCGATTTTAACACTTCTTTAAATGTCTTCATCAGGAGTCTTTTTTAGTTTCTTAATGCACTATTCCATTTTTATTTATTGGTGGAACGAAGAAATGAACCTAATACTATTGAAACTAATGAAATGCCTTTTGTAGAAAAAAAAAACATGTCCTATCCTATTTTAAGATAGCCTTTGTGAAAGGCTTTGAAGGTAAAAAAGCTTTAACAATTCATGACAGTTTAATGCTTTATTCTCATATATCTCTTTAGCTCCAATGAACATATGTTTATAGACAGTCACTTTTTTATTGAGCTATTTTGATTGATTATATGTAGGTTTATTAATTGTCATAAGATACATAGAAAAAAATTGAAAAGCCAAAAATAAATTTAGCTAGACAGCGCTGTCCAATTGATCCACTCTGCAACATCGGAAGGAGTAGCATAATCCGTTTTTCTCAGTCCGTCGTCGAACCCAAAATTATTGTTTTGAGCTGTGACTATGAGTGACTTTGTTGCTACATGTCCTGTGAGGATTTCATTTGCAGAATCTGCAAGATTGCCTTTTCTCAATTTGAGGCCAAGAATCAAAATCAAGTCAAATTTTTACGTTCCCTTGGTTGCCAAACTATCTAATTCGAGTAATTTAGGTCCTACAAACAACAGTAACGCAAGAGCTAATGGATTCTCGGACGTTCTGGGGTCAAAAGATTATCGCTTTCCCAACGAACATGAATTTATGGACAAAGGGGGAAATAATTTCGAGCTGGAGAGAGCGCGCGTGATTGCGGATGATACGACAACTTCATCGGGGTTTGGGGATTTTGATGAGATGAATTTCGATTTGGTGGAAAATCAGGGAAGCAGGAGTGGGAACGGCCTACGGGAGGAAGATTTGGTTCCCTTTAAGAGTGGGGCAGAAGATGAGCGATTTAAGAAATTTATGAGTAAATTTGGATCAAGAAGAGGTAAACAGGTTACTAGAAGGTCGAATTTGTTGGCAAAGGAGGTGATCAGCATTCATTCTGCTCTTAGTTTGGGTTTCATCTCGCAGCTTTGGGTGGACACTACTTTTGTAAGTGATCATGCCAAGCATTTAGCAAGTTCTTTCGAAATTCACATGCAATTTCATCTTTATTGCTGATATATGATCCTTGGACTAATTTATTTAATGGCAATTTCACTTCTTCAGTGGGTGGTATTGTTTGTAGAGGTGAGGCCAAACTTGCTTTCTGGGGATTCAGGGAGGTTTCTTCTGGAAGATATTAGCCAGGTAAAGAGAAAGAGATCTTTTTCTTTTTGAAGTTTTGTGTATATATGCTGGCTTCAGTCACGCTTTCCCCCTACGTTTACTTCATCATATTGCTTTTGTGGACTTCTTCTGCCCACAATAGTATGAAAAGATAATCACTTAGATTAGAATAGTGGGAAACTATGGGGATGCTTCCAAAGCTTTATGTCTAAAATTTCAAAATGGCTGGGGCAAATACTTTGTGATTGTTCATTCTGCTATTGAACTTGCAGCTGGTTTTGTAAATTTGCTTTGTGGCCATGTTAAACTCCTGATACAGAGTATGTTATACCTTCTTGCTTTACCATATTGCCTGTTTATCTGTCAGATTGGGGATGTTGTCCTTGTCCAGAATGAAAGTGTGATGGAGAATGAATTTAGAATGGTTGGACTGGAGACACTGGTATGTTTCACTGTTTTTTATATCAACTACAACTTAGTGTTTTTTATGTTATCATCAATCTTATTTATGCATTCTGGTTGTGAATAATAGTCTGACAGAATTTTGGTAAGTAGTGTTTTTCCACTACCTGGCGTATAACTCCTTCACGAATTTTATTCCTAGCTTTCAACCTTCTCAATTAGCCATCATAGAAAGTAAATTTACATATTTTCTTCCTTCGGGATTTTGTGCTGTCAATCCTTGACTCCTATGAGTCTCCAAATAACACAACTTAGTACTATTTTTCCATCCTCTTGTATCAATCTTAATTGATGGAAACAGAGTGGCCAATGTGTCAGATCATTTGATAGTCAACTTTTCAAGATCTCAATGTTATATTTTATAGGTAGGATACAAAGTTATGACGCCCTCTCGACAGAATATTGGAAAGGTGATTATAATTTTCTTGTGCAACCTTCGTAGTTTTATTTATCTCCACTTTCGATATTAAAGAAATCTTAATTATTTAGGTGCGTGGGTACACTTTTAACATCAATACAGGGGTGGTTGAAGCACTTGAGCTTGATTCCTTTGGACTCTCTATCATCCCGTCAAGTGTGGTAAGTGGCTGCATTTTTACAGTTAATTGAAACAGTGCATCTTCTGTAACTAAATGCAAACTACAGTGCCTTAATCTTGAGAATATGCTGCTCCTAAGGGTTTAATCTACAAATTTATTATGCAATCTGCTTGTTATATTTCAGGTTAGTACCTACTCTTTGCTAGTTGAGGATGTACTGGAAGTTGTTTGTGATGCGGTTGTGGTGCATGAAGCTGCAGCTTCACGCATTCAAAGGCTCTCAAAGGTGCCTTTAGTTCAAGATAAAGCTCCCAGATTTGCTTGGTTGTTTGTGTGTTAACTTAATGGAGAAAACTGGGGTAAAGTAACTTAGGTCTATCTGTAAGTTCCCCAATAAAATATAACATATAGAGAAACTTTTTTAAAGAATTAATCATGTAACTCTGAGCTATAAACAAATTTCTATGTGTTATGCGTTTATTAGATAACTTGGATTGCATACATCTTAAAAACTGCACTCAACTTTAGTACTAGTTTGTACTGATTGAATACCTTACTTGAATGTTTCCACTGGCTTTGCAACAAAAGATTATTTTTAAGTCTTAATTGATGGGTACATAAAAGGAAATCAGGGAGATATTCTTAGGTGAACTCAATCCACAAAAGAATAGGTAGATGACATTAATCATGAATTAGACATACAAGCATGTCAGGGATGGTTCTGACTGAAAAGAGTGATTGACATTCTGACATGTCTTTTTGTGATTGGTTGGTACACTTAATATACTTAATAATTGATCATTGTCATTTCGGTATCCATGAAAGTTTACGTCTTCAAACCAAGAGAGAAGAAAAGAGAGCTGTCATGAATTTTTGCACTAGTCCTGGTAGTAATAATATAGTCTATCTGCTTATTTATGCCAGGGATTCTTGGGAAACCAGAACGTGGGAGTTTCAGTGGATGATGATGATGAAGAATATTCAGACTCTGAAATATCTTCAACATCGGGTTATGATTCAAGGACAAGGAGACGTTTTGGAAGGAAGAAGCCCAATCCGAGAGATTGGGACACTGATGAAGTATGGGAGCTTCCTATGGATTACCTCTGATTCCTGAGGATTTTCTGGTAACTCCAAGTAAACACCTGGTTTATAGAGAAAATAAAGCTCAAGAATATATTAGTCATGGTTTTAATTTTTGAATTGTGAATCATAAATATTATCCACGTAGCCATGTATGTTAGATTGAAAACACCATAGGCTTTCACTTTTATGAGATCTCCTCTTTTTCACTTTATCTCCCTCCATGTAAACACCAGTAGCCACAGTTGATCTCATGGAAGTTCTTTTTTTTTGTTTTAGCAATCTCCTGAACACTTTTGTCTTTAGATTTCTCTGTGGAGCTTATTACTGATTAGATTAGTTTTTATACTTACTTTAATTTTTATGACTAAAGTGTCTTCATAACATAAGCAAGTGACTTGGGCGAAGTATATTGCCTATTTCGCATGGAAATATATGGTATAACAATTCTGCTTTGAGCATGATATTTGGAGAAAAATATTAAATTAGTCTTTCACTTTTATACTTTATAACAATTTAGTCCTTAACAAATAACTGTGACAAATCAACTTTTTAAAATTTTTATTTTATACAAAATTAGTCTCTTATCAATATAAATGGAGGGATTAATTTTATAAAAATTTAAATTTATAAATAACTAAATTATCATAGTATAGAAGTGAATGACTAATTTTATTTTTTTCTCATTATATTATTTTGAATATATGCTTTATACTTAGTTAAAATTAGAAAAAAAAAATGTAAAATTCAAGTAGCTAGAGGATGGAGATAACCATGTACGTTAGATTGAATCAATTAATTTGAACTAAAATCTGTATACTTGCATATAAGTTTTCTATTGTTTCATTCATAGCACTACTTAATGTCTGACAGATAATATAAAGTGAGAAAAATTAGTCTGCGCATTTAAAAAGAATAATAATAAACTATTCTCTTTTTCTTATTATCTGGCTCAAAGTCACTATCTATTTAGGACACAAGATATCATTTGTTGTTCTATTATCATTTAATCATTATTGTAATAATTTGCACTTACATTGTAACCAATATAATCACATATTCACATGGGTGTTAAAAGGATGAAAAATTTATTATTAAAACTTTCTTCACACTTATATCTGAATCAATTTCATAGTGTCTCCAAGATCACTATTACTATGATTAAATTAGCAGTTTTAATTTCTAAATGCCAAACCTTATTAATAGATTATGAAATCATTAAAGTGTAAGTAAATTATACTTTTAGCAGTGAAAGTATTATGTTATTTTAGTATTTAAGTAATTGTTTTTTGTAAAATTTAGATTAAAAAAATATCTTTATGTACTTAAGGGATAATAATAAACAATTCACGGAATTGGATGTCAGATTTTAAATGGGAAACACTAATCAATTTCAAGCCAAGACAAAAAAAAAATGACGTATAAAATATGGCCCTTTATAGCTTAATCATCAAAAAGAAAAATAATAAAAGAATAAAGAAACAAAGCAAGAAAGTAGTAGCCGTTAGCGCCTGTCTCGTTTCAAATTCAAAAACTGTTCCTCATCTTCTTCACTTTTATTTTCCCATTCCCATATGTATGTGGTCACAAAAGTGAAAATCAATAAAGCAGAAAGCCTCATAGAAGAAGCTGCGAGATGCAATCAATGCAAATGGCTCACAGTCCGATCACCGGAGCGTCGAAATTGCGGCCCAGATCTGGCCGGACTCCGCTTCAGCCGAAGAACTCTCTGGCCAATCCCATCCTCGATCCTCTCACACCCTCCAAATCCAAGCAGGAACGGATCGAAATCTCAGTGATGACGGATGATTCCAACAAGGAGAACCATCATCCGGCGAAGCTGGAGCCGCTGGACGCGTCGCTCGCGGAGGAACTGATTGCGATCAAGAAGAAGCTGGAAAGGCTGAGATCCGACAAAGAGAGGACGGAGAGAATGCTAGATGAGAGGGATTCGGTGTTCGATGGTCAGCTGAAGGAGATGGAACTGAGAGGACAGTTTCAGAAGTGCCTTGAGATGGAGGTTGATAGGTTGTTCAGATTGAAAGAGCTCAAGTCTCGCTGTATGGTGCGTGTATATGGTTTGTACTTTCAAGTTGGTTCATAGCTCGGTGATTTATTGCTTTTGTTTTCTGATTGTAACAGACAGTTTCGCCGATTAAATCTTTGAGAGAGAAGGAACAAGGAAGGAGGATTAACGAATCGCCATCGGAGGTATGTGATATTCCAGGTTCAACCAATTTTTTCATGTTGAAAGTTTGAAATCCACGGCTGAAAATGTGACCCTTGATTGTTGAGAAGGTGAAAACTGAGGATACGGTGGAATCTGGGGAAGAATCCGAATTGCAGAGTCCGGGATCAGCATCGTCGCGAGTTGATACCCAGAAATTCTGATCATGAATCTTCCACTTCCATGAATGAGTATTATTTTGAGGTCAAAGCAGCGTTTGGGAGAAGCTTCAATTCAATGCATAATACCTCGTTATGAATGGATTTCAAATGTTAACTTGTAAGACACCCTTCTACATCTCCCACTCCTATTTTTGATGTCTTTGATCAAAGCAAAAGAGGAGAGCGAAAGAGAGTGATACTATTACCAGATTTCTTTTTAGTATATGCAGCCCGCGCGTTACACTATAGTAACTACTTTGTTTTACTCGAATATTTATGTTTTTCCCTAAAATTTTACTTGATTTTAATCAGCAGTTAATGTACTTTAAGAGTTAGTGATTAGATCCAATAATTTAGGAAAAAGATTGCATTGAGTTACATTATGTCACATCATGACATTTGGACTATTTATGTATATATATGTTAAATTATTTCAGTCATTTAATTTAAGTAATACCACATACCACATATTGGAATTTACTCCATCATCAACTTTTATTTCTTGTGTTAGTTTATGCATATTTAAAATATTAAAATAATTCATGATTTACCATGCCGATTATTCATGCTAACGACATTTTAAAAATAACGATTCAAATTAGTTTTCAAAAATTATGTATCAACTCAATTTTACAATTTTAAATTATACAGGCTAAATTAAAAACTAAATAAAATTATAAAATCAACACGATAATTTTTTTTCTCATATAACCATCATATCAGTTGAGAGAACTCAATCCACATTTTATCAGAATACCTGTCTTTGGAATTTATTAAATTCACTGGGGGGACGGCTAAAATTTTGTTAATACTGTTTAAGATACAAAAAGAAACTAATAATAATTTCATACATCTTAGTTAATATACTTTTTGAAAAAGTAAGGGCATGTTTGGTTGGAAGGAATTGACGGGAAGAAAAGGAAATGAGAAATGACCATGTTTGATTGGAATTTTGGCAAAGAATTGCGAATCCCACAAATAAGGTAATCCCAATTCCTTAATATTTGGAGGTAATCAAAAGCATTTCTAGGAATGTAAAGTAAAATGACCATTGTGCTCTCCTTAACTTTTCATATTTCCTCTCTTATCCCTGAATCTCTCTCTTCTCCTTCGTCTCTCTCTCCTTCACCTGAAAATCAAAGCTCGATCATTCAAAATGCTTGGTCCATATGCCTTTAACGTCGGCCTTAAAATGCATGCCAATTCAGAGATCATATAGCAGCATTGAGGAGCTTGCTCCGTTCTATTCGTGAGAAGAGAAGATCAATGGTCAGAGTGGTTTGCAGATGTGACTTTCAAGTGGGTGACTAGAGAGGGAGGGAGGAGATTTATAGATGCGATTTTCAGGTGGACATAAGAGAGAGAGAGAGCGAGTAGAGAAATCTTTGATTGGACGAAGATAATTAAAACTGATTTCGTTGTGGTGCACAAACATATGGTTATGGGTATGAACAATATGATACAGGTATAAAATATATATATATATATATATATATATATGTTGTAGCAAATAAAATTAATAACAAAAAAAATGACGTGAAATATAGTAAAAAAATGTTAAAATAAAAGAGAAAATTATAAAATAATATCATAATTAATAAAAAAAATCAAAATATTATTTTGGTGTATTTTAAAATATATCTTAAAAAAAATTTTGATATCAAATATATCATATCAAATATTAGATTAAACATGTATCCAATACAAGTACATATTCTATTTAAAAATATTCATCCTTTTCACCATCATCATATAATAAGAACCCCAGATTTGCAGTGACGCCAACCATATGGATGGTGAAAGAGAAAATTTTAAAAAAACTTATAAAAGTCAAAGAATAATAATTAATAATATTATAATAATTTTTATTTTCATGATAATAATAACAATAATTACTTTTTAATAATAATAAAAATTATTATTTTCATTATATAATAATTTTCAATAAACAATAATAATTAACTTTTTTAAGGGTTTTAAGGTCATTTTTTCTCCTTTCTTATTTTTAATATTATATCAAACATAATTCATAAATTTAAAATTTCAAGTCTTTCCATTCTTATTTTTAATCATTTTATAAGCCAAACAAGCCCTAAAGTGTTCTGCTAAAAAAATATTGACAACCCTTTCTGTCGAATGTAACATAAATGTACAGATCCATATTTGTCACAAATTTGACTGTTCAAATGTAAACCAATCTAACGACTTTGGCTAAAGAATTGTACAAATTTAACTGTTTAAATTTAGTTAAATAATTGTACGTGATAATAAATTTCTATCCACCAGTTGAACTATGCTACTACGCTCTTAAATGCAGCTAAACCAAATCATAAATGCACCCACCAAGGCTTCTTAATGTGGGGATTTGCAGGAATTTAAACCATAAAGGCAGTTATTTGCCATCACTAATCCAAATCCATTTCCTCTTATAAGATATGACTTTTGGTTACTAGTTGAAATTTCTAAATCAAGTCTTTGAAAATTAGTTTTAAATAGCATTCCCTTCAAAGTGGATTTTGACACCAAACAGAGATCATTTCCCATTTTATTAGGAGCCCATGAATTGTTTATGAATTAATTTAAAATTTTAATAGGTGTACTGCTTTTTAAAAATTAATATTCTGATATTAAATTTTCATAGGTTCTGATTTTATAGGAAAATTTTGAATAAACTGGAACTGGGTGAGTACTAGCTTTTTCAAAGATACAAAAACATGGATTTTTTTGTGGTGAATTCATGAACATGTACAAAACGATACACATTTGATCACATTTTTCGATTTGTCTTCTCCATGGATAACTCTATATATGGATTTAAAAAAAAAAATTCTCTTATCCTGGTAAATGTTATTTGAATTTATCATTTTTTAGCGCATGATTTTGCGAAGCTGGGCCATAAAATTCCTTTGCCTTCTCAGGGCCCATGTATGTTATGCTTTGGACTCCCATCGTAACGTGCTTTTTTTTTTTTTTTCAGAAACGTTATGTGCAATTTTCAAGATGTTTTTAATTCATTTTTTATTACAACACTAGCACTTAATAAATTTTCTAGCTCATTACTATATATGTTTGATTTTTTTTTCAAAAAAAAATGTTCACATATTGCATTGTTATTTAAAAACCTTTATCTAAAACTTATATGAAATTAAACAAATATACTTTTTACAATGGACTCTATTACACCTAAAACTTTCTTTTGTTGCAATGATATCATTGGACTGATATATATTACACAAATGTGTCTCTAATTTTTTTCAATAAAATATTATTATTTTAAATTTTAAAATGATTTAAATTTATTATTTTTAACATAAAGTAAAAAAAGTGAAATAAAATGTAATGCCCATAATATATATATATATATATATATATATATAAAGATATTTTAGGTAAAAAAAATAATTTATAATTTATGATTTTAAGAGTTGAACAAGGGGAGAAAATGCACTTGAGATAAAAATAAGATTAAAATGATAATGGGATGTTCAAAGAGGAAACTCAAGAAGTATTTAGTATAAATGCAAATGATATTATATCTAAGATAACAACTAATGTAAATACTTAAATCTTATTATGTGTATTTCTAGCACCTATAACTGAATCCAAAGAGTGCAAACCAAGTATTTCCAAAAATATTTTGATATGATAATACAAATTATTCTCAGTAAATTAATAAAACACCTTAATCAATATAACTTCTCCTTATTTCCTCTTCATTTTCATGTTTCCAGCTCCATTTGCACTATTCCCCATTCTCTCCACCCTCCATCACGATCTGCCACTATTCTGCCACCATGCACATTCCTTAGAGGTAGCCGATGTTCACCAACCTAAGAATACCTTCTGTTTGACCAGAATTTGGCTAAAAAACACAAGATTCTCGGTGAGTAAGTGTTAGGCATAATTTTTAGCCAAAATTCATCAAATTTGGTGCGTTTCATTTTGATTTAGCTTAGAATTCTAGCTTCTTAGTGAATTTCAATCAATTCACTGCCATAATCACCGATTAATTTGATCAAAATAGTTCAAAATTGAAGAAACCCCAATTCTAGTATTGTTCATGCGCGAAATTCACTGTTCATGCAAGAAAGTGAAGAATTTGAGCTCAATATTGAGTTGGGGTTTCCTTTCTTAGGTGATTTTTGCACCTCTCTTCCTAAGAATCATTGACAAATTATGAGTTTTAGCTTTAGGATTAAAAAACTCCAAATTTTAGGTGTATGTGCAAACTAGTAGGGAGATTAAATCCAAAGTTTTTTTGAGTTCTCTAATATTATAAAGCATCTATGAAGTGATTTAAAACTATTGGAAGTTTCGTTTTAACTTATAAGTTGAATTGATAATTTTCCTTATTTTTCTTAGATTATTCAGAGAAAAAAAATGAGGAAATTTGAAATGGGAGACCTTATATGGCTTGATTAAGTAGCCTTGAATAATAATGTAAGTTGAATGAAATATTTTGAAATTTAATTGAATAATCTCTATAGTGACATTGGTGTTGATGGTGGGTTATTAGAATTTTAATAAGTGCACAATGAAATATATTAAATAAAATTAAAGGCCATGTGAATTTTTGGGAAAAATATGGACAAAAAATTTAAGTTCTTAAGATTTTGAGAGATAGAGGCACAAGTGAAATTGAAGAAGTTATAGGAAGTTTAATTGAAATTTGAGATTTTTTTTTTTTTTTATAATGGAAGGTATATTATAGGTTAAAGGTGAATGAATAACTAAATAAATAAGTAAGTAGAAGAATTAAATGATTTAAATTGTTCATGAATCTTAAAGGTTTAAGAGCATTTTATTTCATGTTATACTTGGCTAGGACAAGTATCAACAAGGAGATTGTGAACGGGGTTAAGAAAAGGTTGGTATGATCCTTTTTAGATGAGTAGATATTGCTAACTACACTTATTTTCTGTATTTCAAATTTTTCTTTTGTGAATTAGTGTATTTACACACCCTAATGCCTTAGGAACAAGCATCCTAAGATAAACTATTGTCTCTTGAGAATTATTCAGATGTCTTTATAATTCTATTGGATTTTATTATAAAGTTTCATTTACCACAATGTTGACTTCAGTATAATGATTTAAATACTATTGACTTTCTGCAACCTCTTGATGAAGATATTCATTTTTTGAATATTTGGAATAAATTGGTTATATCGAATGATATTGTCTATTATTTGATGTTTGGAAATTTGGAGTTTTACTGTTTAAGTATATTAGTAATGATTTTCACAGTTATGAAAGGAGTTATTTCTCAAAATTTCATCTCATACAAAACCCTGTAACTAATGATAGTAAACATTAGTTATGGTGCAACATCAATTGTATCACTGTACTAAGATATTGATGTCATTTTACTAACTGTTCGTGGGCTAATTTGCTCACCAACGATCATTGAATTGTACCATTATTGCTAGTAATAACTAGCATAATTATTGTATTATTGTTTGGTTATATGGGATATCTTTCCAATGCAATGTTTTGAAAACTCAAGGTTTATAAATGTTTATCAATATTTTTTATTTTTGTAAAATGTCTTTGATTTATATAAAGCATGGAATTTTTTTATTATATGCTTCATGTTTTACTTGATTTCAATAATTACAATTCTTAGGTCATTATATGATTTAAAGGTAGTAATAATATAATTGTGAAAAATTCTATCATCCTCGTATGCTTCCTCTATATATAGTTAATGACATTTACTCACTGAATAGTTATCACTCATATTTATTTCTCTATACTCTTTTTAAATAGAAGTGCTAAGTTTAGACCTTCCTCCATCACATAACATTGTGATAGGCTTCTTTTAGGTGAGCCCTCCATGGTCCACAAAGTCAAAGTTTTCTTTTGTTGAAAATAATGTATATGTATATATTGAATTCTAGTAGTTTCATATATCACAAATAGGATTTTGTATATTTTATATATATACTGAACTGTTCGACTGAAAATTCTTGTGAGAACAGAGCTCTCTATATTTTTGGTATGTATGTAGTTGTCTGTGAAAATTTTTGGAAATTCATATTTCAAGGGATACATTGTCAAAATTTTCATACAAAAGTCATGTAATGTATTAAATATTTATCTTTACTTTCTATAGATTGTATATGTTAACTGACTAGTACGACTTCTTATACCCTATATTGCAGTTTGTGATTATTTTGATTAGGTTGTATGATTTACTTTTGGTTTGCAAATGTGAGATATATCTCACTCTTCGTACCAGTCACATCTCTTGTTTGGAGGTGTCATATAAAAGTTCAAGAAATAAATTTTCTATTAAGTTATATTTTAAACAAAATAAATCAATATTATTATTGAAAATATTATTATTAAGAATAAGGTAATTTATGAAAAACTCAAGTAAATTTTTATCTTCTTCCTTTCTGCTCACACGTTTACAGTCGGCAGTTGTTTCTATGTAGAAGTAACAAGAAAATATTAAGGCAGACAACGTTTCCAAACCAGGTTTTAGCGATTGGATATTTTAAATTTTATATTAAAATAATATTTACTATTGTATATAAATTCTTTTAGAAAAATCTGACTGTCAATACATTGTAACTTTTTACTCTATTTTTCTTTGACCATTTTACTTCTTATTTGTTACTAAACTTAATAGTTTATGATTCTTTACGGAATACTACATCTACTCCTACTTGAATAAGGCATTTTAAAAAAAGTCAAAAATAAATTTTAGTGGGACAACAAATTTGTTTTCCCACAACAAATTCAGAAAACATGGTATAATGTCTTAAATTACGTAGAATCAAAGAGAAACAAATTTTAGCTTCTAACATCCAAAGTGCTCTCAGTATTCAAAGTTGACAATTTTTTCTCTCTTTATTTGTATTCTGTTTATTTTTTATCAGTTATATAATTCTAATTTCAAAATTTTTAGATTATGATTAGACATAGAACACATGATAAATGTATAGTTAACTAATAATAATATTAAAAATATATAATTTAAATATTAAAAATTATATAATTATTTACAACACTATATATATATCGTGATATATTATTAAAAAATTATATTTATTATGTTTCAATTCATAAATAATATTATATAAATATAAATAAATACATATAAATCTGTTACTTCAAATTAGCCCTTTTATATGTTCCCAATAAAGAGAAACCTCGTGATGAAACTCATTTTCCCTATTCAAATGTGTCATTTTCATTCGTCCCTTTACCAAATCAATAACCTAAGGTATAACAAATTCATACACAAAAATATAAGGCCTTAATAAAGCATTTACTTTTTTATTTATTTATAAGAAAGCATTTACTTATTTTTAATAACCATATTGGAGTACAACTTATAATGACAAGTAATTAATTTATTATGGATGATAGCCTCTATCTAGGAAACATATTTGACCCTTTAATTTAAGTAGCAAAAAGTCTTTCCTCTAATAAGAAACCAAATGAAGAAGACGAAAAAGAAAACATCCATGATGCAAAAGCTTTTAACTAAAAGAGTGCAAATCAATATCAGATATTCCAATAAGGTACGAAAAAAGTGTAATATTTTATTTTGATATATATTTTTCAATTTAATCATTTTTTAATATATTTTTACAGCCGTCAAAGATGTTTAACTTATTGAATTCAACACATTCACCCCACTAAAATTATGGATTAGGTTGCAATTTTTAATTCATTTAACATATATGAATTATACTAATTCGATTCACTTAACCAGCAAGTTAAATAGACCAACTTGATAAGTTAGACAATTGGCCCACTTAAGAGGATTTGTGTTTTTTTCTCTGTATAAAATGTTTAATACTACATAATCTCAAGTAGTTTTGTCCTTATTTTATTTTTAAAATTCAAAATTTGATCAACTATAAACAACATGAATGAGTTTTTATATTAAAAATTAAATATTTGACTCGATAATTAAATTTTTTTGTTTGAATTTTTATTTTCAAATTTTTTTAAAATTTTTTTGTCAATTAAACACTAACTTGTTTAACCCACTTAATTGATTAAGTTTAAAATCTCAATCCACTAAACTGAGTTGGGTTAAATGTGTTGTCTATTTAATTCACCAACTTATGTAAACTAACTCAAATGAGTTAAATTAACCCATTTTGACACCTCTAAATGCATTTACAATTTGATCTCTTTATAAATATGGTATTACTAAATCTAATCTCTCCAAATTGCTTTTTCAATTGTAGCTTTCAAATAAAATTATTACCAATAATGATAAAAACAATGTACAAAGAATATTATTCATAAAAGAAAATTATTAATAATAGTTTTGTTTATGAGACACAAAATTGAAACATACTCATGTGCAAAATATTAAATTATAAAAGTAAATTCATGATAAACGAAATTAAGATGACATTTGTACGGAGCGACTAAATTAAGAAATACTGTTTCTATAAGTAACTAACATGAAGTGTTACTGTTGTGGAAAGAAAAAGTCACAAATATCAAGATAATTCATGTGAAAAGCCAAAATAAAAAAAGCACCACATGAAATGTGCTGAATTTCTTATATATTATCTTGCATGATGTTATCTTTAATTGCTTTCATTAATGTATATAATGAAACTGTTTAATTTAGAAACGGTCATTTGGTAGGTTTATTATTAATTGTTTAAGTTATCTAACTTATCTCATTTTACATAGACAAAATTTATTTTGTTTTCCATACTGATCACACCTCCTTATTTAGTGGTGGGACATTTAATTAAACACATGATAAATATATAGTTAACTAATAATAATATAATATATATATATATATATGAATAATTTAATTTTAAAAATTATACAATTATTTTCAATAATATATTATTAAAAGACTATATATTTATTATGTTTCAATTGATAAATAATATGATAAAAATATAAATACATGCATCTAAGTCTTTTACTTCAAATTATTCCTTCTATATGTTCCCAATAAAGATATAGAAGGCATTTCCCCATTCAAATGTATCATTTTCATTTATCCTTTGACCAAATCAATAAGCTAAGGCATAACAATTTAATAGACAAAAATATAAGGCTTTAATAAAGCATTAAGCATTTACTTATTTATAATAACCGTACAACTTACAGTGACAAGTAATTTATTTATTATGGATGATGACCTCCATCTAAGAAACATATTTGTCCCTTTAGCAAAAAGTCTGCCCTCTTAAAAGAAACCAAATGAAGAAATGAAAAAGAAAACATCAATGATGCAAAACCTTTTAATGAAAAGAGTGCACTTCAATAAGGTAAGAAAAAAAGCGTAAAATTATATTTTAATCTCTTATAAATGTGAATTTATAATATAATAATTTACAAAAATGTCTTCTCAATTTGATCCCTTATAAATAAGATACTACTAATTAAATTTAATCTTTTATGAAATTACTTTCTCAATTGTTACTTACAAATAAAATTATTACCAAGAACACTAGATATGATGGACAAAGAATATTATTAATGAGACACCAAATTAAAAAATACTCATGTACAAGCAATTAGATTGCAAAAGTGAATTTATGATAAATCAAATTAAGAAGACATTTTTATGAATGATTAAATTAAGAAAGACTTTGTCTCTGTCCATAGATAACTAATGAAGTGTTAGTTGAAGTGGAAAAAAAAAGTCACAAATACCAATATATTACTGTTAATAAACCAAACTAAGAAAAGCACCACTTGAAATGTGCTCAATTTCTTTTATATTATGTTGCATGATGCTATCTCAACTTGCTTTCTTTATGTAAAGCATCCTCTTGACTTTTTGGAACATTAGGAATGGTAGCTTCCTAAAATAAGACTTTTCAAAAACTATATATATATACACACCTCATAGGCTGATATCAGGCTTTAATTCTGATTGGATAGATCTGGATTTAAATATATAGTTTTTATTGGATCAAATTTGATGGTCAAAGTGGTTTAAATTTTTTTAATTTTAATATAAATTATTTTTTAAAAGATTTTATATTTATAAACTATATAAGATGGTATCTTATTAAAAAATATGAACAATTTATAATAGTTTACGGTCTATTCCTCACATTTTAAAATTTATTTTTTTAACAAAGTATCATTTTATATAAAAAAATCTAGACTTTATATTTATAAAATCCAAAAGATGATATCTTGTTAAAAAAATATAAACAACTTGGAACAGTCTATTCCTCACATTTTAAAATTTATTTTTCTTCAAGTATAAAAAAAATTTAAAATATTAATAAATCTATCATATTTTTTTTTAAATTAATTTTTATTAAGATAGAAAAATTTTGAACCACTTTGGACCATTGGATTTGATCCAATGGCCAAAATGGCTTACTGTAATGCAAGTTGTTAGTAAGAAAATTTTCTCTTATAAACCACAACACAATTAAAGAGAACAAATTCTATTGAAAACAATATGATGTTGATTTTTTTTTTTTTTAGGAAACATATAAATATTAGATAATGCGAACTTTTTTATTTATTTTTATTTTAATGCAAGATATCCTTTATCAGTACAACTTGTGATTCTTATAACGCCATTGATTATACATCGTGACTCATCGTGTGTACATATTTATATGAAATTGAAATTGAAGGCACATACATTGACTTCAATTTAATGGCAAGCTTCCATCTTCCTCACATTTCTCTTTCTTTAATTTATTATCGGGGAAAATTCTACCTACTTCCCTTAAAATATACTCAAACTATAAATATCTTGATCTTTTTTTCTTTCTCTTTTATAATTCACTCATGTAAGCTACTTAATGTGTTTAAATTGACATTTAAACATTTCATCTAATCTGATACTTTTTTTAAATTACATTTATCCAGTAAATTATTATTTGTATATAAGTGGAATAAATGAATAGTATTATTGATGGTAAAGTTTATTTTTTATATAAAAATTTTAAAACATAAATCATAAATCATAAATCATAAATTCATTTATATTTTAATTAAAATCAAATTTATACTATTCCAAACTCAACATAAAATTCGTTTTATAGTTCGTATAATAAATTACACTGAGATCAAGTTGAAAATTTTAAATGGTTATGACATTTTATTGCACATGCACAAGAATCTCTCGTGGATACAGCACATGATTCTACTGATCTCTCAACCATATTTTATTTTGAGCTTTAAGTTCAAGATATTATATATTTTGGTCACTAAATATACTTTGAGATTTTTTACTTTAATTTTTTCAAAGAATATTCGGATTCTTAAAAGATAAGAACTTTAATTATTTATTTCTTAAATTGTAATACAAATTTAAAACTTGTTACCTTAGTCTATAGAGTGTATAGTGAAAAATTGTCAAGAACTAAAGCGTATAATTTCAAATTAAAGAATTAAATAGTTGACGTATGTGTTTTCCATGGATCAAAAATTATATTTTCTCTTCAATTTTACACTAACTTAGTAAGAATTCTTAAATGCATGCATATTAAATTCTAAAGTTTGTTTATCATTAAAATATAATCTCTTAAATTTTAAATTAGAATCAAGTTCTGATTTCTGGTTATCTCACACAACATTAAACAAATTTCTGACTTTCAAGAATATTTTGAAATGTTTTAAATATAAGAGATCAACTTAAAATAATAAGTAAAATTAAGAGAAGAAAATACTGTTTTAAGCTAAATTCAATTATCAAATTACTTATCAATTTCGTGAGGATTCCAACAAATTTGGCCTTTTAGTCGTGTGATTAAAAATTCTTATATATAGTAAAAGTTCATGTACAATTTAAATTTTGATTAGTCTACATTATTGCTTATATTTAGATGTCAACTTTTCTAATTAACACATGACAAGCGTATAAATAAATAATTAATTAATTATAATATAAAAATATTTAATATAATTCCAAAATTATAAAATTATCTACAATAATTATACATAAAAGAGGTATTGTGTCGGTTTTTTACTTTTATACTTTGTGATAATTTAGTTTTTCATAAATTAATTGTTACAAATTTGTATTTCACTTTTATAGTTTGTATCAATTTGATTCCTCACAAATTAACCGTGATAAATTAGTCTTTTAAAATTTTTTATTTTATATAAAATAAGTTTCTTATTAATTCAAATGAAGGGACTAATTTTGTACAAATTTAAATTTATAATAGACTAATTTATTACAATTAATTTATAAGAGAATAAATTATTAAACAAATATAAAAATAAGAAATTAATTTTATATATTCCTCAATCATACACAAATACATAGTAATATTATTAAAAATTTATATAATTATCACGCTGTAAAATTTTTTAATATTAAATGTTTATCTTTGAATATACATATGCAAAGTAAAGGCAAAAGTTTTCAATAATATGATGGTCCCCTCACGTCTTAAAAAGTTGATTGTTGGATGCAATGGACGGTGGATAGATGAGTGATATGCATTGAACATGATAGTCCTCTGTCCTGCTGTACACTAAATCACCCCCGTTGGCATCCTTATCCATGCCTTGTAAAAGGCAAGTTATTTCCACTCAGTCTGGTACTTTTTAAATGCAACCATCTCTCCCTTATCCGCACTTGTATGCAAATTACCCTCTCGTTTCCCTTATTTCAGCCACCACGTCGCCTTCCTCCACACCAGCGGGAAGGGCAAAACCGTCCTTTCATTACCCCGACTTTGCCTTCGTCACCTCTCGTTCGTAAGCTTCGTGACCTCACTTTGCCTTCGTCACACACAAGCACATCCCTCCTTTACTCCCACGCTCCCAACTAAAGCTCACGTGGCAAATCCTCATGCGTCGGTTTCTAACACCGAGGCTCTCGCGCGTGGGGGGAAGATGGTCTTTTCGGCATGTGGAAATTTCGTAGCGGGCATCGCTCACCTGGGAAGAAACCTCCTTTTTCGCCAAATATAAAGCCTCGTTTTTGGTATCTTCGTTTTCTGCGTCGCTTGCTTGCTCTATCCACTGTGCTTACATACGAAGAAAGAAAGAGAGAAGCTGAGATGGAGAATTTGCCTTTGGATCATAGAAAGGCGATTCAAGAGCTGGAGAGAGGGCGTGAGTTCGCGAGCCAGCTCCGGCGAGTGATTCAGAACTCCAATGGCGGAGACGGTGATAAGACGACGCCGTTTGCTGAAGATCTTGTGGAGAAGGTGGTGAAGTCCTTTTCCAATAGCCTCTTGCTCTTGAATCTCCGCAGTTCCGAATCGGACGACGTCGTCTCCCAAATGCAACAACAGCTCACTGATTCTTCTTGCTTGGTTCCCGCCAAATCTGACGACACTGCCGATAGTTGCAAGAGTACTTCGGCTCCTAAGGAACGAAGAGGCTGTTACAAGAGAAGGTTTGTCTCAAGTTTTGAATTGTCTTGATCCGAACTCCAAATTCTTTTTTTTTTTTTTTTGTTCTCCTTTTGGGAACCATACGATTGTCCCTCTGAAACCCATATGGTTGTTATGTTTTTAAATATGCAAGTAATTTATTTGTATTTTGTACAGTGGGTCCCAACAATTATTGATCATCTTCAACTATGATGAATGATTTTGATGTAATTAGGAATGATTCATTGCATACTGTCCATTACTGTTGGTTAGGTTTTGGAATTAAACTGTGGAGTTGACTTCTGATTCCCACTTTTTGTTTCCAGGAGAACATCACAGGCACTGAAGAAGGACTCTGAAACTCCAATAGATGATGGCCATGCATGGAGAAAGTATGGCCAAAAGATTATAATGAATGCCAAATACCCCAGGTAGATTCCTCAAGTCCTTATATATAAATCCTCTGTAACACCTTTAATAAGACAGGAATGAATAAAACAAGATTACATCCCGTTCTGTTTTTACAGCACTGGTAATTCTTGAGATTACTTTGTTTATGTATAGTTTGAAGTATGATTGACAGACATGTTCCGAACACCATGTGGTTTTGCTTTTCATGTCTGAGACCATTATGACGCATGTTTCAGAGTTTGAAAATCATACTACTTCGTGTTTTATGTTTGAATCCTACCCTAGAAGAAAAAGGGCCTTCTCTTTGATTTCTGAATTCTGAACTGAAATTGAATTGTATATATATGCAGGAACTACTTCAGGTGCACTCACAAGTTTGATCAGGGATGCCGAGCAACCAAACAGGTGCAGAGAATTCGAGAGGAGCCTGTGCTGTACAGGACAACCTATTACGGCCATCACACTTGCAACAGAAACTTGCTAAACCCTGAGATCATTATCGATTCTAATTCTCCTTCAGATTCTTCCATATTGCTCAGGTTCGACAAGACCCTCCCCACCGAACAAGACCACCTCTTCTTCTCATCATCATCGTCATCATCTCTTCCCTTGACCAAAAAACAGTGTAAGGAAGAGATCCCCTCGCCTACATCAGAGGATTACCTGTTCTCCAGTGAACTTATCCCCATATCTTCCGCCCTGGAATCAGGCCTCACGGATCCCACTTCTGATATGTTGTATGATTCTATTGACATTGATCATGTCTTCGAGCACTTAGAGTTTGGTCTGTAAATTTTGTTTTAATTTGTGAGGGTAGTTGTAGTAGTCTTCATCTTCTTGAAAAGCTTCTGTACTGTAAATAATCTGTACTCCTTTTGCTTTTTGACTAGTAATAACAAATGTTCAGTCATTTCAGATGTGTTTTACATTCTGTTAAGTCTGTCGTTGAAAACATTCATTGCAACGAAGCAGAGCACACATATGTGCAGAGTGAATGACATTGATACACTGTATTCATCGCTCACGCAATCCGAAGTAATATTTTATATTAATAGAAACCTATGCTTTAATGTCTAAAATATAAAAAATTATAGATAATATCAGGATACTAAAGGGCAGCTGAAATCATTCAGTTTCACAGATCTCATGGAGATTTGTCTATAGAAGATTAAATAAATAAAAATATCAAATTGTCTGAACAAGAATGCAGGGAGACGAGGATTCAGATTTTCTGTATTTATAAAAATTTAAATTTATTTTTATTAATTTTTTATGGTTAAATATTAAATATTTTTACTATTTAAAAATTTTATTAAATTCATCATAATTTTAATTCTCAACTCCATCAATGATAGAAGTAGGTTCAATGGAGAAAGTTGCAGTGGGACCAATTGAGTCCGGATCAGCTTGATCACATAAGAAAAATTTATGACAAAAAAACCTAGAGAGTATGTGCACACATCAATATTATACAGCAGGCATGAAAGTGATACAGCCTTTGATTAGCTGCAGTATCTTGTCATTCTAGCAATCAATCCTCTAGACCAACCTTCATTCTCATTTTGTTAGTATTTGCCTCTATTCTTTTCATCCATTCGTTTTGATGCCTTATTCTCCACCTTATCTTTACATATTTGTGTTCAATACTATGCCAACAGAATAGTCACTAATAGAATGTCTGAAGGAGTTTTAATTTAAAAAAAAACTCGTGTTAATTTAATTTATAAGTTATAATAAAATAATTGAGATTGAATAACTCTTTAACTATTTATTTTAATATTATTCTTTATTACATAAACACATGACTAATATTTTTATTATTTATTTATTTTATTTATTAATTATTTTGTCCATAACTTTTGTTTAATATATTTATTACAAAATATTTATATTGCTTTAAAAAATTTTAAAAGGAAAACTTAAAAAGCCAAAAATAAAAATCATTGACAAAATTTTAAAAAATATATAGATAAAACTAATCAATATTATGGATTCTTTCATTTTTTTTCTTTTTTATTATGAAATTTTAAGTAAAAAAAAAAAAAGAGAGGTTATAACCATAATAATGGAAATCAAATAAAGTTGTAATAATTGAAATAGTTCTCTGTGGATGATGGGTGTATTACAAATAAGATATAGATATATTAGTAATTTAATTTATTATACTATTTCATTCCATCATTGACTTACAATTGAGAAGAATATCAAAATTGGAGTTTTGAATGGTACTTAGAAAAAATATTCAAATATAAATATAATCCAATTCCATTCTTTGTTACTCCATTCTAAACCATTATCCAAATATAACCTAAGATATGCCTCTTACCATCCGTATTTAGTTTATTAAAGTGCTTAAATTTGTGTAAACTTATAGTTACTTCTTTTATATAACTCAAAGATTTTTAGCTCTAGAAATAAATATAGTACTACTAAATTAAGATTGATTGGTACATAGATGAAAATAAAGAAAATAAATGAAAAAGAGGAAAGCAAGTGACATGCATATTTTCACTTTTTAGTTGTATTATTCTTCATAATTGAATGCATGTATATTCGGTTGTAGAAGTTTCATCATAATGCACTAGATAGTTATTTTGATACCTACAAAGAAACATTATTAATTTTATAGATTAATGAATGATTCTTTTTGGTAAGATTATAGTTAGTTGATTTATCAACCACTAAATACTATTAAGAATTTAGATATGCAAATTTAGAGTTCAGAGTTTAAGATTAATGATGTCTTTAAAGGTTTTTTTTTAATATGAATTTTTTTATTTTTGATAAAAAGTGGTTCTTATGTCTCTTTTTTTTTTTTTTTTTTTTAAAAAAAACAACTGATTTCAATAAATAAGAGAGGTAGCATCTTAAAATGCAAACACAATATTATGAGCTTCATATTCCTCAATTATATACATAAACATGTTTTTTTTTTTTGGGTTAGATTTTGTCTCTGAATAATTTAATTCTAAATTTGTTGACATGACAACCTACAGTGATATGAATGGATATCCACTTAGTGAAATATAATGTGAGGAGAATTCTACGATGGTTGATATCTTTTGAATACACATCGTATTGTAAACATAAAAAACTAATTAAGGTACTTAGAATAGTGGTGTGGTCTCAATCTTGCGTGTGAACAAACAGCACACACATAGACTTTAGACAAAAGCCAAGAGTAGTTTCTCACTGCATTTCCTGGAAATATTATACTGCGAGGGATATGGACAGAATATACGTAAAATGGAAGTAAAAAAGAAAAAAAAAAAAGACAGTCATGGACGGTGGCTTTGAAACATAAAGAGAGAGACAAGATAGTGATGTTGGTGGACCCCTCCATCAACAATTTTTAGAAACTGATCTCCCCCATGCTTGTGGACAGGTAGGATCTGTCATCAATGTCTCTTTAAGTAACAAAACCAGAAAATACTGGGGACCTCTCTCTCTCTGTCTTCCTAAGCAAGTTGGGACAAGTCCTAGGTTATATAATTCAGGTCATTTTAATTAGATATAAATTGAGTACGACCCATTTAAATGTTGGGTTTCCATGGAATCTATTTAAATGATAAAATTTACTTATTTTATATCTTTCTCAAATTGACAAAAGCAAACTTAATACCATATTTAGGAGTTTAGACAAAAATAAAATTAGATGATTAATTATAAAATAAATAAAATGACAAGACATGTATTATTCTGTTAGTTAAAAGTACAATAAAAAGAATAAAGAGGGGAGAATGACTTTTCTCATATTTTGAAAACAAGTCCAACTTAATCTACGGTTCCATTAAAGTCAAGTCTCGCATCAGCTATTTTTGCAAGAAATAGTTTCTTTCCAGTCTTCGTTAAAAAAAGAAAAAACAAAAGTAATTTCCAGTCTCTTCACCAAAAGTTATGAGCGTTCACACTGACCAAATCTTAATTTGAACCCACAAGATCCCCATCTAAATTTGGGTCACCCACCACCTTCTTTTTCATTTGAAAAGCATATATTTCATTTTGTTATATAGTTTTTTTTGTTATAGGTGAAAGGAATCTATAGTTGTGGTGTAGAATTTTTCTTAAAGATTGATGGGGTTGGAAATGGACTGAAGCATTCAATGAATCTGGACTCTTACATTTTTCAGGGTAGGAATTTAACGATTAATATTATAAAAACATATAATTTGACAATTTAAATTAATTTTGATAATTATGTATAATAAAAAATTTTAAATTTTAATAACACGTAATTTAAAATTTTAATTCAACAATTTAAATCTAAAAAATAAAAAAATACAGCATTTAACAACTTGCAATAAAATACAAGAAAACCAATTTACTTTTTGAATGGTCCAATATGTGTATGTGATCATTTGATTCCTCGAACAAACAATAATATCTCAAAGCCAATTTGCCTTTTTCCTTGGTTTTATTTTGTTTTGGATGGACACGTCATCAAATTTCACAACTCTCCAATAATTTGGCTTGCTTCTAGAACATATAATTAATGGTCAAAAATACTGAGATAAGATTTTAATTTTTTAACCAACCTAGTGTTATCAAGATGTTTAAACATGAATTGACTTGGGCAGCAAAATAATATTATCATCTTCATTAATCCTATTATGATATGTTCAACATATATATATACCAGAAGTAATTGGTTGAAATGTGAAAGGGCAGATTTTAGGAGGTGTTAGGTAATAATAAAGAGATATGAAAGGATGAAAATAGATGTGGGAAAGGGTCTAATATATTTTGTGATAGACTGGTCTAGCTCAAAATGCATTAATTCCCTTTAGTCTTTTAACGGTAATTTGTATAGAAGAAAATTAATAAATTTCATTTATGAAAAATGTTTAAAATATTAATTTTTTTAATTTTAATTATTTTCATTCCAAATCGTAATTTTTTATTTCAAATTTTAATTTTTTATTTGTCTTCAAAAAGTTAATTTTCTAAATAAAATGATCTTTAAAAAAAAAAAAAGTGATTTAGTTCGATCAATTACTAATTGGTTGGATTGGATCTCAAATATTATTCAAACCCAACCCACAACTATGACTAAATTCTTCTTTTACAAAATTATAATTTTATTATTAATAAAAATAATTTTGAGAAATAAAAGAAAATATATAACAATTGTTTTTGTTTTAATTGTTAAAAATATTTTTTGCTGTATTACTTTTTCAAAAAGTTGATAAAAAAATATATCACCAAACAAATTTTTTTGTTCTTTTATTTTTAAAAATTAAAAATTATTTTTGAAAACAATGATCAAACAAACCGGTAGGTTCTACAATCTAATTCTTAAATCTTAAATTGTAAAATAAAGTTCCAGTTATTTATTAATTTTAGCCTTTAACTGTTATTAAATTAAAATTTTAAATTATCAGTGTGAAGCATCCAATCTATGTAATCAAGAGCCAATTATGGAAAATTCAAATTCTATATTGGCCATCTATATCATTTTTTAAAAAATATTTATGTAATTATATTTTTTGGAATACGATATTTAAATACGTAGTTTTTTAAATTAGATTATATGCTTATAATTTTAGCATTGACAAGCTAAGCATTTGTCATATTTTAACTAAAATAATTTGATAATAAATTGTAACAAAATTGCATTTAAGTTTAATCATTATCATTGTTTTTCTTTTTTCTTCTCAGTGTACGATGTGTTTTTAAATAGGTTAACCTAGTCAATTACATTAATTCCCTTTTTTTTTTTGGGTTGTCTAATGGATTGAGTAATTTTTAACAAAAATATAATGAGTGAATGTAATTCCACCGTTATAATTGGATGTATTTTTTCCCCCAAAAGAAAAGGAGCATATATTATATGTTTATTTATTTTTTAAATCAATATATTATATATTTATTAGATAACATGAGATATCAATATTTATTTACCATCTTCAATGAATTGCTCTCTTGCCTGTAATGTTCTGGTATAGCATGAGTTAGTATTTAACAAAACCAGGACTGGCCCAGACAAAAGCCCAATATTAAAGAAAAGAGTAAATTATAGACATATTCCATTATTATTATTATTATTATTATTTTAAGTTGGTGACATGAAAATAAAGTCATTTAATTCACTCATTTTTTTCCTGATTGAAATAGTCCCTCACGTTAATTAGTTAATATGATATAAATTGAAGTTTATGTGATCGTTAACTAATAATTTGTATTTATTCTGATGTTCATTTCCTCCAAATAGATTTATATAATTTCTATTATCTTCCTAAAAAAGTAGTCAATTTTTGGAAGTTAGATCCCCTCATTTTTATGTTACTTTTAGAAAAAAAAAAAAAAAGATATAATATGAGAAAGGCATTTTTAGAAATAGAAAAATGAAGAAGATGAAACTGAAGAGATCCAACTTCAAATTTTTTTATTGATTTACAGTATGTCTCCGTCTTAGGTTTATAGTATTAATGTCAATTGTGCAATTTTGGTACATCAACGTTAGCTTTCAAGTGTTTATTAGCTAGAAGAAGATTAAAGGGCTAAAATTAAAAATTGTGGCTACTTTTTCGACCCAATTTACTGTTGGAATTTTCTACCCTCTTTTTAGTCGGAAATTTTGATCAAATATCCATTAAAAATTTTAATTTTCATACAAAAATATATAAGATAAATGTTAATAAGACAATTAATTGGAATATCTCATTTTTAGTACATAATTCCATAGTAAATATTTAAAATATTTTAGTTAACTTTTATTTTAACAGAAATAATATAAAACAAGTAAAAAGTAAATTACAAAAACATCTTTAAAATATACTTCTAAAAAGCATTTAAATTTTTGTGGGTAATAATGTTAATTATGGTGATACTTGAGTTAGCATATACATGCACATAACGTTACATCTTAAATGATAGAGTATAATTGATGCAGAGAACAAGATAAATCTTGTTTCTATAAGCTAAACAAATTTGATTAACTAACTAAATCAATAAAGGACATGAATAATATCTAATTCAATTCTCCAATATCATATTATTATCCCAAGGCTACACATACTAAACTTTTTACTTGTGACAATAGAGCTACTAGATATAAAGAAAATATTTTTAGACTTTTAACAATTAAATAAAAATGACTATTCGCCCTTGCAAATAATGCAGAGCACATTATCAAGTCTTTCAATCATCTCTAAACTGTAAGGTGATAATCAAATCAAATCTACTTTTTGAAAAGAATTAAGGAGAGAAAATGAATAACCACACTTAGTGAGCAAATATCACTAACCATACCAAGATAATTGTAGTTTTTCACAACCATATTATTTTATAGTTCAAAACATATCAAACTTACTTATACCGAAATTATTTCAAAAAGAGAATAATAAATCGTATAATATAATTTGTAAAGTTTAAGTAAATTTAGAGATAATTTGCAAAATAGATCATACTAAATAACATTTAAAATTTATAAATAATTTTTAAAATGGATAATACTAAAGGGAAAACATCTCATAAAATTAATCAAAATCCAGAACAAACACTAGCCCTAGGTTAAGAATCACAGTCCAAATATAAATCAAAGTTGAGCAATGTAGCTTGCAAACAGTTAAAACATATCCATGTGTGGTAGTTGTCATACATAGGGTTACCAAGACCCCAACTAACTAGGGTTCAGATCAAATCATAGTGCATTAGAGCCAACATCTATTGTCGTTAGTTACAAGGTTCTATATTGGATGTATTTCTAAGAAAACCATATCTTTCATAATAATATACTTAATCAAAAACATATCCAAATAACTAAATTTTGATTTCTAAAAATTCGTATGACAACCAATCATTCTAAAAGTTTATAGACTATCATATAATATGTAAATAATTCAAAACGATCATTCAAATACGAACAAATATTACAAAGAAATTTTTTTGATTTTAAAGAGTGCAAATGAATGCCAGAATTAACAAAATAATTCAATAGGCATAATATATAAAACAAAAATATTTCACAAATGAATAGTTTAAAATATTGAAAATATGTATGATTAGCAATATTTACTCACCTAGAAGGTACGCACACAACAATTGTGTTCCTAATGATTCTTTCCTTATCTCACTTGATCACAAAGCCAATGTCTAGGGTTTCATAATAACAAATAAGACACATTTGATATCCCATATTAGAAATTATTTCTTAATTCAAATGACTTCTCAACGCCGAATCCAATTCATGTCTAATCACCGCATGTCAATTCTCTTTAATTTCAAAATGAGGTGTTAACCCTTACTTTCTAATATCATAAGTAAATTTCAACACCTTGGTTCAAATCTTATTTTATTTATTTATTTATTTCTATTTTCATGTATTTTATCTTATATCTTGGTCCCAAAATAATTTCTCTTTCTTAACCATGCATCGCCTAACATTATCAAGAAAATTTGAAAATTATCCTAATCACAATTCAAGTTTAATGATCAATTAAATTACTTATTGAGGGTTATTTAGTCAATCACTATAAATTTTTTATTCCCTTTCTTTAAAACGACAAAGAAGATTAAAGAAAATTAAAAAAAGCTATTAAATCAACATACTACTTTAAATGACAACTTCCAATCGCGTAATATCTTTCTTTGGTAGTGATTCCTAAAGAAAATTGGTCTAAGATTTTTTAAACTCTTCATGCAACCAAAATGGGCATGAAACAATTTCACATGAGAATTAGAGGGGAAATACTCAAAATTCATTTAAGAACCAAAATCCCAATTTAATTTGAAAAAATCTCACCAAAATCAAGCCTAATTTCAAATTTATATCACCAACACCTTGAAATGAGGGGTTTCAAAATCAAGACTCTAAATTCAGAAATTCATTATGGATTATGTAAAGGGAATAATGAATTTGGTGTTCAAAAACAAAGTCACAAATCAATTTGAAGAAATCCCTCACCAATTATGTTCAATTTCTTCTTTTATTGCACCCTTGGTCACATAATTAGGAAATTTGAAATTAAGGCTAAGATTGCAAAATTGAGGGTCACGATGATGAAATTGAGCATAAGGAATATAGGGAAAACAATTGATTACTCACCAAATGTGTCACGACCCATAGAAAGAGGACATGAACGGCATGAGGAATAACGTAATGCTTGCCTTCGTAAGCCAATCAGACACCTCTTAGAATTATATTACATTTAAACTAACAAATCATCAACAAATGGAACTATCACATAATATATACATATATACTAAAAGATTTATTTTTAATCTCATGTAGGAATTTCAGTAGAATCTTCATTGAAATATGGACTTTTTGAATTACCTATAACGAGAAATCTAATATATTACAAGAAAGAAAGCTTCACTCTTGACAATCAATACATATAGACAGTCAGTAACACAAAACAACAGAATGAGACCATTGCCTGTGTACATGGGAGCCACTAGAATACAAAGATAGGTTATAGAACAAAATAAAATGTTTTTGCACTTGCGAATGATGCATGACTCACTAAAAGGAAGGCACCCACTACAATCTTACTTTGAAGGTGGGTGACCTAAATCGACACTACTATCGAAAATGGTAAAACAACAGTGCATAAGAGGAAACTCAGTAAGCAAATAATACTAATTACGTAAAAGAAGAGACTGATTAGGTATAGTAGAGTTTTTTTCACAAATAATTTATTTTCTTGAAATTTGAAAGCCTTTAACAATAATATGAACAATATCAAAATGAGGAAAAACTTTGTTGATGTTTACATGAAACCCCAAACGAAAATATAAACAAATCTTGAATGTAAATTAATTAATTTATTTGCAACATAACAGTATCCAAATGAAAACAGAATGCTTGAAAATATTCAAATCAAATCAAAATGCTCAAGAATATCCAACATAACTATCAAAAGTCCAGAAAAATAGAACTAACTAAAGGCTAGCATAGTTAGAATAGATCAAATATCAAACACGAGCTTTAAGCTTAGAATAATCAGACTAATGTCCTTAGGCCTTAGACAAAATATCATAATGTCAGAGACATGCCCAGTTGTCTTAGAATACAGATCGTAGTGCACTACGGCTAACGTCAATTGTCGTTAGTTACAGGTCCTATTTTTGATGTATTCCTAAATTTTTTTTTAACATATGTATATCTGTAATCAGAAAAATCAGAATTTTAGAAAAATCCTAAATTAGACTTATTCACAAAGATGGATAAAAGTAGTTCAAATCTCAAAATCAGGAAAATTATAAATTTATAATCAATTCATTTTGTATTTACAGAAGCAAAGTATTTTAGAATCTAGAAAATCAGAGTATTTCATAAATCCAGAGCATTCAAATTATCTAAATATCAGAGTAGTTCAGAGAATCTAGAATCAAATTTATTCAGAAATAGAATCAAAGAAATTTGAAATTATATAATCAGAATACTTAATAAATATATAATCAAAGTACTTTTCAGAAAAGAAGAAAAAAGAATTAATCTATTGCTTGCTAATTCCAATTATAGATAAACTTGTTTAAAATGCCAAATGTTTTAGAACATTTAGAAAATACATAAACAGAGATGTGAACACCCCATCCCTAATTGCCTAATCATTTAATTAATTGATACACCAATTAATTAATAATTAAGCAAATAGGAAAATTAAAAAATGACAAAACTTCAAAATGACATTTCCAATTATGGGACAATTTGGAATTAAATAATGGAGGACAATTAAATAAACTCAAAACAAAAAATATATATAGAATTAACTAATCAAAATAATTATAATAAATAAAAACAAAATAATACAAAATACAAAATGTATATGACAAAACAAAAATAGAGAATTAGGAACATTAAAAAAATAAAAGGTGATAAAGCTGTCAGCAGTAGGAGGCTTCACGTAAAAAGAGCTGCAGGGAAAAAGCTAAACGAAAAAGCATGATGGACAGCGAAAAAGGGGCTGGATAGAGAGGTCCTTTTGAGAGCAACTGGTGGTTTCAGAGAAAGCAGAAAGGAGGAGAGGCTGGAGGCTTAAAGGGGAGGAGCATTTGCAACAGAGTGAGTGGAGCAGCTGGTGGTTTCAGAAAAAGCAGGAAAAGAGGAGAGGCTGGAGGCTTAAAAGCTGAAGGGCATAGCCGAACCGTGGGAGGAGCAGAGAAAAAGAGAACCGTGGCTGGAAGAGGAGGAGGGATTGAGAAAAAGCAAGCAGAAAAGAGTGAAGAGAAACCGAACCAAGAAGAGGGAAGACAAACCGAGAGAGAAAAAAATAACGGAGCTGAAAACGAAAAGTCACAGACCAAAAGAGAAGTCGTAAACCAAAGAGTCACGCCATCGCCTAGCCTCCTCGTTGTTGGCCCTCCAGGTTAGTTAGTCTATAAACATGTGGTTTGCATTTTACATGGCAGTGGTGTGTTTCCATTTTATCTCATGTTCGATGGTCCTACTCTCCATTTTATTCACTTCCTCCTTCACTCTATCCTTCTACATGTTTTATTGCCATTAAGCATGAGTTTTCCTTCCTCTTCCCCTTCTTTCCCATGCCATGTAAGAGCTGCCATCACTTGAAAAGAACTCCTCTGCCCACACTTACTAAAATAGAGGCAAACAGAGGCAATGAGGACGTTAGGAAGGTTGTCAGGTTGCTCAGTTTGCAACGTTGTGTCTTTTTTATTTTTTTTTTCTGCTCTTAGCGTTAATCATGGTTGCTGCACCTCTCTTGTTTCATCTGTCACAAAAAACATGGCTGTAGTCTCCATTTCATGCCACTGTCAAGTTGTCATTAAGGGAAGCTAAGTGGGTGTCTTTTTTTCGATTTGGCCACCAGCTTATGTTTGAAAAAAAAATTAATTGAAGGTGAGTCAGGAAGAAAATGAGAGTGATCTCTAAACATATAGATATATATATAGATACTTGTGGGCATATATGTATAAGAAAAGAAATGAACCAAGAGGAAGAGTTTCTGATTTCCAGAAAGATTACGTGTATGGGTCACTTTTTAAAAGACAAGTCATTTAAAGGCAAGGATGATGAATATATATATATATATATATATAAAAGCATATATGTATGAAGAAAGTGAACCAAAGTGAGTGTTTTTGGTTCCTTGGAAGATTCGCATGGCATCAATTTTTTTTATTTATTTAAAATTTTTAATTTTTTTTATTTCTGTTAATTTTTATTTTTTTAGTTATTCATTAATTTATTTATTTTCTTTTATAAGTATGTATTATATATGTATATAATGTATTATATATATCTGTATATATATAAATAAATATAAATATAAATATAAATATAAATATATATATATATATATATAAATATATGTATTTATATTTATATTTATATATATATATATATACACATGTAGAAGGCTTTCCTGGACGTGGACGGTCATTGCATGCAAGGTGCAATGTATGTGGTGTGCAAATGCATATTGATTACTGGGCATTCATGTTTTTTTTTTTTTTTTTGTCTTCTCTTCGTTTTTTTGCTTTGTTTCTTTTGTCTTTTGTTTTTTGTTTTTGTTTTTTTTTTTTGTCTCTTTTGATTTTTTGTTTTTCTCTTCCTTTTTTTTTACTTTTTATTTTATTTTATTTTATTTTATCATATTCTATATATATATATATATATATATATATGTATATGATGAGTTGTCTTTTGCCACGCATGTGTATATTATATGCATGAAGAAAAGTGATATTGGATATTCATGGAGTGCATACAAGGATGTGGGTTGTCTTACATTTTTTATGCATCATGTTTTTAATTTAATTTAATTTAATTTAAGTGTTTATTTTGTTCTTGTCACAATTAGTATGGTTACCATTGTTACTATCCTTATTATTATTTTGTCCTAATTTTTAATGGTGTCACGTGAGAACACTAATCTCCTTAGGCACTTAGTCGAGGTCATATGAAATTCTTAGACATCCCCTTTGGCCTTGAGAGTTAGTACATGTCTGTTTTAAAATAATAATAATGCAAAAATAAATACTTTAATTAAGCATTTTCCTTTATTTATGAAATTAGTGTGTGAGGATTTTTATTCTCCTCGATTACATGAGATCATGTGAAATTTTAATCTCCTTAAATCCTTTTAAAATTAGCACATTTGTTTTAAAAAATAATAATAATTAAATATTGACTTTATTTAAATAATTTTCCATTATTTATGAAATTATCATGTGAGGATTTTCTCCTCCTCGATTACATGAGATCATGTGAGATTTTAATCTCCTTAGATCCTTTTAAAATTAACACATTTGTTTTAAAAAAATAATAATGATTAAATATTGACTTCATTTAAATAATTTTCCATTATTTATGAAATTATCATGTGAGGATTTTCTCCTCCTCGATTACATGAAATCATGTGAGATTTTAATCTCCTTAGATCCTTTTAAAATTAGCACATTTGTTTTAAAAAATAATAATGATTAAATATTGACTTCATTTAAATAATTTTCTATTATTTATGAAATTATCATGTGAGATTTTAATCTCCTTAGATCCTTTTAAAATTAGCACATTTGTTTTAAAAAATAATAATAATTAAATATTGACTTTATTTAAATAATTTTTCATTATTTATGAAATTATCATGTGAGGATTTTCTCCTCCTCGATTACATGAGATCATGTGAGATTTTAATTTCCTTAGATCTTTAAAATTAGCACATTTGTTGTAAAAATAACAATAATAATCAAATATTTACTTTAATTAAATATTTTCTATTATTTACGAAATTATCGTGTGAGAATATTGTTCTCCTCGATTGCATGGGGTCATGTGAGATTTTAATCTCCTTGGATTTCCAAAATCAGCACATATTTGTTATAAATTATAATAATAATAATAACAATATTACAAAAATAAATGTCTTAATTAAATGATATCTTTTCTTTATATGATCAAAATCGTTCTTTATAATAATTTCATTTTATTTAAATTTCAAAATAAAGATTAAAATTCCAAAAACAAAAATTTTAAAAAGAAAAAATGAAGAGGTCAAGAAAGCTAGATTAATCAGATTGTTATAAATTAAGACATATAGATCAAACCTCAATTTCGTTTTGTTTATGGACATCTGTTCAATTTAAACTCTCATATTGTCATCATAAAATTTACAAATAATCAACCAATAAACATGCCATTTGGTCGAACTACATGGACTTTGATCCCAATCTCAAGGTACGTAGGCCCTAGGTTTTCATCATAGGTCAAGTCCACCCTTTGTAAATATCTATCTGTTTGCCTTCATCCTTGTTTTGTCGCCTCTGTTTAACAGACATGCTTGTCGATAAAAGGGTAATTGAGGTAAATTTAAAAGTCATATTCTATTTCAACTGACTAGTTTAAGGTAACTGTCCTTATGGACGAGTGTTGTGGGGTGCCTAACACCTTCCCTACACTCAAATAGATTCCCGAACTCATATATGATTTTGCAGACCATATTGCCTTTTTCTTTTTATTTAAATTGGTTTTCCGTTAAAAATTTTGGTGGCGACTCCAAATAAATTGATTTTCAAGACTCGTTTTTGGGAATTAATAAACTACGCACTTTTATTTTATTCTGCTGAAAGGTCAGTTACGACAAGAGATATTTGAAATACAAAACTAGAATAATTCAGAATTGACACAATCAGAACAATGGAGAAATACATAATTAGAATGGTTTAGAAAAATAGAATTTGAGTATTATAGAAATATAGAATCAGAGAGATTTTGACATATAGGAAATGCAGTTAAATACTTGATAAATTTTTATTAGATCTAAAGCTTACATGTAATTAGAGAATACATAAATGATGAAAATTTTAAATTCCAAGAAGTTTGTCCAAGGCACTGAAATATTCAATAACAAGTATATTCACATGGAAACTGCGTAAATAACAAATGAATGTAATTAGCATTATCTACTCACTTGACGTGCGGACACCAAATTTCACCTCATATTGCCTCCTTCATGGAAGCACCAATTTGCAAAGGAAATCTTTAATATCCTATAATGCAGAGGAAGGTAACTTTAATACCTAAAGTCAGAGAATGATTCTCCTAACTAATTACTTCCTAAGCATAGCTTCTAACATCTATCAGAAAATTGAAATTTCAAATAATAGTAGCAAAAGAATCATTCGGTTATTCTAGGTTCAATTCACACTTGGTTAATGCAGTATTTATGCATTTCTAGAAACAAAAGCAAACATGCTCAACTAACTCAACTTATTCTTTTATATAATCTATACTCCGAATACAAATCCAAAATTTTCACTCACCTTTATAAATCTTCCTTCTCAAGTCTAAGGCTACTCACTCACGATAATAATAGTTATGCATCTTCTAGTTCTTCTTAATTATTTTTAGTGGTCATAAATACCACATATGTGTATATTCACTTAGAAGATAGTCTATGAACCAAGTAGTCAATAAACTTAAAGTTTCATCCTCATCAATACCCAACACGAATAATATGCATAAAAATATTCCAATGTTATTAATAATGCTCATATTCCCATAAGTTCATATAATGTCCACCAAATGATAATTTAATTGCCTTTAAGGCCAACAATCTAGTCAAGCACATACTCCAAGTTTATGACTTTAAAACTCGCTAGTTACACCACTTTTGTAACAACTTTTTACAAATTATAGAATTTATTATGAATTTTAGTTAAAATTATTATGAAGCGAGAATTATGAAAAATGCATTAGAATATTTTAAACATAATAGTATAATTATAGATTAAAAAAGTTCGTACATCTATTTATTCATACATCCGTATAGATAATTTAATAAAACTAGGAGAAGAGGTATTAGGCCTATATCTATATCAGTATCTATTGAAATTAAGCCTAGTATTAGGGACTTATTTAGGGCTTTAAAAACTAGTAAGATTCAGGCCTTCTTGTGACACAAATATAAGTGGTATGGTGCGTAAGGCCATATCACATCTTACAATGATGATTTTAATAACAAGCACTTCCTAATGGATAGGACAAATACACATTTTGCATGGATTTCAAGTGAAGTTTGGTCATTTTCCATCTAAAAATATCATCAACAAAATAGTGAGAATATTTTCTCAGTAACATGAAAAAACATATATGATACTCGAAACATCCATAGAATATAATATGACTCTAAATTATGATCTTTATGAAATATGTATGGATGTTAGATATCATAACATACAAATATGCATTAGTAAACATATGACACGTAGAAATAGACAATGTCTTCAACCATTAGGCATTGAGACGTCATATTTAAGTTATTTGAGTCTCACAAAACCTAAGATATGACTGTCATACCCAGGCAATTGAGTCTTATGAACCCCAGCGTATGACACCTGACCGGCAAGCACGACCCCACCTTTAGTTGAGACGTCCCCCAATGAGTACACAAAACAAAGTCAAACAATATAATCTTTATAATAATATGTCATAGAAGCTATCATGTGGTTAAGATTGGATTAGTTTAAGAGAGAACTATTAAGACTTCTTTTGTAATCCTTTGAAACACTGATATTTTTATAACGGTTAGGAATCCCTTTAGTGTTAATTTAATTCATGATGTTCTTAGCTAGGATAGATTCTTGTTCTCTCCTAATTTCTTGAGACCATTTAGGTAGTACAACCTATCATTGATCTTAGAATTCAAGTTGTGGCCCAAGAAGTGTAATAACACTATTTTCCCTCTAATCATTTAGGCGATATGACCTACTATAAATTATAGGATTAATGAGATATAATGCCTTGCTAAGGAACTCATAGGGTTCGCAATATATATTAAGGCGACATAGTTAGTCATTATCAAAGATCCATAGTATATATAAAGGTGGTACAACCAGCCATTATCAAATGAAATTATAAACTATCAATAGGTATATAATGTACCAAGAGTAGTTTAATCTCACAAAGAATAGTTCTTTACTTAAATAATCATATCGTCACCCCATCATACAAAGTTGAAATGCACAATAACATAGGCAATTATAGTGCATAAATAACAAAATATTTATGTATGGATATGTAATGTACTAGAATATCCACACATTAAAATTCTTAACCTAAAGTTATTATGTCTTACATAATACTTCTCCAGATATTTTAAAATATCTATCTGACCTCAATCTGATTTAATTCTACCATTCTTAGACCTAGAATAAGCTTATGGAAGATCATAGTGACAAAATTTTAATAAAAATGACCCTAGGCCAAAAAGTATTGGTTATGCAATATCATGGTATGTTCTAATTTCAACTACATTTTCACACCATAGCCAACCCTTTTACCCTTACATTACATGAAGACCATTCGAAAAGAAGAAGAAAAGGGGGGGGGGGGAAAGAAGAGAACTTAGAATATACTAAATCATGTTACTTGGATAAGCTCCCATTTCTTGTAATTCTCCTAAATTCCTTCCTTTCTTCTTGATATAAGTTTGGTGCTAAAGTGAAGAGGTGAGTGTGAGTGGACTAAGTATGAGGAAGGATGTGTGTTGAGAAGAAATGGGATAGGGTGTAGGGTATTTAAAGAGAATTCGATGTCTAGGATTTAACCACATATTTTTATCCAATAGTTTTGAATTAATCTCAAATCATTAAATATCTAAGATCTAATTATGGTGTTGGCCCCCAAGAATGTGGGCCTCTAAAGTCAAGGTAGTGTCACATGTCCTTCCTTATGAATTTACCATTTTACCCTTGGCATTTTTTCAAAATGACCATTTTGCCCCTATGCCTTAAAATTAAGCTATAAATAATTTTTTTTAAAATGATTAAACTGAACATATTTATTCTTATTTAATTCTTTCTAATTTCTTCCTAAATAACTTAGCTTGTCTTAAAAATCACTAAATTAGGGATATTACAACTTTCACTTCCTTATAATTATCTCTAACATTATTATTTACATACAACTCTGAAAAAAATTAAATATGCCTAAATAGGTTAATTAATTCATTCGACATAGCTCAAATTGTTCAATATCATCCAATAGCTTAAAAATTATAGTGATCATAACTAAAGTAATTATTCAATGATAACAACCACTTTCATTTAATTTTTCCTTCATTAAGCTTCCTCCCATAACAATGGAACTTAAAATAAATTAGAGAAAATTCCCAAAGTGACTTACACTCAAAATGACAACTACCAATAACTTGAATTCCTCTTCTTGAGATCCAATGATGTTAAAAGAACAACAACTCTTTAGATGTTGCTACTCTACACATTTTAACTCCTTACCAAGAAAGATGGGTTTTTAATTAAGTGATCGAAACATCAAATTGTTGCATGCAGATTGTTAGAATCTTACTTAAGATCAAAACCCCTAAAAAAAATTCACCAAACACCTTTAAATCGAGCCCTAAATTTCAAATTTTTTATTTTGGTAACTGTTCATGCGATAAGAGGAATTTTGATTTTTAAAGCAAAACTACAAAATTGAATGTTGAATCTAAGGGAGAAAGAGACTAAATAAATAGATTAAACAAAGCCTTAACAAATTTGCAAGAAACTCACCCAAATTGTCCAAGTTTTGAATTTTTCTATCATTGTACATGTTCTTTGCACCAAAATTAGGGCTTTCAATTTCTGTAGTGTTAACTCAAAATTAAATACTAAGACTGAGAGAGAACTAGTTGAAATGCTTGCTACAACTAATGCCTTAACAAAATTTGAAGTAAACTCACCATATCATGCAAAATTTCTTCAAAATCGCGCCCTAAATTGGACCATGTTGTTGTGGGAAATTTCTTGGCATTTTCCGGCCATTAACTCGTTGAAAAAAGTTTACTAGTGGTTGGAAACATGAAAAGCAATGGTGAGGAGGTAGAACATAGAGTTTCTTATTGTTCACTTCATACAAAAGAACGAGAAGGAGAAATGAAAAAAATGTTGAAAATTAAGGCTATTTGGTAATTTCCTTCATAAGGGAGACACGTGGTATCATCAGAAAAACAACAAGGATTAAAGTTTAAATGCATATAGGGGGATTAGAACTTAGGCTATTTGGGTTGCATGGATAAAGCTTCACTACTTGTGCCAATCGTATTCTTAAGTTTCATCTTCCTTGATTTAATATATAATGCTTCTAAGTTTTTCTTTTCTTCACTTATTTAAACTTTCACCTTTGCCCTCTATATATATATTGGCTTCTTTCTTTTCTTATATAAATGTAAATATCTACAAAAAGAATTTTCCACTAAAGTAAAAATAAAATTATTAAATAGAAATTTCCATGAATATTACAAAATGGAAGATGCACAACTCAATTTAGAGGAATCTTTCTTCAATCCATCTAATTGGTTCTTCTTGGCTCTTTATCATCGTTAAGATGAATGAAGGGACCGTTGCTGGAATTCTAAGAAATTCTTGCTTGAACCACACTGGAATTAGCTAGAAAAATGGTATAAGAGGTTGAAAAATAGTAGAGATGATAAATAAATGTTGAAATTGGAGCAAGAAGAAGAGAGGGATTCTTGGAGCTTGTTGTTATGCATGTATGCATGAGAAAGAAAGAGAAAGAAGGGAATAATAAGACTAAGGGCAATTACATAATTTTATTGGGTGAGACATGTGGCAAACTTTTAAAAATTAGTATATTTCGAAAGGTGCCTAAGAGGACATTTGTCACACCCTAAACTATAGAAGTGTGACCAACAAGGAGAATGAAGTAAACCTCATCACCAAATGATAGTTTCTAAATTTTGCCAATTTATAAGTAAATTATTCACTATTTGGCTTTTGTATGGAAATTTTGATAGAGTTTCCTCTAAAATATGGACATTTCAAAATTTTCACAAGTCAACCTGTAAATAAGAAGGTAAGAGAGCTTTACTATCATAATTTAATAACATTAGACAACATTATTGTCAAACTCATGAGTTTACTGAGTAAACTCGCCGAGTCAACATTTTTGCCTATTAATTTCAAGTTAACTCAGCTCCTGACTAGCACTATGTACTGACTTGGTCAAAATCACCTTTAATTCATGCAGTCTCACTTAACTTGCCGAGTTTACTCCTAGTTGTACGAGTTGAAGAATTACCCTTTGAGTTATGTATTTTGGAAAAAATGTCCATATCCAGATCTTGAACTAGGAACCTTGTCTTTAACTCCAACATCTCTGTCACCTCGTCCAACGTAGTCATTTAGTGTATTATGGACAACTTTTATATATAACATCACCGCTAATCCATTTTTTACATAAACCGCTGCATGAAGTGTATAACATGTTTTATATTAATCCTTTCTCCACTCAGCCATTTCGCAAGATTAGCATGGAACAATTTTTTGTATTAAATTTTGATTTATATTTCATTTTAGGATAGTAAAGAACATAAAAAGAAAATTTAAATCTATCACTCTTTGTTAATATGTTTTATTCTATATGTTAAGATATTTTTCTCATAAGTTGTCATATGTTGTTTTAAACTGTATAATTTTTATATAATATCATTAATAATAAAAGATAAAAATATATATTGTTAAAATTGTATTAAATATATATTTTAATATTAATAATGCAATTAGATATTCAAAATAAGCATGTAAAATTACCTCTTATATATATATATATATATATATATATATATTTTAAGGATAACAAATTTACACTCAATTTGTTTTTTAATTTTTAGTTTTTAATGGTATATCCCATTCATTTTTTATGAGTTTAAATATAATTAATATTTAAATAAATCTCATGTTATATATTGTATTTTAACTATGTAATTATATATTTAAATAATCATTTTTTAATAGAGGTAAATTCGTATGATCCTTCGTTACGAGTTTACAATACGAGTTTACACTTTCCTTTCCAAATTTGCCTAAATTTGCGAGTTTGACAACCTTGCTAGACAATCCCAGATATATCATACACTCACTAATTTCCTGCATGTAATAATTGGAGCCATTAAATCACAATATTTACAATGCTCAATAACAAGAAATAAATGTGCCATTGTAAACAATGCAAGGCTCACCAGGGGACATCTAACTTGACTCTATGTAGAAGAGGGATCGAGGGCCAACATTACTCTCTAAAAAATAAAGAGATCAAAAGAGTGAGTGAAAACACTCATTGAGTAAATAATACTACCTACATCAGGAAGTAACAAGCCAAGGGCTTCATTCCTTTCTTTTTTTACCTCTTAAACAGAATACTTACCATACCAACCACGGGCAATGAGAATCAATATTAAGCATTCATAACTTAAATAAAGGCATTTTCAGTGTAAACTCATGAAATCATAACATAATCAAATCACCATTGATGAATCAAATAAATTAGAATAATTTAATAGAGCAAAACTGAGGGCATCTAAAGAAAACCAGAATAGTATACAAATGCTGAGCGCACAACTCGTGAAGGGTAAATCACCATAAATATATCTCACATAAATAGGGATCTCAGACATAGAGCACATAACTTGTAAAAGATAAATCACCATAGATATAGAGCACATTGCTCTAAAAAATTAGAATTCTCAGACGTAGAGCACATAGCTCGCAATGGGTAAATTACAACATATATAAAGCATATAGATCATAGAAATAAAAAATCTCAAACGCAAAGCACATAACTCTTAATGGATGAATCACTATAGATATAGAGCATACAGCTTATAGAAATTAAAATATCATACGCAGAGCACACAACTCGTGAAGGGTAAATCACCATTGATACAGAGCATATAACTCAAAGAAATCAGAAATCTTAGATTTGGAGAAACTCAAAAGTCCCTAGTAAAAGGAAATCATAATTTATAAATCAAATAAGTTCATAAATATAAAATCAGAGTATTTCATGAATTTAAAGACAGAGTATATCTTAAATCTAGCATTTTCAAAATATCCAAAACTAAAGTAGTTCAACAAATCCAGAATTAGATTTATTCAAAAAAATAGAATGAGAGTAAATCAAAATTTACAGGATTAAAGTACGTCATAATTACAAATAAGAGTACTTCAAAAATATTAACATAATGATTTAGAATTCCATAATAATTGTACTTCACAAATCTAAAATTATTGTAAATTAGAATCCAAAATATATAGAGATGGACGTCTTAATTCCAAAGTCGCACCAGAAATCAAAGAAACTATATAACACATTACCTTAAAGATGTGAAAGCATTCAAATAAGTTCACAATAAGAAAACACTATGGCTGAGAAAGTTTACTCCCTAATGTAGCTAAGTGAACAAAATGCACCAATTCGCAAAAAATGTATTGAAATACATATTGCAAACATAATTAACAATATTTACTCACCTAGAGAGAACACTAAACTTTCCTTGAATCCTTCAATAATTCCCTTGATCATGATTAATCCTAATGACATATAAAATTAAACAACACACTTTAACCTTTGATATCCAACAATAGTCTAATTAATTCTATCAATTTAGTTAGTTATTCATTTGCTTCTGAACCATAAACATAGGCTTCAATATTTATGGTTCAAGGATTAACAAACATAACCTTCAATAATCGTCTTGAACTCCTCTACTAATCTTACTTCACATTTCAAAGTCCAACTATTAAATAAACACTATCATAATCAAACTGATAAAAACCTTAATTTAATTCCAATTAGTAACATAACGGGTTCCCCATATAACTTGATTCATTTTGATTCAATTACTTTGAAATTTTGATTATTCATTTATATTCCAATACACTTCCAACAAAGCCTTTTTTTTTTCCTCTAACTTCCATCATTTATGATTACTAATCATCCAATTTCATTCATAGTTAGGAATGACACTTTCTTCAATCAAAATTAATTGATAACATTAAACAATATTTAAGACCTTAAATCTTCTCCACCAAGCTTGATTTTGCCCTTATTCCAAAATCATGTATTTATCAGTTTCACCAATGTGGCATTAAAGTTAACTAATCAAATCCCAAAATTACTCATTAAATTGTAACAATCATCTATGGCTACTTTATCACCTCAAGATGGTTTTCCATTCATTTTCCCTTCTTTTTTACATCAATCAAAGTCTACGAAAATTGAGAAAAATTATCAAATTAACTTATGACTTAAAACAAAAACTTCTAGTAGCCATAATCCTTCCCTTGGATGCTTAGTGATGTTAGAGAAGCCTAAGAACTTCTAATTTTATCATTCTACAATATGAACATATATACCCAACTAGGGATTTTTCAATTTGGGAGCTAAAACTCAAAATTGACCACTAAGTCTAAGGTATAAAGGTTTAAAATTTGCCTAAGATATGAAGCCCCAAATCAATTTGTTGAGATCAAATAGAATTGAGCTCTAATTTTAAACTTTTTGCGAATGAATAGTATCAAATTAGGGGATTTTTCAATTCTGAGCCAAATTGACGAAATTGATCAACGAAAAAGAGAGAGATAAGACGAAAATTCAATAAAACTTTTGGAAGAACATGCAATCACGCCAAATTCATCCAAAATGTGAAAAGCTTGATGCAAAAGGGGGCTTCGCAATTCTTAGTGTGTTAGATGAAATTGATTAGTGCAAATGGGGGAGAATGATTCAAGAATCATGTTAGAGGTAAGGCCTAAAAAAAATTTAAAGAAAAACACGTCAAATTGAGCCTAACTTATTATGAAATCGTGTGAAAGAAAGGGTCTCACTGGAACTTGTGTTTCCCAGCTAGTGGTGGAAGGCTAACAAAAAAAGTTGGATGAAGGGTGATAGTGAGAACAAACATAAAGAAGGAATAAGCACTGAAAAAAGAAAAAAAAGTAGGGGAGAAAATAGAGTATTCTAGGTATTTGGGTAATGTCAATAGCTTATACACTGCACTAGTAGCTTAAAATTTTTGAAAATACATTACTTACACACTCTATGGTATAAACATTGGTGTTAGGAATGCATAGGATAAGGCTTAACCGCTCTTACTTGCTTTTAACTCAGATATAACACTACTTGCATTCATATTTAATATTTCTTTAATTTTCTCTGACAATGTTCTTCTATTTATTTAAAATTTATACTTGCCTCAAATGCATTTTATTCCTTCCTCTAACTAAAATAAAAAAATTTCACCTAAAATAACTTATTTAACATAAAAATTTCACAGGTATTACATTCCTCCTGTTTAATAAATTTGGTCCTTGAATTTAAACACATATGTATCTTAGGTTTCAAATAGGTGGGACTATTTGGCTCATATATCCCTTTTAAGTTCCTAGGTTGAATCTTTTTGAAAGCAATTAATCCATAAAATTTTTACAGAACCCATTTTCTTCGATTAAAACTTCTTAACCTAATTATCAAGAGTAGCTACAAAAATTTCTTCATAAGCTAATCCAGTATCCAATTGAATATCTTGCTTCTAACATATGCGATGGGTTGGGAAAGTATTTCTTAAGCATCAACATACATAATACTAAATGCACGTCCACAAACTTAGGGGATTTGGGCTAGACAATACGTTATTGCACCAATTCTTTCAAGAATTTTGAGTGGCCTATTATATCAAATTACTCTCCATCAATGTAAGTCTTCCTTCTAGGACTGCTTTGACTCTTTTGCAATCTCTTAATTCATTGCAGCCTCTTTCAGGGTTAATATCCTCTCCTTGAATGAATTCTTCCATACCTTCCAATTTTTATATATCTTAAATGTCATAAGCTATGATGCTTTGAATTTTTCTTTCCTAGAATGGCATGAATTGAGATCCGTTTGAATGCTTTACCTCACCTTTAGATAAAAGCAGTTTAGATTGAACTCTTCAAAAGAAGATTCTAGCTTAGCTTTCTTAGTACGTAGTACTTATCTTTTATAATGCATTATTTACTAACACCAAAACATGTTCCTTTAAGGAGCTTAACTCCTATCTCACTAGGTTCACGTGATAGGGCAATGCTCTTATAACTTTAGTCATTTCCTTTTCCTAGTCTCCATTTAAATTCAAAGGAGTATTGCATTTACTAATAACATAGATATAATCAAGTCAAAAGTCTCAAGATATAATTATTTGATCCTTGAGTCCTTAGGAAATGATTTGTGCTTATAAAAGCACAACAATTTAACACTAGACAACCCCAAAACAACTCAATGAAATTTACGAGCTATAATACAAAGGGAAGTCTTCACATCAAAACTTAGCTTTAATTGTACAACTTTATGAAAACAATAAAAACATTTTCCAAGAATATATATGGTTATCTCTAGTCCTTTAAGCAAACATTTAATGAAGATGGATCTAAACCAACAATTTGTATCAACTTTAGTAATAATCAATAGTAATATAACAAAAAATTATCTTTGCTCTTAAATTTCCAATTAGGACATAATAGAATGTCATACTTAAAGCAAACAACTAGTTTAACTCAATTTATGCTCAATTAGCTTTAGACTAACGCTAAACTTGGACAAACTCATTACTCTAATTAAATCTCTTAAACTAAATCTTTCCCTAATGGTACATTAATCCTCTACCTAATTTAGATCTACAATCCATATGCTAAGCTAAGATGCTTGCTTGCCAAGAATGAGCCTCTACAATCATGATAATTTAGTTAATCTAATTGGAACTTAGCATGCAATTCATTCTACCTACATGATCTCTTAAGCCATAACAAAGCTTTATTAGCCATCATCCAAAGCCAACATTAATCCTTCCAATCCACCATATTTATACTTAGTAAAGACATCATAAAATTCATCTTGTCATTACATCTCGTAGGCAAACACCATATCATTTCAAAAATTGTATAATAAAAATTGTCTAAAGGTATTGAAACCTTAATATAAATCATGCAAAACTGAACTAGATATACTTTAAAATTTTTCCAATAGCTATGTATCAGAAATTATCTTACATTTCTCAGTAAGACAGGGGTTAAATTGGCCAACAGTGCTCATTAGTGAAGGCTTAAAACTCTATATTTCATATATACATGTCCTCATATTATCTTTTTAATGGGCACTATGATAATAAAAATCTTCAATTCACCATCCTATTTTTAAGTACGTTAACTACCCTATCATCTTGTGGAAGTTTGATGTAAGGCTCCATCAATCACATGACGTTTAGCCCTAATAAATAAGTCTTGTTGAACAAATCAAAGGCATTTTGTGAAACATAAGCACCTTTCTAAAAAGGCATAGCTTTAGTTCCTATAATATATCACCATCAAATATGTGGCAAACCAATGTACACATAATGAATAACCTATATCAAGTCTTCAAAGTCCTCAATTAAAGCCCATTTGGCACATCGTATAAGGCTTAATAGTCTAAGGTTAGAAAGGATAAGACTTGATAAGAATTTAACACTATACGGTGTTTGGTGTGACATTATTTATAATACCGTATTACATAAGATAATATGATTATATATTTGGTGACAAATTATATAATACTAGATAGGATAAAAATTAATTATTATGACAATAATGTCTTTAACTTCAATACTAATTATTGAATAGAAAAATTAATTATTATATTCAATAAAATACTCAAAGAAAATGAAATTTTTTTTTTTGCCACTTTTACAAATTCATACTAATAGTAATATATCAATCCACATTTAAGGTCAAATGAGAGAAATTAAAATTTGAAATAAAGAATGAATGAGTAAAACCTCATTTGGTCCCTCACATATAGAAATGTTCCTAATTTGGTCCCATATAAATTTTTTTTCAATTTGATACCTCACAAATACAATATTTCTCAATATATTTTGTCACATATAGATATTTCTCAATGTGGTCTCTTATAAATAAAATCATAATCAATTATGTATTTAATCTTTTTCAAATTAACTTATTTTTTTTTAGATATCATTGATAACAATTTTATTTTTTAGGATCAAATAGAGAAATGTCAATATGCAACTGGACTAAATTAAGAAGACAATTTTATAAGGGACTGAATTGATATAACAATATTATAAGGAAACAAATTGAAAAATATTTTATTTGTAAGGTACCAAATCAGACAAAAAATTCTACGAGTTCATATATTTTACGTTAACATACTTTTTTAGGATATTAATAATAATAATTTTATTTATGAGGGATCAAATGGAAAGATGTACATATGAGAGGGAATAAATCGAGAAGACAATTCTATAATAAATCAAATTGAAAAATATCATATATGTAAGGGACCAAAATGAGTAAAAGTACGTTTTAACACACTGTATAAGTATAAGTATCTAATACAAGAACTATATTTACATATTGGGTATCATTCATTTGGCATAAGCTTTAAGTGAGATGAATTTCCTATAATTATGACATCAAATAGGATTAGGCTAAAAACTTGATTATCAAAATAATTATTCTTTCCTAATGGAGTTCGTCATCACATTTAACTTGCATGGAACAACTTGGACTAATAAAACTTTATTCCTACATTGCACATTAGTTCACCTTATGGCATTTATCCCAATTTAAGTTTGCTTGGAATGATACCAACATAATTTGGAGAATACCCTGCTATTCATAACCGCCATGCTAAACTACATGTCTCAATCTTAATCTCAAACTTTAGAATCATATATTAAATATTTTAGTCTTCTCTAACTATCTTAGAAATTTATTTTTTAAGAATTGTTTGTTTTTTTAATTTATACTCCATACATATTCTTTGTTTTCTTTGTCTTATTAAACTTATTAATTTTTTTCCCACTCAAACTTAATTATTAAATAGGCAAATTGAGGAGTGTTACACATAGTTATTTTATTTATCTAATGCAATCATGGATAAATCATATTAGCAAATTCACAAATACAAAAAATATTATTATTTTATAATTTCAAGTTTTTGAAAATAATTGATAAAAAAATAATTTGTAGTAACACATTTTTGTTTATCATCCACAATCATATGATCACGTATTGCATATTTAAAATTATTCAAAAACTTAATTTAAATAAAATCTAAATATTACAATAAAAAATACTTTTGATAACTCTACTTAACACCTACAGTTCTTTCGAAATTTCCTACTAAAATTTGGATGGAATATTTTTTGGTTTTTTATGGGTTCTTTTTCTATTCAGTTTGTTGAGTCGTTTTGTCTTTAGTATTCATCTTGAGTGGTTTTTTTTTTTAATTCTTTCCTCACATTAAAAATTTTTTTATTAAAAAGTTTTCACATACTACAATGCTTACAGTACTTTACTTGTCACTTAAAATAAAGCTGATATGTAACAAAACGAAAAGGAAAAGGCAACGAAGATGCAATGAGATGGGGATAGAGGAACTAAGCTGTGATTTTTATAAATAGATAGAATTGAAATAATACATAAAATGTTAAAAAATATTAAGAGCTAAATAAAAAATTTTCAAATATTGAGGTCTTTTTTTAATTGTAACTTTTTAGCGTACACTCATCAATCTAATCTAGTCATCATTAAATTGACAACATCTTACTGGCCAATATGTCTAAGGCTTCAAAATGTTTCAGGTACAGAAAAATCTGCCTTGGTGTATATAAATTTGCATTTTTGTTATTTTAAATGTTATTTAATAATTAGGATATTAATATTTGTTACAATGATAAAGTATAATTTTAATATAATCATGAGAAAGAAACGTTTTTTTTTCCTGGTATATGGATCCCATGCCACATTCTTTTTGTAATTTTTAAAATTTTATAAAATGTTACATGTATTCAATCTACGATGATTGTTTATTATTGTATAACATATAGTCATCTTGTATATTATAATATCTTAAATTTTGATGCTTCATAATATATTATTTAAAACATTATAATATATAAAATAACAATGAATCAAATCACTGGTTTATTATGGCCAAAAAAAAAAAATACTCGTTTATTATTGGGCTCCACTATCTGATAGCTCTTCGAGTCTAGAGAATTTTAAATCTATAGCAATTTACCCAAAAAAAAAAAAATCAACTAATATCAGATATAAGTTTTACTATAAAAAAAATATGCTTGATTTCTAATATTAAAGCAATATGAACTCAATTATTTCCTCTCTATCAAGATTCATATCAAATCACTAAAGAATACATTTATTTAACAAGTAGTTATTTTGTAGTGCACATCTCTATCAAAGTAATCCACAATTTACATGTGTCAGCAAATTTTTTTTGTCTTTTTTCTTTTGGCTGAAGCTTAATACAAACATATAAATTATGACTTCAGTAGTTTTAAATTTTATATATGAATTTAAAATTTTTTTAAAAATTTCAATTTACCCCTATAGTTTTTATTTTTTGATCATTTTATAAAACATTAATTTATAAATTAAAAATAAGATTAAATTAGAGACTTTGAGAGTTATTAAAAAAATAAAGAAAATATTTGAGTGAGTTACGAAATTTATAAATTAATATTTTAGTGTGAATTATTAAAAAATGAAATATAAAAGGAATAAATTAAAAAATAAAAAAACATTTGAGTTCATAAATAAAATATAAAAATCATAATATTGAAATATAAATATAATAAATTATTTTATGTTCTCATCAGTATATTTTAACACATATTATTACACATCTTTCTTTTAATATATTATATGTAATAATTGTATAAAAAATTCACCTAATATATTTTGTTAAAGTTGAAAAAAAATATGACTTGGATAATAAAAATTGTAAATTTATTTACAACCTGATGTATGCTTTCAATGCAATGCGCACCATGTATAATTATTTCCGTGAAGAGACTGTGTTCATTCATTTCAATCTAAAAATCAAATATATTTGTGATTGAGAAAATCTTTCAGTTTGAAGCTCAATAAAGAAAATAAATATTCTTTGTGTGTTGGATGTTGATTGTTTGTGGCATCTATATTATTTTACACTAATTAAATTTATATTTTGTGATGAAAAAAAAAAAAAGCTCGAGTATCTACATCACAATTTATTTGTACCATGCTGAATAACGACAAGATGAAAATGAAACACCATCTTGTGGGGCCCACAGGGAATCATACGTGTCACTTTTTGCGAACTTGCCGCCCACGTGGTTCATGCTACTGAATTACATTGTTATGTGCCAATTCCCACCTAATAAACCCGAAGCCTCCCTTCATATAAAATAAGTTATATGTTTAATCTTTTAAATAAATTTTCTAGATAAACATTAAATTAAAAATTGCTTTTCTAATATTTATTTACTTAATTTTTTTTAGCCAATTTACTTTCATTTATATCAATAGTCACTTTATATCTATTGGTAAGATTAAGGATGGCTTATATAGTCAGTACCCATAAAATTTACTTGTCTGATTTGGGTATCAATATTTTAAAGGTTAGTGTCTAAATCTTGATAATATGATACTAACCTAATTACAAATTAGTATATATGTATATATATATATATATATCAATATATTACATTATAAAAAGTAAAAAATTCATTTAAATGACAACATTTTGTTGATTTTAAATTATAAATAATTGTTTGAGAATTTATATGAGTAAAATTACGAAAATAAATATAAAAATTGGTCATTTTAAGGGAGGATGACTATTAATTTAATTTTTATAAGTCAGTTTTGTTTTTGCGTTAAATAATTTGTTGAGTTTAAATTCTTCATACCGTAAAGCAAGAATTAATTCTTATTCTTGGTTAGGCAAAGATCCGGTTTCTTATATTTTAGATTATATTTAGATATAATTTCGGCTTTTTGAGCCATCTACATCACAATTATAAACACATAAGTTTCCTTTCTTTCAAACTTGTAAAATGCCTATAAAATTAAAATATACATAATTTTAAAAATTAATTAAAAAATTAATCTCATATATATTTTCACTTTTTGTTTAACACTTTTTCAACTCTTGATAATTTATGCATTTTACACTTTGACAAAACTATTAATCAAGTCTTATGGTTATTATATATTATTTATAAAAAATCTTATGCTTATCGTATCTTACTGGGAGTTTGGAGTGATTTACGGCCTGATCTGGATATGATAATTGAACTGTTTCGAATCCTTCGCAGATAGTAATTACAGTTCAACGTAACGAACAAGTTCCGTTCTGGTCAATTTCTTTGGAGGCCCGTTCTGTTGTGGATACTTTTCTCTACCCTTGCGTGTTACTGCTCCTCACACCCTGAAATTTCAATCCTTCACGCAGCAGAAAAGCCATTTCCTTCGGCAAAGGTCCCTTGAGCACTTGATTTATCCAAATATTTAATGCGATTTGAAATTTAGTGTTTTTCTCCCCTTCTTCTTCGCTTGGAAATAAAGCCGGGGTTAATATCTTTTTGACCCCGATCTTTATTTTTTTGTCTTTGGAAACGATTCGTGGGAGAAGAGTTCAGGAAGGCTAAATGAGGGAGAGGCTGAGTCTCTGGTTGGGTGTTTGGATTTTGCTATGTGGGTGTTGTCTGGGTAGGTTCGTGGTAGAGAAGAACAATTTGAAAGTCACTTCTCCGAAATCGTTAAAGGGTGTGTATGAGTGTGCGATTGGGAATTTTGGGGTCCCCAAGTATGGAGGAGCCTTGATTGGCTCTGTGGTATACCCCAACTCGAATCAGAAGGGATGCAAGAACTTCGACGACGATACTTTGTTTGAGTCAAAGCCCGGAAAATATCCCACCTTTCTTCTCGTGGATCGGGGAGGTGAACTCTTTATTTCATTCCTATCCGTCATGTATTTACTTCAATCTCACTAGTTCTTAAAGTGAATATGATATCTTGGTTTTCGTTTGTGCTTGTTTTGAGTACATGGTTTTAAGAAGTGAACTTGTACAGAGTTTCTATGTCAAGCTCCATTTGTCTTAAGCTAATGATAATTTTGAAATATATTCTCCATTGATGCAGCTTATGGGATGGCATTGAAAGTAAAGGTAAGTTAATCAATCAATTGAATCGTTATCTTCGACGATTGATGGGATATTCTGCTTTTTGCTTTGTGGAAACCCGAAACCTCGTAGCTTTAGACAACACGATGCAACATTTTCGCTGGAATTTGCCGCAAATTATTTTGTAAATGTAATTTTGAGTTCTACGATGCGGAGTTTTTGTCTTTGAGTTCCTTTGGAGTTTCGTTTTGCAAGTGTTCAGCTGTAGTAGAGCCATAACAATAATTTTTTATAAAGAAAAACATATTCACGAGTTTGGTACCGAATTTATCACTATGCTGTTTGTGGCTACCAAAATTGTATTCAATTAAAACTTCCTCCGTTGTATAGTACCGCACTGATGATATACACACAATGGCTGCTTAACATATCTAATGACTCAACTATGTAACCTATCTTTTTTGTTCTCTGGTAGATTGCTACTTCACTTTAAAGGCATGGAATGCACAGAAAGGCGGGGCAGCAGCTATTCTTGTTGCAGATGACAGGGTAGAACCATTGATCACCATGGACACTCCTGAAGAAGGATCTGTTGCAAATGATGAATATGTGCAAAAGATTAGTATTCCTTCTGCCCTTATCAGCAAATCAGTGGGGGATAGCATCAAGAAGGCTCTATCAAGTGGGGAGATGGTAAACATAAATCTTGATTGGAGTGAAACGCTTCCACATCCTGACGAGAGAGTTGAGTATGAGTTCTGGACAAATAGCAATGATGAGTGTGGACCAAAGTGTGACAGTCAAATTAATTTTGCCAAGAACTTTAAAGGAGCAGCTCAGTTACTTGAGCAGAAAGGGTTCACTCAGTTTACTCCTCACTACATAACTTGGTATTGCCCGGAAGCATTTATCTTGAGCAAACAGTGCAAGTCTCAGTGCATAAACCATGGGAGGTATTGTGCTCCAGATCCTGAGCAAGATTTCAGTAGAGGGTATGATGGTAAAAATGTTGTTGTTCAAAATTTACGGCAAGCGTGCTTCTTTAAAGTGGCAAATGAAAGTGGAAAGCCTTGGCAATGGTGGGACTATGTGACAGACTTTGCAATCCGTTGCCCAATGAAAGAGAATAAGTACACTGAAGAGTGCTCTGATCAAGTTATTAAATCTCTTGGTATGTTGGACACTAGTCTTTTTGGCATTCACCTTCCAATAGGCTTGCGTTTTTTTTTTTAATGGGGGTGGGGGCTGGACTGGAGAGGGGGGTTTTATCATTTAATGTCTAGCAAAAAAGTGTTAACTGCAGCAGAAAAACAAGAATCTTTTAATGCTTTTACTTGTGAGCAATTTATACGATTATAAATTAGCTTTGGTTTGCTTCCTGGACTTCAATTCTAGTTCAAATGCTGAAGCTTTGACGTTGTCGAACAAAAACAAATTTGTGTCTTTGCTGATAGAAATATCTGTCATTATTCTCAAGCCCAGCATAAGAATCATGTACCTAGCTATAATCTTTTTCTTCTTTTGGCATGAATTTAATTAATTTGTTCTCTGTTATCTACATAATGTTCTGGGTAAATTGATTTATTATATTGTTCTAAGCTGAGATACGTCAAGTCACTTTCTTTAATTTACTTTACAGGTGTAGATTTGAACAAGATTAAAGATTGTGTTGGAGATCCTAATGCAGATGTTGAAAACCCTGTTCTTAAGGCCGAACAGGAGGCACAGGTTGGTAATATTCAAATGAAAACTTTTCTCTGGTTCTCTTGTGGGCTTATTCTCATAATTAGGCCATCCTATTTCTTATCTTAACATTTATATTGCATTTTCTTCCACCTCTGTTCAGATTGGCAAGGGTTCTCGTGGTGATGTTACGATATTGCCTACTCTTGTTATAAACAACAGACAGTATAGAGGTTAGGACAGCTTTCCAGATATATTCAAGGCTATTTAACTATATTCTATTGTATAACTTTTTCTTTCAACTGCTTTTAGGCAAGTTGGAAAAAGGAGCAGTTCTCAAGGCAATCTGTGCAGGTTTCCAAGAGACCACTGAGCCAGCTATTTGCTTAACTCCAGGTACTGTTTTCATTTCTTTCTGTTTTCTACTTTCCTACAAAACATGCTAGCAGATAAAACAGAAGTTAAATTTTGTCTCTGTAATCTGTAGTTGTTTAACTTTTATTTGACTGCTTCAAAGATCTGAATTATTGGATTCCATCAGCAAGCAGTCCTTGGCTTAGACTGTAATGGGTGATGATGTGTATCTTGTGGTTCTATAGTTAAAGTCTTACCTTTGGAGACTTTTTTCTGGTCCTTCTCAGCAATTTAAACAAGTGAACTTTGTCAACTGTTTCCTTAGAAAGATAGAAAAGCCCAATGGAAAAACTCCCAGGAATGTAAAAGAATTGGGCAATTAATCAATTTTTTTTAAAGTATAAAATAAAAAGGAAGAAAGGTGGAAAAAATTAATCCAGGAAAGTATTTTTATTTTACCTTTGAAGATCTTGTGTATGATAATTGTCTCAATTTCATAAAATGTATATGGTCTATTTAAGGCAGAAATTTTGTATATGCAATGACTGATTTGAATCATTCAAAGCCTCTCCGAGGAGATTTGGTCTTGGAATTTAACCTTGTCAATTAGCTAATGATTTTGTTGATTATTCTTTCAGATATGGAAACAAATGAGTGCCTGGAAAACAATGGTGGTTGCTGGCAGGACAAATCTGCTAACATCACTGCATGCAGGGTATTTGGTTAACTAGCATGTTCATATAAAGATTTCTGATTACTTTTATTTTGTACCAGGTATGGGTCTTCTAAATTTAACCATCTCCTGATTTTTAATGTTTGTTTTTCATTATAGGATACTTTCCGAGGAAGAGTGTGTGAATGCCCTATTGTTCAAAATGTTAAGTTCGTTGGTGATGGATATACCCACTGTGAAGGTAAATTACTATGAGTTTGAATTTAGACACTTTGCTTTGTTCTCCAGGCTACATTTGAAGTACTGCAGTGACACATGTCGATACTAGCTTTTTCTTGCTGATTATGTGTGTACTACCCTTAAGATATGAATTCCCAATCTAATTTTATTGTAATGTAACATGGAAAATACATCGTGATGGTTCAAATTAAACCTCCACTCTGCAGAAAACATAGAAATTGATGACTTAACATCCCTAGTTAGTTGTTATATCTACTATGTTGAACACAATGGTTCAAACTCATGTTTATTTTGCATAAATTATTAAAAATATTGCACAAATAAATTTTAATGAAACTGAACACTTTTTTTGAATTAATCCTATATATATATATTATGAAAAAAGTTGCATAATAGCTTTAATTTAGTGGTTCATTTGGAAGAAAATGTTCATCTTCTGACAGGTAATTTAAGGTCAAAATTAATTCTACTTTACATTAATAATGTCTTGATGACCATAACCCTTAATTGTTTAACCTGGAAAAGCATCTGTGATCTCTAAGCTAGCAATGCTGAGGTTAGGCTACACATCTATTTGCACGATTTTTCAAATCTTGACTGACAAAGAATAACGTGGTGTAAAAGGCTATGGTTCGGGAACATTAGGTATTGTTATTTCACTTTTAAAAGAATCTTTACAAGGAAACTTGTGTATTTTCTATTACACGGTTGGGATATAAAGAAGCTCTTGCTTCCTGACTTGTATTATAGAAACTGTATCCTACTAGGCCAAGGTTCTTTTCCCTATGTCACCAGGGAGTGTGAATTATTGGTCAATGAGGTATAAATTAAAACAGAAAAGGCCTAAAAGGGAAAACACAGTTCATGATATCCCACTTTCTCTCTTTCTGTTTCATGGACACATTGAATTTTTTAACAGCTTCTGGAACCTTGCGGTGTGAACTCAACAATGGAGGTTGCTGGAAGGAAACCCGAGGTGGTAGGATGTACTCTGCTTGTATTGTAAGTAGTTCTATGCTTCCTCTTAGCCTTTTTATATACTCTTGCTTCTGGTGTTCTTTTCTTCTTTTAAACGAATATTTGAGGTGAGCAGAGTGAAACTGATGTTATATAATAATTGTCCCCTGTTTTCTTGTTTATTATTTGACTATGCAGGATGACCACACCAAAGGTTGCAAATGTCCACCTGGATTCAGGGGCGATGGAGTCCACTCCTGTGAAGGTGATTACTGTCATAAATTTGGCTGAATTGTTTAGTTAGCCTTGCAAACACATATGAGAGTTATTTCTCTCGGTGGATTATTGCAGAATGTCTGAATTTGCATCCTGCTGTAATACTAGTAATTCATGATGCTATTAGCTGTTTTACAACCTTTGACATAGGCTGTTTTATGTTTCTTGTTTTGACCATTTTTCAGATGTGGATGAGTGTAAAGAGAAGTTGGCCTGTCAGTGCCCAGAGTGCAAATGCAAAAATACCTGGGGGAGTTATGATTGCAGCTGCAGTGGCAACCTGTTCTACATGCAAGAAAGTGGCACATGTATTGGTGAGGCTTTTTTATTTTTTCTATCTCAATCTTCACTAGTTTCAAAAGTGTGCCTCGTAGTTTAGCTTTTCTGTACAATCATCTAATAAGTGTCTTTTTTATGGAAAATGCAATTTTGCTTTGATCAATTAATAGCACAATTATATATTCTATTTCAATATGAGAAGTGTCAAGTTTCCCTGGGAAAGAAGCTTACCAGTTTTAAACGTGAATTCAAACCAGTCTAGACTCTAGAAGACTCTAATGCATTTTTATTCCAAACTTGTGGACTGTCATCTTGGTTGTGTTGTAGATACTACATGCATAGCTATTGAGATTTTATAATTTCTTTATCTACATACAATATCTAAATGTTACTTTTTTGGTTGTTTTGGCCTTTCTAATCTTCTTGTAATAATGCAATAGTTTATTAATTTTGCACTCCTTATATCTTACAAATGCAGCTAAATATAGCTCTTCAATGACCACCGGAGGTTTTTTTTCGATGATGATTTTCATCTTGGCTGCTGTTGGTGTTGGAGGATATGCATTTTACAAGTACAGAGTCCAGGTGTGATTCTTTCAGACTTGATGTTTTATCCCGTAAAAGCATGCTTTTATTGAAAAAGGACAGATAGGTTTTTAGATGTTTGCTATCAAGTTTTTCAATTAAAATAACACGTGGATATTTTTATAACTCAGCATCACAAGATTGCTTCCATTGGAAAACTTTTCTTTGCGTGTTATGAATTTACTAAAGAATGATCGCAAATATGTATATAAAGTTCACCAAAGTATTGTCCTCAATAAGTCCACAAGGCAATCGTAGAGTGTTATCTTAGACGGCAGATAATATTATCTTGTTCTCCAACCTCTCCCCCTCCCCTTTCCCAGTGCTCAAGTATCAGTCTGAATTTAGAAAAAAGGAATTCTTTGGAGAGGGTGCAACTGTTCAAACAGTTAATAATTTGAGCACGAGTTTTGATTTTCCGTTTTCTTTTCAGTCTTACATGAACATGTTCTTTTTGAAGCTTTGACGTCTGATAATGAATTTTCTGCAGAGATATATGGATTCTGAGATAAGGGCAATTATGGCCCAGTACATGCCCCTGGATAATCAAGCAGATGTTTCTAATCAACGTCATCATGATATCTAGAAGATGTTGAACAGCTGGTTTTATGATGAGGAGAAGATCATTCTGAATCTGGGAAACTCTCTGCAGCTGTTTAGTTTAATATTGTGGAGACTAGGTAAAAAATTGAGGCTGCTTGCACAAAAATGGTCTGATTTATTACTTTGTTATAAGCCTTGTAAATTTTAATCTAAATTGCCTGTCCCACGGGCCTACTTTCTGAGTCAGTATACTAATAGGAGTCACGTCATTTTTCTTCTTTCTGGGCTCTTGAAGTTGTACAATGGTTCAAAATCATGTTGATTTTGCATAATAACTTGAAATAAATAGGTTCACTCAAATCGTTCATATTATCTTATATAACAAGTGTAATTTGATAAGGTGTAAATTAGTTTTGAATCAATATGATAAATTATATAAAAAAAAAATGTGAGAGTTGTTCCATCTTCTATAAGATCATTTAAGAATGAAAATAATTGTATGTTACATCACTAATACTTTGATTACTTCTGCATATCCTCGAGTTGGATATTTTGCTGATTCAAATTAAATGAAATATACAGATTTAATAGCTAAAAATTAAATGGAGTAACTTCTTAATTGCACAAAGTTATAAATTTTAATGTGACGAGTTAAATTTCTTACATTGTACAATTAAACAGTTCAACATTAAAACAAATTTTGCCCTCGAGCGAATTCAGATCCATCCTAATACTGATAATGACAAGTTTGGGCCTTGAGTTTTATTTTGTTCCTCCACTTAAGATTAGTTGCAAACTAATCCTCCAATGACCTTGACGTTAGCCAAACTAGTGCCTCAGTTGGAAAGAAGCTAGATGGACGATGAGGTTTACAAGCTTAGGTGGCTGGTTAAATATCTCGTGGATGAAGTTTATTGACCGCCGTGATACTACGAACTTCGAACCTTTCTGGAACATATTTGGTCTGCCTCTACACAAAGCTGACTGAAGGTGGAAATTAAGTTTGATTAAACTATTGCCTCTACACAAAGCTTATATACGCTTCGTCTTCTATCCATTTGAGTCATATACTTCAGAAGAGTTCTGGGGTAAAGATCGGATCTGCAATTTTGGCCCGATTTGAACCTGAAATACGAGGATATCCTTGACAGATTTAGTCCATGCTATTTACTTTCAAGGAATGCCTCACTCATAAGACAATTTCGTGTGGAATATAAGTGGGGAAAAAAGGGTGGAGAGACTTCTTGTTAGCCCTCCCTCCCCATCTTCAACTCTAATCTAATAATGAATGTGACGTTGCTGTTATTGACAATCTCAAGTATAGAAGCATTGATGGTGACCTTGTTGGTGGGGTTAGAGATTCATGGAGGTTAAAAACAGATCCTATATCTGTAACTTGGCATTCCAGAAGACCAGAACCCAATGGTAGTAGATGGAACATGTTCCAGCAAGGTTCCAACTTGAGAGAGGAGCCTAATCTTTGATGTTTTGCCATGGTGGAAAGTAAATTTTGTCCCACAGAGATATTTAACGGGCCATATAAGCTTTAGACGGTCAGCTCATCATCCATCTCACTTCTCACTGAGGGACTAATTTATAACTAAGAGCCGTTATCATCTCATTTTGATACGAAAGATACTGGTAAAATTGTATATATAAAAAATTATAACCCTGTTGACACCTCTATTAATATTAATACAAGATGAACTTTGAGTGTTAAAATGTCTTAATTTTATCATAAAAAAAGAAGGTGCATTAATCAATCCATTATACTTTTATATAGAATATATATCTGTTTCATAAATAATGTTAAATTAATTAACATTCATTAATATGTTCATTTAATGCTATCTCTGAAACTCAAGACATGAGTGATGACTGGAATAAAATTTTTTGTCGACAAGTTTGATACAACCAGGCAGACGCTATACGTGTTTGTGCATGATTTTTTAAAGCGCATGGACCTATAAGTACAAACCAGGAGGCCCAATTTATTGAGGTTCACGGCTACTCAGTCCCCTAAAAAATGGGCCTTGTTTTCTTTAAGCCTTCCTGGTTAGGATTTGTTTGGGAAAGAAAATAGAATATGAAAGGAAGGCAAAGAAAAATGATAATTTTCCTGTCATTTTAGAGTTTAATATTTAAAGGGAAGAAAATCAAGGAATTTGAGTTCACCTTCACATATAAATATTTTAATTCTACTAATTTAGATGATTTTGAAAAAAAAATTCTAAAGACAGTAATAATTATCCCTTCTAGCACACCTATATGGCCCATATATCTCTCCATATGTTTAGAATAAAGTGTTAATAAATATAAAAAAATGGTATTACAACTAAGTATTTAACTTTTTAAATATCTTACCCTTGTTTATATTGAATATTCAAACAACAAAAGAAAAAAAAAAGAAAAAAAAATTCATTTTCATCTCATTCCTTTACTTTTTTTTCCCATCCCTGGGTATTGGAAAGGACTGATTTCTCTATTAATATATGGGAATTATTAGATTTAGATCCAATAGTCCTCAATTTTTATATAAAATATATTTTTAAAAATTAAAAAATAATTATTTTTATAAAAAAATATATTTTAATATTTTAAATTATTTTTTCATACATAATAATATCTACTTAAAAAATAATAGACTTTAGAATATACAAAATAAAATGTGAGATGTTAAAAATAATGCAAATTTTTTATTTTTTAACTATATTTTATTTTTATAAAAAAATTTAAAATATGAATATATATTTATCTATAAAAAAATATTTTTTATTTTTTTAAAATATATTTTATACAAAAATTGAAGACTTTTTATTGCAAAAAATAGTCCTCTCTGGAGGGGATCCAGATTCTTTTTTCTCACTCAACTCCAAAACAACCTTAAAGTTAAATCCTCTGCCATATATCAGAATTTGAAGCCTTCATGAGATAAAACTAAAGCATTAATATATTGATAAAAGAAGAGAATTGAAGTTGTGATAAATTATTAAAGAGTAAAGCATAGGTTCATAACCATATGATCAAAATTCAAAACTGCATAAGAAGGAAGGAGAATTAAGGTGTGGAAACAAGAAAAAAGAGGAAAGATACCCTCTTCATTGGTCTTAGTATTTGCTTTGGCTTTGAAAGGGAAATATGTAGTTATGAGACGAAGTTTGGAACACAAAGTCAGAAAAAGCAACAAAAATAAGCGACCATTTGGGGCGTCTGAGGTTGAAACCAACGACAAAGCATTACACTCCAAAACACAACATATCCAAAACATATGGTTGGACTGTTGTATCAAATACAGTATTTCCAAGTCAAATAATAAAATGATGAAACAAAAAGAATTAAATTGGGAATTTAGCTCTCTCATTCCACCCACCTACACTCATCATTTTGTTCCTCCTTTTCACTGTTTCCATATATTAATATACACTTGCTTGTCTTTTTGCCAATAAATTCTTAACAACAAAAATTAAACATGGATTACAAATTTGATGTATTTATTATCTTAAATTTAAAATTATTTTATAACATTTTCAGACTAACTTTTTTAATTCTAAAATCCCATGTTTCCAAACGGAGACAATATTTCAAACTTCAAAGGAATCAAAATATAATAAAATTTAACATTTTTCATAATAATATAATAAATCTGAAGTGATCTTCCCATGGCTCATCAATGTGGTCTAGTTTGCAGTAATCCAATAACAGTACTGTTCGTATTGGTGGGTCTCATCTTTGCTTTCTTTCCCAATTACCATACTTCAAAGTTTTATTACAATCATGACTATGATCATGGTTACATTATATTTATGATAGTAGTTAAGAAATAAATATAGTGGCAGTAATTAATACATAAAAATCGTACCTAATATTTGTCGTTCAACTTAGATTTAATAATGATACTTGCATTCCCTTTTACTCATATATAACTTACGCAATTTGTATATGAGGAGGAAGTTTAAGTTTGAAGGTAAATGAATGAACTTGTATACTCTTTTGTAGATTTCTGAACAAAAAAAATTATCAAGCATTATTAGTTTTTTTTATAATTTTTTTTGGTACTTGAGAAGCATATATTTGAAATTAACACTTCTTTTTGTTGATTATCATTAATTTTTTAACTATTGAATCGAACCTGATGAGCCATTTTGCTTCTAATTATTATTTATATCAACTTCTTATTCTAAGATAATGTTCACATTATTATTATATCTACATTTTTATTCTAGTAGCATCTAAATTTTTAGTGTTGGCCCCAAAAAAAAATCTTAATTAATAAAACATAAAAATAAAAGAATAAAAATTGTAAAATCTCGAATGTATGTGACTAAAATTTAAGACTTGGACACGTAACTTTTAGAAATATGTATTTTCTTAATTAGAATTAGAAATCTTAAATATTTATCAATGGAAGAGGCTGTGATGCGTCAGCCACGTCAGAGAAAAAGTTCCGATAAGTGCCAACGTGGATCACACGTAGGATTCTTGTTTGACCCGATGAACCATACGCTACGCACAGCGTACCGTAGACAACGCCTCTGCTACTCCAACTCTCTCTCTCTCTCTCTCTCTCATTGTTTTTTTCTCTGCCTTGCCTTCCCTTCACGATTTGAAAATTACAAGCTTTAAATGCTTTGCTTTACTCTCTCTCACTGTCGCTATTATTTAATCTTATTCGTCAGGCCAACCTACACACACCCTCTCTCCCGCTTTAATGGCTTCTCCACCCCCGAGGCTTCTTTCGATTTCTTATTATTCTCTTCACCCAATCTTTCCGCCTCGCCATAATCTCTCTGGGATCACCCCGTTTCTTGCTACTTGATTCCGAAGCCATTTCCTTGTTAATCTCTCAATCTCAAACTCACCCATTACATTTTCGTTTCATAATTTGACCCTCTGTTTCGGTTTTGCTTCTTCAAGTTCATTCCTTTCTTCTTTCCCATAATTCTTTTCCATAAGCCATAGCTACCTGTTGAATCCTGAAAGCTTCTGCTTTGTGTGGTTCCTTGTGCCTACCACCTGTATGATGCAATTCATCCTACTCCTGCTCTTTCTTTTTGCTCTCGCCACAGTACTTTCCAACGACCCAGCGTTCAATGACGACGTGTTGGGCTTGATTGTCTTCAAAGCGGGTCTGGAGGACCCGAAAGCTAAGCTCTCTACTTGGAACGAAGATGATGATAATCCCTGCAAGTGGGTCGGAGTCAAATGTGATTCTACTATCAATCGGGTCTCTGCTCTTGTCCTTGACGGCCTTTTTCTTTCTGGGCATATTGATCGAGGGCTCTTGAGATTACAATTCCTTCAAATTCTTTCACTTTCCAAGAACAACTTCACTGGGTCCATAAGCCCAGATCTTCTTCGCCATGGGAGTTTGCAAGTTGTGGACTTAAGTGAGAACAACCTCTCTGGGTCTATACCAGAAGGGTTCTTCCAGCAATGTGGGTCCGTAAGATCAGTTTCATTTGCCAAAAACAATCTTACAGGTAAGATTCCTGATTCTTTGAGCTCTTGCCCCATGTTAGCAACTGTTAACTTTTCTTCCAATCAGCTATCTGGGAATTTACCTTCTGGGATATGGTTTTTGAGGGGACTACAGTCACTTGATCTCTCAAATAACTTGCTGGAGGGAGAGATTCCTGAGGGAATTCAGAATTTGTATGATTTGAGGGAGTTAAGTCTACAGAAGAATCGCTTGATTGGGAGGCTTCCTGGGGATATTGGTGGATGCATGCTTTTAAAATCACTTGATTTCAGTGATAATTTTCTCTCTGGGACACTTCCTGAGTCAATACAGAGACTCAGCTCCTGCACATCCCTCAGTTTACAAGGGAATTCATTTACAGGAAGCATTCCTGATTGGATTGGAGAATTAAAAAACCTGGAGATGTTGGATCTTTCAGCAAATAGATTTTCTGGTCGGATTCCAAAATCAATAGGAAATCTTGACACACTTAATAAATTGAATTTATCCAGGAATCATTTGACAGGAAACTTGCCAGAATCAATGGTAAACTGTGTTAAGCTTTTGGCTCTAGATATCAGCCATAATCATTTAGAAGGGTATCTTCCTTCATGGATTTTCAGGATGGGTTTACAAAGTATATCACTTTCAGGGAACACCTTCAGTAGGAGCAATTATTCTTCATTTTCCTCCATACCTGCATCTTATCATGGCCTTCAGATTTTGGATTTGTCATCAAATGCTTTTTCTGGCGAACTTCCATCAAACATTGGGGGCCCTAGTAGCTTGCAAATCTTAAGTATGTCCGCCAACAATATCTCTGGTCCTATTCCAGTAGGTATAGGAGAACTTAAATCTTTATACATCCTTGACTTGAGTGACAACAAGCTTAATGGAAGCATTCCTCCTGAAATAGAAGGGGCATTTTCACTCAGTGAAATGCGGCTACAGAACAACTTCCTAGGTGGGAAAATTCCAGCCCAAATTGAAAAGTGCTCTTCTCTAACAACTTTGTGAGCTCTCTATCATAACTTGATATGAATGACTGATATTTTTAATGGAAAATTATGTATTCATTTTTTCCTAATGAACTTTATGTTTGTGCATTTCAACTGAATGGCACAGGATTCTTTCTCACAACAAGCTTACTGGTTCAATCCCAGCAGCCATTGCAAACCTGACTAATCTTCAATATGTAGACTTGTCTTGGAACGAACTCTCTGGAAGCTTACCCAAGGATCTTGCAAATCTTTCTCGCCTTTTATCTTTCAATGTATCCTACAATCACCTTCAAGGGGAGCTTCCAGTTGGTGGCTTCTTCAATATCATCTCTCCCTCATCTGTCTCTGGTAATCCATCGTTATGTGGTTCTGTTGTCAATCACTCCTGCCCTTCTGTCCATCCCAAACCTATTGTCCTTAACCCCAATTCTTCTTACTCCAATTCTAACAGTTCCTCTCTAAGCAATGGTCATAAGAAGATCATTCTTAGTGTCTCTGCTCTTATTGCTATTGGTGCTGCTGCTTTTATCACCATTGGTGTGGTGGCTATTACTGTCCTAAACATCCATGTTCGTCATTCAATGTCACGTCCTGCTGCCTCATTTGCATTCTCTGGTGGTGAGGACTATAGCTGTTCTCCTGCAAATGATCCAAACTATGGCAAGCTTGTAATGTTCTCTGGTGATGCTGGCTTTGATGATGGGGCACATAATCTCCTAAACAAAGACAGTGAGATAGGTCGTGGTGGATTTGGAGTTGTTTATCACACTGTCCTTCGAGATGGGCATTCTGTTGCAATAAAGAAGCTTACAGTCTCTGGATTGATCAAGTCACAAGAAGACTTCGAGAGGGAAGTAAAAAATCTTGGGATGATCCGACACCTGAATCTTGTGGGACTTAAAGGGTATTACTGGACATCATCCTTGCAGCTTCTTATTTATGAGTATCTATCGAGAGGAAGTTTGCATAAGCTTCTACATGATGAAAATGAGTATAGCAGGAACTTGCTTTCATGGCGACAAAGGTTCAAGATTATTCTTGGAATGGCAAGAGGATTGGCCCATTTGCACCAGTCGAACATAATCCACTACAATCTAAAATCCATGAATGTTTTGATCGATTGCTCTGGTGAGCCAAAAATAGGAGATTTTGGCTTGGTGAGGCTGCTGCCAGTGCTAGACCATTGTGTTTTGAGTAGCAAAATTCAAAGTGCACTTGGTTACATGGCTCCTGAGTTTGCATGCCGGACAGTGAAGATAACTGAGAAATGTGATGTGTATGGTTTTGGGATCCTGGTTCTCGAGGTGGTGACCGGGAAAAGACCGGTGGAATATATGGAGGATGATGTGGTTGTTCTGTGTGAAATGGTAAGAGGTGCACTGGAGGAAGGCAGGGTGGAGCAATGTGTGGATGGGAGGCTTCTGGGTAATTTTGCTGCTGAGGAAGCAATTCCTGTGATAAAATTGGGATTAATTTGTGCATCACAAGTGCCTTCAAACCGTCCAGATATGGCTGAGGCAGTCAACATTTTAGAGTTGATCCAATGCCCTTCAGAAGGACAAGAGGATTTAGAATGAGTTTTTAGTTGTAGAGAATGAGAAATACCATATATTGCGATACCTGGTGAAGAACAATCCAGTCTGCTTGCTCTAAAAAGCCACACAAGCGAAGAATATTTTGTTAATTTCTTCCTAAACTATAGGTTGTTGTTTGGGGTTTTTTTTTTTTTTTTTTCCTATTTGCTTTGTTCTTTTAAGTTGTATTACTGGATTTTTCTTCACCAGCTTGATATTCCACATAATGTCTCTATCATACTCTTTTCCACGGAGTACTGATTGCATTTTTTGAATTCAAATGTTTGTTCCATTTTATGGCTTTCTTTTGAGAAATTCCTACATACATATTCTTTTTATAGACAGTTTTAACAAGGAGATAATATAGGAACTGGCCAAAATGTGTTTTATATACCCCACCATTTGAATTGCTAATCTTGATACTTTTTCATTAATTCCTTGCACAGTAGAATGCATGACTTTTACTTTCCTTCTCACTGGGACACGTGCCTCGTGTTGGCAGGAACCTCATAGTATGATTTGATGGCATAAATTCATCAGTCATTGCTTGACATATAATTTAGGGTTTAAGCATATGAAGACTAATTTTTTATTGTTAATTTCTACTCATTGATGAATAAAGTTCATAAATGACAGGTAGGCTGAGACTTCAGAAGAAGAAAAAAGCAACCATTATGTGACTGTGAAAGAGAGGTTTGATTGAATAAATCAAGCATTTAAAATGAATTAATTAGACATTAACAAGCCTATGGAAATGGGAGACATGAGAGAAAAAAATAGTAAAGAGAGTGGTGCTTTTACTTTTGCTTTCTAGGAAACCAAACTCAGTAGATTTAGAGAATAAACCAAAAGAAATATGGGGAACAAAGCAAAGACGTACGGCGCAGAAGACATATACCCATCACTACTGATAATGCAGGAAAGAACATAAAAGCGTGAAAGAGAAAAAGCAAATTCTTGCTTTGTTGACCCTTTAAGCATGAGTTTAAATTTCAGGAAAATTATGCTTGAAGACAATAAGATTAACATATTTATTTTAATGATCAAGTCAGGATCTTTTAGAAAAGAGAAAAAATATTTAAGGTCAAAATCTTTTTAAAATAACTAAACTCTAATAATAAACATGTTAAAATTACAATACTTGAAAATTTGTAAATCTCCCTTGTTGGTAAGGTAGAGAGTAGAAACAGAAAGCCCCTGATATGGTAAGAAATGGGTAGTAAAATGAATAATGAATGCTTGGAATTGAAGTAAAAGTATAATTAAGGGAGCACAATTAAGCACAAGTAGTAGCTCACATTCTCACAAGAGAGAGGAATGGAAGACATAATGATTGAAGAAAGCACATCACAATCACAAAGAGTCCCTTAAAAGCACCACCAACTAACTCCCTTTTTCATATGCCAACATTTGGTGCACTGCTTTGCAATCATGCCTCACTCCAGCAATCGCAACTTTGTAATTTGTTTACAGTTTTGAGATTAATTCAATTTATAAAAAATATTAAATCAAATTAATTATAAATAAAGGGGAAATGTATCCAATAATTTTTTTTAATAAATTTCAAGTTATTTGCTAATTGTCTCATAAACTTTTAAGGGGAAAAATATACTTCCAAATTTAACATTTAATATATATATATATATATATATATATACGTTTTTTGTTTATTTTTTAAATATCAGTTAGAGGGTATTTTCTTATATTATCCTTTCTTGGTAAATATGCTTGAGTTGGACACATTTTGAAAAATTTTTTAAAGTACTTCCTAATTGAAAGAAGAAAATAAATAATTTATTTAATCAGTGGTTCATGAGGCACAACACGAGATCATATCATGAAGCATTTTAAAATAAATTATTTTGAAAAACTAATATTATAATTCACAATAATGTTTGGTATGGCCTATTGAGTCAAACACGCTGCCAAAAGACATGTACAAAACAGAAATACGTGTGTGTATATAGCAGTGAATGAATCTTGAATTTCCAATAACTGAGAGTGATTAAATTTGTTTAATTTAATATTAATTAAATATTAATTTTTAATTATCTTCCATTAATGAAGAATCTGGATTTGTACATAGTATTGTTCTTCTACAAATGATGTGCTGTAAGAACAACAATTTTTTTTTAAAAATTAATAGACTAAAATCATTTACAAAAATATACACATATGTCAAAGGAGGCTATAAAATTCAAGTTCATTTAGAATCAACTTAGTCCACGTATATTGTTAAAGAAACAAAACAATGAAAAGGGTGTGTATCTTAATTAGATAAGTGGTTTTAAGTAGTAGAGGAGAAGAATAAACGAGAGGTGTAGTTAATAAAATAAGAAGTGGGAGAGAACAGTAATCCCTGCTTTTGGTTTGCTTTTGTGGAGACAAAATGATGGGGAGGTGGAAGCTTGTTCATCAAATTATCAACAATCTCACTCTTCCCCCTTTCTCTTCTTCAACACTATTTAACATTACATTACACAGCATATTCATTAGTGCATGCAAATGCCTGTGCGCACGCCTGCGTTACACTATAATAATGACCCCCAACACTCACCATATGCATCATATACATATATATGATTACCTCTGCATTTAAAAGGCCATTTGGGATTTGCACAGTGGACCTTCACTAACTAAGAAGCATAGATATTTTAATATAGGAGACGTACCATATTTAATACGATACTTAATGCAATACACCTGTATAAGTATTAAAATTTATTTTATAAGATATATTTTAAAAAGTGCTAAAATGATATCAAATTGGTGTTTTGATCACTCTTTTATTAATTGTAATATTATTTTATCATTTGTCCTCTATTTTAACATATTTTCTTACCATATTTTATATAATTTTTTTTATTACCGATCTTATTTGTTGAAATATATATATATACAAACACATATACCTGTACTCGTATTCTAAATTTTTTAAAATTAACATATTTTATGTATCGTATTATATTCGATATTCTTAATTTGCTGATGATTTGCTGATTGTTGCTTTAATTTGTTTAAAGTTGCATTATTTAATATATTTTGGCGTTCTTGTATTTCTCATTAACATACATAAAAGTTGAGTTAATATTTCAGTTGAGGTTGAATTGGTTAAAACTACATATATATATATATATATATATATATAATTTTTATATGTTTATATATATATTTGGTATTTTTTTAAAAACAAAATAACCTCTTTTTTTGGTTTATTTTGAATATATATCATTTTTATTAATATTAGACATCTCATTTACTATATATAAATCATAGTTTTTATTTTTTTAAAAAAATTATTTTAAATTTAAATTAATATAAATATAAATAAAAAATTAAAAAAAACTCAAGTGACATGGTTTAGCCTGGTCATATCCTGGGTCCTAGCACTAGGCTACAAAATGTCACCCGGTTATAACCTTAAGTTAAGCCACTAGTTGGTGTCTAACTCAATCTAGCTTGGAGTTTGCATACCTATAGATTTATCTTTTAATTGTTGTGTTCTTACTCATTCGATTAACAACAATGGCTACAAGTAATGACAGAATAATATTGGCTTAAATGTCCTTAAAAGTCTTGTATGGGTTGCATCTTTAATTACATCTTCTCTACCATAACCCCCTTTATAAAATTATGAGTGCTCCCATTATCAATTAGGATTCCTATGTCCTCACCCTTATATCGACCCATTATTCTTAGGGTACTTAGGAGAAACTGACCATCCAAGGCATTGAAGCCAATTTCATCGGTCACCCCACTACCTAATTCCTCCTCTGGACTCTATGGCTCATCCACTTCGCCTTGCTCATTCAATATTTCCTCAACCTCTTCTTGTCGCACTAAATGTAACAAGTGCTCTTACACTTATGCCTTGGTTTGTATTTTTCATCGCAATAATAACATAGCTTTTTCTCCCTTCAACTTCTCAATTCCAATGCCATCATTTTCTTATAAAGGGTTGAGTGTTGTTCAGACTTGATAAGTAGGGGTAATCATTAGCCTGGTTATATCGGGTCCGGTTATAATCAAGCTAAATAAAAAAATTTACAAATTTGACCAGGTTGGGCCAAGTTTCAGGGATGACATAGGACCCAACTCGGCCCTGTCTGATTCGATATTTATTTTTAAATTTTTTAAATATATTTTTAATTTTATTTAAGATAAATTTTATTTATAAATAAAATTTAAAATATCAATTCTTATTAACTTTTTATTTTTTTTTCATTCCAAATCTTAATTTTTTTAATTCTATTTTATTTCCTTTCAAATCTTTTTTTTCTTTTTTTGTTTAAAAAAATTATTTTCACAAAATTATTCATATTTAACCAAAAAAAAGGCTGGCTCAGCCCGGACCTAGCTTAACTCGGCCCACCCCTGCTCACTACCTAGGTCTAACCAGGCTAGGCCGGGTTTCGAGTTAAAAAAAATTACCTAGTCTAAAACCAGATTGGTTCTTAGGTCAACAAAAAACTTGGCTCGGCCTGGCCTGTGCTCACCCCTATTGGTAGAAAATGAATTTAAATGCTTCCTATTAGGTTATGCTAGCTCCTTGACAGCTTGCAGGGCCATATGATAATCTCAAGCCCAATTTGGACACTTCCTCACTTTTTTAGCGATGGTTCCCTTCTTTGGTTGGACTGCTATAGTCAATGGGCTTGGATTACTCAATTGACTGGCCTTGTATAATGTCTTAGTTTTGTAATCTTGACTTTGAATTGAGGAAGTAAATTTGTATAATTGTCATTTATATTTAAAAAGTTCGTATTGAAAAATAATTTTTTATTAGAAAAATTTATTTAACATAAAAGTATTTTATTTATTTATATTCATGAATGATATTCCCGTAACTGTTATATATTGAATGATATTAAAAGGAACTAAATATTTATACAAATAAATGGATAAAGACTATACATTAACTCAACATGGTCAAGTATCAACCTCAATCCCCATCTCATGAGCTCTAACATGGGCGAGATGTAGGGATGACAATTTTGTGGGTAAGGCTGCCGCACTCTCCATCTTTATTATCAATTATATCTTCTATCTACATCTTTATTTCTTACGTCGGGTGAGATCTTTTCCCTATTCTTATTCTCTATAGAGATGCGGGTTCTCACGAATCTTCATGACGACTTTGAATTCTTTTTATAAAAATTGAAAAAAAGAATATATATATATATATATATATATATTAGATTTAAAGTTCAAGTTTCTTATTTATGTTATCTAACAAGCTCTAACAAATATTCAAATAACAAGTTTGACAAGTTCTATAAGTTATAATAGATAACTGTTAATAAGGTAGGTTAATTATGAAACAAAATTTAACAAAAAGATAATTAAATTTAAAATAAAACTATTTAAATAATTCTAATTTCTATGTTTATTCTTAATCCTAATTTACAAATAATTAAAATTATTTTTTTTCTAATATTCACTGTCTATTTTCCATTACAATGTGATAGCAGTTTTGAAGTATTTTAAAAGTAATCTTACTATGCCGCCTAAGTTTCGAAGAAGTGAAAGAATAATATGTAATGAGTGAAATTATTTTTTAAATTAAATTGAATTTTTAAATTTTGATTATTATAATTATAACTAACAAGTGAAACACAAAAATTGATATATATATATATATATATATATTTACATATATATATTGAAAAAAATATTTATATAAAATTGATGGATCCCCAATAAAATAGTCCCCATGAGAACCGTTAGATTTGGGAACTTTTTATCGTCCCTAATGAAATGTTTATCCTATCAAATAAAGATAATTAAATGAGAACCAAATAGTATTGTTAATCAATATACACAAGTTGCATCATAATCCTGTTCCAAAATTAATAAACAGAACAATCCAAAACAACTGCAAAGAAATGCATAAACGTTTCTAGAGGCTCTTCAGAGTTTTTCCTTTTTATTCACTTATTCATGTGGCTACATTTTTTTTTCCTCGTAGCTTCAATCTTCACCAAGAATATTGAAGATAATGGGTAATCAACAAATATTTATTGCGAGTAATCAATAAATATTAGAAATTTTTCAAAATGATGAACTTTTTCCTTTGGTTAAAATAACAATCATGAATCCCCTGCTATTGAATGCATGTGTACAGGGTAGATTTCAATCTCTTTACTCATACCCTCTCTCTTTGTCTTCTGAAATAACCTCCAAATTATAATGATACACACACTTTGTCTTGGTAAGTTAGAACGAGTTACTTCAGAGTCTCAAGTCCTGCAGATATAACAAGTCTTGTAAACCTGAGACAAGTCCCATTCGGTCTCGGACCAAAAAACCAATAATATTATTGTACAACATTGTAAATCATCTATAATTTATATCTCCTATACCTTCAGAAAAAGTTATGAATGGCTATAGCCCAAAGAGGACTCCAATTGACATTTAATCACACCTCACAAGTCACAACTCAATCAAGAGATAAAGAGAAAAAGAAACAAGGCAACCGAATAGAACAAAAAGATAATAGTAATAAGTTATACCTTTGAGTCAAGAACGGACATTATAAAGAAGATAGAGCCCATAAATATACAAGTTACCTCCTGTAGTTCATTTACATATTCCTATTTTTTTGAGGTAAAGCATTGGTTAATACACGTTTAAAAGAAAAAAAAAATTCAAATGTGTGAAACTATTACATTTCTTCTTTTTTTGTTCCTCACTTGTTGCGACACATAGCAAGTAATGCCCACTTCAAAATTTGGCAGATCTCTTCTAAGTTCTGATCTATATCCTTGCTTTCTTCTTTCACATCCAACTTTGAAGCCAATTTTCCTACTCATGTTGGCTGTTGAATACTAATCATCCCAATCATTTTCCCATCCATCTCTATTCGAAGATCTAGCAGTAAGGCCATTAGCTGAGATGCTTCCTGCATGAGGTCTCCCAGGTGACTTCACTGCTACATCCTCGTCCCAATTATCATCCCAATCCTGGTCCCAACCTTCAGTTATTTCCACATTAGAAGCCGAAACAGACTCAGGCAATGCCATTTCAAGCTCTTGATATGGAACCCCATCTTGCCGCTTCTTCCTACACTTGCAGCAAGCCCACGTCCCTCCAAAGATTAGAACTGCTATTATGAGGAAGTAGGCACCATTTACAGGGGTTACAAGCTTCTCATAAGAAGGAAGACGCACGAAAATCCCCCCTCCAGGTACAGGCGTACCCATGTGAAGCACACATTCCCCTCTTTCAGCATTTAAAGTCAGTTTAGGACTTCCACTGCTAGTTACTGAGATATTGATCTGAAATACAAGAGCGCAAAAAGGGTAAGGAGATTGCATGTAAATGTGAATCCTATTCCTTGGTCATAAATTCCTTTTCCAAATCCCTTCAGGGTATCCTTGTCAATTGTTTGATGTCAATTTTAACAGAGTATAACTTGTCTAAAACCCCATCAGCCTTCTGGTTTCGCATTGAAAGATAATCCAAAATAATGCCAAGCTTTTATTTGTATGTCTCACAAATTAATGAATGTGGTTCATACTGTGGCCTAGAAATGTAGCTTTCGCTTTTATTTGAAGAGGGATAACTAGAGGGTGAATATAGAAGATAAAAAATACCTTGACATAAAAAAATAACAAATGCAAATGATGAAATACATTCAGCATAGTATAAAACTGCTTTCTACCTCTTTGTTTTGGTGTTGTGCAACTTCTATGTCTCCAATATTATTTTCCATAAAAAGCTTCACTTTGGCGGTGCTATCCCCTCCATTTTGAATGATTGCAACCAAGTATTTGGACTCTGGTAGTTTGTATGAGTAACATAAAAGCCAATGAGTTCATATTGTTAAATTTTATCCAAATCGAAAGCATAAATCAATAAATAACATATGATACAAAACTTAAAGTACTGCATACAGCACCAGTGTTTGCTTTGTTACTTCAAATGATAAATAGAACCAAAAAGCCATGCTAAACGCACATAAACTGTCCATTTCTGAAAACCACACTAGGTCACACTGGCTGGTTCAACAAGCTGAACAAGGAGCAGCTACACAAGTTCAATCTCATAACCAATAGTAAATTAAACCAGCTTGAACATGTTTTAATAGTCCTGACATAGCTGATTGACAGGAGAATTGGATTTAGCTCAAAGAAGCAAACTAGCTCCACTATCCCCTAGGACGAAAACACTTGAGTGCAAGCAGGGGAGCTACTAAACCAAAGTTGCATCTTACACAATGCATGGAAACGCATTTATACTAAAATGGTTTTAAAAAATGCTAGCTTTCATATTTATAATTACATCTATCTATAAAATTTGTAAAGGCTAATATTTATTAACACACGCACATATGTCATGCATTAATTGCAGATAATATACATCAGTCATGTAGAAAACATTGACATGGATTACTACCAGATGAAATGGACACAGTCAATTATGCATCTTGCAAACTCCAAAAAAAAAAACAATGCACAAACCCAAAATAGTTTAAGATTCATGAGGATATCATTAAATATAGTAAAGTAAAATACTTCAAAATGCCCTCAATTTAAAAGTACAAGTTAGTCAGTAATTAACTCTGTTATCCATATAGAAATTCCAATATACCCCTAAATGACACCCAAGTTGCCTAGACTATATAAAACACCCAAGCCCGGTTCAAATAGACAAAACGAATGCAGCAAAGCTATTTAATAAAATTTCTCATCGAACTCCATTAAATTAACACTAGCAGAGTTGGATATGCAGTTCAATCATGTTATTCTCAACAGTTGTTCTACTGTTAGTTTTTCCCAATTTCTAATTAAATTTTAGATTCCTCTTCCTTTGTATGGAATTTCTCTTTCTCAAATTTTTTATTTTTTCAAGAAGACCAAAAAATGTACATTGACTGAAAAGTGCCCTCCTTTTTCCGTAGGGTAGCTTCTCCTTTCTAATATTTCATGAAGTGGATCCATCCCTCATAATTTTCTAGATGTTACTTATTATCCCTACTTAATAATGGCTTTGGAACAAGAAAATGATAGTGACAAGGGAATTGGTTTTTTAAAAAATGTAACACCCAATCAAAAAGCTAATAGCGACCAACTAGGAACTTGGGCAAATAGGAGAAGAGGGAGAGTGAAGAAGAGGGCATGGAGGGGGCATGAGGGTGCAGGCTACAGTGAAGGAGGGCAACACAAGAGTAAGAGAGAAAGGGTAACTTAACCAGTGACACTACAAAAAAAAATTTCATAAAAAACTATATCATGTTATAAGACATTCAATTCAAACTGTGTAACTTAACCAGGATTTCGTATAAGTTTTAGAAACTGAGGGAGGTAGGTGTGTGATCATAAAAATAGAACAAAGATTAAATATTTCACTAAATATAGTAAAGACACAAGTAATATGTAGAAAAAGTTAGAATATTTTAATATTATATGGATTAACATTAATTATGCTATTAGATTAATCTCTTGACTAATTAGACAATTAATATTATTATTGTAAACTAAGAATAAATTGAGTTTATATTCATTGTGGGTAATCAGCGATGAGTTGGATTATCTATAAGTCCACCAAACAGAAACCCCAACCTACAACCTAAGTAATTATCCCATCAAATTGCTAATTAAGAGTTAATTACTAAGAGAGAGTCAATGGGCTTATTTTCTTTAAATAATAATTATGTTAAATAGGTATATATATATCTTAGGGTTATTTTATTATAATATTATAATTAATTATTTTTATTAAAATAAAATAACCCTATCAGTTATAAATTAGTAACAATTGCTTATTTTAAAAGAAGCCCTAATACTAAAGATACGATAACTCTCTCTGGTGCCTAATTATCTGAAGAATTCTCTTGGGTATTGTGGGTTGACATCTTTCTCTGCCAGAACTCAATCTATACTATGTCATCTTTATCAAATCAGATCTTAATATTTTGAAATCTCCCTATTCTGTATTCATGTATTATGCAAAAATTATTACATAACTTCAAATGGTATCAGAGCCAAAATTTAGATTATGGAAATATTTTTTTATTCTTCAAAATTTCTTCTTAGTTTTAGGCATCAGTATATTTTTTTGTTTTTCGTTTTTTGGGTTTTTTGTTCTTTGCTTCCCGATCACTACCACTGATGACCATGGTTGTCGATGGCGCTCCTTCGGTTAAAAGCCACCAATGATTCATGTCGTCGGCACCCCTTAACCAGAAATTCTCCTCCATTTTCGAATTGTGGTCACCGAAATCTCACCCTCTTTCGAATGAAAAAATCACTTTAATGGAAGGTCATTAGCCAAAATCACCATAGGGGATTCATAGATCATGAATTCACGATCATGTTGATGCCTATTTCAATGCCTAAAATGCTGCAATTTATCGGGTCAAAATCTAGGTTCCGTCAGGTCATTTGGTGGGTTGAATCGACCCACCAAAAGTTGAAGATGATGCGCGAGGCTCACGCGCTGGTTATCCAAGCACCAAACCTCCATAGTTTTGCTCCACTTGCCCTATTCTAAATTATGGTTATTTTTTTAGAATTTTTTAAGCCTGGAACTAGGAGTTTCAAAATTTCTTGAAGATTTAAAGTCTTAAAATAATATGTAACTAAGGTGTTTTGACCTAAGAAAATTTTGGTACTGACTAGACATAATGAGGAACAACATATTTAGTTCACTCACCCTGATTGTGTGTGAATGAATTAAAATTAACTTCTTTGTATTATTTGTTGGATTTTATTCCTAATTTAGCCACGTATCTTAAAGAATAAGTTGCGTATAGAATGTATTATAACTTTGGGTCACATATACCTATTAATTGTGTGTTCGCCTATCATGGGTCCAATTACGATAGTGTTTTTTTTATAAACAACATATACTATGTTTGCTATTCCATTCCTTACATTTAAAAATAATTCAACTGCCATTATTAAGGATGAGTCTAAATATTATGAGAAGCCTATTCAAGAGAGTGTGTGTATATTATATTGGCGATGGACATACCCTATCGGTGTAACATTGTTAATATAATTCTTGTGAATTAGGTATATTTATGATTGGTTAGCAGCATTCTTTTAACTAATGCTTTCATAGTTGCTTATATCCTATTGATATGAAAACTGTGGATACATTTTTGGTGTGATTTCTCTTTATGGTCAAATCTGTGGTACGCATCAGTTTTCCTTTCTCGATTTGTTGTAGTCCAGAACCTTTAGGTGAGATTATAATGAATTTCTTGTGATACAGTTACATAAGCTGAATTTAGTGATGGAAACCTTATTTTATAATTATGTTTCCAGGACATAATTAATGTATCCTAATTTTGTTGCATCAGCTTCTTTGTTCCAGCAATTGTCTGTGGTGAAAACTTTGAATGAGACTAACTTTGATGACTGGCATGAGTCCCTTGATATGTACCTGATTATTTCTAAAGAGGATTTGGCCATGAAAGAACCAAAGCTGACAGATCTTAATACTAAGTTTAATGCTACTGACAAAGCTTATCACAAGCAATGACATGAGTCCAACAGAATCTATCTAACAGTTATGAAGTACACCATTAAGAAGACCATCAGATAGAGTATTCCTGATAAGGATACTACTGTTGAATACCTTAAGGCTCTAAGTGAGAAGTTCAAGAAGTTTGATAAGACACAGAAGGCTTACTATCTTTCTTTACTAGATAACACTCATTATGATGGAATGTTTGGGATACATGAACATATAATGAAACTGGTAAATTACTTCAACAAGCTGAAGTCTTTGAATGTGGACTTGGGTGAGAGTTACCTCGTCTATAGAGTTCTACAATCTCTTTTAGCTGAATATAAGGTTCTTAGAACCACCTACAACTCTCGAGAAGTTGAATGGACAGATGATGTCCATTGTGACTCAGGAGGTGAGTCATTAAAAAAAACAAGTTCACGTGTTCATTCAGTGAATTACATCTCTCAAGGTTTATCTAGCAAGGCCAGAAATGAGAAGCAGAAAGGAAAGAAGCATGAGGGCAAGACTGATGGTAAGAAATTCTTTAAACTCAAGAGGAACGATAAGAAGAATAAGAGTTAGAAGAAGAAGACATTTAAGGGTGAATGTCATTACTATAACAAGTCTGGCTATAAGATTTCATATTGTCTCAAGCAGAAGAACAAGTGTGACCAAGAAGGTATTTCTTTTAAAATTGCCCCTTTAGCTCTGGTTTGTTTTGAATCCAATAGTTTTAAAACCTTTAGGGACACTTGGTGGTTGAATTTTGGAGCAACTGTTCATGTAACTAATTCCTTGTAGAGGCTCAAAGATAAGAGGAGCCCAAGTGAGAGGGAAAAGACCATTCTGGAAGTGGAAGGAAGTTCAGTTGCAGTGGATTGCATATAAACTGTAGTTTTGAACTTGTATTCTGGACACAGTTTAACTTTATATGATGTTGTCTATGTACCTTCTTCAAGGAGGAATTTGGTTTCTAGTTCTGTATTAGACAAACATAGATATTCCTTTTGGCAAGGAAACGATATAATTAATGTTTTTTTTTAAATTCAATCATTGTTAGAACTGCTAGCTTAATTAGCGTTTTATATTACTTGAATGCAAATGTTAGTTTAGATTTTACTTTTGTGGCATCATTAATGTTGTTATTAGACACAAACGCCAAAGAATTGATGAAAATTCTTCTATGTTATGACATCGACGTTTGGGTCATATCTCCAAATAGATATTAGAAATGATGGTTAGACAGGGAATATTAGACTTAAATTTTTTTGATTTTGAATCATGTGTTGATTGCATTAAGGGAAAACTTCCCATTAGAGCTACAAGGATAGGAGTAAATAGATTTGAGACTATTTTGGAATTGATCAACACAGATATTAGTAGACTAATTACTCTAGCTACTTTGGGTAATTACAGATACTTTATAACCTTTATAAAAGACTTCTCCAGATTCGGATGGATTGATTTGTTATGTAATAAATCTGACTCATTGGATGCCTTTAAGGCATTTAAGGCTGCTGTTGAATTAAAGTCAGAGAAGGCAATCAAAAGTGTAAGATTAGACAGAAGTGGTGAATATTATGAGAGGTATACTGAAATAGGCAAAAACTTTAGACCTTTTGATCTATTCTTACAGGAGCAAGGAATTGAATCTTAATATACTATACCTGACACTCCACAACAAAATGGAGTAGTTGAGAGGCATAATTGCACCTTGATGGACATGGTCAGAAGTACGATCAATCACTCTTCATTACCAGAGTTTCTGTGGGGTGATGTCCTTAAGACAAAAGCTTATATCCTAAATCAAATTCCAAGTAAGTCAGTTGAAAAGATTCCATATGAACTTTTCACTGGCAAGAAGCCTACTCTGAGACACTTTCGCGTATGGGGATGTAGAGTAGAAGTGGACCCTACAATCCTCAGCTCAAAGAACTTGATTTCAGGACTGTCAGCGAATTTTTCATTAGATATTGTTCAGGATCCAGAGGATGCAGATTTTATTGTCCTACTCATACTACCAGACTTATTGAATCTGATAAAGTATTCTATTTTGAGGATAACTTAGATAGTGGGAGTAATGTTCCTAGAGTAATAAATCTGCATTGTGAAGATGTCATCTCTATCATCTTTACTTGTGGATCATGCTATTAGAGATGACACTCTTATTGAAAATCCAGTTGATCCTATTGTGGAAGCTCCTACAGTTGATGTGAGAGAACCAGTCGTTAATTTGAGACAATCACAAAGGATTTGTAGACCTGCAATTTCAAATTATTACATAGTGTACTTGCAGGACTTTGAGTCAGATGTTGTTGATGGCACATATCTAGTTTCTTATGATGAGGTTATGTCAGGTTCTCATTCATCTGAGTAGTTGGAGGCTATGAATAATGAGATGACTTCCATGTATCGTAATCATGTATGGGAATTGATTAAGTTACTAGATGGTTGCAAATGGGTCTTTAAGACCAGGAGAGGGGCCAATGGTGAAGTTGAAAGATACAAAGCCAGACTTATAGCTAAAGACTATAATTAGAAGAATGAGATCGATTATACAAAAACTCAATCTATACTATGTCATCTTCATCAGGTCAGATCTTAATATTTTGAAATCTCCTTATTCTGTATTCATGTATTATGCAAAAATTATTACATGACTTCAGAAAAATGTATTAAAATTTTGAACCTAGAATTTTGTGAATGCTAGTCAAAACTAGAGGCTACCAACTCTATAAGGTTCTTTGGTTAATAAAGCACTCATGAAAATACAGTTGCACAAACAAAAGAACAGCAAGCATATTGAAGCATCGAAATAATAGCAGCAAACATACTAAATACAGTATTTCATGTCTAGGATCTACAAGAAGAGGTGTTTATAGACATACCAAATACAAATGTCATATAAAAGATAATCATAGACAGGTCTAATGATAAATTAAAGGAAAAATCTTGGGTGCAGTTCTTAGGTGTTTATTATCAAGTTCTTCGATTGAATTATGAAATAAGTCAATGATGTAATATTGAGTTTCAAAAATGTCCACGTTATGTTTTTATTAGAATATCTAATAAAAAAGTCAAAGAACTTAGTCTTATCCTAAATTAAACCTATGACTATTAGATCACATACTCTGAAGATTTAAGATTTCATTTGCTGCACATCACTATTAGTTTCTTCAGACAAACCATAGAAATAAATATAGAGAAATTGTATTATCATGATTGTAGTTGTAGCTGTGTCATGTAATTAGGAATATGGAATTGCACATTGTGCTGTTCAAGAAGTTTCCCTCGACCATATATATCTGATGGGCTTACTCACCCCACTACAGTCACTACAACCAATAGAAGATGGTGTATTAAGAAACAAATGGGAAAAAGAAGGAAGTGGGCCTGAAATTAAGGTGTATCCTGGAAGCGCCAAAAGTGAGGATAGAATGGGAAATTCAAGCTAATAACTGATTTGTTCCTGCAGGCGGGGAGGGGCGAGCTGGAGGAGTGAGAAAGAGGTGGTTTGAGAGTTATTTTGTGGGCGGTTTTGCTGTATGGAAGCGGGGAAAATTTTGGAAAGGAGACTCAGAGGAGAGGGCTAGCCTCTCAAATGCTAGCAACCCTTTAATATCTCGTTTTCTTTGATTTTCTCTTGTTTTCACTAGTTTCCTGTTGTTGATGCTTAGTGATTTGCTGTGGATCTGAACTGTTTCTGGCTAGTTGGCTGTTGAATGAAGTAATCATACTCTCAGTACATTTCAAAGAATTGTGTATTGTCTCTGACAGTTTAAATCTTCAGTTAGCAGTGAAAGTTCAATCAATATTTCATAGTCCCACACATATCTTCTCTCTCTCTCTCTATATATATATATATACGAATTGTTTCATTGACATAAAATAAATCAAATCATCATGTCTATAATTATAAGAGATAAAGTTTTATAACTCATTAAAAGGTCTCCTGATTCAAATTAATTAGATACTTCAGGAAATGTGTTACCTAACCAAAAAGAATTAGGCCTATACATATAAGCGGTGAAGAAGCAAGTTCTCACTCACTCATTACCTATCATATTGTAAAGTTTTAAATACCAAGCAATATTAAATCATTTAAATTTATTGTATTATAAAGAAGAGAAAAGGAAAAAAAATTCTGAAATTGTGAATGTATCAATATTTTAAAAAGATAAAATACTGTTTCCAGAAAGAAGAATCAAGGACTTTATTTTCCAATACACCAGACATGGCCTTACCAATACCATAGTACTGGCACACTACATTATTACATCCCAATGTTGGTAACTAAAATTATCATATAGCACGTGGAAAACTTTTCTTCATGAATGGTACGCAACTTTACTAGCAGCATCCACCTTTCAACCGCATGCTAATTATCAAATACTATATGTAGTCCATATAAACCATTTCAGATATTCAACACTACTAATTAGGGCAGGCAATAGCATCAAGTCAGATATTCAGACCATTGAAGAACTAAGTTAGCAGTTGAATAAAGTCTTCCTACAATTAAGCAAACATTTGTGATTTGTCCTAAAGGCAAATTCCTGTTCAGTTCTACCTCAGTTTCATGGCGCATGCTCGCCTACACAAATTACTAATAACTAATTAAAATTAGTAAAAAAAGCAAACTACATGATTTGATGTAATCTAGATTTAGGAGTTGATGGATTAACTTTGTGAATTTAGTAATGATATGTGAATTCATTTACCTGCATGTAAGTCCATCTTCATTACTACCATTTTCTACATCTTTTATGTCTTAGCTCTGCACTGTGGGAATGTGATTCATGCAGTTTTTGTAATTCTTTTCCGAGTCTACATTGCTTCACTAATTTTCTTTTTTTCAAATAAACAAATTTGGCAGTATCTCTGTTTTGGCAGCTAGGCTTAACCTAGCATTAATATTGCCTTAAAATAGCCCAAATAGGTGCAAAAAATAAAACTAGTTAAACTCGCATGTAGACTCAGAGTTTACATGCAAGTTCGTAGTGTTTGATGGGTTTATTCTAAATGAGCGTATATGTATACTCAAACTCGTGAGAGTTTAAGAGTTATCTCTAAAGTTAGACAACATTGTGTAAATACACGCACGCATATGCTTTTGCTAAGAGTTACTAGTTAACACTAAGAACAAACAATAACACTTGCATTAAACATTAAACAATGCTAAAATGAATGAAAGCATTGACCAATTAGCCTTAATAAAATGACCCAAAGCAAGATGAATGAATTACCACTTTCAGAAATGCAAGCAACTATATCGCCCTCATCTTTGCACTTAGTCAAGTTATCACAATTCTTAGTGGTGATTAACTGTGAGAAAATTTGGTCCTTGTTGGTCGTTTCTTTCTCTTGACTCTTATCACCACCACTTTTGGTTTCAGGAGGTGGACTGGCAGGATTTGCAGTTTTAGACTCTCTCTCATTGTCTGTTTTAGATAAAGGAGTTGGAACTGGAGAAATAGAAATGTTCGAGCCCATTGGATCCGCTTTCTGTGCAGTACTGGGGGAAGGAGGATCCGTATTGTTGTTCTTTCCTGATTCATCAATAAGCTTTGGATCTGAAGTTGGCGATGGAGAATCCTAAAGACGAAAACTTAATTCAACCCTCGTCAATGTTACCAAAAAAGATCAAAGAAAGTAATTTAAAAGGAGAAAACATAACACGGAGAACAATTGAGAGAATTTTACATGTATTCCATTTGCAGCGTTATTGACCTTTGGATCTGCGCCAACCAGCTTTCTGAATTCCCAACCCAATGAAGCATGACAACCACCGAACACGATCAGAAACAAGAATAACATTTCGTATAATGCATTTCTAGCCATTAGTGATTGAACTTCACCCCAAAAATAAGCCTGCGCTAGAAAATCTAACTAAAACATATACAGCTCTCTCTCTCTGTGGCCCGTGGAAAGCAAACACTCCGAGTCCCTATCTGAAGAAAAATTTCACGAAACTTATTTTCCAGGAAAATCACCAGCCGGCATGCAAGGGCAAAAAGAATTGATTCGGCAGAATTCAAAATAGTGAGAAATTCAAGCTTACAGTTGACGCAGGAATAGCCTGACTGAAGCGAAAACAGCAAGAAACAGGAAATTATATATTGATCGGAACAAAGACTTGGGGATTGAGATACACGATGAAATGTGAAAAATGGAAGGACTTGACGCCAATCACCAAGTCTGCTTCAACTCGTCGAAGAGGCGACCATGGACGAAGAGCGCGTTAATAGCAATATGGGCCCACAAACTATTGTCAGACTAGTCCTCACATTTGGGCTTCAAAAATGGTCCAACACCAACTATTTATACATATTATGTAGGAAAATTTTTATTAGTTGGTCTTATAATTTATGTGAATTTTTAATTCAGTTCATAGTTTATTTTTCTTAAATGGTTTCTAAAGTGTCCGAAACTTTAAAATCAATCACCACCATCTTCCTTCTGTTAAAATCCAGGAGTAGTAACTGTATCCAAGCAAAGGAAAGGAGTTAACAGGGATGGCAATTTTGCGTCCCACCATTATTTATCTATCCTATTTCTATTTTTATTTTTTATTTTGGAGAATATTTTTCTCTCATTTTCATTATCTACAAGAATGCAAATTTTTAGAAATTTCAAAATTTTTAAAAAATAATTACAAAAAATAATAATATTGATAAATGTAAAAAAAATAAATTTATTAGAAAAAAATAAATTTTAAGTTTAAACTCCCTATTTATATTATGACCCAGAAAAAAAAACTCTTTGTTAATATTATCCAATATGATCTAATTAAATTAAAAAAAAAAACTAAAAATTTCAAATGATAAGTTTTAAGCAAGTTCTTAAAATCTATCAGCCTAATATGTCAAAAACCTCAACATTTGAAACATTAATTAAGACAAACTCTTTTAAGTAGTATTCTAATTCTGACTTGATACTATTAGTTTAAATGAATTTTTTAACATATGGCAAATAGTTGTACTTTTAATTTTCTATCTTTGTAAGAGAATTCAAGTTTGTCCAAGTTGATGATGTAAAATCACTACGAGTAATACACACACACACATATGTATTTTTTTTTAATATTTATGAAAAATTATCATAGACAAGGATCCAATAGGGTGGAGAGCATGATTCTCATTCTTATCCTTAAACTACATTTTAGGATATTTTTTTCCCTATTCCCATCCCTACCAAAAACTCTCAAATGAGACAGTTTTAATGAGAATCTCCAAATTTGAGATCCTTTTAATATCTGTAATAGTTAGGATAATCCACATAGGTACATTCTCATCTTAACATATCACAAAGGAAATTATAGTGCATTGGTGACAATTTTTTTCTTTTGATACAAAACAAGGTTGAATAAAGATATTATGTGACCCTGAGATGAGGACAGATCTTCTGAGATATCTTTTCTATTGACATATCAAAGTGTCTGACATTTAGCCACAAATGAAATACTTAAACCTACAAAACATATGGGAGATGTCATGTTGGATTGGGCAATAAGGGTTGTTAGGTATAAAGTTAAGGAGGTCATAGTCCAAGCCTCTCAAGGTAAAGATTAGAAGATCCATATCTTCGTGGGAGGGAGAGATGCCACGAAGAAGAGTCCAAAAAAGGATGCTTCTAGTAAACACCGTTATGGCTGCAACCTTGTCTTTCTCCCTCATGGACCGCCAAGGCCACACTTTGACCACTTGACCATTGAACAGACAGATTACAATCAAAGATATGGAATGGGGGGGATACCTGGTCCTTTGGCCATGAATGACGATGGTCAATCCTTGCTTGAGGAAGGGCACTGGAAGGTCTAGGTTGCCTAATTGAGGGGACTTAGTTTCTGTGGATAAAGGGATCATACTTCCATGCAACTGTGGTAGAATGTAGTTGAAATCTTATATCTGTTAAGGTTTTCGAAGGACTTGAGGAGTAATTAGTATGGATAATCTTATTCCTAGTGTCCTAGATAAAAAAAAAAGGACGAAAATGAGGTTGATACTAGAACCACCCTGCCAAAGGTTGTCACTGGCTCTTAATAGCTAGTACTAAAGCCATTCTTGAAGATACTAATCCTTAATATGCCTTATTCTTAGCCCCTAAAGGAGAAGTGAGCCAAATTGCTCTAGCAAAGGGACATATGAAGAAAAGGTGACTAACTATCTCCTTTTGCTCATTGCAAAGATAGTAGGTCACCTCAAAGTTAAGATGATATTCAATTAGTACGTCTCCTATAGGGATTGCCCTATTAAGCAACTTCTAGACAAAGTTTAGGATTCTGTACAATAAGTTAACTTTCTAGACAACATTCCAGGCTTTGAACGAGTCAATTACCTCTGTAGAGTTGACCAGAGTGTTGTATTACTTTATAAATGTTAGTTTTATTGCCTTGCTAGACTAGTTGGTATGAGGCATCCGTGACCAAGAAAGGAGTTTCCATGATGTTGCGGGCTATATTTGGGTGATGGTAAAGTAGAATTTTATCTTTATCTTAATCATACTTGTCCATTTTGATGAGGTCAAACACATGAATGTTTGCTGTGTCAATACCTTCTTTAGTTAGCCACCAAAGATCATTGCTAATGTAAATAAACATTCTAGAGCCAATACTCCACCTAGTATTTGAGACAATCAAGTGTTGGGATTTTTGGATTCTCCTCTAAATCTAAGATGAGTTAGCTCTTTTTAGAAGGTTACCATTATTTGGATTGTAATATTTCCTTGCCAAAGTGTTAAGAAAGATTAAACCTGGGTCACTTGGATACTCTCCAAACTTGTTTTGTAAAAAGAGCATGGTTGAAATGATTAGTGTTTTTTAAACCCAGGCCACCTCCTTTGGTGGGCTAGCAAAGAGTGTTCCAAATTTTCAGGTGGATTCTAGGTTTATTGTCCTTGTAACGTTGAAAGAAACTAGTAATTTTGGAATCAATTTGATAGCAGTATTCTTTGGAAATATTGATACAAGGGAAATGGTACACTAGGCTAGAGTGAAAGAGAGATTTGATTAACGTAAGCCTTTCTACTTACGAAAGCAACCTAGATTTATAAGATTAAAGCTTGAGATCAAATTTATCCACTAACGAGTAGTAGATTTGCGTTTTGTTTAAACTCACGTCAATTTAGTCTCTGAGGTAGGTTCCTATCTTTTTCTAGTATTTCACTCCTATGGAGTTAGCCAGGAATTTCTTGAAGAACTTGAGGTGTTGAGGCTGAAGATCATGACTGACTTATCCTGTTGATTTTCAAGCCCGAGATTTCACCAAATTCGATAAGGAAGTCCCTAATTATGTTACAACTTCCAAAGCTTGCTTATGAAAAAAGAATAATATTGTTTGCATACATCAAGTGGGAAATATGGATGACATTCTTGCTGATTTTAATCTCTATCCAGTTGCCCCTGGATTCCTTTGGCACAGAGAATGTATTGATAGGGAGAGATTGGGTCACCTTGTCGAATACCTCTTCTAGGTAGAATATACGGGGTTCAAATACAATTGATGGAAACTTGGAAGGAGGTGGTACTTACAAATTGCATGATAGCTCTGGTCCACTAGTTTGAGAAATGCATTCTGCACTGGATAGCTTCCAAGAAGGACTAATAGATGCTGTCAAAGGCTTTTGTAATGTCCAGTTTGATCGTGCATAAGCCTTTTTTTCCCTTTCTTTTTCCTGTTAATGGAATCCAGATGCTCAACCACAAGGATGACATTATCGGTAATCAATCTTCCACTAAGATAAGCACTTTGTTGGGGCACAATGTAATTGCCCAGAAAGACCTTGAGCCTATTACAAGTCAATTTGAAGATGATTTTATATATGACATTACAGAGACTAATGGGCTTAAAGTTATTCGTGCTTTATGGTGGCACATGGGATTTTGGGATGAGGATAACAAGGGTTTTGTTAATGCTACGCAACATGTGACCACTATTGAAAAAGTGTTGAATCACAATGAATAGGTCCAATTTAATGCAGTCCCAGGAGTGCTGAAAGAACTTGGCATTTAGTTTATCTAGGCTAAGGGCACTGTCTGGGTTAAGCCCAATGACAATGATTTTCACTTCCTCTATCATAATTGGAGACAATAGTAGGTTTATGTGCTCACTGCTCAAGGAAGGAATGGGCAAGTCCTGTAACCTAGATAAAATGTCATTGACGCTCAGCCTGTTGGCTTTGAGTTTAAACATATTAGTGAAATGTCTAATCACCAATTGGGTAATCACTTCGTAATCCTCAAGCCATGTGTCAGTTTCATCCTTGAACCTAGAGATGTGATGAATAGTCTTCTTATGAAAGGCTAGAGTATGGAAGTATTTCGTGTTATAGTCTCCCATGACCATCCACGATTGTTTGGCTTTCTGGGCCCACATTATTTCCTCATAATCAAAGAGGAATTCCAATTAATTCCTAAGATGTTGTTCCTCTAAGGGTCGATCTTGAACTTGATCCGGGATACAAGCTTGTATCTTTTGCAACTCCAACTTTTGGGATTTAATTTTAGATGAGAGTTGGCCAAATTTTGTTATATTCCAAAGCCAGAGTTCATTCAACACTCTAGTGAGCTTACAGTGCAGTTTAAAGGAAGGAGACCCTTGAATCAGGGATTGCAAAGTACGTAATATGATATAGGAAAAAGCCTGTGCGCCAACCAGAAATTCTCAAACCTCTTCCAAGAGGTTTGCTTAGGAGATACTAAGAGTGAGTTAAGGAAAATTAGAAAGTGATATGAGGCAAAGAGGGGAACGATAATGAGGACAGTGTTAGGGAATTGTTGAAGCCAATTGGCGTTACTGAAGGCCTTGTTTAGCTTGGCCCAGGTACAGTCCTGGCCTGCTCTATTGTTGGTCCAAGAGAATCATTAGCCTTGAGGCACTAAGTCGACAATGTGGTAATTGTTGATCAGACTTCAAAAAGGGATGGATCCTGACATGGAAGAGGAGTGTTTCAACTTTTTGCTTCTAGATGAATCTGATTAAAGTCACTAATTAAAAGCCAAGGGCTATATATGTGTTGAGATTGGTTTTGGATCTAAGACCAAAGGGAACTCCTAAGATGGGGTTTAGGATGGCCATATATGAAGGTTATGTATACCTTAATGTTAGTGATGGAAGAGGACAGATGAATCCAATTTGAAGAGATGTCAATAATGTTACAATTGGTTTTAGGATCCCATGAGATAATCAAACCACCACTTCTGCCTAAAGGGTCAAAACCTGAGACATTAGGATAGCCCAAGCACCAAAGTTTATTATTGATAAAAGATACATCAACTTGGGTTTCAAAAAGTATGAAATAGTTAGGATGATAGTTACAAATCAAACCCTTAATCCTATGAATTGTCATGGTCTTCCTAAATTCGTGGCAGTTCCAACTTAAACAACTCATGGCATTTGAGGAAGCTTTCCAAAGGCAGTTTCCTGAGCCTATATTGGAGGACGGGGGGTGCAGTTAAACTGGTGCTGGTCCCTGTAGACTCTTAGACAAGGGTGAATGGTGCCTGTCTTCTTCTTTTTCCTGGTGTACCATATTGTTGGGCCACGAGCTTTCCTTTTTCAAGTAGTGTGTAGAGGAGCCAGAGAGGACGTTACTTGTGGTGCAACTTCAAAAATTATGGTTGACAAGACAAATGGCCTTTTTCCGATGGTGGTCAAGTGAGAGCCTAAGGGGCATATGGCCACATTCATTACACTCGAGAGGGATTTCTCATAGGGCCATGCTGGCATTTTTTAGGTCAAGGAACTCCATGGGGTTCACGTCAGCGAGATAGTGCTATGGTGACAATTGGAATCATGCACATGCTTCCATGTTGGCCTTTTCATGCCTTCATGCAAAGTAGCTTCCACAAACACTTCCTTCAATTTGATCCACCTCACAACAAATTAATATAATTGTAATACAAAGAAGATGTTGGAGACTAATTTAGTGTTTCAGAAACTAGATGGATCATTTTTTTTTAAAAAAAATATAGGGACTAAATTAAAAATCTGAATAAATTATGGGTACCAAATTATTAATATTTACTTATTGTAAGTTGAAGTTAAAATAAACATCCACATTCTTACCATTATTGTAAGTGATTATATCTAATTTGGTCTATTGTAAAAGTGGTGAAAATTAAAAAAAAAAAAAAAAAGTTATGTACAGAGCATTACATGAATATTCATTGTTATAAGATCTTTATAAAGTTTTTATTGCGACATTTAATTCTATAAACTCATTTTTCAAGCAAGGCTTTGACATGCGGGACTCTTAACAACCTTCGATCTTAATTTTTTTTTCTTTTTCCCCTTCATTCATCAAATTTGACTACAGGTCATGCAATGCATGTGACGTGATCAATTTTACACAAATAAACAAATAAATTAGAACTTCGTATTTAAGGCCCATATAATATTTAAGCTTCCCAGCTCAAGCTCGACATAAATTCAAGCCAAGCTCAACCATTCTGTCTAAAAAAAATTCAAATCATTTAAAGAAAATTAAATACACCATTTGAATTTCTTCTTTAGTGTAGAAAGTATATTATCTAAGGATTTAATAACGTTTGACTCTGAAAAATTTGGGAGCATATAATTAATTATTTTTTGAAAGAAATCTTAATTGGTAATCTCTTATTTAAATATTCAGAAATAATATATATAAATATATATTTTTGTTATCAGGGTGAAGTCTATCTATTTGAATGAAGCCTTATCATTTTTTATTTTTGTTTTAAAAGTTCATTCCAAGATCAAGTCTGTTTGTTCCATTTTAAAAAAAAATTAAATATTGAACAAAATTAAAATGTGCACTTATTAAGCTTAAAATAAATAATATTTTTAAAATAATTGTAAGAACTAGGTTTCTTGTTTTGGTAAAATTTGAATCCGTGAATGAGAAGGCATTGGGCAGCAAACATGACCAAAGAGAAATAAACCTTGGAATGGGATTTATCGGATGGAATCAATCTTTAATTTTTCATACATGTTATTATCTAACTTTTTTGGCACTTTAAGCCTCCTTAAAAGAGTACTATGAGCGAATGAAACATAATTTCTTTGAAGCAACCAAGAATAAAGTGACCTACATTATTGCTTCTGGACCACATATGTTTGAGGCAGAATTACATGGAGTAAGTTTAAAATAATTTTTTGTGAAGAATTTTAATTTTTAAAATTATTCTGAAAATTTAAAGAACTAACGTTTTTTACCATAGTAAATGGGGAATTAACCTCTTTTTGTTTTTGTTTTTTTTCAAGGACACGTACCTATGTTGATCTCCGAAACCTTCAAAATCTACGACTAGAAAACCAAGCAAAACAAAAGTTCAATGAAGATTATACAGAAACACACCATTAATCAACAAAATGCATTGGAGTATACAAAATATGAAGTTTCCATTCTACAATGTTAGACCTATATAATCGGCTAACGCTGCAATACTTTAAGGTGAAGCTACTCAATGTGGTCCATGCTATTGTAATAAACTTTTTTTAAAAATATATCCAATTAATAATATCTATATATATATATATATATATATATATCTCTATGAATTAAGTTAATTATAAATAAATATGTAAATATATTAAACATCTTTCTACGAGTCTATACATTTCATACATAATACAAATGTATAATTGAGTGCTATTTATATTTTGACAAATAAGTAAATCTCACATGCTAAATGTACATGACAGAATATAAATAACAGTAATACTAAATACTTAATAATATATGAGTACAAAAAATGATCCCAATAAAGAGAAATATTACATTATCTTACAAGATGGTCTACCTTTTTTTCTTATTTTTTAAACATAAGCATATTTATGAAGGTATCACCTAAATGTCTATCTATTCAATTATTCATAATTTATTTAATTTATAATAAACAAAATGTAAGCCTTTTTAGTTTCCCTATGATATTTGGATACTTTGCTTGACTAATGACTCCTCGCATATCCCGCTGTGAGATCATTTTTCTCTGCTTTAAAGCTTTCAATGCCACATTTTCGAATATAAACACGGACATAAACACAAACACGTAGAAGGCATAGATAGTGAAATCAACAATGGAGAAATCTGCAGAGATTCGAAAGAGGTTCGGAGACGAACAGAGCAATCTGTTGGACCAGTTCGAGAGAATGTCGTTCGAGGCGCACCTGAACCGAGCCATGCTGGGTCGGAGTGTGTCCGAGCCAGGTCTTCCGAGGTCGTACTCATCTCACTCTCACTCGAGCCTCATCACTGTGCCTCCTATGATTCATCCTCTGCTCACTCATCAGGTCAAGCAAGGACGACGTCGTCGTGGCGGTGGACGTCGCTCCGGCTTCTACAAGCTTCTCAACAAGTTGATCAAGCCCGTTCTTAGAAGGAAGAGTAAAGAAGAAGCTCCTGATCCGAAGGATCCTCTGTCCTGGAAGGCTTTCAGCAGATCACTACGGTTCTGATATCATTTCTCTTTCTACACACTTTTCATTCAGCAAACCGTCATTTGGGTCTTTTCCAAAACGCACAGTTTATCAATCTGGTTTTTGAAAGATAGTTATTAATTAAAGTAAAATTTTATTTAGATCCTTCACATGGGTTGGCTTTTTTAAATTTAATCCCTCGTATATTTCTATAGTTACTTTTTTAATTTGATTTTTCACTTATATTTTTTTAAAATTTAATCCTTCACAAATAAAATTTTTATCAATAATATTATTTATATTTTTAAAAAATATTATTAATAGTATTTTTACTTGTAAATAAACTAAATTGAAGAAGTACTAAATTATAAAGGATCAAATTGAGAAAGATTTTATATGTGAGGGACCAAAATTAAAAAAATGATAATGTGAGAGACTATATAAAAAAAACTATCCTATTCATGAAGGATCAAGATAAAATTTTATTTTTATTAATTATCATCTTTTGACTCCAAAATTTTGTTCAAAAATCTATTGATATGGTCTCTTGCCGAAAACTAGAATGATAGTTAATAGAAGTACATGATCATGTTGATGGGTTTTAAAAGTTATGGGAGTCTAGAAATGATAATTATCTCTTAAAGAATAAAATAGATGTAACATGCACCGTGTTGGACTTTCACGATGGTTAACCCTTTTCATTTTTCTTTTGATGCAAGAACGCTTTTGAGTTTCAAGATCAAATATCAAGTAATATAATTGGAACATAAATGTTATAGGACAGTACTAAGATGCAGTTACTTAAGTGCACAAAGAAGATATGAAAGAGTGAATGGTGTTACTTAGCTATAGAATCATGTCTCGTATTGACAAATTACCAAGTTATGTATATGATCCAATGCTGTTACAGTTATAAACGGACCTTTATTGATCATTCGCAATGAAAATTGCTTTAGAGAAAGTTTGTAATACCATATAATGCACGGTCAATATTTAGTCTTCACTATAGAATCTGACATGTAAATCTCTCATGGACTAATGCAATTCTAAGCCTTGCATGTGCATGCCCTATATAATACCTAAGGATTTCTCATTGCTTATGCTTCTGATAGGTCCCCAAAAGAAGGGGAAAGAATAGTTCAATTGAAACTATGTAACCAAGATTTACAACTTCTTCACTGCTGTCCTAAAAAAGAGTCATCTGAACCACAACTCAGTTAAAAGATTCTTAATACAGGGAAATAACTCTCAGTAATATTGATGGGCCCAATTCGCAAAGCTTAATACACATAAGCTACATTCTATGGACTTAAACTCAGCCTTGGTATTCAAAAAAGGAAGACAAGTCTTTGGAAGTTAACTACAAAATCCGAGTTGAAAACTTAAGCACGACTCATGTACTGCCCTGTTCTTGTGTCCACCAATATTTCATCACCTACGTTTACAAAGAGTGGGACATTCACAACTGCGCCTGTGTCAAGAGTTGCAGGCTTTGATCCACCTGTCAAGCAATTTTCATTTCCAAAGGGTTAGTTTCATAAAGAGATTCTCAAGTGTATAAACAACAAATACACTACATAAATTATAAATAAATATATAAGCATGTTCATGGTAAGTCCTACTGTAAAATGTGTTGTCTGAACATTCTTATTTGTTTATTCACAAATGGTTTCATATTTATTGGGTGATGCCATCAGAGAGCTTTACCTCTTAAGAGTTTTGCGCTTTTTCAACAACAGATATGTTCCCAGATTCTCTCATTTTTCTAATTAGTTTAGTGAAAATTTCAGCACATTTAATGTTGAAAAAGCTCAACCTCTTGATAGAGAAAGCTTTCGATAGCATCGCCTCTATTTTCTGTAAACCAAGTACATTAAAGAATTTTTCTAGTTCCAAATGGAAATCAAAGGAGAAACATTATACACGTAAAGGAAGGAAACCAAAAAGTATAACAGAACAGTTCATCACAAATCATGATTTCTTCTTTCTTCTAAGAATAGAAGTGATCAACAAATGAGAATCATCTGCATCTTTGTTTAGCAGATGATTTGCTCGACTTGTCATCAGTCAACTGGTCCATCTCCACATATCATGGCTGGCGTTTACAACATTTACAATATAAATTAGAGAAATAGGTAATTTGCAGTGTGAACAAAGTGACATCACCTTGGGCCGTGTCACCCTTTAGTCCTGGATCCACATCCACTACTGAGAGCTTGACCGTGATAGGAAGTTCAAGATCAATAACCTGCAAAAACCCCCAGAGGCATATTGCTAAACAAGACTAATAGCACTAAAAACATTTTTCTTGATCATTTCTATAAGTAAACTGAAAAAAACAATGTCGGTGTTAAATTCATGCATAAGGAAGGATTCAATTCAATATGCAAATAATCTTGAATACATGAATTACTATACATGAACACTTTCCTCAGGAAGGACAACTTAAATTGCCCCCTGTTTATATTGATCAATTCAATAGTATATTAATTCAAGTAAGTGATTGAGATTACTTGTCTTTGGTTCTTGATATCAATCAAGCTTTTGATATAGATAATGAGAAGCTAGAGTCAGTGAAAGACAAAAATAGATTATGAGATGACAAGAGCTACTTTTCCATTCCATAACAGCAAATTGCAGTCCATTCCCTCTTTCAGCCATTTCTTTCTGCCTCCAACTTCTGATTCAAGAAGACGAATCTCCTCAAATGTATTCTATCAAAATTGAAACACCCCAAATTAGAGAAACATGACTAAGATGAGAACATGTTAGCATTCTTGGGAAAAAGAACATAAACCTATGTGATAACTCATCACCATAGGCAATGATAATATTGAAAGCCAAAAAGAAAAATCTAGATACCTAGAATTAGACTATATGGATTCCAGATAATACCAAGTCCATGAAGACAAATTGAGAACCATCTTTATATGTGAACTGTTTTGTTTCCTTAAATACATCGGCTTCATCAAGCTGTCAAAAGAAAAGAGAAATGGATTTGAAACAAATTATGTAAGCCTCAATCCAGAAATAAAACTTCATATCTTGGCAATTCCAAGGATGTAGAAATTTCAGAATAATTAAAAATGCTCAAAATGCCTTAGGCTACACTTCAGAACTCAATCATGATATATTTCCGCACAGGAGCACTTAAATTAGAGGCCTTCAAAAGGCGCCCTTAAATAACAATGTCGAGTGTAGATCCTAAAAAACATGCATTTCAACCTATTCATGTCTCTCATTTCATGCAAGCATACATTTCACGAGATATTCCAAGAAAGCCCACGAGAGAAGAAATCAACTTTGGACATAGGTGTAATGCATATAACTGTATCACATAGCATCAACATTGACTCTTTGCCATTTATATCACTAATAAATCAGTTTAATCACTCAGCTACTCACAAGGAAACCCCAGAATATATATATATATATATATATATATATATTAACTAGTATAAAGAATAAAATATGTATGATGAGATGACAACCCAGGGACATGGAGAGGACCCTCAGTCAGTCTTTTTATCCATATAAAGTAAGGCAAATTCTTGCTAATGGAAGCTCACCATGCAAATGACTGATATATAAAGCCAAATGAAAATCAAATTCAAAGCAACTGGCCTTCCAAAAGGTAACTAAGCATTAATTTCTCCCCAACCAATCCAATCTAGTTAATTAGTCATTGAGTTGAATTGGAGGCAAAAATCTTCTATTTTGACCAATAAGAAAATCTGCAAGTATAGTTATGTTGTTCAAAGTTTTGCCCAAGCAATCTTTCTTCTTCAATTGAATCTAAAAACTATCGTCTCAAGAAACGTAGTGATAACAATCCTTGCAGTTCAAGAGACATTACCGAACTTCCAGCTCGAAAAGTCTTCTCAACTGTGTTCCCTGTAATATAATTTCGCATTTTGGTCCTCACAAAAGCTGCCCCTTTTCCAGGTTTGACATGAAGAAACTCTAAAACAAGTCAACAGGCAAGGGAAGTTATGAACTTGAATTAGAAACCTTTAAAGACATTTCACATTTAAAAAAAAAAAATCAGACGACTAATGCTTTAAATATAAGAAAGCAGCATGGCCATGAAAGCAGGTATATCACAATGGATTACAATGAGGTAATCAACAGCTTATGACCTTCAAAAGTTATTGATTTTCTTTCTTTTGTGCATTAGGCAGGGATGTACACAAGGTAGGGTGTGACTGCTCCCCCTTGAATTTTTTAAATTTTAATTTTTATGTGTAATTTTATCTTATATTCTTAATTTGATTCTTTAATTTATAAAAGTTTGCTTCTTTAGATTATACGAATTTGTCTTACTTGGTTCAAAGATTTAATTCAAAAACTTTCGCCTCTTTTATAATCAAATCCTAAATCTATCCCTGGCACAAGTAACAAAAACAATCGATAATCAATGGGCAAAATCCTAGGCCACTAGGCCTAGCATTCGACCCCTGCTCCTCCGTAATCACAGAGACAAAAGAAATGGGGCCGGAAATGCTTTTGGATCATGAGAGACGCAGTTATAAAAAGGGGGGATGGGGGAAATAGAGAACCCATTTAACTTGAGTAGATAAACACATTTTCAACAAATTATATATATCAATTATAGTGGAAAAAATATTGTATAATATATAAATTATAGTTGTATACCGGACAACTACAAGAAAAAGAAAAAGGAAAAAAAAACCTTTGGCCTTCTAATGTAAGTAAAGAGGTTTAAGAATAGAAAATACGATACATTGTTGGTTTCAAATTCATGTCTCCCAGACAAGTATCAATAAAAACTTTTTCCGTCTTTTCTTTTTCCCTCACTTGCAACATGTAGTCGAATATTTATTAAAAACTTAGGTACCAAATTTTAGTATCTGATCTTTCAGACTCCCACCCAAAATAAAAATCTAATTATACATTCGGCCCCAAGCTTTCAATCCTAAACCCGTCCCAGCAAGCAGGTGCAATGTAATTGCTTTAAAAACAAAATTATTCTACTTAAGAAAGAGAGAATTGAAAAGCAAAAAAGTAAAGATAGAAAATGATACCTAATACGCGCCAAGGAGCACCATCGACTTCAATGTTGACACCAACTTTGATCTCGTTGCTAGATAATGCGTAAATCCCTGAAAGAACAAAGGAGCACTTCAGTGCCAGAAGCACGAAAATCATAACTGAATGGTAAATTCCCAAAGAGAAAACGAAGGTACGTATATAAGAGAAAGAATTGAAAACTGACTAAGAAATCTAGTAGTAGGAGACGTCCGATGAAAATGGCGCACTGGAAGAAGAGTGGGCTTGATAGAGAGTGAGTGAGACGGAAATGGCGATGACCCACTGAAGATTGAAGAAAATGAAGAGAGCATCGCCATGACTGAGCTGGAGATTTCCGCAACACTAAATGACCCTCGTAGTAAGATAAGGAGTGGTTTCACTCGTTGGGCTCCCAACCCCCGTCGCTACGACGTCGTCTTGAGAGGGTAGTTAGAGAAAGGATGACATTCAAGAAATTAAATATACCATATTTTTCGCATTTAACAAAGATATGTTGTCACCTAATAAGAAGGATGAAGGAAGACAAATTTCTTTAAGTCAACAAGACCGACAAATATCTTCATAAATGGATATATTTAGAAATTAAATTCTCGCTTTTTTAGAAAAAAAAAAAAACAGTTATTGCCATCACGATTGAGTGAAATCTAATTTTATAATTTGATAATATTTTTACTCAAATAAAAGTTATATAGGACACCAATTAAACTATATATTGATATAGCCCGTAGGGGTTGGGTTAACTTTGATGTCAAGAGTATTGTCATAATAATATCTAAAATAAAACAGAGTTTTATCTATTATTTTCATCATTTGTTTCATATTTTTTTGTTTTAATCTAGTATTTGAGCTCAATTTATGTTATATTTATTCTTTTCTGTCAGATCCATTAAATACTCCTCTGAAATATTAAAAAGAGGAAAGAGACCATTCTAGAACACAACAAGAAACTGAAACAAATAGATAAGTTAAGACGCTAAAATAATAATAAAACCAAAATAAAATATTAACTTGATATTACAAGTTGCACATTTAAAATTATTGGGCATCAAGCTATACAAAACCAAATAAGGTTCCAATCCGTATGAATCTATATTGCTTCTGCATTGTCTCATACATACTAAGGTTTGTGTTTAGAGGCCAAGAGGCTGAGAGAAATCATTTTTAAATTTGCCTTTCCTGATAATACACCTTCATTGTTACTTTCATGTCAGGTTCTGCTGAAAGATGTTCATAGGGGAAGAAGGAAGGAGAATGTGAGACCATATGAAAAATTTCTATGCATGCGAGGTAACTAGTTCAACCCAGTATGATCAACCTTCGAACTATCTACAGAAGAACATCCTCCCATCATCGTACTGAGGGATGAAAAAGGTCGAAGAACCACGTCTTTATCTCGTATATGTTGATCGATAATGATTGGAAAAAAAAAGAACATTATATGGACTATCAAAATCATTCAACACTAGCCCTCATAGAGGCTGAGGATGATGACTTCATTCGTTTCAACTAAATTACTCTCTTCCTTGGTGTGAAGGCTGTTGAGGCTCTTTCTACCAGTAAGCAGCACCAGAATAACAATTCCGAAGCTCTAAATGTTGCCTTCTGGAGTGAGCACTCCTCTTTCCAGTGTCTCTAAAGATAGGTTTCTGATATCCTTTACAGTAATAAATTTATGAGCAGAATGAATGAGAACAAGAGTAATGGAACAAATATTCATGGCAGCAGAAAATACTAGCTGAACATATAGACACTAATTGAACAAATTAGAATGGCACACAAAACACTTTTTAAGTCAAAGAACTAGGAGTTGAATGTTGAATTAATTTTGAAATATATTAAAATAATGTGGATTGGTATTAATTTATTATTAGCTCAATTATTTTGGTTAATTAATTAATTAAGCAATTAAATTTAGATATATAAACTATGAATGAATTGGATCTAAGTTATTAGTAGGTAATTAGTGATGAATTGGATTACGTATAAGTCTATTGGGTAAGGACCCTAATCTATAGAGGTTTGTCAATAATTATCCTATCGTATTATTGACTGACAGGTAAGAAAAATATTGTATAAGCATATTCTATTTTAAATATGAGTAATTCTAAGTAGTTGAAAAAATGTGGGAAGTTACCATTTTTTTATATAAAATAATTTGAATATTTATTTGTTAATCAGATAAGTATTTCGAACGTGAAATATAACTTCCCCACTTTCTAAGGACCCATAATTTTGGATGATCAAGTATTTCTCTCTTTATCTGAGCTTTCTTTTTTACTTTTACATAAGAAAGACTTGGGCAAAGTTAGTTGTTCACTTTACTAACAAATTATGGTACACTAAGTACTTCACCAAGTAAGTAAAATTTATTGTTGTTGACTAATTCATACATTTCCCATTGTGATATCGAATTTTATTCCATCAATTGGTATCAGAACCTTAGGTTTTATAAATTTTTTTTTTCTCTATATGAGCATTCATATTACATCATCAAAATGAAATGCATAAAATCATGGTGGAATGAAATTCTTGCTTCATCAGTATATATATATATATATATATATATATATTTTACTTGATCATGGCTGAATGAAATGCATAAAACCTGACAATTTTTGTTTCGAAATTACCTTAGGGATTGTGTTATCTGTTAAATTATGAACATAAATGCATCATGAGATTTGAAGTAGAATGGGTCACCATTAACTGTAGGAGTGAAATTTTTGAGCTCAAAATACTCTGAAATCATACCCTTTTGATCGAAACTAGGTTGGGGGTTTTACTCCTTGAGAAATTTCAAACAAAACAACATATATTTCGAAGCCTGAAACTAGCGAAAGAACATCCTCCATAGAAGAGCAACCTAATGGAAAAACCTAAGCTTTCGAACCAAATTTCTCCTAAATGATGCAAGTTTTGTGAAATTAATATAGGGGTCTTGTAAATCGTCAAACAACGATTAAAATAACACCAATTTTGTCCCCTGAAACACTGTATTTTAACGGGTTGAGTTTAGGTTAGGAAATAGGTCGAGTCGACTCGACAGAAGGTTGAAGATGATGCGTGTGAGAGACATCAGCAAGTGGTGGCACGTGTGACTCACACTCTAGTCATCTGAACCTGAAACTTCTACAGTTTTACTCCACATGCCTTGTTCTAATTTCTAGTGACTTTTTTAGAATTTTCTAAGCCTTGGAAATAAGAGTTTTGAAATTTCTAAAAAATTTAAGACCTTAAAATAGTATGTAACTAAAGTGTTTTAACTTAAAAAATTTTTATACTAACTAGACATAGTGAATAATAAAATACTCAACTCACTCTCCCTGATTATGTCTGAATAAATTAAATAAATTTATTTTTCATAATAAATTAATTTTAACTCCTATTGTGAATTATGAAATTAATTTATGAATAATAAAAATCCAATTGGTATTATAATTATTGGTATATACCCTTAAATAATTATTAAGGGTAAAATTAGTCACTAAGTAAGGTCTAGAGAGTTTTATTTATATTAACAATGGACATGCCCTGTCGGTATGACATTGCTAATATAATATTGTGAATTACACTTATTTATAACTTGTTAGCAGTATTTTAATTAATTTTTTTTATAGTTTCTTGTATCCTATCGATATAGAATCTGTGAATACTTTTTCATGTGATTCTTATCATGAGTTAAATCCAAAATGACATGAATGAGTTTTCTTTGGTTTATTGTGATATGGGACCCTTATGAGGGATTTCAATAAACAAATTTGTATAGAATTGCATAAATTGAGTTTAAAAAGGAAACCTTGTTTAATAATTATGTTTCTTTAACATAATTAATATTTCCTATTTTTTTTCCTTTCTCAGTTTCGACATTCCAACAACTATCTTCAGTGGAAACTCTAAATGGGACAAACTATGACGATTGGAGTGAGTCATTGGACGTGTAATTGACAATTACTAAAGAGGATTTAGCTCTAAGAGTTTCAAGACTAGCAGAGCCCACAGTTAAGTCAAGTACTATTGACAGAACTTACTACAATAGGAGGCATGAGTCAAACAAAATTTTCTTAATAGTTATGAAATTCACCATTAATAAGACCATTAGACAAAGTATTCCTGAGAAGAATACTTTCGTAGAGTATTTAAAGGTTATTGGTGAGAAATTCAAGAAGTTTAAAAAGACTCAAAATGTGTATTATCTTTCAGTGCTTGATAATACACGCTATGATGGAGTCTCCGGTGTACAAGAGCATATGATAAAGCTTATTAACTATTACAATAAGCTGAAGTCATATAATGTAGATTTAGGGGATAGTTACTTGGTCTATAGAGTATTACAGTCTCTCCCTGCTGAATATGGGGTCCTTATTACCACTTATAATTCTCAAGAAGCTGAATGGAACATTGATCAGATGATTTCCATAGTAACTCGTGAGGAAGAATCATTGAAGAAAGCTAGCACTCACACTTACAACATGAATTATATTTCTTAAAATTCAAGTAGTAAGGGTGGTAATGAAAAGCAGAAAGGTAGGAAGCAAGATAATAGAGCTAGTGGCAAGAAATTTTTTGGACCCAAGAAGAATGGAAAGCATCATAAGGGTTAAAAGAAGAAATCATTTAAAGGTGATTGCCATTACTGTAAAAGCCCTAGTCACAAGATATCAGATTGCTTCGAATTGAAGAATAAGCACGAGCAAGAAGGTACTCCAACTGAAATTGTCATTTTAGGTCTTGTATGCCCCCTAGCTCTAGTATATTTTGAGTCCAACAATTTTGAAACTTCTCTTGATTCTTGGTGGTTGAATTCTGGTGCAACTATTCATGTGACAAGTTCCTTACAAGGACTCATAAACAAGAGAATGCCAAGTGAGAAAGAAAGAACCATTCTTGGAGTATAAGGAAGCTCGGCAACAATTGATAGCATTAAAACTATTTCTTTAAATTTAGAATCTAGGCATTGTTTGGTGTTAAATGATGTTGGTTATGTATCCTCTTCTAGGAGGAATTTGATTTCTAGTTCTATATTGGATAGAAATGGCTATTCATTCTGGCAAGGAAATGGAAAGATTGATATTTTCTTTAATTCAATTATGGTTAAATCTGCTTCATTGTTAAATGGTGTATATTGCTTAAATATTACTGCTTGTCCAAATTTGTCCCATAGTGTACCTATTAATGTTGCAATAAGGCATAAACGTCAAAGATTTGATGAAAGTTTCTCTATGTTGTAACATCGACATTTGGGCCATATATCTAGAGAGATATTAAAGAGAATGGTCAAACATGACATATTATGGGAGTTGGATTTCTCTAATTTGGAGATATGTGTGGATTGCATAAAAGGAAAACTTCCCGCTAGGGGTAGGACTAAATGGGCAAATAGGTCTGAGAACATTTTAGACTTAATCCATACATATATACATATATATATATATATGTGGACCTGTTACATCAGTAGCTATAGGTGGATTTAAGTACTTTATCACCTTCATGGATGATTATTCTAGGTATAGGTGGATTCATTTATTACATGAGAAATCTGAATCATTAAATGTTTTCAAGACAGTTAAGGCGACAATTAAGTTAAAGACTGGTAAGTTTATTAAATGTGTGAGATCTGATAAGGGAAGAGAGTTTTATGGCAAATATACTGAAACAGGTAAGAATCCTAGTCCATTTGCCCTGTTTCTGCAAGAACGTGAGATCAAAGCTCAATATATAATGCTAAGCACTCCTCAATAAAATGAAATTGCTGAAAGACGTAAATGTACCTTAATGGATATGGTTAGAAGTATGATTAGCCATTCCTCCCTGCCAAAATTTCTATGGGGTGATCCATTAAAGACTATAGTCTATATTCTAAATTAAGTTCCAAGTAAATTAGTCACAAAGATGCCATATGAATTGTTTTAAGGTAAAAAGCCTAGTTTGAGGCATTTTCAAGTATAGGGATGTAAAACAGAAGTAAGACCATATAATCTCTAACTTAAGAAACTTGATCCAAGAACCATCAATGGATTATTCATTGGATATTGTACTGGATTGAGAGGGAACAGGTTTTATTGTCCTACTTATACTACCAGAGTCATTAAGTCAGATATGACATTTTATTTTTAGGATGATTTAGATAGTGGGAGTAATGTGCCTAGAATAATTAATCTGCATATAAAAGATACCATGTTACCATTGCTTGTTTCATCTTCACAGGCAGTCCTTGGTCACTTTAATCCAAATTAAGTTATTTGGGAAATCTAGTAGATTTTGACATTGAACAACATGCAGAAGATTTGCATAAGGCAATCAATGAATAGAGACAATCCCAAAGAGTTCGCAGGCTTGCCATTTCATATGATTATATAGTCTACTTACACGAATTTGAATTTGATATGGTTGATGGAGCTAACCCTAACTTCTTTAAAGAGGCAATAATAGAGCCTCATTCATCTGAGTGGTTAAATGATATAAATGAAAAGATTGCCTCCATGCATCATAATGATGTTTAGGTACTTATTGAACTACCAGATGGACATAAACCAGATGGTGAAATTAAAAAGTATAAAGTTAGACTTATAGCTAAAGGCTACAATTAGAAAGAGGGCATTGATTATATAGAGATATTCTCTCCTGTATCTACAAAGGATATTCTCAGGGAGGTTATGGCTCTTGTTGCACAATTTGACCTTGAACTTTACTAAATGGACATCAAAACTGCGTTTCTAAATGGAAACTTGCATGAAGATGTATATATGAAGCAACCAGATGGATTTGTAGAATCAAGGAAAGAACATCTTGTTTGTAAGCTAAATAGGTCCATTTATAAACTAAAGTAAGTTTCAAGGCAATTGTATCTAAAATTTGATGAAGTGGTTACTACACTTGAGGGGTGTAATTTTGTAATTCTTGTGCTCTATATAAATGGTATCCTACTAGCTAATAATTTTGTGGGTCTATTGAATGAGACCAAACATATGCTATCGTGCCATTTTGATATGAAAGATCTCGGTGAAGCTTTCTTTATTTTGAGAATCCAGATTCACTGTAATAAATCATGTGGCATTTTAAGTTTGTCTAACATAACCTATATTGATTAAGTGATGAAGAAGTTCAACATGCACTCTTGCGCCCTTTATGTTGCACCTGTACAAAAAGGTGAAACATTATTGAAATCACAATGTCCTCAAAATGATAATGAACGGACTGTAATGGAAGAAATTCAATATTCATCTGCAGTTAGCAGCCTTATGTATACTCAAGTATGCACATATCTAAACATTACTTTTACGATTAGTGTGCTTGGTAGGTACCTGAATGATCCTAGCCACGATCATTGGAGGGTTGCAAAGAAAGTCATAAGGTATCTTCAAGGTATAAAACATCATATATTAACTTTCAAGAAGACTGAATCATTAGAGATTGTGGGCTATTCTGATTCAGACTATGCATCATGCATTGATGATCATAAGCTAACTTTGGGATACATCTTTATGATGTCAGGAGGAGTTGTTTCATGGAAAAGTGATAAACAATCAGTCACATCTACCTTAACTATGGAAGCATAATATATTGCTTGTTATGAGTCTACCTGCCAGGCCATATGGTCGAGAAAATTGATATCTGACATGCATCTTGTTGATTTTATATCAAGACCTCTAACCATATATTGCAATAGTTCATCTACTATTTGCTTTTCTCAAAATTATAGGAATTCCAGTTATACAAAGCACTTTGATGTTAAGCTCATGTTTGTTAGAGAAAAGGTTGTTAAATTTTAGACTTTTTGAATTCACATTTCTAGTGAAAATATGCTTGCAAATCCATTTACCAAGGGCTTACCTGTGAGAGTTTTTAAAAATCATGTATCTAGTGTGAGTATTGTTAAATTTTTATGTACTTTTAGTCTAATAAGAGTTTGAGTTGATTCTAAAAGAACTATTACATTGTAAGATGACATAATAAATGTTAATTCAATGATCCATTCAGTTCAAATATTGACCTCACATTATAATTATATCATTTGTTTCCCTATCGGATTCAATGATATTGTGTTATAATTAAATTAATATCATTTGTTTCCCTATCGGATTCAAGGATATTTCATTATTTTTATTTCTGAACTTTGTGTGGTTTGTATGTATATTTTAGTTGCTTAATTTTAATTGATATTTGTTTAATTAGTTGTCTAATAATCAATTATTACCATCCAAGTGGGAGATTGTTGAATTAATTTTGAAATATATTAAAATAATGTGGATCGGTATTAATTTATTATTAGGTCAATTATTTTGGTTAATCAATTAATTAAGCAATTAAATTTAGATATATAAACTAAGAATGAATTGGTTACAAGTTATTTGTAGGTGATCAGTGATAAGTTGATTACTCACAAGTCCATTAGGTATTAACCCCAACCTGCAGCTCAAGTCTTGTTAATAATTATCCTATCATATAGTTGACTAAAAGGTAAAAAAATTATTCTATAAATATATTCTATTTTAAATCTGAGCAGTTGAGAAAATGTGAGAAGTTACCGTTTTTTCTTTTTAAAATAATTTGAATATTTATTTATTAATCAAATAAGTACTCTGAACATGAAATATAACTTCCCTACTTTCTGAAGACTAAGAAGAATAATTTTAACTTATCAAATATTTCTCTCTCTCTCTCTCTTTCTGAGCTTTCTCTCTAACTTTTACATACAAAATACTTAGGTAAAATAAGTTATTCACTCTATTGACAAATTATAGCTGCACTAGGTGCTTCATCAAGTACATAAAATTTATTATTGTTGACTAATTCATATATCTCCCATTGTAATATAGGATTTTATTCCATCATTGAATTGCCTCAAAACCAATATGTTTAACATAACCAAAACCTAAAAGCTTTGCACTAAAATCTCTGTCAATATGTTTGTTGGCAGTTGAGAATTCTTTATACATAGCCTGCAGCCATAAAGTAGTATATTAGCAATCAGTTGAAACACAATGTCTCCTCATTCTACAATTTTTCAATCCATGTCATGAAAATAATAACACTATCTTGGTGAGATCTATGCTTCACATTTGAATGGGTTCAGACGTGAACAAGATCACATAAAGAAGCTTCGCTTTCACTTAATCTATAAATACTTTATACCAAATTAAGCTAAAATTTCATTACCTGGAAAGGCCCTTCTCCATAAGATAAGCTCATCTCAAAGTTCCTATAATGAGAGTCATTGATAAGTAAATAAGCAATGGCTAAATTCCAAGAAAATGGCAGCAAACTAGAACATCACAATATTGTCATAATCAAAGTATCTTACTCCTTGTTTTATAATTTCTCATGTCATGGATTGAATGATACTCTCTTAATCAATTGGTTATATTGGCAATCATGAATGACTATAATATTGTATGCTTACCAATGACATATATGTTAATTAACTTTATCAATGTTATCAAAATCGCGATTCTAGGTAGGCTCGGAAAGGGGGGTGGACTCGTATCGTAAAATTGTAAGAGTTTACCTACACATGTTATTTAAGCTATTGAACATAACCATATCACATAAAATTTTATACATAGTTCATAATTCATAATATATAAAATATAAAGTTCAATAAACTCTGTAATCTATATCCATAATCCATAATATATAATCCAAATCAATATACAAAGTTCAATAAACCCTATAATTCATATGTCATAATCCATAATCCATAAGATATAATCCATCACACATAATACATAATAATCATTCAATTAACATAACAAACTCTCAATATAAATTCAATAAAAATCATCAATCCCACGGCTATCATCACTACCAGAATCTTGATCATCTCCTATATAACCTCCACCTATCTCATTCTCATTCTCACCATTATTATCTTCTTCTTCATCTTGGAAGTCATCATCAAAATCCATATTGTTAAATTGTTCACTAGTATTAGTACCACCAACATTAGCATCAAGTTGAACAACCAAATCACTAATTTCTATTGCCGCTGAAAAAGGATTAACTTGAATGGGTTCAAGAACCTCATCATCTGCCTCCACATCATCTTCATTTCCCATCTCCTTAGTTATCCATTCATCATCAAAATGAATATCATCAAAATCATAAACATGAGTTCTTTTAGTTTGCTTATTTTTTAACTTCAAATTGCACATCACAAATGTCAATTCATTCATCTTCTTTTGGTGTAGGCGATTTCTTTTCATGGTATGAATCTAAACAAAATAAATAATGTTGATAAGTATTCTAACCCCTAAAAAAATTAAAATGAACATAAAGAAAGAAAGCAATTTATAATTTCACAATTACTTACCCTTTCAAAAGCACTTCAATTACGTTCACATCTAAAAGAGTTGCAGCATAAGCTAAGAATGCGAATTGCCAATCTTTTAAGTTCTAGGCATCTATCTCCATAGGCTTCCCAAAATTCTACTGGGGCCAACTATGTTCTTAATGTCTGTGCAGAACCACAACTAAACATGCCCTTTGCGAAATGGAATTCGACCAATTGGAACTCAATTTTGTCTCTTTCTCCCTTATCTTCAACTAGTCTTGCTACACATTCATATAGCTGTTGCTTAACCGTATAATCAGCTTGGAAGTCAGTGTTGAAGTGAAAATGAGAATTAAGGTAATACGTAGCTGCATGTAAAGGCCTATGCAATTGAGCATCCCACCTTTTGTCAATTATGTTCAATACAGGCTCATAGCTGTAGTAATCAACAAACAATCAAGCCAAAATATATTAAAGATAAAGACACTAATATAAGGTATATTTGTTTGTATTTAACTCCTTGAAACATTATTAAAGTTTATCTTAATTTTTGCCTTTGCACTTTCCATTGCTTCATATATGAATCCCATGGCTAGTTTTTCCTCTGAATCCACTAAGCGAAGAACTTTAATGAGAGGAGCAACAGCTTTAAGGCAAGTAATCATATTCCTCCATAACCTGTTATCCATAACACTTCTTGCCACTTCTTTCCCATCCTTGGTAGCAGAAAATTTGCTATCTTTACATTCTTTAGAATTAAATAGATTTATCAATGCCACTTTGTAGTCATTAAGACAACCTAATGTCAAATAAGCAGTGGCAAAACGAGTCACAGCTGGCCTAATTAAGTCTTTCCCTGTTGTGAATTTTCTTAACATATTGATAAACATTGATCTTGCATAAATGTAAGTTGTAATTCTTCTGCCCTTACTTATGGTTTCTTTATGCAACTCTATTTTCTTTTCTAAATCCTCCAACATCAAATCAATGCAATGAGCTGCACATGGTATCCAATACAGGTGTTTTCTTTTCTCCATCAATTTTTGTCCAGCTACCTTGTAATTTGCAGCATTATCAGTTATTATTTGCACCACATTCTCCTCTCCCACTTTCTCAATAACATCATCAAGCATCTCAAACACTTTGTCAATAGTTTTAGAAGTATGAGAAGTGTTTAGTGAATCCCTTTAGGACTATTGACTAAAAAATTACAAATGGAATGCCTCTTATTATCCGTCCACCCATCAGACATAATGGAACAACCCATCTTTTTCCATTCTTGTTGAAACTCTTCAAGCATAACATGTGTGTTCTTAACTTCCATATTCAAGTATTTTTCTCTAATCTCATGATAGGATGGAAGCTTAAACCCTTGGCCATATCTTCTAATAATCTCACACATCTTAATAAACTCAGGATTTTTTACACAATTAAAGGGAATGACACTTGTGAAAAAAAAAACAAGCTACATGTTGGCAAGCCTTTTTCCTAATATCTTTCTTGAACATGTGATTAATGGTAGATTGTGAGCTACCTTGGCCACTGCTGTGTTTTTTAGGAGCTCTCAATAAATTTAAAAAGTCTTGGGCATTAACATGTCCTTGAGTGCCCAGAGTTTCCTCCTCACCAACATCAACTCATTGTTTTTTCCTTTTAGATGATGCACATTTGGATTCAATAACATGTAACATTTGTGCCTTAACATTATCCGGAACACTAACACATGGTTCAACATCTATTCTTGTGCCAGCTAAATGATGTTTAAATCTATAGACTCCTCCACTATAAACTTTGTCACAATAACTACGTTGAACTTTTTTACCATCCCCACTAACATCCTTCTCATGTTTCCACCCTATATCAGATCTATTACCAGGAAAATTCTTCATTCAACAGCTACATTTTTTCCAATAGGGGCTGATGGAGCACTTACACTTAAAGACATATTTTCTTTGATGTATTACAAAAAAACAATATATAAGTTTATATCAGCTAAAGAGAAATCCAATGAAGCTAACCAAAGCAAAGATGAATAAATGTAGAAAATAAATTCAAAGATAACACAATAAGTCTTATAATTTGTTCAAAATAATAATAGCTAACCAACCATATTATATCTCATTCCAACATAATAACAGTTTTAAAATTTATTCAAGCTCATTTCTCTAGCAGCATTTATATCCCTGTTATACACTCCAAGAGCACTGCCATTACCTACTTTCTTCTAATATAGTTCTAATATAACCAACAAATTATATCATTATAGAATTGTGATTAGATACAAAATTGTGATTAGAGATAAATAACTGGATGCTACATTACATATATAGGTCATCATCAGTTGGATAACAGGATGCAAAAAAAAAAAAAATATATATATATATATATATATAGTAGAGTAGCCTCCCATCAGTTCTGTAAGCTACATTTTTGTTTCTTTCGGTTACAAATTTGCTTTTGGTTACCCTGTAACGTGCAACAGAGGAAGAAAACCATGTCACCTGAACCAGAGGAAGAAATTGCGAGCAGAGAGGAGAACACAGCAGCAAGCACCGAGTACCAAGCAGTGAGCATCGAGTACCAAGCACCAAGTACCAAGCAGTGAGCACTGACCACCGAGCAACCAGCAGCGAGGACCGACCACCGAGCAACCAACAACGAGCAACGACCACCAAGCAGTGAGCAGTCAATTGAGAGGAGCAGATTAGCAAAACCAGCCACCGAGAAACGAGCACCAAGCACCGAACAGTGAGTAGCGAATTGAGAGGAGCCACACTGACCACTGAGCACCGACAACCAAACTGAGAGGAGCAAGAGATAACAGAGGGAAAGTTGCAACTGAGACCAATACAACAACTGAGACTAGCAAAGAAAACTGGTGATAGTGCAGGCACAGTGAATCGAGACCACCAACAATGAGAGATCGACGAGAAGTTGAGAACAGAGGACTTAAGGCTCGATGAACTGATGAGGCGAAGAAACACGAAAGCAACTTTGATTCTATAACGTGAAGGAAGCTTTCAGTTTGGGTGATTCACAGATACTACGTTGAAGTTGGGCAATACTGGAGCAGGCTATTTATAGTATAATGTTGGGCTTTAACACTACTGGTCGCTAATAAGCTTATCCTGATACCATTTTTTTTTTTTGGGCTGTAAAAAGGGTGGTTGAGCTAACTCATTTGACTCGGTCAAACTTGTCAATTTTACTGAGTCAGTGGCGAGTTTGATCAAGTCAGTCCTGATTCTGATTCTAATTGCGATTTAACATGAAATTGCCATTTATGATCATAAAATTGGCGATTCTATTAAGTTAAATCGCGAGTTTGGCAACATTGGACTTTATATGCTTACTATGTCATTGGTTGCATAAGTGTTTGATAAATTGAATACATTGTAATCTATATTACATGCAAATCATGTTTGAACTATTTTTAATTTTCTTAAAAGCTTGCCCGAAGCTCACAAAACTTTGAAAAAAAGATTTGTATGATCTCTCTCTCTTTTTAATTAATGAATTAAAAATTCAAGGTTTTCTATTTAGTTTTTAAGTTTCGTAGTTTGAAAGTTTTGATATTAAATTCAATAAAGTTTGAAAATATAAAAATTTTATTGAAAGTGATAGTGTGAATAGAAACATTATTTTCAAATGGCACTTTTTTCATGGTTATTACTCTTAAATGATTGAAAATTTTCTTCTTTTAAAATAGAAAAAGAAATTACAAAAATATCTTTTTTTAGATAGGTGACATGAGATAAGATGATAAAGAATAAAATGATTAGAATAAGCTAAATTGTTGTTCCAAAATTGATATTTGGATAAAATATAATAAAATGACTTCTTGTCATCTAGAAGTCAATTTTTGTTAACCCTACCATGTAAAACTTACATTATTTTATAAAAGTAACATTGAAAAAAAAAAATCATAAGTCATTTCACTTTTTAAACAATGATTTAAGGAATTCCTTTCTTTGTCTGATTAAAACTCTCAATTAATGGAACAGTCCATGGCCTTTCATTCTACTCATTTTATTCTATTATTAGTTATTTTATTCTATTATCACCTAAATGCCTAAACATATAGAATACATCAAACTTGCTAAACAAATAATAAGGAGAGAAAATAAAAGGAAACAACCATAAATATGTAGCCAGAAAATTTATTAAATAGACTTGAATAGTTAAAAAGCAAAAGAGAAAAGAAAATGAAACAACATTTTACCTCTATTTTTTACACTCAAAATATGCGTAAGTCAATAGAAATTCATCCAAAAAAGTGTAAATTGAATTCTAAAATATGAAAAAATTGTTACATTTTTTTTTCTTGACACAATAATAGATTACAAGAAGTCAATAAAAACTCGACAAAGTATTTCTTGCTAACTCAACTTAAACATAAAAAACGTGGCTGGTCAGATTAAGTATAAATAGATATACAAGTCCTTAGATTTAGATATAAGTTGCACTATAATAACATACATACCTATATTTGACCCAAAAAATTTTTTAATTGAACTCAATTGAAAGATTTTCTATAAGCACTTAAAAATTTCTCATACACATTTCCGGGAATCTCTGCATTAAATATCCGAAATTTTTATAAAAAAGTAATAATTTATTGCAATAATAAATATGTAACTTTAGATTAGCTGTAGAAAAATTGAAGAGTTCCTGCTGCATCCCTGTGCCAACCCTTGGGTATAATGGCGTAGGAACAAACAACCATCCTAAACCCTAAACCTTCCCATGCTATCCCAATAATTCTCAAACTCATATAATAACAAAGAAGCAACTATTACTGCTATGCAAAGACCTCTTAAATTCACAAATTTTGCCCTCTTATATCTCTTCATCAATAAAGCAATCATAAAGCCCACAGAAGCAAGAATTAGAATAACTCCCTTTTGATATTTCCTCCAAAGAGGTTGAACAACAAATGCCAGAAACCACACCACGCAAAACCCAATACGAATCAGATCCTGCAATCATTCACACACGGTTTCACCCACAAGAGGCTTGAAATTCAAGCTAAACAGCATATATAAGTGAAGTATCTACTGATTCAATGAATATTAATTATTAATTAACCTTCGGGTGTTTACTAATCGATCCTCGCTTTCCGGAAATGGATCGGTTGTTCGTGGTGATCCGGGTGCGAAATTTCTGGATCGCGTTGACGACTCTGGTTCGGAAGAACCCTAGGCGCGATTGCAGAGCAAGTGGCGTCGGGCGATGGGAATTGAGTCTGAAGATGAAGAATTTACGAAGCTTGAGGATGATGGAGAAGCGATGGAGGGTCCAATTGGGTCCGAAACTGGTAGATCTGAATCTGAAGTTGAAGTTGAAGTTGTTGGCCTTCGCTTGAATGCTTATCCTCCATGAAGATTGCTGGTTCTGGCTTTGCATTTCAAAACGACGACGGCAGAGAGCGTAACGGTGTTCCTTCTAACCCAAATATCACTGCGAATATCATTGTGGCTTCGAGCTAACCTAGCCGTTGGGGCTTCCATATTGAAAAGATATTTGGCTGTTACTGTATATTTAGTATACCTTTAATAATATATTTTTTTAATGGTCTCAATTTTTTTAATAATTTTATTAAAATTATTATACCAATTCAATAACAGAATTATCTAATATATTTTTTTAGAACAACAAATTTGAACTGCAAAAAGTAATAGCTCTCAAGTTGTAGTGGGCATCTTTTGAAACTTCCAATTGGTTTAGTTGTCAAATGAGAATTTCTTTACAACCAATGTTTGATTTGGCGTTCATAATCATTTTTCTCATCTAAACCACTATTTTCGTATAATCATAAAAAAAAAAATGTTTTTACGTGAATTGCAAATTTCAATTTTTAATAAAAGTTTTTAAACATATTACATTTGACTAAAATTCAAATATACATAATCACATTGATTTAAAATTAGGCTAAATTACACAAGACTCTCCTAAATTTTAAGTCTTGTGCAAATAATCCCATGAGGTTCAAAACTTGATTATAAACCTCCAAAACTTGAGATTAGTTATTTAATTATTTTACTAAGAAAAATATCATAAATAGGGAGGAATATTTGAGCATGACTCCAAAGTTTAAAAAAATTATATGTACTTAACTCAAAGTTGACGAGAGTTATTTGCACAAAAAGTCAAACTTCAAAGGGGTCTATCTATCTACATATATTTAAAAGTTTATGTGGGTTCGTTGTCAAGTTTAATTTTGAGGGTCAAGGGAATTATTTGTACAACCTTTAAATTAAGGTTGTCTCCCTCTAATCTAAACACATACAAAAGTATAATTTTGAAGTATGATATATTTTTATGAATTATAGTTTAATTATAAAACCAATATATGAACTTTAGGATATAAAAAAGTATTATTATAGATTTTAAAATTCAACGAAATACTTCTTGAATTGTTTTGGGCCAAATACTCCTTGAATATTAAGTACACTGTTTTCATAACAAAAAAATTGGTATATATTTATTGTTAAGTTAACATAAAGTTTAAAATATAACAATAGAACATATGAACTTTAAAATTTAAGAAATTACTCTTAGAATATTAAGTATATTATTCTAGTAATATTATTTTGTTATATTTTAAAATTTGTATCATTATTTTGTTATGTTTAAGTATCAACATTGTAATTACAAAATAATTCACGAAGAGTGATATATTTCTTTAAAAGAAAAGAGTTGAAAGAAATTGCAAGGAATAAGGCAAAAAAATTTACATTATAGAGTTTCATGTTAGAATATTTTTAATATTATATGGATTAGCATTAATTATTTTATTAGATTAGTACCTTATTAATTCTAATTAGGCAATTAATGTTATAATTTATAAACTGAGAATGGATTGGGTTTTATTTTAATATGTGTAGATAATCAGTGATGGGTTCGATTATTCATAAACCCGCTGGGTAGAAACCCAACTCACAGCCCAAGAGCATTAGTAATCATCCCGTCAGATTACTAATCCAAGATTGTTATCCAGAGAGAGATTTTATGGGCTTAATTTAAATTTAAACTTGTTTTAAAGATTCTGGAGGATTTTACTGAATAATATTGATTAATTATTTAAAGATTCTGGAGGATTTTACTTAATAATATTGATTAATTATATTATTTAATAAAATCCTATAAATAACACACTGAAGCCCTAATTTGATACATATATATTAAATTTGTCACTCTCTCTCTCTGCGTCAAAACACTCTGAGAAACGCTCTTGGGCATTGTGGGTTGAACTTGTTTGTGGGTTGAACTTGTTAGACTCAACCAATACTCATATCAATAATGTCGTCTTCATCAGGTCAGATTGTTAATTTATTTATTCTCCCAATTTGTGATCATGTTTAATTACATGTTCTAATTCCGCTTTCAAATGGTATCAAGATCAAACCAAAAGTTAAGTGAATTAAATGTTTTATCATTGTCTTTATTACATACTAATTAAGGAGTAATGCTAATTCACAACCTTTTTCCTTTCTTAATTTTCTTATCTAACTCTTCCTTCTTTTCGTAACTTGAATGAACTTGAACTGTTTTATCATTCTCAGTATTCCATTCTAATTATGGTTTGAATCAAACAAGCCATGCATGCACCTCGATTGCCAGCTAGCTATATGATTTCAGAGAAACGTAAATTTTTTTTAAATGCACCTGAAGTTTCATGTCATCTATATTATTCATTAAAATTGAATGAAGTGTATATATAATGCTGTTGCGACTTAGAAGAATTTAGTAATAAAATAAAATTATATATATATATATATATATATATATATATGATTTAAAACTCTAAATATAACTAAATAACTAAATAATATCATCTCCAAAAGCATTTAAGTTTAAACTATGGTTTTGGATGTGAAAGGGTTAAGTATCAAGATAGGGGTCTTCCATAATTTAGATATGAATTTTTTAACAATGAAGGAAACATTAAAAAAAAAAAATTATTTTGAGGGAAAGTTTTCATGACATTACATTGCTAGTATTACTGTTTTAATATATTATATAGATTTTATGCATTAATTTGAGAATTCTTTTTATGTGTAAGTAGCATTTTACATTGAGATCAAAAGCTTTTAATTTTTACATTAGTAATGAGGAGGGGAATAAATGTATCATACAGTTATTTACAAATGAATGGTTGAAATTAGGAGTGAAAATTAGTTGTTGAGAAAATAATGAGACATTTAATTAAAAGGATAAAATATTTTGTGTACTTATAATTTTGAGTACACTAGTATACTTAATTATAATATGTTTACATAATTTTAATAATATTACTTTTTGGAGTTAATATTTAAAATAATAAAATTATATAAATTAATATGAATATATTAGTATATTCAAAATTGTGAGTGTATCAAAAATGATACTGAGACTTAATTATCAAATTTTTTAACAAATGAATATAATAAACTTATAATTTCTACACCTTAGTATTACAAAATTAAATATTTTAACTTTTTTTGTAAATATTATATTTTTATTAAAAAAAAACTTGACAATAAAAAAATTGTGTCACGATCTAGTTCATTAATTAAAATGTCACACACGGAAAGATAAGTCATTTTAATAGATGGATGTAGGACCAGTACATCATAAACACTCGCTAGAATGTTCTTTTCTAATCTTTCATAAAATCTAAAGAGAGAAGTGAAAAGAAGAATGAGTGTAAAGAGAAAACTAAATCTCAAATAGACTCCTACTTCTTATATTATCCTCTCTAAAGATTGACAAAATATTTACGAAAAAAAAAAAAACTAAGAATTCCTCGTGCATGAGCCACACATCTCTGGGTGAACCAGCTCTTTATTTTCCACTGCTACTACTGAAACACTACATATCAAGGACGTAGTTCACCAAACCAACTCCATCATGCAACACTGCAAGCTGCTCACTTAATCCTGCAAAATTTATGAGTGACGTGTGAAATTCAATCCAGTGTCTAAATTAATATATACATGAATATTCTTGTGTATAAGGCAAACATGTAAATCTGCTTTCTAATTTTTTAAATATTAAATCAAACACATTATAAATTATATTTTAGTCTTTTATAAAAAGAGATATTTTTTATTTTAATTTAATATAAAATTGCCTTCTTATTTTGATCCAAGGATAGATCTTGGGAGAGACCAATAATTTATGAATTTTTAAAATTTTAATTTTTATATGTCATATTATTTTAAATTTTTAATTTATTCTTTAATTAATAAGAACTCCTTGAGTGTTAAGAATTCTTTTTTCTTAATTTAAATCTTTGGTTCAAAAACGTTTGTTCTTTTAAAATCAAATCTTTTATCCATACATAATTCACAAAATAAGACAAATTCTTAATTTAGTCTCTCCATGTTCAATTTAATCTCCAAAAATAAGATAGTTAGAATTATGTAACGAATTAAATTGAAAAAATAAGTATACGAAGATATAAATTAAAAGATACTGTGAATTATAGAAACAGTGAGTTCCTTTTTGAAAAATATATGGAGTTTAAAGTAGAAGGGATGTCCTACTTGTTGCAGTCGATGGAAGTGGTAATTTTGTAGGGAAGGTTAACCCCGCACTTGCCCGGAAGGCCGGCGAGGAGGACCGGTTTGAGGGAACGGATGCTCTGAGTGAGGGACTTGATGCAGCGGCAAGCAGCCTGACGGTCGGGGGTAGTACTGGCTTGGGCGTTTAGGTTTCTGATGCCGGAGCAACACGCTGGAGGCAGAGGACCGCGACCACTCACATACGCCACGCATGGCGCCAAGTTCGACACCACTTGGCCACATGTTATGGCACTCTGGACCAGTGGTGCACCCAGAAGGCACATGGTCAGAGCCAAGCAAGCCACCTTGAGCGCCACTGAGCTAGCCATGATCGACGATGTGTATGATAGGGTTTATCAGAAAAGCACAGTACTGGAGAGAAGGCTTGAGTGAGTATGGAGGTGTTGTGTGGAGTGGTTATTTATATTGAAGATGGAGGCTCTGTTTGTACCATAATTCCTCGGTCCCATAATTATAGCGGTGGCTCTTGAACTAGGTGGATGTTGGCTATTATTTAATGCATCAATTTCAACAAAAATCATTCGATTATAATTTGACATTTACACCAAGTGAATTTTGATGAAAAAAGAATGGGAGATATAAAAAAAAAAAAAAAAAACTTTTTGATGTTAAAATTTGAAAATAAAAAAGAAAATGAAGTTGTAAAATTTATTTAATGTAGTAAAAATAATAATAATAGGATAAAAAGATTAAAATATTTTTACATGAAAAAATTAATTAATATATTTAAAAATTATTTTTAATGTAGTTTTAGTAAAATATATTAAATTATTTATAATAAATATCAATAAATAATTTTTTTAAGTGAAAAAGGGTTTTTTAACTAAGAGAAATAGTTGACTACTACAACGTATTTCACTATCTTTCTACTAGTCCTTCTCCCATCATTCCTCCCCTCTATGATGGCTAAAACACATGATTGGTGATGCAATATTACTGAATATATATATTGTAAATATCTCATATAATCAATAATTTTAATTAGAGTTCAATTAACTTTTATAATCTAAAAATATATATAAGTCTTTTATCTTTAAATTAAATTATAAATATATTCTTTATTTAATTCCTTTCGATATCTCTGTACCCTCACTCAAGGATAACCACACATCTCTGGGTTGATCCACTTCTGTACTTTTCATTACCGTTGCTGCACCACAACTACTTATTAATTCTGACGTAGACCAGGGGTGAGATTCAATTAGGGTTATATAATTTAAATCTTCGATAAATATGATTTGTACGTAAATTTAATTTTGATCATAGGTGAATTTGTATTTCCGTGATATTATATGCAAAATTCTTTATACCATCAAAGAGTTCATTTAACTCTCTTGAATGCCATATTAAACCCGTGACTCTAAAGTTGCTCGCTGCAAAATTAATGGAAGTGAGAAAGTGAAATTTGAAATTAGCGTCATAATCAATCAATGATCCAATATAAAATACTATATCATAATTTTGACATAGTAGTTTAAAATTATCATAAAAAATTTACAAGTAGTACTTCATATTAAACAAACTTGCAAGACTCAAATATTTACTGAAACGTTTTTTACCAATAAATAGGTGGATGAGTATTTTTGTGATTAAAATTTTTTAAAAAGGAATCTGCTACATCTTATATACTCATGGAAACACCAAAAGAATTTAGTTAAATATTATATATATATATATGCTAACAAAATTAAGTGCATATTAATGGGATCTTTAAGATATGAAAATGATTTTTGTTGTGCAAACTGCAAAATAAAAATAATAGTTTTAAAAAGATAAAAGAATTTTTAAAAAATGAGCTCTGTTGCCGACATATAACACTATTAAATATAGGTGCACCCACAGGTAGAGCCAGGACCCAAATGTAGTAGGGTGCGAAATTTTCAAAATTTTTTTTATATTTTATTTTGAAAAATTATATTTTTTAAATAAACTTCTTTCATTTAAACTTTTAAATTAAACTAAATAAAGTTAATTTATTAGCAATATCTTAATTTTTTTTCTTATATTATAAGGTAACTTTAAAATATTGTATTATATATTACTTTCTATTTTAATACTAATTTCACAATCTAAATATCTATAAAAATATTTATATTTACGCATTACTTAGCGTAACAAAGATATACGAAACAAAATATACTATTATTAGATAACATCATGATAATTCAATAAATAATTAAAAATAATATTTTGAAGGAAGTAAATAAGTTTATCAAATAAAGAATTAAAATTCATAACTGTCATTATAAAAAAAATTTATAGTAGATTATAAATATTATTTTATCTATCAACATTTCAAAAATTTGTTTGAGCATTTATAGGGATAATTGTTTGAGGTCTAATTAAAAATAATATATTAAAATTTAAATTTAATTATATTCTGCTTAATTATTGTAAAATTACAATTTACAAAAAATTTATTAAATATTTACACAAAAATTAAATATAAAATTGTATACATAATATGTATGTGAGTCTAATGTATTCAAATTAATGTGTCAAATAACAAAACAAAATAACATGATCTAATCATTAACTTCAATAATTTTAGGTTCAAAAAATCAAATATATAGAAGAAAACTTAAAATTTAATATCATATATATATATATATATATATATATATATATATATATATAATTACTCCACCACTGGGTGCACCCATCAGAGCCAAACAGGTGCACCTTCACTAGTGGGCTAGCCATGAATATGATACGGATTTAGTATGAACGTAGCTATTTTATCATAGTATGAATTTGAGTCTACACTCTACATTATATAATTATATAAATCTAATAATTTATAATTAAAAATTTTTATTTTAATAATTTTTAAAATTTAAAATCAATAATGTTTTAAAATTTTAATCAGGTACCAACATTCTAAAAATTTAATTTCAAAAATTCACACATGTCATATATTTTGTAATAATTATTTTTGGAAGAAAAGAAGTGGGACAAAATAATAAAAAATTAAATAAAAGAACACACAATTCAATGTAAGGCGGCGACCTGATAACTTAAAAACATGGAAGTTGGAAATCATATGTCTTTGTATATACACGGAGGCCCTCCTCGTACAAGAACTACTCCAACAAAAGGTGAAGCCAGCAAGCAAATGGGCAGTTGATTATTTATTATCCTGTACTTCTATTATAAAGTAAATCGCCTTCATTTTTTTAAAATTTTTTTTAACGGAACTGAAATCATGAATTAAACGAAACGTTTAGTGTGTTACTATTATCTCAAACATTGTAGTTAAGATGATTGATAGAAAGCTTAGCATATGAGTCTAAGAGTTTAATAATTTACTAATTCACTCTAGAGTAAGATTTTTTCTAAAAATAAAAAGCTCTTGGTACTCCTAGACAATTAAGCCAAAATTTGACACATTTTGGTCATCAGAGAAAATGATAGATATGAGAACTTGTGAATCAGTTTTAATAACTCATGAATGAGTTCAGATAATATCCATTCAAGTGCATGTTTAGAAGCAATGACCTCAATTAGCGAGGGAGACCAAACATCTTCATAATAACTCATAGCAACTCAAATGAGCTCATCATTTCTATCTCTACACACATAGCTAAATCTCAACCTCCTTTTATTTTTTAAAATAGCCCCATCCATCATGCACGTCCAACCTTTGTTATGTTCATACATCGCAAGTGTCTACGTCAACTATTGTTCATTAGGTGCTGGCTCTCCATTTGTAACTTGACTCAAATCATTTATGAAACCTCATACCTTCACGAGAATCACACGGTGACTAGATGGACTATTTTGCCACACTGCCTTATTTCTGATGCTCCCTATCATCCAGATCATGCGATAGAAAAATTCTTGGTCATCATCTATAAGGTAGGGGGATTTCCATCACTAATAATTTGCCCCTATTCGTTCCTACAATTCTTGATGGCATGACAATTTAACATGGCATGATCCCAGTGTTTCACCTCACCACAAAAACACAATTCACCTGAACACAAACTCCTCTCAGCATCAGTCTCGAATTTACAGGAATTACATCCTTATAGGCTTGCCAGATGAAATTCTTCACCTTGGGCAGAACATCAAGCTTCCATAGAGCATCCTGTGGAAATGAGGCATCAAAAGCCCATTCTGCTTCGACATCTTGTATCGCTAAGTAGTATGTTGACTTCATAGTGAATAAACATTTTCTATAATAGTGCCAAATCCTAGCGTCCACCCTTTTTATTTAGGCAAATTGGTATTCTTAAGATTGCCTATACATCCTCCCTGGTAAACAATGTATTTAATTTGTTGACATCCTAATGGCGGCTATCCTATTGGAAAAGATCAGCAACTTTCAATAATGGATTTCCTTGTTCAATCTACTTTGGTAAAAAATTGCTCACCCTATGAATTTATAGGTCCATTCATACATGTATACTCTCACCATTTCCCACATGCCATCTTGTCCCCTGCTTCAACTAAGGTAGGGAAAACATCACACTTCTCCAAGTGAAACTCGAATTAGACTTTAATCGAGCGGACCTGAAATCCCTATCTGGGAAATATTTATTTTTTAGAGCCCAATATGCAAGAGGATGGGTGGAATTAGACAACCTCTAACCTTATTTTCCCAAAATAGGTTTATTAAAAGAATGCAAGCTTCTGACTCTCAGACCACCATTGCATTTACATTCTATCCCATGTAAGCCACTTAATACTTCTACCATGGTTATTTCCTAATCAAAACAAGTTCATCATTTATTGGAGCTCCTCACATAGGAAAGTGGGTAAAAGAAATACATTCATATAGTAGTATACTTGCTTGAGCTATTGATTTTAGCAACATTCTTTCTCAACATGCGAGAGAAATTTATTCTTCCAATTTTGAAGCTTCCTCTATAGTCTCTCTCTCATAAATCCAAAGATGGATTTTTTGCTCCTCCCAACTAAAGACGGAAGTCCCAAATATCTTCTATAGTCAAGGAGAGAGTGAACACCGACAATGTTGCATAGTTCTTCTCTTATACCTCTCCTAATGTTTGGACTGAAAAAGATGCCTAACTTTTGATAGTTTATAGATTGCCTCGAACCCATTTTATAAGTATTTAAGACATCTCTCAATCTCATACAATTGCGGGTAGTGACTTTATAGAAGAAAAGAGAATCATCTAATAAAAAAAGATGGGACACTCTAAGTCCCCTTATACTAGCTCTGCATCATGAATTTTTCCTTCTCTTTATACTTTATTTAGGATATCACTTAGCCCTTCAGCACAGATAATAAATAGATAAGGGCTTAACAAATCCCCCTATCTTAAACATATGTTAGGAATAATAGGTCCCACCAGTTTATCATTGTATAGATAAGAGTATCTAACATTTGTTACACATTGTCTCATCCAATTTACCTAGACGGCATCAAAACCTAGTGGTTGCATAATTTTAAAAAAAAGTCCAATCTACTCTATCATATGCCTTGCCCACATTTGTTTTCTAAGCTAACAAACCCTTCTTTCCTCTACTCTATTCGTCTCATAGTATGGATGAGCTCAAAGGCTACTAGTACATTATTCATTATTAGTCTTCCTGAAACAAGAGCTTACTAGTGTTAAAAAATAAGAAAATACCAAATCGATCACTCACTTTTACACTTTTTGATAATTGGAATATAAATTAGTTGTGACAAATTAACTTATTAAAATTCACATTTTATGCAAAATTAGTCATTCATTAATCCAAATGAAGAGATTAATTTGTACAAATTTAAATTTGTGATGGACTAATTTGTCATAGTTAATTTGTGAAGAATTAAATTGTTACAAAATATTAAAATGGAGAACCAATTTTATACTATTCTCCTTGTTAAATTATACTATCTATATATATATACACACACACACACATATATATAAGTTAAACAAATTTTAATTTATTTTTTATAAAACACTCAAGTTTTTATGCAAAATAACACTGTAATTTTACTACTATCTTAAGTTGATTTTAAACACTAGTATTATGACAAAAAAGACATTAACTACTTCCATTATTAGAAAAAAAATGCATATTTTATTATAAAAAGATAACTATATTAATAATTATAAATAAATTTTGATAAACTATTATTTAAAAAGTAACGTAATATCAAATATAGTTTAATCAAATTTAAGAAAAAACGAGTGACATTTATTCCTTTATCACATTTTCAAAATTAAAAGTATGAAAACAATTTTTCTCATATTGCCTTTAACTTTTTCGCTAATTTTTTTTTCTTCCCATTAATTTCTAGTAAATTCTTTAGTTCAATTATATAAAATTAGTTATACTGATGCAATTACTACATGTCGTACTAAGAGAAAGACACGTGGTAATAATGTGTCATATTATGCTAACTGTATAATAACCTAAATTAACTTATTGTATTTATATTTTGACCATATTATTTTTAAATTTTGTATATGAACCCAAAATTCTTTTTGAAATTTTCAATTTACTTCCTTTCTTTTTTATTTTTTAGTAAGTTACAAGGAAATATTAGTTTATAACTTTATTAACTCACCCCTATACTTTCTTTCTTTTTCCAATAATTCCACAACTCCTTAATTTAGTTTTATTTTCAATTTATGAACTAATATTTTATGGAGTTACTAAAAAATAATAAGTAGATGGGGTAAACTGAAAATTTTTTAAAAAGTTTTGGGTTCACAAATAAAATCTAAAAATATTAGGGTCAAAATATAAATACAAGTTATTTTGAGTTGGCATACAATAAACATATTTTAACATGTTAATAAATATAACTTGTTGTATTTGCATTTTAACCCTATTATTTTTATATTTTATTTATAAACCCAAATTTCTTTTTAAAATTTTCAATTACTTTGTTTTTTTTTTTTTTTGAGTAGAACAGATAAACTGAATTTTTTTTTTTAAGTTTTGGGTTCATAAATAAAATCTAAAATATTGGGATTATAATAGAAATATAACAAGTTGTTTAATATTAACATACAATCAACATATTTTAACATATTATTATAATATATATGTTACATAGTAATTACATAAGTACAAACAAAAATTGCACCTTAATTTCCTTTTTGTTTTTATCTTTTCCAAAAAAGAATAGACAGACGAATTTATAAATCCAATCAACATCAACAAGACAAGAAGTTAGGAAAATACCAATATCTCAACCAATCTTTGCACGTGATTAGGCTAATTAATGAATAATTAATAAACAACCATATTAACTTTCATGGACGACATTTCTTTAATGGCCTGCCTAATCAATTTATAGCCATCTCAAATTTTTGCATGTGATTTGGCCGATTGCTGATCAATCAATAACCATATTAATTGTCGTGAAAAAAGATTTATACCAAAAAACAAAAATCTAAAAGCACTAATAAATTTGGGATTACTTATAAATAATATTTTTAATTTTCAAAACTATCAAATAAGTTGATGAATTCTCGCACTCAAATAAATTGGTTCTTATGTCTACCTTGCATTTACCAATATTACCTTATTTGCTACTTTAGATTTTTTTATCATTGACATGTTAATATTGGAGACAAATTAAAAGCTTGTCACATTATTTTTAGGAATGTCTGAAATGGTAAATAGGTTGATATAGTTATGAAAAAAAAACACAAAAATATACTTATTTACTAGAATGTAAAAATTTAAGAATTTAATTATTAATTTTAAAAATGCAAAAAATTATTGACAAGTGACTCAAACTTTAATGAAGGCTATTTGCATTTTTTTCAAATCTATATATGTATAGTTCTCTATGTTTTCCAATAAAAACAAGGAGTGCTTTGTACAATTGAAAACCTAGTTAGCTTTCATTAAAAAAAAATTTGTCATAATATTCTTGAAAAGAAAATGAAGATTGAGCAAGTTCCTTGACGAGAGAAGTGGATTACAAAGTGCTTTTGTAAGGGCAATGATACGCCCTTTTAATCATTAAATCTCCGTAAAAGTTATATAAAACAGTTTTTATGAAGTGAATTATATTAGTTTTTTTATGGTTCAGTTAAATTTCCCTTAATGTTTCAGTTGTTTCAAAATTTACTCCCGATTCCACTTCAATTAATTTTATATTAATGAAATTATTTTCTTGCAAGATATCTATTTCTTTTTTCTTTTTGGTAGATACATTTGTTTTTATAGTTTAGCATCACATAATTAGAGCTTTTAAATAATGTTTTGCATGTTATAATTTTATTTAAAAAGACATTAATAGTGAAAATATTAAATTGTATGCCCAAGTTTAATATAAGAATAATAAATTTAAAATATTTATTACAAGAGGCTTCACGTTTTAAATAAATTCTAACAGCCTATAGACCAAACTTTGTTGCTCTAAATGATCATGCTCAAAAGAATAATAATGAAGACTTAGGAATTATATAAGAATAATAATGAAGTCTTATGGCAGGGTCTTAAAAGTCCTAGTCTTCTAGAGTTAAAAAAAATTCCTAAGTCCTTCAAAATAAATTTCAAATTTAAACTCCTAACAAATAGTTCAAACGTTTGGTTATTTCCAGTATTTTCATCAATATATTTTATAAGGATCAGTCTATAAAGTGGATTGGGCCATCCAATAACCTTTATTCACGTCTTCTTTTCATTTTTTCCCACCAAAAGACTTTTCATGTCTTGAAATAATTGAATCCAAGTTTATACATACTCTACATCATATGGCCAAGTATGTGCTCCAAAACATTATATTGAAGGTAAATCACCACTAAAAATTAGTCTTCACCTGTCACGTTAACAAGACTTAATAAGCATAACTTTCAAAGATCTGTTATCAAATTTTTTTAATAAAACAAAAATATTTTTTACAACTTAACTTCATATAATTATCTTATTATAAAATAGTACTTCACATGTAACTCTAATTTTTTTTCTTTTTTTCTTTTTTTTTAAAAAAAAGAAACCTAAAGAAACAGAGCTTTACCAAAATTCTGTCCATAAAAAGGGTAACCTATGCCTGATGACCTTCCTGCCGAAACAAATGAACGAAACTTTTTGTCCATCAGTTTCTAAACTGATAATTATCCTCACAGTTCTCTTTTACATTAAAACCCACAATCTCATATCCAAAAGAGCAATACAGAAGGCCAAAAAGTATGTTCAATAACCTTCTTTGTTCTGTCTGCCCTTTCATTTGCTTTGCTAAGGAGAGAGAGGACATACAAGGATTTTGTATTCTCGCTGTCTTCAAATCATGGTGGAAAGGCTTCTTTTGACTCCAATGAGATTATCAGCAGCAAATGAAACAGAATTTGCCACTTCTGTAACGCAATACTCACAGAAGCCATCACACCACATCATCATACAAGATTATGGATCACGAAATCAGTAATTTAGCAACGAATATTTCACTCTCAAAGCAATTTTCCCTTTCTCAACACCAAGCTTTCCACCTGTAACTAACCAATGGCCAGGAGGATCTTGGGGGCCCTTGCTCATTTCAGACAAATCTACATACTTCACTAACTTGTTCCCTGTGACGTTTTCTCTAGAACCAGAGCCTGAGTCATCAGGGTTGGAAGTGTTCCGACCAGTCACAGTCTTGTGTGACTTGTCTGGGCTATGATCCCACAGGGATCTTCGAATTGTGCAGCCGGGTAGCCTAGAATACAAGAGTTTCATGTACAATACATTTCGCGATCCAAAATCCCACACTCCAAGCTGTGCACCAGTAACAATGTAGACACCAGAGAAGTCACCTATGAAGGTTTCAGGGTTCTCAATAGGTGCAGTGCACACGTGAGAGAAATTCTTCCATTTTATCGGCTCAAACCACCGGCTGTCTTGTTCTTCAGGTCCCTGCCACTTGGGAGCACCAATAGGTACATGTGTGTCCCAATATGGCTGAAGGATCTTTGGAAGGGTTGCCAAGTGTTGAAGATGAACACACAACCGATTCTGCTTGCTACCTTCTAGGCACAGACTTATGCCAGTCACTGGCCTACGTCCAACGGTAATCTGCATTGAAACAGATCCACTATGTCAAGTAAAATTCATTAGACATCCACATTAGTTGTTATAAAGTAAAGTCATTCTATTTCAAGGCTTGACTGCAACTATGCAGTCCTGTTATGGAAAACTATACAGTCGCATTTGTTTGAATATATAATGTATAACCAAAAATGGAAGAACTAACACTAAAATAGGCCAACCACATGAGATTCAGTTTCACTGGCAGAATTAAAGTGTATACCTAGATGTATTAAAACATCCTAAAGTTTCTCAAACTGAATTGTTAAACTTTCAACTATTCCAAAAATCCCGATGCTTAAGAAATGGCAAAATCCCCTTTCCTTTCTCTATTTTCTTTCCCCAGGAGACTGCAATGCTTTCATTCAGGTGTAGAAGCCCATAAGGAACCAGCTAATCAGGACAGCAATCATATGTTGTCTAGTAACTCATAGGCGACAAATTAAGCACCCCCTCCCCAAAGAAAGAAAAACCAGAAAACAGAAAAGGTAAATACCCTATGTACCCTGAATTTTTTTACTTCACCTCTCCATGAAGAAGTCAATGTAGACACAGGATGAGCAGCTTCAAAGCAGAGGAAAATGCCACAAATGATTCTTACCTGTTCTTGGCTGACATAAAGCTTCTGGCCCATTATGCTGAATTGCAAAGATGGACACACAGGTTCCTTTCTTTGGTGACCGGGAATCCTGTCATGCAAAGGAGCCCAAACACAAGGAATCTGAAACTCTAGGAAATATCTGAGTTCTTCAATTGGGGGCTTATCTGTGCATAATAATCCAGGAAAAAATAAATATGTAAAAATACTATTGGATCAAATTGCTAAAAGCATACCAGAAAAGATTCCACATCATGTGTGTTACAGAATAAATTGTCCTTACATTCAAGGTAGAGACTGATAGCACGAGTTAAATGCTCCTTTCCAGTCAATCCATCAAGGAGATCAGTCATTGGGTAGAAAGTCATCTCAATAATGTCCGGAGATAACCGGACAGTTTTTGCCCATTTACCATGGTCTTGTTCCAAATCATCTCCTCCCCTCCTTCTGAAAATGACTGTGACATCCTGACCAATTTGTATTCAAGTTCAGAGAAGAAAGATGATTATGATATGAACAGACCAATACCCAGATAAAAACAAATCAACAACAAAAAAAATTATGTACATATGAGTATGATTTCTGAAAATGAGTGGAATGTCTTGCCATAAGAGGTTGATGCTGATGCATTGATCACAATCTAGAATTCAACAAACTACCTCATGAAGATCATATGCTGACCACGTCAAAGGATGGTGACAGGCAAGGATGGAAGGGAAAACAACTAAATTTTATGAGGCAAAACTCCAAGATTGCACCATTAGAAACCAAAAAATAAAAGAGATGCCTTTTGCACTTAGTAACTATTTATTAACTGTGTCCTTTACCTGTGTAATTGGGTGGATTGAAAACAAGTTGTGCAATAGTTAAGTTCTTGACATTTTATTACCAAAAGCCAGTTTTTTTTCTTTTTCTTTTTCAAATAATGTGCCCCGCAAAGCAAACAATGCGAGTTATTATTATAGCCATCCCATGAAATGTTGAAGTGCATGAAATGGAATCTGCTTCATTAGGACATGTGGTTCATAGAGTTCAAGAATCACATTAAATTCACTGACAACCTTTCTGATCTTAAAGAGGCTAAAACATTTTTTAGGAATATAGATCATATGGTGCATTTTCAATCCAGGCAAATAATAAACAGCACTTTCAAGTGTTCTATTGTTGTGTATGTGTGTACACCAACAAGGTCTAGGCTTTGAAAAGAAGCAGAGTAACAAAAAATGGGGTTCCCTCATAAGGAAAGGGGAAATTACCACACAAGACACCCAGGAATAGAAATCAAGAGCTTATACAGTCCTTAGTCTAAAGACACAATAGGTGACCTCAAGGCTAACTGCCCAATGTCTACTGACTAAGAACTTTGAAAAATGGCTTATCAGAACAAATTAAATCTTCAAAAATTCTGCAAAACATTAGAAGAGCTATCCATAAATAATCAATCAAACATACATTAGATACCTCTTTCCCACTAAGATATGGTGCAGTTGTAGGTTGAGGGTGTATCCCTTGACTATTAAACGAAAATGCTTCAACACCCTATATAAGTAAAGTTTCAATCAATATAGTGCTTGGCTTGCTATTATGAAGCAGAAGCATTATTACATAAGTAAGAAATGAAGAATCAGCGGGGAACTAGCCTTGTCTTTGGATTTTGTTTGACCTGAACTCGCTTGGCTATAGGTGTCAGAGAACCTCTGGTTTCCAATTTCCTGAGTATAGTTCTTCATCTCCAATTTTGACAAAGGTGAAGTATGGTGTTGTTTAACATAAATTACATCTTTACCACCAATAGTAATGGATTCAATAACATGCGTCCCAAAATTTTCAATAAAGCTGTCAAAATGTAACTAAAAATCAGGGACACTTAAGATAAATATTTTGTTTCTGTATTTTAAAGATAATTTTGGATAGATGTACCTGGCCAATGATGGTGGATCCCAATTGACTGGAACAGCCCTTCTGACATTTTCTTGCAACTTTAACTGGGACTTCATAAGTTGAACCTTTGCAAGGGGAATGTAAAACCCATCTAAAGAAATGGTTTTTGTGGCTGCCGCATCAATATGTTTTGAACCAGTGAAGCTAAATGCAGAATTAAAGCTCCCAAGTGGAAAGTTTCCAGATATATTTGCCTTCTGATTAAAATATTCCATCATCTGCGGCCAAATGACATTTACATAAAATAGATGAAACTTAGAGCCACTTGACTTTTGCTGTTTATGTTTACAACAAATATTGTTGGCATTTACTTTGGAAATATGTGCTTTTTTTTAAGCTATAGCTAACAACATCTAAAGATGATTCTTGCTCATAAGTACAATACAATCTGAAGTTTGAGTCTCAACAACTTATACAGATAAAATATCAGGGACCAAATTAGCAAAAGTAATTTGCAAAGACTATGGATTTCATAAGGAATAAATGCCAGAGCTACATAGGATAAAACAACAAAACCATCAAAGGGCAAAACGAATTATTCTAAGCCAGGAACTTAGTGTTCATGGAAAGGCTCTTTGTGGGGGTTTGGACTGATTTGTCTGGAGCAGTCATTGTCATTTGATCGACAGCATGAATTTCATCTCAAACCACAACACTATTGAATAACTCCAATATCATCTTTGCTTCTCCACAATCATACTAGGAAACCCAAAGCCGAATATCAAATGCACCAAACAAACAGGGGCGCATGCCCACTGTACTTAAATAACTTCGCATAACACAAGAATTAACTTGCTGACGTACATATAAGAAACAATATATCACAAAAGAAATTATAAAGACAGAACTATTTCAATGCACAATGATACCTACCTCTTGGAAGCTGCAGACTCCAGAGCTCTGACGCCCGATGAGCTCCTGAGTGTTTTTTATGTCCCTAGAAACATTGGGAACCACTAAATCATCGTACAAACAAAGGTCCCTTTGGAGCTCCTCGTCAACCTCGACTACCCTAGACCCTGCTATTCCTTTACAATAGAGCAACCTCGTGTCGAAGTTCACATCAAAGCCTCTACCCAATGCTTGCACAGAGTTGATAGCTGTGTGCAAGGCTGCCACATGCTCTCCCATAGCTCATAAAAGAAAACAATTTAATGTGGTCGGAGAGAAACCGAATCGTGAAGAGAATTGTAAGCCGAATTATCTCTGTACGCGAGAATCAAAATGACCCATAGGAATAAATTTCGAAAACCCCACAATGAAACATGCGATTTCTACGTTGGACCACTGGTAATAGCTGAAGAAGGGAAGAAAGAGGAAATCGAGGGGATGATCAAATTTATGTTTTTCTCTCAATTTCTGCTTCAGAATGGAGTTGACCGAGAGAAAGAGTGGCAAATTTTGCCCATTTTATGCTCAAATTGCGAGCTCCTGTAGATCTCAGACACAGGAAGATAATCCTGTAGTACTGTACCTGGTTGCTTGGTATTGTAGTTTTTTGGTATTGGTAACGAGGGTGTCTGGGTTTTCTCTCTGTAAAACTTGGCTCTACTCTACCGTGTACGTTTCTATCTCAGAGGAATGTGGCAGAGAGAGAGAGAGAGAGAGAGAGAGAGATGGGACGGAAGGGGCGTTGACTCGAAGTCATTAGACATTTCATGGAAACGTTGGCGTGTACATTTGCCTATGATATTGAGTCTTGACCGTCGATTAGTGGTCCAAACACGTGCGTGCGTTCAATTCGAGTTTGGGTCCCACACTGCTATGTTTATGAGAGTACGGGGTGAGTGACGTAAAATAAATTTGGTAAAGTTAAAAATTTAAATATAAATAAATTTAATAAAATTTGAATATTTAGATAAAAATTTAATAATTTAAATTTAAAAAAATTATTTAAAATAATTTAATATTTATTAAATTTAAAATTATTGAATGAAAATTTAATAATTCAAATCTAAATTTAAACTAATATTAAGAAACAAACTCTTGTGTTTCGATCGTCTATTTTTAAAAGAATATACAAATTGTAAAAGTATATATGAGATGTTTTTTTTGAATTTATTGTGTGTGTGTGTGTTTTTTTTTTCACTTCTTTCTTCAAAATTTATAAGAAACTTACAAGAACAAAAATTAAATGATCTAAGTTCTATCAAACTATACTTAATGGAATGGCTAAAATAAGTTATTTTTTTGAGCAAAAAATTATTTTTCATCCATTAATTTTGATATATGTTTTATTTTCATTGATAAAATTCATTTGATTCTAACAAAGATTTTTAATTTACTTCATATTTTATTTTAGTCTTTTAACTTCATTTAATTTTAATTTAATATTTTAACTCCATATCAAGTTTTACTTTCAACTTTTAACTTTTAAAATTACTCAAATATTCTATTTTCATAGAAGCCATCAAATTAAAATATTTAACGAAAAATTCCATCTAGATCCTTGGTCACTGAACTTCAATGCCCTCTTTCCCACTTAAATTTACCTTTACATTTTCTATCACCACTCATTCAAGTTTTGGAAATATGAATTAATGTATGTAAACTACCTACACGAATAGTATCTCTCAAATGACAATAACCACAAAATTTGAAAGAAAATTAAAGCATTATTAGATTAGATCACAATATAATAACGAATTAGACATAACATTTGTTTATATCTTTATTATGTTATTTTTAATCAAAATATAACAAGTGCATAATTAATTATTAATAATATATAATTTAATTTAAAAATAATATAATTATTTTTAATAGTCATACAACATAATTGAAATTTTAAGTACTTATTATGTTTTAATTAAAAAACAATATAATAAAAATATAAAAAATTATATATAATTTTTTTTTTTCCTATAATAATAGAAAAGAAATGAAAAAATTCCAAACAATTTGCAAAATACTTGACGAAAAAATTTCAAAGTTATACTCAATTTACATTGTAAACCGAACAAAGACAAATTGATAGATAGTGAAGGCAGCAAAGGGTCCAAGTATTCTTAGTTCTCATAATAATAGACTTTGGTTGAATAGTAAGGCTTCCAGAAAGCAATATGTATTATTTTTTTACTTTTATTTTAGTTATTTATAAATTGAAAGTTATACAGTAATGTTTTAATTTTAAACTTAATCTCATCTTAGTCTTTTGAATTCAAAGTTTTAAAACAATTCACCTAAAATAATTCATCATTAAAGCTAAGTTTAAACATAAAAGATAATTTTGAATCATACCTTGCAAAATAAAAAATTTATTTTGAGACATTCAATTTATCAAAAATCAAAATAAATTGAAAAAATAAAAGATTGAAATAATATTTTTTACTCTAAGTTTAAAAATAAAGATGTAAATTCAAATTTCAATTAAAACCAGATTGAACTGGGATTCAAATAAGCAGATGGTTGTTTAAACCTCAATTTGATACATTGTGAAAAATGCAAATAGAAGTGTCATTTTCCCATTTGATTTTTACAGCTGATAGGTAAAGCTGCATTCTTTAAGGCTACCATAAACATTCTTTTTTTAATTGAATACGAAATTATTGATTCACTATTAAAGAGAATATTCTATATGCCATAATTTTACTAAAAAAATTTATAACTACTTAAAGCATGCACCTAAATTTTTTTTATTTGATACGGGTGTGAAATTTGACAACCACTCAATCAGCAGAAGAATGAATGGCTACGTAGTAATCAATAAAGATAATTTAGAACGGAATAGAGTCTAACCCAATGTGTTCCTTTACAACAAGATCAACTAGATAATTTAAACAGTCCTACTTTTTTCTTACTCTTTTGGGGGGGAAAAAAAAAAGGCTATTAACATCATTCTATTCTTTTGTGGCACGTGTTTCATCCTTCTAGTTGTCACTTTTGATCCATCCACGATTGCTCGCAAATGAATTATAATTATGTACTTTTATCATGGCAAACTCTTTCATCTACAACAAAAGGAAGGGGCTGTTCAAAAATTTACTACTCACTGTTAGTTTTTGGTCCTCTTGGAAGTGAACAAATGGCGAAGAAATCCAAATTTTCCTCGGTTTCGGCTAGCCAACTCGGATATGGCACCATTGCTTGTAGTTGCTGCTGCCTCAGCTTCATAATTTTCAGACTCTGGCAAAGGTTGGGAGGCTGCCGGCAGTGCTGGTGCAGGCGCCGGTGACAGAGTGAAGAGAAATGCATTAAGCATACGAATGATCTGACTAAAGCTCGGTCTCAAGTTCGGATCCTCTACCCAGCATGATTGTATGATAAAGGCAAGATCAGGGGATATATCTTCTGGAAGGCTAGGCCTCTCATGCTGCAATCTCATGCAAATCATTTCATCATTACTATCAAATCCAATCCCCAGCTTCCTAACACAATTTTACTTTGTTAACATGAGGTTAGAAAACAGACAATTTGCTATCTAAAATTATGCTACCCTGAGGTGTGTTCTTGATAACACAACACTATCTTGTGGTTTGATTATCAAACAGTTTCGGCATGCAATGGTCACGTGTGTTTCCCAATTAGAAACCGGATCAGGAGAAATTTGAAATGATTGAAGAAATAATATGGGATTCGGGAAAACTTTTAAACTTGGGTGATTCTCATGCACTGAAGCTATTTGAGATTTAACAGACTTAAAGCACAAGGTAGTGGATGACTGGATTAGACTATTGTTGTTCAAATGAAAAAAACTTTAAGGAAGCACAATGTCAACGTTTGAACCACAGATAGCAAAGTAAGAACCGCCAAAGCCACAGGCAATAGGGTAGTAAACTTTAGTTTACCCTTTTAAATAATTAGCATGAATTCTTCAACATCAAAGCATAAGTGACATGAATAATGAAACATAATCCGTCACAATAATTCATCAACATCGCTGTAGGGAAATCATAACATAAATTTCTAAATCGATGAAATAAAGAAGTGTAAGACCAACTTTTCACCTTAAATGCAGCAGCATAAGCAGCCTGTAAATTTGACATCCCTTCAAAAGGCATGCGGTTCGTTAGAAGCTCCCACAATACAATTCCAAAGCTGTAGACATCAACCTTGTTATTGTAGTGCTTTTTCTCTCCCTGACGCAATGTCACAGTACTGTACAGCTGAAAAACCACATGCCGTCGTCAAAATCTACTCATAAAGTATGTGTACTCCGTGACAGGTGGAATTTCAAAAGTAAACACTAACATATAGTCACTCATTGAATAGCTTATGTTCAAACTGATCAGAACCTAAATATGTGCACCAGCATAATCTGCTAAAGAAGTATACAAGCTTGAAATAGAGAAAGGATTATTTTACTTAACATTTTGTACGAGGTCCATTCCCAAACCTTAAACCTCCTAAACCGGAAAAAGGAAACAAATAATTTCATATTGTTACTGATGTCTACTCACAAGAATTGTAGTGATTAAACCAAATATAAGTAGCACAAAGTAAATTTTTATTAATCTTGGCTGACATATTACTTGCGTCCAGCTTTTGCCAAACCCAGCACATCAAAACTTAGATATTGCTTGTGTATATCATCGGTGCTCTCTAGTGTAAGTTTAGTTTAGGCCTTGTGTACGATGAATCATTGTTTGATAAACAGACATTTTAAAAAGAAAAAAAAGGGCCATGTTTGTGTCCAATACTCCAATGTGTATTAGACATGATGAGCACTTTAAACTGCATATGGACACTTCAGATTTGGCTCTATTGCGGTATTCGTGTCAATATCATGTTCAGCATCCTCTGTTCAAGTATGTCTGGATACTTAATAGTTGATGAAATGAAACTAAACAAAAAACACTCAAGAAATGCAACGTTCATCGGGCCACATTTTCAAGATACTTATAAGTGATATGATCTAGAATACAACGTACCTCGGGTGCCATCCAACGATAAGTTCCTGTTTCTGCAGTCATCATTTCAGTGACAGATTCTTCCCTAGCAAGACCAAAATCTGCAAGTTTTACAGACTTCTGATTTGCCGTAAGCAACAGATTGTCTGCATTATAAAAAATTTCAAAAATTTCAAAATGATAGTTAAAGGAGGACAGTCAGACTTACAAATGCTAGAAATGTTCAGTGTAGATCTTGATTCCACTCTATAACAATAATGTCAGAAATTACTATGATTAGATGTCATACGTAGAGCAAAAGGTCCAATCCAGAAATACAATGTACTGAAACTTTTCACCTGAAGCTTGCATCATTTCCAACCATTTTAATTTTCCTCTTCATCATTCACAGAAAGTCATTTTTCTGTGTCTGAGCACTATAACAATTAACCAAAGAAACTTTCCTCGTTCATTTTTCCAATTAGAAATAACAATATTCAGGAGCTCATAGTAACAACTAACATATCGGAAATATATTGATTGAACTGGGCAAGGTGAATGGACATTATAGCCATAAAGTGATATGAAGGAAGAAGAAAATGGTATCGAGAGAAAAATTCACAAAGCTCTCTAAAACTATTGAACAGAATCATCAAATAGCACGCATTATGACCAAAGAAATTCATAACCAGACAGTAAATGTGTGACAAACAATGTATTCATTACAAATATTGCAGTATATACAAAAAAGGCACCAGGTTTCAAATCTCTATGTATGATCCCATTAGCATGTAGGCAATCCATGGCTCGAGCAACATCAAGGGCAAAATTTATAGCCACATGACAGTCTAATAGTCTAGGACGTATACTAGTCAAATACTTCCTCAACGACATCCCCGGTAACAGCTCTGTGACTATAACCATCAGAGGATCCTTACAGGCTCCAATGAACTGCAAACATTGAAGAAGTACATTATCAATTATCAGATGAAACCATTAGTCACACAACAAGACTAAATTAAGTGCAAACAACTAAAGAAATGCAGAAAACATAACTGCAGACACGTCTGTAACAAACTAAGAATAGCACTCACCTTAACAAGATTCTCATGATGGACTCGGGACATCATATTAACTTCCCTAGCAAATCGATTTTCAAGGGATGCTCTTTCTTCTGAAGTGCTCCCACGATGTAGAACTTTAATTGCAACAATTTGATCTCCATACCTGGAAATTTATTTATCTACACATACATAAACGAGGTCTCTAGCTTCCAGCAAACAATTGGGTGTATACACAAAATTAAAGAGCTAATCCATGATTATAGAGCAATATTTTCTTTCCCCCACTAACCATTAGTAATTACACTTACATCAATGAATAAATAACCAAATGCCTCTTGAAAAGAGTAAAGGGTCAGTATCTCAATAAAAACAGTCACAAAGTTGTCTGCTTCATGAGAAACTGAAACCTGAGTGTTGAAAAGTTCAACCATGGCAGAATTAACCACTGAGCAGCAAACCACGACCAGAATATTATTATTCTAGCAGACGTTGCTATACAATTATCATTGTCTAACACTGTAACTGGTCTCACTTATCAATATGTACAAATGAATTTACAACCAAACAGTGAAAGTAAAAGTAAAATTTCCATGATTGTGATGTGACTTTGTCACTGACCTTCCTTCGTAAACTTTTCCATGAGCTCCTTCACCGATTTTTGATCCAATGAAGAGTTGTTTGGGGTCAACCAGAAGATTCTCATCGATTGTTAGCGGTGGGGTTTCTATCGATCCATTCTGGCGGACCGATTTGGATTCTAATTCCCCAGAACTCTGCAAGACTGAGTCTTCACATTCCTTCTCTTCTCCTCCTCCTCTGTTCCTGTCGCTGTAACTCATGCTGCAACCTTAAACTATACCCGAATTTCTCATTTCAATTGTTGTTAACCACACAAGAAATACTATGTTTCTAATTCCCACAAAACCAACTTCCCCTGAATATTCCTTCCTATATGGACAACAACAACTCCAAAGCATCAAAACAAATCACAATTCCTCTAAAAGCTAATCCCCCACTCCCAATTTAATCATCTCAAACTTTTTTTTTTCTCATACAAAGCAAGGAAAAAAATATTTAAAAAAAAGACAACCTTTTCTTTCACCGATGAACCTGAAAGTAATCAAATAATCTTCTTCCTATTCCAGAATTAGCATGTTTCCCTTGCAGTAAATCCCTGTTTCAAACTTGTCAGAGCAAACTTTGCTTCAGTCAGAAGCTGGCCTTGCAGAGCAGTCCATCTCAAGAAAACCCATTAAGAAAAACGAAAAACATAAAGAGGAAAAAGCAACTTACAATATACGCAAAAAAAACTTTCCCCAGAAAATATATATCCAAGAAAATCGCCAAAGCTAGAGTCTTGAAACTGAAACAAGCTTCATCGAGCTCATACTTTAAGCGCTCTCTCTTATTGGTCTTTCCGAGGTCCAGAAGTTTAGTAACTCTCTCATAAACAAAATTTATCAGTTAAGTTTCTCTCTCCAAAAGTGGGTTTCTCTCTCTACCCACTGAGCTCCTCCGATGAAGATTTTGGGAGCATCTGTTCAGACAAGAGGGTTCAAAAGTGGGCGTTGGGGGGAGAGAGAGAGAGTGTATGTGTGTGTGGTGGCTGGGTAATGTTTTCGAGTTGAAGGAGAAATAAAATAATAATAACAATAAAATAATATTTTAACCAATTAAAAATGAACACGTGGAGAGCACGGGAAAATTAGAAGCTTTTGCGGACGCAGCCACTGCAGCATCAGCGATTTGGACGTTCTTGGTTGTGGGCTTTCATCTACAGACATATCTCACCGTTCATCAGCTCGGCTCGGCTCCGCCTTGCTTAAGCTTAGCTCCTCGGCTTGAACGGCTCCCCCCAATCTCATGTGACGACTTTACATTTTTTTTTTTGAGTAAATTATAGATTTTGATGATTGATTTCTCACTCTACTTTTTTTTTTAATTCATTTATGTTAATATTAATTAGTCTCTTAATTTAATATTTTAAAAATACAAAAATGACTACAAAGAAGTTTTAAGATATCTGATTGAGAGGGCTATATTTTAAAAGTAAGAATCATTATTTAATTTTTTTTAGAATACACTACATTGACATTCTTTGAATTTTACAGAAATTATACATGTGCCGTTTATTTTAAAATATACACTATTTTTTAAATAAAAAATTATGCTACATTTTAGCTTAATTTTGCATCTTTTTATTAAAATACTTCCAATTAACCTAAATATGTAATGCTTTAACTAAAACACTCACTTATATATTTTTTATGCAAATATTTTCATAACAATTTAAAAATTAGAATAAAATATATATTTTAAAAAAGATATAAAAATAAAATCTGTGTAATTCCTCTACAATTCCAAGAAATTTTATGTAATTTACTCTTTTAATTATGATAAGTGGTTCCAAACTTGCTCCTTTTTCATATGACCTTAGGAATGCAAATATCACAAGTAAAAGTGTAAATGTTCAAGAATTTTGATTAAAAACTTAAAATTTTCTTCAAATATAATATATTAAAAAAATTAATTTATTAACATTATTCATATTCACATCTCAGCTTAATCACATGTTGTACACCGGTATGGTAGTTAGCTAACCCTTTTTACTTTCCTTTTCCCTTCGCGTAATGCTATCTCGTCTTTTTTTTTTTTTTAATATATTTAAATAATAAATTGAAATTGCGTGGGATATTCCATGAATCTGAAAGTATCTGAGAACACGTTTGCGGCTCAAAACTCCCGGTAATGGTATTGTACGGAAGATATGTTGTTGAGTCACTCTCTAATTTCACAGTTTTGTTTGTATTTTATTATTTTTTACAATTATTCAGAATAATAATTTAAACAATGAAATTAATTTTAGACCTAGACCGAGTTTAAAAATTAATTTTAATTATTTCTAGTCTAATCAACCGTATAAACCGATTAAACTGTCAATCCATTTACCTACCAAGGTTATTTCGTGTCGATGTAAGTAAATAATATATTAATTAAAAGCTGATGATAGAAAAATGTTTGCCAGGAATAAAATATTTTTCAAACTCGGGATTCTGTACACATTAAGCTTGTTCACATTATTTTCTTCACCCCTTCGTATTTAATGCATGAACTATGATAAGTAATGTTTTTGACTTTGGGATCATTGGGTTTTAACTTCAAATCTTTAGAGTTAGTTTACCAAAAGAGGTTTCAATTTCAAAGTAAACTTATGAACAGAAAAAAGAAAAATAAACTTAAATTGGGAGCGCAATAATTTCATTTGATGACCAAACGTTTGAGAAAAATTATGAGTGTGACAGGGGTCATAAAATATACATTTAATTTTCAGTTAATGATTTTTTATTTTTTGGTTTGCTTGGACTTTGACATATGAGTAGTTTAAGATTAATGAATATTTATTAAGTTCACCTAACTGTTGTTAGTTGGTGATACTATTTTTTTTTTTTTATGTTAGTTGAAATTAGTTGATGATGTTTAAATTTATTCTTCTGGGCAAAATATATACTATGAAAAATTTTAATTTGTTGTTTTTTTATTTATTATTATATCATATTTTATTATATATGTCCTCGTTAGAATTTGAGTGTCTGACCAGTCACTTTACTATTCGACTATTTCTATTATGATCTTAATTTGTTATTCTTATTCACAAAATTTATACAATATCTTTTGGCAACCATCTTTTATTTTATTTTAAGTTTGATGAGTGCAATACAATCATTTTAAAATGGAAAAAAAAAAATGGAATTTTGATAGTAAAATGACAGATTTTTACGTCTGTTTGGATACAAGTCATGCATATTTGAGTTTGGTTCAACGTATATTTACAAATTTAATTTTGATCGAAAATAAATATGTATTACTATGATTTTATATTCAAAAACTTGTGTCTGAAAAAAAATTTGTTAAATATAAAGAGATTTTTTTTTAAATTTCAGTGGTAATAGATATTTTAAAAATAAGCATAATTTAAAAATATATAACATTAAAACAAACAAAATTATTTATAATACAAATTTTTATTTTACTAAATTTTTTCGACGCTCCTCGTACACCTAAGCAAAGACCATATATATCACTTTCAAAATTAATTCCTCTATTGTGCCATTTCGACCAGCAACGTTACGTCACATGGTCGCTGAGTTTAGATATTTGTCGGCAGAGCAATAATTTATTTATAAATAATTTAATGTTGAGCGAATTTTTCTTATTAATTAGATTAAGTACTTATAAATAATTAAATATGACTCACATTTTTTAATTTAATCTATTATATTATTATTTAATTTTTTTAAATAGATAATTATTTGGAGCAATTGAGTCCTTCAATTTCTTAGTGTACTCCATAAGAGCATACTGTGGACTTTAATTAAACTAATCTACCAAACTCAATGTATAAGTTTCTTTTTATCAATTTTTAAGTAATATAGAAACCAATGACCCATTAAGATTTCAAAAGAATTATAATAACTTATTTTTTAAATTCATTTTCAAATATATGTTTTCTGGAAAATTAGTCATTTTCATCAATTCAATTTCTGTTCCACAAATTTTAAGGTTTCGTTTGATATGCAAATAAAAAGTGAACTGAAATAGAATAAGAAAAAAAAATGAAATAAAAAAATTTATTATAAAAATATATTTGATACGTTATAATTGAAATAGAGAATGATGGAAAATGAATTATAATATAATAGAATGACTAAAATGCCTCTCATTACATAATATTAAAAAAAAAAAAAAAAAGCAGGTAGGGCAAATGTAAACAGGGGCAAAAAAGTAATCTCCACCCTATCGCATAACTCGTCGACATGGTTTTCATCCATCGAACAAAAGCAAACTCACGTAACCATACAGATGAGAATGACAACTCTATCAGATTCCCCCAATGTTGCAAACTTTCTTTTAGAATTTATTCTTTTTATCATAGCGGTTTCTGCTACACCAAACATGGTCTAAAAGTTGACAAATGAATTGAACACATGATAATTTTTTGTGCACCACGTGGGAGCTCAGAAAGAAATGCAGCCTATGTTCCAAGAAGTGGATCAATATGGGAATTAGTTTTGAAAGTAGAGTATTTCAGGTAATAGAAATTAATTCTGGGGCCAAAAAGCAATAAATAAAGTATATCATTTTGTTTCTAATTAGTGGACTTTTAAACCCATTAATCGAACTTTACTCCAAACTTCTAGACATTTACTCAAAGTGCTTTGACGTGGCCTTCCAGCCACTTGAACTAATCTAAATGAAAACTAAGTAATTTTAGCAATTTCGGAGTGGCATTAATAATTTATAATATAATAATATTACAAATGAAAAATTAACTAGGCTTTCATTGGGTTCAGAGAAGGCTATTGGCTAATACACTACAAGTTGAAATTTTACATTTTTACCATGAACTAAACTTAAATTAAGATGGGAAATGGATATTGCATTATTTAGATTTTTATAATACTCTTTATCTAAAGAATTTATACTAATACAATAACTTATATATTTATAAATTATTTTTATATAATTTTATATATAATAATAATAATTTGTGATATTATTTATTTTAAATTTTAAGTAATAAATATATTTAATTATGACTTCAAAACATTTATTTAATCTAATAAACTCAATCAAAAAAATATAAATAAAAGCATGTTCATATTTTTTTTTTTGTTTTTGTTCAAGTTTAGGCTTCATTTTAAAAGTCTAATGACCAAGTCTAATTTAAATAAGGCTGGGAGATCTAATTCAGAGAAGGCTAATTGGCCAACATATTGAAAGTTGAAATTTTAGATTTTTCACAATAAACTAAACTTAAAATTGAATTGGGAAGCAAATACTGCATTATTTGGGACATATTCTCATGATAATTCTAAACTCACAATGGTAAGAAGTGAGTGTATGTGTGAATAGATAATCGACTAGTATGCAGTTAAGAATTACTATATTAAGTGAATTGATCTAATTATATTTTTAACTAAAAAATATACGTCCTACTCATGCATTTTTTAATAATATATAGTATATACCATAAAAATGATATTACTATACCCTAAAATTACTTGGTTTGTTAGAGTCATTAAAAAATATATAAGCTTGGACTCGAATAATTAAGAATAAAGCTGAACTGTCGACCAGAAAAAGAAAATAAAGCTGAACTGTGACAGGCAAAGAAGAATAGGATAGGCATGGGTAAATGATGGGACACAAATTTAAGTGCACCATTAGTATTTCCGTTTAAAATAAACAAACAAATTTAGTACATTACTCAGCACATTTGTTGTATTGCACTTTTATTAAATTTGTACTAAATAGTGTGGAATTTTATAATATAAAAATATAGAATGTCAGAAATTTCAAAAGAGTATAATAGAATTAAAGAAATTTGACATAAATTCTTATATAGATTTGATTTGATGAAATAAATATATTAAATAAGTTAAATTTTAATTACATATAAAAAATTGTAAGTATATTTTATATTAGTATTATTTTTCATTAATTTCTTTTAAAATTTTTGATATTTAGCATGTTATTTGAGTCTTGGTGGTTTCATAAAAATTAACTAAGACAAAAACAAAATAAAGTTTGATTAGGCACATGTCATATCAAATTAAAACAATTAATTACATAAAGACAATTTTATATTTTATAATTGTCCTGAATTAAAATATATTTTTAATTATTTATTTATAATTAAATCAATATTTTAATTAATTATTAATTAAAATAACTAAAATAATTATTTACTCATAAAAAATATTACATTTAGTCTTTCGCTTAAAAAAAATTAGATTTAATTTTTTAAATTTAGAGTTTAGAATTTAAAAAAGAAATTAAATTTAGTAATTTTTTTAAAAGTAAAAAATTAAGTATTATACTTTTAATAAATAAGTAATTATTTTAAATATTTCAATAAATAAATGATTAAAATAATAATTTTGTGATAAGTGAAAGGATTAAAAATATATTATTTTTTATTTTATTTTATTTTAAAATATTGAAATTAAAATTAATTTTTATTAAAATATAATTCATTAAAAAAATTTATTTAATATTCATATACTACTATATAAAAAGTATATATAAATATATTTTGATCAAAATTTTTTGCAAGAAGAAGAATAAAGAAGAAGTGGTGTAATTTTATAATATATCAAAACATGGGAGTATATATATTTGTGAAATTTTAATAATTAATTGGGAAGTAGCATGAAGATGCCACGTAGAGAGGAGAAGGTCTAGAGAAGGGACAAGAGACGTCGGACAAGGAGCAACGTATGATGTGGCCGACGTACCTGTTCTGTCTTTATCCCCCTTTCTATGCCTATGCTCCTTTCCTTTCATTTTCTGTTCATGTCTAATCAGTCTTGTCTGGGTCCCACTCCCACATTTTACTTTATATATATATATATATATTAAAAGACTAACTATATAAATTCTTAAAAATATCATATGACACTTAAATATAATTATGAGACATCAACTCTAACAACAAAATACGCCACTCATGTTTCCGTTGGCAAATAATAATTTCATTGTTCTAGATGCTTTTTTTTTTTTTGTAGAAATTAAAAAAATTGTCGCGCCCGATATAACAATTCTTATATCAAATCTAACAACCTCCAATACCAATATAAAATTGTTTAAAAACAGTCTATAAATATTAATTTTCAGTAAAAACTGTATGTTGTTTAAAATCAAATTAAAATATTATTTAATTTTGCGTTACGTGTAAATAGTACCCTAAATTTTATTTTATTTTTTTTCAAAATTTCTCTTTGAACTCCATTTCTTGTACATATAACCTTCAAAATTTTAAGTCATATCCAGATTTGACCTCATTCGAATTTTTTAGCGTCACATCCGATTTCAAAAAATTTAAACTTAGCCTATTTTATAAATTAACTCTTTTTATTTGAATTTTATATTTTGGACCAAATTTTTCTAAGTTTTTTAAAATTATAATAAAATTTAATTTTAAATATTATCATTAATGTACTTATAATTTTAAATACATAAATACTGTTAGTTATAATATAAAAATATAATTATAATAATATTATAATTATAGACTATAAATTTTATTTAAATTTTTACTATAATTGCAACGAGTGTGCATCCGAATTAGAGAAAAGTAGTTAAGAAGGGGTGAAAAATAAGTGGGACCCGTGAGATGCTAAAATGTAAGAACACGTGAAGGCTTCGTGCTCCGTAGATCATTTGTTAGTTCCCCACATGTTTTGCACCCATGCCACCTGTCCCCCCACCATTTTCCCCATGTGTTTGCCGTTGCCCACTTCTCACACCAACCCAGCCACATACTAATTCCATTTCTATTTAAATAATAAATTATTTTTAATTAACAAAATTGGTTAGAAATCATTTATTTTATTAATTAATATTAATTAAAAATATTTACGGACTAATAATATTATCAATTAAAGATGATTTATTATGTATAATATATGATTCCTAACCAATATTTTAAGAGCATTTGTTATGAAATTTTTTTTTTCATTTGTGTAATAATGTTTTAACATTTTATGATTAAGAAAATATAGGATAAATATAAGCAATGTGAATGGCTAAAATGTAATATCAAATAGGGCTGATCATGGGCCGGGTTTTTGGTCCACCTGGGACTCGGCCCGCCCCGGGATAGACCTGGGTAGTGATCGGGCCAGGCCGGGTTAAGTCGAGTCTGGGTCAGGTTTTTTTTTTAATATGAATTATTTTAAAATAAAAAATAATAAAAATAAGATTTTAAAAGAAATAAAATTAAATTAAAAATTTTTTTAGATTTAAAATAAAAAATAATAAAAAGTTGAAAAGAAATAGTATTAAAATTTATTTTAAATTAAATTAAAAATATATTATAAAAATTTAAAAAAAGTAAAAATAAAAACCAGGCCGAGCAGGGCCAGGTCTAAGGCTATCCCCGAACCCGGTCATAGACTCGACCCGGCCAGACAAAATTTGTAAATTTTTTTATTTGGCCTGGTCATAACTCGGGCCGATGTGACTGGGCCAACCGGATCAATGATCACCCCTAACATCAAGTGGTTAGTAGATATTACTGTACTTCAGGTCGGGTTGCTTTTTTTTTTTTAATATGAATTATTTTTTAAAAATAATTTTTTTAAAACAAAAAATCAATAAAAATAAGATTTTAAAAGAAATAACATTAAATTAAAAAAATTTTAAGATTTAGAATAAAAAATAATAAAAATTTGAAAAGAAATAGTATTTTTAAATTTATTTATAAATAAAATTTATTTTAAATTAAATTAAAAATATATTATAAAAATTTAAAAAAAGTAAAAATAAAAACCAGGCCGAGCAAGGCCAGGTCTAAGGCTATCCCCGGACCCGGTCATAGACTCGACCCGGCCAGACAAAATTTGTAAATTTTTTTATTTGGCCTGGTCATAACTCGGGCCAATGTGACTGGGCCAACCGGATCAATGATCACCCCTAACATCAAGTGGTTAGTAGATATTACTGTACTTCAGGTCGGGTTGCTTTTTTTTTTTTAATATGAATTATTTTTTAAAAATAATTTTTTTAAAACAAAAAATCAATAAAAATAAGATTTTAAAAGAAATAACATTAAATTAAAAAAATTTTAAGATTTAGAATAAAAAATAATAAAAATTTGAAAAGAAATAGTATTTTTAAATTTATTTATAAATAAAATTTATTTTAAATTAAATTAAAAATATATTATAAAAAATTTTTAAAAAGTAAAAATAAAAACCGGGCCGAGCCGGGCTGGGTCTAAGGCTATCCCCAGACCCGGTTCGACCCGGTCACAAACCCGGCTCGACCCGACAAAATTTGTAAATTTTTTTATTTAGTCTAGTCATAACCCGGCCCGATGTGACCGGGCCAATCGGGTCAATGATCACCCCTAACATCAAGTGATTAGTGGATATTATTATACTTCGAGCCAAATTTTTTGAAATACTAGCAAAATCTAAATCTCCCTAGTACTTTAAGTTATTAGAGAATTTTTAATAAAATAAATATTTAATAATTTAAATTCTTATCCATAATTTTAATTTATTTTATTTTTAAATTTAAATCATTAAATCATCATTTAATAACCTTCGATCATTATCAAAGATTCTCCATTAGATAACTCTACTAGAAGTGATCCTTACGTAATAGAATTTTTTTAGGAAATTTGGTCAGGTCAGTACACAATTTATCTTTACAAGTTATTATATCTGAATATGTTATAAATAAAATTAGAAACACTCACAATCACAACTAAATTTCTCATAGAGAAATCATTATTATAGAGCATGATGAAGAAGAAAGCATATATATATATATATATATATATATATATATATATATATATACACCACACATATGACACTCCTGGCAAATATTTGTATCTAACATTGTTATACCAAAAACATATAATTAAAATTTAGATCTCTTCAAACATGTAATCCTGCAATTTTGAATTTTTAGCTTATATATAAATAATTATTATTTATAATAAATTTAAAATAAAGTATGAATTAATCTTTGATTGATACTAAACCAGATGATAAAAGAAACTTTACCCTCTTTTATAGAAATGTCTTTTATATGCTTCAATAACAAGACCTTATCTTTTAGTTTAATACAGCATACCCTTCCATTATTTTATAACAAAAATATACTTAATTTATATCCTACTTTAAGTTTAAAATAAATAATAACTTACTAGTAATCATATTATATAATCACAATATGTTGATTAGAGATTCACAAATCAATCCCCTTTAATTTTATGTAAGGAATTTAGAATTTCATACCTTGATTGTTTTTTTTTTTATATATATTCAATTAAATAATCATAATGTGTAAAATCAACTTGTCATATATATAAATTTATATATTTTGAAAGAGATAAATATAAAAATATATTAAAAAATGAGGTCTATATAATCAGTAGATGCCACCCATACGTGTCTTTTTTTTTATTTTAATTTTTTTATATTTTGATAACAAGTTATATTTGATTATAATTAATTATTGAATAAAAATTTAATTATTTAAATTTATATTAAATAATATAATCAAATAAAATTATATTTTTATTTATAAATTTAGACTACTAAATTTATATTTGTTGATTTACTCTAATCAGACTTAATTTTATATTTAATATTTAAGAAATCTGAATTGATCTATCGAGGATTCAAATCAAAAAAAGGTTGATTTAAAATTTGAAGGCATTGAAAGTGGGTCTGAGTTCTGACCCGCAAAAATGAAATAAAGGAGAAAGAAAAGTTAATCTGTAAAAGTTGATAGTTATCGCTTTGGGGCTTGTGCCCATCTCTCTCTCTCTCTCTCTCTCTCTCTTTTTTTCTTTCTTTTGTGGGACTGATTCTCATTTTTGGCTTTATTGATTGACTAATTTGGCTTCAATGGCTTGCTTCAATAACAAACAAGCGTAATTAAATAAATAATTAAAGTTAACACATTCAAAACTCATCTAAATTTTGGATCATACATAAACAATTTTTAACTTCTAAAATATGATAATGAATTCAAACTTAAAAGATTATGTATAAATATCCTTTTAATTAATCTATTATTCCATTAATAAAACTATAATATATTAAGAAAGTTCAACAAACTTATAATTTTAAAAGGATTATTTGTGTACAAAACTGAAGTTTGGAAATTCATTTAATTTGTCATCTAAACGTTGGACCATGCATAACAATGAAATTATTTACACTATTTAAAAATTCAGAGGAATGCAATGACAGAATTTGAAAATCAAAATTAAAGAAATTTTGATTTTCAATGTTTTAAAATAATTTTAAAATTCTAGAATAAATCTTTTAAATTTAGAAACATTAATTTTAAATACAAAACATCATAAGCAAACTATCTATATTAGCAGAATAAATATGTGTTCTATATTTAAACATGAAAAATCAGCGTAATAATTCAGGTAAGCTATCATCTTTACATTGCATAAGGTGGTGTGTCATGTCATCCTTTGAATTGGAAAATTAAAAAAAAAAAAAAAGGAATTTTTGTGTGACCCTATTATTGGGTTATATATTAATGCCACTTGCACAATTTAAAATTGGCAGCATTTATCATATGGTCTCAAAGTCCCACACATATTGGGAATATTGGATTGGATCAGACCTGTTTTTAAACATTTAACATTAATGTCATCAGACCTTTCAACGTACCAAAGCAACAACGTTATCCAAAATCATACTATATCAGAGCGTTCTTCTTGAGTGGTCCTAAAATCTTCGCTCTGGGTAAGCTTTACAAAATATTACACTTGAGAATTATATATTTAAAATATTTAATATTAAGAATATTAAATTTTATAACCATTATAACAGGCTTAATGGTTAATTTTTTTTTTTAAATTTACTTTAGAATTTTGATACTTACTTTGAGGCTTTTTCATTATGTGTTTTTAAAGTTTTAAGATAATATTATTCAGAATAAAAAATTTGAACTCTCAATCGTTCAAAATAATTTAAAATTTAAAGTCTTTCATAATAAATGTTTTAAGTGATAACGAAATTAGAACATGTTATTAAACATGATCACAAATTAGGAGACTAAATAAATCAACAATCTGACATGATGAAGACGACATTGTTGATCTAAGTATTGGTTGAGTCTAATAAGTTCAACCCACAATACCCAATAGCGTTTCTCAGAGTATTTTGATGGTAGAGAGAAAGTGACAGATTTAGTATATGAAAACTAGAGCTTCAGTGTGTTATTTATAGGGTTTTATTTTAACAATATAATTAATCAATATTATTAAAATAAAATCCTTCAGAATCTTTAAAACAATTTCTCATTTAATTAATTAATCAAAATAAGCCCATTAAATCTCTTTCTGGGCAATAATCTCAAATTAGTAATTTAACGGGATGATTACTAATACTCTTGGGCTATAGGTTGGGTTTCTGCCCCGCAGGCTTGTAAATAATCGAACCCATCACCGATTATCCACAAGTAAAATAAAACCCAGTTCATTCTTAGTTTATAAATTATAATATCAATTGTCTAATTAGTTATAACAGAAAATTAATCTAATAGCATAATTAATGTTAATCCATATAATATTAAAAATATTCTAACAATCTCCCACTTGGATAGCGTTAATTAAATTATTAGGTCAATAAACAAATACATAATTAGGCAATTAATATTCACATAAACACATGGATATGTGTATATCTATAAATCAAACAAAATTAAGAAATGAAAATATACAAAAAGATCATTGAATCTGATAGGGAAACAAGTGATATTAACATTGTCATATATTAGTTTCAATATCTAAATAGAATGAAATACAAAATGACATTTTAAGCATCATATTACAATGCAAAAGTCCCCTTCAGACTTAACTCAGAAATTTAATGTCAAATTGCACTGCAAAAGCCCCTTAAGGACTCAACTTATAAATTTGTGTCAAATTGCACCATAAAAGCCCCTTAAGGACTTAACTCATACTCTCACTAGACCAAAGTTACATCAAAATTCAACAAGACCCATATGAGTTATACAATTTGAATTACTCCTATAGGTAGGCACTGGTCAACAGATCCGTCATCATGTGCTCACTGCAAATATGAACCATGCGAGTATGAGATGACAAAAATTCATAAATGAAATCATGGATCAAGGATATTGAATCCGATAAGGAAAGCATTGTTATAAATGCCAGCAAAATTTCAATTATGAATTATATCTAAAATTTTGGTATAATCAAAACATTGAATCTGATAGGGAAACAAATGTTATAAGTGCTAAAATATGCCAAAGTATTCCTTAATAACACAACTCAGACTCTCACCAAAACAACACATTAAAATTCGAATATACCCAAGAGTCATATATTTCCAAAACTCTAATGGGTTTGTGTTGGTAAATGAATCACCTAAAATAAGTATGAGATATATAGATCTTCTCTCCAACAAACTGGAATTGATAGTCAAAATTTGATGCAACTGAAATTTCTGTAACTTTGAGAGAAGCATATAATAGAGTTATGTTGCAACAAAATAGTCAATATTTAAAATATACACATGACTAGCGACATACTCTTCACTTTTATATATATATATATATATATATTTGAGACTTCTCAACAAAACAACTCCTTCAAAAACATCGAATAAATGTAATCAAATGTGGGTCTAGGATCATCATAACTGTCTCTGTAGCTTTCTAAAGATCATGCCCATAATTACTTAAATATATTTGCTAAGCACACCAACATAGAAAAAATAATGTTCAAACGTGTGCATACTTGAGCCTATATATTAGGCTATTAATAATTGATTCACATGGAACTTTGCCCATCAAAGTTCTCTCTTCATCATTTAGGACATAACGATTTAAACAACCTATCACATGTATAAGTGCACAAAGAGTGCAAGAATACATATCAAATTTCTTGAGCACTCGTTTAATATAGATTGCCTGTGACAAACTAAGAATGCCACAAGATTTATCACGGTAAATTTGAATTCTCAAAATAAAAAAAGATTCACATAAATCTTTCATATCTAAGTGTCATGACAAAATGTGTTTTGTCTTATTTAATAATCATACTGAGTTATTGGCCAATAGGATGTAATCTACACACAGCACATACTCATGTAAGTCTTCATCTGTGATTACAGTGCCTACACAGCTAATTGTAATCGAACTTCCTTCCAATCCAAGGATGGTTTATTATTCTTATTGCTTTTCTTGAGTCCATATATTTTCTTGCCATAGGCATTGCCTTCACTTTTCTTTCCTTTTCAATTTTACATTTCCAGCCTTGCTAGATGAACCATGTGAAATATAGTTCATTAGTTATGAGAATTCACCTTCTTTATTGATTCATCCTCTTGGGTCATTTTAAACATCATATGATTAATAGACCACTCTAACTCTTGGGAATTATAAGTGGTTCTCAAGACCCCATATTCAGCAGAAAGGGATCAGGGAACTTTATAAATTAGGTTGCTCTCATCCAAGTCCACATTTAGGATTTCAACTTGTTGTAGCAGTTAACAAGCTTCATTATGTGCTCACACACTCCTGACACTTCGTCATAGTGAGTGTTATCTAGCAAAGAGAGATAATAGGCATTTTTTAATTTTTTCCAACTTCTTAAATTTCTTACTAACTACTTTAAAATATTCAATTGCGGTGTCCTTCTTAAGAATACTTTGTCTGATAATCTTCTCAATCATATACTTAATGACAGTCAAACAAGTCTTATTGAACTCATACACTGCTTATGGTAAGCCTTGCCAGCAACGCTAGGCTCAGTGGTAAGATCCGTTGGCTTAGGTTCTCTCATACCTAAACTTCCCTTGGTGATCACTAGATACATATTAAGGGACTCAATCCAATTATCGTAGTTTATTTTGTTCAGAGTTTTCACCATAAATAGTTGTAAGAACAAAGACGCTGAGGGAAAAACAAATATGAAACATATAATTATGTCCCAGACACATAATTATATATATAACAAAGTTTCCGTAACAAGACTCAGTTTTAGCAACTGTGTAATAAAATACTCATTATATCTTGCCTAAGGGCTTGGACTATGATAAATCAAGAAAACTCATACATACCAGGGAAGCTCATTCTCAAGAGAAACGACATAACATGCACCCACAATTTTTATATCGATAGAATATGAGAAACCATGAATACATCAATCAGCAAATCGCAGCTGACAAACCACAAACAAGCCTTATTCACAAAATTATATTAACAATGTCACACCGATAGGGCATATCCATTGTCAACATAATACTTACATAAACTCTCTCTAGTGGACTTATCAGAATATTCAGACTCATCCCTGATAATGGAAATTAAATTATTCAAAAAATGTAGGAAATTAAATGACAAATACGGTATTAATTTATAAAAGATATATCACCATGATTGGGTCCATGATAGGCGAGCACACAATCAATTGGTGTATGTGAACCAAAGTCATTACAATTTCCACACACAACTTATTCCATTTAACGCATGTGCTTAAATTAGGAATAAAATCTAATAATTAACGCAAAGATATTGATTATAATTTATTTACACATAATCAGGGAGAGTGAACTGAACATATTGTTTTGTATTATGTCTAATCTTTACATAAAATTTTTCAGGTCAAAATACCCTATTTACACATTATTTTAAGCCCTTTAATTTTCAAAAACTTTCAAAAAAAACTCCTATTTCCAGGGCTTAAAAAATTATGGAAAAATCATCATAATTTAGATCAGGGTAAGTGGAGCTATTTTCAAAATTTAAAGTTCATTTAACTAGCGGTGTGGCCGCACGCGCCAACATGCACACCTTCTTTAACCTCTGGAGGGTCGATTCAACCCATCAAAGAACCCGCCGGTACCTGAACGTTGACCCACCAGTTTTTCTACTCCTTAGACTTCGAAATCGAGACTGTTTTAATAATCGTGTCACGATCTTTATGACTCTTATATCGGTTTCACATCAATCTCTTCCATTTTGAGCTATATTTGAATTTGAAGTTTGAAACTTTCCGATGGTTTCAATTTTTTTTTTTTCCCGTTTCAAAATTGGTTCGTTGGTTCAAGATTGGGCTTACCGGCAACCCAAGTTGATAGCCATGTCTGTCTTTGTTCGAATTGTTGGCAACCACAACTACTTCGATTGGCTATAGGGAAAGAAAATTTCATGCTGGAAGGTGAGTTTCTTGCCGACAATGGTGACCGAGGAAGGCGATGATCATTACAAAAAAAGGAATACAATTTTATAATCCATAAAATGACTCTGATGAAGACAAGATCCAAAGAAAAGGATTAATTTTTTTTTTTTCATAATATACAAGAAAATTCACTCATCAAAATTCTTATCCTAAGCATGTTATGACTTACAGAATATTTCCCTAGATATTTCAAAATATTTACATAGCCTCATTCTTATCTAATTCTACCCTTCTTTGACCTTCAATGGGCTCATGAAAGGTCATGGTGACAAAATTTCAAGATAAATGATCATAGGTTAAAAGGGATTAGTTATACAATATTATGGTGTGTTCTATACTCAACTATATTTTCACACCATAGCCAACCCTTTTTACCTTTACATTACCATGAAAACCATTTAAAAAGAAGAAGAAGGAGAAGAAAGAAGAGAAACTAGAATATGCTAAATCATGTTACGAAGACAAGATTAAAGAAAGGAAATTTAAAAAATTTCATAGTCTATCAAACCGTGGCTCTAATACCATTTGATAGTGGAATTAGAACATGTAATTGAACATGATCACAAATTGAGAAAATAAATAAATTAACAATCTGACCTGATAAAGACGACATCGTTGATTTGAGTCTTGGTTAAGTCTAATAAGTTCAACTCACAATGCCCAATAATGTTTCTTAGAGTGTTTTGACGGAAGAAAGAGAGTGACAGATTTAGTATATGAAAACTAGGGCTTCAATATGTTATTTATAGAGTTTTATTTTAATAATATAATTAATCAATATTATTAACATAAAATCCTTCAAAATCTTTAAACAATTTCTCATTTAATTAATTAATCAAAATAAGCTCATTAAATCACTCTCTGGGTAATAGTATCAAATAAGTAATCTGACGGATGATTACTAATACTCTTAGACTGTGGGTTTGGTTTCTGCTCAATAGGCTCGTGGATAATTGAACCCATCACTGATTATCCACAAATAAAATAAAACATAATCCATTCTTAGTTTATAAATTACAATATCAATTGTCTAATTAGTTATAATAAAATATTAATCTAATAATATAATTAATGCTAATCCATATAATATTAAAAATATTCTAACATTAAATTTATTGGCCTTAATTACATTTTTTTTTTATGAAACCAATATTACAAATTTGTTCGTATGTCATTCAAGAACATATGCATTGAAAGATACGTTTATGTTGAGAAGCTCACGAGTTTGGATTTCTCTTAAAGTAACTACGTATCGTAAGACTATGCAGTCCTCTTATTTGAGTATTAGATTAAACTTCGAAGATCATGCATGATTATAAATAATAAGTTTTTAGCTACACACAATTATTACATCGCATAACTTTAACTACTAAGGCTTATTTAATTGTTAGAATTAATAAAATAGGAATAAAAATAAAAATGAGAATGAGAATATTAAAATATTATTTGATTGAGAAGAAATAAAAATATACATGTCTCATTTCACTTCGTTAAATTTTATAAATTACGCATGAGAATCAATGAGATAGTGTGTGTTATCATATTATTCCTTAACATAAAAAAATAGACATATTTTCAAATTATTAATTAATAATATCATTATACATTAATATATATTTAATTAAATATTATAATAATATATATATGTAATAAATTAATAATAAATAATAATAGATTAAATAGATAATAATAATACAGTAAAAATAATAATTTAATAATAACTTAAATAAATAATAAATTAAAATTTTGTATTTTTGTCTCAAAATTATTATAAGTAAAAATATTTTTGTCAAATATATTTTTATTTTTAAGAGGTCAATCTCATTTTATAACTTTAATTAAAAAAAATTATTTCTTATATAAAAAAGAATAAATTCTCTAAAAAATAAAAATAAAGACCTAATCTATAAATCAAATATGAAAATAAAAATATCCCCTACTCCTTTGTCTTGATTGCAACAATTTTATTCCAAAGTGTACTAAATCCAAATCCGAAGCACACCTCCGTGAACACCAAAAATACTATGCTCCCACCGGTGCATTGGATTATACACCTCCCCCGCGGAAAAGTATTATCTTTTATTCTATTTGATTTTTGAATTTTAAAAAGTATAAAATTTTTTTAAAGTATATTATACAGACCTTCATCAAGTTTTGACAAATTATATTGCTTTATAAACAAAAAATTACTTAATCCAATTTTAAAATATTTTGAAAAATATATTTTCCATTGACATATACATATATATACTTAACTTCAAAAAAAATTCAAAACAAAAAATATTTTAGGTACAAAAATTATTATTAATTTAAGATGCAGGATCATTTTTAATTTGAAGGAAGTCTGTATATATTTTAAAGTTATAAGAGGAATTTGTGTAATTTATTCAACATTATAAAAAATAAATTATATTTTTCTAGGAATCAAATATTAAATGATAAAAATATATATTTTTTGAAGACCAAAATTTATATATCCTCCCCTTCCAATGATTTTCCTCATAGGGAAAGAAAAGAATGAAGCAGTAATATTTCTATTTCCTGTCATTTATATGAATGAACAATTTCGATCACAAAATCTCAGAGATGAGAACTAAGCAGCCCGTTTCGCTCATCAATATAATCATTTTCATCGATTTCCTCCTCCTCTTCCTTCGTTGCCACCTGAGCTAACTCCATCTCTGCCTTCCGAGATTGGTGCCTCCAATCTGTTCGAAGAAATGCGTAAACCATCATACAAAAGCAAGATATCTGTGCTGCTACCATCCCGTACCACAACCCCACAAATCCAAATTCGTACACAAAACTAGCAACAATAGCCACTGGCAAGCCAATCAAGTAAAAAGCACAAAAGTTTATCTTCGCACCCACGTAAGGACGTGATGTCCCAGATAAGATCCCACACGATGCTGTTTGGGGCCAATTCCCTATCTCCCCCAACCCCAGAATTGGTAGTGTAATTTTTACCAAATCAACGATTTGTGTCTCATTTGTGAACATTTTCCCCCAAAATTCCCTCACACACACCAAAAACACAAATGCTGTGACCCCAAATGTTAATGCTGTGAAAACCCCAACAAGGGCTGCACATTGGGCACGAGAGGCTTCCCCTGCACCTATTGAATGCCCTATTCTTGTTGCTAAAGCTGCGCTCAGAGAAAATGGGAACACGTAGAGAAACCCAGTGGTTTGAATCAGGATTCCCATGGTAGCTACTGTGGTTTGTGGGTTACTCAATAACCCACACAGAAAAAGCATTATCTCGTACCACCACCACTCCAAGCACACGGAAACACAACTAGGCAGAGCCAGACTCAACAATGGCCTCCACCCCTGAAGAACTGTAAGAAATGAAGCTTCTTCCCATGGCTTTATTGGTTTACTCGAGACAACAAGATAAATCACCAACCCCAGGATCATGTTCAGAGAATTCAACCCAGTGGCCAAAGCAACCCCTTTTACCCCTAACTTCAAATGTACAGCCAGAAAGTAATTAACTGGAAGATGGAAAATAGCTGCAATGGAAGCGGCCAGAGTGACAGGAAAGTTCAAGTTCTGGGTTCTCAGGAAAGTCCTCAATGGGTTTAAACAAGCTTGGGCTAGCAATTCAGGGATGGAGAAGAGCAAGTAGAGTTGGGCTATCTTTGTTACCTGTGGATCCTGACCTAGCCAGAGAAGGATGGGAGAGATATTAAGCCATAAGAGTGAAATGGGTATGGAAACAGTAAGGAGGAGACACAGAGTTCTGTGAAAGGTTTGGGAGAGGAGTGACCATCTTTTGGCCCCAAATGCTTGGGAACAGATAGGGTCCATACCCATAGTGAGACCCTTAAGGACTGAATTTGCAGTAATGTTGGCGAACCCAATTGCGAGGGAGCCACCAGCTAGTTCTAACTTGCCTTGGCGACCCAAGAAGAGGATGGAGACGGCAGAACGAGAGTATATTAGAAGGCTGGTCAGTATTAAGGGGCTTGCTGTCTTTCCTAGCGATAGCAACTCTTCTTTCACCTGCATCCATTTCCATTATTCATTTCACACTACTTAGTCAACAAAATAAATCATTCTATGAGAGGAGAAAAATCCTTCTATACTCTGGTCCTTTAGTTGAACTTTTAATCTAATCGTTCAGAGATATATTTTTAAATTAGTTTTTCAATTATTAAGATATTTATAAGTTTAACATTTAATCTCATTCGTCAGATTTGGCATTCAGTTTAGCACAATATAAAATCTGGTATTAGTTTTTAGGATAGATTACACGTTTTCTTTATCGTATTTAAAATTTAAATGCCCAGGTTTGTTTCAACTTCATCATTTTAAATGTACTAAAATGATATTATATAATTTTTAATGATAATATAATTAAAGGGTTGAAATTAAATAAGAAAGAAGTTTTTATACAAAGTTGATACTATTTTTTTAATGAATCAATTGAGATTATCAGAGCTATTTTTGAAAGACCAAAATAAAAATTTTGTGCATGTACTTCTAATCCGGGGTTGGGCTTTGTCTTATCATAAGGATTAATGTTGGGCTTGGGAATCAGTTTTAAATGGTAGAATTAGATTCTGATTAGTAATTACGTATGTTAGAATCTATGTCCTTCCTAATCATGTATGGTACTGTTCTAGTTATTATGAAGCTTTTTACTAATGACCATCTTTCTGAATGGCATTTCTACTCATTTATCAATTAAATGACCATTTGTGTAAACCCGCAAAAAAAAGAGAAGTGAATATATATATATAGATACATAGATATATATATATATATATATATATATATATATATATATATATATATATATATCTATATCTATGTATCTATATATATATATCACCCTACTAATTAAGCTGCTAGCTATTGATACTACATCATTTCTTAATAGAATAAAATGATGTATTTATGATTTGAATTTGAGGTGCTCAATTAAAATTATTTAATTTAATTAAAATTATTTGATTAATTGGCACTTTTTTTTTCCTTTTCAATCGAATTCATACAGATTCAAGCAAAATTTTTATATGATATATGTCAAGAGTTATGTAATTTTCTCAATAAGAATAAATGATATGTAATAGCAAGGAGGGTTTTTTTTTTTTTTTTTTGCAATATGGCTCGAAACAACGTAGGGTCAAATGTAAGTCAATAAAAATAAAGAGGAAATTTATGATAATCCGGCCATGCCCTGGAAGATGATTATAGTTTAATTATGTCAAATTGTAAATAACTGATTTTAACATTGACCATATTTACACCCAATATATTCCATGTATTTTTAATTTTGAAAAACAATTAACTCATTTGAATTCTGAAGAATATAAGACAAATATTCAATTCAATGTTAAATTTCACAATTTATAAATACTATAAACAAAATTACTATCGAAAAATGTTTGACATTAGAAAAAAGATCTTACTAGCACATTCATTTCATTAAGTACAATATTTGACATTGATGATATATATACTAAATATAATTCCATGTATTTTACATTTTGACCAATAATAAATCCATTAAAAAATTTTAAATACACCCACAAATATTCAATTCCATATAAAATTTCATGAAATTATAACTACTATAAATAAAATTGCAATATCAAAAGTACGACATATCAATTAGAAAAAATCTCATTGATAAGCACATTCATTTAACTAAGGACAAAAAATTTGACATTGGTATTCTTTTGAATAAAAAAATACAACGGTGGAGAATTATTTTATAACTTCGTATTATATAATTGAATCTTTTTTAAAAAAATTGTATACTTCATATATTACAGATAACATTAAATTTTACACATACAAAATAATTTATCCTATGATTAATCAAGTTTTACGGAATTATAAATATCATAATTGACTCATTTATTTTAATTTAGGTAGTTTTTAAGGGTTTTATTCTACTCAATTGGATAAAAAACTAACTTTTTTTATAAATATATTATTTTGATCCTCTATGAATTAAATGTCTCAAAATGACTTTTTACTTTTAAATTTAGTTTCATTTATAAAAAAATTATTTTTGGGTCACATATTAAAAAGTGAAATATTATTTTAAGATATTTGATTCGTGAAACACCAAAATAAAACTAATTTAAACAAGGAAAAACTAGTTTAAGAATTTTAATTCTTAAAAGAAGAAAATAATACTAAATTAAAAAATAAGTAATCAAAATAATGTTTTTCTCGATCTTTTTGGATCATGCATGCAACAGGAAAGGCTTTCCTTAAATTGACATTTTTAAGAAACCATTTCTAGGAACTCAAACACCCGCCATACCATATTGCAGCTTGCCAATGTTGAATTATTATTTTACTGTTTAATTAGCAAATGAATGAATAAAAGATAATAAAAAATTGATATGTTTGTATTTTATTGTTAAAAAGATAAAAGGAAGATAAGAGTTTGCCCTAGTTCACTGTTAGTGTGTAGGGTTCTGCATGGAGTACAGCACCCGCCGCCACCTGAAACTGCGGTAATTGTCTTATATAATATATATATATATATATATATATATACACACACACACACTCACATATATGAGCATCTCAGCATCTCTCTAATTACTAACTTACATGTAGACTCTCTCTCTCTCTCTCTCTCTCTCTCTATCACACACACACACACACACACAAGTCTACGTAGTTTCTATAAACAAACATGTTAATTAAACTCTCTCTCTCTCTCTCTCTCTCTCTCTGTGTGTGTGTCAAAAGTAAATTAATACCAAGTTTGTTTTCATACAGAACAGCTCATAAACACAGAAAGGAAGAAAGAGTTGATTTGCAGAACAAAGTTGCATACACAAAAGAGAGAGAGAGAGAGAACCTGAGAGAGAGAAAGGCCTTGAGCTAGAAGGAATCTACCAGTAGTGCTTCTGGTGGCTTCATTACCCTCTTCTTTATCATCCTCATCGTCATCATTTATAGCAATAATATTTGTGTCCACCTTTGAAATCACAGCGCCGCCATTTCTAGTTGCACGAGATCCAGCACCAGTGCACATGATGTCTGTCCTTAGACTTTTGTAATTTAAACATAGAAAACAGAAAACACTAGTTTAATTCAACAACACAAAAATGCAGGAAAACAAAGCAAACCCAGATATCCTTCCCCATCCCCAAAGAAACCAAACATAGAAATCAAAAGATACATTCATAAGCTAATTGAAGTATATATGTAACTTGGTTTCTAAAGATGTCAAATAAAATGGAAAAGACAATCCAAAAGAATAAAAACCAAACCTTGTATGTAGTATATATTTATATATGATTACGAAGTCCAAGGAAGAATTAATTACTGAAGGGTTAGTTAGTGTGTGCCACTAGATAGCTGAGGAGTTTGAGCTAATTGAAGAAGTAGAGAGAGAGGAGTTTGAGCTTTGCGACTTGAAAACTATTGCAGAACCCAGAACTATATAATCATCACTTACCCTAAACCTTTGTGTTTAATTTATTGTATTCTACTTAAAATATTATTATATTACCAATATGCAGTGGGACCACTCGGCCTTATTATTTCCTCCATCCGTGATTTTTCTTTTTCTCTTTCTTTAACATAATTTGAATCTAATATCAATCCCGGCCGTTAAAGTAATTTATATGTAAAATTGTGAAGGTTAATTAACACAATGATTAGATTAATCATATAGGAGTAATTAATTTAGACTATAAAATAATACGGTCTGAATTCTCCTATTAATTTTGATCATTTATTATTCCTGATCAAACGATGATTAATTATTACTTTACCTCTCTCACCTCTTACCAAAACACATTTGGTTTTTTTTATTTAATTTAAGTTTCATCCTCCCTATTAATTAGTTATTATAGCTTTAGCTTAATGGAGAGAGAGATGGACGGTTCCACTTATGGAGTAATTATTATTATATTAATAGGAGGAAAATATGATTAAAGAATATACATATTGCCACTAATCATTTAAGACACACACACCAATGCTCCTTTAATTTTAGCTAATTAAGGCTACGCTTTATGTAATGGTCAGAGAACGTATGATATTATTTGTCTACAATACTATAGTATATCAACTATAAGTATAATTCTTGGCCAATAGCAAAAGAACGATAGAAACAAAAGAAGCACATAAGGAGTTGTTACAGAAGGAAGAAGAACAGAGACGAAGGAAGATATGTAGAGAGAGAACACTCAACTTCATGCCTGCTCACCTCCGCCCCCACAAACGTAATTATTTCTTCATCTTCTAGTTGGGATAACGAATTCTGTTATTCCTCCTATACCTTTCACCCTCCACATGTTCCAAGAGCCATTACTACTCACCAGAATTTCCCTCTCATGCCAAGTCTTGATCATATGCCATAACATTACCTCCCCCATTAAAATGGACCTGGTCCTCAAGGTATATATTAGGATAAGCCTGACAGAATGCATCCAATTCCTCTCAAGTGGCATTTAATTCTCCTAATCCTGCCCACTTGACCAATATTTGCAGTACCCAAGTGTTGCCTCGTAATATAGTTCGATGCTGCAGAACCTCCTGAGGGCAGAATACTAGCCCGGTCTCCTCTATTGTTAATGGAAGAGGCAGATATTGACTCTAGGGCTCATCGAAACACTATTTTAACAATGACACATGAAAAACTGGGTGTAACCTTGCATTAGGTGGTAACTGAAGTTTGTAGACCACTTGGCTGACTTTTTCCACAATTGGAAAGGGTCCAAAGTAATGCATGCCTAACTTTTAATTCCTTTGAAGTGCTAATGAGGATTGTTGATAAGGCTGAAGTTTAATAAAAACTAAATCACCCATGTTGAATTGGACCTATGTTCGGCAAATGTTTGCGAATCTCTTCATTCGTCATTGAGCTCAAGACAAGTTGCTCTTGAGTTTTCAAAATAGGTGATCATGATCTTTGAGTTGTTGCTTGACATTTGGATCATTTGAAGAGGATGGAGCATAATGAATGAGCTTAGGAGGATCTTGGCCATATACTATCTTGAAAGGAGTCATATTAGTGGCTGTATGATATGAATTGTCAATACTCTGCCAATGGTAAGAGTTTGACCTATAAACGAGGTGAATCATGGACAAAGCATCGCAGATACATCTCTACACATTTGTTCGTGATCTCCGTTTGGCTGTCTAATTGTGGGTGGTATGCTGAGCTTATGTTCAAAGAAGTTCCTTGGAGTTTGGATAGATGCTGCCAAAACGTGCTGGTGAAAACCTTGTCTTTGTTTGACATGATCAAATGTAGGATACTGTGAAGCTTGATGACAAGTTCAACAAATTTCTTTACTGCATACAAACTGGTGAAATTGTGTCGGAGAGACCTGAAATGAGCATATTTGGATAACTTTTCAACAACCACCCTAATAACTGAATATCTAAAGGAGGTAGGTAGGCAGTCTTGTAATAAAGTCAAGTGCAACATCTTCCCACACCTTCTCATGAATTGGCAACGGTTGAAGGAGTCTGATTGGGTGTAAATGTGAGGTTTTAGCCTGCTGATACACCAAACAATGCTTAACAAATTATTTGACATCTGAATGAAGTTGTGGCTAAACAAATTGGGAAGCAATTCATTTATATGTTTTTAATGCTCCTTCATGCCCGCCCACTGGAGATGCATGAAATTCTCGTAGAATAACTTGTTGAAGAGTTGACCCAGCCTGAGGCACCCATATACGATCCCCTTAAAAAGTAAGCCATTGTGAAATGTAATGGTTGGATGAGGGTCCTCTTGTTGTTGGTGTAACAAATGTTGGGCATCTATATATGCTTAAATAGTAGTGCGAATGTCATCGAGCAAGGCACATTGAGGAATCAATATAGCCATGTGAAATGATCTTGATAATGCGTTAGCCACCTTATTTTGAGGTTCGGGCTTATATTCGATGGAAAAGTCGAATCCCAACAACTTTGGAAGCCACCTTTGTTGCTCTAGGAACCACCTGATCTGTCATGCTTTGCAAGCTACGTTAGTCAGTACAAATTATAAAATGGTGCCCCATCAGATAATGGTGAAATTTCAAAACTGACTCTGTAATTGTAAGCATTTCTCAGGTGTATACAAATTACTTTTTCCATGCTGGACTAAGCTTCTTTGAGAAAAAGGCAATTGGGTGACCTTTTTGTGTGAGAACTGTGCCCAATCTTGATCCTAACATGTTAATTTCCAGAATAAAGGGTTTCTCAAAGTCGAGTAACGCCAAAATAGAGGCTAAGGTGATCACTGTTTTAAGTGCATCGAAAGAGGCCTGAGCTTCTATAGACCATCTGAAGGTGTCCTTCTTCAGAAGTTGAGTGAGAGGTTGAGCTATGGAAACGTAATGGTGGATGAAACTTCTGTAGTATCTAGTCAACCCAAGGAATCCGTGCAACTATTTAAGGCTCGACAGAATAGGCCATTGGGAAATTGACTCCACCTTTGATTTATCCATTGCCACCTCTTACTTCGAAACCTAGTGGCCTAAATATTCGATCGAAGTCTACCCAAAACTGCACTTAGATAACTTCACAAATAGTTAGTGATGTTGTAGTGTTTGAAGCACTTGTTGTAAGCGAGACAAATAGATTGCCCAGTTCACGCTATAAACTAAGATATCGTTAAAAAAAAAGGGGACAAATTTGCATAAGAATGGCTAGAATATGGTGTTCATCAATGACTAAAATGTGTTTGACGCATTTGTTAGACCAAAATGGCATCACAACCCATTCATAGTGCCTCTATTAAGTCTGAAATGCTATTTTTATATCAATATTTTGGTTTAACCAAGATTTAGTGATAGTTGCGCGTAGGTCAAGCTTTGAAAAGTATGACACACCATATAATTCATCAAGCAACTCATCTACTGTAGGAATGAGGGAGAAATCCTTGATGGTGACCATATTCAAAGCTTTATGATCAGTGCAAAGCCTCCACATTCTATCCTTTTTCTTCACCAATAAAACTGGTGATGAAAATGGGCTCAAGCTTGGTTGTATGACTCCTTCTTGTAGCAACTCATCTACAATGCACTTTATCTCTGACTTGTGGGCAAAAGGATAGTGATAAGGCTTGACTTTAATAGGGCTACTGCTTCACACAATGGAATAATGTGATTATGAGTCCTGCTCAAAGGTAACCCGTAGGGAACCTGAAATACAGAAGCAAAGTGAGTTAAAAGCTACAATAAGTCAAAAGGTGTATCTGGTGGTGACTGGTGCAGTAGCTCAGAGGAAGTGTTGTTAAGTTGCCATTGCATAGTAAAGAGTGTTGAGATGGTATCAATTGTTTGTAATCTGCGGAAGTGATGATATTAGGCCTCTGTTACTGTCAATTGTCGATTGCCTTGTAAGGTTATGAATTTATCGTCTAAATAAAACTTTAATTGCATGATATTGTAGTCAGTTACATGAGTCCTAGAGTTGCTAGCCAAGTAGCACCCAAGACGATATTGGCACTCGTGATAGGTAATAGATACACCAGAACAAGTAAGCGATCACCCTGAATGCAGATAGGAAGGTGTGGAATGAATCCTTTCTGTTGTCAAATGATGATAATTTTCGACCAAAACTCTAAAATTAGGGGTTTGATGTACGGACAATTGAAAACTCTTAGTGATTCGAGGTTGGATAAAATTATCTAAATTGCCGTGTCAAGTGAAATTCAAACTTATTTGCCATTAACTAGTCCAAAAAAACGTATTGTACCAATACCCAAATTGCCTTTTAAGGCATTATACAAAAGATGATGAGGGCTAGAGGCATCGATAGCCTTTTCCATGAATGAGGACTCCTCTGTAAGAGAAGTGTGCGGTGGTGGGTCGTCATCTTCTACTTGCTGAATGGAATACTGGCGATTTGGGCATTTATAGTTCCAACTAAACTTCTCATCACAAGCAAAGCAGAGACCCTTGTCTCGGGGGAGCTACATTTCTGCGGCTGACATCTTTTTAATTGACAACAATGATTTAATGGATGAGGTAGGAAGAAGTGGTGGAAGAGAGGATGGTTGCTATGGTTTCGAGACTGAAGTGGACAAAAAAGATTTCGATGCCAGAGTAGAGGGTTGAAAAAGACCTCGTGGTTTTGAGGAAAGTCTCAGTTGAACATACTTTTCCTTAAACAAATGGGCTAAAGAGGCAGCATGTAGTAATGACGAAGGAGCTTGGGCCAGGACATCACGACGAAGTTCTGGCTTAATACTATTAATGAAACAATCCAGTAATGCCTTATCACTCAACCTTTTGACTTTATTTGTGAGTACCATAAATGCTGTGTAGTAAGCAGCCATTGTATCAATTTGAGTGAGCTAGAAGAGTTGAGCTCGAGGATACTCAAACTGAGATGGCCTGAATTGGGACTCAATAGCCTTGGACAAGGAAACCCAATTAGAAAACATTTGAGCTCGATGCATCATTTGAAACCATGGTACCATGTCACCCTCCATGTGAACCATTGCAACAGTGACCCGTAAAGCATTTAGCATTTCACAATAATTAAAGAATTTTTTTGTGTGGAATAGCCATTGCAGAGGATCCTGGCCATCAAATCTTGGAAAGTCTAGCATGATGTTCTTAACTTGAAATGACTGATAGTTCATCGATGGTTAGGCAGAGTGGGTTAAAGTGTTCAAAGCTTCCACCATACTTGGCTGACATACCAAAAGCTCGATGCTTTTTGTCATAGTCTCAATCGCACAATTTAGGTTGTCCATGGACTGTTCCAATATTTCAATATGATTATTAATAATATCATCCTGAGCAACAAACAAATTTGAGATTTTTTTGATATCTATGGCAAGGTCTTTAAAATGAGTGTTTTAGATATTGGGAGTCAATGAAAGCACCAAATGTAATGGTCATAAAAGAAACGTCTGATATTATTTGTCTATATTACTATAGGACATCAACTATCAGTATAATTCCTAGCCAAAAGCGAAAGAATGACAAAAAATGAAGAAGCACACAGGGAGTCATCACAAAGGGAAGAAGAACATAGAGGAAGGAAGATATGTAGAGAGAGAACACTCAGCTTCATGCTTGCTCAACCCCACCTCCACAAATGTACTTATTCCCTTATCTTCTAACTGGGGTAATGAATTTTGTTACTCCTCCTATACCCTTCACCCTAAACGTGTTCCAAAAGTCGTTGCTCACCAAAATTTCCCTCTGGTGCCACGTCTTGATCATGTATTATAACACTTTACTGGAATTAAAATTTTAAAGTAGAAAGCTTCTTATATTCTCAGGTGGGGGTTTTTTTTTGGAAAGAAAACTTTCATTTATAAGCTCAAACTAAGAATAAAGACTGAGAGTAGTTAGAAATAAAGGTCTTAACTTAGAAATGGCTGAACCTCAATGAGTTTCTTACTAGGGAGCGAGCTTTTATGTTGAGATTTCTTTCAATCCATCTGTATGAGAAATCATGTTTAGTGATTAAGTAGTTCCTGCAGTCATGAATAATGCTTCCAATCTCAGCATCATCACCATCAAGGGAGTTTACTACCATCACAACATTTCGAGCATAGGAGTAGAAGGCCCTGCTAGAGTGTAGATTGTAGAAAGCACACTTGATTGCAGTTCTAAGCGCGAGGGCTTTAATAACAGTTGCATGATGAACACCATCATAGATACCTGAAATGGAATATATTACTTGTCCCTCTAAGTTCTTAAAGATAATCCTATAGCTTGACTTGCCTTTATTAGCAAATGTAGCTCCATCTATGTAACAAAACCACTCTTTGTTTTCATTATTGTCAAAAACAGGGGCTTTAGGGAGGCTGTCTGAAGTGGTTCTGTTATCCCTTTTGTTCATTAGTTTCCACGCTTCCAATAAAAACTAAGCTCTACTAATTAGATTCGTATCATCTGTATAAACATTTTCCCAAACCTTATTATTTCTAGTATTCCATAGGCACCAAGCAATATAGCAGAATTGTTTAGTCAGCTCTAAAGGTAAACATAGTAGGGCCAAGCAGAGATAAACAAAGAAACTATGAACATCAACAATGAATTACAGATGGCCTTATTCATCCCAAATACTTTTTGTACGTTCATAATTGATTAAAGCATGAAACGTGTCTTCAACTTCAAAATAGAAAGGACAATCCAAGTTTACTACAACACCTTTACTCTTTAAGTTAATTTGAATCGGAAGTAGATCTCTAGAGGCTCGCCAGAGGAAATCCTTCATTTTTGGTGGAATATCCAAGTTCCATAACTTTTTCCAGGGGAAGTCCATGAGATTTTGTTTTAGAGGAAACTTTACTTTATGAGCTATAAAATAAGTAGATTTGACAATATATAGTCCCTTCTTGTTATGATGCGAAATGATCTTATCTCTCCTGCCCATGATACTAAAAGGGATATTTAGGATAATTTAGATGTCTTTTTCCCCAAACAAGTTCTCTTGTTTTTGAAAATCCCATTTCTGCTTACATGGGGAAAAAGATTTGCTACCTTATCTTTAATGTTCCCAACGTTATGAATATCAGTAGGTATAAAGTGACCTTCTTGGGGAAGCCATGGATTAGCCCAGGTTCAGATAGAAAGACCATTATCTAACCTCCATCGCATACTCTGTTCTAACAAAGAGATGTAGACCAAATACTCTTCTAGGTAAAACTCGGGTTACAACCCAACCAAGCTGACCAAAAATCCCCATATGGGAAATATTTAGATTTGAGGACTTGATAAGCGAGAGTGTTATATGTCATACCAAGTCTTCAACCTTGCTTGCCATGCATGGCCAAGTTAAAGTAATGTAAGCTCTGAAAGCCCAAGCCTTGATCTCCTTTGTGTCTATCGTATCGCCCAAGAGAGCCATTTCACTTTTTTTTTTTCTCCCTGGTTTAGACCCCACCAAAAGGAATTCATCATCCTCTGAAGTTCTTCACATAGGGAGATAGGAATTAAGAAGACATTCATATAGAAGTTGGGAACAACGTGGGCCACTGACTTTAAAATCACCTTTTTCCCTACTCTTGATAAGAATTTATTCTTCTAGTTTCGTAATTTACCCCAAGTTTTATTTCTTAGGAAAGAAAAGATGGATTTTTTTGCTTTTCCCTGTAAGAGAGCGTAAGTCCAAGTATCTGTCGTGGTTAATGGGATTGTGATTGCCAACAGTGTCACATATCAACTCTTTTATGTCGCTTTTAACATTGGAATGAAGAAAATTCCTAATTTTTGGAAATTTATAGCTTGCCTGATGCCTGTTCATGTGTTGAGGATCCCTATAATCTTCCTACATTCCTACACAGAGGCTTCATAGAAAAATAATGAATCACCAGCAAATACAAGGTGGGAGACACGAGACCCATTTATACTAGATTTGCAACAATGTATAGCACCCTCTTGTTTGGCCTTTTTCAATAAAACTGAAAGGCCTTCTGCACAAAGGATATAGAGGTATAGAAAAAGATGGTTCCCCTGCCTTAAACCCCTTTGAGGAGAAATAGGACCAATTACGTCTCTATTTAAGATGAAAGAGTATTTGACATTTTGCACACCCTGCATAATCCATCCAATATCAAATGCCATTCTTTCCATTAATCCTTTTAGGAAACATCAATTCACTCTATCATAAGCCTTGCTGATGTTAGTTTTAATGACAATAAAACCTTTCTTACCTTTGGTTTTCCTTTTCATAGAGTGCATGAGATCAAAAGTTACGAAAATATTATTAGTGATCAGGCCTCCTAGAATAAAAGTAGATTGGTACTTAGAAATTAAAACAGGTAAAATCTTCTTCAATATGTTCGCAAATGCTTTAGCCACAATTTTGTAGAGAATATTGCATAAAGAAATGGGTCTGTAATCCGTTAAGCTAATAGGGGCATTAGATTTAGGTATTAAGACCAACAAGGTTTTAGCTAAGTCATATGGAATAGTTCTAATGTTTAGCTAACTTATGCAAGCTTCAACTACTTTATCACCAATAATATGCCAAAACTTATAAAAAAATTTAAGATTAAAACCATTAGGGCTCGGGGATTTGTCACGATGCATCTAGAAGGTAGCCTTTCTAAATTCAGAGGCATTGAAATTTTTTGTCAACATCTCATTATCATGATTAATCACTACTCTTTTTATTAAATTTAGGACATGGTCAGATTGCACCTTAGTCTCTTTATAAACTTGGTCAAAATTATGCAGAATAAGATTTTTCATACCCTCATGATTAGACATCTAAACCCTATTTGCATCAAGCAGTTTTATAATCATGTTTGTTCTTCTATGAGCTAAGGCATGAGTGTGAAAAAATTTGGTATTTCGATCACCCCCTTGAAGCCAGTTAAGCTTTAATCTCTGCTTTCATTTTGTCTCCTCTTACTGCAAGAGTTTATTCTTTTCCTTTCTTAGTTTATGGAATTTGTCGTTCTGGTTTTCATTCGGTTGAACACGTAGATTATTTAGCTTTCTATCAACCTCTCTTGCTTGTGTCCAGTAATCATTGTTTAGATCACAACTCCATTCTTCTAGAGTTTTATGATAACTGTTAAGCCTCATTCTAATATCAGCTTGCTTGTGTTTGTTCTAGCCTTTGTTAATAACATCAGTAATATTGCCTTGTAGCATCTATGATTTTCCAAACAGAAATCTTATTTTGCATCTCTTTCTAGACTTTGAATTTGTATAGACTTTTAGAAGAGAATGATCAGAGTAAGAAACTACTTGAGATTCTAATATACTGTTCAAAAATACGTGAAGCTAGTCTTCAGTAACCATCACCTGATCTAACCTTTCCCTGACAACACTAGTAGCCTCTGTTCTTCTCTCCCAGGTAAATTGACATCCTTTTGACTGTGAATCACTTAAGCCACTGTCCTCAATGGCTATCTTGTAACCTAAGAGAAGATGGTTTGGGATATCACCACCACCCTCCTTATTTGAAACTTGCAAGAGGTCATTATAATCCTCTAAATAGATCTAAGGGAGATCGTCCATGTTCGATAGCTCACGGATCATTTGCCATGCCGCCCTTCATTTGCTTTGGTCAGAGTAACAATAGTACACTATGAAGCATCAATCTTGTTCATTGCATACTCTGACTCTTGCATTGACAAACTAACAAGAGTAATTGATGATTTCAAGCTTCAGGTCATTATTCTAGAATAATGTAAGGTCCCCACTTCTACCTCTACAGTCAACCATAAAACAACAGTTAAACCTTATAGCTTTGCTAATCTCTTTAATTTGATCATTGCTAACCAGTGTCTCGATCAAGAAGAGTATATTGGGTATATGTTTCTTACAGAGCTTCTTAAGAGCCCTCACTGCTTGGGGATTACCTAAACCTCAGCAGTTTCAATTTAGGAGAATCATTTAGCCCAACTAGGGTTGCACAAATAATCCGAGATCGGGCAGGGTCGAGCTGGGGACAAAGAGGCATCGAGTCAGAGGTTGAAAAATGAGAAGGTGAAGAGTCTATCGGGCTAGGCCAGGCCCGAGGGAGTGGAGAAATGGGTTCACCCGGCCTGGTATACATTTTATAATTATTATTTTATATTTTATTTATATTATTTGATTTATTTAAATTTTTACTTGGTTTTGTATCATTGTATGTCTCTCAAGTCTCGTCTCAATCAAGTCTCTCTCGACTTTCACTTTGTCACTCAATCTCTCTGGTCTGAGACGGTCTCTTCATGAATGAAAGCGTTGCCACTATCTCTCTACCGTCACATCGCAGTGGTCCACCACCATCTGCCCTTTTGACTTCTGTGCTTGTCTATCGTTGCACAAAGGTGAGTTTACCTATTATGAAGCTCGAGTCGTTCCCAGAGTCGCTGTTGCCAATCGTCACTTGTTGGCCACCCTTCAACCTCTGTTATGTGTGGAACCACCTATGAAGTTGCTCAAGTTGCCCACTCACCATGGAAATCAGAATCGCGAGTTGGGTAGTTCTTGTCTTAACTCGTCTCCGTGCTGCACTACTACGTTGTTCTTTTACTGTAGATCAAATTGAGGCAAGTCAAGATATGAGTATGATCTTGTTCTTCTCGGCATACTTTATACCAAACATATTTTTATACTTTATACCATTCGATTCTATTTCAGCCTTATAGTTTGAGGTTTTATTATTGATATGGTTACATCAAAGTAACCAACGAATGATTTACATATATGTAAGGTTTCAACTTTTAGTTCAAATTTCTTCTTGGAGATTTTATTTAGTTTTTGAAAGTTTTGGCTTCTAGATTTGCATGATTAGTTATACATACATTACTAATGAATCTTAAAATGTGGAAAAGTAGGTTGTTTAATTGCTCTAAGCTGAAATTTAATAAATTCTAGATGAAAAAGATTATCACAAAAGGGTTGTATGGTTAGAAAAATCATGGTTGGATTAAACAGGAAGATATGTACGAACTTACTATATTTAATGTTACCAATATGTTTGTGAGATGTTATTGAAGAGACCTTTTTGGAATAATATATGTACAGAAGAATTTTTAGGGAAGGAAATAGTTAGTATTTAACATGAGCTTTAGGTAGAATAGGTTATTTAGACTTCACAAAAGGTGGACTTTGATGGTATTCCTTGCTTGAAAAAATTGGTTCACTCAATATTGCTAATTTTCTTTTTGTGGCTAAGTGATATGGCCAATAAGGGAAAAGTACAGTTGATTTACTATCATTTTCTTTTATGTGATCTAATTATGCATCTTTCGTATAGCTGCTTCTTTTGATGCATTTATTATGGTTAGGGTTTAACATTGACAGACTGAAAGGATGCTGAGACATATCTGTGGCATTTTGTTTAACAAAATAAATAATGGTTTCACCTGGGAATTGGAGTGGGGGGGGGGGGGGAGAGAAAGGGAACCACATAAGAGTTGCAAGCTTTTCCAGAGTAGGGAAACAAGTAATTAAATAACATTTAAACTTTTTCTGGCCAATAATTCCAAACTTGTTTGTCAGTTTTATTTAACTAAGTTCTTTAATAGTTTTAGGAAATCAGATAAGTACCTTTTTTGTCCTTTATATTTGGGGTCAATTTCAATTTCGTGCCAAAATGCTTCTTTTTCTAAGTCAATTTTATCCTACATGTTCATTAATCTCGATGTCTTCTTACTTGCTAATGCCATCCTATTGTCAATGTAATTAGTTAACTTGTCAAAGATATGGGCTATGGATTGGGGATGGTTTGGGTAGTCTCTTTGCTTTAGTAGACTCTTTCATTTTCAAAGTTGTGAAGAAGTGATAGTGATAATTTCAAAACCTAGTACCTGCTTTAGTATTAAACTTAAGTTGCAAACTTCCAGTTTAATATGCTATTAAATGTTCCACTATCTTACTTGATGTTGGATAGATGGATTCTAGTAGTCAACAATCCCCAGGAGAAGGCCAATCCCAAGCTAGCAACGTGCTTCTTCCAACCTGAACCCTATAGCTACAAGGCCTGACGACAATCCATGGCTCCGACATCTACATCTGTAGTGAAGTTTACTGCGATAAGAGAGAAGAGAAAACTTCCTTCACGAAAGTCGGGTGTGTGGAAGCATTTTACAAAGCTCCCATTATAAGAGACTAATTAGGAGGCTCGAGTTACCTGTAATTATTGTAGGGCTTCGTATGCTTGTGACCCTAACAAACATGGCACGAATTCCCTTAAAAAACACCTAGGAAGATGTTAGAAGCATCCCAATAGGGCTCATGAGACATCCCAATATATGTTAGCCTATTTGACCCCACCAGGTTCATCTCAGCTAAGAGTATTGGTCCTGCACACGTATAATGCAGATGCATGCTGAAAAGTTATGGCTAAATATGTGATATGTGACAAGGTGCCATTTTGAGCCATGGAGAGGTATGGGTTTAGAAGTCTATTGAATCAATTCGAACCTAGATTTCCTCTTCCCTTAAGAATGACCATTGCTAGAGATTGTTACAAAATCTATCTTAAGGAAGGTAAAGATCTCAAGGCTTTCTTAAAGAACTTATGTAATCATGTTTGTTTGACAATTGATTATTAGACATTAGTGGAAAACTTTAACTATATGTGTCTCACAACTCATTTCATTGATGAGTACTAAAGGTTGCAAAAGAGGATTTTAAGTTTTTATCCTATTGAAAATCATAGGGGTGACACCATAGGAAAAGCCATTGAGAAATCTCTGCTTGGGTGAAGGATTAAAAAGGTGTTTATAGTGACAGTTGATAATGTAAGCTTCAATGACACAACAATTACTTATTTAAAGAAACGTTTGAAAAGTTGGAATGGGTTGGTATGTGGGGGAGATTTTTTACATGTAAAGTGTTATGCTCATATTTTAAATTTAGGTATATACGATGGGTTGAAGGATTTCCATGATTCTATTGATACCATTCGAAATGCAGTTAGATACGTTAAGTCTTCTCCTGTGAGATTGCAAAGGTTTAAAAGTTTTATGGAAACTGAAAAAATCAAGTCAAAAATTTTAGTGTGCTTGGATGTTCCAACTAGATGGAACTCCACTTACTTGATGTTGGAGCATGCTGTAAAGTTTCAGAGGGTATTTGATAGAATGGAGGATGAAGATGAGGGGTTTAATTCTCACTTTAGAGAAGATACACATAAAAAAAGTCCACCCAATGCTTTAGATTAGAGTAATGCAGTTGTATTTGGGAAGTTTTTGAGGGTGTTTTATGACATGACATTCAGGTTATCTGGATCGTTGCATGTGACAGCAAATACTTGCTTCCATGAAATTGCACATGTTCAGACCTTGTTACTTGCAAGTTCTATGCATCAGAATCCAGTTATCTGGAAAATGACTCATAATATGAAAAGTAAGTACGAAAAATATTAGGGTCACTCAGAAAACCTTAACATGTTGCTTGTAATAGGGGTAGTATTGGACCCTAGGTACAAGCTTGCATATGTGAACGCCACCTTTGAAGACATGTACCTTGACCCTGAAGTATGTGAGAGCATGAAGAAGAGGGTCAAAGATAGTTTGTATCGCCTGTATGAACAATATTTTGATGCGGTTGTTCCAGAATTAGTTGAAACCCTTGAAAATTCAAGTGTGGCTTCAGACACTTCAGATTCTAGAGGTTTAAATGACCCAAACTTTTTCCCATCTGGTCCACGAGATAAATGGAAGTCTTTAAAGAGGGTAAAGGTTGGTGTAGACCAGAAATTAGACTTAGAGAAGTATCTAGAAGCTGAAGTACTTGATGATGAATCTGCATTTAATATCTTGGCATGGTGGAAAGAAAATTCATTAAAATATAAAGTACTCTCTCGGATTGCACGCGATGTCTTAGCTGTGCCAGTGTCTACTGTTGCTTCAGAATCAGCATTCAGCACTAGTGGATGAGTGCTTGATGTGTTTAGGAGTTCACTGTCACCCAGGATGACTGAGGCACTTGTGTGTGCCTAGGATTTGCTAACCCCTCTAGACTCCAAGTTTGATGATCATAACTTTGACTAGTTTGAAGAATTTGAAAGTGTTGCATCTGGTAAGCTCTTAGTGAGTTAATATCTAAAGTTCTCTTTTCATTGTCAAGTTTTAAAAATTAATATCAATTTATTTGATTTCTACAAATGTTTCTAGAGATTCAAGTGTTACACACGGGATGTTATGAACACTTATTGAAGTTTAGTGTTTTTTTTATTTGTAGTTTATGAGTAACTAACTATCTGTGATGGACAGTATATTTCTTAATGTATGTTATTTCTGGCTCATAGATAGAAATGTTATTAGTTTTTATTGGTATGATATCAGTAGTTTTTAAGGCCACATTTTGAGGCCACTTTTCAGGAGTTTCATCTTTGCTTCCTTCGTTTGGCAAAATAAATTGGAATTTGCATGTTTGGATATGGCACTTGGTTATTGCCATAAAGGAGTTCGCCGTGCTGGGTTGCTTGCTCTTGATGATGATAGTTATGAAGATGTTAGAAAAAATATGCTCTGTAATGAACATAATTTAAGTTATTCCCATTGGTCATTGCTGTCTTTATTTGCCCTATCATTATTTATTAACAATGAAATTGGTTTATTAGCAAAATTTAGATAAAGTTGATATAATTTTTCTTTAAATATTTGGAGTCACTTTGGCATACACCCCATGACATTACAGTAACTTAGGCTTGGGTTTCTTTGGTCACTTCCAAAAGGTATATCTTTATCTTTGATGCTCATTTAATTTTGTTCAAGAATTACAATTTTATACTAAAACTTTTGGTATTTGACTGCTTTTGGTTATTAGGTTTTGACAGGTGTTGACAACCCTTGAAAATCAAGGGTAGAATTTGGTAGGCCTTACAAAAAGCGGAGGCAATTATATGGATGTCTTGCTTAAAAGGCTATCTGTGATGGACTTGAATAGCTATCTTTCCTAGGTTTCAATGAACCATTGAACTTGTAAGGAAATGTGATTATAGAGTTAGGCATAGTACTTAATTTTTTTTATAGTATATATATTCTTTCTTTGAAACTTGGGGTGTAGACCTAATTATTTTTCTTGTCCAAACCTGTCTTTTTTATTGTCATTAGAATTTTAAAATATCATTATAATAGGGACGTTTCTCTAGTCAATGAATCACTGTTATTTGTATTCTGTTTTAGCAAGTCTAATTATTTAATTTATCTTGCATAAGCGAGAAAGGAGATAATGCCATTGCTCAATCAGCACATTATCAATGTCACACTATAAGAGTTAAAAAATTGGCTGTAAGTCATGTGATCGAAGAAATCCTGAAATAGCTTAGTATCAATATATTACAAAAGTGGGGGTAGAGGAAATTAAACAAAACATAATTCATATGGGAATGCTAATATGTATCCTTTAAGCTCTGATGTCTTCTATGTTCCTTTTTATTATAGGTTGAAAATGGAAACATAAATGTGGTATGGAGTGCCAGTGAAGATGGGACCTTGAGACAGCATGACTTTCGGGAAGGCACCTCTTGTCCTTTGGCAGGATCTTCCCACCAAGAGTGTCGTAATGTTCTAGTAAGTGGTTTAGTTCAGTTTTTGCATCTCTGTCTTTTTTTTATTTATTATTTAATGTAATCAAATCTCCAATGCCATATGAGCAGGTGCATTGTTGGGTGGAAATATCTAATAGAACCTTGGTATATGTGTGTTACTTAAAAAAAAATAAAAGAGTTTCTACATTATCCATGATATCTAAAGTTTTAAAAGAAAACTTCAATTATTTCTCTTGGAAATTAGTTTATCTACTGTTGTGAGGTGTGTTCATCTGACAAATTGAGCTCTATCTATTATATTGTAATCACAATTGCAGTATCCTCAGAGAAGGGTATGAGTTATTCTGATAGTTACCTTAGTTGATGGTTTTGTTGTATGCCAATTTTATTTTACTTTACTTTTTTTTACCATAGAATAACTGTGCCATTGTAAGTTAGAAGAATTATTAGAACCTTCCTTACAATATTGTTAGACATTATCATATGTTGAAAACTGTTTCTTTTGCCATTTATCAATTGTGCATTTCATTAACTGAATGATTTGCTTAAAGTTCTCTTGCATGGGGAAAGAATAAAGCAAACTTGTATTTTGAATGTTCATGTCAAAGTGCTAGGATTTTAAAAATAATTCTTTAACCTATATATCTCCTGCATTTTCATATTATCACGAGTTATTGGTTAGACATTATAATAGAACTATTTATAGGTCTTCACTTCATAGCTTCAGTTTTTGACTTGAAGTGGTTCTTTGTATGGTATAAAAGTCTTTATGATGAAGTGGTCAGGGGTTCAATTCTTGCCACTGTGGTTAGTTTGTGCTTTGTTCACACCTTAAGCCCAAAAATTTAATGTGTGAGGGGCATGGCTGAGATTATAATAAAATTAGATATGGGTTTTCACTTTATAGTTTAAGCTTTTAAGTTAAAGTGGTTCATAGAAGGTTATTTGTGTGTGTGTCCTCAACCTATACGTGCACTTGGGGACCTTGACTAATGTTTCCATCAAGAAATTAATAATGAGAACTGTATCAACATCTTTATATTGGAGATCATGGGTTTTTGCATTTTGATTTTTATGATATTCTCATTATTGCCATCTCTCCAATCTTTTGGTGCTTAAATTGCTTCTAGAAAGATGATAGTTGGGGTTTGAAATTGTCAATAGTCTGTCTAGAATATTAGAATGTAACTCTTTAGCTTTTTCTTTTTCAATCAAAATTAGTAAGTAAAATAGTAGGTTATTCATCATTGCTTGCTAAAGCTAAATTCTTTGGAAATTGTTTAACCATTGTTGTTTAATGTGTAATGTCAGCTTGACTTGAGGAGTGGAGCTAAAAGGTCACTTGCTGATCCTCCTAAACAAGTCCTTGCTCTAAAATCTTGTGATATCAGTTCCACTAGGCCACATTTGGTCCTCATTGGTGGGAGGTATAGCTTCTAGTGATTTTGGTTCTTGATTAATGATTGATACATGTTCAATAATAACTTGAGGAAATAGTGTTATGTTCAGACTAACATCCATATTCTTGTCCTAGTAATAAATGACCACAATTGGTATAAAAAACTAATCATGTGACCGTTCACTTAGAAGAGCTTCAAGTTTTGCTTGGCTTTTTGTTGAGTTGGCATGATATAATTTGTACATACCTGCCATGTTCTTGCATAAGTGCCCCTATAACCCTTAGTTCAACTAAGTTCATCCAATTAACCTATTCTGCAGTAAATTTAAGGCATACTCAACAAGAAATTGAAAGGCCCTTCCTTGTATATTCTTTATGGAAAATTAAAGACTACATTCATGTTACCCCAAAAGTAAAAGAAATTCTGAATCCAACTAGCTTGGAACACCTAAAGTAGTTTCTTTTGTAACTTAACTTAATGAAGAGTAGGAGTAGACCCGGCCTGACCCGATAGTCCCAACCTGGCCTGACAAGATCACCAGGTCCACCAGGCTGGGTCATGGGCCTGAGCCTTGTTTTTCAATTTAATGTGATTTTGGGCCAGACCTAGGGTCTAAGAGTGGCCCGGCCCGGCCCAACCCATGTGCAACCCTAGGCCCAGTGGGCCTGCTCCAGAGGACCTGTCGTTGAATTATCAATGAAAAGGCTTTTGTTAACATCAATCACTTCCAAAGGGTTCCTATTAGGTCCATAGGTAAGCCTCTTCTCTTCACCCCTGGCCCTTGTTTTGTTTTCTACTTGCAAAAGGGGGTGGTCCTCTTCAGCACCGAAAGTGAGGTTTATGATCATAAATATTGCAATATAACTTACCAAGTGCAGCAAACTAAAATGTTCTAAAGTGAGTGGGCATGCTAGCTAGTTAGTTAGTAACAAACTAACAAGAAAGCATTTTGAATGTAACATTAATAAGGATACTTCAATTAATATTTGCGCTTTAATTCGTATAACAATTTTAATAATTAAAAGGGGACTAAACCCTAGAGTATATATGTATATATATAGTACAAACATTACCTATTAGTTATTTTTATTGATCGGAAAATCATTTGGCAGACATATTGGAATCTATAATTGCTTGGTCAAAAACTCATTAATAAACTTAGAAGAATATGATTCCAATCACACTTCCTTGTTACATGTAATTATAAGATCATAGTTCAAATTAAAGTAACTTTTTCGGGTTCAAATTTCTTTCTTTCTTTCTTTTTTCTTTAGTTCGTGTATTTTGGCCTAACCAAATCTTTTTGTAGCTTTTTGTCTCTTCGGGGGGCACGCGTTGGAATATAAAATCTATCTCAAGTACGGCCACAACCCATAAATTAAACATGAAAAATATCACAGCCACAAATCAACTTTATTCATAAAAAAATCACATCACTCAAAGAAGACTCCTAGAAATCTCAATTCTTATTTTTGAAAACCCAAATGCTTATAAAATTAGTGTTCAGTCAAACTAAATTAATCTGACACAAAAATCAGGCCTATCTCAAGTAAACTCAGGCTCCCATAAAAAGCTGTGTTGATCGTTAAAGTTCCATTTACATGGATGGTGTCTCCTGAATTAGACACTATAATTTGCCTATGGCTGTGAGTATTATATTTATTTGTGTAAACTATACTTATCCACTTTGGTTTAATTTTTTTTTTTCATTGTAATATTTCCGTTTAGAAAAAATTGCAATTAACTCTCCAATCTATTAATAATCTCTTCACAATTTAAAAAAGTTAATGATCTCATCTTCTTCGACAGTGTAATTTCGCCGAATCAGGATGTGATCTAGGTAGTTATAATCCACTTGAGTCTACAACTTTTCTCATATTTGAGTCTTTAGGTCAATGATGAGATTAGTTAGGGAAAAAGAAGAGGAAGGCAAAAAGGAATCTTGAATAACAAGTAAGTTAATATAGTTATAAGTTTTTAAATTTAGACTAATTGTATTAATTTAAATTTCTCTAGATTAACAAAATAATTTTTTTCAAGGTAAAAATTAAAGTAGATAAATGGAAATTTTCTCTAATTATTTAAACCCATGAGAGCCTGAACTGCAGTTCTGCAAAAGAGCAATTAAAGGTTTGCACGTGAAGTTCTATTAATGCTTGAGATATATATGTAGTAGTTTGGGATATATATATATATATATATATATATATATATGTATGTGTGTGGAGAATAAGCATAAAATTAATCTTTTATTTTATATCTTATAATAATTTAGTCAATAATAAATTTAAATTTATATAAATTGGTTTCCATTTACATTAACGAATAACTGATTTTATATAAAATATTATTTTTGAAAAATTAATTTATTACAATATATTTATAAATGATTAAATTATTACAAAGTTTAAAAGTGAAAAATTAATTAATACTTATATATATATATATAATATGTTGAAGTGGATGAAAAGGCTATACTTTTTAAAACATTTGGTAGTAGTGCAAAACTGAGGAGAATCACATGGTATATCGATCCCATCCTATACGAGGATTGACGTGTGCAACAATATTAATGTCTGCTAGGCTGTTAATTTCCTTCGTGTCAAGAGGCCAAGCCATTTTCTACGTCATAAGCTCTGATCTTACCCTTCATTATTCTCCATTACTGAAACATAATTATCTGAGAAGGTGCGTTGAATCAGAAGGTACACTTTAAACTAGCTAGCTACGACTAGGAATTAACTATGAAGCCATAATTATATACTCTAAACAAATTTTATGTCTATCATGTTTCCAAAACTTGTAATATGCATAATATTTGGCAAAAACAAAAAAAAGTAATAAACAAAAAATGTTTTGCCATTACACATGAATATATACGCTTTAGATCTTATATATTAGTGTCCATGTTTCATATAATTTACTCATAAAACATGATTTGGCCACACGTATACACAGAAGAATTAATAGGCTTCAGCTTGGCCTTTTAACCTATAAACTATATTACTTGAGGTTATAAGTTTATATTTTGTCTCTGTGTCTTGATTTATTGGAAGGGTATATGTGTAGACTGATTAACGATTCATTAGGTTACTGGAAATTTGTTTTCTTTCATTTAATTTATAATGGTCATGCATGTATCTTATCTCTTCTTATGTGAGGCCCTATAAAAATAAATGTTTAATGTTTTGAATTTCCATCTTCAATCCCTGCGAAAGTTCCTTATTAAATTTTAGAATAGAGAATACATAGCAAAGCGCAATCACACTTTTGAATTTTGATTAATGGGACATCAAGTTTTAATATCTTCAATTAATTTTTTGAGAGCTTTGACTTTCCAGAGCTGAGTTTTATGTATAAGTATATCCATAAAATACTAATGTACCAACTCTTATATGTTTGTTATTAATACATATAAGTTTGAATTAACTTCAACAAATTTCATGATAAGTCAATAAACAGCAAATATCTAATTTAATAAATATGCATGGTAGTAATTATATGTCTATAGACATAATTTGAGCAGTATGAATTAGTCCATACTGATGATGCACGTGACAAATAACCCTTAAAATAAAGTTAAGAGGAAATTAATGATAAGGAAGTTTTATAAATACAAACAGCGACAATTAACTATAGACACAATCAAAGGGGATCTTCCCTTAATTGTCCTTTTCCCCTACCCATTATACTTTATTCCCTCTTTTCAAATTCTATAACGAAAATTGCAGGAGTACACATGGTGGTCAATATTGGCAAGCCATGGAAGTAGGCGTAAATATTAAATCGAATTGTTTGTGATATATATACAAGTTGCAGAAACTTTTCTTTTAAATTTATTTTTTGTCAAGGGAATTAAATTTCTGCACGACATGAGAGATTATATTATCAATATGATAATGAAAGTGATTAAGTTAATATTAAATTCCAACGTAAGACTATAACTTATTCTTAATATGACAGTAAAGATAATAAAATAAACTATATTTTTGAAAGAAATACATATTATATAAAAAGTTAATTTCAATGAAAACCTAAATCAAAGAAGAGTCAGGTATAGTTTTTTGGGAAAATATATACATAATTTAACCCAAACTTGATAATCAGAAAAGCTTTTCAAATCAGTGCCATGAACGTACACCTAAATTACCATGACAAAAAGTTGATGTTACCTAGTTTCTTGTATCTTTAGTTTGGAAAATATGATTGATTAATTTGATCTACAGATCAAATTTTTTTCTCAAATATATAAAATACTATATATCTCTTATTTATTAAAAGATAATTTAATTATATAAAATTTTACTTTTGTTACAAAAGTTGCTAGAATGGCAAGGGGAAGCTTTTTTGGTCTTCAGTATAGCATTATTATTATAATTACTAGAAAATCTTTCCACCTATGCAGGCATAATTAAGATCACTAATACTATGCTTTACAGGTTGATTTCAAGTCTGTCTTTAGGGACAGAAAAGTTTAAAGATTGAGGTTTGTAATGAGATCCCTTATTTTTAATTGGTTCCCACTTCCCATGCTTCAATTATATGTGGAACAAGTTGGGCATGCGTAGGTGTAGCCTAATACATGTTTCTTTCACACTTAGGCCATGTTTGATATGGCTGAATCTTATGTGATAAAAAGAGAAATGTCAATGAAAAATTTGGAAGAATGTTTGGTGCAATGGAAGAGGGATTCCAATGGAAGTTACACTCTTGTCCGTACGGATAGGTGGTTTCTTGTCTCTGATGGATGGAAAGCATAGAAAGGAAAGATGTGATGGAGTGGAGATTACAATTTTGCCCTTGTTTACATATGCCATACCTATGTACTGAGGAGTATTTTGGTCATTCTATTTTATTACAATTCCTTTCCCATCATTCTCTCAACTATACTAAATACATTTTATAATTCCATTTCACTTTTTATTCTCAGTGTACCAAACACATTTTTACAATAAATTTTTTCATTTCTTTCTGTTCCATTCATTTTTTTTTTCCTATTCTATTTCAAATCCAATTTTCATCTACACACCAAACAAAGCCTTATGCTCCAATAAGCTTTTTAATTCATTCAAAATCATGTTAATTTGTGCGCACGTGTATATACATTGCTTAATTATGGTGTCCATGCATGTTTTCCAACGTGCTTCTATATAATTGACGATGACATGAAATAACTATATATATATATATATATATATATATATATATATATATATATATATATATATATATAAGTCTGAACTAATTATTAAAATTCTCACAACTCACAAAGTACTTCATATCGGATCTTAAGTTGTCTGCACATATAATCACTCAGAGGGGAACCATTTTCTAGGGGTTAGCAGTGTAAGTTAGTGGATTAGATATAATGTTATAAAATATAAACTTTTTAAATATCATAATAGTTTAAGATGTCATGGTGGAAAAATTTTTGGTGAGGTATTTGAACTATAGCATATTTATGCATTTGTTTTAATAGTGAGTGAATAAAATAAAATTATATTTTAATAAATTGTCATTATTTTTGTCAAGTAAATTATACTATTTTTTTTAAATTGGTTAAATTAGGCCTAATTCTTCTTCTTTTTTAAAAAATTACACACACACACAAGTATATATATGTATATCTACACACACTATCTAAAATCCCTAATCTAATTAAATTTTTTATTAAGAAGTTTGCTTTTTACATAAAATGAGACCATGATTTTATCTTTAATATTATAATAAAAACAACTAAGTTAATGTTAAGTTTTATCATGAGATTGTAATTTCATTCTTAATATGATATTAAAAAATTAAATAACTAAAATTTTGTTTTTTTAAAAAATCATATATTATATAGAAAGTTAATTTCATTACCAAAAAAAAAAATTAGAGAAGAATTTAGTGTAACTTTCTAAATAAGAAATATAGCAAGCATACTAGTCAAACTTTAAAACAAGTTAGTATAAATTACCCATTTTTGTCTAGCATAAAGGTTGTGATGTATTGTTTATATATGGGATCATAATCTTTGTGTTTGTAACTTTCTTCAAATTAAGATTTTGGCAGTACTTTAGAGACTGCATGCGTGGTCGACATATATGTATTAGATGAATACTATATACTTTTTACGTTGACATTTTAGTAATTAAGTTCCACTGGAACTTGCACTAAGATACCAATTGCACCAACCAGTGCTTCGGCATATGCTAATGCTAGGGCTATATATATGTGAGACTGGTCTATAACATTTGAATTTAATTAGAGTCTTAACTCTTTTTGTAAACTCTCGATGGATGCTGATTAGAACAAAAGATAGATTATGGTATAGCTGGCTTTGGTCGGTTCCCTTTAATAAAGATAAAGAAAGCTTGAAGATACAGGGAATATATCTTTGGATCAGAGATATGCAACATAATTATCGAGTAGTTTAACGATTTATTAGTTAGTTAATTATGGAAAAATAGGTTAGTCTCATGTGATGTCACTGATGTCGTCATGAAAAATTCCGATAGTACAAGGAATCTAGATGGGGACCAGCCAGGTATCCAATGACCACCCACTGTCACTGATGCTTTATATCAACTTTCCCTAATAAAAATTATTTGTTTTGATCGTTCGAAGTTTGACGTGGGTTCCTCCGGAAAAGAAGAGAAAAGACAGAAGAAAGTGCTTTGTTTCAATGTATATATATATATAGATAACACGAACAAGGGGCCACGGTGATGTTAATAAACTTGGGGAAGTGTGAAGATTAAGGTTGCCTAGAGATCACACAGCAACACCTGTCAATGTCAAAAATAAGGTAGCAGCAGTTTTTAATAAATTTTCAGTTTGTTTTTTGCTTCCCCATTTCTTTTTTTCTTTTTCCTTCTGGTTGGGCATAAATATGGAATATTCCGCACAGACTTAGCTAGCTAGCTTCTTCATACTTAAATCATCCTCGTTCCCTATGGACTGAGGCAAGTGAGAAATTAACGACAGTGAGGAAAAGATTCGATGGGAATTAGGTTCCTAAGTGGATCACGTGAAGTCCCTATTCGTTTCATTTTTTGGATTTTCATGTCAGTGAGAAAGAAATGTGAAAAGTTCAACTAACTGATTTTGCTAATGTATGTTTGGTCTCATCTCATAAGTCTCAAGAGGGCACTTGGTGCGCGAACGCTACTACCTGCCCAGTAAGAGTTTTTAGGTTTATGTCGTCAAAAGAAAGGGCTTACCTATCAGCACAGAGAATAAATTAAATAAGAGAGGATTGGTGGAAGCTAAGTGCAGAGGCGATTGATTACATCTATCATTTGAAGCAATATACTGAGATTAATTATAATCTGTCATGTAGAAAAAAAAACCTCAATATATATATCTATATATATATAATTGATTTTTTACTTTTATACTTTGTAACAATTTGTTTTCTTATAAATTAATTATGATAAATCAGTACCTCACAAATTTAAATTTGTACAAAATTAGTTATTTATAAATTTAAATTTATACAAAATCAATTTTTTTGTTTGAATTAATGAAAAACTGATTTGAATAAAATAAAATTTTTAAAAGATTGATTTGTAAAAAACTAAATTATCATAAAAAAATACAAGTGGGATTAAATTGATACTTTTATATATATATATATATATATAATTTACCACCTATTTTATTGTATTTTTCCTACATGACAGATTGTAATCGTACCCTGCAACGCAGTCTTCTCCAAAAGCAAAATTCATACTTTTTTCTTAATAATTATTAAAAGCCGAAGAAATTTGAGAAAAATCATAAAAAATTATTTAAATATAATCTCCTTGTCATGATCTACTGACTTTATACAGAAACCATCTACATGTATGATATCTGCGAAAATCTCTGTAAACTTTAAGTTTTGGATGCTATATATATATATATATACACAGAGAGAGAGAGAGAGAGAGAGAGAGAGAGAATAAACTGTATTTAAACCTTTATAAATATAATACACAAAAAATATTGGAATATAAATTGAATTTTTAAAGAATTTTATTAGCCAACATCTTTTCCGTTAACACCCCAGACTTACTAGCTACGTGAGATTCTCTGGCTCCTAATTCATAAGATTGAGTAAAAAGTCATTCTCAAAGTAATCTCTATCACTCTTTCATAAGGAGCTCTTATCAATATGGCAAATGAAAATCAGACACATGCGGAGAAGTGACAGAAGTATAAGCTTCAAGCTCTCTTGGAAAAAGCTTTGTTAATATCAGAATTACTGCCATATGGCTTTCTGAATCCTATTGGAGTTCCAGGAAGGGCAAATATAAGAAAGTGCATGTGAAAGATTACAGCACTGAATACAATAAAATTTAAGACAAGGCTTAAGCACAATTTTAACCTTTAAGGTGTTTGCTATCAAACTCTCTAATAAAAGATGATAGTAAATATGTTTTACAGCTTAATACAGTATAGAGACTTTATAAAATAATTCATATATTGTGTTTTTATTGGAGAATATAATAAAAATATTAAAGGAACTTAACTTAGTTTTTGACTCAATTTATATCACCCTCTTTATCAAGAGACTTCAGGATCACCCCTTCATATGCCAAGAAAACTCTCCCAAGTTGATTTTTCTGACTCATATATACAACATCACGATGTACAGAGTGTAGTAATTAATGACTTGAGGAATCCATTATTCAACCTTAGCTACTCCAACAGTCATGCTGCTTTCTGCAACAGTGTCCCTTACAAACCAGGAAATGGGAAGGGAAGGGAAAATAAAGCAAGGAATAAACAAAAGAACAAGAACTCATTTCTATTTCAGTTAGAGCCAAAACTGACATACCTTTTCAATCTGTCTCGTGATGATTGCAGTAAGTAAATCGAGAGGACGAAAGACAACATGAGCCATGGATTAAAACCAAGGATATATTAGTAAGCAGTTGCAGCAAAGGTACACTCTATTGCTTAAAGGCAACTTGATTTACAAAATCACAAATCTCTCTTGCATCTTAACATAGTCTTTAAACTAATTTCAATCCTCAGCACATTAGTTTTTACGAAACCTCAATATATTAAAGTAATGTAACAAAATACTCTTCCTCTTGCCAATATTCAAATGGAAAGAAAGTTAGTATTGCAAGATAATTTGCAAACAGGAACCTAGCAGGTGACTTGTCTTCATCAGAGATCTTATTCACTTTTCAAATTTGAAAACAACAAAAAAATTTACTTACCTGATCCAAGCATAACAAAGAATCCTCAAGTCACATCTATCTCGGATTGCTCCGCACTGAAACAATTCAGAATGCAGATTCAGTAATTTTGTTTTCCTACTAATTTACAATAAAAAAAAAAAATGCTGAAAGGCTGCATATCTCTCCAAAACACTGTACAAATAAAAACTTCAGCAAGATCATATATCCAGCAGTAATTGATTTAAACCATCTGTACATGTTCATTCCAAAGCTTCGAAAATGGTCAAACATTGGGAACCAAAGGTTGCCTCTAGACCCCCGCACACACACAGATTCCTACTAACATCCCCATTGTCATGCAAGCTGCAACTAAGGTAATTTCTCTTTAGTGTGAAACATGCTTCTTTTTAAAAAAAAAATTAATTCTGAAGTCTAAACTAAGTCTACTAACTAGATGCAAGTATGAACATATATAGCATCAAAACAATAAACACCAATTAACCATGTATTATGACACTGACAAGTATATGCTTCGGCCATGCTTGGGGTCCCAAAATTGCTTACGAATCTCAGGATAAATTTCAACATCTGTTAAGCAAAAAAGTCCAAAGCTCTTTAACAGAAAATAAACAATAACATATCTGAAGTAAGCAGAATCAAATCTTAATGTCCATCTTTCAATTAGATATGCCTGACCAATAGCATTTCTCAAAGGACAGATCAAAATTAGTCTAAGTATGCCTATGAAAACTGTCTATTTGATCCCAGTAATACTAGGCAACATCAGATAACTGTAAAAAATACAACACGAGAATAAGCTTTCTCGGTTAACAGTTAAACAATGTCATCCTGAATACAAATAGACAACCTAGAATACAGATATTGATATATGAACATTGTTATAATTCCAGAATAGTTTTAGACTCAAAAACATAGTATATGTATTATCTAGACAAATAATAAGTTGTAGCATGATCGTGAATTATAAAAGGAATAAAGGTTTAAATAGGAGGCAGATGCAACGCATTTTTGACCTCCTTAGACAATAGATAACACGCAAAAGATGCTAACAATGATGCTTTCATTTTCGAACTTCAGAAAAAGTAATCAGGTGAAGATGGACGGACAGCCTGAAGTGAGAACGTATTTGACAAACAGGTGTAAAATGAGGAAATCAAGTGATGTTTTCTGTAGTAGAATAATTAGAACTAAATACAGTGGTGAGGCATATACCCAACTTTTGCAGTGACAAATGCAAATCACTTACCGAATACCTCAGCAAGAAACATATATTGAACGGTTAAAAAGCCAGTTAGTTAATTTATTTCCAAGTGCCAAAAAAATTTGTTGTTTTCCATCCCTCAATTCATAACATCCATTACAAGTATTGGAAAAGCTCAATACGTCTATGTGCATACACTATCTTAAACGCAGGCTTACCAAGTTCACATCGATCATCGGAACCTCAGTCCTTTCCCGATTTACCACTAAAAGCCATCGGACAAAAAACTTTTCCCTTACAATTTGAAATGATCTGCAGAAAGAAAGAAAAAAAATCCCATAAGCATAGTTTTCTCTGCAGCATGAGAAAAAAGAATGACCAGAAAAAATCTGAAAGAACGGTCTGCTCCTGAGTAAGACTTGATTGGTGCAATTGTGGCAAATTTCATTCCATCATCTTGATATTTAAGGGAAAACAAAAGGTTTACTTTAAGCTTCGTTCATTTTGCAGAGAATAACTTCAACACTCCCCGCATTTTCGAGTGTTCAGTATCATAGTAAACAGCTTATATTATGCATTCTTAGTCCACGGGAATCAATACTCAAACAGTGATAGTAATCTCCCAACACATTGAATCAAGAAGAGCAAAGTAAAAGGTAAACAAAACATTTCTTACATTTCGTACGAATCGGCCCCAGTGTAACCCATCGGCTTCGGAATAAGCATCAACATCTACACATGATATTAATTCCCTGAAAGAGCCACATTTAAATATTCAATACCCATATAAACAAATTACATAACTATAGAGAATAGGATATTTGATGAATTCAAAGAGTTGCACTGTTAGGACCTAAGGAGTATTGACGCTTAAGTGTGCTTAGCTATAGTGTTTAGTAGCTGTATTGGTGTATTTCTGTTGTTAACGTTCTAGAGTATTCTCTTTGTTTCTGTTATTGAACTGTGACACTTGTCAAGAGGTGATTGACATTCCAATAACAGAAACTAGTATATATATCTGTATTAGCAGCCTTCGTATATATGCAGTGCAATATATCAGATTTCCATACTTTGAGCTTCTTTTCTTATTTTCTTGACTTGGTATCAGAGCCTGTACGACTTACGCTACGACATCTCAGGGCTCCTCAACACCTGTATCTACTACTAGCGGATCACCCCTTCCTCTTTTCATAACTTCGTCCAAATTTCCTTTGGTATCTTTGTCTCTCAGTCAGACATGCTTTATCAAGTTGGATAGAGGGAATTATTTGCTTTGGCAGTCTGTAATTTTGCCCATCGTAAAAGGCAACAAGCTGGATGGTTTCTTACTTGGCACAAAGCCATGTCCCTTATCAATCCTTTTTGATGAAGCAGAGCAGAGACCCAACCCAGAATATGACGATTGGGTTGCTACTGACCAACTCTTATTGGGGTGGTTATATAATACCATGACCATTGAAGTAGCATCACAGATGCTTCATTGCAGAACCTCACATGAGCTCTGGGTAGCTGCCAGAGACTTGTCAGGATGCATACTCACTCTCGTGTTACTATGTTCAAAGGGGAGCTCCAACGTACTCGAAAGGGCAACTCTAAAATGGACGAGTATTTAAGTAAGATGAAGTCGTTGTCTCAAAATTTAGCTCTTGCTGGTAGTCCAATCTCTGTTGACAATCTCATTACCCAAACACTAGCTGGATTAGACGCAGAATACAATCTGATCGTCATTCAACTAACTGACAATATTGGATTAACCTGGATGGAAGTCCAGGCTACTTTGTTATCTTTTGAAAGTCGTCTTGAACTGTTAAATACTTTTGCTAATCTGAATATTAATTCATCATTTGTTATCTTTGCATCCAAAAGTAATGCAGATAAGAGTTCTCGCACTGATGGCAATTGAGGCAGTTAGCGAGGTAAAGGTGGTCGTGGAGGACGAAGTCGAGGTCAAGGAGGACGAAATTCTGGTCGACCAATATGTCAAGTCTGTGGTTGATCAAGTCACAATGCTGCATTCTACTTTTATCGATATGATAAAAGCTATATGGGTAATATACCTAATCAAACTAAGAATTCTGAGGGAAGATACAATGGCTCTTCTGCGTTTGTTGCCTCAGCCGACACTGTTGTAGATCCTGCATGGTATGTGGATAGTGGGGCAACTCATCACATAACCAATGATTCTTCTATTGCTAATAACTCTGTTATAAAGAATGGTAAGCAACATATAATTGTTGGTAATGGTGCAATGTTAATCGTATTAAGTTCTGGTTCAGCTTATATACCTTGTGCTACATATCCTCTTCGCATGAGAAATATATTGCATGTTCCAATGATTGCTAAGAATTTGATCTCTGTTGGCAAGCTAACATATGATAATAATGTTTTTCTTGAGTTTGACTCATAGAGATGCTTTGTGAAGGACAACGAGAAAGGGTGCATACTGCTACAAGGAATTTGTGAAAAAGGACTCTATATGTCACACCCCAACTTTCGAAGTGTGACCGGTACAAATAACGAGACTAGCCCATCTCTGTAAGATAAACAAGTTGATTCTTTAACTGAATTGCAATCATACATAATAGGCATTCATTACCAAACAGATTCACATTCATATCTAATTTGTAGAAATTTCGGCAGAGTCTCTGTTGTAACTGAGACCTCCTGAAATTGCTATAAATATTTGCTAAAAAAATAATATCTATAAAAGAGAGCTCATATCTTAAATCAATCCAGAGACAACTACCACACAACAGGGAAATGGGAAATCTACCTGTGGTTATACATATCCATTTACATCTATTTACATCTTTAACTAAGTACATACAAAATACAAAAATCCTAACAAAATAGGGAAATCAAAACATCAGCTGTGCCAATAGGGCTCCTCTAGCCATCTTGATCAGCAAATTACTCTAGAAGGCTGCTTGAAATTCAGTAAAACATAAATGAGTAGCATTCTAGTAATAAATTAATATAACACCTTTTAAATCGATCAGTTTTTGATAAATCATGATTTAAACCATTAACAGTTTAAGCCATAAACATGCGATAAAACAATAACAGTCATGGAAATTAAATCGGTTAAGGGTACATAGCCCTTGGAAATCACATTTTAATGGTCGAGGATCTACAGCCCTTGAAAAATCTTCCTCATCGGTCAAGGGTGCTTAGCCTTTGTATACTTTTATCAAACGGTCAAGGGAACTCAACCTTTGGAATTTTGTTAAAAGACATGTAAGAACCTTCTTTTTTATTCAAAATACAGTTGGTTCAAAACCTGGATTCAAAGGAGGACTATCAAAGATATCAAGCATTGATGGACTTCCAGCCCATGCAGTTTAATCATCTGTCGAGTATACAGTATCTCAGGATAAATCATTATTGGTCGAGAGCACACAACATCTCGGGGTAAATCACTATCGGTCGAGGGTATGTATCCCTTGGGTTATTCATCTCGGTCGAGAGCACACAGCATCTCGGGGTAAATCACCTATACGGTTATGAGTTGCAAGCTCAAGCTAAAACATCTGTCTTATAGTGTCTTCCCTAAATTTAAGGAACTGCCATACATGAGTTTCCTTTTTCAATATTGATGCTATCATAATCTCTAATTAAACATTATCCCTTTCTATTCAGTCCTTTCTTCTTATCATTTTGCATGGAAATCACATACGAATCATAAACCAATATTTATATGAAAGACTAACAAGTCTAAAAATTATGCTACCATATAACCATATAACAATCCAATGGTAAGCATTCAGTTGGAAGAGCTACCGCTTACCTGCTGGATGATGTATGCCAAAATAACCTTGTCTCATTCTCTTAGTTGACAGTAAAATTCACTCACAATTCCTATATCATAAAAATATACTTCTCTCAATTCCCATTACTAAACACATCAATTTAGGTTCATTATAATCCCTTAATAAAGTCATAAAACAACCATAATCCCATATCATTAATTCATCACATATTCTCTTTAATTCTTCATTACTAAAAACAAATACTAGCTCAAATTTCCTGATTCCATCACTTACCTTTCCCAGAATTTTTGTCAATTTACATTCACTGCCTTAAAAACTTTCTAAATGTCACTTTAGTCCCAAATTTCATACTTTTACCTTCAACCCAAGTAACACTACAAAGCACAATAGGGTTTCATGTCATACACCTTAAAAATTTTCTTATAAGACTAATTTGAATCCATTAAATTGTAGAATTTCACCATTTTTTGAAAACTCCAAATTTTCAAAACGTTTCAGTTAAGTCCCTGTTAGAACAACTCTAAAGAACTTGCCTAAAATCATGCTTTCAAATCTGAAATTCAATGGGAAAGAGTTGAAAATGCTTCTCGTAACATCATTTTCATGAAAAAATTGATTAAAACTCACCAAAATTGCTGCAAAACTCGTTGTTCTTAGCTGTGACAAAGACCAAGAGCAGAAATAGAAAATCGAGAGGGAAGAAGATTTTTGTTCTACAGAATAAGGAAAGTCGTGAGAAGGAAGAAGAGAAAGTGAAGAGCTGGGGTGACACGTGTTGACACCAAAAAAATTTTGAGGGAAGAGGGAGCTGTATCTTGAACCCACGCCCTCTTGATTCCAGATGCCTTGCCTTACCACTAAGCCAAAACTCACCTTTGATTGGTATTACACTCTACAAATATTTATGCCTTCATTCTTACTAAAAGAAAAAAAATTTGCATTAACTTTAGCAAGTGTTACATTCGTATATATGCAGTGCAATATATTAGATTTCCATACTTTAAGCTTCTTTTCTTAATTTCTTAACTTGCACCTCACGATTTACTGAAAAAATAGGGTAATGACGGCCAATCAGGTTATGCCACATAGTTCTTGACTGCAAAGTGGTATTTACAAAACAAATATGGTATATTGACCGATCCTGCTCGTAGGTATGAGTATGATGTCTTTGATCGGTAAGCTAAAGTGATCAAAGGAAATGAGTATATTAGTAGAATCAATGAGAGAAGTGACTTTCTAGTAATTGCAGCATCCATAGCCGGAGCTTGAGATTATTTACTCTTTTTATTCATGTAAATTTATGTTCGAAACTGAAGAAAACCAAATGGTAGTTTTTTGGGACAATGCATGCAGACTCTATAACAGCCCAAACACACTTAGCCTGTTGCTCCTATGCAACAAGTTGGCCCACTTAGAGGACTATTAAGTTTAAAATATTAATTAAAGGGGCTTTGAATTTTAAAACTATTTTGAAAGATCTAAAGACTAAATTTTTTTCATAATATAAAAGATTTTGTCCTAGGACTTTGAGAATGCATGATAAAAAAGTCTCAAGATTGGATTCTAGAGTCTTAAAAAGTCAAGACTTTTCAAGTAAATAAAAATTTTGATTTTTAAGTCCATCAAAATAATTTCAAAATTTGAGGGTTTTTACAGTAAATATTTTAAATTTGTCATCCTTAACTGTAATTCACGTGTATGGTGAACTATTCATACGTATGAATATTGTTCATACATACGATTATTATTTACGAAAAATAGTTTGAGCTATTTTTGTTCACAAATAGACTGTGATTGAAGCAATAACAGTGAAATTTGAGATTGAAAAGTTCAATGGCAATAACTTCTCATTGTGGAGGTTGAAGATAAAGCTCATCTTGAGAAAAGATAAATGTCTTGTAGCTATTAGTGAAAGGCAGGTGGAATTCACAGATGAAAATAAATGGAACGAGATGGACAGAAATGTAGTTGCAAATCTTCATCTAGCACTTACAGATGAGATATTGTTTAGCATAAAGGAAAAGAAGACAACAAAAGAAATTTGGGATCATCCAATCAAATTGTATGAGGCAAGTCACTCCACAATAAAATTTTCCTTAAAAGGAAATTATACATTGTGTGAGTGTCCAGAACAACTTCAGTGACAGAGTATATCAACACTTTGAATACTCTATTTTCTCAACTCACATCGTTGGGTCACAAAATAGAGGCGAATGAACGTGCTGAAATTTTGTTGCAAAGCCTACCCGATTCCTGTGACCAACTCGTGGTCAACCTAACCAATAATGTTCTTATGGACTACCTAGTTTTTGATGACATTGCATTGATTATTTTGGAAGAAGAAAATAGGTGCAAAAACAAGCAAGATAGGTTGATTACTTTACAACAAGCGAAAGCATTGACAATGATAAGAGGAAGAACAACTGAATGTAGCTCAAGTGGGAACCAGAATTGAGGTAAATCCAAATCAAAGAGCAAGAATAATATTAGATGTTTCAAGTCAAATAAAAGGAGACACTACAAAAATGAGTGTTGGAATTGAAGAAGAACACAGAGGCCAAAGGCAAAGATACTGAGTCATCAAGTGCTCAGGGATACATTGTAAGTACCTATCATAACCGACGTTTCGGCAAGAAGAAATAAAAAGTGTTTAAATTGATTCCCAAAAGAAACCTTGAAAATCAATTCATTGGAGTCACCACTAGAATTTTTAACAGAAATCTTTGGAAAACCAATTTAAGATAAAAAGAAAAGGCAAAACGGTCTGCAAAATCAGAGATGAGTTTAGAAGTTTATTTGAGTGTGGGGAAGGTGTTAGCCACCCCACAATACCCATCCAGAAGGACAATTACCTTAAACTAGTCAAATAAGATAGAATATGACCTTAAATTTATCTCAATTACCTTTTTTCCGACATGCATGCTTGTTAAATAGAGAAGACAAAAACAACAATAATTAAACCAAACAAATAGATATTTACAAAACGCAGACTTGACCTAGGATGAAAGCCTAGGGCCGACGTACCTTGTGATAGGGATCAAAGTCCATGTAGTTCGACCAGAAAAGTGTGTCTATTGGTTGGTGATTTTTAATTTTTGTAATGATAACAGGAGAGTTCAAATTCAACAAATTTTTGTAAACAAAATGGGATTGGGATTTTGATTTGTGTATCTTAATTTACAACAACCTGATTGATCTAGCTCTCTTACTCTCTTCATTTTTCCTTTTTTCAATTTTTGTTTATTTTTAGAATTTTAACCTTTATTTTGAAATTGAAATGAAATGGTAATGAGAAAAGATTTTAGGATTTTTGGAAGTTTATATTGTTTGGAATTGAAGTGAAATTATAATGAAAAAAATATTTTTGAATTTTTTTTTTTGGATTTTCAAAATTAGAACTTATTGTTGAAATTGGAATGAAGTTATAATGGAAAACCTTTTTTCAGGATTTTTGAATTTATGTTTGTTTCCTTTTTTTTCTTTTTTGGATTTTTGGATTTTTGTTTTAATTTTGAAAATGAGATCATGCTAAAGAAATAATTTCTTAGGATTTTTAATTATGAATAACAAGTAAAATAAATCCTTTTCTTTGGAATTTATTTTATCTTTGTACTTTAGAAAATGGACATTAAATTTCAAAGCCTGAGGGGACTAAGGATCCCACGTGACCTTTACTAATTTATTCACAAGCGCTTGAGGAGATTTAAGATCTCACGCGGTTTCAGCTAGTTAACTTTTGAGTACTTGAGGAGATCAACATTCTCACATGGTAACCCAAAATATGGAAAAGATTATTTGGGATTTCTTGGGATTTTTATTTTTTATGATTTTTGAGTTCAAAATCATATATTAACTTTTAAAGCTTAAAGAGATTAAAGATTTCACATGGTCCCATTAGTCTACTCCCTAGGTGCCAAATGAGAAAAAAAAAACCTCACGCGACAATTATTAAAGTGAGAAGATGGATTATTCTGATGACCTATAAATTTTTGTTTTGAAATTTTTCCAAATTAGATATTATCCTTCGAAGCTAGGGAGAAAACAAAAATATCACATGACTTCTATTTGAGTGCCTAAGGAGACTAGTGTTCTCACATGGCACTGTTGAAATTAGAACCAGATAATAATAAGAATACTAGCAATGAAAAGGAACAAATAAACAATAAAATAAAGTAAAATAAATAAATAAATAAACAAATAAAAAAATTAAATAAACAAAATATGTTAAAAAATAAAAAATATAGAAGAAAACAATGGATCAACCCACGTCAATTTGCCATGCACGTACGTACCCCTTCTTACACACACACACACACACACACACTTATATATATATATATATATATATATATATATATATATATAGAGGGAGAGAGAGAGAGATATATATATATATATATATATATATATATGTAGAACATGACAAAATAAGAAAATAAATAAAAATAAAATAAAGAGTAAAAAGAAGAAGAAAAAAAAAAAAGAAACCAAGTCACGTTCTTTTACATGCAACTAGTATGCACGTACAAGCCAAGACCTTTCGTGCATCCAGCGACCATGCATAAGCGTCTCCTCATATATATGTATATGTATGTATATATACATATATATATATATATATATATATATATATATATGTACATATGACAAAAAAAATAAAATAAATAAAATAAATAAATAAAAATAAATAACAATAATAATATATAAATAAAATAAAATATAGAAAGGAAAAAAAAGGTGAAATATCGAAAAACTCCATAAAACTTGGTGGTTGTGTGGGTATGTTTGAAACCAAAAAAAGCATTCACTTCAAGCATAATAACAATTGCCTCTTTAAACTACCTGAAAATTTAGAGTTCCCCATTCTTTATCCTCTCTGTTCTAAATTACAAAAATAGGGGTGTGGTTACTCAGCTCTTCCCGTCTTCCCTCCTTTGTTTCTCCACGCTGAAAATAGAGGTACCTCAGCTTGGGTTTTCCCTCTTTTCTTGGCTCCTCTCAATCACTCCACCTCACCTCCTTCTTCCTAGCTTTCCTCTTCTCCCTTGTTTGGCCTTCACGTCTCGACACTGCTCTTAGTCTCTTTTCCCTCGCTTAGCCTCTATGTCTTGGCTCTTCTTCTCTTTTCTCAGATTTTTTCTCCTTATTTCTCGGTCTTTTCTTTGTCGATTGTGCTGCGCTGCCTCTCACTCTTCCTTTCTCTCTCTCTAGCTTGCTCCTTTCTCTTTTCTTCTTTCTTTGCTCTCTTCTTCTTTCTCAGCTTTGTGTACTCCCCTCGGTCCTCAACTTTTTTTCTTCCTCTTCTTTCTTCTTCTCCTCGGTTTCTCTTATCTACTTCCTCTTCTTTTTGGCTTTCTCCCTATGTACTACTTTTTCTATCTTCTTCTCTTTTTCTTCCTTTTCTTCCTCTTTCTCCCCCTCTTTTTTTTTTCTTTCCCTTGCACTCCTATATCTATATATCCCTAGTCCACCGAGCCCTTTTACTCTTTTCTTTTCTTCCTTTTCCTCCTCTGCTTTCTGCACTATCTCACGTCACTTTCTTTGTCTATGACATTCCATTCTTGTGTAAGATCTGGACTGTGAAAAGAGAAAAGTTTCTGCTGCCCGACCCCATTACCTCTCATTGCTTCCTCTAGGTATGTCTGGTGCCTTGGTTCTTTTGCTCTAGATGCCTTTTGTTTTTCCCTATTTCACCTTAATCTCCCTTGAGCTTCCCTATCTCATGTTACTTTCTCTGTCTGCTACATTCCCTTTCTGTGTAGGATTTGGATTGCGAGAAGAGAAAAACTCTTACTAGCCAATTTTGACTTTCCCGTTTAATATGTTTTTCCATTTATTTTTAATTTAAATCCTCATTTATTGCCTCTTTTGCTTCAGCACCTATTTTTGGTATACATCTTTCTTTTTTCTTCCTTTTTAATTTTAAGTCATTTCATTTTACATTCTCATTTTGGTTTTAATTTTCCTTATTTTTATTAATATTAGTTTTCTTTTTGATTTTTTTCTTAATTATTTTTCTTCATTTTTTGTCATGATTTTTGCTTTGATTTATTATTAATTAATTTTTTAGGTTTTTATTTTGCTTGTCTTAAAGTCCCCCATTATTTATTTTTAATTTCCACTTGTCCTCTTTTGAGGGTGTCATTTAAGTATTAGTCATTTTTAATTTTTCCCATTTGCTTAGTTATTAATTGATTAGTGAATCAAGAAAATAATCATGTAATTAGAGATGAGGTGTTCACAATACCCCAAATGATGGAGAAGTCTTATATAGTGAGGCAACAACAGTTGCTAATGGCAAAAAAAGATTCAGTAATATTTGGCTTGTAGACTTAGCAGAAACGTGGCACATGACCTCGTGGAGAAAGTGGTTCCACTAATATAAACCTATCTCTAGAAGATATATGTTTATGGGAGATGATTATTTTTTAATGATTGCTGGAATAAGCACTATCAAACTAAAGATGTATGATGGTACAACTCGCACCATCTAGGAGGTTCGGCATGTGAAAGGTCTTAAGAAAAATCCTTTGTATTTAGGACATTTCGATAGCAATGGGTATAAAACCCATATATAGGATGTCATTTTGAAAGTCATTAAAGGTGCTCTTGTAGTTATGAAAGTAGAAAAGATAGCGGCCAACCTATATATGCTTAAAGGAGAAACACAACAACAAGGTGAAGTGTTAGTTGTATCAATTGATCTAGTAGCTGAGGAATCTACGATATCGTTGCATAGTAAACTTGGCCACATGTAAGAACGTGGATTGAAGGTTCTTGCATAATGAAATCATTTTCCCAAACTCAAAAAATGTTTCTTTACCTTTTTGTGAGCATTATGTTACAAGTAAGTAGCATAAGTTGAAGTTCAACAACTTTAAAAAAAGAAGTAAAGCTATCTTAGACCTAATACACTTTGATATTTGATAAGCACCAGTCTTATCCCTGTGAGAAGCAAAGTATTTTGTGTCATTCATCGATGACTACTCTAGAGATGTTAGTTGTATCCAATTAAGAGAAAGGGAGATGTGTTTGAAGTTTTCAAACCCTTTAAAGCGTGTGTGGAACGTGAATATGAGAAAATGATTAAATGCTTGAGATTAGACAATGGTGATATGGATTGGGAAGCCAGCTAATTATACAAACTTCCATATGTTTGGAAGTCCAATATACATGATATGCAATGCCTAAGAAATTACAAAACTAGATCTAAAATCTAGAAGATACGTATTCTTAGGATATGTTGACGGTAAAGAGATATTGCTTATGGGATCTCACTAACCACAAGGTTATAATCAACAGGGATGTCATCTTTCTTGAAGAGAAATAACATATACATGAAGGTGATAGTACTTCAAAGGAAATAGTGGATACCACTACAATGCAGAATGAATAAGGAAAAAATAAAACAAAAGTACCAAATTCTTCTGAAACAGCACTAGAGTACGATGAAGAAGAACAATATGATCTTGTGACTCCACAAGTTTGATAGTTAACTTGGGAGAGGAAGGAACTAGTTTGACATTCAGATTACATTATGGAAGGGAATGTTGCATATTGTTTACTCACAAAAGATAAAGAGCCTTCAACTTTTAGAGAGGTTATGGAAAGCCTATAAACTTCTCAGTGGGTGGTAGCAATGCAAAAAGAAATTGAAGCCCTCTATAAGAACAAGACATGGAATCTTATTCCACTAATAAAAGGACAAAATTCCATTAGGGACAAATAGGTGTACAAGATAAAAAAAACTAGTGATGATCAAGTTGAACGATACTATGCTAGATTGGTGGTAAAAAGATTTGCTCATAAAGAAGGCATTGATTACAATGAGATATTTTCTCTGGTTGTTCGACTCACAACAGTTTAAGTGGCCTTGGCAATGTGTGCTATACTTGACTTACATCTAGAGCAGTTAGACATGAAAATTACATTTCTTCATGGTGATCTTGAAGAAGAAATTTATATGCTTAAGCCAGAAGGGTTTGAAGAAAAAGAAAAGCAGAATTTAGTTTGCAGGTTGAACAAATCTCTATATGGTCTCAAACAGGTGCCAAGATGTTAGTATAAGAGATTTGATTCCTTCATCATGAGCCTTGGATATAACAGACTTAATGTAAACTATTGTACATACATCAAGAGGTTTGGTGGAAATGATTTCATTATTTTGCTATTATATGTAGACAACATGTTGGGAGTAAGCCCCAGCAAAGATCGTATCAATGAATTAAAGACACAATTGACTAGGGGATTTGATATGAAGGACTTGGGATCGACCAACAAGATTTTAAGGATATAAATTTACTGAGACAGAAATAACAGGAATATTTGGTTTTCTTAAAAGAATTATTTAAAAAAGGATCTTGTGACGCTTTAATATGCAAGATTGTAAGCCAATTTCTACCCTATTTCCTGTTAATTTCAAGTTATCTTCAAGCATGAGTCCTAACAGTGAAGAAGAGAGAAAGGAAAATTCTCGAGTACCATATGCATAAGAAATGGGTAGCCTAATGTTCACTATGATTTGCACATAACCTGACATTGCACAAGTAGTGGGAGTGGTTAGTCAATATATGGCGAATTGTGGCCGAGAACATTGGAATGCAGTAAAAAAAGGTCCTAAGATACATTAAAGGGACCATGAATGTTGCATTGCATTATGAAGAATCAAATTTCACCATCAAAGGCTATACAGACTCAGATTTTATAGGTGATCTTGACAATAGCAAATCCACCAATGGTTATGTGTTTACTCTTAAGCTGTAAGCTGGGTTTCAAAACTGTAACCTATTGTGGCCACTTCAATGACAGAGACAGCATATATTGTCATTACACAAGCTAACAAGAAGCAATCTGGTTGTAGATACTATTGGAAGAGCTTGAGTACAATCTTGGGAAGATTACACTATTTTGTGATAATCAAAGTGCTCTTCACCTGGCAAAGAATCTAGCATTACATTCTAAGACTAAACACATACGAGTTCAATATCACTTTATCCGAGAAAAGGTGGAAGAAAGAAGTATGGATATGTAGAAAATCTATACTAAAGATAACCTAGCAGATGTACTGACTTAGCAAGTGAACACTAACAAGTTCATATGGTGTAGATTTTTTATTAGCCTATGAGAGACATGAGTAGCAGGATATGGCAAAGAAGGAAGAATGGTGTAAAGATTAATTGATTCTCAATCAAATCTTCAAGTAGGAGACTGCCAATGGTAGGTAAATGAAGTGCCTAACTTGGAGAAAAAAATAGAGGTTGGTGGCCAAACCTTTGGAAAAAAAAAAGGAAATAATTTTGCAATTACAATTTAGTCCTATGAAAATTGCATTGATGGCCTTCATCATTCCCTATAAATAGAGAGCATTAAAACTTCATTTCTCCCAACCAAGAAAGAAGCAATCCTATATTAGAGAGAGAGTTGTGAGATATATCGAAAGTTGTGAGATTAGTATTCTCTTATTAGCATATTATCCTTGCTATATAGAGAGAAAGTGTAACTCCTATTTTTCTCATAATGAAGCCCTTTCTTCTTTGTCCGTGGTTTTTTTATCCTATTGGGGTTTTTTCCATGTTAAATTCTGTGTTATCTTAAATTATTTTTACAGTTTTGCTTCTATTCGATGTCTTCTCTATAGAAAACAATTTAACAAAGATATCAAGAATTATATATAAGTGTGTTTCCTTTTGCAAAACTTAATAGACTAGTCATATGGCTTGTATTTTGTATTCAATATTTTGTACCAAGAGGATTATGATCCTCTAATTATAGATGAAAAGAAAAAGAAAGGACTATAAGGATCCTTGTTTGGGCTGTTCTTTGCTCTTATGTTGTTTACAATTAAAAGCTTTATAGAAAAGATAGAGAATATTTGTGAAATTTATCAATACAAAAATTTAACTATTCAAAACACATCTAAAAAAATTCAAAAAGTTAGCGATATCTATGAATGTGATATGCTCTTATTACTTTTGCATTTTTCTTGTAAAGAAGTATATTTTATTAACAAATTTAGTTCTTTCACATTTGAATAGAGATTAAATGGTTATGAGATAATTTATAATATTTATATGTATTATAGTTTAGTTAGGCACAAATCTCATATTGGGAATATATATATATATATATATATATGTGTGTGTGTGTGTGTGTGTGTGTGTGTATTTTAGTTGGTAAAGCACATGTTTTCAAGCATTAAGAAAAAATTATAAAAAGAAATAATTCAAGAGGTACTGGTAATTATCTCAATTTTCAAAGAAACTAAGATATATATACAATATTATGATATAGTTGGATATATTATGGAAAGGAATGGTATTAGATGAAATAAATTACGTAATTAAAGTAGTTTGATAAATGAATTAATTAATTTTCCTTCTAATTATTTTTGGAAAATGATATACAAAGCATTTACTTAAAATAAGAATAAATTTACATCCAATATTAAGGAAAAGATTTTTTTTTTATATAATCATATAATGACGAATAGTGTGAACCCTTGAAAGAGGGATGCAAAAAAGTTGAAATAGAAAAAATCTCAAAAACTTCTTGTTTAAAATGAAGAATAAACTATTAATCTAAATAGAAAAAAATGTATAGTATGACTCTCTTTAATGTTAGAATAAACTATTAATCTAAATAGAAAAAATGTATAGTATGACTCTCTTTAATGTTAGAGTTTGTGAGAATCCCTTTAGGTTATGATAATAATTTATAATATTTATTGTTTTAAAATATAGGAGGATCAATATAGATTCTCCATATTTTGTTGTGCCTTTTCCATTTGATGAGAAGTTCATCTATTCTTATATGTTATTGGTTCATAATTTCGTAATCTGGGCTACAATTTTGAATTACTTAATTCAATAGCCTAGGGTTTCACAAGAATGGAAATTAACCATAATTGGTAAGAAATTTTTTCAAATTGATTTGTGTCTTTGTTTCCTAATATAAAATTCGTTTAGCCCCTCTAATTATTGAGTTCATTTCAAGATTTCACTTTATAATTGAAAACCCTTATTTGGTTGCACATTTTCTCTTCAATTTTAGCGAAATTAAGTGTGATTAGGTGAGTCTTTCATGATATTACCTTACAACTTGTTTGGTTTGCAAAAATGTTTGTGAAAGAATGAAAATGGAAATGAGAGAGGAAAACTTTATAAGTCTGTCTATGGAAAGGAATAGAAAATGGTAATATTGTTATGTTTGGTTGGAAGATTCAAAAGTCGAAGGGAAAAGAGAACAAACAAATTTACCATAACACCCATATTATATATTATATATTATAATAATATGTATTTTACATATAATATATATTATATACATAATGTATATTAAAATATTTAATTAAAATTAGATAAAATTTAAAAACCATTAATTAATATATAAATTTTAAGTTAAAATATCAAATAAATTAAATAAGTAATATGACAATTAATGTTGTCAAACTTGTGATTTTAAGCAGACTATGGAAAAGGAGGTGGATTCGTAATGTAAACTTGTAACATAGAATTGTAAAAGTTTACCTATATCTATTATTAAATAGCTATTGAACATATCCATAATACAAAATCACATAAAATTTCATACATAAGTATTTATTTTATAATCTATAATCCATATTGCATACTTTTATTCAAATCAATATACAAAATTCATTAAAAAAAATCCATAATACATAATACAATAGTACTAATTCATTTAATATAACTAAGTCTAAAAAACAAATAAAAAAATCAATAAACATCTATCAACTTTTAGAGTCTTAGATCATTAACTTCATCATTTCCACCTATCTCATTTTCACCAGTATTGTTATCTTCTTCCTTATTTAGAAAATCATCATTCAAATATCTTAATTTTAGATTAGCTATAGAGAAATCTTAATTACATAACTATTGCAACAAATGCCACACCTTGGTAGACTCTTAAAACAATATGCTTCTAATATCATTGAATACTTCCCCCAAAAAATATACACTAAGCAATAAAGAAAGGCGATTTAATAGGTAATATTTTACGAAGTATGTTTATTCTTTTCTATTTATTAATAATCTATCATCCTTTGATTAATTAATGATTGAAGAAAGTAACAAAGTAGCACTAATGAAGAACACATTCATTAATGGCAATATACTTAATAGCAGCAAATCTATAATAGCAAATGCATTCATGAAGAATATGTAACAAAGAAGCAAACTATAATAGAAAACCCCAGATATTGATATATAATATATCCTAACCAGATACATAAGCAAATATATAATAGAAAATGCATTTAACGTTAAATATACGGTTCATTGAAGAATATGGAACAATGAAGCCAAAGCATTTACATTCACAAAGAATACCTAACAATGAAACCAAAATGTAACAAAGAGTCCCAACTATTGACATACAATAAGTCCCAAAACTCATTATAACCAGGTTTTATTTAATAAATAACAACATAAATTAAAATATATAGAGTCACAAACAGATCATAAAATCACAGTATAAGCAGACACAATTTGCAGAAGAAATTAAATGAAAACACAATCACAAAACCATAGCTCACATTCGCAACTCACAAGTGGGAATTAAACATATGCTTCGTCGTCTGCAAAATGGAAGAAAGGAAGAGGGAATCAGAGACTTACAGATTGGATTGCAGTGAGTCTAGTAACTTTGTGGGAAGAACTCCAGCATGCCATCGACGAAGCACTTGCAACTCCATAGGTGGTGAACGAATGATGTCATTCCACTTATAATTAGGTGAATGAAGCTGTTGACCATTGCGTCAATGAATGCTGGTCGATGCGTTGTGTTTGTGAGTGTGAGTGATAGATTGAGAGGCTCCCTGTGGCTGAGTACATGATAGCTGGCATAAGAGAGGATGCTAATTAGGTTAACAAAAGCTTCTTTTTTTTTTTTTGTTTGGGCTAAAGTCTATTTTTTGGTTAGGCTTCATTAATGGTGTGTTAAACAAAAGGAAAAAAAAAAAGTTGGACTATAAGATTTTGGGCTGAAAAAATTGAACCTTCCAAACTCAGTTTACTCGTGCAAACTCGACAATTCTACCGATTTTGTACAAGTCACCAATGAGTCCGAGTGAGTTAGCGTCAATTCCGATTCTATCATCAATTTAACTCAAAATCCCCACCTATGATCGTTAAATCGGTGATTCTATCAAGTTGAATTGCAATTTTGACAACATTGCTAGCAATAACATTTTTTTGTTAGATTATACTAGCAACATTGCTCCCTCTGTCTCCTATTTTTGTTGATGATAAGATAATCAATCTTTTGTACTTACTTTTTTTTTTTCATAATCTTTCCTTATTTTCTCGGCAATCCAATATATTAAAGATGAGAACATAGCTTTGAGGATGAAAACCTCCAAAGATATGTAGACTAAGGCACTATTTGATATACAAAACAAAAGTGGATGAGAAAGAGAATATTAAAGAGAATGAGAAAGGAATGAAAATGTTTTTATAAATCTATTTGGTATGTTGAGAATGGAAAGGAAAATGGAGTTGCAAAATTTGTTTGGTATGATAGTGATAATGATGGAATGAGAATGATAATGGCAGAAAAGAATGAAATGTTATTATGCTAAAAACAATTAATTAATATTCTTAAAATTATTTTTAGGGTAGTCTTAATAAAAATATTAAATTATTTATAATAAATATTAATAAATTATTTTCTAATGTTTTATTATGTAATAAATATTTCAAAAAACATAAAAATATTTATATTATTTTAATTAAAATATTTATTTTTTATTTTTAACTGGGAAAAAAAGATTTTTAAATTCAATATAAATATTGAATTATTTATAATAAATATTGTTAAATAAGTTTATAGATTTTTAATTTGTAATAAATATTTCAAAAAAATGTTAAAATATTTTTATTCTTTTGAGTTTGCAATAGGGCAATTTCGTCCTCAAATTTGCTTTCTCAAGAATTAGTCCTAATTTCTTTGGCCCCCAAATGGAAACTTGTCTCCCACCACTCAAGGAATCAACGTTCCCATGGGAGAGTGATGGTTGCCTACCAAACGTTTTGTAACAGTGCATTCCATTTCTCTCTCTTCTTCCTTAGCTCTCATTCACTTCAACCAAACGTTGCCTAAAGGTCATACAAGCATGGAGAAGCAACCATATTGCATAGAAAAATGTTGGAGTTCTGGTCGAGAAGTTAAAAATAAGAATCCATGGGAAAATGATTAAACTAGAGGAAAAGAAAAATAGGAGGGAGCGACCTATTTCAGGGCTTTTTTCTTTTTTTATCATAATATTATAATTAAAATAATTAAAATTATTATCCTCCTCTGACAACATTACTTGTTCCACTTAAAGCTTTTTTTTAAAAAAAATATTTCATGGCAATTTGACATTAGTGGTGACACACCTAAGTGGGATTCACCACCGTGGGTGACTAATTAAGTTTTGGATTTTTTTTAATTTTTTGTTTTAACTCGTCACCTATGGTAACTAATCATATTTTTTTTATTTAATGATTTTAACTCGTCCCAATGGTGACTAATTAGGGATGAAATTTTTTTTTTTTTAAATGTTTTGATTGTAACTTGTCACTTATTGTGATTAGTCATTTTTTAAAAATTCATAAGCCAACTCGTCACCATTGATATGAAGTGAAAAAATTTGCCAAAATAGTTGGCAAATTCACTTGGACAAATCTAAAGATTTAATTAGTTTTTTTATTTGTTGGTATGACTGTTAAAGTATGGAGATATTGTTTGAGTGTTTTAAGTTTAGATTTAATTATTTGATATGTTTGTTTGTATTTTTTTAATCATTTCAGTAAGTTTTTAGTTCTTTATGCATTTATAATAACTCATTTAGTATCTAATTGTTCTGTATAAATTTATATGACTTACATTAAAATTTTGAAGTGTGAAAAGTGTTGATATATTTGAAGTTATAAGTAATAATATTTATACATGAATAAATGTGAATTTTATTTTTTGTGTTTTAAATAATATTATTAAATTATAATTTTTTTTGGTTTGTTTATAATATTATATATTTCAATAGAAATTTCAGTTAAATTAAGTTAATTGATTTTGTTCATTTTATTTTACCTTTTAAATCATAACTTTTAAGTTAAGACTTTGCTACCTTTTAATTTTTTTTATTCTAAGAGATAAAAAAGAGATATTGTGCTTACAACTCTAAGATATTTTGAAAACGAAAGCAATTTTGTCTCTTGTGTGCAATTGTTAATGTAATTTATGCTTTGAGATTTGTAATATGTAGTTTCTACATTTATAATAATTCATCTAGTGTACAATTATTTTGTTTAATTTCATGATCTTAGCTCTCAATTTTGCATCTGTCTATGATAGCAAGTTAGAGAGTTAGGAAGGTGGAATAATTCAAAATCTTGGGTCCTCTAGCAAGAAACCAAGGCCTTGATCACTTGGAATTTTCAAACAAGATTGGTAAGTTGAATATGGTGGATTTTTACTTTTATAGACTCCATTGTTGGTATGGAGACAAGGTTTATTTTGCCCTTCGTGTCAGTCACCCTTCGTCTTGGGGTCTCATACTCTCACACGCATACAGATACATATAGACTGTGGGTTTATTTTGCCCTTCGTGCTGGTCACCCTCCTTGTTGGGATCTCTTACATGCATGCACACGGGCACACACATACACACACACAAATATATAATACAAAATAGGTTTAGTATTTTTTTATTGAAAGATCCAGAATTATATGCCACCTTTAATTAAATAATAATAATAATAATAAAAACTAACAAATCATAATTCACCTTAACTTTGTTAAGTTCAATTTACATCCTTAACTTCATCTTATATTTCACTTTCGTCTCTTAATTATATTTAGTTGCAATTTGGTCCCTTAACTTTGCCTCAAATTTTATTTTTATCATTAGCTTCATTTTCCTCAATTTTTGCCTTCAATTTTTGAAAAATACTCTTAAATATTTCTCTATTTATCTATTAAATTGAGTATATGAAACATAGTAATTTCCATTTGGAGATAATTCAATTATATATCTTATTCTTTCACAAAATAAATTTATTGGTGCTTGGCGCTGAATTTGTTTAGCATTCTTAACTCTTAATTCGTACAAGGTTTAAATATTTGAAGCATTTTATTATGGTGGTGTTAAAGGTAAAGAAACATTTGAGTAATTTATTGTAATTAAGGGCAAAATTGAAATAAAATTAAATTAAGGGATCAAATTGAAATTTGGGGTAAAATTAAGAAACCAAATGAATTTAAGGTACAAAAGTAAAACTTAAAATATAATTAAGTGATTAAATTGGAATTAAATGCATATAAGGGACAAAAGTGAAACCTAAGGTGAAGTTAAAGGACTAAATCAAAACTAAATAAAATTGAGGGATGAAAGTGAAATCTCTTATAATATTAAACGAATTTCTTGTGATTAAGGGAAAAATTCAAATATAATAAAATTAAAGGATGACAGTGAAATTTGTGGTTAAATTAAGAATCTAATTGGAACTAAATGAATATAAGATACGAAAGTAAAACTTAAAGATAAAATTAAAGGGTTAAATTGGAACTAGATGCATATAAGGGATAAAAGAGAACCTAATTAAGGTGAAGTTAAAGGACCAAATTAAATTTAAATAAAATTAAGGGATGAAAGTGAAACCTCATATAAAATTAAGGGATCAAAAGTGTACTTTTGCCTACTTTGAATGAATGAGGGATTAAATTTTTTTGGGTTAAATTACATTTTTGATCCTTTAATTTAACTTCCTTTAATTTCATTTAGTTTTAATTTGGTCCCTTAATTTTATCTTAGATTTCACTTTTGTCCTTTAACTTCATTTTGTTTCAAATTACTCCCTTAACTTCAACTTTAGTTTCACTTTCATCCCTTAATTTAATTTTCTTTCTAATTTGGTCCCTTAATTTCACCTCAAATTTAACTTTTCCCCTTAATTTTTTATTTTGTTCTAGTTTGGCTTTGAATTTTCAAAAACTACTCAAATATTTTATTCTCTTTTCATTTTTTTTTATTTTTTTGCTTATCTAAATTGATACAAGTAATTCTTGCAAACACAGTAATTTCTATATGTATATAGAGGTATAATTCTATCTCTTATTCTTCCACAAATTAAATTGATTGATGATTAGAAGAGAATATTTTTTTAGCATTGCTTTCCTTATTCAATTTATTTTTAGGTTGTCTTAACTTTTAAATTCACACAAAGCCTAGATATTTAAAATTTTATTTTAAAATTAAGGGTCAAATTGGAACGGATAAAATTAAGAGATAAAATTAAAATAGAAAACAAAGTTAAAGGACCACATTGAAACTAAATGAATTTAAGGGATGAAAGTGAAATTTAAGGTAAGGTTAAGAAACCAAACTAGAACTAATGGAAGTTAAGGAACAAAAATACTGAAACCTAAGGTAAAGTTAAGGGATTGATCGGAACTAAAAGAAGTTATAGGATGAAAGTGAAACCTTAAGTGAAATTAAAGGGACTAAAAATGCATTTTTGCCAATTTTTTTACTAATAAAAATTTTATGCAATCTTATTATGGAACATTATTAGTATATATTTCAAAAATTCTAGAATAAAATTACTCAAAATAAAAGAATTTAGTTCTTTAAGTGTTTCATAATGAATAGCTAATTAAATTTATGATACATAAATCTATTTCTCTCGAAATTAAGGCAGTTAAATAGGGCAACGTACAGCAAATTCCAACGAAGATAATCAACAAAATTGATGTCGAACGTAGACGAGCCAAAAGCAGAATGATTCACCCACCGATCGCATCTTGAAAACGAGAAATATAATTCTCTACTTTCAGACGTCCATCGTGTATAATACACCTCCTTCTCCTTCTTCTTCATCTTCTGCTTTTTATTATTATTACCACTCATACCAGGTGGCCATGAAAGGTTGAAAGACGTGCGTACTACGCCAATTACACCCCACCCACCTACGGGTCCCGCCTCTGAAAAGGCTTCTTCAATATTCAGCCTTCAAAAAGCTCTTCTTTCCCACTTCTCTTTCCTCCAATTCTTATCCCAAACTCCGTTCATCTTTCACTCCCCACCACCCCTACCTCGTCGTCGCCAAATGCCGATCATGCGCTGTAATAGCCAGATACCGGTGCCGCCGCCTTCGCCGATCCCGACGGCGAGAGGATCGCGCTCCGCGGCCAACGACAGGTTCACGGAGTACCTGGAGAAGACACTCCATTGTCCGGAGCTGACCCTGCCGGAGTCTCACTTTCCGGCTATGACGCACGCGCTGGTGCCGGCAGAGATCGAGTACCGATCGCTGCCGGCGAGGGTGGATCTGGTGGTGAGGTCGGCGAAGGAGTTTGGAGCGTTTCGGATCAGCGGTCACGGGATTTCGGGGCAGGAGTTGGTGATAGTGGAGGAGGAAGCGGAGCGCGTGTTGCAAGCAGCGCGTGGTTATAGGATTTCGCGGGGGAATGTTACCGTTGAGCGTAACCACCGCGGTGGGGAAATCATTCCCTGCGTTCACTCTCGCAAGGGAACACTGCAATTCACCGCTTCCAAGTTTTTCGGCCTCGACTCGCATCGTAACTTTTGGTATGCTCCTTTAGTTCCTCAATACCTCCATTGCATCTATATTACAAGTTTTTGTGAAAGAATTTAGTTTTTGGTTTCCAAGTTTAGATCACTTGTAAATGGTTTTTAGACTCTTATAATGAAAAATATGTTTTTTCAAAATTTACACTCTGAAAAATTACTTCATATGAATTCTTAATTAGGGTTTGGCATGTTAATTAAGAGTTTCAAATTGACATAGATAAGGATGAATGAAAAGATTTTTAAAAAATTAAATTACAATAATACAATTATGTCCCTATTAATTAAAAATAAAAACAAGCAAAATCATTTCATTTCATTATTTTCAAGTACAACTTTCAAATAATGGTTAGGCGTGTCTCTCATTTATTTTATTAAAACTCTCAAATAATGAAATTACTTATGTGTTTACATTTCATTTTAATATCTTGTAGACTCTCAGTTATAGTCTAAGTTTCTTACTTGATAAAAAGAAAAAAGGCTGAACTTTAAAATTGGCACTTGCTCCAGCTATAAAATGGCTTTCGTACTATTATATATCGTTCTTACTCATAATATGATGTAGGAGAAAATCATGTTGCTTGAGAATCTACTGTATAATTTACATTTGTGTACTGCTGTACGTAAAGGAGTTAATTTAAGAATGTTTTAGGCTTGGTCATGGACCATGAATCAGACTTCAAGGCACCATATTCATAAAGTCACTATATTTTGTAATTATTAGTGTTAATGCTTGTTTATTGTGATAACTTTAGACTTTCTTTAGAAGTATTCAAGATTAAAATTATATATAAAGTCAAAAAGCTAAGATATGAAGGACGATCATATATATATATATATATTATAAGAAATTCTCCGAGATGAAATTAGGACTTTTCATACATCATAATATTAATAGACCTTTCATTTCTAACAAACTCAAGCAACTACATTTATTTGCTCCTTTGAGTCTACTATTAATAGCTAGAAAAACCCATTTTTTGGTAGTGATTCCAAGAATGCATCTAAAATTTAATTATAAGGGAAAATAAAAAATCTGTAGATCACATATTTGAATTAAAGGAGACAAATTTTTATAATTTAAGAAAATAAATTCTTATAAATTAAAAATATACAAATTAAAATTTTATAAATTCACAGGAGACGATCATCCTCGCCCCCCTTCCTTAAATCCATCCTTGTAGGTGACTAACATATACTAGATTTTAAAATAGGATTGCTTACGTCAGGGTTACCGCATCCGCATCACCCCTCAATTGCGGGGTGAATGGTTTTAAGCTGGTTATCCTATTGAAGATATATTCGGTTGGTCATTTTTTAGCTTCATTTTTCTTCACTTTGGCCTCCTGTGAGTTTCTCCCAGCCCTTCATGATCGATCTGTATTGTTTTTATTTTCTGGATTTGTTCGCTTCATTATTCTGAGTTTATGGGAGGAAGGTATTCGAGTAAGGAGAGAAAGTGAGGTGCATTGGGGGGGGGGGGGGGGGGGAGAGGGGAAATTAGCCTGGGAAGACGGAGAGCTTTTTCTTTTGCTTTAATAATTTTTTCTTCTTTTGGTTAGTCACGTCAAACATTCACAATCAGGTTGTGCAAATATAAATGTTTTATTTTAATAGGTGTGATTTATTAAAAAAGAGCTACGTCAAATTAATAAAAAAAGATCATAAATTAACCACTGACTATCATATAAAGGTAATTATTAGTTTGCCAATAATGTTTGGTATAGTAAAACATAATTTTAACTTTTTTAAAGTGATTTAAAGACATTTTTTATTTTGATTAATAGGTTTGATTTATTAAGAAAGAATATATCAAGATAATATAATTAGAGAAATAATGCTAATATGATTGTATAAAGTATGTATTTATCAAATCAATATGTACATTAGATATTATATATTATATATTATTTGTAGTTGAGGAATATATATATATATTAAACATTTTGTATCAACAAAACAAAAAATCACAGTCACAGTATCGCAACTCGTATTGTAACATTCGCAACATCTGCAATCTTAATAATTGCAACGCAACCGTAACTGTGATTGCAACCGCAAGTTAAAACAATGGCTTACCTGTGTATGTATGGTGCAGGATTCATATGGGGAACATTGCAAGTAGGCTAGATAGTATAGTAGAGCAGGTGAGTCTAGCTCTGCAAGAAAATAAATCTGAAGAGTTCAAGGAGCGGATTCAAGACACAGAGTCGGTGATCTGCTTGTGCAGGTACCCCCATGGCAATGTGGGTGAAAGAGACGAAGGAGCATCATCGAATGAGAAAAATGAGAGACTGTGTGATCATGCTCTACGTTTCTACCTTCCCATGGAGCATTGTATATTTTATGTCCAATCTGGAAGAGGTCCCTTATCATTTGATGCTGGTCCAGAGACCATAGTTGTCACCGTTGGCAAACAACTCGAGGTAATTTTCATTTGCTTCTACTTCAAACATCAATATGTCTTCTTTCTGGGGTTTTCTTAAAATAAGCTAATTATAAAATATAAAATTTTGATGTGGTGGAATCAGATTTTTTCATTCTTTAATAGTCAGTGTTTATCTCATCATTTATATGGACTACTCGTAAATGAGTGCAATCTGGCTAACAATAAATTATACAGTTTTAATATATGTTGGCATAGCCACTAAATCTTGTATATTGTGATTTGCACTTTCTGCTAAAGAACAAGAATGGCTAGTTGTGTGACAAATTTATTTGTGAATATGGTTTATGATTAACGTGATAAATACTGCATGCCTTCCTAAAAATGCCTCTATATTTTGGTGTTTCTTTTTCGGGTAATGGTGAATGTAAAAGCTATGAAACAACAAGATACCATTTTTCCATTGTGAGTCAAAGAGTTATTCAACTTAAAACTAGTAGGAAATAATCGAAATATTATTAGCTCTTATAAGTTTTATGTAAGTTTTAATTTGATCCTTCTAGTTTAAAAGTAGAAAATATTGTCATCTTCTTTAGAATGATACAATTTATCCTTGTGCTCCATATTCATAAAAAAAATTAATGCTAAATTTAATAATATAATTAACTTGGACAACAAATTTGAGAGTGAGTTAATGATATATATGAAGTAAATAAATAATATCTAAGTTTTCAGATTGTTAAGTTTGACATCAAATTTGTATGAATTCTGACATAGATGAACAAAATTGAATTATTTTTTTAAAATTAAAATAATAACACTGTTTTTATTTTGTAAATTAGAGGAATTAAATAAAAATGTTCATCAAAGCAGAGGGACAAAATGCATTTAAAGCCTTATACCTAAGATATTTTGCAGCTTCCAATTGACTAAAAGCCTTGAGGTTGGGCAGTAAAAATTTATGTTATTGGTTCTGAGCTCTGAAACACATTAAATGTTAAGCTAGAAAGAGGAAACTAGCAAGCTTTTTTATTTGCTCCTTAACAATAAATACCATATAAGAAACCAAAGGATGACCAAAATTTCATTTATTTTTTGAATATAGGAGTGGAGCCACGGAGAATTTAAATGTGTTCCTGGAGAAATGATCTTCATGCCCAGTTTTCAAAGTAGCCAGGCCTCTTTATCCGTAGAGCTTAAGTTCTTCCACAGTTTGAACAAATCTGACAAGATAATCTCCTTAACTGATCAGATCCTAGTTGTACTTTGCCTTGCATTTTTATACAATTTCTTATTATTGCTCTTTTCTTATTGATCCCCAATAAGAAGTGCTTGCATTTTTTTGGCACAAATCTAGAAAAAAAAAAAATGAAAATCTTTGGTTGTGTGACCATGATCACGCTGATCAGTTCACCATTGGTGAAACCAATTTTCCCCCTCTGGGTTATCTTCAAAAGCCATAGCGATGTACAGCTGGAGTGTAAAGGTTGTGGGTTTGATTATAAATTATAACATGATTTGTGAGATGAAAGATATGCAAAATTGTTGTATCTTGAATGCATATAATGATTGCATATTATTGACATTGTCACTTGGTGAGTATCTACACTTATTAATTGCTGTCATTGTCATGTTTAATTTAGACAGTCTGATACATATGTTTGTATGCACATGGACATGGTTGTTAACTCAGCGAGTTAACATTTTTACATATAAAAAATAAGTTGACTCGACAAGTCATCATCGAGTTGGACAAATTGAGAAAAGCTGCAAAACTCAAAAATATTTTTCCCATGCGTCGAACCCACGTGCAACAAAGCGCCAAATAGCTAACCACTAGGCCATGATGTATATTCAATACATATATGACAATCATTATATATATACAAGTCGTTATTTTAATTTGGCAAAATAACTAAAATCTTTTTTTGGTCCCTCACTTGTAGGGTATATTTTTAAGTTAATCCCTTATAAAATTTATTTTTCATTTTAATCCTTCACAAGTAAGATATTATTTTAATTTAGTCCTTCATAGAATTTCTTTTCAATTTAGTCTCTCATATGAATATTTTTTTAATTTCTTCCTTCACAAATAACATCATTATTAATTATTTCCTTTCATATTTTTTTATAGTTTAAATTTTATTTTGGCCAAATGAATAAAATCTTTTTTGGTCTCTCACTAATAGGTTATTTATTAATTTGATTCCTTATAAAATTACTTCTCATTTTGGTCCCTCAAATAAAATACTTCTCAATTGAGTCACTCATAGAATTTTTTTATCAATTTAGTCCTTTACATATAAATTTTTCTCAATTTATTAATAGAGGTAAACTCTTACGATTCTACGTTACGATTTTACGTTACGAGTCTACACCTCCCTTTACGAGTCTACCTAGAATCGCAAGTTTGACAACCTTGCATATGGATAATGAATATTTTGAAATAAAAATCTTATAAAATAGAGTGGATGTTAAAAGAAGATAGCAATTCTTTTTACCTCCCATTTAAGTTGGATACGTAAAGAGTCAAGGCGAATGTAGAGTTTTGTTAACTTATATCTATATGTATATGTGTGTGTGTGTGTATAATATAATATAACTTTTACCATTAAATGTGATGCAAATTTAAACATTAATTGCTTCCTTACATATATCCCCCATTTTTTACAACATATCAAGTTTAACTGGATAAATGAGATGGAGAAAACTTAAATATAGTTTTTACATTTTTATTATTCGATTTTACATTAAAAATATGTTGTGTGTCTAATTTTTATTCGAGCTACTAATTGTCATTTGAATTTCAGGGCACAATTAATGTTCTTTCTTTTAATTTTTAAATTTTGAATAAATTAATTGAGTTGGATTGTTTAATCTGAGTCAACATTTATTAATTTGGATTCCATCTGGATTGGTGCGTTCACTATCACAGTCACAAGTCATATAAGATTTATAGCCAGATAAATCATATATCAGCCAGACGAGCTTCACTCGGCTCACAAGCTTCGTAATACAAATCCACCTTTTTTTTTACTAAATTTTCTCTGTCAGCCTATCCACAACAAATAATATTAGAGTGTGATTTAATGGGAGAAAAAACAAAAAAAGAAACTCAGTTATTGAAACTCTGTAGTTCTATACATGTCATGTTCTCAAGCTGCTTTGGGTTCATGAGAGTACTGACATTACGACACAACGCAACAATGGCGTTTTAGGACTCGTTTGGGATAATTATTAATAGACAAAAAAATTGAATTTCTTGCTTGGTTTAAAAAAACTGGAGCGAGAAAACTCATCCTAAGCTACCCTAGGTTCTAATTTCAGATTTGGGAGGTTTGCACTTTTTGTCACTTAATTATAATTTTCTTTTATCTCATGCCTTTTCTTCGATATGAGGAAAATATGAAAAATTAAGTCTTGAAACTTTGCATTATTGAAAACATTGAAACTCTCAAATAACGTAAAATGTGTTGATATCTTTTTCTTCCATCATGCTTTGATATAAGGATTATTCTGCCCTATCACTTGTGGCATGCGCAACCACATTAGGTCAAACTTTTAGAAATTGGGCATGATTTAGGTTAAAAACAAAAAAGTTTAAGCTTTTTTAATTAGACTTTTATTCTTTTTTAAGAATCAGATCAATTGAGTTTTTAAAAATAATGATTAAGTTTATTTGCTATTTAAGTTTTGAGGCAAATATTATTATTACTTATAATATTATATATAAAAAAATTGTAAATATAAATAAATTATTGTCTAAGCATTGATCCTTTGAAAAATAGTTATTAATTTTTATTCTTTTACTAAAATGTCATACTAAACTATATATTTTTAATTAATAAGTTTTTTTTATTAAAATATATTGATTTTGATTTTTTAAACTCGGGTCAAACTTTTAAAAAGTTCGAGATTAACCTTTTTTAGAAAATTTTTTTTTTAATTAGGTTTTTTTGTTTAAGCTTTATTCTTTTGGGCCACATTTATTAGGCTAGATGAACTTTTAAAATTATGATTAAATTTAATAATTTTTTACATGATAAAATTATATTAAAAAAATCATTAAGTTTTATTCATTAAATTATATCATTAAAAATTTTAATAAAATAAAATTTACCATGTATATATGGAGTAAATCATCATTTTGGCCCCTCACATAATCGTTAAAATTTAATTTGGTCTCTCACTAATATTTTACATATTTAATCTGAATTTAATTGAAAGTAAAGGACTATATGAGCTAATTTTCAAATTATTGAGAGATCAAATTGAAAATAAAAGTTGGTGAGAGATCAACTTAAGACTAGATTTATATATAAAGGGTCAAATTAATAATAAAAATCAATAACAAAATTAAATTGATAATGAAATACCAAAATAATGTTTTACTCACTAACTTTAGGTATATGCCATAGTGATACGTGGAATTTTTCTTCAAATAATGAATTAAGAGCTTTTTTTATTTCATTCTATTACTTATTTCTCTACTTTACACTTATAAAAACTTAAAAAAACTTCTTTGAATTTTTCTAGAATGTCTACAGTGGCAAATACTTTTTAGCACCTAAACCTATCTTTTCTTCTTGTGTTTGAAATTTTAGCCTCCACATTTATTCCATTCTATTAGTAACAATATAACTTTGAAAAAAAAAATTAGAAAAACGATTTTTCTTATCAAATTTACTAATGAACACGTCAAAACTTTCTTTTTGAACATAATCCATTACATAATACTAAAATGGAAAAACTATTCAACCTCTTGTTAATTATTTATACTACCAATAGACTAAACTTGCTTTGTTGATTAAAATGGACTCCCTCTCCAAAAAAAATTATGTATTAATACACGCAGATAAATAATCAGAATTTATTTCATTCATGTGAGACTTATTTAAATTTTATATAATATAAATATTAAAAAAATCATGATTTTTAGATATATGTGCACCCAGTGCACGCAAATGAAATTCTCTACTCTCATTATAAAGTAAAGACCAAATGATCGTTTGCATATTTATATATGTTGTCTACTTTAATTTAAGCATATATTTAACATTGAATAAAAGTATATATGCGTAAGAATTTAAATATAACATTTGTACCATTTAAATAGCGCTCACATTTAGTGTTTTACCCTTTTATTTGGACTGCAAAAAAAAAATCAAACATTATATATGTAATTATAGCAAAGTGGAAAAATTGCTCTAGAATTATGATTTAAATTCAGTACATTTAAGAAGAAATACATAAATTTGACGGTTAAGAATATACGTAATAGGACAATTTAAGGTAATCTTAATAACCATATCTCTTACTGACTGCCCATAATAGTAAAAAATTTATTCTAACATCTCACGTAAGAAACATACGCGGTCGAACTGTACGAGTAACTATAGCAAATACGGTTACTATAATTGCCTTCTACTTACCGCTAGTGTCTGTCAAATCAAACCATATTTGCTTGAACACTTCGATAATGAGGTCGTGATACTCCTCTGAATTCAGATGTAGATAGCATGCAAGAAGGTCCTCCAAATCCTTCGATGCCCTGATGTTGTTCTCCACTATCATCTCCACCATTGACTCTCTGAAATCTCTCTCTGGATTCCACGATGACTGCGCAATCGCTAAGCTATCTGAAATCCATCTCCTCGAGCTTGAGCTGTTCGTCGCCGACGACGACACACTTTTCCGGCCACATGTCTGAATCCGAATCTTCCGGCTTCCGATTCTCGGAGAATTTTGCCGAAGCTTTGTTCGTGGAGAGCTCACAGCTAATCTCCTAATATGGGCAGTCCTCTGTTCTTTAACCGATGCTTTGTCTTCCTTCACAATCTTAACTTTCAGAGAATTATGTACTTTGGGTTCTTCATATGTACTCATTCTGCTTCTGGGTTTGGTTTCTTTCTTCTTGACTCTGATCGGGGGTAGTTCAAACTCTGATAATGAATCATTCCCCTTTAGCTTTCCATCTTGTCTGGCTATACTACTCTTGTCCACATCGATAACTATATCATCGGGCTTGACATTTAACCTGCAGCTACTACGAGAGTTGGAGGGCCACGAAGCTGTTTGATGAAATGCCTTAATGGGAAGAATGCGGTCTATTCTGAATTCAGGCTCAGGAAACTCTGAATCATCAGAGCTGTCAAATTGAGATGATGAGTGATCAGCAGGGGCATCTGATTTTATGGTTGTTGTTATTCTGCTGGGTGTGTGCTGGCATGGTTTTCTTAGTGGATCATTGGAATTGGAATCTGAGACATTTTGATTAGGCTGCCTTGCAAAGTAGTGAGACTTTCTAGGATTGAACTGTTGGGGTTGCTTTGGGTTTGATGGCTGTGTCGTTGAGGATGATGAAGATTGTTTTTTCTTGTGGGAGTGATGGGTGATTTGCTTTATCTTTCTGCCCATGTTCCAAAGCTTGTAAAACCAGGCATTGGGCATGATATCACATAACTTGAACCTGTGATTACCCATCTCTCTCATTCTCTTCTGTATCTCTGCTTGTGAATGCTTTCAAGATAACTCCATCGGTGTCTGTGTTAGGGCACTATGATTTTGACGATAAATAGAGGAGATTTTTTGAATTGTCAGTACTGATGGGTCCACAAAAGAAGAAAAGGTTAATGAAGTGGGGACAGAGGTGGTTTTAAGTGACCTTGCTTCAAGGACCTCGAATTCTATAGAGTATAGACGCACACAACACGATATAAATATTGCGACACAAGGTATGTACGTAATATTTGTATTTCGTAGGAAATTGATATCATATTTGTCAAAGTTACATGTATACGTCCAACCCTTAACATAGAGATTAGCATGAAAACGGGGCTCACTGAAAGACAAGTACACGTCTATCTAAAATCCTTTGCGGCACGATTAATTGTGTAACTTGTATTAAATTTCTTTTATCAAGAAAGTCTATTGTTCGTATGAACAATTTGGAAACTCAGTGTATAATACAAATATTGAACACTTATCAGAGTGTATATGCATCATAAATAGAACTACTGGTTTTAAGGTACTAAATTACCTAACCCAACCAGAATTTGTAATATTTGGAGTCCTTTCACAGCTATTGCTCGTAAAAGCAATATAGTTTCGGGAGTGGAAGTTATTCTATTGTACACATGGTGCATTGGCTCACTGATGAGCAAGCAGTATCTTTGTGGTTATATAAAAGGAGAGACACAGAGCACAGGACATTTATAAAGATAAAAAAAAAAAAACTTCTTTTTAGTAGTGGAAACTCGTCGAAATGCGTCCAGTCTTGAAACTCTTAGTGAGTAGTAACCCGTGTAATAGAGATCGTAGAAGTAGTTTGGATTGCTCTACTTTTGTGTATTGCTTTCTTATTATTGTCTCTAATTGATGCTTAAGGAAAACTAGAACATGGGTGTGTTGTATTGCCAAGAGCTTTTAGTTCGGCCCCACGTGCAATTCTGTATCTATCGTTGTCCAGGCTAATCCTTGATCATGTACTAATGATATGTCCCATAGTTAGGAAAAGGAATAAGTTCAACCAAACCAAAATGTCATAATTTCCCGTACGAGAAAAAGAAAAAGAGGTTCAATTGCAGAACGTATTGCTCACCTGCTTACCCATAAGTTGACTTATATCTACATCCGTAGAGCTTATCAATACACGAAAACGAATATCAAATACAATACAATATGATATGTGATACTACAATTTTTAAAATTTTGAAATATAAATACAGGTATATATGTGTGTGCTTGTATATATTTTAGTACGTAGAAATTGACTTCTTTCAATTTTTGGTCAAACGTTATATGTGATAAAAGAAAACTATGACAGACGAAGATAAATGAAAATAATAAACGAAAAAAATTAACGATTTAGTGAAATATAACAAATAAATTGATAAAATGATAACACAATTAATAAAAAAATAGATTAGAATATTTCAGCATTAATTTAATATTATTTTGACATATTTTAAAATATATCTAAAAAATTTATTATATATATTGATTATTATATTGTGTATCATATTAAATACATATAGATACGTTCCCTGTTAAAAAGTGTCCATACAGTTTAGTCTTTATGGCATAGATTGTACAATGTGAGTAATCATATTGAAGAAGTGATTTTGCAGTGGGATATGATGCAGTAAAGTTGCATTGGGAACATATTTTTGTGGCCTTACGGATGAGGTAATATTTGAGAAAATTTAACATACACATTTTAGATTGTTGCACTCCTTGAAATATTAACTTGATAAATTTTTATTTTAAAAGTATACCAAAAAGAAACTTATTTTTATTTTAAGAGTTTTCAATAATATATATGTGTGTGCATATATATATATATATATATATATATATACACATATACACACGCACACACAGAGTCGTACAGTGACAAATAATCATACTGTAGAAGTAACTTGTGGGAACTGATGCAGTAGAATTGCATTGGGAACATATTTTCGTGCCATTGTGAATGAGGTAGGATCTCTCGAACTCAGATTCCCTATATTTGATAATTGAAATTTATTATATTTAAAAAAATCTGAATTACTAAATTTTTATCAAATGATTCAAATTTTAATATATATAAAATAATTTTTACTAATTTTTTAAAATTTATATTTTTAAATTTTCATTTAATAATTTAAATTCTATCAAATTTACATACATTTAAAATTTTAAATTTATTAAATCCAAATCCGCATCTCTCTTGTTCAGAAGCATAGAAAAGTCAGAAGATGGTTATTCCACTACCGTGTGGTCATCATTCAAATCCACGAAAAGGTAAGGAGAGGCCATTCAATTAGTCGAGTTTGGGCGGTGAGTCCGTGTTCAAACTTGAATGCATATTCATGAAGTAGATAGTTCTCGGTACGAGGAATTGTACTAATGTCAAAGCCTTCTTATTTGCTACCATTTTCTGTTGTAGCACAGTGCATGCATTGAACTCCCTGTTAGAAAGTTGATATTTGATTGATGGTGATTGGTAATTTAATTTGTTCATCAATGCTTCTTCTTTCAGACGTTGAATAGGAATGGTACAAATTCTATTTAGGTTATATAGAGACATTTTATATTTTATAACAAATTTTAAAGTTTTTTATTCTAAATAAATTCAGAATTTCATAAACACTTTAAATAGATTGTGAGAATTGACGTCATTAACCTTAAGAAACCCATTTACTTCTCTGTGCTACCCGAATAAGTTTTTTTTTAATAAACATTTTAATTTTATATAACCAAAATAAGGTTATGACCTTACATAAAAACCATTATTATTATGTTCACGAGTTTTTTTTATCATTAATTAATACTAGTGGATATGTGCGTCCCTTATTGAATATGAATCTTTCCAATTTGTTCTTAAAAGTTCATGAAACTTATTTAAGTAATACATTTTGCCTAAAGAAAAATTATGAGGTGCATTAGATGTTTACACATCCAATGATCTATTCTGTGTGCCTAAAGATAAATAAAACTTGTTAATAAGCGTTGAGTGTACTTGTGCCTAGTTTACATAATAATTTCTCTTACTTGAATATTAGACTCATAATGTATTTAAGTTTCGAATACTTTGGATTTATCTCTTTTCAAGGAAGACATATCAATTTCAAAAAATAAAAATAAAAAGTTGTTAATTTTCATTTGACTAACGCAGTTCCTATATAAACATTTTTAAAAAAAAAGAAGCAAAATTTCCACTTATTAACAAGTTTATATTTTCATAGTAGACTCATTCTGCACATAACTAGGGTTGAGGTTAATAGGGACGACAATGGAGGGGTACTCCATCAAATGTTAGATATCTGAATTGTATATATGCGATATCTGACTCACAAATATATATCTTTTAAAAATATATTTACAATATTTATAAAGCATGTAATCGCTAGAATCTTTAAACAATGTATAAAAGCATTAATCTGACTAAGGGAGGCATATTCCTCTTTCATGATGCCCATTTTGTTTGGATCACTTTGACCAAATTGAAATTAGTGTCCCAAAATGATTCACGTGCACTGTGATGTCTTTTGAATCTGGGTTTGTTATCTTAGCCTCTTTGCAGACTCTCTAGTAATTATTTTGGATATTTGAATAAAAACTTAATTATTTAAACCTATGGATAGTAATTATAAATGCATATAATTATATTACATTAATAAAATATCTGAACTATTAAATTTTATTCTAACGACTCAAAAAATTATTAAAGAAAAACACAGAAGTAATCTCATTTGGGTGTTCTCAATCAAAAAAAAAGGGAAAATGGGTAAAAGGAGTTGCTTCAATATAATGTTCACCAAAATCTAGCCAAGTAGCAACCACAATAAAATTGCCAATAATCTAGTGACAATTGAAAGATGAGTATTCCAAAAGTTTACTGTCATATATTTTTAATAAAAATGTGATGTTTGATTTAATGGCTTCTTTTAAAAGGATTTTTTTTGGAAAAATATAATAGTAAGTTCACAACTCTCATAATATATAATTGGAGGAAAAATGAAGGACAATGAAATGTAAGGAAAAAAGAGGGGAAAAAAAAATTATATTAGGACTTTCTATTGCTTTTTTTTGTTAAACCTTTTTACTATCACGATCTCAAACCGCAACTTACATATTATGTTATTAATTTTATTGAGTTCCGGGCTATATCAACCTGTAACTCAATTATCATTTTTGGGGGGCATGTCCATATCTAGGGGCTTCAAAAACTAAAGTTATTTTTATGAAATAATAAAATAAATTTTATTTAGATATAAAATCAATTATAATATAAACTTAATAATAAAATTAATTATCATTTAAAATAAGATAAATTTTATAAAAAAGTTATAAATTGATTTTATCAATTAAAATACTTAATTTTTAAATTAAAATAAAAATTTTGATGAAGTTATCTATGCAAAATTAAAATTTTTAATTAAAATAAACTTAAACTCCTCTAATTCTGTCCTTTCTTAATGGGGTATAAATTGCATATCTAACTACCAATTAGTTTTTTAAAATCAAGGTTTTATCTCTTTCATGGGCCCCTCTAATGAATAATTACCAAAAATCAAAGTTCTATCTGCTTTTTTAATAGAAGCATCAATTAGTTTCACTTTTAGCATTTTGGATGCAAAAACTTAAAAAAAAAAAAAAAAAAAAAAAACTAAGCTGACTTGCTTCAATTAAAAAGCTCAATTATTCTGTTGTTTTTTTTTTTTTTTTTTTTCCTTTTGTGTGTATTTTTGCATTCAACAACTATATTTCAAATCAAATATATTATCGACAAATAATCATCTTTCTATTGTTTTATGCGTGATTAGCCCATCAGAGCCACCATTCCCACTAAAGTTTTTCTTTTTCTTCTAAAAAATAGTTATTTTTTATTAATTTATTTTGGTTTTAAAATAATAAAAAAATTTATCTTTTAGTCCCTATATTTTATAATAAATATTAATTTAGTTCTTATAGTTTATTTTTTGTCAATTCACTTCCTATAATTTGCTAACATTTGAAATTTCATCCCTATCGTCTTAGACCATTATAACACCATCCATTTTATGCTTTAGATGGCAAACAGAGCTGGCATGGACTGCCAACATGTAAATAATATTCCAAAGTGGAATCCACATGTGTATCTGACTTGGAACCCATCTTTAAACCTAGAAACACCTTAAGCTCATCTATGGCAGAGAGGGATGAACGCAGCAAAGCCATGCTTAGTCATAAGAAATTTCTACAAATGGAAAAGGTTAAGAAGTCTGCGTAACTTTCAGAAAGTACCCTCTTAATATAAAATCACATGCCAAATCCATTCCTTCATCTTCTCATTTCTGAAGCCGAAAAACCAACCTTTTCTTTTCTCTCTTTGATTCTCTCTTGTTCTACCCTGGCCCAGAAGAACAAGGGTAGGAAGCTGACCTACATCTCAATACCCTCTTAGATCATCAATTCCATATTATCTTCTTCTCTTCAATCTCTACTTGACTCCCCTAAAAAATCTTTCAGAGACTCTTGTTTCTCACTCTGTTTCTTATTGGTTTCCTTGAGATGCTGAAGTTTGGGTTCAAAATGCACTTTATGCCAATTATGTTTCTTCTTGTTTTGAAAATAATTTATATCTTTTTTAGTCATGGGATTTCAAAATGAATATTTTGCTACAAACCATGGTTCCAATCTATACAAGAAAAATCCATAATTTGAGTAAACTGAAGGAAGTTTGTATATAAGAGTTCAAAATGAGTAAAACAACTAGAAATTTCTTCTTCTTCACTAAAACTATCAAACTTGGCCTGTCCTTGTTGGTACAAAGATGAAAATCAGACATAAATGTTAAAGTTTTCTGAGTATAGGCCTGAAATTGTTGTATAATAAATAAATAAACAGATGTTACAATCAAAAGAAGAAAAATTTTCTCTATAAAAATCCCCACTTCTTCTTCTCCCCACTCTTTTGAAGTCTCTCAAACAAAGTAAAACTTACACAAGGAATCACTTAATCTTTAATTTACACCAAATAATAATCATAGAAAACTTCACTGTTGGCTAATCTTACCAAGCTGCCAACCAATATCTCTTCAGCGTTCAAATCAAAATCACTTTCGGAAAAAAGAAATCAATCAAAACAAGAACTCAGCAGAACAAAGCAAAAAAATTGAAACAGACGCATAAATAATGTCAAAGGGTTTTTAATTTCTCAAAGTCACTCAACACATGCAGGTGCTGAAGAAAGAAAGGCCTAGGCTTGCGTTTTTCTTTTCCCTTATGTGAAGCAGACACCATTTCGTTCATTTCCTTCATTGTGCTAGCATGGTTGTCATGTTTCTTTGGCATTACTAGAAGATGAGCTTGTTCTTATTCTTTCAAGAGCCCTAAGAATGGAACTTTGAAGTTCTCAAAGTAACTTCTTTTTATAGTAACCACTTTCACCTCTACTGGCATTTCTTCAAGCTGCAATATGCGAGTTTCGTATTCTGCATGAGGCATCAAGTCGATAAGATTTTAGTTGTTCTAGTTTGACAAGCTTTCGATTGCAGTCTTACCCTGATGGAGCAATGGAATTTGATATGATTCTTTTGGCCTCACTTCTATTCAGAGATTAAAATTGAAGTTTGGAGATTTTTCTGTCAAACCAAAGATCATTTCTTATGACTGAGCATGGCTATACTGCATTTGTAACACTCTTTAAATTTACCTATTTAATAGTTAAGTTTGAGTGGAAAAAAATGGTTAGTTTAATTAGACTCAAAAAAAGAAAATGTAAATGTAGTATGAATTAAAAATTTAAATAATTCATAAAGAATAAAATCCTAAAATAATTAGAGAAAAAAATTTCTCCCATTTTCTAAGCTTAATACATGCCCTTTGTTAGGAAATTACAAGAAAGCCCTAAATTTAAAAATCTTAGACCAATTTTCTTCATGAATCATTACTAAAGGAAGAAATTAAACAATTGGAAGTTATCATTTGAAGTGGTATATTGATTTTGTAGCTTTTCCTAATATTCTTTAACTGTCTTTGTTATTTTAAAGAAAGGGGATGAAAAACATATTATGTGAATAAATATTGCTAATCATACCTATTTTTAGTATTTAAAATTGTTCATTTGTAAAATACTTTTGTTTATACGGTTTGGTGCCTTAGGAACAGACCTTTTAAACTATTATGAAATTCCTAACATTTATTAGTGAACTTTAAACTATTAAGAAATGTCCTTGTGATATACCTTCGCATTTGAATGTTTGTTTGACGCTGTTTGGATTTATGGAAATATGGAATTTTGTTATTGTGCAAAATTTTGAGTATTTATATTATTATAGAAAAGTATTTTTTTTTGTGGAAATTCATCCAATATAGGACCCTGTAACTAATGACAATAGACATTAGTCTTAGTGCATCATGCTTTTGCTATTTTAAGCATTGTCTCAACCTTCGATTATGTGCAAGCCTTATTGTTTGATTTCAAATATTATGGATTACGATACATAGCCTAAAGCTAGCTTTTGATATGCATTATGATATCAAGCCTTGAGCTAGCTTTTGTTATGGATTATAATACCTAGCCCTGGGCTAGCTTTCATTATGGATTGTGATACCTAACCTTAAACTAGCTTTCATATATGGATTTGTGATTAGTCTTATAAGATATTTTCTACTTCAGTTTTACTCCTTTAAAATCATTTATGAATTTCAAATGCTTTTTAGTATGATTTGTTTAGCTAAGCATCTTTAGAATTGCCTAAGTTTTACAAATTATATTATATGATTTATGATTTTCCTTTTTGAATTAATTTCAACATACATAAGTTTGATATGTTTGGAATTGATAAACAATATGGTTGTGAAAAATACCAGCGGTTTGCTTGTTCCCTTTTAACATGATTAGTAATAATTGCTCTCTGAGTATGGTCACTCATCCTTTCTCTTATTTTTTTTTTCTAAAGAGTAGCATTGATCTGGTTATCACTTCATAGTTTGAAAATGGCTGAAAGACTTATTGGTGAGCCTTGCATTGTTTGCAAGGGGGAAGAGTCATTTTTGTTTAGTTGTTAAATGTTTGAAAATATTTTCTTTGTACTCTAGTAGATCCATTGTCACAGGCAGAGAGTTTAATGTGTAGTCTCGAGTTAGTTGTATGGTATTAAAGAATTGAATTAGATATTATTCATGTCTTTCAATATATTAATATTTGGATAAGTTAGTTTGTTAGATTTGTTCAACTTATGGAGATAAGGTTTACCTTGGTCTCCGTGGTGGTCATGCTTTGCCGTTTGGGGTGTGATAGCATTCATCCCTCTCTGTGATATATGAGCTTCAAGGCTGGTTTCCAACTCAGAAACAATTATGGTCGCCATTTAGAAAAAATCTTTACATGTTTGGTTGTCCATGTGAGCTCTATTTGCCACCTAAGCAAAAAAAAATGGATGCTATTATTACGATTTAAGATAATAGGGATGACATTTTAAATGTTAGCAAATTATAAGGACTAAATTGGAAAAAAAAATATAGGGACTAAATTAAAAATTATTACAAAGTATAAGGACTAAAAACTTAATTATCCAAAAAAAGTATTATTAGAGTTAATTTATCTATCTTTTGAATCAAGATCAATTTTTTTAATTAAAATAAACTTAACCTCTACTAATTCTATGTGGTTTTTAAAAAAGAAAGAATTAAAGGAGTTTAGTTTATTTTAGTTTTAAAAGAACTAATTTTGTAATAGATAAATTTATTAGAAAGTTTATTTTAATATAAACAATTAACTATTTTGATTTATAAAATTATTTTAGAACTTTTTATAAAGTTGATCTTATTTTAAAAGATAAATAATTTTATTATAAAGTTTATATTATAATTAATCTTACATTTAAAATAATTTTATTTTACTAATTGATAAAAATTAATTTTTTAATAATGGGAGACATTCTGATATGGAATTGGGGCACAGGCTATTACGAGTCCCACATCAGGGAAAGGGGCCTATAAGATTAAGAGTTTCTCTTACCTAATTGACTAGTCTTTTAGGATGGACTTTTCCTTTAGACCTATGCATATAATATTAATGCATTCATTGAAAGAGGCTGAGACACACAGTGTAGCATCCCAAATAATAACTCTTATTCAGTAATAGGTACAAAATTATCTTGTTAAGATAATAATTAAATCAATTAAAGAAGGAAGGACCGAATTGAAAAGTCAAAAGGACCTACTTGAAAAGTTTTGGTATAAATAGGGGTAAAAGTGTACTTTTTGTAAGTTCCAAGGAAATTAAATTTAGAACTATTAGAGGATCCAAAAATCCTAATTAGGGAATTTTATGCAATTTTGGATTAGAAAATTGGACAAAAGTGTGAATGAAGGGTAAAATGTCTACTTTTTACCAAATGATATTTTTTATTTGACTTTTCCACCCACCTTTCAGCCAAGTGAGGGACAAAGGAACACCTCACTATCTTCTCCATTATATGCATGACCAAGAAAGAAAAATAAGGTGCAAAAATGGTAGAAGAAAGAGAAACATAAAAGTGAATTTTTCAAGGTAATTTCCTCACTTTTTGCACTCATGGTAAAAGGAAAAGTTGCAAAGCTCACTTAGAGCTATCTAATGATCCAAATGTTTTCTCTTATAGTGGATTTTGGCTTAGATGCAGTGAAGCATTTGGTGGATTCAAGTAGAAAAAAGTGAAGCAAAAGAAATGGTAAGTTTTCTTATAAGAATTTATTAAATAGTTTGTAGAAATTTCAAGTTGAAATAGATCCTCCATGGCCAATACCATGAAGTTTCAGCTCTTCCTCACCATATTTGTAATCTAGAGACTTGGGTGAAGAAATTTCTCTTCATGACCTAGGTGAAATCATAGCTAGAAAGTGGAAAAACAAAATGGAACCAAGTTGCCTAAGTGGTTATTTGATCTATTGGCACTTAGTAATGTAATAAGATATATTTCTAAGTAATTTATGATGCAATTTGGAATTTGAAATGAAGAAGTAAGTATGGTCAAAGCATTTAAACTAATAATAATGATAGTAATGAATCATATGTGTAAAGGGATTAGTTATTACTAAGAGTTATCAAGGATTGAGTTTAGAGAAGAGATATTATCATTGCAAGGGAAATCAAGAAAAGAATTAGCTTAGAGTAGCATGGTAACTCCCTCTCCATTCCTCATATGTTATGTGTGTGCTTAAACTTAGTGATTACATACTTGATGAATTTTTATTATTTATGTTGCTATGAGTTGATGTATGATGGTGTGAGACCTCACATGGAGCCTTAGCAGCTTACAATTGATTTTATGTATGATGGTTATAGGGTTTGGACATGGCGGTTCTACCCTAATCATGATATTGAATATGATGTGGTCATGGACCGAAGTGAAAGGTGTCAAGTCTATCATAATTTCATGAGTTATGTTCATGTTATGATTATATGTGCATTATTTTGCTTATGTGTGCCATAATATGTGTGAAATATAAAGTGAGCTATCGAAACTTTTTGTCCCATCATATCTCTAACTAACCATTTCAGGTAGATCTAATAAAGATAAGCAAAAGGAAATAGTCTTTTAGATCTTTTAAAGGAGCAAAGTCAAAAGGCTTGGTTAGTTGGAAGCTAAGATATTTTGATGTATGTAACAAGAATTCAAGGATCAAGAATGTATTATCTTGTAACTTAGAAAATATGATGATATAGTATAAGACTTTCTTATATGTGTATAAACTCCCACATGCATGAAGAAATGACCAACCAAGATTTGGAGCAAATTTTAATATGTAATAGAAAGCTTCTTGAAGTATAAGTATGAGTGAATGAGGTCAAATTCAAAATTTGGTATGTCGGAACCTATTTAGTCAAGTTTTGGTTATATGAACATATAATCTCATGAAAGAAGAGAAAATGTGAAAGAATATGTTGATGGATTCCAAAAATTAAGATCTCTGGTATATTGAATCTTAATATATCATAGTTTACCTGTACCAAATTTCATCAAATTTTGAGGTTAAGTTGTTGCCATTGTTGCATGTTTTAAAATATGAAGAATTATGTAGAAAAGTTTTCTAATATGTATGATGTTAAGTGACCCTTTAGGCACTTAATGGATGAATTTTTTGCTAAAATTTTGTTTAAAATCCCCTGAGATATTGATGAAGTACTCTAGAAAGTTTGATGTTATTTGAACTCCATTAGGGTGGGTTTTTCACCAAATATCATAAATAAAAATCTGATTTTGCAAAATTCCTTACAGCCACGATCATGAATTTATTTGAGGGGACAAATGAATGAATTTTGAATTGAAATTTGATGCACAATTAGCTATCATGTTATTCTAGTTGTCTAAAAATTGTCACAATTTTTAGAACTTCCTAGTATTTATTATGAATTTTCAAAGTTGAAAAATTTAAACATTCTGATACGTATGTTTGTATGCATATGGATATTGAATATTTTGAAGTAAAACTCTTATAAAATAGAGTGGATGTTAAAAAGAAGATAGCAATTCTTTTTACCTCCCATTAAAGAGTCAAGGCGAATGTAGAGTTTTGTTAACTTATATATATATATATATATATATGAGTGTGTGTGTGTGTATATAATATAATATAACTTTTACCATTAAATGTGATGCAAATTTAAACATTAATTGCTTCCTTACATATATCCCCCATTTATTTCATCATATCAAGTTTAACTGGATAATTGAGATGGAGAAAACTTCAATATAGTTTTTACATTTTTATTATTCGATTTTACATTAAAAATATGTTGTGTGTCTAATTTTTATTCGAGCTACTAATTGTCATTTGAATTTCAGGGCACAATTAATGTTCTTTCTTTTAATTTTTAAATTTTGAATAAATTAATTGAGTTGGATTGTTTAATCTGAGTCAACATTTATTAATTTGGCTTCTATCTGGATTGGTGCGTTCACTATCACAGTCACAAGTCATATCAGATTTATAGCTAGATAAATCATATATCAGCCAGACGAGCTTCACTCACCTCACAAGCTTCGTAATACAAATCCACCTTTTTTTTTTTCTAAATTTTCTCTGTCAGTCTATCCACAACAAATATATTAGAGTGTGATTTAATGGGAGAAAAAACAAAAAAAAGAAACTCAGTTATTGAAACTCTGTAGTTCTATACATGTCATGTTCTCAAGCTGCTTTGGGTTCATGAGAGTACTGACATTACGACACAACGCAACAATGGCGTTTTAGGACTCGTTTAGGATAATTATTAATAGACAAAAAAATTGAATTTCTTGCTTGGTTTAAAAAAAATGGAGTGAGAAAACTCATCCTAAGCTACCCTAGGTTCTAATTTCAGATTTGGGAGGTTTGCACCTTTTGTCACTTAATTATAATTTTCTTTTATCTCATGCCTTTTCTTCGATATGAGGAAAATATGAAAAATTAAGTCTTGAAACTTTGCATTATTGAAAACATTGAAACTCTCAAATAACGTAAAATGTGTTGATATCTTTTTCTTCCGTCATGCTTTGATATAAGGATTACTCTACCCTATCACTTGTGGCATGCATAATGTACTTTTAAAAATTGGACATGATTTAAATTAAAACCAAAAAAGTTTAAACTTTTTTAATTAGACTTTTATTCTTTTTTTAAAATCAGATCAATTGAGTTTTTTAAAATAATGATCAAGTTTATTTGTTACCTAAGTTTTGAAGCAAATATTATTATTACTTATAATATTATATATAAAGAAATTATAAATATAAATAAATTATTGTCTAAGCATTGATCCTTTGAAAAATGGTTATTAATTTTTATTCTTTTACTAAAATGTCATATTAAATTAAATTTTTTTAATTAATAAGTTTTTTTATAAAAATATATTAATTTTGATTTTTTAAACTTGGGTCGAACTTTTAAAAAATTCGAGATTAACCTTTTTTAGAAAACAAATTTTTTTAATTAGGTGTTTTTGTTCAAGCTTTATTCTTTTGGGCCAAATTTATTAGGCTAGATGAACTTTTAAAATTATAATCAAATCTAATAACTTTTTACATCATAAAATTATATTCAAAAAATCATTAGGTTTTATTCATTAAATTATATCATTAAAAATTTTAATAAAATAAAATTTACCATGTAAATATGGAGTAAATCATCATTTTGGCACCTCACATAATCGTCAAAATTTAATTTGGCCTCTTACTAATATTTAACATATTTAGTCCAAATTTAATTGAAAGTAAAGGACTATATGAGCTAACTTTCAAATTATTGAAAGATCAAATTAAAAATAAAAATTGGTGAGAGATCAACTTAAGACTAGATTTATATATAAAGGGTCAAATTAATAATAAAAATCAATAACAAAATTAAATTGATAATGAAATACCGAAATAATGTTTTACTCACTAACTTTAGGTATATGCCAAAGTGATACGTGGAATTTTTCTTCAAATAATGAATTAAGAGCTTTTTTTATTTCATTCCATTACTTATTTCTCTACTTTACACTTATAAAAACTTAAAAAAAAATTCTGTGAATTTTTCTAGAATGTCTACAGTGGCAAATACTTTTTAGCACCTAAACCTATCTTTTCTTCTTGTGTTTGAAATTTTACCCTCCACATTTATTCCATTCTATTAGTAACAATATAACTTTCGAAAAAAAAATTAGAAAAACGATTTTTCTTATCAAATTTACTAATGAACACGTCAAAACTTTCTTTTTGAAAATAATCCATTACATAATACTAAAATGGAAAAAATATTCAACCTCTTGTTAATTATTTATACTACCAATAGACTAAACTTGCTTTGTTGATTAAAATGGACTCCCTCTCCAAAAAAAATTATGTATTAATACACGCAGATTAAATAATCAGAATTTATTTCATTCATGTGAGACTTATTTAACTATTATATAATATAAATCTTAAAAAAAATCATGATTTTTAGATATATGTGCACCCAGTGCACGCAAAAGAAATTCTCTACTCTCATTTTAAATAAAAACCAAATGATCGTTTGCATATTTATATATGTTGTCTACTTTAACTTAAGCATATATTTAACATTGAATAAAAGTATATATGCGTAAGAATTTAGATATAACATTTGTACCATTTAAATAGCGCTCACATTTAGTGTTTGACCCTTTATTTGGACTGCAAAAAATAAAATCAAACATTATATATGTAATTATAGCAAAGTGGAAAAATTGCTCTAGAATTATGATTTAAATTCAGGACATTTAAGAAGAAATACATAAATTTGACGGTTAAGAATATACGTAATAGGACAATTTAAGGTAATCTTAATAACCATATCTCTTACTGACTGCCCATAATAGTAAAAAATTTATTCTAACATCTCACGTAAGAAACATATGCGGTCGAACTGTACGAGTAACTATAGCAAATCCGGTTACTACAATTGCCTTCTACTTACCGCAAGTGTCTGTCAAATCAAACCATATTTGCTTGAACACTTCGATAATGAGGTCGTGATACTCCTCTGAGTTCAGATGTAGATAGCATGCAAGAAGGTCCTCCAAATCCTTCGATGCCCTGATGTTGTTCTCCACTATCATCTCCACCATTGACTCTCTGAAATCTCTCTCTGGATTCCACGATGACTGCGCAATCGCTAAGCTATCTGAAATCCATCTCCTCGAGCTTGAGCTGTTCGTCGCCGACGACGACACACTTTTCCGGCCACTTGTCTGAATCCGAATCTTCCGGCTTCCGATCCTCGGAGAATTTTGCCGAAGCTCTGTTCGTGGAGAGCTCACAGCTAATCTCCTAATATGGGCAGTCCTCTGTTCTTTAACCCATGCTTTGTCTTCCTTCACAATCTTAACTTTCAGAGAATTATGTACTTTGGGTTCTTCATATGTACTCATTCTGCTTCTGGGTTTGGTTTCTTTCTTCTTGACTCTGATCGGGGGTAGTTCAAAATCTGATAATGAATCATTCCCCTTTAGCTTTCCATCTTGTCTGGCTATACTACTCTTGTCCAAATCGATATCTATATCATCGGGCTTGACATTTAACCTGCAGCTACTACAAGAGTTGGAGGGCCACGAAACTGTTTGATGAAATGCCTTAATGGGAAGAATGCGGTCTATTCTGAATTCAGGCTCAGGAAACTCTGAATCATCAGAGCTGTCAAATTGAGATGATGAGTGATCAGCTGGGGCATCTGATTTTATGGTTGTTGTTATTCTGCTGGGTGTGTGCTGGCATGGTTTTCTTAGTGGATCATGGGAATTGGAATCTGAGACATTTTGATTAGGCTGCCTTGCAAAGTAGTAAGACTTTCTAGGATTGAACTGTTGGGGTTGCATGGGGTTTGATGGCTGTGTCGTTGAGGATGATGAAGATTGTTTTTTCTTGTGGGAGTGATGGGTGATTTGCTTTATCTTTCTGCCCATGTTCCAAAGCTTGTAAAACCAGGCATTGGGCATGATATCACATAACATAGAGATTAGCATGAAAACGGGGCTCACTGAGACAAGTACACGTCTATCTAAAATCCTTTGCGGCACGATTGATTGTGTAACTTGTATTAAATTTCTTTTATCAAGAAAGTCTATTGTTCGTATGAACAATTTGAAAACTCAGTGTATAATACAAATATTGAACACTTATCAGAGTGTATATGCATCATAAATAGAACTACTGGTTTTAAGGTACTAAATTACCTAACCCAACCAGAATTTGTAATATTTGGAGTCCTTTCACAGCTATTGCTCGTAAAAGCAATATAGTTTCGGGAGTGGAAGTTATTCTATTGTACACATGGTGCATTGGCTCACTGATGAGCAAGCAGTATCTTTGTGGTTATATAAAAGGAGAGACACAGAGCACAGGACATTTATAAAGATTTAAAAAAAAAAAAAAAAACTTCTTTTTAGTAGTGGAAACTCGTCGAAATGCGTCCAGTCTTGAAACTCTTAGTGAGTAGTAACCCATGTAATAGAGATCGTAGAAGTAGTTTGGAATGCTCTACTTTTGTGTATTGCTTTCTTTTTATTGTCTCTAATTGATGCTTAAGGAAAACTAGAACATGGGTTTGTTGTATTGCCAAGAGCTTTTAGTTCGGCCCCACGTGCAATTCTGTATCTATCGTTGTCCAGGCTAATCCTTGATCATGTACTAATGATATGTCCCACAGGTAGGAAAAGGAATAAGTTCAACCAAACCAAAATGTCATAATTTCCCATACGAGAAAAAGAAAAAGAGGTTCAATTGCAGAACGTATTGCTCACCTGCTTACCCATAAGTTGACTTATATCTACATCCGTAGAGCTTATCAATACACGAAAACGAATATCAACTACAATACAATATGATATGTGATACTACAATTTTTAAAATTTTGAAATATAAATACAGGTATATATGTGTGTGCTTGTATATATTTTAGTACGTAGAAATTGAATTCTTTCAATTTTTGGTCAAACGTTATATGTGATAAAAGAAAACTATGACAGACGAAGATAAATGAAAATAATAAACGAAAAAAATTAAAGATTTAGTGAAATATAACAAATAAATTGATAAAACGATAACACAATTAATAAAAAAATAGATTAGAATATTTCAGCATTAATTTAATATTATTTTGACATAGTTTAAAATATATCTAAAAAATTTATTATATATATTGATTATTATATTGTGTATCATATTAAATACATATAGATACGTTCCCTGTTAAAAAGTGTCCATACAGTTTAGTCTTTATGGCATAGATTGTACAATGTGAGTAATCATATTGAAGAAGTGATTATGCAGTGGGATCTGATGCAGTAAAGTTGCATTGGGAACACATTTTTGTGGCCTTATGGATGAGGTAATATTTGAGAAAATTTAACATACACATTTTAGATTGTTGCACTCCTTGAAATATTAACTTGATAAATTTTTATTTTAAAAGTATACCAAAAAGAAACCTATTTTTATTTTAAGAGTTTTCAATAATGTATATGTGTGTGTGCATATATATATATATATATATATACACACACACAGTTGTACAGTGACAAATAATCATATTGTAGAAGTAACTTGTGGTGGGAACTGATGCAGTAGAATTGCGTTGGGAACATATTTTCGTGCCATTGTGAATGAGGTAGTATCTCTCGACCTCAGATTCCTTATATTTGATAATTGAAATTTATTATATTTAAAAAAATCTGAATTACTAAATTTTTATTAAATGATTCAAATTTTAATATATAAAAAATAATTTTTAATAATTTTTTGAAATTCATATTATTAAATTTTCATTTAATAATTTAAATTTTATCGTATTTACATACATTTAAAATTTTAAATTTATTAAATCCAAATCCGTATCTCTCTTGTTCAGAAGCACAGAAAAGTCAGAACATTCCACTACCGTGTGGTCATCATTCAAATCCATGAAAAGGTAAGGAGAGGCCATTCAATTAGTCGAGTTTGGGCGGTGAGTCCGTGTTCATACTTGAATGCATATTCATGAAGTAGATCGTTTTCTGTACGAGGAATAGTACTAATGTCAAAGCCTTCTTATTTGCTAACCATTTTCTGTTGCAGCACAGTGTATGCATTGAACTCCCTGTTAAAAAGTTGACATTTGATTGATGGTGATTGGTAATTTAATTTGTTCATCAATGCTTCTTCTTGCAGAGGTTGAATAGGAATGGTACAAATTCAAATTAGGTTATATAGAGACATTTTATATTTTATAACAATTTTGAAAGTTTTTTATTCTAAATAAATTCAGAATTTCATAAACACTTTAAATAAATTGTGAGAACTGACGTCATTGACCTTAAGAAACCCATTTACTTCTCTGTGCTACCCGAATAAATTTTTTTTTTATAAACATTTTAACTTTATATAACCAAAATAAGGTTATGACCTTATATAAAAACCATTATTATTATGTTCACGAGTTTTTTTTTTATCATTAATTAATACTAGTGGATATGTGCGTTTCTTATTGAATTTGAATCTTTCCAATTTGTTCTTAAAAGTTCATAAAACTTATTTAAGTAATACATTTTGCCTAAAGAAAAATTATGAGGCGCATTAGATGTTTACACATCCAATAATCTATTCCGTGTGCCTAAAGATAAATAAAACTTGTTAATAAGCGTTGAGTGTACTTGTGCCTAGTTTACACAATATTAGACTCATAATGTATTTAAGTTTCGTATACTTTGGATTTATCTCTTTTCAAGGAAGACATATCAATTTCAAAAAATAAAAATAAAAAGTTGTTAATTTTCATTTGACTAACGACAGTTCCTATATAAACATTTAAAAAAAAAAAGAAGCAAAATTTCCACTTATTAACAAGTTTATATTTTCATAGTAGACTCATTCTGCACATAACTAGGGTTGAGGTTAATAGGGACGACAATGGAGGAGTACTCCATCAAATGTTAGATATCTGAATTGTATATATGCGATATCTGAATCACAAATATATATCTTTTAAAAATATATTTACAATATTTATAAAGCATGTAATCGCTAGAATCTTTAAACAATGTATAAAAGCATTAATCTGACTAAGGGAGGCATATTCCTCTTTCATGATGCCCATTTTGTTTGGATCACTTTGACCAAATTGAAATTAGTGTCCCAAAATGATTCACGTGCACTGTGATGTCTTTTGAATCTGGGTTTGTTATCTTAGCCTCTTTGCGGACTCTCTAGTAATTATTTTGGATATTTGAATAAAAACTTAATTATTTAAACCTATGGATAGTAATTATAAATGCATATAATTATATTACATTAATAAAATATCTGAACTATTAAATTTTATTCTAACGACTCAAAAAATTATTAAAGAAAAGCACAGAAGTAATCTCATTTGGGTGTTCTCAATCCAAAAAAAAGGGAAAATGGGTAAAAGGAGTTGCTTCAATATAATGTTCACCAAAATCTAGCCAAGTAGCAACCACAATAAAATTGCCAATAATCTAGTGACAATTGAAAGATGAGTATTTCAAAAGTTTACTGTCATATATTTTTAATAAAAATGTGATGTTTGATTTAATGGCTTCTTTTAAAAGGATTTTTTTTGGAAAAATATAATAGTAAGTTCACAACTCTCATAATATATAATTGGAGGAAAAATGAAGGACAATGAAATGTAAGGAAAAAAGAGGAAAAAAAAAATTATATTAGGATTTTCTATTGCTTTTTTTTGTTAAACCTTTTTACTATCATGATCTCAAACCGCAACTTACATATTATGTTATTAATTTTATTGAGTTCCGAGCTATACCAACCTGTAACTCAATTATCATTTTTGGGGGGCATGTCCATATCTAGGGGCTTCAAAAAATAAAGTTATTTTTATGAAATAATAAAATAAATTTTATTTAGATATAAAATCAATTATAATATAAACTTAATAATAAAATTAATTATCATTTAAAATAAGATAAATTTTATAAAAAGTTATAAATTGATTTTATCAATTAAAATACTTAATTTTTAAATTAAAAGACTTAATTTTTAAATTAAAATAAAAATTTTGATGAAGTTATCTATGCAAAATTAAAATTTTTAATTAAAATAAACTTAAACTCCTCTAATTCTGTCCTTTTCTAATGGGGTATAAATTGCATATCTAACTATGAATTAGTTTTTTAAAATCAAGGTTTTATCTCTTTCATGGGCCCCTCTAATGAATAATTACCAAAATTCAAAGTTCTATCTGCTTTTTTAATAGAAGCATCAATTAGTTTCACTTTTAGCGTTTTGGATGCAAAAACTTTGAAAAAACTAAGCTGACTTACTTCAATTAAAAAGCTCAATTATTCTGTTGTTTCTTTTATTGTTTTTTTTTTTTTGTGTGTATTTTTGCATTTATCAACTATATTTCAAATCAAATATTCTATCGACAAATAATCAACTTTCTATTGTTTTATGCGTGATTAGCCCATCAGAGCCACCATTCCCACTAAAATTTTTCTTTTTCTTCTAAAAAATAGTTATTTTTTATTAATTTATTTTGGTTTTAAAATAATAAAAAAAATTTATCTTTTAGTCCCTATATTTTATAATAAATTTTAATTTAGTTCTTATAGTTTATTTTTTGTCAATTCACTTCCTATAATTTGCTAACATTTGAAATTTCATCCCTATCGTCTTAGACCATTATAACTCCATCCATTTTATGCTTTAGATGGCAAACAGAGCTGGCATGGACTGCCAACATGTAAATAATATTCCAAAGTGGAATCCACATGTGTATCTGACTTGGAACCCATCTTTAAACCTAGAAACACCTTAAGCTCATCTATGGCAGAGAGGGATGAACGCAGCAAAGCCATGCTTAGTCATAAGAAATTTCTACAAATGGAAAAGGTTAAGAAGTCTGCGTAACTTTCAGAAAGTGCCCTCTTAATATAAAATCACATGCCAAATCCATTCCTTCATCTTCTCATTTCTGAAGCCGAAAAACCAACCTTTTCTTTTGTCTCTTTAATTCTCTCTTGTTCTACCATGGCCCAAAGGAAGAACAAGGGTAGGAAGCTGACCTACATTTCATTACCCTCTTAGATCATCAATTCCATATCTTCTTCTTCTCTTCAATCTCTACTTGACTCCCCTAAAAAATCTTTCAGAGACTCTTTTTTCTCACTCTGTTTCTTATTGGTTTCCTTGAGATGCTGAAGTTTGGGTTCAAAATGCACTTTATGCCAATTATGTTTCTTCTTGTTTTGAAAATAATTTATATATTTTTTAGTCAGTGGATTTCAAAATGAATATTTTGCTACAAACCATGGTTCCAATCTATACAAGAAAAATCCATAATTTGAGTAAACTGAAGGAAGTTTGTGTATAAGAGTTCAAAATGAGTAAAACAACTAGAAATTTCTTCTTCTTCACTAAAACTATCAAACTTGGCATTAAAGTTTTCTGAGTATAGGCCTGAAATTGTTGTATAATAAACAAATAAACAGATGTTACAATCAAACGAAGAAAAATTTTCTCTCTAAAATTCCCCACTTCTTCTTCTCCCCACTCTTTCGAAGTCTCTCAAACAAAGTAAAACTTACACAAGGAATAACTTAATCTTCAATTTACACCAAACAATAATCATAGAAAAGTTCACTGTTGGCTGATCTCACCAAGCTGCCAACCAATATCTCATCAGCGTTCAAATCAAAATCACTTTCAGAAAAAGAAATCAATCAAAACAAGAACTCAGCAGAACAAAGCAAAAAAATTGAAACAGACGCATAAACAATTTCAAAGGGTTTTTAATTTCTCAAAGTCACTCAACACATGCAGCTGCTGAAGAAAGAAAGGCCTAGGCTTGCGTTTTTCTTTTCCCTTATGTGAAGCAGACACCATTTCGTTCATTTCCGTCATTGTGCTAGCATGGTTATCTTGTTTCTTTGGCATTACTAGAAGATAAGCTTGTTCTTGTTCTTTCAAGAGCCCTAAGAATGGAACTTTGAAGTTCTCAGAGTAACTTCCTTTTATAGTAACCACTTTCACCTCCACTGGCGTTTCTTCAAGCTGCAATATGCGAGTTTCATATTCTGCATGAGGCATCAAGTCGATAAGATTTTAGTTGTTCTAGTTTGACAAGCTTTCGATTGCAGTCTTACCCTGATAGAGCAATGGAATTTGATATGATTCTTTTGGCCTCACTTCTATTCAGAGATTAAAATTGAAGTTTGGAGATTTTTGTATCAAACCAAAGATCATTTCTTATGACTGAGCATGGCTATACTGCATTTGTAACACTCCTCAAATTTATCTATTTAATAGTTAAGTTTGAGTGGAAAAAAATGGTTAGTTTAATTAGATGAAAAAAAAAGAGAATGTAAATGTAGTATGAATTAAGATTTTAAATAATTTATAAAGAATAAAATCATAAAATAATTAGAGAAGAAAAAAATTCTCCCATTTTCTAAGCTTAATACATGTCTTTTGTTAAGAAATTACAAGAAAGCCCCCGATCTTTTTTTTTTATCTTCCTTTTCTTTTTTATTTTTTTCCTTTTTTCTCCTTTCTCCTCACGCAAACACACACTTATTCTTAAGCTCCAAGAATCCTTCTCCTCTTCTTGCTATGATTTCAACATTTCCTCATCATTTCCATCAATTACGACAAGCTTTATCATGTTTTTTAACCCATTCGTGACGGATGGTGGCCAAAAAAGTCTCAAATTTCGACAAAGATCTCTCACATGTGATCCCATCAAAATAGACCTAAATGTGTATGTTTCTTGAAATCATGTTTGGGCTTCACATTCTTGTATGTAATTCGATCCTTTCCTTATAATTTTTGTGCCCAATTTCATTGGCCCTCAATTTTGCAACCTTAGCCCCAATTTCAAAATTTACCAATTATGTGACCTAGGGTTACACAAGGAGAAATTTAACACAATTGGTTAGGGATTTCTTCAAATTGATTTGTGATTTTCTTAACACCAAATTTATTCTTTCCCTTGCTATAATCCACTAGCAATTTCTAAATTTGGAGTCTTGATTTTGAAATCCCTCTTTTCAAGGCGTAGGTGGTGTAAATTTGAAATTGAGCTTGCTTTTGGTGGGATTTCTTCAAATTAAGTTGGGGTTTCGGTTCTTGGATAAATCCTTAGTATTTTTCCTTTAATTCTTATGTGAAATTGCTAAGTTTTGGTCTCCAATTTCACACCCCTATTGGTTGCATGAAACGTGTGATGGGATAATAGAGTTTTGAAAATCCTGAACCAATTTTCTTCATGAATCACTACTAAACAAAGAAATTAAACAATTGGAAGTTCTCGTTTGAAGTGGTATATTGATTTTGTAGCTTTTCCTAATATTCTTTAAATGTCTTTGTTATTTTAATGAAAGGGGATGAAAATCATATAGTGATTGACTAAATAACCCTAAATAAGTATTTTAATTGATCATTAAATCTTGAATTTGTGATTAGGATCATTTTCAAATTTTCGTGATAATGTTAAGTAACACATAGTTAAGAAAAAGAAATTAATTTAGGTCATAGGTATATATAAGATTAGATACATGAAAATGGAAATAAATAAAAAAGAAAAAATTTGAGCCAAGGTGGTGAAATATTGCACTTGTGATATTGGAAGATGAAGGGTTAATACCCCACTCTAAGATTAAAGAAGCTTGCTACACAGTAATTAGACAAGTTTTGGGTTAGGCTTTGAGAAATTAGATAAATTAAAGATAATCTTTGATATAAGAAGTTAAATGTGTGTTATTTGTTATTATGGGACCATAGGCATTGGTTTTGTGACCAAGTAAGATTAAGAAAGAGATGTTAGGAACTTGATTGTTGTGGGTATTTGTGAGTAAATAATGCTAATCATACCTGTTTTTAGTAATTAAAATTGTTCATTTGTAAAATGCTTTTGTTTATATGCTCAAGTGCCTTGGGAATTGACCTCTTAAACTCTTATGAAATTCCTAACATTTATTAGTGAACTTTGAACTATTAAGAAATGTCCTTGTGATATACCTTCTCATTTGAATGTTCATTTGTTGCTGTTTGGGTTTATAGAAATATGAAATTTTGTTATTGAGTAAAATTTTGAGTATTTATATCATTATGGAAAAGTATTTTTTTGGTGGAAATTCATCCAATACAGGATCTTGTAGCTAACAATAATAGACATTAGCCTTGGTACACCATGCTTTTGTTATTCTAAGCATTGTCTCAACCTTCAATTATGTGCGAGCCTTATTGCTTGATTTCAACTATTATGGATTATGATACCTAGCCTAAAGCTAGCTTTTGATATGGATTATGATATCTAGCCTTGAGCTAGCTTTCATTATGGATTGTGATACCTAACCTTGAACTAGCTTTCGCATATGGATTTGTGATTGGTCCTGTGATATATTTTCTACTTCGGTTATACTCCTTTAAAATAATTTATGAATTTCAAATGCTTTTTAGTATGATTTGTTTAGTTAAGTATCTATGAAATTGCCTAGCTTTTATGAATTATATTATATGATTTATGATTTTCATTTTTGAAATAATTTCAACATACATAAGTTTAATATGTTTTGAACTACTAAACAATATGATTGTGAAAAACACCAGTGGTTTGCTTATTCACTTTTAGCATAGTTAGTAATATTTGCTTTCTGAGTATGGTCACGGTACACTTCTCTCTTTTTTTTTCCCCAAAGAGTAGCATTGATCTAGTTATCACTTCGTAGTTTGAAAATGACTGAAAGACTTATTGGTAAGCCTTGCATTGTTCGTAAGGGGGAAAAGTCATTTTTGTTTAGTTGTTAAACATCTGAAAAAATTTTCTTTGTACTCTAATAGATTCATTGTCATAGGCAAAGAGTTTAATGTGTAGTCTTGAGTTAGTTGTATGGTATTGAAGAGTTGAATTAGATATTGTTCATGTCTTTTGATATATCAATATTTGGATAAATTTGTTTATTAGATTTGCTTGGCTTATGGAGATGAGGTTTACCTTATTCTTCATGGCAATCACGCTTTGCCATTTGGGGTGTGATAACATTCATCCTTCTCTGTGTCTCTGTGATAGATGAGCTTCAAGGCAGGTTTCCAACTCAGAAACACCTATGGCCGCCACTTAGAAATATTCTTTACATGTTTGGTTGTCCATGTGAGCTCTGTTTGCCACCTAAGCAAAAAAAAAATGGATGTTATTATTACGGTTTACAACAATAGGGATGAAAGTTTAAATGTTAGCAAATTATAGGGAGTGAATTGGAAAAAAATAAAATATAAGGACTAAACTAAAAATTATTACAAAGTATATGGACCAAAAACTTAATTATCCCAAAAAAATATTATTAGAGTTATTGATCTATCTTTTGAATGAAGATCAATTTTTTTTAATTAAAATAAACTTAACCTCTACTAATTCTTTGTGGTTTAAAAAAGAGAGAGGAAGAATTAAAGGAGTTTTAGTTTATTTTAGTTTTAAAAAAACTAATTTTTTAATAGATAAATTTATCATAAAGTTTATTTTAATATAAAAATTTAAGTATTTTGATTGATAAAATTATTTTAGAACTTTTTATAAAGTTGATCTTATTTTAAAAGATAAATAATTTTATTATAAAGTTTATATTATAATTAATCTTATATTTAAATTAATTTTATTTTACTAAAAGTAATTTTTTAATAATGGGAGACATTCTAATATGGAATTGGGGCATAGACTGTTACGAGTCCCATATCAGGGAGCTTTCTCAAAGGAATGGGGTATATAAGACCAAGGGTTTCTCCTACCTAATGGATTAATTTTTTAAGATGGGCTCTCCCTTTAGACCTATGCATGTAACATTGGTGCTTTCATTGATAGAGGCCGAGACACACAATGTAACATTACAAATAATAACTCTTATTCAGTAATAGGTACAAAATTTCCTTGTTAAAATAATAATTAAATCAATTAAAAAAGTAAGGACTGAATTGAAAAATCAAAAGAACCTAATTGAAAAGTTTTTGTATAAATAGGGGTAAAAGTGTAATTTTTGTAAAGTTCGAAGGCATGCTAAAAGTTAAATTTAGAATTATCAAAGGATCCAAAAATCTTGATTAGGGAATTTTATGCAATATTGGATTAGAAAATACCCCTAAAGTGGGCAAAAGTGTGAATGAAGGGTAAAATGTCTACTTTTCACCAAATGATTTTTTTATTTGACTTTTCCACCTACCCTTCAGCCAAGTGATGGACAAAGGGACACCTCACCATCTTCTCCATTATATGCATAAACAAGGAAGAAAAATAAGGTGCAAAAATGGTGGAGAAAATGGTAGAAGAAAGAGAAACATGGAAGTGAATTTTTCAAGGTAATTTCCTCACTTTTTACACTCATGGTAAAAGGAAAAGTTGCAGAGCTCACTTAGAGCTATCTAATGATCCAAATACTATCTCTTATAGTGGATTTTGACTTAAATGCAGTGAAGGATTTGGTGGATTCAAGTAGAGAAAAGTGAAGCAAAAGAAATGGTAAGCTTTTTTATAAGAATTTCTTAAATAGTTTGTAGAAATTTTAAGTTGAAATAGATCCTTCATGGCCAAGACCACGAAGTTTTAACTCTTCCTCACCATATTTGTAATCCAGAGACTTGGGTGAAGAACTTTCTCTTCATGACCTAGATGAAATCATAGCTAGAAAGTGGAGAAACAAAATGGAACCAAGTTGCCTACGTGGGTCTTTGATCTATTGGCACCTAGTAATGTAAAACGATATATTTCTAAGTAATTTATGATGCAATTTGGAATTTTAAATGGAGTAGTAAGTATGGTCAAAGCATTTAAACTAATAATAATGATAGTAATGAATCCTATATGTAAAGGGATTGGTTATTGCCAAGAGAGTCAAGGATTGAGTTTAGAGAAGAGATATTGTCATTGCATGGGAAATCAAGAAAAGAATTAGCTTAAAGTAGCAAGGTAACTCCTTCTCCATTCCTTATATGCTATGTGTGTGCTTATGCTTAGTGATTACATACTTAATGAATTTTTATGATTTATGCTGCTATGAGTTGATGTATGATGGTGTGAAGCCTTACATGGAGCCTTAGTGGCTTACAATTGATGTTATGTATGATGGTTATAGTGTTTAGACATGGCAATCCTACCTTAATCATGATATTGAATATGATATGGTCATGAACCAAAGTCAAAGGTGTCAATTCTATCATAATCTCATAAGTTAAGTTCATGTTATGATGATGTGAGCATTATTTTGCTTATGTGTGCCATAATGTGTGTGAAATATAAAGTGAGCTATTGAAACTTTTTGTCTCATCATATCTCTAACTAACCATTTCAGGTGGATCTAATAAGGATAAGCAAAAGGAAATAACCTCTTAAATCTTTTAAAGGAGCAAAGCCAGAAGGCTTGGTTAGTTGAAAGCTAAGATATTTTGATATATGTAACAAGAATTCAAGGATCAAGAACGTATTACCTTGTAACTTAGAATATATAATGATGTAGCACAAGACTTTCTTATATGTGTATAAGCTTCCACATGCATGAAGAAATGACCAACCAATATTTAGAGCAAATTTTAATATGTAATAGAAAGCTTCTTGAAGCATAAGTATGAGTGAATGAGGCCAAATTTAAAAATTGGTATGTTGGAACCTATTTAGTCAAGTTTTGGTTTCATGAACATATAATTTCATGAGAGAAGAGAAAATGTGAAAAAATAAGTTGATGGATTCCAAAAATTAAGATCTCTAGTATATTGAATCTTAATATATCGTTGTTCACCTGTACCAAATTTCATAAAATTTTGAATTAAATAGTTGCCCTTGATGCATGTTTTAAAATATGAAGAATTATGCAAAAAAGTTTTTAAATATGTATAATGTTAAGCGACCCTTGAGGGACTTAATGGATGAATTTTTGGATGAAATTTTATTTACAAGCTGCTGAGATACTGATGAAGTACTCTGGAAAGTTTGATGTTATTTAAATTCCAGTAGGGTGGATTTTGCACCAAATATCATAAATAAAAATCTGGTTCTGCAAATTTCCTTACAGCCACAATCATAAATTTATTTGAGGGGACAAATGAACGAATTTTGAATTTAAATTTGGTGCAAAATTAGCTATCATGTTACTATAGTTTCTTAAAAACTTTCACAATTTTTTAAACTTATTAGTATTTATTATAAATTTTCAAAGTTGAAAAACTTACCATATGAACAGTACCACCGAATTTGAATTTGTTTTTCCTATTTAGCTATCATCCCACCAAGTTTCCTTCATTTTTTTTTAATCACCGGATTGACTCCAATTTCTTGTAAACACTTGGACTACTTGCCTAGAGGATGTTATATATTATGGTATGACATAGAGGGGACAACTTACAGGGAGGATTAAACTACGATGTGATCATATCAAATACTGGAAGTTAAGTAGAGCCGCCAAGAGAGAAAGGGCTACCAATGGACCAGTGTCAGAAGAGTGGACCACTGGGCCACTGTAGACGTCAGCTCTTGAAGGGAGGGTAGATTATTACAAGTCCCACATGGGGTATTAGTATTTATGGACATATATATATATATAAGATAATGATAATAATTGTATGTAATATGCTTTCATATAAAAGGATAAGCCCAAATTTTAACAGTGATCCAATTCGGTTTAAAATTAGAATAAACTTAAAGTGTATTATAGAGTATGTGCTTATATGTGTAAATATCCTAATATATCTATTTTCTAATTTGATGATAGGCCCAATTAGATATTAGGGCAAAATTTGTCATATGATAAAATAGGGTTATGGTCCCCAAATTGGATGTATGAGGTTTCTTTTCTAATATCCTATCATTAGAAGGGAGAAAGTTCATTCTCCTAAGTTTATACATATCAATTTGGAAGATTGATAGCCGTAAATCATCATCGATATGGACTTAGGTATGCTTCCATGCATTTAAATTGTTATTCTTGATAATTTGACATAATGAGTTTTAATTTGATGAGGATTTAATCAAAATTGAGTTTTGCACCATCATGTGGTATTAGAGCCTACTTCACGTTGAATTATTAAGAATTAGTTATTAAGTTATTTATGAATATATCATAAGAGAATTTTCCTTGGGAGAGTTTAAATTACATAGATATATTTGATTGTATAATTACAAGCATCGTATAACACCTTTCCATGTCTGTGGTAACATAAACTTCTAGTACATTCTTTTATATGGTTATGGCACATTCCTAATTGCAATATTGAAACTATATGGTTGCATCTCCTTCAATTTTGAATTGGCTATGATGATGAATAGCAATACATTCTCCTTGGGTTTTGCAACAATGCTGATTACAGATATATGATGCATTAAAATCAGTAGCCACTAGAATTCTCTTTATGCTGTTTTTTTTTTCTTTAATATATTGACTAACCGATATTTAAAGAAAAGAAGGGGCAATATGCATTTAGTTTTAGATTCCTTAAATATTTGGTATTATATACCTTTTGTGTAATTCTGTTTTTTTAAGTATTCAATTATGGCAATATAAAATAAGGGTTTGTGTGGGGATATCTTTATATTGTATAAGATTTACTATCCCTATTCATTTTTTTGCCCATTGCATGTTTATTATTAAAAAAAAGTTTCTCATAATTAATAAGAACATGATTCAAGTTTTCAAAATTTTTTTAGGGAATCTAAATTTGAATATTGATATGGATATATATATATATATATATATATATATATATATATATATATATATAAGAATAAAATAATTAATACAAGATGTCACCAAAGTGACTATTGTGAAAATTAATTTGTTTTGAAATATAAAAATAGTTGTGTGTATATAATTTGTTTAAATATTAATTGGCCCAAAGGAAAGTCTATATTTAATATAATTGTATACTTATATGTGATAATAAGCATGTGATAATTATTTGGTACTTTACATGTGAGCTTTAAATTAGCCTAAAGGAGGATTTGTTGTTAGACATGTTACTTTATTGTTAGTGTTTGATTACTACTCCAAGATACCACTTATAAGTTAATGTTTTGTCTAAAGATGAAATATTAATGGAGTGCCCAATATCTTAAGATGGGGTTTTACCTTTATTCAAAATTTTAATTCCATATTGGTTTGCTTTCGTACTTATGTGAGTTATTTGTTTTGTTTTCAATTTAGTTTTTGCTCCAGTAGCTAATATCACTACTAGCATTAACTTAATACCCATGTTAAATGGCATAAATTTTAAGGCATGGCAAAAGAGTGTCCTAATTACTCTCAAAGTCATGGACCTGAACTTTACGATAAGGGTTCCTAAACCGACTAATCTCACTGATAATCAGATGAAAAGAGGGAGATGGAAAAGTGGGAAAAGTCTAATTGCAAAAGTCTTATGGACATAAAGCGTGCCATTCCAGAAGCATTTAGGGGCACTATGTCTAATCAAGTGAATACAATTAAAGGTTTCCTTGAAGATCTCGAGAAAAATTTTACTAAGAATGAAAAGGCTGAAATTAGTATAATCTCAGCAAAACTTATCTCCATGAGGTACACAGGCAAAGGAAACATAAAAGAAGTAATTATTTAGAAATGTCTCATCTTGCTTCAAAATAGAAGGTACTTAAAGTTAAACATGTTTAAAGACCTATTAGTGGTTTTGATACCTCTTTTGACATAGTTTAGTCAGTTTAAGGTGAGTTGTAACTGCTAAAAGGACTCTTCGTCATTAAATGAGCTCATCTCACACTGTGTTTTGAAAGAGAAGAGATTAAAGCAAGTAAAGACAACAAGTGCTCACTTAGCCTCCACTACAAAGGAAAAAAGGCAAATAATAAGAGAAAGAAAAATAAGGAAGATACAAATACAGGAACACAAAAGAAATAACATAAAGAACTAACTCAAGATAGTTGTTTCTTATGTAGGGCTGCAGGTCATAAGAAGAAGCACTGTATGAACTATCGCGCATGGCATGCAAGGAAAGGTACACTTTTTAATTTTGTTTGTTTTAAGATTAATTTGACTTTGGTACTTAGATGCACATGGTGGATATATTCTGGTGCAACAACTCACATTTGTGTGTCTATGCAAGGTTGCTTGAATTGCTGAAAGCCTGAAGATGGTGAAAGATATATCTATGTTGGTGACGACAAGCTGTAGAAGTCAAAGCAATTGAGACATTTAGATCATTGTTAAGAATTGGTTATTATTTGGATTTGATTGAAACTTTCATTGTACTGTCTTTTACATGAAATTTAATTTCTATTTTAGCATTTGACAAACTTATTTTTTTTTTTGTTCATTTGGGAATGAAAATTTTGGTCTCTTTCAAAATTCAAATTTAGTTAGTTCTGGTTCTTTATCAGGTTACGATAATCTATATATGCTTGACACGATTACTTCATTCAAAGAATCCTTAAATGTTAATGTAATAGGTAAAAAGCGCAAATTTGTCACACCTCGAACAAGAGGTGTGACTGGCACGAGGAGAGAGGCATAACTCACCTTTGTGAGTCAACAGAAAAATCATACAAACTAATCAAAATAATCACAGATTTTCATACAGAGTATATACAATCATACCAATCAGTTAGCATACATAATCTATAGAAAGTGAAGATAAATATCTAATACATAACGTGACTTTTATGTGGAAATTTCAACAGAGTCTCTGTAAAAATATAGACTTATCGAATTTTCAAAAGACAACCACACACATTAAAAAATATATAGAGAGCTCTGCTATCACAATGGCTCTCAGTCAAATAGTCCGATATATATATAAAACTTATAAAAACCCTACCTATGACATATAGAGCCACTAGAGGTTAATATATATCATATTTACAACAAAAGAAGCTCTTGCTCGTGTGGACAACACAGGGCTCACCCAAAGGAAATTATCTCGACACTATACTGCAGACGAAGGTCTAGGCTCAACATTGCTATATGAAAAATGTAGAGAAATAAGGGTGAGTGATAATCACTCAGTGAGTAAATACCCCTAACTATACTGTAAAGGGAAACAGATGAGGATGATATAATATTTTACAATCATTTTACAAAATAGAAAATTAATAATAAATATTTATAACTCTAAACTTTCAAAACATTGCAGTGGAAAGACATCCCACATAATCAAATAGTAGATCAACAATCATATACTAACATTCGCTAGAGGTAGCAGTACAGTATAGTAGCAATAGTGAGCAAAATGGCTCACATACAATCAATGGTACAACATAAAGCCTTAGTACAATAATATAGTACATGGTTCACTATGGCTAACACCTATTACTATTAGCTACATGGTTCTGTATGAGATGAAATTTCTAAAAACAACTTTTTTCATAGTTAAAATCATTACTAATATCCTTAAATAGTAAAACTTCATATTTCTGGATATCATGTAACAAACAACATCATTTGGTATAAACAATTTATTCCAAATATTATAAGAAGGAAACACAATTCATCTTCATCAAGAGGTTTAAAAAACTAGACAGTATTTTAATCATTATACATAATTCAATATAGTTGTAAATGAAACTTAATAATGAAAATTCTATGGAATTTTGAAGGAATCATAATAATTCTTAAGAAAGAATTTAAGTATCTTAAGAAGCATGTTCCCAAGACATCAGAGAGAATAAAAACATTGATTTACAACGAGAAAATTTTGAAATATAAAAAATAAGTATAGTTAGTAATATCTACTCACTTGAAGAGGATTATACCAACCTCTTCCTAACCTTGTTTACAATCTTATTGTTAACAATTGACTTAGCCACCTATAACATTAAATAAAATGCTCTTAACTCATAATATTCATGAATAATTTCAATCATTTAATCCTTCTACCTACCTTTTTATCTAGTCATTCATTCACCTTTTTTTCATAACTTCTTCAATTGCACTTGCCCTTCTTACCTCTAAAAATCTTGGTAAATCAAATTTTTGACTGACATTCTTTGATAACCTAAAAATGCTCGTGGCCTTTAATTTTATTTAATATACTTCATTATACACTTATAAAAATTTCAATAACCCACCATCTCCACTAATGTCACCATAGAGATTATTCAATTAAATTCCAATTTCCTTCATTCAACTTACATTATTGTTTAATGTTATTTAATCAAGTCATATAAGGTCTCCCATTTAAATATCCTATCTATTTTACTATGAAAAATCTAGGAAAAATATGGAAAATTAGCAATTCAACTTATAATTCAAAATAAAACTCCCAATGATCTTAAATAACTTCCTAAATGCGTAATAATATTTGACAAGCCCAAAAAATTTGAATTTCACCTCCTTACAAGATTACACATACACACAAAATTTGGGATTTTTCAATCCAGAAGTTAAAACTCACAATTGATCAGTAATTCTAAAGGAGAAGGATGCAAAAATCATCTAGGAAGTGAAACCCTAACTCAATTTGACAAGATTACACCGAATTAAGCTTAATTTCCTCACTTTCTTACATGAATAGTGAATTTTGTGGATGAACAGTACCATAATTGGAGTTTATTCAATTTTGAGCTATTTTGATCAAATTAATCAGTGATTATGGTAGAGAGTTGGCCGAAATTCGTAAAAAAACCAAATTCCTAAGCTAAATTGGAGTAAAATGCACCTAAATTTGCAAAATTCGAGCTGGAAATTGCACCACTGTTCATCGCCGCTGGAGCTGCATCTTCTGACGAATTGGTGGCTGGTGGAGGATGTTATGATGTTAGTGAGGATGCTGGCATGCCGAATGTTCACTAGCGAGGTTAAACGGTGGTAAAAGTGGTCAAAGGGTAGAAGAACGACATACACAATGAGAAACATGTGAAGGGGAAAAAATGACAAGATAAGTTATCTGAAGAAGAAAACAATCCGCTTAGGGCATTTTGTAATTTAGTTGGGAGTATTTTACATTATCAAATCAACACTTTCCTTTGTAGATACTTAATTTCCATACTCTATTCAGTTATAAGTGCTAGAAATGAACATGATAAGACTTAAGTACTCACATTAGTTGCTATCTCAGATAAAATTTCATCAGCATTTCCATTTAATACTTATTGAAGTTCCTTTTTAAGTATTTAATCATCATGTAAATCTTATTCCTATCTCAAGTAAATTTTCTTCCCTTCTCCAACTCTTAAAATAAGAAATTATTATTATTATTATATTATATTATATTATATTATTGTTACTATTTTTTTTTTGGTATTACAAAACTAACATATGAGAATTTGACATCGTTGTGGCATAAGAGATTAGGTCATATCTCTAAAAGGAGAATTGAGAGACTTGTGTCTGGCAACATTATCAATCCCCTTGATTTTTTAGATTTTGATACTTGTATAAATTGTATTTAAGGGGAAACAAGCAAATATAAGGAGATTTAGTACCAACAGGAAATTAGACGTTTTAGATATGATACACACTGATATTTGTGGACCATTCCCTATGGCTTGTTGGAATGGTCAACAATATTTCATAACATTCACAAATGAATTTTCACAATATGACTACCTTTATCTCATTTATGATAAATCGTCATCACTGGACATTTTTAAAAATTATAAGGCTAAAGTTGAAAACCAACTTAGTAAAAGAATTAAAAGCCTCCAATATGACCGTGGTGATGAATACTATGGTAGATATGATAAATCAGGTGAATAATGTCTAGGACCATTTGCGAAATCCCTAAAGGAAGGCAGTATCATCCCACAGTACACTATGCCTGGTTCGCCCGCTATGAATGGTGTTGCTTAGAGATGAAACAGAATTCTTAATTATACAGTGAGGAATATAATTAGTCATTCTACTTTGCCTAAATCACTTTAGGGAGAAGCATTAAAAACCGCAACATATATGCTCAACAGAGCTTTAATTAAGGCAACTAAAAATACCCCTTATAAGCTTTAGACAAAAAAAAAACCTAGTTTAAGGCATTTTCACATTTGGGGATGTCTAACTGAGCCTTATAAGCTAAATGAAAAGAAACTAGACTCCAAAACTATCAATTACTATTTCATTGGATACTCTGAAAGGTCCAGGGGTTACAAATTTTATGATCCTATGACTGAGTCTATTTTTGATACAGGAGTTGCCCTGTTCTTTGAGGATGTTGAGTTTGTTGAGGGGGGGAAGAAAGAGTTAAGGATTTTTTCTTTAATAAGGAATATGTGGATATTCTTTTAATTGTAATTGACAATGATCAGGAACAATTTCTTATACCTGACATTGTTCAAAAAGCAATTTCAGATCAAGATAATATTATGCAACCTCTCACATAAGTTCAAGAAATTGTTTTAGATGTACAAACTCCACAACCTTAAGAACCATTGCCATTAAAAAAATTCACTAGAGAGAGGAGAAATGCAATTGTGAATGATTATATTGTATTTCTCCAAGAATATGATGTTGATATTAGAGTCATAGAAAATGATCCAATCAATTTTCATCAAGTCATGTAAAGTTCTAACTCTTAAAGGTTGATTGATGTCATAAATGAAAAGATTAAGTCAATGAAGGACAATGACGTATGGGATCTTGTCCCATTGCTTGAAGGAGCAAAGCCCATTGGTTGCAAATGGATATTTAAAACCAAAAGGAATTCAAAAGGTAATGTGGAAAGATACAAAGCATGTCTTGTTGCTAAGGGCTTTACATAAAAAGAAAGCATCGATTACAAAGAGACTTTCTCTTGAGCTTTATTGAAAGACTCTTTTAGGATTTTAATGGCCTTGGTGGCACACTTTAATCTTGAGTTGCATCAAATCGATGTCAAGACTGCGTTTCTCAATAGAGACATTGATGAAACAATATATATAGTGCAACCATAAAACTATGCATCAGGTGATGCAAAGTTAATGGTTTGTAAATTAAAGAAATCAATCTATGGGCTTAAGCAGAAATCTCGTTAATGGTATTATAAATTTCACCAGGTTCTCATCTCATTTGATTTTGAGATGAATTTGGTTGATGAATGTATATACCACAAATTCAATGGGAGTAAGCATATTTTTTTGGTTTTATATGGTGATGACATATACCTTGCTAATAATGATATAGGCTTATGGCACGACACTAAGAGATTTCAAGCAAGAAATTTTGAGATGATAGATCTTGGTGATGCAACCATTGTATTAAGAATTCAAATACACCGGGATCGCTCTCGAGGTATTCTTGGATTATCACAAAGGGCCTATGTCGAAAAAGTTCTTAAAAGATATGGCATGCAAGATTGTAAACCAGGTGATATCTCTGTGGCTAAAGGAGATAAGTTTAGTCTTGATCAATGCCCTAAAAAAGCCTTTGAAGCAAAGGAAATGCAGAAGATTCCTTATGCATAAGCAATAAAGAGTCTAATGTATACAGAAGTTTGTACACATCCAGATATTGCATACATTGTTGGAATGTTTGGCAGATATTTTAAGCAATCTGGGAATGGATCATTGGAAGGCAGCCAAATGAGTCATGCGGTATTTACAAAGGACAAAACATTACATGCCACATACAAGAGGTCGGATAAGTTAGAGATCATTGGGTATTGTGATTCCTACTTTGTAGGATGCCAAGATAGTATGAAATCCACTTCGGGCTTTATCTTTCTGCTTGCTGAAGGTGCTATCTCTTGAAAGAGTGCCAAACAAACACTCATAGCTCCTTCCATCATGGTAGTTGAGTTTATAGCATGTTATAAGGCATCCAATCATGAAATATGACTGTAAAATTTTGTCACTAAGCTACAAATTATGGAAGGAATTGAAAGACCACTTAAGATATTTTGTGACAATAAGTTAGCAATTTTATATTCCAATAACAATAGGAGCTCAATAAAGTCAAAGCACATAGACATTAAGTTCCTAGTTGTTAAAGAAAAAGTTCAGAGTGGTCAGATGTCTATAAAGCATATTAGCACAAACTCCATGGTTACGGATTCGCTTATTTAGGGATTACCACCCAAGGTTTTTCATGAGCATACTACTTATATGGGTGTTATGTCATTTGAGGATATTTAGTTTTAGTGGGAGTTTGTAATTTTGCTTTTCTATTATAGACACCTTTGGATTATTTCAGTTATGAATATTTTGAGGTTATTTTCTACAGAAATAAAATGTATTCAATTTATTCACATGCTAATTTTGGTATGATTTGATCTCACTAAGGCTTAAGGTGGACTAGTTGGAAATAGGCATGTTTAGATTACATTGCATGTTATTTCCATGCTACACATCCATACTTAATCTATGTCATTTGATTATGTTGATATACATGATCATTGATGGATTTAGTCACAATACATGTAACAAAAATCACCTTAGTTCTATGTTGGCATAATCAATGGACGAAATTGTTTGAGGATGCCTTTGGTTATGATAGCAAAAGATTTTAAGATTGTAAGGTTATATTGTAACATACAATTATGAAGTGAAATGTATATATACATATAGTCCAAGTGGGAGATTGTTGGTATTTATGGATGTATAACATATATATATATATATATATATATATATATATATTAAAGATAATGATAATAATTGTATGTGATATGCTATCATATAAAAAGATAAGCCCAAATTTTAAAAGTGATCCAATTTGGTTTAAAATTAGGATGAGCTTAAAGCATATTACAAAGTATGGGCTTATATGAGTAGATATCCTAATATATCTCATTTCTAATTTGATGATGGGCTTAATTAGAAATTAGGATAAAATGTGTCATATTATAAAATAGGGTTACGGTCCCCAAATTGAATTTATGATGTTTCTCTTATGATATCCCATCGTTAGAAGAGAAAGAGTTCATTTTCCTAAGTTCATACATATCAATTTGGAATATTGATAGCTGCACATTTAAATTGTTATTGTTAATGATTTAACATGATGAGTTTTTAATTTAATCAGGATTTCATCAAATTTGAGTTTTGCACTATCATTGGGAGTTTCCTCAAAAGAATGGAGTTTACAAGACCTAAAAGTTTTTTCACCTAATGGACTAGTCTTTTTGAATAGGCTCTTCCTTTGAGCTTATGCTTGTAACATTGACACAAACCCTCCATAAATGATAATTGGGTTAAAGGGCTGGCATAATACAATAAAATTAATAAAAAAATATATAGGTTAAGGTATATGTCAAACCTCAACTATATAATAAAATTTAAGAAAAATCAAAAGACAGTGTATAGTTACAAATGCTAAATCAGGTTTTGAGGCATTTAATGCCTTAATATAAGTGTGACAGTCAAAATGCCTCACCTTAATCTACAAGTATTGATCTTCTGCTTTATATATGAAAAATAATTTTCTTATAATTTCGTCTTTTAAAATAAAGCCTTTTAATTCAATACTTGAAAAATTATTTTTTTTAATTTCTTTTTCCAAAAATAAAACCTTTTACTTTAGCCCCAAATGTTTTGTCCAATCAAAATTATCATTCTTGGAAGCTTTCGTGACTCTTTAAAGCACTGAACTTTTTTTCTGATTTAAAATGATATTGTTTTGGGAATTGAAAGCACATAACCAACTTCACATCATTTGTTAACAATATTGTAAAATTTCACTTTTCTTGCATAACAGATAGATCATTTTGATTAAAAAAATTATGTTGAACTAAATTTAAAAACTTATTTACAAAGAAGAAAACATTCTTATATTTAAATTAAATTATTAATTTTTATATTGATCCTTAAAATAAATAATATAGTAATAGGCTCAGGTTTTGTTATTCCATTTTCAGAAAAAAAAAAAAAAAAAAAAGAGGGCAAAGGTTAGTTGAAATTTGTTTATATACTATTTATCGTTGAATTATTTTACTGTTAACATTCTTTGACCACTAATTTAATTAAATGAGGTTGGCAGCTGTTGGCGGGAGGTTGTTGACGACTTGGTTAATAATAGTAATATATTTTTGTTTGGTTAATTTGAATTTGTTTAGTATTCAAACTCATCTGGTCAAATTAAAAAAAAAAAAAATTCTAATCTTCCATTTTAAGTGACAACTCGAGTGTCTTGCCATTCAAGTGACGGCTTAGGTGTCTTACATATTATTTTACGATGATCAACAATGTAATTAAAACATCGGTTAAACAAGCTTTCCTAATTTTTAAGGGTTGGATGGAAAATAAAAATTTGTTAACTTTTAATTTTTAACATAAATAATTTTCTTAAATAAAAGAATTAATCACCGCATATGCATAAATTATGCCATAACATTTCTAATTATAACAAGTCTGAGAAGAATTTTATGTGAATTTTTTAGTTTTAATATAAATGGTGTGTCCTGGCTGAATAAATAATTAGAAATAAACTTAAGCGCACACAATAATTGACTTGAATTGTTACTACAATTAATAATAATAAAAGAGAGGTTAAACTAATGATTACGAAAATGACAGAATCATCAGTCATCTATAGTTGATAACGAAATTTCTCCTCTCTCATGTTTTTAAGTTGATAATAAAACAAAATATAATCATGACGAAGAAAAATATAAAATTAATTTCACTTTTGCACGTGTAATAATTTAATTTTTTGTAAATTAATTTTGATAAATTAATTTTTTATAAATTTAACTTTATATAAAATTAATTCTTTTGTTTATATTAATGAGTAATTAATTTTGTATAAAATAAAATTTTTAATATACTAAATTGTCACAATTATTTATAAAAAATTAAATTATCATAAAATATAAAAATAAAAAATTAATTTAATATTTCTCTCATTTAAAAATGTGTGCCTCAATGACATGCTGAATTTTTATATTGGCTGATTTTACAGATAATGCAGCGATTTAAATTTTATTAAAACTATTTTATAAGTAAACTACAAGTTTACGTCTGAGCAGAGATTATAAAATAATTATAATAGTAATAAAATAAATAGTATTTTAAGCGATCCTTCGAGCAAACCAATAAAAAGATTCCAACTCGATCTTTACGTAACTGTTTCAGTAATGTTGGAAAAAGTCATCATATAATTTTAAATTCGAATTAATATATATCAGCTTAAGTTAATTAATTTTTTTTAAAAAAAGTTCACATTGATGACGCATTACCTTTCAATTAATATAAATTAATTAGCAGTAATAATAGCTAATAATTGAATTTGTCAATGTCACATTATGACACGAGGCTTAATTTAGTCTTTTTAAGTTTACTTACGTTTTGTATATTAGCTAGCATGGATTAATTAGTCCAGACGATAGCTAATAATTGAAGTCGTAAAAGTCACACCATTAATAATTTCATTTTTTTTAATACAAGTTTACTTTTGTTTTGTATATTAATTAGTGAGTGGCGCGTGTGAAGGAAGGAGGAAATATTTTTTTATGCACTAAATATTTAACGGTAAGAATCTTATTTATATATAGATTTTATGTACATGAAGTAAATCTTAACTATTGAGTGTATCAATATTCAATATATAAAAAAGTTGCACTTAAATACTTAAAGTTTAATATATTTATTATTAACAAATCTTAAAGATGAAAATAGATTATTTTGGGAACTTGTATTCAATAGGGAAGCCAAGATTCTAAGTTTAGGGGCAAAAAGTTTTCGTCGTTATAGGTATAGGCAAAAATTTAAATTCATTTTTAGATATTTGATAGCAAAGATTTTAAATTAATTTCAGTTTATTATTACTTAAGATTTGATTCATGAGGTTTTAATAAAGATTGTTGCACTTATGTTGATTTTCTCATAAAAAAAAAAACTGTCCATATTATATTAAAAAAGTTTGTAGTTCTAAAATGAGGTAAATATTATTTTAATTTATCACTCATTATTTCTTAAAATTGTTTCTCACTTATTAAAAATTGTCTTTTTTAATCTGAGTTAATAAAGCTTAATTTGAGGATATATATATATATATATATATATATATATATGATAAAAATATCAAAAGTGAAAATGTCTAGTAAGTGGGGGACTTTTTTGAAAGATAAAATGAATGATGGATAAAATGATAATTTAGTGATAAGTCGAAAACTAAAATCATGTTTCTCATATTCTAAAATATATTATTTAAATAAAATGCTAGAAATTGAAATTAAAAATTTACTTCTTTACTTAAATACTAATAATGAATAATAAAATTATATCATAGTCAATAGTATAATCAGTCAGCAATTTAGTATTAACGATTAAATTGATTTAAACAAGTTTATAAATTTCAAATCAAGCTTAAAAGTTACTTCAAGAATATAAAAATAAAAAATTAAAGGAGTGTAATGTTCTAGGAAATTCTCATTTAACAATTCATCTTAGTGAATTAATTTTGTAAATATGTACATTATTAGAAGAAGGAAGGCAATACATTTGGGACAAATATGAAAATTTAAATGGTTGAAAAAAAAATTAAAATTTAGAAGAACACATTTTTTTCAAGTACCATTTTACATGAATATGAGCCTAGTTCAATAACTAAATCTCAGAACCCATATCCTTGATGTCATGAGTTCAAATACCACTATGAGGATTTAGACAATAATAAATTATTATTATTATTATTTGGACCACATACCCCTACAAAATGACCAAAATACCCTTAACTTTTTCTCCCTCACGCTCATGTTTTCTTCATCCATGAACACTTTCATTAGTGTGAGAGTTAGACAATTCTCCTCTCTCTTTCTTTAACATTTCGCTCTCATATGCTCCTCTACCGTTGCCTCTCCCATTTTTTGCCACCACCAGCACATTTCCAGTGAGATGTAGATTGGAAAACTCTAGAATATTTAGCAATACTGTGATGTTAGTGTAAGGCACAACTCTGAGAGGAAATTCGCCTAATTTGGTGAGTTTTACACGAGTTTTTGTTAAAGTATGAGTGGCAATATGTATTTCGGTCAGTTCTCTCCCATTTACGTCGTTTAATTTCATGTTTTCGCTTCAGAATTCGAAAATACCCATTTTCGATGCGAAAAACATGAATAATAATGAAAAATTCAAAATTTGACATGATTTAGGTGTGATTTCTTTAAATTACATTAGGGCTTTACTTTATAACTTCATTTCGTGTAGTTTTCCACTTATTGGAGTGTTTAATTTTGAGAATTTGCTTCTGAAATCAAAATCTCTCTTGTGCATGAACAGTAATGTGAACAGTTACGTGAATAGTTACGTGAACAATGGCCGAAATTTGGAATTCGAAATTGGGCTCAACTTGGAGTTGTTTTATCAAATTTCTTTGGGGGGGTTTGATCTTAGGTAAGTATTTAATAATTTTCATGTGTTAATTTGATGAATGGATTACTTAATTAAAAATCCCTATTTCATGGTAGGGAGTTATAGTGTTTAAAGTGGAGGAATGTGAAAATTTCTTGTTCCTTTAGCATCATTGGACCTCAAGATGATGGATAAAATTTGTTGGTAGTTTTTGTTTTAAGTAATAAGTTATTTTGAAAATTTTTCTTAAATTATCTTAAATTTCGTTGTTGTAAGAGAAAGGTTGATAAAGAAAAATTCAATGGAAACAGCTATATTAAAATAATTGTTTTACTTATGATGGGTATGATTTTTAAGTCATTGGATGATATTGAACAATTCAATAGCTATGTGGAATGGATTAATTGACCTCTTTAGGCAAATTTAATATATGAGATCATATTCTTGGAATATTTGTGCAATCATATTTTTGGACTTAAAGGTAATGAAATTGTCAATTTGTGGAAATTTCTATCATAAGGACATATGGACGTTACTAAAACCTTGGAGAATTTTTCTAAGTGCAATATATATATATATATATATATATATGTTAGTTCTGGTCATGGGTAGAAGAATAAAAACTTTAACATATAAATCATTTGGGTTCCATGAGCATATTTTTACATGTATATACATGTAATTATTAGCCATAACAATTATGATAATTTGATGGAATATTTGTGATTCTAAAGAAATGAAGAAATTTTGGACAGAGGTAATTTGATGATGACAAATTATTTGTTAATCAGTTTATTGTGAGACTACTCATTATTAATTTAGTCAAGCCTAGATGATTACAGCAAGGGACATTAAGGTCGTATTTTTATTTTTAGGAGCTTAGAATGTGCACTATATCTAGCAGGTAGTATAGGAGACAATAAGGAAACGGGTTATGTGTGCTTTATCCAAGTAAGTAAATAACACTAATTACGTGTATTTTTTAATTTACGAAAATTCTTGTGACAATAATTGTTATTGAATATCTCTATGCTCGAGGACAAACTTCTTGGAATTTAAAAATATTTCATTATATATGCATCATCTTCGTATTTGTAAGCTTTTGATCTTATCAAAATCTTACAAAGTATTTTACTAAATTCTCTAAACACCTTAATTAATCTAATTCAGCATTTTCTACATCACTATGATTTTGTACCTCTAAATTATCTTATTTCGTATTTCTGAATCATTTTGATTGAGAATTTTTAAATTAGTCTGACTATGCAAATTCTGAATTATTCTGATTACGTATTTCAAAATTCCTTTGATTTGAATTTATAAGTTAAGAATGATTTTGAACTTCTAAAAGTCTCTATTCTATAAGTTGAAGTATTATGGTTATATATTTAGGAAATATTTTAATTCTTTAATTATAAAGATATTTGATTTTGTATATATAATGTACTGAGATTATAAGATTTTAATACTTTTATCTGTCATTATGCAAAAGTTTGATTCTAGATTTTTGATACTCTAACTTTTGATTATGGATTTATATATGTTAAATAAATTTTTGGGAATACATATAAAGCAGGACCTTGTAACTAGCGACAGTAGACGTTAGCTGTAGTGCACTATGATATGTATTCTGATACGATTTAACATGTTATTGCCATTATGATATTCTATCTGAGACCTAAGACCATGAGTTTGATTATTCCGACCTTGATTCTCATGAGTGATATGTGAAATGTTCTGATTATGTTAGTATTGAGCTAATTTTATTATTTTGGACTTCTTATAGTTCTGTTGGATATTCCCAACCATTTTGTTTTAATTTGGATATTTTTTAGAATTAAATTTTGATTTGGATATTACCAAGCATTTTGTTTTGATTGGTATACTTTTATGTTGCAAATAAATTGATTCATTTTCATTCGGTTTTTGTTTATATTTTCGTTTTAGACTCTCACTTATGAATTAGAGGCTTAGCAAGTGTCTCTTATGTGAGTCTTGCATTATTCACAAAGGCAAGTTCTTGTTGTTGTAAAGTTTGTATTTGTGATCTAATGGCCTCCTTATATATAGATGTATAATCTCATTTTATTATTGTGGATTATAACTATTTGTTGAGAACTTTATTTGCTCATACTATAATTGGAATTTTAAGTGTTAAGTAAGCTTATGAGGACGAGATTTATCTCGTTTTCTCATACCAGTCACGTCCTCATTCGTGAGAGTTGTGACAATATGTGAATATCACACTTGAGAATTTCATACAAGAAGTATCCATTTTGAACTCACTCGCAACAACAAATTTAGAAGAAAAGAGAAATTACAATTTTGAAAACCAATTTTTTTATTTTCTAATTTTTTTTTTTAAAAAAGATTATGCTAGGATGAACAAGGAGAAAGTGAGGAAGAAAAGAATAAAAAATGTAAAGAGAAAATAATAAAAGAGGGGAAAAAATGAAGTGAAGAGAAAGAAAAGAGAAAAAAAATTAGTTATTATAACTTATTTTTTTTGCTAGACTTATATGTGTATGTGTGTGTCTATATATATATAGATTAAGTGAGATCAAATTAAGATGTCAAATAGTAAAAATAAAAATCATACAATACATATGAGTCTAATAGATTCAAAATTTTAATAATGGGAGGACATAATATCAAATTTTAATATTATAACATACTAATTTATAAAAAATTATGAGAGACATATACCCACCCTAAACATGGCTCTGGCACTACTTGTGATCTAATATTCATATACAAAATAAAAGAATCTAGGCTAGCTAGAATCTGCTAAAAATTTTTTAACAAAAGGGTCTTAAAGTGTTTCAAAATGATTTCAAAATATAAAATTCTTTATAATAAATATGATGTTTAAATAATAATTTTCTTTTCAAGAATAATAAAAATAATTCAGGAGTAGGTTTCTCACGTTTATTCAAATGATTTTGTGCTCAAATCTTAATAACAATAAATATTATAAATTGATGTAACAATAAGTCAAAAAAATATTAATTTCTTTCAAAAAAAATTAAAAGGAGTGAAGTCAGAAAACATATATAGAAGACACTGAAACAAAGATGGTAGGAAAAGACCCCAACATTTTCATATTTCTGATCGGTTATATCTTATCCATCAAAAATTAAAATTTAGAAAGACGACAAAACTGTATTCATTTATATTGGAAACCCTTTGTCTTCATATATCTCAGTCACTAAAAGTGGTCTATTTTTAGTGAAAAAGATTTATAATTTCAATAGTTTAGCAAATAGTTGTAAGTGAAAATCTTTATTATATTATGTTAAAAAGTAACCTATTACCTAATAGTAGACTTTATGAATAGTAAGGCTATGAAACTATGCTACGGATTACGAATACCTCATATTTACCCATATTAAGTTAATAATATATAAATATGTAGATATTTTGTGGACAAAAAAATACGTCAGTATAATGAAAGACTATTCTTACTTAATATACCCATTAATTTAATATATAAACATGCATTCACTTAAGAGTCTCAAACATGATGATATAACATGAAGTGCGTAGGCATCTCCTATTAATTAAATTCATGTTCCAATAATTTATAAGAGGTTTATATGCAGAGTTGATTTTGCTTAGTATTGTAAATTTTTTTTTTAACTCGGTTAAGTTTAAATTAAACGTTTCTTTTAATATTTAATAGTAATTAGTATAATTGAATTTTTTTCGTCTTTAGTTTAATTCGTCAAATAACAAAAAAAATAATATTTAGTTGAATGAATTATCTTAATCAGTAAAAAAAATATGAATTTTTTCTTAAAATTGTGTTTTATTTTTTCCTACAGTAATCTAGAATTAAAATCCTAAATATATCATATTGATACGATCAAGGGAATATAACATTAAAATTATGCAAGTACAACATAGCCTGAAACCTAAATTGAAGCATAGCTTCCCCGTAATCACAGAAACGAAAAAAAGAAGAAGATTAATTTAGTTAACTTGCTTATGTATACATGATTTAAACCATATATATGAACATGTTACATAGCAAGTAAGAAGAAAAATCATGTCGTAGATAAACCTTTCTTTATTTTTCTCCCTAATTAATGCAATTAAAATTTAGATTGATATCGTTTAATTACATTTTTTTTACGGGATTAACCTATAGAAAAAGATAAAAACTCTAATTAATGAGAGAGATGTAATTATATTTTTTTGAAACGTTTGAGATATTCAAAAACTTATTTGCACACTTAAATGGAGTTTGTCTTACAAGCATTTTCATTTTATTTTGCATTTGATTTTTTTTTTAAATTAAGTTTGCCCTCCAAATCTCCTTTTACACATAAATAAAAAAATTATTTTTGTATTGAATGAATAGATGATAAAAATTAATATTTAAACAAAAATTTTTAAATATAATTATGGTAATAAAATTTATATTTGACTAAAATTAATAATTTTAAAAATTAAATTAATACAAAATCACGTTAAGTTCACACAAACTCAAATACATAGTTATTTGTTGTCTTAGTTCATTCTATACGCTATTACATTGCAGCTGGAAAGTTCTTTGAAACCCATTGAAGTCAATTAGGCCACTTGATGACCGAAAAAATATTAAGCCGTTTAAGATTTATAAGGATTGTTTTCCATTGTGACACAATGATTACAATTAGTATATAGCAAATTCATATATTTCAAAACCACATTTATACTACATATGGTACGGATGGTATTATTTGTCAACACTATTAATATAAATAAAATAAAAAGACTCAATTATTTTATTTCTAAATTTTAAAAGATAACATCAATATAACTATAATTAGAAGGATACATTTAACTTCCTAAGGAGTATACTTAAGTCTTCTTAAGAGGTGCAAAATTCAACTTTTTTCTGAATTATCATCTACAAGAGCAACAGATAACCAGGAATCTAGGAAAGCTAAAGAATTTCATAAAAAATATTGAAAGTATAGAATCTTCCATAATACATATGTAAACATAAAATAACCATAAACTTTTCAATCATATTTTTATCTTAATTCAATTTTCCCAGTTCTAAAAAATTGACTGACGTCACTGGGCTAATTGGAGAATAAGAAATTAAGAAGGGCTAAGGAAATAGAGAAAAATATGTGGCAGACATGGAAGGGAAAGAAAATAATTGAGAAAATGACTTAGCAACACGTGGATAGGTTTCTCGGAGTTATGGGCAACACATTGCAAGCTGACCCTCTACCAGACGAAAAATTATTAGTTAGGTAGCAATTAATTTGATTTATTGGTTTTAATAAACTTATTTTTTTTAAAAATGATAATCATTAAAAAAATAATATTATTAAAACTAATATATTACAATTATTATTTAAGTATACCAAAATCAACTAATATTTTTTTCTGACCAAAATGCTTTCTCTTTCACTTTCCCTTTCCTTCGATATTCACAAGACACCACCACCATCACCCATTCATGCAGCCGTCCCAGCAACCACTCATATATAAGAATATATACATATATATATATATATATATATATATATATATATATGTGTGTGTGTGTGTGTGTGTGTGTATGTGTGATAAACTGCATCGTACATTTAAAGAAAAATAGAGAATAAATAGATAAAAAAGAGGAAGTGATTAATGGAAAAGAGAAAGTGAATTCCATGCAAATTTATCACTCGTTTTATGTCATACTTTCTCAATATACATGTGCAATTGACGGTAAAGAATTCATAATTTTTGTAAGAAAATGAATTATTTATAATCAAATATACCTTACATTCTAAACATTCATAGAAAGAGAGATAAAGAGTATGAAAGAGTGAAGAAGAGAAAAATATAAATCTTATACATATTTTCATTTTATGTTATTCTCATTCCCAACAAAATTAGACATATAACATGAACATAGCGACAAAATATTGCAATTTTCAAACAATAGAAAACGAAAAATCAAATTATTGCCAAATTGATTGAAAAATGAACTGATATGATCGATTTGAAGTATTACTTTGATAGTTTTTAATTTTTGGACAATTAAATTAATTTTAATATAGAAAATAAGGGATCTTAATATATCTTTATTTTTATATAATATATCGATTTATATATTTTATAAATTTCTTTTTTTAAATAATATCATGTATTATAATTTATTGTGTTGGCCCCCTCAAAAGAAAATTTATGACACCACAGCTGATTATAAATTTATGATTTTTACTAATAATTGTGCTACTTCTTAATTAAATTTTACATTGTCCTAATGCACTTGCTATATTTTAATTGAAAAGCGTGATAATAAATATATAAATAACTGCACAAGACTAATTCTTTTTATTCTTTTATGAAAAATTTAATGTAAATTTTTAAGATATTTATTATTATATTTATAAAAGAAATAATTTTTTATTAAATAATATGAACTAAATAATTAAAAAATATCACTCAATATATTTTATTTTATTTTAAAAGGATTGATGTTTGTGAAGTCAAATAGATTTTTAATTTCCTTTATCCTTGTTATTTTTTCTGGGTCTAAATGACAAGGATAAAAATAATAATAATAATTTATCCTTGTTCATATATAATGGCTGTAATTATTAAATTGGATCTAAATGTTAGATTCAAAACTTTGAAGGGAGCTTTGTCATGTCTGAGAACGTGGCAGACTTTGGGTCTGCAATTCTTTTAATTTCTTTGAACCAAACAACTGTAAAGTCCTCAATAAAAACATATTTTTTAATAAATAAATAAATAAGAAGGCATTAACTTGACATGTCTTTTATGTATCAATTTGGTATATATTAATAATAGATGGAAAATAATATAATTAAAGAAATATAATGCGAGAATTTTCGCCTATATTTATTAGCCATCTGGTGCAAAGGATTAAAGATGAAGCAAGAGTCTAAATCATAGGAATAGACCAATGCTGTATTTTCATCCACATTACATTCATTATTGTCATCATAAGCTTTCTCAAATTTTGTGTGAAATTATTTTTTTCCAAAAGTTCTCGGACTCATATTGTTAATATGATAAATTCAAATTGTACTCTATAAAAAAAAAAATGAAAGAGAACGTAGATCATAGTTAAAATAATAACTTTAATATTAGAGTTGGATATTTTGAACTAATTTAAGTTTATTCACTTGTAGAATTTTGAGTTTCAAAAGTTTTAAATAAGCATTGACAGCTATGTGAATAAAAAAAAAAAATTTAATATGACAGATTGATATTTTGAACTAAATTCTTTTTTTTTTTTTTTTTCATATGAAGAATCACGAGTCTCAAAAGTTTGAGATGAACATTGAAAGCTAATGAGTAAGAAATTTTTAATATTCATCAAATAACACAAAATAAATTTTGGGTCTTCAATTCTTTTTAAGGTTTAATTTCTTTGAACCAAACAAATGTAAAGTCTTCAGTAAGAACTTTTTTCTATTAAAAAAGAAGATTAATTTGGAAAATAAAAAAATTGAAAAAAAAATGAAATGCGAGAATTTTCGTTTGTTAAGTCAGTGATCAGTTGCCAAGGATTAAAGCAAGAGTCTAAATCATAAGAATAGACCAATTGTGTGTTCATCCATATTATATTTTGGTGTGAAATTAATTTTTTAATAATTTTTTTTATTGAAAATAGATGGACTCAGAGTATTAATTAACTGATAAATTTAAATTTTTACTGTATATTTAAAGAGAATATAGATCATAATTGACCCAAAAAAAATTATGTTGAAAGAATCATGAAAAGAAAAAACAAAGCTTTTCATGAATATTACTTAAAAATGAAGTTGTGAATGGCTAATTCTTAATGGTCAAGTATGGTATATTTGAACAAATCAAAAAGTATTTTTTAAATGAACGACCTTGGTTTCAAGTGTTTTAGAAGACAATTGAAAATAAGACAGTAGAGAAACTTTTTTTTTTTGGCCGTAGAGAAGTTTTAATGCAAGTCATAGAGCGTAAAAAGCAGGGCACAATACGAATATTACTTAAAAATTAAGTTGAGAGATGAACAAAATCATTAAACCTTTTATACGTCAAATTAAACACTTTACTTTCTAAGTTTGAACTTCAACTTTTGTAGTATGTTTAGAATTTGATTTTAAAGACGAAAAATTTTTGAATAAAAAATTTGAATTAATTGAAGTAAGTCTTTTTAATTTAAGGGAGATGAATTCTTAATAATTAAGGAGTTAAAAAAAAGATATAAGATAAAATTAGATATAAAAATTAAAATTTTAAAAATTCAATAAGGGTGACTATTCCTTCATGCCTCCTTAGATCCATTCCGGTGCATATATATATATATACTAACACTCCTAGATTAATTTCTTTAAAATTATTCAAATTATATATTATCATTAAAACTATGATACATATAAATGAGATCAACGTAATATTTTTCCTATGTCTTCCTTTTGAATAGGTTTCTCGTTTACAGATTGTCTTTCATATAACTCGTGTAATAAAAATGTTATGAACAATTAATTATACCTGGTTTTCCATCTCATATATTCTCATTTGATAGCTAATTGATCCATAGTTTATTTTAAAAGAAAAACTCAAGGCTAAAACTTTTTAATATGCCGACAGAGATAAATGAAGAAAACGGTTGTTCAAAAAATTAAATATCATATATATGTAACCTCCAAAGTAAATAAAGAAAAAATTGGATAATAAATAAAAGAAAAATTATATTTGAACACTGTAAATTATAAAACCAAGTTTTATTTATTTAAAGGAATCCTCACCTCAAATCATTTCAAGCATAATATATTAAAAAATAAAACTGAATTAGCAGAAGCCACGAAACATGGCATCCTAAGAAGGACGATGTAAGCGGTATCACTCACTCTCATGCTGTCGTCATCCCAGTTAATAGAGTCCTATATTTTCTTCCCACTGCTTCAAATCATACATTAAATTTAAGCGTACTTTTTTACATATTTATTATTAAAATTTTAATAAATATAAATACATATATAAATTTTATAATTGATTATTATAAGATTATTCCATAAAAAATATATTATATTCTTATTTTAAAATTACTTAAACTCTATATTAAAATAATATAGGTTTACCTTTGCTATCCCTTTGTTTTTAATTAACTGTATATGACAACTCTTTTCACTTGGGAAAATTGTTATTTTGATATAAATTGTTTAACACTTACATTTAATTATATTTAAGTTCAAACTGACACAACAAATATAAAAATACCAAATCATAAAATATCAAATGTGGATGAAATTATAAGTAAAATGAGGAAAAAAGTATGAAATTAACATAATTTTGTGTGTTTATTTTAGTAACATTATTTGCTGAAAGTTTTAATTTTGTTAGTGGAACACGTACATGCTTATCTTAATTTGAATTTTCTTGTGATTAAGATGGAATGGGTATAAAAACCTTAGCTGTGAGATAAGTCTTTGGACTCATTAAATCCAAGACTTTTGTTTAGTATTGGGTACCTTTCGAAGAATATAGGGAATCTCTAACTCAGTGACTCTGAATTCTGCATAGTTATAGTACCGTAATATAATATTTTTTATACTGTATCATTTGACAAATTAATTTTTTTAAAAAAAGTAAATTACTCAAAAAGTTAATATCGTACGGTTGTAAAAAGAAAATTTAACTTCTAATATACCAGATAACTTGAAGCTGAATTGTTTCTCTCGTTAATGGACATAAAATGTTATATTTGAATGGAAAAATTGACGTTGATTCAAGCACATTCCTTGGCCGATCGTACATTATATATGCTTATCTAGTTATCTCCCAACATTAACATGCCATTCCTTAGTATTCACATCGATTTAATGGAGCAATGTTGTCAATCATCAGACGTGGATGATCAAGCGGCCACGTGTCTGGTTTCTATGGTTCACCTCTTTGCTCTTTTACTGTTTGCATTTGCACTTTTTGATCTCCAAAAGGGATTGCTATTATCCACATTCCACACTCATACTTATCCACATGTTTCACTGTTTTCGCTTTATATGTATACACGTACGCGTACTACAAGGTCGTTGGATTTGAGAGGTTCAATCATTGTTTGGTTTATTCCTTGTAAAACACTTGTTAATATGCTATTCGTGGGCTTTTAGTTATATTATGTAATGTTTTTTGTGGACAAAATAATAATATTAAGAATGGGTTATTTAAAGACAATATGAATGATCTCGGTAATATCAACGGTTTAAATAGACAGGATATATAGTTATTTATTAAATTAATAAACAGATACATGTAAAATTACTATTACTATCTTTCTTTTTATAGTCATAGTACTCACCGATTCGCGGTAAAGATGCTGGGATATTTCGTGCTCTGAGTACATCTTCTTTCAAAATTCAACCCTACAATCATTCCTCATTAACTTTTTTAACTCTATAATTAACCGCAACATTTTATTTTGTATTATGATCACCTCTATTAACCAAGTTTTCTCCGACCACAAGACCTATTTTTAAACGCATTAAGATTCTGTTTAGTTTGAGGTTTGTAAAGTTAACTAAATCTGTCCTGAAGTGTAAGTTTTTTTTAATAATTATTCAAATAAAATGAAATTATATGTTGGACAAAAAAATATTTTGGCACGCAAATTGATATTTTAACTCTTTAAATAGAAAGCCAAAATTCATACCATTTTTGACCATAAAGTGTTTTCAACATTGTAATAATTAATTGAATTTTTTTAAAATTATAAATTATGGTAATTATATTGTCATCATCATAATGTAATTCAGACTTCGGTTATAAAATAGCCATATTCTCCGATTCCCGGAGCATAGTTCAATGAACGAAGCATCAAAATTGAAACGCCCACGTTTAAATAGCATACCAAAACCCTCTCTTCAATTCCGTGGAGTAGCACTTCACTCAATCCTCTTCCTTAATGCCTTTCCCCTTCCTCTTTATTTTCCTTACAAGACAAGATTTTGCAAACTCTTCTTTTCTTTGCTCTTAAATTGCTCTTAAAATTCCCAATTATTGAACCCAGAGAGTTACATAATAAGCGACATCATGCGGGAGACGTACGACGTTGTCGCCGAGGAAGAAGCACCACCGTCGCCGTCCATGAAGGGCGGCGACGCTTGCTCGGGTGTCGTTTTGTTCGGAAAATACGAGGTAAAGAAATTGTTAGGTGTGGGAGGTTTTGCCAAGGTGTATCACGCGAGGAATGTGAGTACTGGACAGAGCGTGGCTATCAAAGTCGTGAGCAAGCGCGAAATTTTTAAAGAAGGCCTCACGGTGCACATTGAGAGGGAAATCTCTATCATGCGCCGGCTGCACCATCCCAACACCCTCAAGCTCTTCGAAGTCCTCGCTTCCAAGACCAAGATTTACTTCGTCCTGGAATTCGCCGAGGGAGGCGAGCTCTTCTACATGGTCGCGCAGGGACGATTCTCCGAGGATCTCAGCCGTCGGTACTTCCATCAGTTGATCTCCGCAGTCCAGTACTGCCATTCCGCCGGCGTATTCCACCGCGACCTCAAGCTCGATAACCTCTTGATCGACGCGAACATGAACCTCAAGGTTTCAGACTTCGGGTTGAGCGCGCTCAAGGACCATGTCCGACCCGACGGACTGCTCCACACCGTTTGCGGCACGCCGGCGTATGTCGCGCCGGAGCTGCTCGCAAAGAAAGGCTACGACGGAGCGAAGGCGGATGTGTGGTCGTGCGGCGTCATCCTCTTCGTCCTCACCGCCGGGTACTTGCCGTTCAATGACCACAATCTCGCGGTCATGTACAGGAAGATCTACCGAGGGCAATTTCGGTTCCCGAGATGGACGTCGCCGGAGCTCCGGCGATTCCTGTCGCGGTTGCTGGACAAGAATCCGGAGACGAGGTTCACCATCGACGAGATCCTCCGGGACCCATGGTTCAGCAAAGGGTACAGGAAAGTCCGGGTCCAGGACAAGGAGTTCGAATTGGATCAGGAGACCCGACCGAAGGGATTGAACGCCTTCGATTTGATATCGTTTTCGTCCGGGTTTGATATGTCCGGTTTATTTACCGTGCCGGAAGTTTCGGATTGCGTGGAACGCATCGTTTCGGGGGAGAAACCGAAGAGGGTAATGGAGAAGGTCGAAGAGGTGGCAAAGGCGGAGAGAGTGAGTGTGAAGATGAAGGAGAATGGGTTCGGGGCGAAGCTGGAGGGGCAGGATGGTAATTTAGTGGTTCTCGTTGGGATTTACCGGCTAACGGATAAACTGGTTGTTGTTGAGGTAAAGAAAAGGGAAAGGAGAGTTGGAAATGGTCGACAATTCTGGGAGGATAAATTGAGGCCTCAGCTTCACAAGTTAGTTTATAAACCGGAATCACGGGTCTTCGGTGAAGAAAAATAATTGGGAAATTTAGTTTCGTCAATTTTGTGTTCCATCGAGTCACGGTGTATCATAGCTACAAACTACGTTTTTTTTTTTAATCCTAAAAATATATTTTAGGAGAGGAGTGTTAAATTAATCATTTATTTTTATATTTTGTAATAATTTAATTTTTTACAAGTTAATTATTATAAATCAAGCATTCACAAATTTTATTTTATGTAAAATCAATTTTTTTATTAATCTAAATAGAAGAATTAATTTTATATAAATTTAAATTTTTAAAAAATTAGTTTTATATAAACTTGAATTTATAAGAAACTGGTTTATCATGATTTTAAAGGCCAAATTATCATCAACTAAAAGATTAATTTTATACTCTTCTCTCCACTTCAGCTTTCAAATTAAAGTGTTAATTTAAAACATAATTTCTTATCTATCCAAAGAAAACACTGTGCCTTCTCGGCTTTGGGTACAGTATTTTCTTTAGTTATGATTTAATTACTTATTAAATTTAAAATAATATTTTATTATATAATTACTTAAAATATTAACCTATTAATAATGAATAATTATTTTTATATTTAATCTCAAAAATATAATATTTTCAACGATATAAAATTCTTACTCTCACCCTCCTTTTTAACCCTTTCGTTGATAATTCATTTTTTGTAAAAAAAAAAAAAATAGGGATATCTTTTGAATTTTCAAGTTAAAAATATTTAATTGTTCTTGAGTCTAGTTGATAAAGAATAAAATATATAATTTTTAACCATAAAATTATAAGTGTCATAATAATAATAATGTGAAACATAGGAAGTATGAATGGCCGAAGAGAATGGTAACATGGGCATGGAAATCATGACAAATTTTAGATATTTGGCCAATCACAAGCAAGTACCAGTGCCAACTAAGCGTAGGCTAGTTGAATTGGATTAGTCCAGGTGGATTCGGATCCACCAAATTCTTTGCCTTTTTATAAAAGTTGAAGTACTTGAATGATTAATTTCTTATTGATTAGGGCATTAGCATATAATGACATAGAAAAGTTAAAAGAGCATCTTCTGTTCAGTATAAGTTGTAGTCGGAAAATGATGGCATATCAGACTGAAAGATTCTCTCAATTTTGGATGCTGAAATGTAGATAAATTTTATGAAATTTGAATTTATTAAAATAAATTTAATAATTAAAATTTAAAAATTGTTAAAATTATTTATTTATTAAAATTTGAATTGTTATATAAAAATTTAATAATCTAAATTTTTTCTAAGTACAATAAATTTAAATTTCGAATACATGTCATGCATCAGGAACTGAAAACACAATAAATTAATAAAAATATATAAAATAAAGGTATTGATTAGCTTAATAATTGATTTTAATATATTTTCGTTAAGCTTTTTACATTAATTGATTGTATGTGCCAATACCTCTAAGACTTTCTTTTGCCTTATCAATGATTGCTCTCAACAAATATTATGAATTTGAGAATATTAACAGAGATTCCAATTATGTCATTAGTGTAATAGTTGATATATTAGAATAACTTACTTATATTATTATTTTCGTTTCGAAAAAATGTTAGCTGCATCAAGTTGCGTATATATTGTATTAGGTGAAATAATTGATGCATTGATCTTATTATGTTTTCGTCAACATTTTACATTCATTGATTGTATATCCTTAATTCTTTTTTGTCAAGGATTATTCTTGAACATAAGTAGTAACAAGAGATTCCAATTACGTCACTAACATTATAGTTGATAATTATATCCTAAAATAATTTATTTATATTATTATTTATCTATTGGAATCATTGTCAATTAACAACATAATTACGATTACGTCATTAATGTTATCATGCATAATGTTAGAATAAATAACCTATTGATATTATTATTTTTGTTTTAAAAATGGATTTGCATCAAGTTTCATATAGTTATGCATAAAAAAAAAAGGCTTTTATATTCACCGAAATATGAGAATTTTAAAGCAAATGAAGTAGCTAGGTGGCTATTATTAGTGGCATTATATACACCAAACTTTATCTAACATGCTTATCACTAATCAAATTACTTAAGTAATCAAGTCACATGCATAGGAATCGTCAAATCAGACACCTAACATGCCATGTTCTGACAAGCTTGGAAGTCTAAATTTACAGACACAAGTGGCGACAAAAAGAAACAGATCATAATATAGGCACAACCACATATCGGTGGTGAGATGATAAGAACGCAAGTAATTAGCACCCTCAGTAGTTGTCTTGTTTTTCGTCCACTTTTTCTTATGCTTGAGTGAGGTAAGAACATATATTGCTTGTTTTATTATGATAACCGCTGGTTGGAGTGTAACAATTTCGCATTAAATTGATTATCAATATATTACGTATTTTGCAAACTCAGGTTCAGTCATTTAAATGGGCTTCCATGAACACTAATTGTACAACTAAACATGCACTTTGCTTTTTGTCTAGACTAGAGTTTGGATTATAAAAATAAAATTTGTATTATAAAAATATATTTTGCTTTAAATATATAAATATAAATATAAATATAAATATATATATATATATATATATATATATATATATATATATATATATATTCACACACACAACAGTGGAGCCAAGGTGCCAGCATATGACATGACTTTCCCTAACTTTCTACTACATATATATAGTAAGAGAGGTTGTATGTGTGTAGCATACAAAATATTAAAGAGTGACTTTTAAATAAGACAAAATTTAATTTTTATTTTTAAAACTTTTTTAAATGTGCCTTTATGATCTTCTCTGTGCTCTTTTAGAGTATTATTATGTTGCTTAATATAATTTCACTTCAAACATACATTTTCTTTCAACTTTCTATTTATTTTAAACCTACAACTTTCACTCTATAGTCTTCACTTAATTACAAATACATTCACACTTTAAGGTAAAAGCTTCAAGACTTGACAATAGTATTCACATTTCACACCTTCATTTCATCTTTTTTTGTTTAGTTTATTTTTAATTGCCTAAGTATTGCATATTTTTCAAATACTTTGGCTATTTGGGAAGTTTACGGTACATGCCTTCATTTCATTTTTTGGTATCATAATTTATTAATTTTAGGTTCATTGCTTCACTTTTTATTCTTTGTTCATGCCTAATGCCTTCGTTTTTGTTGCATACACCTTGCAAACCTAGTTATACCTTACTAATAATTATATCTATTATACTGCCTATTTTATTTATTCTCTATGTTTAAGGATTACTTGTGTGTATATATATAATTGATTTTCCCTATTACTTGTACTTCATATTTTATTATTAGTTAATATTTATATCTGTGTATAATAATAAATTTTGAAGAAAAAAGAGCGTGTCTTGTTTAGTTATTTTATTTTATTTTTCATTTTTATTAAAGCTTAATCATGGATATGGTAATTGAAAAAATGAGTATACCTGCATAATATTAAAATGTTTGATAATTGATTCTAAATATATTTGAGTAATGTATATTTTTTATTAAATATCTAATTTTTTTCACATAAAATATTTGTGATAAAAATTTTTTTTGACATATCAAATATTTTAATTAATCTTCAACTCCTTCACTTAATAATCTTGGCTCCGTCACTCTATATATATAGTTCATTTAACTTAGAAGTAATGTTTTCTTTTTCTCATTAGGTGTAAACAAGAGTTCAAGTATGAAGAACAAATCTGATTGAAAAGAAAATTTTAATGTTAAATCAAACAAGATTGTCTAGAAAATTCATAGTTTTGTGTGCAAACTTTTCATTTCTTTAAATGCTAAATCAAATAGGTACATTAGTAATTTTTAGATTTTTTTTAGGTTAATGAATGAACAAATTATATATATATATATATATATATATATATATATATATATGTTAGTTAATATAAACTTTAGGTGGAGTTTGTTAACATATTCTAAACTATATTTTGGAATTTTTTTTAGCCAAAAGATTATTATTAGTATATCCTTTAATTTTTCTTTTTCTACTAAGTTACACTATATAAGTCCAACTTTTGATCGATTGATTGTATCTCAAGTTATACAACTTCTACTCTTCTAAAGACATATGTATCACAAGCATTATTTTTATTTTTTTTATCAAGACTATACAAGCTTGTTATGAGGAAAAAGTGAAAACACAGGCAATGGAGTAAAATCACATGTTGGTTTCTCCCTGTATCTAATCCTTTTTTCACACTTATCATATATATAGTTAGAGTGATCATCTTATATTTATGAAAACATTATAATTTACCTTATATTTCCGTTCATTTTCAGGCAACTTTCTACTCTCTCAACCTTTGTTTTAAGGATGAATTGAAGTTTAGAGAATTGGATTTCAAATTTGAGTATCATCATGTCCTATAGTTATGATACAATAATAACTAAACTTTTTTTTGTACAGAAACTGAAATTATGAATGAAATGAAAACGCTAAATACATCACTATTATCCCAAATTTTAATAATAATATCTTTTTTATTTTAATATATTTATAACTATATAAAACCATACTCATTAATTACATAAAATTTGAGTTAATACATTTAACTTTCTAGTATCAATTGAAATCCCAAGTCATTTTGTAAAAGAAATTTTTTTTTTTGAAAATATAGTTAGATTAACTTAAAATGACAAAAATTAAAAAAACAAAAATCCGACCTGCCGGATTCGAACCAGCGACCTAAGGATGTCTGTTAGAAGAACTCAACTACAGTCCTCCGCTCTACCAACTGAGCTAAGGTCGGAAGTTGAGAAGAAACTCGACATTAAGTTAATAGTATTAGTGGTATTATGTAGATAAGTAAGTGGAAGATTATATAAGCATGACGTTTTATAAAATGTACGTACGAGGAGATTCAAAACATTGTTCATTGCGTATCATATGACATAAACACACACCTAACAATATTCTTATCACTAATCATATTAATTAAATAATCAAGGCACATGCATATACACATGTATATGCACATGTATTGTCATATCAGACGCCTAACATGTCATGTTCTGACAAGCTTGGACGTCTAAATTTACAAACATAGGTGGTGACAAAAAGAAATAGATCATAATATAGGCACAGCCACATATGGGTGGTGAGATGATAAGAACATAAGTAATTACCACCCTCAGTAGTCGTCTTGTTTTTTATCCAATTTTTATTAATATTGACATGCTTCTTTTATAGCAGGATCTCCTGCTGCTTGAGTGACGTATGAACATATATTGCTTGTTTTATTATGATATCCTCAGGTGAATGTAACAATTTCATATATATTAAATATTGATTATTGTGTTAGGCATTTTGCAAACTTTGGTTCAGTCATTTAAATGGACTTCCATGAGCATTAATGTTATGTTTGGTACAATGGAATCTGTCAAATGGAAAGCAAGAGGGAGAGCTCATTCCTGAGTGGTGGACATTGGGTTGGTATAGTGAGTATTTTATTACCTAACTTGAGGGGAGCTAAATGCAACGTACAAAGGAGACCCATTCCTCCACAGAAGCAATGGAATGCTGCACCTTTCAAGGGATTGAAATTAATATTAGGACAAAAATGCCCTCTTGTATTCCCTGTCATTTATTAAAACACTCTTGCCTCACACTTGTATCTCCTACGTTGGTGGGTATTGGCTGGTTCTCAGGGGCATTTTAGACTTTTTATTAACATTCCACGTTCTATCCAACCAAACATAGTCAATTTTTGGTATTGCTATTCTTTTCCATTACATACCAAATATGGGACAAATTATTCCATTCAATCTCTTATTTCTACTATCATTTTCTTGAAGATCATTCCAGTATGCCAGACGTAGCCTAATTGTACAACCAAATCCTTACTTAACCTGCTGTCAAAATTGAATTTTTGGATCAACTTGGTTTTGGTTGAAAATTAGCTTACAATGCTGCCATTTATGTTGAAAACTTTTATTAGAAAAATTTACTTTGCTATGAATATGTATATGAAGATGTGTGTATGTATATGTGTGTGTGTGTATATATATATATATATATATATATATATATTTCATCTAGCGTAACAATAAGGTATTTTTTTTTTCTCACTTATGTGTAAATAAGACTTTGTGTTTAAAGAACAAATGTGATTTCAAAGAAAATTTTAACACTAAACTAAACATGGTTATTGATAAGACAAATTTATGGTCTTATGTGCAAACAAATTTTTCATTCATTCAAATGCTAAACTATATACACTAATAATTTTTAACTTTTTAAGGTAATGGATTAAAAGTAATATATATATTCTAGTCAATATAAACTTAAGTAGAGTTTAACAAATTAATGATGAGGGTCTATCAATGTTACCATATTCTAAATTATTTTGGAATTCGTTTTATAGCCAGAAGATTATTATTAGTATATCCTTTAATTTTTTTGTTTAAGTAAGTTACACTATATAAGTCCAACTTTTGATCGATTGTATCTCAAGTTATACAACTCTTTCTCTGCTATAGACATATTTAACACAAGCAATTTTCTTTCTTTAATCAAGATTGTACAAGCTAGTTATACTGAAAAATTGGTAATCAAGTAAAATCACACGTTGGTTTCTCTCTATATCTATTTTTTTTTATAATACCATTTGTAAAACTAAGTTTACACAAACTCGTACAATTATAATTAGAGTGGCCATTTTATATTTATAAAAACACTATTATTTATTTTATAAGTATGTGTGTTCATTTTAAAGCAAGCAACTTTTTACTCTCCCGACCTTTGTTTAAACGGGAATTGCACTGTGGAGATATGAATTTCAAATGTGAATATCAACATGTTCTTTGTAGTTATGATAACTACAGGGCCAATGAGAAACTGGGAGGAGGCAATCTTTTGCAGGTAGAGTGAGTGGGCTGGATTCGAAGGGAGGACAACGAGAAGAGATTGAGGTGAAGGGAGAGAGGCATATGGTAAATCAGAAAAGAGGTTTGCGTGTTAAGGTGTTAAGGAGTATATGACGAATAAACAGAGTTATAGATAGCGGTTTTGCTGAAACAAGGGAAAAGTGGGTACTATACAGAAAGAGGAAAGTGCACGTGGTCAGAATGGAAAAAATGAAGATGTGGAGTTTAGGCCATATAGAAACATGGGATGGACTTCGGAGAAGGGAATGGGGAAACTTAGCGATTCAGAGCTGGTAATAGAAGATGTTGGGTCTAAGATTAAAGTTAAGGAAGTGGGTAATAGTGACAAGATATAAGGATCCTGTAAAGGGACTATGAATTTGAGAGGTACCTTAGCTAATTCCCCATCAGGTTACTTGGTAGAATTATCGCCTGAAGAAGAGGTGCATAGGGTTGCATTAGTGGTATATCAAACTCCTGTGGATGTATCAGAGGTTACTCAGAGACTAGGGAGAGTCAACCTTAAAAGGAAATTGGATGATAATGAGAGACCGAGGAAGTTGAAAAAGGTTAAGATACTGGAAGAAGCCATTAGCTAGAAACCAAAATTAACAATATATGCAAAGAAAAGAAGAAGGGTGCTGAATAAGAAAATTAAGAACGAGGAAAATGGTGAGTTGAATATCAAGAAGGATTTGGAAGTGCAAAAACTTATGGGAGTTCCTGTCAAAAAGGTAGAGACAAATTTGGTGTTTGCTTTTTGACAATGAATGAAAAGATAGTAAAAATTTTGTTGCCACTTTTGGAAAAATGGAAGATAAAGTTGGTAACTTTTGACATAGTGGAAGATAAAGTTGGCACATTTTGACAAAGTAGAAGATAAGGTTGTCACCTTTTGACAAATTGGAAGATAAAGTTGTTGAAATTTTTTTGAAGAGGATACCTATAAATATGGTCTTTCCCTTCGGGGTTTAGTATTGAGTGTGAAGAGTTGTAAGAGTAGTGAAATCTCCTTTGTTGAGAGAGTGAGAGGTTATTCTTCCACTTGAAAGAGAGAATTGTATGTTTACTTGTTTTTGAGGGAGAGAGAGAGTTTGATTGTTTTCTTTGTACAATTTCTTATGTTAGTAAAGGTCTTTCCCATTCTTGTCTATTGTTTTTATCTCATACAAAAGGATTTTCCATGTAAATATCTTGTGTCAATCTTCTTTTCTCATTATTTAATATTGCTGTCTAGTGCCGCGATTCTTAACAGTTCTAATAAAGAAGATAAGTGAGTTTCCAGAGGATTGGTTTGTTTTTGGGATTAATGAAGGCAGTAGCAAGAAAGGTAATGTGACTAATGTGGGCTCTGGTGGCTATCCTCTATCAGCCACCCAGAGGCCATGAATGTTATAGTGTGGAATTTCTAAGGATTAGGGGTGTCATCGGTAGTAAAGAACTTAAGGGAGGTTTGTAGAAATTATAAGCCAACCTTTGTGTTCTTGATGGAGACAAAAATGGGAATTGAAAAGATAAAGAAAAAAAAAAGAGTGAAGATAGAGTACAAGTGGTATGTAGAGGCAATGAGTTTATCTAGGGGATTAGCATTTTGGTGCGATGAGGAAGTTGCTGTTGATGTCCTTTATAGCTCAGCCAATATAAGTCATTTGATGATAACTTCATGTTCTAATGATGCACCAGATTTCATTTCTTTTGTGTATGGGCTCTTTGAAGAAAAAAAAGAATAACTTGGAATCAGATGAAGAGGTTGGCTGAAAATATTAGAGGCTTTTGGTTATGTTTGGGTGATTTTAATGATATACTATCGTAGAATGAGAAGCTTAGTGGTAAGCCAAGAGCTATGAGGAAAATTTTGAACTTTTAGTGTATGGTTGATGATCATGATCAGATGGATTTGAAATATAAGGGTGTCTATTATACTTGGTCGAATAATAGGCTACGAGATGCTTACATCAAAGAAAGAATTAATAGAGCCTTAAGAAATTCATCATTTAGAGATAAGTTTCCAAAGGTTTTATCTTTTAATCTTGAGTTAATTGGGTTGGATCATCATGTTCTTCTGTTTGATTTGAATTATGTAGAGGGAAAAATTCCCTGGACCATTAAATTCAGAGCTTTTTGGGTTGAGTATAAGGAATTTTTAGGTGTGATGAAGAGTTGGAGGAAAGATGTCAAGGGTGTTTAATCGAATTGAAACTCTGATATCTTAGCTAAACAGTTGGAAGTTGGCATTAATTAAGTGGAGTATACTAGCTTTTCCAAATAATAAAAAATGTATTAAGGGATTGAGAAGGCAGCTAGCTAATTACTTAGAAGGACAATTTGAAAAGGATCAAACTAGTAGGGTCGAGGGAATTTTGGTTGAATTGGAAGAGGTTTGGGACTTGGAAGAAAAATATTGGGCTCAAAGGCAAGGTTAAATTAGCTAAATGCAGGTTATGAAAATTCAAAGTTCTGTAATGCCATAACAGTGTAGAGGAGGAAAAGAAACAAGATAGTGAGATTGAAAACTAACGAGGAGGTGTAGGTTGATAAGGAAGAGGAAATTGTAGATATTTTTAAGAACTATTATGAAGGCCTTTTTTCTTCACTGGATGAGAGACCTTTGGATACTGCTTTGGATTATGTGACACAAGTAGTAACTAAAGATGATAATGTTGGAAATAAACTTGATTTTGGCCCAAATGTATTGTATGTTATAATCCACACCTTGAAATTCAATCTATGTTAGGCCCATTAGTTTAATCCTATTATCTAGAATTATCTTATTTAATGAAGTATGTGTTAGTTGAAAGATGTAGTAAATAAATGTAAAAGTATGTGATAGTTAAGAGTTACATTAAATGAATGTTGGTTGTAACCTTCCCTTGAGTCTTATAAATAGGAGATGATCCTCTCATTATTGTATCAAGCCTAGAAGAGAAATCTAATAGAAGTTTGAAATCTAATAGAAGTTTTCCTTTCTCTCCACTAGCTTTTCTCCATTTCACTCTTATAATTTTCTTTTCCAATATTCTAAACCCAAATAGCCTTACCTTTTCTCCAACAAAGTGGTATCAGAGCCTAACTATCTTAGAAAAAGATGACAAATAACATATTTCTCTTCCAATTCCTTCACCTAACCAAAGACAACTATAAAAGTTGGAGTATTCATGTGAAGCCTTTACTAGGCTCTCATGATGTATGGGAGTTGGTAGAGAAAGGTTATAAGGTACCTCAAAATGAGGGTTCCTTAAGTCCTACCCAAAGGGAGACTTTGCATAAGGCAAGAAGGAAGGATCAATTAGCGCTTACTCTTATTCACCAATGCCTGGATGATGTCATGTTTGAGAAAGTTGCTAATGCATCTACTTCCAAAGAGGCTTGGGAGATTCTTCAAATGTAGACAAGGACATAGATAAAGTAAAGAAGGTACGATAACAAACCCTTCGAAGTGAGTTTGAAGCACTTCATATGAAAGATTCTGAACACATTTCTGATTATTCTACTTGATTAAAAAGAAATTGAAATGCCTTGGACAATACTCGAGTGATAGAGAAAATTCTTCAATCTCTAACACCTAATTTTGAACATTTCGTTGCAATCAAAGGACAAAAAAAAATGTAGACACCACAACTATTGACCAACTTATGGGGTCATTACAAACTCACGAAGAAATGATGAGGAAGAAGAAGATGATCGAGTCGTTGGAACAAGCTCTTAACTCAAAGGTTACTCTTAAAGAGAGTAAAAACCGTGATGGAGAATGTAAATGGCAAGGACGTGGTCTTGGTCGAGGTCATGCATGTGATCAAGGCCGAGGAAGAGGAGGCAGAGGCAACTATAATAATTATGAAGAAAGTAGTCATGGTTCCCAAAGAGGACGTGGAAGAGGAAGCAAAAGTCAAAGGTATGAAAAATCTCAAATCAAATGCTTTACCTGTCATAAATTTGGCCATTATTTTTCCGAGTACAGAAATGCTAATTGTGTAGAAGAGAAAGTTAATCTCGTAGTAGTGAAGGAAGATGCTGAGCTCATTTTGTTGATGACTTAGGAGAATAGTGAATCAAAGAAAAGCATATGGTATCTTGACACTGGGACAAGTAACCATATGATTGGTAATAAAAGTTTGTTTGTGAACCTAGAACAAATTAATGGACATATCACTTTTAGCAACGAGTGTAAGATATCTATTCAAGGAAAAGGTAAAATCCTTGTTATTCTTAAATATGGAAGTCACCAATTCATTTATAAATGTTGTTATGTACCAAGTTTGAAGAACAATATCTCAAGCTTGGGGCAATTACTTGAAAAATATTTTGATATACACATGAAAAATCATCATCTTTATTTAAGAGATTAAGAAGGAACTCTAATAACCAAAGTGCCAATGGCAAGAAATAGAATGTTCCTAATCGAAATTCAAAATGATGATGCCAAATGCTTGAAGGCATGTTTGAAAGATAACTCTTGGCTTTGGCACTTAAGGCTTGGCCATCTAAATTTTAACAGTCTAAAATTAATGTCAAATAAAAGTATGGTCAAAAGATTGTCTCCAATGGATAATCCTAATCAATTATGCGAATGATATTTTCTTGGAAAGCATTATAAAATAGCTTTTATAACTCCAAGCTTGTATGGTAAGAATAATTACTTCTTACTCTTTATTAATGATTGTTCAAGAAAGACATGTATATTTTCTAAAAGAAAAATAAGAAACATTTAAAGTGTTTATAAAATTAAAGCCTTGAGGACTGATAGAGGTAGTGAATTCACATAAAAATGAATTCAATGAATTTTATAATATAAATGGGATTTGCTGTCTTTTAATAGTGCCTCGATTACCTCAACAAAATGGTGTGGTTAAAAAGAAAAACAGAATTATACTTGAAATGACTCGAAGCATGCTAAAATGCAAGAAGATGCGTAACGAATTTTGGGCTAAAGTAATTGATTGTGCTATTTATATATCCAATCAATGCCCAACCATAAGTCTCGATGGAAAAACTCCATAAGAAGTATAAAGTGGGAGAAAGTTATATCTCTCACATCTATAAGTTTTTGGAAGCATGGCTTATGCTCATGTACCTATTCAAAGACATTCCAAGCTCTATGACAAACATGAGAAGTATATATTCATTGGGTATGATAAGAGATCTAAAGGCTACAAGCTTTACAATCCCATCACAAAGAAGATTGTCATCAGTAGAGACATTGAGTTCGATGAAGAAGATATGTGGAGTTGGAATGAAAGGGAGAGAGAAAATTATGATTTCATACCTTCTTTTGAAGTTAATGAAAGGAAATTAAGTGAAGAAGCTCTAGAGCCTACAAGCCCACCTTTATCACCATCTCCATATCTAACTAGTCAAGACTTGTTTGCAAGTTTGAGTGAAAGAACCCTACATATGAAAGTCTCCAAGAAATTTATGAGGTAACAAAAAATTTAAATAAACTCACTCTCTTTAGTCTATTTGTTGGATGTGAAGCTATAGGATATGAAGAAGCGGTTCAAAGCAAGGAGTGGAAAGATGCCATGGACGAAGAAATCAAAGCCATTATATAGAATAATACCTTATTTTCTTAAGGACAAAAGACGATTGGAGTCAAATGGGTTTACAAAGAGAAAATGAATGCTAAAGGAAAAGTGGAGAGATATAAAGCAAGACTGTTGGCAAAGGGCTACAACCAAAGGTATGGAATAGATTATGATGAAGTGTTTGCTTTAGTGGCTCGATTAGAGACAATAATATTAATAATTTCTTTGGATGCATAACAAAAATGGAAAATTTATCAAATGGATGTCAAATTTTCCTTTTTGAATGGATTGTTAGAAGAAGAAGTTTATATTGAAAAACTAGTAGGCTATGTTGTAAAAGTTTAAGAAGATAAAGTTTTGGTGTTGAAAAAAACCTTATACAGCTTGAACCAAACACCATGAGCGTGGAACAGTAGAATTGATAAATATTTTCAAGAAAATGATTTTCTCAAATGCCCACATGAATATGCTCTATATGTAAAGGTGAATGAAAATAAGACATGTTGTTTGTCTGGTTGTATGTGGATGATATCATTTTTACAGGAAATAATCCAAAAATGTTTGAAGAGTTCAAGAAAGCAATAACTCGAGAATTTGAAATGACCGATATTGGTCTTATGTCTTACTACCTTGGGATCAAGGTTAAGCAAATAGAAGATGGCATTTTTATATCATAAGAAGGCTATGCTCGAGATGTCCTGAAGAAGTTTTGAATGGTGAATTGCCATACGATCGATACTCTAATAGAATGTGAATTAAAATTATAGATGTTTGAAGATGGAGAACAAATGGATGCCACTCAATTCCAGAGCTTGGTAGGAAGCTTAAGGTACTTAACATGCAAGAGGCTAGACATTCTTTTTGTTGTTAGTCTTGTAAGTCGTTATATGGAAGAACCGAAGATGACACACTTAAAAGCGGCAAAGGGAATTCTACGATACATCAAAGGGACTATTGACTTTGGTCTACTTTATTCCTCTTCAAATAACTTCAAGCTTGTTGGTTACAATGATAGTGACTGGGCTGGTGATTTGGATGATCACAAAAGTACAACAGGATTCCTTATCTTTATGGGAGAGACAACATTCACTTGGAGTTCTAAGAAGCAATCTATTATCATTCTTTCTACATGTGAAGCTGAATATGTTGCTGCAAATTCATGTATTTGCCATGCCATTTGGCTTTAAAATTTATTGAAGGAATTACATATGTCTCAAGAAGAAGCAACAGAGATATATGTTGATAACAAGTCTGCTTTTGCACTAGCAAAAAATCCAGTATTTCATGATTGAAGTAAGCACATTGACACACGGAACCACTATATCAGAGAATTCATTACATGGAAGGAGATTCAAGTAATATATGTAAAGTCACAAGAGCAAGTTGTTGACATTCTCACTAAGCCCCTCAAACAAAGAGATTTTAGAAGATTAAGGAGCATGCTTGGAGTCACAAAAATCATGTTTAAAGGGGGATGTTAGAAATAAATTTGATTTTGACCTAAATGTATTGTATGTCATAATTCGTACCTTGAAATCCAATCCATGTTAGGCCCATTAGGTTAAGTCTATTATCTAGAATTATCTTATTTAATGAAATAGGTGTTGGTTGGAAGATGTAGTAAATAAATGTAGAAGTAGGTGTTTGTTGGAAGTTACATTAAATGAATGTTGATTGTAGCTTTTCCTTGAGTCCTATAAATAGGGGATGATCTTCCCATTATTGTATCAAGTCTAGAAGACAAATCTAATAAAAGTTTTTCTTTCTCCCTAGTAGCTTTTCTCCTTTTCATTCTTATAATTTACTCTTCTAATATTCTAAAACCAAATAGTCTTACCTTTTCTCTAACAGATAATGTTATGTTAATGAGACCAGTAGAAGCTAAGGAAGTCAAGGATGTTGCTTTTCAATTAGGAGCAATGAAAGCACTAGGACCTGATGGATTTTCAGGCACACTTTTTCAGAATGCTTGGAAAGAGATTGGCAATGATGTGGTTCAAATGGTCAGAAGTTATATGGACAATGGTGAGTCCATTGATGAAATGAATGTTACATATCTCATTTTGATTCCAAAAGGAGATAAGCTAGAAAATATAAGTCATTTTAGACCTATTAGTTTGTGCAACTTTGTATATAAGATCATTTCCAAATTGATGGTTAATCAGATAAGGGGAGTGTTCGAAAAAATTATTTCTCATAATTAGAGGGCATTTATTCCAGGGAGATTAATTCAAGACAATATAGTTGTAGTGCATGAAATGTTTCATTATCTACAAAGGAAGAAAGTGGGTAACATATTAGAGTTTGCTGTGAAAATGAATATGAGTGAAGCGTATGATAGGGTGGAATGAGATTGTTTAGAGGGTGTCCCGATGAAGATGGGCTTTAATGCTTGTTGGATTGAAAGAATTATGGCCTGTGTATGTTCAGTAAAGTTCAATCTTTTATTATCAAGGAAGAAAGTGACAGAGGTCTTTCGTAAGAGAGGGATTAAGCAAGGTGACCCTCTTTCACCTTGTCTATTTATCGTCATCGCTGAGGTGCTATCAAAGATGATTAGCTTTCTTGTTGGGAACAGAGATCTGAAGGAAGTTAAAATCACGAGAAATTGTCCAGTCCTATCTAACGATTTTTTTCGCTGATGATGTGTTATTCTTTATGAATGCTAAATTGGATGATTGTATAATGTTGAGGAAAATTTTAGAAGTTTACTGCAATGCTTCAGGAAAAGAACCTTGATAAATCAAGTATTTTTTTTATCTCGGAAGCAACACCCCCGTTGAAGTGAGAATGAATGTTAGTGAAGTGTTGGGAATTAGAGTGGATAGAGAGCCTGGAAAATATTTGGGACTGCCTATACTATGGGGGAGATCAAGGTTTCAGCTCTAGCTTTTGTGAGGGATAAATTGGCAAGAAAGGTTCAAGGCTGGAAGCGAAATCTCCTTTCTTATGCTGGAAGAGAAGTAATGATCAAGGCTGTGGCAAGTGCGATCCCGATTTATCCTATGGCTTGTTTCGAGTTTTCAAAAAAGTCTTGTGAAGAGTTGGATGGTATTTTGGCTAGATTCTGGTGGGATGCTCAGGAAATTTCAAGAAAGATAAGACATGGGGATCTTTTGCTAAGACTAAAGTTGAGAGTCGATTGGGTTTTAGAGATTTTGCAAATTTCAATGATGCTCTCTTGGCAAAATCTGCTTGGAGGATCTTAAATAATCCTGAAGATTTATGGGTCAGGGAGTTAAAGGGCATATATTTTCCCAATTCTGATTTCCTTCACGCAAAATGGGGATACAAAGCCTCTTGGGCTTGGTCCAGTTTATTGGTCGGAAGAGACTTGATGAAGAAAGGATTATGCAGGAAAATTGGGAATGAAAGATCTGTGATGGTATGGGAGAATAAGTGGATATCAGGCTGTGAAAATTTCGAATTGAATACTTCTATGTGTTGTGAGGAGGATTTAGGGAAGAAGGTTGAAGAGTTGATTGAGAATGGTAGATGGAATTTGGCTGCAATTCAGGATAAAATAACAGATGAAGAGAAAGAGGCTATTCTCAGGGTACCAATTGCAGTAATTAGTACTTAGTATAAACTGATATGGGCTATTGCTAAAAATGGTGTGTATAGTGTGAAAATTGGCTATCAGGTTGGCAGGAAAAGAGAAATTTCGAAGGAGATAACTGGAGCTAGCAGTTCGTTAGTGGTGGAGAGTAAACTATGGAAATCAATTTGGAAATTAAGGGTGCCTGCTAAAATTAAGATTTTTATGTGGAGATGTCTTGTTGGGGCAGTTGCTACTTGGGAAGCTTTATTCAAGAAAAAATATGCCTACGAACCAATATGTCCTGTGTGTGGGGTTGATGCCGAGACTGTAGAGCGTTTATTGTTATTATGCAACTGGGTAAAGAAGATTTGGTTTGCAAGCCATTTTTTTTTTAAGGATTGATGAACATAATGTCATTAATTTCAGGGCCTAGTACAAATGGTTTCTGCTGGACTGTACTGATATGGATGATTATGGAAAAGCGATTCTTGTTTGTCTGTGCTGGTTCATTTGAAAACAATGGTGTAATGGTGTTTTTCAGGAAAGGAATTTAGATATGTATGAAGTAATTAATAGTGCTGAAAGAATGGTGGATGGCTTCTGGAAGGCTAGAGGTTGGCTGTCGGATTTTGTGGAGGAGAAGAATGCTGAGTCTATGGGGAAGGTGACGATTTGGTGCTTGCCTACAAAGGGACAACTCAAGATCAAAGCTGATGGTGCATTTTTTCATGTATTAAAAAAAGCTGGTATTGGAGTAATCAATAGTGTTGATGATGTGAGAGAAATCAATAGTATATTGGCTAGTCTCCCTGAGGTTTTGCTGTCCTTGATTTCTAGACAAGGAACGGTGCTACAGATTGGCTTGCAGGTTTTGCTCTTAAGGGGATGGACTAATTGGGGTGGGTTTCAGTTCCACCATCCCCTATTTTGGCAATTTTGGAAGGGGATCTAGCTATGGCTTCTGGTTCTCTGGAGGTGAAGACTGGAGTGGGGTAATTTTGTGGTTAGCTTGGGTCCTTGTACGTCTGTTTGTTTTGCTCCCATGCTGCTTTTCTGTTTTTTTTTCTGTGCTTCTGTCTTATTTTCTGATTGCTGGTGCTCTGTTGTTTTTTTGCCGTTCTTGTGTTCTGTATTGCTCTGGTGTTTTGTTGGTATAATAAGTTCTCTCTTTTCGGCCAGAAAAAAAGTTATGATATAATAATAACTAAATACTACTAAGTATGTAATAATATTTTGCTTATTTTAATATATTTATAACTATATAAAATTATACTCATTAATTACATAAAAATTAAGTTAATACGCTTAACAACTATTGATTATTAACTAGTTAAGTTTCAATAGTGAGACATACTATGTTGTATCTATTGAAATCCCAAGTAATTTTGTAAAAGAAAATATTTTTATTGAAAAGCTCATTTAATTTATTTTTAAAACGACAAAAAAGAAACAGGCAGATCCGACCTGCCGGATTCGAACCAGCGACCTAAGGATGGCTGTTATGAACGCAACTACAGTCCTCCACTCTACCAACTGAGCTAAGGTCGGAAGCTGATGGGCCGAGTGATAGAATATAATAAATTCTAAAGTTTCGTAGGTGCTGTCATAATTATCATGTCCGAATCTTTTAGATTGGATATGATGTGATACGACAGCAGAAGCAGCAATTTCTTCTCATGGTGGAGGATTTCAGCAAGTGTGATGATGCTCATCTAGATCTTCTGTATTTCTCTATAACTAACAGTGTAAATTTATGAAAGACAATGAGAAAATGGGATTCTCTCACTTCTCTCTCTTCTCCTCTGTCTCTTTCTTATTGCATCTCCTGTTGTACTGCACAAGACCAGACCAATTTCATGTTCATCCAAGTTAAATACCATCCACTTGTAATTAAAATACTAATTTATGTTCTAATGATAAAAAAAAAAAAATTGGTAAATCCGTCTAGGAAAGCAAAGGCAACAACTACATGTATATCAAAATAATATTCATTTCTCTTGTGTTTATATATCTGCTCATATCCAAGAGAATCTGTCGAATGGAAAATGCTTTTTCTAGTCCTGAAGTGAGCATTACATAATGCCTTTTACTCTTAGCTAAAAGGTTCATCGTAGTTGCCTGGTGATTTTCTCAGGTTGACCGCCATATGTCATAAAGGCAGCGTATAGCTAAATGAAAACATGCCAAGTTAAACATCACACTGACAGCTAAAAGGTCTAGCAGTTTCATTTTGGACAGAACTTAAAACAGGATTTGTATTCTCCCATGTTGGATATAATTTGCCAGGTTCTTCAATAATAACATAACGAGTGAATATTTTATTCAGCTCAATACAATATTTCATATGTTATTTTCCCTTTTTTTAATATTTTAAAAGCTACACCTAATTTTTTCCCTTTAAAATGTAAAAGACGGGACGCAGACTATGATTAGACTATTACTGCAGCAATCGTTGATTGATGCTGAAACTGGGACCATGCTTTCACAATGAAGAGATACTTCTATTATCAAGTTGACACTTAACAATTATTAGAGGATAGTATACAAGAAGCACATGAAGTAGATACAAGCATTGGAACTTCTGAAGTAGATAAAGCGGCAGTACAAGTAAAGCACAATCACTAGTTTGCTTGTAATTTTACAGAGAGGGATAGTAGTATCGTTTTCTTACAGAAATAAGCACACCATATGTATGTAGGCTTTTTGTACTTCCATATTTAAGAGTCGGAAAGCAAGGGAATTTCTTTCATGACTTTAGCTTCCATATCTATTGTGGAAGCTTTGCAAGCATGTAATGCGGTGCATATGTCTGTGGTTTCCAGGAACTTCTCTGCATTGACAAGCATCACGGGTCCATACTCGAAAACCAACCTCTTGCACTGCAATAAATTTGGAAGATCACAAATTTTTTTCTTTTTTTTTTTAAAAAGCTTGAAGTCAATTGATGACCAAGTAAAACTTGGTAAGGAAACCTGAGAACTCATTCTTTTAGATATTACAGTGATGAGTATTGTTAAACTTTGTTCAGATTAAATTCCCTTCCTAGAAGATCTTAAGAGTGCACTCGATTACATTAGCCTGATGCATATAAAATTAACTCCCAAAGGGCTCCCTAGAGGAAACAAACCTAGGTTGATATGGGGGATAACACCCCTAGCTGTGCAAGGTTAGTTCAATGAATCAGAGACAAAAAGGAAAAAAGGGGAATTTATCAGATTTTTCTTACCTTCTGTGCATACTTTTCCATGGAATTGCACACCTTCAATAGTGTCTCAATTATCTCTAGCTGAAAATTGAAAATAAATTGTTAGTAGCTTATTCGACAAAAGCTCATGATTAAGATATTGGAGAACCTAAACAACAATCAAGGGCCTTAAAAAAAAAGTAAGAAGTTTGGATAGGCCATGAGTATATTTCACAAGAACGCAACCACAAATGTAAGAAAATTTCAGGGTTTAAAAGCTTCCTCCTGGTTTTTTGGGAGGGGTGGGGAGGTGGAGTTGGATGTAATGTAAGTCTATGAAACCTTGCAGATCTTCACTATTTTTGCAAATTCAAATATTGATCATAGGTCTCTTCTCTTTGTATTTATGCAAATCACCATGGTGGAAATCTATACGATAAATATATCTTCCAGACTTTCACCCAGAATCCATATTTTCATTTCTATTGAAATCTTAAGCACATACTTGCATTTGCTATTCAAAACATAATCGTATTCTTGGCTGCAAAACATAGGCTTTCACCAACGAAAGAAACTAATTTGCAATAAATTTTCCACAGAACCAATTTAGAACTGTATAAGTAAATGAAGCATGCAACAACATCATAAGTTGTGTTAAAAGAAAACCATAAGCTACTTAAAAAACAAAGAAAAAAATTACACTAATGTCAAGGAAAGACAAGTTAAACTTCCTGCTGGAGTAGCAACAGCTGAAATTACTAACCTCAGTGTCAGGATCTTTCAACTTAGCCAGCAATGCTGAAATAGCATCTTTGCAAAATCCGCAGCTATCTTCTTGAAGTTGTGAGGAAATCCTTGCAATCTGCTCACAGACATTGACCATTTTACAGAGTTCTCCAGGTTGAATTGAAGCTACTTCTAAGAAGAAAAGGGAAGCATAATGGTCCACCAAAGTTATGCACTGTAGAAAACCGAAGAAACAGAGATGAATTAGTCTAAAATCTGAGAACTTCCTATTCATCTATTCACCCCAAGATTCCTCGAGGGCAAATAGTTTTATTTACTCTTCCAACTTACAATGTAGCTCCAAAGTCAGTACACTGTACATGGTTCAACAGAAGTTGGACTATGTTATTTTGTGTATAAAAGGTTTACTCAAATAAAATTATCATGTTTGCAGCTCATCATCCATCATGCAAGTGAAGAGATTGTTGGTTGAACAGCAAAAGAGCATACCAAAAAATTATAATTTAGTTTTGCAATGACTAAACAACTTTAGCCTCTAAACAAAAAACATGACATATCTGAGAGAAGGTGACCAACCTGCTGCTTGAAAGAGGGCAGCCCGTGGCAGGCATGGTGAAGGGTATCAATTATCTCTTCCTGGGTCTTGTTTTTATTTAGGTAATCAAGTGCCTTGGCAGAATATTCCTCACAAAGTACACACACATCTTGCTTCTTTAATTCTGCAGTTTGAAGAAAAGTCAACAGGACAGACTACTCATGTCGCATTCATATTTCAAACTATATTCAACATATAATTTGTGATAAGCAAAAAGTATAAAGAATTAGACATCAAATTAAGTCAAAGCTTTCCACACCACTCTTTTCTTAAATCCAAGTTTACTTTCAACAATTAACTGGTGTCAGATCCAGCAAAGTTTCATTCTTCATCGGCAGGTAAAATATGAGATTAATGACCAGTCATTACATAATTTTTTTTTGCTTTTTCACCCAAGCTAATAATTTGATAGTGAACAAGAAAGTTACAATAAACATGCCCTCACTCTATCCATCTTCTCAAGCAGGTTATTTAAAACAAAGATGACAATGGTGACAGTTAAAGATGTTACCAGAATCTTCAGATTTTGCTATACTATTGCTCCAAAGATCAGGGTTTGCCAATTCTCTTGCATCACAGGCCCAAGCAGCACCCAACATAATGAGAAATAAGAGCCCTGTTCTCTCCTCCATGTTGCTCAAGCACTAAAAAACCTATATAAGTTCCAATTAGGGTAAAGCTAGAAATTAATAGAAAAAAAAATAATGGTTATCATTAAAAAGAACATAAAATCAGAGTTTACATATTTCTGAGATGCATGATGCATATAGTGAACTGTAATCCCTTTTGACACCTAAGAACTGACTTAAGGCCGCATCAAAATTTAGTGAGCCAATTTGATAGAACAACATTACTAATCAAACATTCTCTATTCCTGAAATTTGTCATAACATCATGTTGGTGCATACAATGCTTTGTGCAAGGCACTGTGGAAGAGCAAAGCAATCACGACTGGAAGAAAATGAAAATGATGGTCCCAACTAAGATCAGACAGAAAATTTCTTGGCAGTGGGTGCAAGATAGTAATTCTGCCTTCAACAGGGCGGGAAGGGTTTAAAGGAAGGGGGAGGGTTACCTACCATTGTGTAACTCACAACAATTGACAAAAAGACGAAGATGTAGAAACTTAGATAAGGTATATATATCAGCACCTTTCCCCTTGTTCCTGATAATGAAAATACCGCAAATTCAACCCTCAAAGGTGCACAAAGAGAACCAGCAAAAGGCACCCAGTTAAACATAGCACCCTAAAACCTATTTCAACCTTAGATTTCCCAAAATACATCAAGTTCAAGCTTATAGATAAGTAAAACTTAGAACAGTTCAGAGCTAGCTGAATGATATTTTCAGTTCAGGTAATCAGTTACCCAAAATGCAAATGTACATAAAAAAACGAATAAACCCAATTTCGCTGAACGTAGATCAATCCAACAAAAAATAGAAATTACTATTGTAGTAGTACCAATTATGATAACAACAGGGGAAGTATTTGCTATTATGTATTGATGAGGATCATGTGACAGACCAGAAATATATATAACACATCAGAAGATCATATTAGGAAACAGAGAGGGCGATGAAGACCAAGCACGAAAAATAGATTAGATTGGCGACATAAGAGAACACGTTACTATTTTTGGCAGTGGGTTTGCAGGAAAACAAGGGAAAGAGAAGAGAAAAAGATTACCTTTGGGTTTCAGGTTCTGGAAGGAGAGGAAGGGTATGGGAGACACAGATGAGGAAGCCTTCGCTCGGATTGAAGTTGAGAACTTTGTCGTCAAATTGGTAGCCGCCTTGCTTGTTTGGGTTATCGGTGAGGATGTGCTATTATGCGGAGAGCCCCACAAAGGGATGGTTGGTCCGGCAAACCAGTGATCACCACGTTTCAGAATCTAAAAAGGGTACTGCCTACACTCAAGACTCTGAAGCTATGTACTTTTATTGGTGTGAATTTGGTATATGTTGTCAATTAAAATGTTTGCGTTGTATGAGTAAAAATGGGATAAATGAAAATATGATTTAGAATAAGTTAAATCAATTATCGTTTGAAGTTTGATTTACATTACACATGATAATTTTTTAAAATTATACTCAATTTATTTTTTTTCAATAATATTTATTTTTATATAATATGTATTTTAAAAATAAATGTAATTAATTATATTTCCAGTCATATCAATTATTAAATATGAACTCATAGTGTCATCTTAAAATCTAATGTAACACAATCTCATCGTATTAAAATTAACTCTTTTGACCAAAGGAAAAAAAGATAGATAGAGAGTTTGTACAGTCTATTAATATTGGAAGAGTCTAATGTAATTTTTGAAGAGTAAAATATTTTTTTATCTTTAACTTATTATAAAATTATTATTTGGGTTATTCACATATTAAAATACTCAAAATAATTCTTCAATGATAAAAAAATATTACACTTGATTCTTCACCTTTTTAAAAGAATATTAAATTTAATCTCTTAGATTTATAGTTTAAAATTTGGTAGAAAAGCTAAATTTAGTTATTATTGGAAAAGTGAGGGATTGAAGTGTAATATTTTTGAATAAGTGAGGAACTGCTATAAATATTTTAATGAGAGAATTATCAAAATGATAATTTTATAATAAGGAAGAATAAAATTATATTTAAAAAAAAAATTTTGAAACAAGAAAATTATAGGTGTTATCTAGTGACCTTTCTTGAAGAATTTAAGGGAAATATATAAGATTAAACTAGCATGATTATTCAAGCTGTAAATATTTTGGTCCAAATTTTTTATCAATGAATTAAATTTAAGAAAGGTCTAAATTGGACTTGACCATCCAAACCAGCCAACAATTTTTAAACTTCGTATAATGTTTAGACATTTATAAGTTATTTATTTTATATATTCTCTTTTATTGTCGCCTATTTCATTTTTACTCTATGTATCACATTTTCCTAATAAATAAAGTATAAACATAAAATCTTGACCGAAGGAGTACATATAAAATTCTATTAAATTGGTCATAAATCCTTTTGACACGTTTTAAACTAAAAAGCACTACTTATTTTTTTTCTTTTGTAAGAATATCAAATTCGCTCAACTAATCTTTTTTTTTTTTTTCAAATTTAAGAAAATATATATATGCAAATAAACCTAAGCCAAGATTGAATGAATCATGAAAAATAATATTATAATGATACAAGAATGGAACAGAGTAACCTTAGGCAAATGCTATTAAATTCAAGGCAGAAAATATAAAACCACTTATGATAAATTAATTCACATGAATTATATCAACAACTAGCACACTAAGCCCCATGGAATCATAATTAGATATTACCATAAGTAAGAACTTCAACCAAACAATGAACAAACATCAAACAAGATTCCTTGAATCATACCAAGCAGGCACATTTCAATGAACTTGATAGAAGAGGCTATCAATGTCGTCACTCAGATCATCACCTCAAATTCAAAGTTGGCTTCTTTTTCTTCTGTTGCTTTGGAAAAAGATGTGACAATCTAGTAAACCCAAATTTCTTTCTCTTTGCACAAAACTGCTTGCCGAAGTATGAACCCTCCTTTTGTTTTCCAAGCATGTGACCTAGTGATCCTTCTTCAAACTCCTGTGAAAGAAGCAGCTTCCTTCTCAGTATTTGTCCAATTGATAGAACTGGCTTTGAATCATCTGGTTTGGCTTCAACATCTTCTACATTCAATGCATTTCCATCAACTAACTGAGGATCTCTTCGATGGTGAGAATTTTTGAACTTGGTCGAGTTGTATACAGAAGAAGACCTTTCAGGACCCTTCCTCAAAGCTTCTTCAATTGCTATCTTCCCTCTATTTGCAGCTTCTACTCTTTCCATAGCTTCTTTGAAAGCTTTCTTGCAGGTCTTCACTTCTTTTGTAGCTTCCTCTACCCTTTCCAGGATCTCTATTTTCGATAAATTTGCTTCATCAAGTTGAAGCATGGCATCTGTAACTCTTCCTTTTGAGTTTTCATCTGCGTCTAGGGCTTTAGATGTTAGAGCATTATATTCTTCAAATGAAAGAGTCACTACTTCAGATGAACTCTTGAAATTATTGGATAAAACATTGATTTCTGCTAAGGAAGCTGATTCTGCAGCACTAGCAGCTTCCTTCATCTTTCTAGCAGCAATCAACCTTAATTCAGCTGTTTTTATCATAGATTTTGTCTGTTCAATCTCGGACAAAGTCCTCAAGACTTCTGTTTTTGCAGCTTCTCCTATTTTTTTGAAATGTTCTGCCTCAGAACTCAACCTCAGAAGCTCCTTTGTGATATCTGAAGGATCATCTTTTGCCACTTGAAGTCTCAGTCTTGTCTGGTTCAGCTCTTCCTCAAGAGAAGATAATTTTGAAGAATTTTGTGTCAACCTCTCGCGAGTTTTCCCGAGTGAGACTCTTTCCTTCTCTAGCTTCTTGCTAAGCATTACAACAGAAGCTCGTACATTAGCTAGATCATTTGTGGTTCTGGTTAAGTTCAATTTGGCCTGCTTCAACTCCATCAATATCAGACCTGGTTTAGATGAAGGGCAAGGGCTAAAACCTTGCTTTGAATTCTGAAGAATGTGTAATTGATTCACTTGGTTCTCCTTATCTTCTTCGTTGCTCTTCAAATTGGCTTCATAGTCTTCCTCTTGTAGCTTCAACTTCAAATCTTCAATAAGCTTTTTTGTACTTTCCAGGTCTTTCAAAACATCTAAAGTTTCCCTTTCTTTCAAAATCAGTTCTTTCTCCAATACTGTTGCCTCCTCCTCTACTTTTCTAGTGTCATGCTCATGTGTGTCTTCCTGCTGCTAAATAATCCAAACAATCAAAATTTTAAGTTGTTAAATGAAGACTCATACAAAAGTTGTACTGTTTGAAGTAAGACAGCCCAAGCTCAATGGCAGTTCAATTGGCGTTCATAGAGATGTTGATATCATATTAAGAACTAATTCCATTCAGAAGTTTAAATAGTTAAACGAAAGTCTACGAATAATTTTGCTCTAACTTTTAGCATAGTTCATTCAGGATTAAACAGAATGACGTAGCTGAAGCTTTGAAATGTATTCTTGTCATATGACTTTGCCAGAGAGACATGTAAGTAATTATGACAGAAAAAGAAAACATAAACCCTTTGTTGATGTTACAGCCAACGGTCATGTTTAGGTATCAACACTGTTCAGAGTAACAGAAAATAACTTTGATGAAAGATTTTGACAGCAATCTCAATTATTTCATTATAGTTTTACAGATCCAAGCCTCTAACTCACAATAATAGGAACTTACTCTTAAAATCTTAACTGACAGAGCCAGAGATGGAGACACAAATTACAATCACTGATAATGATACATTAACAGCATAAATGGTCCATAAACTGCTAATAATCACTAAAAAATAACAGGAAAAAAAACAAACAAAAACGAAAAATAAGCAAACAATAGCGAATAATATAAATTAGAAAACCCTAGTTTATTTCATAACATTATAATAAAATTTATCCCCTTCTAGCTTGTGGGAGGGTATTATAAAATGAATCAGAAACCTTACTCGATATCAATGGCAAAACAAAAGAGTGAGAGAAATAGCTTACATCAAGACCCGGAAGAATATTATGGGTGGGCCTCCAGAACCCGAGACCCCCGAATCGGGTCACAGCCTCCTTCACGGATTCAAACGGAGCCGAGATATCAATCTCCACTCTCGAATTCTGATCCTTTATCCCGGAACCCGGTTCTTCTAGACCCATGTTTTGGACCGGTTCCGCTTCCATGCTTAGATCAAAATGAAAAGCTTTGTTTGGTTCAATGCCTCTGAAACTGAAACCCCACGAATTGCAGAACTTGAATGACGGAAAGAAACAAAGCGAGAGACAGAGAGCACAAGAAATGGTTAAGGTTGGTGGTTGTGTCTGTCTGGTGTGGTACCATGCAGAAGACCCGTGTATGAAAAAGTGTCTAAAGAGTGGGAAATCTGAAGGCTTTTTCAGCCTGAAGTTACTCAAAGCCCATGCCTTTTCGGAGATATTTAAAATTTTGGGGAGGAAATAGGGCAGTTCTTTATCCCTGTTGGGAATTTGGGAAGAGAGCAAAGTAGGCCCGCAGCTGAACGATCATATGTGTCAACGGTAACAAACACCTTAACGACATCGTATCTTCAGTTTTAAGTAACTAACGGGCAACTGACTGTGTTGGAAAAATTATATTTTGTTTATATAGTTTTATATAATTTTTAATTTAGTTTATATAATATTAAAATTTGTAATTGAATTCTTATCATTTCAATTTTTTTTTTTACTTTGATTACTACTATAAAAAATCTGCTTTATTCTATTAAATTTTGTTAATATAACTAATTATACAATGTGTTAATATTTTAAATATGCATAATTTATATAAATAATAAATAATAATATAAAATCAACTGATATATATATATATATATATATATGGGCAAAAATTGAATAATAGGAACTAAATGAAAATTTTTAAATTTTTAGAATAAAACTAAAAATTGAGTAATATTTTATAAAGGCCAAAAACATAAAATTGTCTCCTTTTTTCTTGCTATAGGTAAATCAAGCTTACACAACATTGATGCACTTTTAAGCTGCGGAAAAAAAAAAAAAAATCCAAGTAATATCCTTAATTCGGTAAGATTCAACAATTTACGAGGCCTCATGAATCTAGCCGCTGTCAAAGAATTTGTTTGTTTGGAAAGATGTCAAACTTGATGAAATTTTAGAGAAAATTATCTTAAACTTTCTCATGCTAAATGATTAAAATAAAATAAAAAATTATTGGAGCAACATTTTAATGTTTGTGATAAAAAAATTGGAACTATATAGTTCAAAAGGACGAGTGGAGGCAACATGCCAACATGTACGTGGGCCTTCAAAATCATATATAACTTAACACAGTCACACTATCGTTCTAGCAATTATGTCAGTCGAAAATTGTAATCCTTCAAAGCAAAAGAGTAAAGATACTATTTGAATCATTACCCAGAAAAGGCACTATTTGAATTTCAAACACTGCATTCTCTTCTTTCTTTTTATATTACTTCCACTATGACCGTTGCTCGTTTCCTTTGACTAACCTAGAATGTTAAAAAGAGAATATTATTACAATGCTCCCATAGTTCCTTAATCATATAGATGCATCATAGTCTCTGTCCCTAATTGCATTGCATGAAATGGAATGTAACCAATAAGGTCGAATAACATAATGTCTAATAAGATAAAGTCAATAAAATTTTAAAAAGTATTTCTATTTTTATGTAATCAAGGCTAATCAAAATAAGAGAGGATAAATTATATTTAATGAGGTTGACTAAAATTAATCGCATAAACTTATATAATATATTGTTTACATTTATAGTTATCAGGGATCGTATTTTATAACCGTATAACATTTGATCGTATACAATATGTGCTAAATGATGTTGACCATGCTCCCTATGTTGAAAAAATTTGAGAGATACACTAATATAAATATGATATTATATTTATATAGAGAAGAATATAAGGAAACATGAGCCCCAAATTAGCAAAGAAGGGAGAGTGCACAATTTGCATTGCACAATATTTTCCACAAAATATAAGAAAAAAAGCTTATAATAGCCAAAAATAATCTTTCATGAGTCTTCAAAACTAAAAAAGTTTACACGCGTTCAAAATTATGATGGTTTTTGCATATATAAAATATTTATTTTCTCTTAAAAGATAACTCTTAGCTTAAAATCTCTTCAGTACATAAGTTATAATTGAATAATTATAAATTATAATTAAATTAGCTTAAAATCTCTCTTTTATCCTTTATTCAATAATTTGATAAAATAATTACTAATAAACTTTAAGCTGTAAGTTGAAGCTTTTATATGACAAATTTGAGAGTAATCCAATCTTTATTAATTACTTATAATTAACTTAAACCCAATTTATTATTGATTTATATCAAAATTGATTGTTTAATTAATTAATATAATAAATTATATTAATAATAAATTAATACTAATCCACAATTTATAAAAAATATTTCAACACCCTAGTCTTCCAAAATAGCAGCCTATACTTTAGAGGTCTTGGGCTCTGGGGCAAAGGATTTTCTGTATTTGGTAACATATAGATTATTAAATAATTTACATGTAAAAATTCCATATTAATGATTGTGGGAGTACTGAATGTTGGATACCATATAAACCTTTCTAGAGTTGACAGTGTCAATACTGACCCAAATGGATCTTTGGAAAAAATATAAAAGATAAAAAATCGTTGTCTAAAGGAGATGGAAAGGACATACACCAAACCTAGACAATTTCAAGAGTATATTTGGACGTAATTTAGACCAAGGCTTTAATATAAGTTTGATGCCATTCTTAGAGTTAATTGCCGACTGAAAATTACTATCTATGGCTCTTCCGTTAATCAGATTTGTTGCCAGTGATGTTTTATTGAATCTAAACTCACAAGTTTTAGACAAGGACTGAAATTTCATTTGTTACTATTTTTTTTATTTAGTTTTTTTTACTGAATTGCTTTATCTATTCATTTCATAGAAAATAAGATTTTTTTAATATAGATCCTCACAAATAAAATCATTATCAATGATGTTTTAAAAATATTTTAATTTTAAAAATATAAAAATATAAAAATATTATTGATAATAATTTTATGTATGAGTGACTAAATTGAAAAAAATATATATGTGATGAATTGAAGTAAAAAAATAATTTTATAAAAGACAAAATAAAAAGAATTATCGATAAAGAACCAAATTAAGTGAAGTTTCTATACAGTCACCTTCATATATAACTATTAGGCCAACGGTTTGTATATGTTTTCGCCAAGTTACATTTAGGCAAACGCATCCATAAATGAAAAACAGATAATTAATAGTATGTAAATCAAACAGAAAGCTCCGTGCATAAATACTAATACAGTCGGATAGAGATGACTTGCAATAGGAGATCTTTGTAGTTTATTAAAATAATATAATTAGATTATCAACGATTTTTTATTAAAAATTTTTTTTTAATCTGTTGGATAAAAATCCAATCATTTAAAAACTTCCGATGGAATCCCTACTGCAGCCCCACTCAAATTCTGACATAAATAAATGATGGAAATGGACCACAGAGTTTAGGTCATCTTCCCTCTGACTCGTTTAGTTTTAAGTCCCATTCTAATTATAGCTATGGTCATGATATCCCACTGATCTTTACATTATTTGAAAAAAAAAAAAAAAAAAGAACAGAATAATAATGGAAGGCGTTGCTCCAGTTCAAGCATCAAATGGTCCTGCGCAATAATATATAGCTAGCCCACGGCCTTATGTATCACATTCTTCATTCTTCATTAAATGGCGTAAATTCCTGGAGGCTGCATGTGAACTGTGAAGCAACAAGTAATACAAAGAGAAGAGTTTCTCTTTAATGTCGCAAGTAGGAGCGTCCCTTTCAAGGGACAAGGTTTTCTGTTAAGGTAAATAGTAATAAGAGACCTGATGAATTGCAAGACTGTCTCAGGTCATGTGGTTATAATATAAAATGAATGCAATATAGTAACTGCATTAGAAAGAAAAATTAATACTCGCATGTGTGTGGAAGGACAGTTCAAATCAATACCTACAAAACATGGAGAATATATGATTCACTGCATGTATTATGTGAGTTTCACAATGCTTCAAACTTATCTGTGTTTTATTACTAAGCTACTTTTGACTTGGACTACCTTAAAGTCTGGAGAATCTGCAGTTGCTAATTTAGCATCAGCTTTGGTATATAACAAGCTAATCTGATTTTTTTTCTTTTTAATAAAAAAGAAGTGGTTTTAATTATTGAAATTTTACATATATATTGGAAGACATGAGTGTGATGAGACTATAACATATTGCGTGAATCACTAACGTGGTATATATGACGTCTATATAATAATAATAATAATAATAAGTGAAAATTCTACATATCTCTCCTAATTTTTGTTAAAATTATATAAACCACTCATCTAATTTTAAAATATATACAGATTTTCCTTACACAATAAGTTATCTTAAAATTTAGTCAATTTTAAAATTTTTTACTAAAATATTTTCCATTGACCTAAAAAGATATTTTTTAATTTGAAAAAAAAATTAAAACAGAGTGTTTCAATAAAAAATTTTCAAATTGAAGTAAAGTTTAAGGTTTTCTTTTTAATTTAAGAGGCATGTATATATTTTGAAAAAGAAAAAAAATGCGTATAATTTCCGTAAAAAAAATAAAAAAATTGTATTATTTACTCTAATATTGAAGCAATATATGTTTGCCATTAAATTGTACATACCAAGAAAAGAAAAACTAAAAATTTGCCCAGGACAGTGAAATAAGCAGAAAGAAATTAATGGTCAAAATGGGTTAGGTACAGAAACTGGCTAATAAGGAGGCTTTCTAATTTAAAACTAGGGGTACAAATTAATATTTAATATTAATTGCTGTCAATATCCAAGTTGCAAGTGTTGCATATGAATAAATAGATAAAAAATATGCAGAACGCAAGCTATATTACTCCACCTGTGTATTAAAAAACTCTTAATTAAAACGAAGTCCAAAGTCGCCCTCTCGAGTATACTACTTCTCCTCTGTAGAAAATCAAGCTCTAGCCTCCTCTCTAGAGTCAGTGTGTTCATACAGTTCTTCCATCAAGCAAACATGTTTAGTACTAATTCTAAGAAAGCTGAGCATCAGCTTCCCCAGAAGAGTACATTCCTGGAAATCAAGCAAGATGACAAGTTCTTCTGTAGGCTTCTTTCAAAAGAAAGCTCTGCTTCTTACCCATCTTTCACCGTCTCCTCACTTGCTATCCCTTTTGAATGGGAATCTGAACCAGGTACACCTAAGCATTCATTTTCTGCAACCACCTTCCCTGTTCTTACTCCTCCACCTTCCTACTATTTTAACACTACTATGAATCCCACCAAAAAAAAGGTGAAGAAGCCTTCGAAATTCAGGCTTTTGAAGACCCTGGTAAGCATCATATCTTTTATCTACTAAAATTGATTAAGTTTAAATGAATGATCATATAGATTATCTTGTAACTCAAAAACAGAAGGAGACAACAAAGGGTTGGTTTTGTCGATGAGATGATGATATATATCTTTTGTTGACTAACTTGGATTTGATTTTTCTGTAGGTAGATATGGGGGTGTGGAAATGCAGCCGAAAACAAGACTTTGTTTTTATTACTAATCACTAGCATTACTCAGCACGCAATATGTATTTATCTGTGTATTTAACAGAAATAAAATGATGTTTTACAATAATTATTTACGACAGCACATACTAAGATTTCGATGTTTGTGATGAAATATGTTGAAAACCACATACTTGATGATATTAGAATATGGAAGAAAAGAGCGATTAATGCCTGATGTAACATGCACACAAGGCTCCTTCATCAATTCCATTTTTCGTTGCTTGTGGTCAACGAAAACTTATTGTTGGCTCCAGTGAGCTAATTATTATTATTATTTTTTTTTAAAAAAAAAGACGCAGAACAAGAGTGGAGGAATTCTGAGGAGTTTCTCTCAGGACGATGAGAGAGCTTTGAAATTCTATTTCCACGATCACTGTTCAATTTTTTCTTCCTACCCAGACGTATACATGCTTAAAAGCAAAAATGACATGATACTAGAGTAAGTTACGCTTATTTTTCTTAAGTTTTGATAGGAATGGGAAGCAATCCCATTTCCATTCTCATGTTTGGATCTCTTTACTGTGCAAGCATGCCCTTTCCCTACGCAATATTCATTCCTTCAAGTGAGGGAATGAGCATTCCTTCCATGTCTCAGGAATGGGCTCTTACTCTTAGGAGTTTGAAATACACTGACTTGTTTGCCCTTCTTCTGACGGTCAATAATCAATTACTAATCAAAATATTCATTTTTCTAACTAAAATAAAATCTGAACCCTCAATCTCATCTTTCCTTTCACTCAATTTTCAATTTAAAAATATATAAATTAAATTACATTAAAAATTTTAAATTTGTAAAATTTATTAATTTTTCATTATTAATAATTATAAATTCATATAATTTTAAGGGGTTGGGGGGACTTGAGATGTTATATCTCACATTTTTAATTTGGATCTTCTGTTGATACATAAGGTGCTGTGCATATAAAAAATGATCATGCGCAGTTATTTTTATATTATATTTGATCTCGCACGATCATTTATTACACACACCGTACCTGCTGTAGTAGCTGAAAATCTAGATTTCTCACATTTTGCATGTTTTAAAAAATAAAGGCAATATATACTTTTTGTTCTTAATTTTGTTCGAAATTTCACTTTCCTCTCTCAACTTCTTTTAGTTTTAATTTGGTCTTATAATTTTATTTTAAGTTTTACTTTCATTATTTAAATTTATATGGTTCTAATTTGGTCTCTTAATTTTACTTTAAGTGTCATTTTCATCCCTTAAATTTATTCAATTCCAATTTCATCTTTAAACTTTATTTTAGATTTCACTTTTATCCCTTAATTTCGTTTTATTTTAGTTTGACCTTAATTTTAAAAAACTACTATAATATTTTATAAAATTTTTATTTTTTTATTTTTTATTTGTTTGTTGATATGTGAAAGTTCCATGAATTGTACTAATTATTATTTTTGAAGTTGAATTCTTGTCGTATTCTTTCACAAACTAGATTAATTGGTATTCAATAACTGAATATGTTTAAACATTTTTTACCCAAAAGTTTTTTTGATAGTCGTGATTCTTAATTCATACAAGTGTAAATATTTAAAGCATTTTAATTTTATGGTGTTACCAAAAAATTATTTGAGAATTGTTTAAAAATTAAGAGATAAAAGTAAAACATAAGGGCCAAAATTGAAACTAAATGAATTAAAGGAATGAAAATAAAGTTTAAAGTAAAATTATGGGACTAAATTAAAATCTAATAAAATTAAAGGATAAAAGTGAAACTTAAAGTAACGTTAAAGGATAAAATAAAACTTAAAGTAAAAATAAACGACTAAATTAAAACTAAATAAAGTTAAAGAAAAAAAAAAACTTCAAATAAAATTAGGAGATGAAAAGTGTATTTTTTATGAAAAATAGATTATTAGATGACAGGAAGAAGCTTCCTACGATCCAATAATTTATTGATGTCTAATATTTTTCAAAAATGCATTTTAAGTATTTAGGGATAATAATAATGGAGGAAAAGTATTTAAAGTATTAAGTACTTTTACTGCAGCATCCGGTTAAAGAACCAAAAACAAAATCTCGCGGTGGACGTGGTAAGCCTTTGCCGTATTTCGCCCAATATCTCCTTTTACGTATGCAAAAATTCAAACACTGACATTAAATTAAATTTGGGAAAATACAAGGTCAGTCAAATTATTAAATAATTAAAAAAAAATTGTTTGACCAGTTCGATGGCTTACATTATTTTTAAGATAATTATTTTTTTTTTTGTCTTAAGAAGTGTCCAAATTATACTATTATTTTTTCTGTTTTGAAAAATTGCATTTTTTTTATCTTCAAATTAAAAGATGCGTTATATTATTTTTCTTGTAACAAAAGGAAAAAAAATACAATTACACCTACTTTAACGAAAATACTTATATATATATATATATATTCTTTATCTAATATAATAACCATTAAATGTGTATTTCACTTATATAAAATTAATAATCATTATTTTAAATTTAAAATAAAATTAATCTATGATTACAAACATAAAATAAATAAGATCAAAATAAAATTATATATATATATATATATATATATATATATATATATTTGTATGTTGATGCAATCTTTCGAATATAGATATTGAATCAAATTAAAGTAGGAGAATAAAAATATATAATGGGTGAAGTCTAATTCTTTAAAAAAAAAAAAAATGAAAATCTTCAGTTTAACCGACTGGCTTACTAATTTATATACCTAAAAGAAATGATCAAACCAGGCGATCGACTTGCATAATTATACGAACTGTTTCTTAGATTCCAAGCAATCCTTATGTTATATATACATGATTAGAGAATGAGCTTGATATACGTATAGGGAAATGATAATAGACTTAACCACTTTACTCATTCAAAAACAATCTTTAAATAAGATGATCATTGACATAAACTGCAATCCTAAATAGTTTCTGATTAGCAAAATACGAGCTAGTTTCAAAAAAACACTTCACGACCAGTTCTCACTTCTAGATTGTTCAACTTGAGAAAACTTTTGTACTGTTCAATGTATATATCATATATGGAATGAATATAATGGCTTTTATTTTTTCTTATATCACATATCTTCTACAATATTTGATAAACAAACGAACATAAAGCACTCCAACGTAGATCATGGAGGATACATATTTATTTTTATTTCTTAGAAATTGTGGCTTTAATTAGTATATATATAATATTGATTTTTCTTAAACTTCATAATCAGTTAACTCTCCTGCAGTTTTCACGAATTTCTCCTTGTTTCCCAGTGAGGGGCTTTATGTTTCCCATCTTAATCATGGAACTCGCGAAATCCTCATAGAAAGCTGCAGTATCATAGCTGTATTTTTTAACCAGTTCATCAGTAGAACCACCATCGAAGAGCTCTTGATCGGAGTGTAGAAGGCCTTTCTTCTGAAGCAAACTGGAGAAGTAAGCGACGTCAAAGCGAGCAGCTGTGGGGTCCAGGGGAGCAAGGTTAGCGTCCCCTCCATTTGTAGGGCACACCTTCCTAAGGGATTTTGCGAAGGAGGGGTCGATGTTAGAGTCGTCGTAGATGTGATCCCTAAAGGAAACACAGCGTGAGAACCCAATGGTGTGGCCGCCAGACAAAACGACAAGGTCTTTCTCGTTTAAGCCTTGGTTCTTAAAGTTTTCGATGAGTTGAGGAAGGTCCAACGTTGGTGCTGGGATGTCCGCGTTTGCTCTGGTTCGGCTTGCCGTTTTGGAGTCTCTTCTTCCAAGTCTCACTTTCCATGTCGGTCCCCCTAACTGCAAATTGGGTTCATAGGGTTTGTGGGATAAGAATTAGGAATAATTACACTCAAAGAATTATAAGTTTAAGACAATTATTGTGATGAATCTTAAATTTTAAAATTATTTTGAAGAATCATGTAAGGATTAAAATCTTTTAACTCTAAAAAATCCTATATTCTAACACATTTTGTTATGTGTTTTCAGAGTCTTTCATATTTTTTTTTTGAAAAAAACAATTGGTTCTTATATAATTTAAAATAGTATTTGATTTTAGAGTGGGATCCTTCAAAGTTCATAAAAGAAAAAGAAAAACAAATTAGTCCTTAGTCCATGTTCATGAGTTTGTCTTACGAATTAGTCCAACCGATGATCTTGTAGCTGCAGGTGCAGGTACTTTTTATCAATATTTGTTTCAAATGTCAATAAGAAGATAGAAAAAATCCTCATGTGCTAAAATTCTAACTATGATGATTTGGTTTTTTTTTTTTTTTTGGTGCCTTATTATATATGAATTCAAGTATAGTTTCAACTTTCAAATATATGCTACAGCTATTATGAATTATGATCTCATTATGTATCTTTTTACTGTAAATCGATGTATATATATACATACATACCTCAACTACAGAGTCCCGAGCTGCAACAGCCAGAATGTCTGCGCAAGAAACAACAGGCCCACCACATGCCTTGTCCACCTCCCTCTTGATCGCATCGATCACTTCAAATCCTCTTGCTGAGTTGTTTGCATTTGGAAATGCATTCTTCTCGCTGTCAATCGTTGGCGAAGGATCCAGAAGAATCGATCCATCACAACCCTAATCAAATCACCCGCCCAAACATTAATTAAACCAATAAATACACATATATACATAGCAAGATTCAAAATTCGAACCTACCAACCAAACAAAGTTGAACTTGCTAAAATATTAAACAAAGTACATACACAATAATAGGACAAAGCTTAGGTAGATATTTTTTTCTTAATTTCCAGGTTTATTCTCGGGTTTTTAAGTAAAAAACATGTTCTAATTTTGTGGGACCGAGAAAAACATTAAAGTGTAGGGAAGTACATACATTAACGAAACAGTCATGGAAGTGCAAGCGAAGCAATGAAGCAGCCATGCGACGCTCTTTGTAAACAGCAGCCTGAACGACTCGTTTTATGGTTTTCAAAGCCTCTGGGCACGATTTTTCATAGAATTTTGGAGACAGTGAAGAAGATGACGATAAAGCTGTGTTTGCAACACCTGAGAACACCAAGGCACAGAGAACAACGTAGAGATACACATGAGAGGCCATTTCTATATATGTACTTCAGAAATCACTCTCACTCACTGCCGAATATATCACTAGATGTATATATGTTAAGAATGAGCATTAGTGAGAGCAATATTAGGTTATATATATAGTGCATGCAGAAGGAGAGGAAAAGAAAGAAAGAAAGAAAAATGCTTCACTACAAAATGCCTGCCTATCGTGTCGGCTGGACTAGGTCCACAAGACCATTTCTGGGCTTAGGAATGCTAAAGGACTAAAGGTTACTTATGCAAGCAATCAGAAAAGTAATAACTCAATCGTTGAATTCTTTGTTTTTCATTGATTGATTCAGTCTATTTTAGATTTAGAGTTTCACTCGTTTATCTTGGTCAGACACAATAAATGAACGATGAGGAGAACAATTCATGTACAGGGAAATATAATTCTTCTTTCCACTAAATGATTCTGGCCAAAAGATTAAAAAAACCAAAGGGTGTGTGATTGGAATACGGAGATGTATAAATTTGATTTTGAATTAATGTAAACTTGATTTTGTTCAAAAATTAGTTTGCATATAATTATTTATGTTTAGAAAATTTTATTTAATGTTTTTACCATTACTGCAATATATTTTACATAAACATGATTTTGCTTAACTTTTATATAAAATAAAAATTTGAAAGACAAAAATAATATTTGAAAAATTTTAATATTAATTGAAACGAAATTATTTGAAAATTAACCTCTAATTTAGAATGCAAACGAATTTTTAATCTTTTAAACATCCTAAACCAAACACATGGAAAGCAAAATTCTACTACAGTTTTTTAAATAAGTATTTTAAAAAAGTTACATAACATTTTTTTATGTAAAATGCTTTTCAACATGACGTTTCATTAATTTTTTTTTTGTACATTAAATAAATATTATTGAAGCGAATGAAACCAAAATATATATCTTCCGTACTGGTCGGCAATACGAATCACAAAGTTAAAAGTTTCAATGATTCTTACATAACTGACAGAGTAGGTTCCACTATACTTAATAAATTGTCTAAACGACATTGCTTCTATATGACTTTTATTAATAAATCAATGTATGCAAATAATAGGCATCCATCGGTAAGTTATCAGAATTAAGATTAATGATGCACTAAAGTAAAAACGTAAAGCAAGTTGCCAGCTGGTTTTACTTTATCTTATTCGTTTGTTTTATACTTTTTCAACTTTTGTATATGTAGAAACTTGAGACATTGTCAATGAGAAGAAAAATATCGGCTTATGTCGACCATCTTATTTGATATTACTATGATTTAACAATATTAATTAATTAATAAATAAACTAACTACTCTCTCAATTAAATAATTAGTTGTCTCCATATACCATCTAAAAGTCATCGCAGTCTAGAATAGTCAATTGTAAAGTTATAACAATTTTTATTCAGTGTGAAAGATGAAGCCGTGCTCTTCTTTTTTCTTTTCCTTTCATTAGTTACAGTGAAATTGGCTTTGGGAAAATTTTTGTTTAGTACCAATAAATGTAATTAATTACTTAAAAATATTTTAAAATTTGAAATTACCCTAAAGGATCTAATTTTTTAATGAACAATATTATATTCAAACTTTACGTTTTACATTACTTACAAATTACATTTATCCCAATCAAAGTTGTCAATTCGGCGAGTTTGTGTTTTTAGGAGTAGAAATCGAGTCGACTCGGTGTTTAACTCGGATGCCACACGAACTCGGCCAAACTCGGTGTCAACTCGCTCCAACTCGGCTGCAGCTCTCCTGTTTTGCGTCAAAAAATGGCTTTCCCAGAACTCGAACACGGGCACGCCTGCTAGCATTGGAGCACAACCAGCCACTACTCCAACATCATCTTTACATATATATATATGTGCACTATTTTATATATATTGGCTCTTCATCATAGTTTCAAAAAACATCATCATCACTTGAACTCAGAAGCTTCCGATGACAACATATTGTACCACTAATCCAACCCCATCTTTATGAATATGTTTGCAAAGTTTTATATTTATATACATATATATATATTCTCTTCATCTTTTTATCATTTCAAGAAGAATAGAATTTAAACAACTTGAACATGCGCACAAAAAAAAGTGTCTATTTACACATATATATCATCATATAATTTGTTGTACCTATTTTTAGAATTTTATTTTAAATTTATTTAAAAGGATATCTATTTTTTGTTTTAATCTAAATTATTTAAATATTATTATATTAATTTTTTTCTTTTTTAAATATTTATAATATGATATTTTACCCAAAAATAATATGAAATTAATATATTGTTAATTTATTTGTTTTAACAAAATAGTCTTTAATAGTTATATTTATATTTGTATAAATAATTTTAATTCAAATTTCAAATTATTAGTATTTGTTTATTAATATCTATCATACTTTAATTTTAATATATAATATTAACAAAATATTTATGTTTAGTTATCACTATTTTAACTATAGTTATACTAATAGACCATTGATCATTACTTTCACAAATTCAAAAACTAGTTTGAATTTTAAAATATTAATTTTAATGATATAATTATATATTTCAATCGTTAATTATTATTATAGGTAAACTCTTACGATTCTACGTTACGAGTTTACGATACGAGTTCACCTCCAAAAAACGAGTCTGTCTAAAATCGCGATTTTGACAACATTGATCCCAATTACTAAAGATATATTATAATATGTTAAATTCTTTCTTACAAGATGATATTTGTTCAAGAGAAGAAAAAAATAAATAGCTTCTAACTGTTTACATTCTATTAAAGAATAAACAAATTGTAAGAAATAAGAAATAGATTACAAACTTTAAAAAACTGTTTATTTATTTATTTGAATAGACCATCCTATGAAAAATAATCTAAAATATTAACATATCATTGTGTATTATCATACTTTTTTAAAAATATAATTTTTTTATGAAAATGAAATTAAAAAACTATGTAGTGAATTTTGAACCATTCCAATAGTCCTAACTAGAATTACTAAAGGATCTCACGCTGCTGCGACGACAATCCGAATTCGTCATTAGCCCATATTAAAAACAGTATTCCTCAATTATATTTATGCCTCGCTCTATGTTTGCATATTTATGAGAAAATTCAATACTTTGATTCAAGAGAACTTTTTTTGTATTGACAAATAGTCGGTGTGAAATTTATTCCTTATCCACATTTTCTCTTAAAAAATTCTTAGTAGCTTAATTTAATGCAATACAAATTACAAAAAAAAAATATTAATGCATATGAAAACTTGAAATTTAAGAGGTTAGTGTAGTATTTTGTTTTAATTAATATGTGAGCGTAAGTTTTAGCATGTAAAATGAAACAAGAATTAATAAGCGCGAGTACAAATTTTAATATGTTTGGTTCTGGCATGGTACACTGGGTTGACTGCCAACGTACTTGCACTCATATTATCACACCATGCGACTGGTGGCTGAGAAACAGAATACCCCACCTCCTGCAGCAGCGACTTCATCCAAGCTAGCTCAGGTGCAAGTTCTGCTAAGGCCCAATACTCGGATTCAGTACTGGGTTGCAAGACAACCTTTTGCTTCCTAGAAGCCCATGAAACGAGTCACCTAAGAATACACAATCTGGTTGCAAAAGATTTTCAGTTGTATCTAAATTTGATTATTGGATTGAACTTTTAAAAATTAAATTTGAATTTGAGCTTAAAAAAATGTCCAAGCCCATAATTTAATCAATCTTTTTTATTTGGACTTTTATCCATATTTTTCAGGCCGAGTCTACTGAATCAATTGAACTTTTTAAAGAATGATCAAATTAATTTGTTACTTAAGACGTGAGATAAATAACATAAATAATTATTATTATTACACGTAAGATTATATATAGATATGTTGAAAATATAAATGAGTTGTTGTATTAATATAAATATTTCGAATAAGAGGTATTAATTTATATTTTTTTATTAAAATATCACGTTACATTAAATTTTTTTTTAAATAATAATTTTTTTACTTATTAAAAAAATATTCATTCGTATTTTTAGATTCAGGCCAACATTTAGAAAAGCCTAAGCCCGACCTGTTTTACAAATCAAATGTTTTTAATAGGTCATTTTTTTAGCTTTATTTTTTTTCGAGTCAGACTTATTGAGTCGGACAAATTTTTTAAGTTATGATTAGGTTTATTGAGCATGTTGCTCAATCGGCATAAGAAAAGCCAACCAATTCTTAATTTTGTGCTAGTTTAATGTGTAAGCCATGGTGGAGAGTGCCTTTAAGATATCGCAACACACTCTTAACAGCTTGCCAATGTATTGTGGTAGGTGAGCTCAAGAATTGACTTAACTTGTTGATAGCATATGAAATATCTTGTCCGAAATTTGTCGAGTACTGGAGCTCTCCAATCAAGTACGAAATTGAATTGGTTCTGTTAAAGGATCTCCATGACCCAGTGAAAGTGTTTCGCCATGCCACCATTGGAGTTGGACACGGAGCAACATCAACAATGCCATATCTTTTAAGTAAATCCAGTATGTACTTGCTTTGGTTCAAGTGAACTCCTGCTTCATTCTTCAACACTTTAATGCCAAAAAATAATGCAATGGACCGAGATCGTCTTTGAGAGAAAACACTGAATGAAGCTTCGGAGTGAACATTTTGAGAGAATTGGAGCTGCTCCCAGTCACAATTATATCATCAATCTATATCACAACCAACATTATTTCTGAAGCACCTTTGAAAACAAACAAGAAAATGAAGCTCAAGGAAATTAATTCAGAGTAGAGGTTCCCTGAGATGCCATAGGGTGAGCCTTATGGGCTCTGATACCAAGTCAAGAAAATAAAAGAGGCAGTAAACCATAGTTAATATTCGAAGAATGGTGAAGCTCAACTTGACTATTAGGATCCGTTTGATTATTAGAATTAATATAATGGAAATGAGGATGAGAACGAAATTGAGAGTGAGAGTAAGAATGAAAATATTAAAATATCGTTTGGTTAAGAAAGAAGAAAAATAAATATGTCTTATTTTACTTCGTTTGATTGGTAGATTATATATAAAAATCAATTAGATAGTGTGTATATTTTATCATATTATCTCTTATCATAAAACAAAAAAAAAATGCAAACATCTCTTCAAATTATTAATTAATAATATAATTATATATTAATATATATTTAATTAATAATATAATAATTTTAATAATTAATAATATTAATAATAATAAATTAAAAATAATAATTTAATAATAATAAATTAAATAAATAATAAATTAGGGTTTTGATATATCATAGGGGTATTTTTTGTTTGTAAATTATTATACATGGTGATACTTTTATCAAACATATTTTCATTCTTAAAAAACCAATTTCATTTCATAACTTCAACTAGAGAGAGAATTCTCCGTTATATGAAGGAGAACATGTTCTTTATAGAATGAGAATGAGAACCTAATATGTTAACCAAACATAGGAATGAGGATCCAATCTATTTCTTATTCCTATTTTTATTTTCTCGCCTTGATTCTAACAACCAAATGGATCCTTAGAACTTACCTTTGTATGTGAAATGAATTTAGTTAAGAGTCACCATTGTGATTGGGACACATTGGGGAGCAAAAGAATATCTAGCAACTAAATAATACTCCTCATGCTCCGTACAACTAATATTACAACGTCTAGGCAATTCAATTATTGGAATCGTATATACAGACTTATACTCTACTAATATATATATATATATATATTATGAATACAACCACTTGATAAATCGAACTGTTTTGGACAATAACCGGTATAATTACTATTCAGTATTAATTAGGAACCGAATAGAAAAATTAAAACCTAATTAACCGAACTTATTTCTGGAGGAAAAAGTTATTCTAATGCCTCTTTTGAGTACTGGAGTATCTTTATAAGTTTTGAGCCCGTACAGTACATCCCTTAATCATGTTCCAAGTTGTTAAACTTAAAATTTTGTCTCTTTTTTTTCTAAAAAAAAATTGACAAAGCATGATTACGAAACACGAGTGGGAAAGAAAAATCAAGTTTTCATTTTTGGCATTTCCCAAGAGAAAAAAAAGGTATATGTGGACTATGACTTTACTTTTATGTTCATTATGAATTTTTATTAATTTTCTATTCTAAAGACATAAGCTTTAAGAAGTTCGAACATATATAAAATTTTTATATAACATATATTATATGTCAAAATAAATTCATTATCATTTATACTTCGAAGACATGGTTGAACTGGTTAACTTTATGGACCCGTAACTTCAAATTTATTATTTCATTGAATATGGGCTAGATAGGGTTTGTGGACAAAAATGAATATTTTTGAGAGAGGGAAAAATAACTTAGGAAGAAGATAAGTTGTTTATGCTTTAAAAATGAAAAGGAACCCAAAAGCTTTTGTAATAATATTGTAATTTTGTCTTTCCAATTTCAGCGACTGATTTTGTTGGTAGAAATTATTTATTAATTAATATTTGTTTCAACTGTCAATAAAAAATAAAAAAGATCCTCAGCTGCCAAAATTCTAATTGTGATTATGTGGTATTTTTATGCTTTAATTTTCACAAGTTTATAATATAACCATGGATGTCAAAATTGCGAGTTTATTGTTTGAGTTTACAAATTTACTATTTATAGCTGAGGAAAATGAGTCAATTCAATGTAAACTTAGACTTATGGCAAATTCAAGTAGATTTAAGAGTTAATTTATTGAGTCTACTAAGTTTATAATTTTATCTACTTACAAAAAGTCGACTAGCTTTTAATCAACAACATAGTGATTTAAAATTAGTACCAAAAGAAATATAAACAAATTTCTTTTTCAAGAAGCCATTATAATTTACTTTATTACAAGTTTAAATATACATAAAAATAATAAAATTATATTAAATATGTACTTATTAATTATTTAGAGTTGGTTATATTAAAAGATTATTTATGTATAGTTATATTAAAATGTTTATATTAAATACTATATATTATAAATTATAAATAACTTTTGTTTGACTTAATATAATTTAAATTACATTTGAATAATTTTTTATTATATATATTATTTTAACTATAAAATTATATTTATATATATTAATAGCATTTATTGATTTGACATTATTAATTAATTCAGAAATAAACTAACCACCCTTCTTAATTAAATTATAATTAGTTGTAATTTCCTCCATGAGGTTGCATCCTTTGAAGAAGATACGATGAAAGGGTTTTTGCCTCTAGAAGAATTATAAACTAACTAAATGACACTATTGAAAAAAGGGGCAAAACCATGGTTTTTCTGTAGTTTAAACATAGTTATAACTATGGTTAAGCCCCTTACCCACAATTGTTGGAACCATGGTAGAATCATATGTGGTGAAGGCTTTCACCACGGTTCCTAACAACTGTGGATAAAATCATGGTTTAGACATATCCTAACCACACTTTAAACTAACTGTGGTTAAAGTCTATCTTAACCACATTTAACCACGATTTTTTAAATTGTGGTTAAGACAGTATTAGAATCCAGAGAATGAGTAGCATTCTGTGAAAATACGTGTCCACTGTTGTGATCACTTGGTACTTGAAATTGAAATGATAAAATTAGATGTAATGATTTAAAGTCGGTCATAAATGAACATTTAATTTAACTAAAGAAACTCTTGATAATTACTCTTGTAGTTTATAAGGTAACAAGCTCAGGTGGCACTTGACCTTGAAAGTCTCGTAAAAGGAAAGTCATCCTTGCTTCTGATTATAGAATACAAGTATCTGTATGGGCATCTCTTTGCTCCATTTGTGTATTTATTTATGTTAATCTTGCATCTCTTTCTACCATTTGTTGCTTAAGCATTACCACCTTATTTTATAGCTCATTATAAGAAAGATCAGAGGATGAATTTCCCAATTTACTTATAATACATCCAAATACCTGAGTTGGACAAACACCCAAGGCAAATACATGCATTCAACCATGGTGCTCTTGGGTTCCCAATGTCTTAGCCAAAGAATCATTTATTGAAATTTTCTGAGATGAAACATCCTATTACTTAATTTCAACAATTTTTTTTTTCTACAAATTCAAACAAGAAATAAATCAATACATCATTTCAACTAAAGAACAAGTAAACATATCAATACCACAAAATTCATATACTCATACCAATAATTCTTGCTTTATCGTTCATGAATGACCCATTGGAATACTTGGGTACTACAATCCACAAATCTCCCCTTGTAATTGGCCTCTTATGCTATACTTCATACAAATTTAAAGGAAAATGTGACATATCTTAAATGATGGACTAATTAACTTTTATTGTATTATTGATCAAATTGCCCTTACCATATCAACTTTATTTCATGTAAGGCTTTTCGATCCACTAGTGTGTGGCATTGACAACATCTTTTGATTATGTTTATTCTTTTGAGCAATGTCCTAATGATCAAGTAGAATCAATTAGTATGATAATCTAAAATTACATGTTACTCCAAGAACTGTGTTATCACCTGAGTCCTTTGAGAAAGTTTATAGTCAATTAATGTTGCCCATTAATCCTTCTCAATACCCTATGGTACATTTTGAAGTAATTCTTTTTGAGTGTGTATCCCATCATTTTTATACAAGTCATAACATGCACTCTTCCACTTACCTGCAATACCTCTAATAGATTGTAAAACATACCTATTGTGGGCATCATCAATAAGTACAAACTTCATCTACAGGATACAATATAAGCATTAATGCATGGTACTATATATTGGTGCAAAAATAAAGAATGTGGAATTACTTGTATGGTATTTTTGTACATGTGATTCTTACACTCAAAAGGTATAAGCCTTTAATCTTTATAACTAATTGGAAATGTATCAAAATCTTTGGCAACAGTGCCTAATAAAAGACCAAGTAACCCACTTCCGTCTCCAACTATTTGGTGGGTGTCATTGAATAGAACTATAATCTAGTGCCCACATGGAAGGGACCATGTATCGTGTACAGTTAATGATTAAGTTCGCACTTCTCCTTTCTCATTTGTTAAAAGAAAATTAGTAAGCCAATAAGAATAATTAACTTAGCGCTTTTGCAAAAATGTAAATTTACATATCAATAACATCAACTATTTAAGATTGTCTCTGATGTTGTTGTTGAGGTTTTCATGCTTTGTGGACTATTTGCACTCTTTGGGTTGTTCATGCTCTTCAGTCTGCTTAAATTCCATGTTATCCTCTTCCACTGACATGTTATCATTTTGAACATCTAGTAAAATAACTTAGAAGTCTAATCCTGGAGATGCTGATAGACCTAGTTTATTACATCTAGATTGTGATGTAATAATGGTTCCCCTAATAAGGAAGTCAGAAAAGTATACTTTTCTTATGCCCTTGTTAAGTCTCGTTATCACCAACACCAACTCGTTAAGTCCTTCTTCATAAACTTCAACTTCAACATCATTCATAATTATAACATTAACATTTTCAAGTTGCTCTAAGATTTTTAAGACATTAATTGTTTTTAAAGGACTTCTCCTATCCTTCTTTCCATCAAATCGATTTCAAGCCAATTTAAACTTATACCCTAGGCTCAAATAACAACGATGACTTATGAAACACTACTTTCGACGATGGAAAAAATGAACAAGGGTTGAGTCAAAATTACGGTTAGGACATGCCAAGCCGGTGTGGACATTCCACCCAAATAAAGTTCCAAGTCCTAGCAATGAAGATCTTAAGTTTGATCAGAACTGTTTTGTATCACAATGTACAAATGTCTTTCATATTTTTTCTTCTTATTCATTATATGAATGTGTATCATCTTAATTCTTTGTTTTGGCCAAGAGTATTAGATGGTTAGTAAATTTGCATGAGATGAAAGAATTTACTGTCATATTATGAATTAGTGATTCTCATTGGTGGTTACATTTTCCGCTTTCATGATTGTGGAGTAAATATAAGATTTTTCCACTTTTGAACAAATAAAACTTATTGTGTGAACTATGAATTGATCTCTTACATTTACTCATCTTTGTTTTGGTTAGCTTCATTAGCATTTCTCTTTAGCTAATATAAACTTCTATATTGTTTTGTTGTAATACACCAAAGGAAATATGTCTTCAAGTGCTAGTGCTCCATTAGTCCCTACTGGAAAAATGTAGCTGTTAGAAGGAAGAATTTTCCTAGTAATAGATCTAATATATGGTAGAAACATAGGAAGGATGTTAGTGGGGATGGTAAAACAGTTCAATGTAGTTATTACGGCAAGGTTTATAATGGAGGAGTCTATAGGTTCAAACATCATTTAGTTGGCACAATAATTGATGTTGAACCATGTCTTAGTGTTCTAGATGATGTTAAGGCACAAATGTTACAACATGTTATTGATGCCAAATGTACATCATCTAAAAGGAAAAGACAATAGGTTGATGTTGGTGAGGAGGAAAGTCCGGGCACTTAAGGACATTATAATTCCCAAAACCTCTTAAATTTATTAAGAGCTCCTAAGAAACATAGCAGTGGTGAAGATAGCTCACAATCTACCATTAATCACATGTTTAATAAAGATATTAGGGAAGAAGCTTGCTAACAAGTAGCTTGATTTTTTTACACAAGTGTCATTCCCTTTAATTGTGTAAAAAATCCTAAATTTATTAAGATGTGTGAGATTATTGGCAGATATGGCCATGGGTTTAAGCCTCCATCTGATCATGATATTAGAGAAAAATGCTTGAATATGGAAGTTAAGAACACATATGCCATGCTTTAAGAGTTTAAAAAGAATGGAAAAAAATGGGTTGTTCCATTATGTTTGATGGGTGAACGAATAATAAAAGGCATTTCATTTGTAATTTTTTGATCAATAGTCCTAAAGGGACTGTGTTTTTATATTCATTGGTCACTTTTCATATTTTTAAAACTACTGACAAAGTGTTTAAGATGCTTGATGAAGTTGTTGAGAAAGTGGGAAAAGATAATGTGGTGCAAATAATAACTGACAATGTTGCAAATTACAAAGCAATTGGACAAAAATTGATGGAGAAAAGAAAACACTTGTATTGGACACCATGTGTAGCCCATTGCATTGATTTGATGTTCAAGGACTTAAAAAAAAAAGTTGCATAAAGAAACCATAAGTAGGGGCAAAAGAATTACAACTTATATTTATGCAAGATCAATGCTCATCAATATGTTGAGAAAATTCACAAAAGGAAGAGACTTGATTAGGCCAGCTGTGACTTGTTTTGCCATATCTTATTTGACATTTGGTTGTCTTAATGACTATAAAGTGGCATTAATAAATCTATTTAATTATGAGGAATGAAAAGATAACAAATTTTCTGCTACCAAGGATGGGAAGGAAGTGGCAAGAAGTGTTATGGATAACAGGTTATGGAAAAATATTATTACTTGCCTCAAAGCTATTGCTCCTCGCATTGCTCAGCGGATTCAGAGTAAAAAGCAGTAATGGGATTCATATATGAAGCAATGGAAAGATCAAAGGCAAAAATTAAAATGAACTTTAATAATGTTTCAAGGAGGTAAATACAAACAAGTATACCTTATATTGGTGTCTTTATCTTTAATATATTTTGACTTGATTGTTTGTTAATTACTACAGCTATGAGCCTGTATTGAAAATAATTGATGAAAGGTGGGATGCTTAATTGCATAGGCCTTTACATGCAGTTGCGTACTATCTCAATCCTCATTTTCACTTCAACACTGACTTCCTAGCTGATTATATAGTTAAGCAAGGTTTGTTTGCATGCATAGCAAGACTAGTTAAAGATAAGGGAGAAAGAGAAAAAATTGAGTTCCATTTAGTCGAATTTTATTTTGCAAAGGGCATGTTTAATTGTGGTTCTGCACAAACATTTAGAACACAGTTGGGCCCAGTAGAATGGTGAAAGCCTATAGAAATGGATGCCCAGAATTTAAAAGATTAGCAATTCACATTCTTAGCTTATACTGTAGCTTTTCTGGATGTGAACGTAATTGGAGTGCTTTTGAAAGGGTAAGTAATTGTAAAATTATAAAATACTTTATTTCTTTATTTTCATTTTAATTTTTTAGGGGTTAGAATACTTATCAACATTGCTTATTTTGTTTAGATTCATACAAAGAAAAGAAATCGCTTGCACCAAAAAAAGATGAATGATTTGACATTTGTGATGTGCAATTTGAAGTTAAAAAATAAGCAAACTACAAGAATTCATGTTTATGATTTTAATGATATTCATTTTAATGATGAATGGATAACGGAGGAGATGGGAAATGAAGGTAATGTGGAGGCAGATAATGAGGTTTTTGAACCTATTCAAGTTTATCTTCTTTCGATGGCAACAGAAATTAGTGATTTGGTTGTTTAGCTTGATGCTATTGTTGGTGGTACTAGTGCTAGTCAACAATTTAACAATATGGATTTCGATGATGACTTCTAAGAAGAAGAAGAAGATAATAATAATGGTAAGAATGAAAATGAGATAGGTGAAGGTTATATAGGAGATGGTCAAGATTTTAGAAGTGATGATAGTCGTGGGATTGATGATCTTTATTGAATTTATATTGAGAGTTTGTTTTGTTAAATGAATGATTATTATGCATTATGTGTTATGAATTATATTTTATGGATTATGGATTATGACCTATGGCTTATAGAGTTTATTGAACTTTGTTTGTTGGTTTGGATTATATATTATGGATTATGGATTATAGAGTTTATTGAACTTTATATATTATGGATTATGGATTATGGATTATAGATTATGGATTATGGATTATGAACTATGCATGAAATTTTATGTGATATGGTTATGTTTAATAGCTTAAATAATAGGTGTAGGTAAACTCTTACAATTCTACGTTGTGAGTCCACCCCCCTTTCTGAGTCTACCTAAAATAGTGATTTTGACAACATTGAATAAGATAATAATGACTTTAAATCATGCAATATTTATATTCATGACAAAAAAAAAATTCAGAATAATAATGTTAAATAATAACAATAATCAATAAGATAATAATAATAATAATAATAATAATAATAATTCAAAATAAATTTTGTATTATCTTTAAAACAAGATATAAGAACAACTTCGATTAAATGCCATATCTTTTTTAACTTATAAAATTTGTTAATAAAAACATCAAATTTGTGTGTATAATCCTGTTGTTCATAAATACATTAACTTATAAATGGAAGACTGATACATTAATTAAGTGGATTCTTAAACTGCAATTATTGTACAACTACTGTTTGAACTTTGAATTTTGTGCAGGTAATTCTTGAACTCCAACATCTACAATAATTTTGTGCTTTGATTCATGGAAACATTCTTTCTCTCATCAAAATTGCTTATTCTTAATTTATAACATATGCACTTTTTCTTTAAGAAATTCTTAGTGGCTTAATTTAATTAATAGAAATTACCAAAAATATGTTAAATCAATGCTTATGAAAACTTTAAATTAATAAGGCTAACTAGTGTAGTTTTATTAGTAAAACAGGAGGGAGTGTGACTGTGTGAGTGTGAATTTTATAAACTGTAGTATGTATGAAAAAATGAAACAAGAAGTGTGAGTGTATATATATATATATATATATATATATCTCTCTCTCTCTCTCTCTCTCTCTCTCTCTCTCTCTCTTTATGCTTCTTCTCTAGTTATACTACTTTTTGGGTTATTTTTGTTATATTTTGGCCTATTTAAATCTGGAGGGATTTAAGGTTCTCTTTGGATAAGATTACTACTTTGTTGAGTTTGATTCATATTAACTTCATTATAATTATCATCTATTATAAATCTTCCATATTCTCTCATAATTTCTTCTAATTCTTTCCTTTTCCCATTTCCTTTTCTATTTCGTCTTGTTCAAATTCTTCTATTATATTCATCATATTGATTTCTTTTATTGCTAAGGATTTTTGTTCCTTTCTTTTTGGTATCATTCGTTATATAAATCTTGGTATTTCAAATCCTATTTGACATGCATATTCCATTGTTCTATAATATTATTTAGTTAATTCGTCTTTTTAATCTTTTATTGCTCCTTTTCCTTTTTTGATTGATCTATTTCTCCGACTACTTCATCATAAATTATCCATATATTTTTATCTAATATTTCTTGGCCTTTCTCTGTAATATATCTACGATTATCCTAGTTTCTTGCATATTCTCATTTAATTCTTGTTCTCAAACTTGGTTTTTTGTTTTTTCTCCAAAGATAACTTCTCTCATGGTTGTCATAGCATTTATCTCATATCCTTGTTCTATTTGTACCACTTTATCTTTTATTCCTAATGTTTTTTTACCAAGCTATTTAATTCTTTTATTTCACTTCTTATAATTTCTAATTCTACTTTTAGTTCATATATTTTTTGTTCTAAAGGTTTTGACAATTCTTTTAATCTTTTTATTGTATTTTCAGGTTTTTCTTTTCCTAATATCTTAAGGTGTTCTTTCTACTGTTCCATCTAAATTATATATTTCTAATAGACTACTTTTCAAACTATACAAGATTCTTTCTTATCTTTAAAGTTCTAAAGTAATGGTTTTCAATGAATTTGTGCTTGATAATTGCTATCTTAAAATGCCTTGGAAAAATGTTGTCCTTTAGATGCTTTGTGTCTAAAATTATTTCCCTTTGGAGTCCTTTGATTCATTGTGTTTGTCCTTGCTTGTCTGCATAATTGTCCTTGCTTGCCTATAAATGAAAAAATTAAATGAAATAGCAGTAAGAAATAGATACCCAATTGCAAAAATAGAATTATTTTTTAACTTAATAAAAGGAAAACATATATTTAGCAAATTTGACTGTAAATAAGGTTTTTTCCAAATAAAACTTGAAGAAGAAAGTAAAAAATACACAACCTTTAGTACATCTGAAGGGTTACACGAATCGAATGTATTACTCATGGGATTTCACAATAGTCCAAATATTTTCCAAGATTATGTAATGAAACTCTTATTACCTATAAAAGATTTTGTAGTAATTTGTATAGATGATATTTCAATATTTTCAAATAATGAAAAAGAACATGAAGAGCATTTAGAAAAATTTATGGAACTAATAAAAGGAAAAAAATTAAATATATCACTAAAGAAAGTAGAATTAAGAAAGAAACGAATGAGATTTATAAGATATTATATCTTTAGGGAAGGAATAGAGTTACAAGAACACATTAGTAAGAAAGTTTTAAATTTTTAAGAAATAACAGCTAGGAAGGAATTAAGATCTTTTTTAGGATTAATAAACCAAGCTAGAGATTATATTCCAAACTTATCAAAATATACTTCAAAAATATCAAAACTAGCAAGTAAAACATCAGAATGGAAATGGTACGATAATTCTAAATATATAATAGAAAAAATAAAACATTTGTGTAAAAATCTCCCAAGACTTAGTATACCAACTAATCAACCAATAAAGTGGATTATCTATACTAATGCTTCATAATATTATTGGGGAGTAGCTCTATATTATGAAAATGAAAATGGAAAAGAGATTATAACAAAATGTGCAAGTGGAAAATTTAATCCAAGTCTGGCAAAATATCACTCAAATTTAAAAGAATTTTTAGCAGTAGTAAAAACTGTAAAAAAATTTTGAACTATTAATAATAAATTCAAAATTCATAATAAGAACAAATAATACCCAAGTAAAACACTGTATTGATAAAGGAATAAAATCGATTAAATTATCTGATAAAATGTTGATCAAATGACAACTCGATTTAGCCTATTATAATTATTGTGTTGACTATATCATAGGGAAAAATAACTTGATTGCTGATTATTTGAACAAAGATGAAGAGACTAATAAAAAATCAAATATTTAGACAAATAGCCCTCTAAGGGAACCAAGTTTGCCAAATATTGAACAAATAGCAGTGCGCCTATCTATGTTGGAAGTCAACGTGGAATTCGCACATTCACAAACAAATAGCTACATCAATAGTATATCTGGAACATTAAAGAATATTATTACTCAACTAAATATATATATATATATATATATATCACAAAAAATGATATAATTTACTCTTGACTATTTTCTTAAATCCTAGACGAAATTAATTAAATTGCTATATACATTGTGTCAAGTATGAAATCACTAATTTAGTTCACTATGTAAAGGAAAGAATAAAAGATGACAAAAGGCACAAACTTGATAAAGCATTATTAATTATACTTGTATAAATAATTAACACTCCATTCTATACTTAATTATTAGTGTTTTAAAAAATTAAATTGGCCCAATTAATTAAATTAGGAATTGATCTAACATACTATCCAAAATCGACTTGAATAATCGAACCATTAGGTAGTCAAAATTAATAAACTGATACAATTGATATTAACCTATATTCGAATATAAAACTTAAAGCCCAACTGAACTATTAAAATAACATGTCATCTTTGGTGTACTTACAATTTTGAATATAACAGTATATCCAATTATAATATAAGGACATAATTGTAATAATATCAACCCAAAAAATTAATAATATTATAATTATATCTTTATATTATATCGGTGTGTATTAGTGCACTCAAAATTGTAAGTACACTAAAGATTTTACTTTAAAAAAATTGCTTTTATCACTCTATTAAGAATTAGGCTATCTTTACAAGTTCTAAACTCATATATTTTTGTCTCCTAATCATATTCCAAGTTTGTTAAACTTAAAAGAGAAAGTTATTCATTTGCTTTCTATACTTTACTCAAAATTTTAAATTAATCTCTACACTTTGTTTTCCTTTAAATTAGTTTGTATTGTTTCAAAAAATTTTCAATCAATCCTTGCCCTTAATTAAACCATTAACACTGTTAGAACCAGTGTTAATGTTGGAATTAGGAAACCAACTCATATGCCAATTATAAAATGCCTAGTCAGTGGGTAGTCGACCTGATCATCGGGCTAAATTTCAAGCTAAAAAAATCCTAAACTCGTTAAAATAGTCATTGAAAAGCAACAATAACTTTTTTTGGTATTGTGCTAATTGGCTATTGGACAGGTGCCTATTGACTATTCCCTTTATTTCTTGGTTCAAATTTTAAAATTGGACCTTGATAGTTGACTAGTGAACAATAACCAAGGCTGAAATAGCTTCTTAAGGAACAAGATAAAAAAAAAAAAAAGTCTTGCTCTCAAAGCTACTTCATCCTATAATGGAGAGGAAGACTAAGATGATTCTCAAGTGATGGAATTGATGAAGAAACTTTTAGTCTATTTGTCAAGAAGCTTGGAAAATTCTTTTCTATCGAGCTTTTATCAATATTTTTTAGGCCAGACTAAGTGGGCTTTATCAAGTTATGATTAAGTCTATTTGCTACTTAGAATTTGAGAAAAATAACATAGCTAATAGTTATTATTACTTGTAAGATTATTTATAGGAATGTTATAAATATAAATAAGTTGTTGTACTAGTATAAATCCTTTAAATAAAGGGTATCAGTTTTTATTTATTTACCAAGATGTCACATTACACTAAGTTTTTCTTCATATAATAAGCTTTTTTCTATTAACAAATATTGATAAATCATTTATGAGGGACCAATTGTATACATTACTCCTAAAGCTACTATACTTTTAGCCACACCAAATAAAGATGTTGAAGTATTGAAGTATATAGACATGCATATATATATATATGATACTTAGTGTTCTTGTTTTTTCATTATCTAACCCAACTCATCTTGCTTGATTTTGTGAAGTCGAATTAGGTTCACTGGGTTTGATAGGTCCATGTCTAGCCTTACTTGCTCTTTCATTAAAGTCGTCTATACATGTTTCCCAACTTTCATGTCATGGACCAAATATGATAAGACTATAACTAGCATGAACATATTATGATATTACTAGATTTTCAAGATTCTAGTACATAGAAAAATATGGTTGAAAAGAAAAGTTAGGGAGTATTCACTTTATACTAACTTGTAACTTTAGCTATGAAGAGTCTGAGTCAATTAATATATGAACTTTAATTACATATGATCATCTATATATATTGGCTTGTGCATGAATTTGATTTTGCTAGTATTAGTTCATTGCTTGTGCATTTTCTTTATTTTAACAGAATGTGGGTGTTAGTCTTACTTTTTTTTTTTTCCTGCACAATGCCATGTTATTTGTCTGTATAAAAAAAAATGAAAATTCATAGGCTTCATTCAAAACCTTTGAGAGAGTTTCATGAAGAACTATAATGGTTAGGTTATAGTTGTAGAGAATTGCAAAAACAAGGGGATTCACAATAATGGTCCGTAGGAGAAACATAACTCTTAAGTTAAAGCAAAAACACATACTATCAAGTGACTAGCAAGATTCAACTCGGCACAAGGCCAGTCAACTAGAAACTTTCCAGAGTTCCCAAGATCAAACAATTTAACTTATAAGATTTAGAAACAAAGCCCTTGAGTGCTTAAAGAAATATTCTATCGGTTCAATATTGCTTACAAAAGGTTCCTAAAGAAAAGAATTCAAAGAAAAGAATTCTAAAACCTATTGCTTACAATGAAGAATTTCTATGAAAAGTTTGTAATCATCAGAATCCTCCTATCCTCAAAAAATGGGTAAAACAATCTCCCTTTTTTTTTTTTCTTATGATGACAAACTTGGAACACTTAAGCATTTTAGGAGGAAAGTTTTTCAAGCACGAATATCTCTATCTTAAGTTAGATAGCATATATTCATTGTAAATTTCTACTTAAGATGACAAGCATGAGATTTCGTAGCATAATCAAGCAAGCCAAAAAGGAATAATTCAACAATTAGGCTTAGATATAAATTAAGTTATACATTTGATAATATATTCTCAATTATAACTTGCATAAATCCAATCACATAGATACAAAAAGAATGATAAGTTATGATGAGACCTACCCTATACTAAACTGACATCATTATATGATTTACTTAATTAATAAAGGAATATGTGCTATAACATTCACATATCTTGTTTCCCTTAGAGATTTTTGTTGATGTCAAATAGAGGGAGAAAGATGAAGAAAAATACGTGCTTGTGCTTATTACATGTCATACAATATCATTAAACATATTTTTCTTAAGTGATTTGTCATCATAAAAAAGGGGGAGATTGTTGGGCTTAAGGTTTTATGTTATAAGTTCTGATGAAGACAAATATATGACATATGAGTTACAAATGTAGTATCAACATGTGCTTAATTGATTAACCATTTGTCCCTTATCTATGAGATGAGCTTTCTCATATTGTATCCATAGGCTTTAATTATATATATATATAATCTAAATTGGATACATAATTATGACGATCGCATATGCATGTTATGGATATTGTGTATCACACTAATTGCTATTAAAATATGTATATTATTAAATATGAATGGGACTAATTATAATTAGTTTGTAAAGTCAAATATCTTTTATGTTGAATGGCCTAAAGAAAGAAAAGTAAGCATTGAAGTGAAGAAAATGAAATATTAATACCATGCTCCACGTAAGCCAGAAATACTCTAAATATTGATAAGTTTAAATATTAGAAAATTTAGAAGCTTGGCTACATCAATATAACCAATAAATTCAATAGGTATAATTATCATAGGCTAAGAGTTATTTTGTGAAATTTAATTATTTAGATTTGCATTTGTTGGCTCATGACATTTTGGTTCTCAGAATATTAGTTTGAAGTCAAAAGAAATGAGATATAGAATTTTACTTAAAATCTTATTTTGACCTTTGATAACTATTTTGCTTATATCTCATAGACCATATGAGATTTTGTTATGAAACTTATTTCGTTAGAAAATAGACTCGATGAGCAATCCAATGATAGGTCATTCACTTAAGACGAAATTCAAATAAAAAGGTTATGACCATCTAAAGTTGAGTAATAAGATATGAATTTTGTGTAAAACTATTTTCTTAACTTTGGTCAATATTTTGATATATGACCCAAAATATATTGAATTTTGATGTGAAACTTACATCATTGAAAAATTAACAAAAACAACTATCTAAAGATAGGTCATTCACTCAAAACAGAGTTAAAATAAGATAGTTATGACTATTTAAAGTTGAGTATGTATTGCTGGAAGTGACCAATCGACTACCCTCCATTGCAAGTCAACTAGTGGACCACATATTCGAACTAACAATCATATTTTGGTAAGACAACTGGGGGACCGTGGAAGTCAACTAGCAACATCAAAGACAACTATTTAAAATTAAAATGGCTCTTTTGTGTTTCTAATCGCTATTTTTCATATAGCTTATATACTTGACCTTCCAAACATATTTTTATAAAAAACCAAGTGCTAGAATGTGAACTTCAACTCATTTTAATATCTTTGAGTGAGAAACAAACATTATTGAGCCAAAAAATTACTTAATCTCTATTATTTGAGTTCTTTGAGTTTTATTTTGTATATCTACTCTTTGAAAAAGCTTCTTCGCACAATATTGATGGGTAAAGTATAATTTTTTAAAAAAGAAATGAAAATCTTTAGTTTGACCAACTGGCTTAATAATTTATATACCTTATAAAAGAAATTACCAAACCAGCAGACTTGCATAATTATACCAAATATTCTGTCTTGGATCCCAAGCAATCCTTTGGTTACACATACATGATTAGAGAATGAGCTCGATGCACGTAAAGAGAAATGATGCTATACTTATCCACTTTACTCATTCAAAAACTGCGCGCAATCCTAAATACTTACAGATTAGAAAAATACGAGCTAGTTTCAAACTAATACTTCACGACCAGTTCTCACTTCTAGACTGTTCAACTTGAGAAAAAACTTTTACTGTACTGTACAATTTATCATATATGGAAAGAATGAAATGGCCTTCTTTTTTTTTTTTTCTCTATATCACACATCTTTTACAATGTTTGATGAACAAAAGAACATAAGAGCCTTCCAATGTAGATCATGGAGGATACATATTTATATTTTATTTCTTAGAAATTGTGGCTTTAATTAGTGTCTATATATATATATATATATATATATATATATATATATATATATATATATATTATTGATTTTTCTTAAACTTCATAAATCAGTTAACTCTCCTGCAATTTTTACGAATTTCACCTTGTTTCCCAGTGAGGGGCTTTATGTTTCCCATCTTAATCATAGAACTGGAGAAATCCTTATAGAAAGCTGCTGTATCATGGCTGTATTTTTTAACCAGTTCATCAGTAGAACCACCATTGAAGAGCTCTTGATCGGAGTGAAGAAGGCCTTTCTTCTGAAGCAAGCTGGAGAAGTAAGCAACGTCAAAGCGAGCAGCTGTGGGGTCAAGGGGAGCAAGTTTAGCGTCCCCTCCGTTTGTAGGGCACACCTTCCTAAGGGATTTTGCGAAGGAGGGGTCAATGTTAGAGTCGTCGTAGATGTGATCCCTAAAGGAAACACAGCGTGAGAACCCAATGGTGTGGCCGCCAGACAAAACGACAAGGTCTTTCTCGTTTAAGCCTTGGTTCTTAAAGTTTTCGATGAGTTGAGGAAGGTCCAACGTTGGTGCTGGGATGTCCGCGTTTGCTCTGGTTCGGCTTGCCGTTTTGGAGTCTCTTCTTCCAAGTCTCACTTTCCATGTCGGTCCCCCTAACTGCAAATTGGGTTCATAGGGTTTGTGGGATAAGAATTAGGAATAATTACACTCAAAGAATTATAAGTTTAAGACAATTATTGTGATGAATCTTAAATTTTAAAATTATTTTGAAGAATCATGTAAGGATTAAAATCTTTTAACTCTAAAAAATCCTATATTCTAACACATTTTGTTATGTGTTTTCAGAGTCTTTCATATTTTTTTTTTGAAAAAAACAATTGGTTCTTATATAATTTAAAATAGTATTTGATTTTAGAGTGGGATCCTTCAAAGTTCATAAAAGAAAAAGAAAAACAAATTAGTCCTTAGTCCATGTTCATGAGTTTGTCTTACGAATTAGTCCAACCGATGATCTTGTAGCTGCAGGTGCAGGTACTTTTTATCAATATTTGTTTCAAATGTCAATAAGAAGATAGAAAAAATCCTCATGTGCTAAAATTCTAACTATGATGATTTGGTTTTTTTTTTTTTTTTGGTGCCTTATTATATATGAATTCAAGTATAGTTTCAACTTTCAAATATATGCTACAGCTATTATGAATTATGATCTCATTATGTATCTTTTTACTGTAAATCGATGTATATATATACATACATACCTCAACTACAGAGTCCCGAGCTGCAACAGCCAGAATGTCTGCGCAAGAAACAACAGGCCCACCACATGCCTTGTCCACCTCCCTCTTGATCGCATCGATCACTTCAAATCCTCTTGCTGAGTTGTTTGCATTTGGAAATGCATTCTTCTCGCTGTCAATCGTTGGCGAAGGATCCAGAAGAATCGATCCATCACAACCCTAATCAAATCACCCGCCCAAACATTAATTAAACCAATAAATACACATATATACATAGCAAGATTCAAAATTCGAACCTACCAACCAAACAAAGTTGAACTTGCTAAAATATTAAACAAAGTACATACACAATAATAGGACAAAGCTTAGGTAGATATTTTTTTCTTAATTTCCAGGTTTATTCTCGGGTTTTTAAGTAAAAAACATGTTCTAATTTTGTGGGACCGAGAAAAACATTAAAGTGTAGGGAAGTACATACATTAACGAAACAGTCATGGAAGTGCAAGCGAAGCAATGAAGCAGCCATGCGACGCTCTTTGTAAACAGCAGCCTGAACGACTCGTTTTATGGTTTTCAAAGCCTCTGGGCACGATTTTTCATAGAATTTTGGAGACAGTGAAGAAGATGACGATAAAGCTGTGTTTGCAACACCTGAGAACACCAAGGCACAGAGAACAACGTAGAGATACACATGAGAGGCCATTTCTATATATGTACTTCAGAAATCACTCTCACTCACTGCCGAATATATCACTAGATGTATATATGTTAAGAATGAGCATTAGTGAGAGCAATATTAGGTTATATATATAGTGCATGCAGAAGGAGAGGAAAAGAAAGAAAGAAAGAAAAATGCTTCACTACAAAATGCCTGCCTATCGTGTCGGCTGGACTAGGTCCACAAGACCATTTCTGGGCTTAGGAATGCTAAAGGACTAAAGGTTACTTATGCAAGCAATCAGAAAAGTAATAACTCAATCGTTGAATTCTTTGTTTTTCATTGATTGATTCAGTCTATTTTAGATTTAGAGTTTCACTCGTTTATCTTGGTCAGACACAATAAATGAACGATGAGGAGAACAATTCATGTACAGGGAAATATAATTCTTCTTTCCACTAAATGATTCTGGCCAAAAGATTAAAAAAACCAAAGGGTGTGTGATTGGAATACGGAGATGTATAAATTTGATTTTGAATTAATGTAAACTTGATTTTATTCAAAAATTAGTTTGCATATAATTATTTATGTTTAGAAAATTTTATTTAATGTTTTTACCATTACTGCAATATATTTTACATAAACATGATTTTGCTTAACTTTTATATAAAATAAAAATTTGAAAGACAAAAATAATATTTGAAAAATTTTAATATTAATTGAAACGAAATTATTTGAAAATTAACCTCTAATTTAGAATGCAAACGAATTTTTAATCTTTTAAACATCCTAAACCAAACACATGGAAAGCAAAATTCTACTACAGTTTTTTAAATAAGTATTTTAAAAAAGTTACATAACATTTTTTTATGTAAAATGCTTTTCAACATGACGTTTCATTAATTTTTTTTTTGTACATTAAATAAATATTATTGAAGCGAATGAAACCAAAATATATATCTTCCGTACTGGTCGGCAATACGAATCACAAAGTTAAAAGTTTCAATGATTCTTACATAACTGACAGAGTAGGTTCCACTATACTTAATAAATTGTCTAAACGACATTGCTTCTATATGACTTTTATTAATAAATCAATGTATGCAAATAATAGGCATCCATCGGTAAGTTATCAGAATTAAGATTAATGATGCACTAAAGTAAAAACGTAAAGCAAGTTGCCAGCTGGTTTTACTTTATCTTATTCGTTTGTTTTATACTTTTTCAACTTTTGTATATGTAGAAACTTGAGACATTGTCAATGAGAAGAAAAATATCGGCTTATGTCGACCATCTTATTTGATATTACTATGATTTAACAATATTAATTAATTAATAAATAAACTAACTACTCTCTCAATTAAATAATTAGTTGTCTCCATATACCATCTAAAAGTCATCGCAGTCTAGAATAGTCAATTGTAAAGTTATAACAATTTTTATTCAGTGTGAAAGATGAAGCCGTGCTCTTCTTTTTTCTTTTCCTTTCATTAGTTACAGTGAAATTGGCTTTGGGAAAATTTTTGTTTAGTACCAATAAATGTAATTAATTACTTAAAAATATTTTAAAATTTGAAATTACCCTAAAGGATCTAATTTTTTAATGAACAATATTATATTCAAACTTTACGTTTTACATTACTTACAAATTACATTTATCCCAATCAAAGTTGTCAATTCGGCGAGTTTGTGTTTTTAGGAGTAGAAATCGAGTCGACTCGGTGTTTAACTCGGATGCCACACGAACTCGGCCAAACTCGGTGTCAACTCGCTCCAACTCGGCTGCAGCTCTCCTGTTTTGCGTCAAAAAATGGCTTTCCCAGAACTCGAACACGGGCACGCCTGCTAGCATTGGAGCACAACCAGCCACTACTCCAACATCATCTTTACATATATATATATGTGCACTATTTTATATATATTGGCTCTTCATCATAGTTTCAAAAAACATCATCATCACTTGAACTCAGAAGCTTCCGATGACAACATATTGTACCACTAATCCAACCCCATCTTTATGAATATGTTTGCAAAGTTTTATATTTATATACATATATATATATTCTCTTCATCTTTTTATCATTTCAAGAAGAATAGAATTTAAACAACTTGAACATGCGCACAAAAAAAAGTGTCTATTTACACATATATATCATCATATAATTTGTTGTACCTATTTTTAGAATTTTATTTTAAATTTATTTAAAAGGATATCTATTTTTTGTTTTAATCTAAATTATTTAAATATTATTATATTAATTTTTTTCTTTTTTAAATATTTATAATATGATATTTTACCCAAAAATAATATGAAATTAATATATTGTTAATTTATTTGTTTTAACAAAATAGTCTTTAATAGTTATATTTATATTTGTATAAATAATTTTAATTCAAATTTCAAATTATTAGTATTTGTTTATTAATATCTATCATACTTTAATTTTAATATATAATATTAACAAAATATTTATGTTTAGTTATCACTATTTTAACTATAGTTATACTAATAGACCATTGATCATTACTTTCACAAATTCAAAAACTAGTTTGAATTTTAAAATATTAATTTTAATGATATAATTATATATTTCAATCGTTAATTATTATTATAGGTAAACTCTTACGATTCTACGTTACGAGTTTACGATACGAGTTCACCTCCAAAAAACGAGTCTGTCTAAAATCGCGATTTTGACAACATTGATCCCAATTACTAAAGATATATTATAATATGTTAAATTCTTTCTTACAAGATGATATTTGTTCAAGAGAAGAAAAAAATAAATAGCTTCTAACTGTTTACATTCTATTAAAGAATAAACAAATTGTAAGAAATAAGAAATAGATTACAAACTTTAAAAAACTGTTTATTTATTTATTTGAATAGACCATCCTATGAAAAATAATCTAAAATATTAACATATCATTGTGTATTATCATACTTTTTTAAAAATATAATTTTTTTATGAAAATGAAATTAAAAAACTATGTAGTGAATTTTGAACCATTCCAATAGTCCTAACTAGAATTACTAAAGGATCTCACGCTGCTGCGACGACAATCCGAATTCGTCATTAGCCCATATTAAAAACAGTATTCCTCAATTATATTTATGCCTCGCTCTATGTTTGCATATTTATGAGAAAATTCAATACTTTGATTCAAGAGAACTTTTTTTGTATTGACAAATAGTCGGTGTGAAATTTATTCCTTATCCACATTTTCTCTTAAAAAATTCTTAGTAGCTTAATTTAATGCAATACAAATTACAAAAAAAAAATATTAATGCATATGAAAACTTGAAATTTAAGAGATTAGTGTAGTATTTTGTTTTAATTAATATGTGAGCGTAAGTTTTAGCATGTAAAATGAAACAAGAATTAATAAGCGCGAGTATAAATTTTAATATGTTTGATTCTGGCATGGTACACAGGGTTGGCTGCCGACGTACTTGCACTCATATTATCACACCATGCGACTGGTGGCTGAGAAACAGAATACCCCACCTCCTGCAGCAGCGACTTCATCCAAGCTAGCTCAGGTGCAAGTTCTGCTAAGGCCCAATACTCGGATTCAGTACTGGGTTGCAAGACAACCTTTTGCTTCCTAGAAGCCCATGAAACGAGTCACCTAAGAATACACAATCTGGTTGCAAAAGATTTTCAGTTGTATCTAAATTTGATTATTGGATTGAACTTTTAAAAATTAAATTTGAATTTGAGCTTAAAAAAATGTCCAAGCCCATAATTTAATCAATCTTTTTTATTTGGACTTTTATCCATATTTTTCAGGCCGAGTCTACTGAATCAATTGAACTTTTTAAAGAATGATCAAATTAATTTGTTACTTAAGACGTGAGATAAATAACATAAATAATTATTATTATTACACGTAAGATTATATATAGATATGTTGAAAATATAAATGAGTTGTTGTATTAATATAAATATTTCGAATAAGAGGTATTAATTTATATTTTTTATTAAAATATCACGTTACATTAAATTTTTTTTTAAATAATAATTTTTTTACTTATTAAAAAAATATTCATTCGTATTTTTAGATTCAGGCCAACATTTAGAAAAGCCTAAGCCCGACCTGTTTTACAAATCAAATGTTTTTAATAGGTCATTTTTTTAGCTTTATTTTTTTTCGAGTCAGACTTATTGAGTCGGACAAATTTTTTAAGTTATGATTAGGTTTATTGAGCATGTTGCTCAATCGGCATAAGAAAAGCCAACCAATTCTTAATTTTGTGCTAGTTTAATGTGTAAGCCATGGTGGAGAGTGCCTTTAAGATATCGCAACACACTCTTAACAGCTTGCCAATGTATTGTGGTAGGTGAGCTCAAGAATTGACTTAACTTGTTGATAGCATATGAAATATCTTGTCCGAAATTTGTCGAGTACTGGAGCTCTCCAATCAAGTACGAAATTGAATTGGTTCTGTTAAAGGATCTCCATGACCCAGTGAAAGTGTTTCGCCATGCCACCATTGGAGTTGGACACGGAGCAACATCAACAATGCCATATCTTTTAAGTAAATCCAGTATGTACTTGCTTTGGTTCAAGTGAACTCCTGCTTCATTCTTCAACACTTTAATGCCAAAAAATAATGCAATGGACCGAGATCGTCTTTGAGAGAAAACACTGAATGAAGCTTCGGAGTGAACATTTTGATGCCTCTTTTGAGTACTGGAGTATCTTTATAAGTTTTGAGCCCGTACAGTGCACCCATTAATCATGTTCCAAGTTGTTAAACTTAAAATTTTGTCTCTTCTTTGTTTTAAAAATAAATTGATAAAGCATGATTACGAAACACGAATGGGAAAGAAAAATCAAGTTTTCATTTTTGGCATTTCCCAAGAGAAAACAAGGTATATGTGGACTATGGCTTTACTTTTATGTTCATTATGAATTTTTATTAATTTTCTATTCTAAAGACATAAGCTTAAAGAAGTTCGAACATATATAAAATTTTTATATAACATATATTATATGTCAAAATTAATTCATTATGGTTTATACTTCGAAGACATAGTTGAACTGGTTAAAATTATTGACCCGTAACTGCAAATTTATTATTTCATTGAATATGGGCTAGATAGGGTTTGTGGACAAAAATGAATATTTTTGGCAGAGGGAAAAATTACTTACGAAGAAGAAAAGTTGTTCATGATTTAAAAATGAAAAGGAACCCAAAAGCTTTTCTAATAATATTGTAATTTTGTCTTCCCAATTCCAGCAACTGATTTTGTTGGTAGCAATTATTTATTAATTAATATTTGTTTCAACTGGCAATAAAAATTTAACAATTCCTCAAGTGCCGAAATTCTAATTGTGATTATTTGGTATTTTTATGCTTAAATTTTCACAAGTTTTTAATATAACCATGGATGTCAAAATTGTGAGTTTATTATTTGAGTTTACAAATTTACTATTTATTGTTGAGAAAAATGAGTCAATTCAATGTAAATTTAGACCTATGACAAATTCAAATAGACTCAAGAGTTAATTTATTGAGTCTACCGAATTTACAATTTTATCTACTTACAAAAAGTCAGCTAACTTCTAATCAGCAACATAATGATTCAAAATTAGTACCAAAAGAAATATAAACAAGCTTCTTTTTCAAGAAGCCATTATAATTTACTTTATTACAAATATAAATATATATAAAAATAATAAAATTACATTAAATACATACTTATGTATGACTATATTAAAATGTTTATATTGAATACTATATATTATAAATTATAAATAACTTTTGTTTGACTTAATATAATTTAAATTACATTTGAATAATTTTTTATTATATATATTATTTTAACTATAAAATTATATATATATATATATATATATTAATAGCATTTATTGATTTGACATTATTAATTAATTCAAAAATAAACTAATCACCCTTCTTAATTAAATTATAATTAGTTGTAATTTCCACCACGAGTTTTGTTTGCATCCTTTAAAAAAGATACGATGAAAGGGTTTTTTTTTTTTCCTAGAAGAATTATAAACTAACTAAATGACACTATAGAAAAAGGGGTAAAACCATGGTTTTTTAATAGTTTAAACACGGTTATAACCATGATCAAGGCCCTTACCCACAATTGTTGGAACCATGGTAGAATCATGTGTGGTGAAGGCTTTTACCACGGTTCCTAACAATTGTGGGTAAAATCATGGTTTGGACATGTCCTAACCACACTTTAAACTAATTGTGGTTAAAGTCTGTCTTAACCACATTTAACCATGATTTTTTTAATTGTAGTTTGGACAGTACTAGAATGCGGAGAATGAGTAGTAGCATTTTATGAAAATATGTGTCAATTGTTGTGATCACTTGGTACTGCTAAATATAATGTTTTAGCATCAAAATTATGGAAGAAAGGGATAACTATAAAAATGGCTAGTGTAGGAAAAGAAGCACATTTATTAGAATTGTCAGCAAAAATTGTAATATTACAAATAAGAGACTATGAATTAAAAATACCAGTAATATTTCAATATAATGAAGTCACACCTGATATAATATAAATGATTTTATAATATTTTCGAACAATGAAAAAGAACATGAAGAACATTTTAAAAAAATTATGAAACTAGTAGAAGAAAAAAGATTAAATATATCACCAAAGAAAGTAGAATTAAGAAAGAAATAAATAGGATTTTTAAGATATTATATCTCTTAAGAAGGAATAAAGTTGCAAGAACACATTAGTAAGAAAGTTTTAGATTTCCAAGAAATAACAACTAGGAAGGAATTAAGATCCTTTTTAGGATTAGTAAACCAAGCTAGAGATTATATTCCAAACTTATCAAAATATACTTCAAAAATATCAAAACTAGCAGGTGAAACAATGGAATGGAAATGGGAAGATAACTCTAAATATGTAATAGAAAAAATAAAACATTTTTGTATAAACTTACCAAAACTTAGTATACCAACCAATCAACCAATAAAGTGGATTATATATACTGATGCTTTAGAATATTATTGGGGAGCAACCCTATACTATGAAAATGAAAATGAAAAAGAAATAATAACAAAATATGCAAGTGAAAAATTTAATCCAAGTTAGACAAAATATCACCTGAATTGAAAAGAATTTTTGGCAGTAGTTAAAGCTATAGAAAAATTCGAACTATTAATAGTAAATTCAAAATTTATAATAAGAATAGATAATACCCAAATAAAACACTGGATTGACAAAGGAATAAGAACTAATAAATTATCTGATAAAATGTAATTAAATGGCAATATGATTTAGCTTATTATGATTATTGTGTTGAATATATTAAAGGAAAAAATAACTTGATTGCTGATTACTTGAGCAGAGATGGAGCTGACTAATGAAAATTCAAATATCCAGATAAAAAGCCCTCCAAGGGAACTAAGTTTGCCAACTATTGAACAAATAGCAGTGGGCCTATCCATGTTGGAAGTCAACATGGTATTAGCATGGTCACAAACAAATAGCTACATAAATAGCATTTATGGAACACTAAAAAGTATTATTACTCAACTAAACCAATTAGAAGAAGAAGTTAGACAATTAAAAGCTAATTCATCTAACTAGATTGGCTTTTCTAGCTAAAGCTTAATAATTTCTAGCACTACTAGCCAAAATCCAATAACCCAAAAAAGCCCTAGTCCAAATCTCCCAATATTAGAACTAAAAGATTCTTTTTTAGAGAGAACCAAAAAAGGAAAGTGGTTGAAAGATCTAAATCTTTAACTAGCCAAAAAAGAAACCCATTAAGCATAAGCCCACTTACTCCATCAAAAGATACCAGTATTCAAATCAGGCCAGCTAAAAATCAAGTCAAAAACTAAAAGAACATTTTGATTATTTCAGACTTTTAATCCACAACTTAACCATTTGTGCCTATCGACCACTAAGACCATTAAGTTCATATCTCACTATGCCATAAATAATGTCGTCATATTCCTGGGAATAGATCTCGAATTTGTCAAAACATTATTTAGTTATGGATTAATCCAATCCATTTATCCATCAGCCGACATGAGAGAAATATCATTATTACCAAGATCTTTAGTAGAAACTTTTAAACATTATTTCAGAATTGCAACCTAGTACCAGGTATACATACGGTGTTACTCCATAGTTGTCAAATTCACTACCAGTAAATTCTATCCTCTCATTAATCTTATTAAATTTGGAACTACCAAACAACCATTTAAATTTGAAGAAAAAGAAAAGGATAACATTCTAGAAGACCAATTATTTAACACTATCTCTAGATTACGAGCACAAGAGATGAATATCATTATGATAGAGTTGACAAGAACTTTAATAAAAGATGAAGCCCATTAGATTTATTTCACTAGCCCAACCACATGTATCTATTCAACAGGGAAAAATAGTTGACAATATTGACAGTTCAAGAATTGGTATGACAAAGTCAAGACAAACAATATGGAGCACTCAAAACACACTGAAACAAAAATTTGAAAAAAATTATAAGAATTTTATGATCATCAATGTAAGTTTTGCCAAAAGCAAGAAGACGACAACTATATAGAACTTGACACCTTTGTTAATTTAAGTGTTTAAAAAAAATAGAGAAAAAGAAGAAAAGTAAAAGAAGACCAGAAAAAGAAGAAAGGACGAAAAAGAAAAAAGACAATCACGGGCAAAGAAAAGAAAGAGAAGAGACAAGATAGACAAGCAAGGACAATCAAAACTCCAAAGGACAATCATTTTAGACATAAAGCATCAAAGGACAACAATTATCAAGCATGGATTTATTGAAGACCATTACTTTAGAAATTTAGAAATAAGAAAGAATCTTGTATAGTTACAAGAAGTAGTTTATTTAAGAGTTTTGTAATTCACTAAGAAGGACACGAAGCATTCGAGTATTCAAGCTATCTCTTGAGCCTAACATACTCTGCCTTTAAGCCTTCATTTTTTTCTTTCTGTAACCTCTCATCTTATAAACATCATTCCATATCAATAAAGAATTATGTTTTCAACATCCAAGTTTTATTGGTTCTACAAGATCCATCAAATATTGAAGATTAAGCACGGAACACTAAGGTATGGCTAACTAAATCCTTTAGGGGAAACTAAGGTGAGTTTATTTTCTGAATTATAGTAATGATTTGATCTTATTGTTTGAATACCGACATGATATCAGTTTCTTTAATATTTACATGAATTATGGATTAAGTACACCTCCAGTAGGAAACTAAGTGAGTTTATTTTCAAAATTATAGCGAGGAAGGTTGTGCTAGATTATGATTGAAGGGGGAAGGTCTGTGCATTGAGCATTGTAAAAGATCTCTGTATGAAAGAAGACAAAGTTTCTTTTATCACCTGATCTTAATCTGATCAAAATTGCTCCATAATTTTTATAAATATTTTAGAATTGATATTCAATTTCAATATATAAGCTGGAAATTCTTAAGCTGCGAGGTTAAGTGTTCTAAGAAGTTTTAAGACTTGTGCTTTAGTGAAAATAATGCCACATGCTGGGTTGTTCAGAGAATGGTATCAGAGCATGGTTTGTTATAATGGAAGGAAATAAATAGACTTTAGTTTCCCTTATTTTATTAAGTTGAATTGTTGTTAAATTTTCGTTTGTTTTAACTTTGGAAAAATTTAGTTTTGTAGTCATGTATGCATTAAATAGAGTAAAACCTCATATTTATTGTATAGAAGAAAATAAGACACCAAAACATTCATATATGCCTAACCAGAATAGTCAAACAGTAATATTTTCTACTCCATTTGTTTTAGATGGATATGGAGATGAAAGTATAAATCAGAATAATTAGACAAATATGTTTTTGATGAAGCATTTAGGATGCTACATAGAACCTAAATTAGAGGAAGAATTAGAAATATATGATTTAGATAGAACTATAAAGAGAACACCTAAAGATATTAGAAAAATACTAGAGAAAGAAAAACTTGAAAAATATAATAAAAAGATTAAGAGAATTGTCAAAACCTTTAGAATAGAAAGTGTATGAACTAAAATTAGAACTAGAAGTTATAAGAAATGAAATAAAAGAATTGAGTAACTTAGTAAAAAGGACACTGGGAATCAAAGATAAAGTGGTATATAGAACAAGGATATGAAATAAATACTATGATAGCTATGAGAGAAGCTATATTTGGAGAAAAAATAGAAAGTCAAATTAAAGAACAAGAATTTGATGAGAATATCAAAGAAACTAGGATAATTGTAGATAAATTACAAAAAGGCCAAGAAATATTAAACAAAAATATATGGGCAATCTATGATGAATTAGTAGGAAGAAATAGATAAGCTAAAAAAGGTAAGGAAAAGATAAAAGATGAAAGAGATGAATTAACTAAAGAGGATTATAGAACAATGGAATATGTGTGTCAAATAGGATTAGAAATACTAGGATTTATAGAACAAATGATACCACAAAGAAAAGAATAAAAATCCTTAGTAATAAAATAAGTAAATATGATGAATATAATAGAAGATTTAGAACAAGATAAAATAGAAAGAAAAATGGGAAAAGGAGAACAAGAATTAGAAGAAACTATGAAAGAATATGGAAAGTTTATAATTGATGATAATTATAATAAAGTTAATATGAATCAAACCCAACAAAGTAGTAATCATACACAAAGAGAACCTCAAACCCCTACAGATTTAAATCAACTAGAACATAATCAAAATAACCCAGAAAGTAGTATAACTGGAGAAGAAGAAGCAGAAAGAGACATATTAAGACATAGAGAACCATATAAGAACCAAGAAATGGGATTTATATTTGAATCTACTTATGCACCTTCAAGTAACAAAAATACACCAACTAGATTAGAACAACATGAAACTAGAGCAATACCTAATGCAGCAATATGACTAGATTTAGACTGCCCAAAGGATGAAGAAAAAATGTTAGAAGAATAGGTGAAAGCTCAGTTTATAGCATCAACAAATAGAGGAGTAGATACACAATCAACAAGCTTAATAGTAGAATCAAGTTTTATAGGTAAAATACAATAATAGTGGGAGAGCAATCAAGATGAATTTAGGGCAAATCTCATAACAGTAAATAATTATAACAATAGAAAAGAATTTTATGCTATATTAGTAAGACAGTATGAGCAATTGTTAAGAAATGAATTTTTAGGAAGAAGTGTAGGAGCCATTGAGACTACAAAGACAGAAAGAGCAATACAAAAGTTACATTAGATAGAAATATGTACATTAGATCCAGATAATTTTGAAAATTATACTTGTGAATATAGTAAATATTATTATGAAGCAAGATTATCAACCATAATGAAAAGAAAGTCTATATATATATATATATCTAGAAAAATGAAATAATTTACTCTTGACTATTTTCTTAAATCGTAGATGAAATTAATTAAATTGCTATATATGTTGTGTCAAGTATGAAATTACTAATTCAATTCACTATGTAGAGGAAAGATTAAATGATGACAAAAGGCACAATCTTGATAAAGCATATTAATCATACTTGTACCAATAATTAACGCTCCATTCTATACTTAATTATTAGTGTTTTAAAAATTAAATTGGCCCAATCAATTAAATTTGGAATTGATCTAGCATACTATCCAAAAATGACTTGAATAATCGAACCATTTTTAAGTAGTCAAAATTAATAAACTGATACAATTGATATTAACCTATAATTGAATAGAAAACTTAAAGCCTAACTTAACTATTAAAAAAGGTGTCATCTTTACTGCATTTACAATTTTGAATGTACCAGTGTATCCAGTTATAATATGGGGATATAATTGTAATAATATCAACCCAAAAAATAATAATATTATAATTATATCTTTATATTATATCGGTGTGTATTGGTGCACTCAAAATTGTAAGTACATAAAACATTTTACTTTAAAAAAATTACTTTTATGACTATATTAAGAATTGGGCTATCTTTACAAGTTTTGAACTCATATACTTGGGTTTTTTAATGATGTTCCAAGTTTGTTAAATTAGTCTGTATTGTTTCAAAAAATTTTGAATCAATCCTTGCCTTTAGGTAAACCATTAACACTGTTAGAACCAGTGTTGACGTTGGAATTAAGAAACCAACTCATATGCCAATTATAAAATGCCTATTCAGTTTGTAGTAGTCCTAATCATCGGGCCAAATTTCAAGCTAAAAAAATTCCTAAGCTCATTAAAATAGTCATTGAAAAGCAACAACAACTTTTTTTGGTATTGTGCTAGTCGACTATTAGACAGGTGCCTGTTGATTGGTCCCTTTATTTCTTGGTTTAAATTTTAAAATTAGACCTCGACAGTTGACTGGTGAACAAGAACCAAGACTAAAATAGCTTCTTAAGAAACAAGATAAAAAGAAGAAAAGTCTTGTTCTTAAAGCTACTTCATCCTATAATGAAGAGGAAGACTAAGATGACGTCTTAACTGATAGAATTGATGAAGAGACTTTTAAACTCTTTGTTAAGAAGCTTGGAAAATTCTTTTCTATCGAGCTTTTATCTATATTTTTTAGGTCAGGCTAAGCGGGCTTTATCAAGTTATGATCAAGTCTATTTGCTGCTTAGAATTTGAGAAAAATCACATAGCTAATAGTTTTATTACTTGTAAGATTATATATAGGAAAGTTATAAATATACATAAGTTATTGTACTGGTATAAATCCTTTGAATAAGTGGTATTAGTTTTTATTTCTTTACCAAGATGTTACATTACACTAAGTTTTTCTTTATATAATAAGCTTTTTCTATTAAAAAATATTGATAAATTATTTACAATGGACCAATTGTATACATTACTCTTAAATCTACTATACCTTAAGCCACACCAAATAAACATGTTGAAGGATTGAAGTATATAGACATGAATATATATATATATATATATATATGATACTTGGTGTTCTTGTTTTTTCATTGTCTGACCCAACTCATCTTGCTTGATTTTGTCAAGTCAAATCAGGTTCACTGGGTTTGATAGGTCCGTGTCTAGCCTTACTTGCATCATTAAAGTTGTCTGTTCCCTAACTTTCATGTCATGGACCAAATATGATAAGACTTTAACTAGAAAGAACATATTATGATATTACTAGATTTTCAAGATTCTAGTACGTAGAAAAATATGGTTGAAAAGAAAAGTTAGGGAGTATTCACTTTTCACTAACTTGTAACTTTAGCTATGGAGAGTCTAAGTCAATTTATATATGAACTTTAATTACATATGATCATATATATATATATATATATATATGTTGGCTTGTGAATGAATTTGATTTTGCTAGTATTAGTTCGTTGCTTATGCATTTTCTTTAATTCAACATAATGTAGGTGTTATTCTTACTCCTTTTTTTTTTACTTTTTGCACCATGCCATGTTATTTGTCTGTATAAAAAAAAAATGAAAATTCATAGATTTCATCCAAAACCTTTGAGAGAGTTTCATGAAGAACAATAATGGTTGGGTTATAGTTGCAGAGAATTGCAAAAACAAGGGGATTCACAATAATGGTGCATGGGAGAAACGTAGCTCTTAAGTTAAAGCTAAAACACCATACTATCAAGTGACTAGCAAGATTCAACTGGGCACAAGGCCATTCAACTAGAAACCTTCTAGAGTTCCTAAGATCAACCAATTTAACTTGTATGATTCATAAACAAAGAGCATGAGTGCTTAAAGAAATATTCTATCAGTTCAATATTGCTTACAAAAGGTTCCTAAAGAAAAGTATTCAAAGAAAACAAATTCTAGAACCTATTGCTTACGGTGAAGAATTTCTATGAAAAGTTTGTAATCATTAAAATTCTCCTTTCCTTAACAAATGGGTAAAATAATCTCTTGTTTTTTTCTTATGATGACAAACTTGAAACATTTAAGCATTTTAGGAGGAAAGTTTTTCAAGCACAAATATCTCTATCTTAAGTTAGATAGCATATATTCATTGCAAATTTCTACTTAAGATGACAGGCATGAGATTTCATAGCATAATCAAGCAAGCCAAAAAGGAGTAATTCAACAATTAGGCTAAGATGTAAATTGAGTAATACATTTGATAATATATTCTCAATTATAACTTGTATGAATCCAATAGGCTTTAATTATATGTATATAATCTAAATTTGATACATACTTATGACGATCGCATATACATGATATGGATATTATGTGTCATACTAATTGCTATTAAAATATGTATATTATTAAATATGAAGTGGACTAATTATAATTAGTTTGTAAGTCAAATATCTTTTATGTTGAATGGCCTAAAAAAAGAAAAGTAAGCATTGAAGTGAAGAGAATGAAATATCAATACCATGCTCCACGCAAGCCAGAAATACTCTAAATATTGATAAATTTAAATATTAGAAAATTTAGAAGCTTGGCTGCATCAATATAACTAATAAATTAAATAGGTATAATTATCATAGGTTAAGAGTTATTTTGTGAAATTTAATTATTTAGATTTGCATTTGTTGGCTTATGACTTTTTGGTTTTCAAAATGTTAGTTTGGACCCAAGAGATAATGAGATAAAAAATTTTACTTATAATCTTATTTTGACCTTTGATAAGTATTTTGCTTATATCTCATGGACCATATGAGACTTTGTTATGAAACTTATTTCATTAGAAAATAGACTTGATGAACAATCCAATGATATGTCATTCAATTAAGACAGAATTCAAATGAAAAGGTTATGACCATCTAAAGTTGAGTGATAAGATACGAATTTTGCGTTAAACTATTTTCTGAACTTTGGTCACTATTTTGATATATCTCCCAAAATATATTGAATTTTGATATGAAACTTACATCACTAAAAAATTAACCAAAAAAAGCTATCTAAAGATAGATCATTCACTCAAAACGGAGTTAAAATAAAATAGTTATGACTATTTAAAGTTGAGTTTGCATTGCTAGAAGTGACCAATTGACTACCCCTCATTGCAAGTCAACTGGTGGACCTCAAATTCGAACTAACAATCATACTTTGGTTAGACAAATGGGGGACCCATGGAAGTCGACTTGCAACATCAAAGACAACTTTTTAAAATTAAAACAACTCTTATGTGTTTCTAATAGCTATTTTTCATATTGCTTATATACTTGACCTTTCAAACATATTTTTATGAAAAACCAAGAGCTAGAATGTGAACTTCAACTCATTTTAACATTATTGAGAAAGAAACAAACATTATTGAGCCAAAAAAAATTATGTAATCTCTATCATTTGAGTTCTTAGAGTTTCATTTTGTATATCTACTCTTTGAAAGAGCTTCTTCGAACAATATTGATGGGTGAAGTCTAATTGTTTAAAAAAGAAATGAAAATCTTTAGTTTGACCAACTGGCTAACTAATTTATATACCTTATAAAAGAAATGACCAAACCAGCATTCTTGCATAATTATACCAAATATTCTGTTTTGGATCCCAAGCAATCCTTTTGTTACATATACATGATTAGAGAATGAGCTTGACGCACGTAAAGAGAAATGATGATATACTTATCCACTATACTCATTCAAAAACTGCGCGCAATCCTAAATGCTTACTGATTAGCAACATACGAGCTAGTTTCAAACTAATACTTCGCGACCAGTTCTCACTTCTAGACTGTTCAACTTGAGGAAAAACTTTTACTGTACTGTTCAATTTATCATATGTGGAAAGAATGAAATGACTTTTTTTTTTTTTTTTTCTCTCTATATCACACATCTTTTACAATGTTTGATGAACAAAAGAACATAAGAGCACTCCAACGTAGATCATGGAGGATACACATTCATATTTTATTTCTTAGAAATTGTGGATTTAAATAGTGTATAAATAAATATATATATTATTGATTTTTCATAAACTTCATAAATCAGTTAACTCTCCTGCAATTTTTACGAATTTCTCCTTGTTTCCCAGTGAGGGGCTTTATGTTTCCCATCTTAATCATAGAACTGGCGAAATCCTCATAGAAAGCTGCAGTATCGTAGCTGTATTTTTTAACCAGTTCATCAGTAGAACCACCATTGAAGATCTCCTGATCGGAGTGAAGAAGGCCTTTCTTCTGAACCAAATTGGAGAAGTAAGCGACGTCAAAGCGAGCAGCTGTGGGGTCCAGGGGAGCAAGATTAGCGTCCCCTCCATTTGTAGGGCACACCTTCCTAAGGGATTTTGCGAAGGATGGATCGATGTTAGACTCGTCGTAGATGTGATCCCTGAAGGAAACACAGCGTGAGAACCCAATGGTGTGGCCGCCGGACAAAACGACAAGGTCTTTCTCGTTTAAGCCTTGGTTCTTGAAGTTTTCGATGAGTTGAGGAAGGTCCAAAGTTGGTGCTGGGATGTCTGCGTTTGCTCTGGTTCGGCTTGCCGTTTTGGAGTCTCTTCTTCCAAGTCTCACTTTCCATGTCGGTCCCCCCAACTGCAAATTGGGTTCATAGGGTTTGTGGGATAAGAATTAGGAATAATTACACTTAAAGAATGATAAGTTTAAGACAATTATTGTGATGAATCTTAAATTTTAAAATTATTTTGAAGAATCTTGTAAGGATTAAAATCTTTTAACTCTAAAAGATCCTATATTCTAACACATTTTGTTATGTGTTTTCAAAGTGTTTCATTTTTTTTTTTTTGAAAAAAACAATTGGTTCTTATATCATTTAAAATAGTATTTGATTTTAGAGTGGGATCCTTCAAAGTTCGAAAAAGAAAAAAAAGAAAAAAACTAGCCCTTAGTCCAAGTTCATGAGTTTGTCTTACGAATTAGTCCAACCGATGATCTTGTAGCTGTAGGTGCAGGTACTTTTTATCAATATTTGTTTCAAATGTCAATAAGAAGATAGAAAAAATCCTCATGTGCTAAAATTCTAACTATGATGATTAGGTTTTTTTTTGGTGCCTTATTATATATGAATTCAAGTATAGTTTCAACTTTCAAATATATGCTACAGCTATTATGATCTCATTATGTATCATTTTACTGTAAATCGATGTATATATATACATACATACCTCAACTACTGAGTCTCGAGCTGCAACAGCCAGAATGTCTGCGCAAGAAACAACAGGCCCACCACATGCCTTGTCCACCTCCCTCTTGATCGCATCGATCACTTCAAATCCTCTTGCTGAGTTGTTTGCATTTGGAAATGCATTCTTCTCGCTGTCTATGGCTGGCGAAGGATCCAGAAGAATCGATCCATCACAACCCTAATCAAATCACCCGCCCAAACATTAATTAAACGAATAAATACACACATATACATAACATGATTCAAAATTCGAAGCTACCAACCAGACAAAGTTGAACTTGCTAAAATATTAAACAAAGTACATACACAATAATAGGACAAAGCTTAGGTAGATATTTGTTTTCTTAATTTCCATGTTTATTCTCGGGTTTTAAAGTAAAAAACATGTTCTAATTTTGTGGGACCGAGAAAAACATTAAAGTGTAGGGAAGTACATACATTAACGAAGCAGTCATGGAAGTGCAAGCGAAGCAATGAAGCAGCCATGCGACGCTCTTTGTAAACAGCAGCCTGAACGACTCGTTTTATGGTTTTCAAAGCCTCTGGGCACGATTTTTCATAGAATTTTGGAGACAGTGAAGAAGAAGATGACGATAAAGCTGTGTTTGCAACACCTGAGAACACCAAGGCACAGAGAACAACGTAGAGATACACATGAGAGGCCATTTCTATATATGTACTTCAGAAATCACTCTCACTCACTGCCGAATATATCACTAGATGTATATATGTTAAGGATGAGCATTAGTGAGAGCAATATTAGGTTATATATATAATGCATGCAGAAGGAGAGGAAAAAGAAAGAAAGAAAGAAAAATGCTTCACTACAAAATGCCTGCCTATCGTGACGGCTGACTTGGTCCACAAGACCATTTCTGGGCTTAGGAATGCTAAAGGACTAAAGGTTACTTATGCAAGCAATCAGAAAAGTAATAATTCAATCGCTGAATTCTTTGGTTTTCATTGAATGATTCAGTCTATTTTAGAGTTTCACTCGTTTTTTTTTTTAAAATTACAAACAACAAAGGACGAGTTTTCAGGTCAAAAATAAAAAAGAAGCAAAGGTGGTGTTTGGAATAGGGAGATGTCTGAATTTGATTTTGTATCAATGCAATTTTGTAAATTTGATTTTATTTAAAAGTCAGTTAGCATATATTATTTTTGTTTATAAAATTTTATTTAAAAAATAATTTTTTACCATTACTGCAATATATTTAACACACTAATGATTTTTTTATAGAAAAATAAAAATTTGAAAGATAAAAGTAAAACTTTAAAAATATTATAATTTTAATTCAAACAAAATTATTTAAAAAATTAACATCTAATTTAGTGTGCAAATTAATTTTTTAATCCTTCAAACACCCTAAACCAAACACATGAAAAGCCTGATTGTACTAAAGTTTTTCAAATAAGTATTTTAAGAATTGTCATAACATGTTTTTATGTGAAATGCTTTTTCAAATATTGACATATAAATAACATATTATATCTTGAAAAAAACAAAATGACCTTTCATTAATTTTTCTGTACATTAAATAAATATTCTTGAAGCTAATAAAACCATAATAACCAAAATATACATCTTGCGTACTGGTCGGCAGCAATGTGAATCACAAAGTTGAAAGTTTCAATGACTCTTTACAGAATTGACAGAGTAGGTTCCGCTATACTTAATAAATTGTCTAAACGACATTGCGTCTATCTGACTTTCATTAATATATCAACGTATGCAAATAGTATTTATCTATCCGTAAATTATCATAATTAAGATTAATGATGCACTAAAGTAAAAACGTAAAGCAAGTTGCCAGCTTTTCTTTTATACTTTTTCAACTTTTTTTTTGGGCCAACATACTTTTTCAACTTTTATATATGCAGAAACTTGAGACATTGTCATTGAGAAGAAATATATCGGCTTATGTCTTTGTTGAGCTTGATATAAGGACGATTGACCATCTTATTTGATGTTACTATGATTTAGCACTGTTAATTAATAAATAAATAAACCAACTACTCTTCTTAATTAAATAATTAGTTGTCTCCATATGCCATGTAAATGTCATCGCTGTCTAGAATGGTCAACTGTAAATTTATAACATTTTTTATTTTGTGCCGACGATTAAGCCATGTTCATCTCTTTTTTTTCTTCCCCTTAATTACAGTGAAAATCGTCAGCTTATGTCCTTAATAATAGATTTACTATTATATAACTACATCTAAAATAACCACAATGCAACATATAAAGAATTTTTGTTCTCTATTATGTGTAATATAAATGTTTGTATCCTTCAAAGAAGATGTAATGACAGTGAGGTTTTCTATTAGGAAAATTGCCATCTGATTTATAATATTACATTGTACGTTGACCTTTTCGCTTCTTTACGTAATTTAAAACTTGGTCAGGATTAAATTAATGAAATTTCTTTCGCTATTAAATTTAAACACTTATCTCTTCCCATCAGTTTTATATATTTAAGATTTCATTTTTAAAGCGCTCCCCAAAAGAATTAAATTCACATTGATATATCTCTTCGGGCAAGTTGTGGGACAACTTCACAAAATAGTATTAAAATTATTGTGATTTTATGTGTTGGAAATCTTGCACATGCACGCTCTTGCTTTTGGTCAAATTAGCCTTCCAAATATCAAAACAGGAACAGATATATTGAATTTATATATAATTTAATTTCTCAAAATATGTGATTTTTCATCTATATGTATCTTTTATATATCTTCTAGACTACAAATGTAACACTTACAAGTTTTTATTCTTAAAAAGAGAAAAAGAACAATGTTTATGCTGAAGGTTATCAATTAGATGTTGAGCTTTGTCATAGTGGTAAGACTATGGCATCTTAAATATGAGGGCAAGGGTTTAAGTCTCAGCTTGCCACTCATCCAGAACATTTTTAGATGGTGCCATGTGTCCACAATGCAAAATGACTAAATTACCCTTGTTGCATCTTTTTCTCTTTCCTAATCAAATTTTTTTGCAAAACATCCAGCTACTTCATCCTTCTCCTCTGCTGTGTGTGTCGCATCTACACTATTCCATCACCTTCTATCAATTCGGCCGGCATCTTCTTGTCACTGGCAGCTCATTTTTGGTCATCGTGTCTTAGTTTTCAAACGAACAACACCTCTTTTTCGGTTTCACTTTTGGCAGTCACGAGAGAGGAACTTTTCAGCAACTCTGGTGAGTTTTGTTTGGTTTTTTCATGGGGATGTTGGTAGTAAACTGATTTTCAGTCCTTTCCCTTTAAATATTTGTCTTGAAGACATGTTTTTGGACAAGCTTTTGAGATTGGTAAGTGGTAACTCTCTTAGGGACCAATCCAAAAATTTTCCAAATTTTGGGGTCAAACATAGAATTGTTGGAATTTTGGAATTAGATGGTTAAGGTTGGCATTTTAGGAATATGATTAATTTTTATGAAGTGATATGTTATTGTTGTTCATATATAAGCTTGGTTGAAGGTAAAAGGAAGATTTAAAATATGACAAATTGGGATGTAATTAAATAATTAGTAAGTCTATAAGGATGTGAATTAAATTCATGAAAAAATGAGCAAGTCATGTAGTGGAATCAAGGAAAATGAGCTAAGGCTAAGATATGATTTTTTTTAGTGGAAAATAAGGAGGTCTAGGCTTGAGTTTGGCTATAGAGATGATATGAACTAAAGGAAGAAAACTCTTAATTTAAAATATGTGTTGAGTTGATATTATGGGTTAGTATGAAACTTATAAATATTTTAGTTGTTTTTAGTAAGTCTTTTCATTTTATGAACTTGTTAAGGGGCATTAAAGTGAGCCTAAATTAAATGTATATTGGTAATGGTGAATTAAGGAAATTATACTTTTGTGTTATAGGGATTATCTTGTGGAATATCCCATAACCAAGGAAATGAGACAAGGTTATTTATAATATTTCACCCACCAGGTAAGCGGTAGCTTTCCAATGGTATCACATGATACATGCTGTTGATTATCAATTATATTCTTTTGTAATGGACTTTTTTGGGTTATTGTCCTATTTTTTTCAAATGAACTATGAATTATGTGTGATGTTGCATAACTCATATAAAAAGGATATGATATCACAGACACGTTATTATGTTATTACGATGTGTCATTTATGTAAGAACAATCAGTGGGGGATTGTATTGAAAGTAAGTATTAGATGGATTAAACAGCGTGAGTTTGTGCCTCACGACCGTCTAATTTAAATTACCCAAGGGCTAAGTACCTTAACCAATGATATAGTTTTCCCTGAGGGTCGTGGATCCTCGACGGATAAATATGTTTTCCAAGGGCTGAGTACCCTTAACCAACTTGATTTCCATGGAAATAAATCCATGACCATTATTTTATGTTGTACCATTGAATTCTCTTTCTCTTGTGTAATTAATGCATGTTTATGCCTTATTATGGTAAGAATTTATATGTTGATTAACAGAGAATTAGTCATTTTAAAGGTTTGTGCCAATAGGTATAGTATTAGATATTTGAGTAATTATTATAAAGTAAATTACACAAAGCTCTGCATAACTCAAGGTATTTGTATTGGTTTTGTTACTGGAATCCTACCAGTTTATATTTTCTTTAATTTCAAATAACCACCCAGAACAACTTCCTAAACGTGAGAGCTAAAATAGCCCTACTTGTACTGCAAAAGATTTTATTCTTTATTTTGTTGGGGTATTATACTTTTGTAATAGTGTAATGTAGCCAAAATGTAAATAACTATCAATGTGTATGGATGACCATAGGCAGGTTCTCCATTCCCCTATTTTGTTATAGTTTTATTAGTTAATGGATGATCTGGGAGCTGAGCTCTCTTTTCTAGATTTTGTTGTTGATGGGCACATATTTTTAGTATATTTAGGTAGGCCTTAATTACAGAAAAGACTCTACCGAAATTCCTACAAAAATATATGATTGTTAGTATAATCAAACAAGAAACATAGTGATAGGTTTGCAGGAACGGATCATTCTCATTATCTGTGCCGGTTGCACTCTAAAAGTTTGGCGTGTGACTACAGAAAATGAAGAAAACGCATTTCCAATTAAAATAAAATTTATGGAACTAATTATTGTCTAATTCATTACTCATGAATAGGGTAAATGGATTATTGAATGAAAATGCAATGAATCAAATTTGACTATGTATTTTCTAAATTTAATTTCAATAAGAAGTTTACTTTTTATAAATAAATATGATAACACACAAATATATATTAATATTTTAAATTCTTCTAATTTCATAAGATAATATTTGTTTAAGAGAAGAAAAAAAAATAGCTTATAACAATTTATGTTCTGTTAAAGAAAAAATAAATTGTATGATATGAGAAATAGATTACAAACTTTTGAAAGTTGTTTATTCTTTCTCTTTTTCTTTAAATAGACCATCATGTGAAAAATAATCTAAAATATTAACATATTTTTGTGTATTATCATAAATTTTTAAAATATAATATTTTATTAAAATTAAATTTAAAAAGTATGAGGTGAATTTTAAACCATTGAATTATCATCCAATATAGCCCTAATTGAGATTATTAAAGATTTGCCTGTTGTCATGAAGACAATCCAAATTTGTCATTAAGCTATACCAAAAATAGTATTCCTCAATCATTTATGCTGTAATACTCCTAAATTTTCTTATTCAAAAGTTTTGTTAGAGTGAGAAAGAATTTAATAGATGAAGAAAACAAGATAATATAGTTAGGGTATGAATCAAAATTTAAAATAATCTTTAAAGAGAAATTTCTAATATAATTAGAGAAAAGTAAATATTAAATAAATCAACATAAATTTTGAATTTAAGGTTAGCACAAGTAGCTAAGCCTTATTCTCACACACACACACACACACACACACAACAAGCTCCAAGAATCCCTCTCCTCTTTTTATTGCTATTTCAACATTTTTCATTATCTTCACCCTTCTTTGGCCTCCTCTATCATTACTTTAGCTAATTCTAGTATGGTTCATGCCAAAAATTTTTATGATTCCGAAAAAGATCTCTTTATTCATCTCAATGACAATGGAGTGCCAAGAAGAACTAATTGGATGCGATTGAAGAAGGATTCCTCCAAATCAAGTTGTGCATCTTCCATTTGGTGAGTAATCTATCATTTCCCATCTATTCTTGGTGCTCAATTTCATGATCTTGGCCCTCAATTTTGAATTCCCCCAATTATGTAACCTAGGGTTCCACAATAGGATATATTGAACACAATTGGTGAGGGATTTCTTCAAATTGATTTTGCCTTTACTTCCTAACATCAAATTAGTTCTTTTCCCTATATAATTAACATCAATTTTTGAATTTGAAGTCTTAATTTTGAAATCCCTCATTTCAACATGATAGTGGTGTAAATTCGAAATTGGGCTTAATTTTTGTGAGATTGCTTCAAATTAAGTTAGAGTTTTGATTCTTTGATGAATTCTAAGTATATCCCCTTTAATTGCCATTTAAAATTTCTAGGTTTTGCCTCCTATTTCACATCCCTCTTGGTTGGATGAAATGTGTGATGGGATTATGGAATTTGAAAAATCTTGGACCAATTTTTATTAGTTATTACTAATGGAGCATGGAATTAAGCATTTGGATAATATCATTTGAAGTGGCATGTAAATTCAAAGAGTTTTCCTAAATTTTCTTTAATTTTCATTGTTGTTTTGAAGAAGAAGGATAAAGAAAATCTCATAGTGACTGACTAAATGACCCTATGTAATTAGTTTAAATGAATTACCAAATCGTGAGTTATATTAGTATAATGTCCCACTCTTTTAATGGTGTTAGGTAACTTACAGTTAAGAAAAGAAGACATTTTTTTGGGGTCATATATATATATATATATATATATATATACTATATATATATATATATAATTAAATACAAGAAAATGGAAACAAACGAATAAATAATAAATAAATAAATATAATATTTGAGCCAAGATGATGAAATATACTTGTGATATAGGAAGACAAAGGGTTAACATCTCATTTTGAGATTAAAGAAACTTGATACATGTTGATTAGACAAGAATTGGATTAGTCATTGGGAAGTCATTGGAATTAAGGATAATTTCTAATAAGAGAAGTTAAATGCCCACAATTTATTATTATATAACCATAGGCATTACCTTTGTGATTAAGTGAGATAAGGAAAGAATCATTAGGAACATGATTGCTGTATGGGTTCCTTCCAAGTGTGTAAATGTTGTTAATCATACCTATTTTCTGTATTTTAAACTGCCATTTGTGAAATAATTTTCTTTAATATGCTCCGGTGCTTTGGGAACTGACCTATTAAATTATTATTTAAATTACGACAATTTATTTGCAATTTTGAGAATTTATTTTTAATATTCCTTCACATTAGAATGATTATTTTGAACGATTTATATACTATATGATGTTTCAGAATGATTTTGTTACTGAACGAATCTTTGGAAATTAGAATTTTTCTATTTAGATATATTTTCGATTATGTATAATGTTATGGAAAATATGGGTTTTTTAGAAATACATCAAATATAGAACCCTATAGCTAATAGTAGTAAGTTTTAGCCCCAGTACACCATAATCTATTATGAACTCCAGCTAGTAGGGGTGTTACTTACCCCATGTATGACGGCCACCATAGGTGGATCTATTCTAATTGTTTGTGAGTTATATTGCTCGACTCTGATTGCTATCTATACTGTGATTCTTACCCTAAAGTTAGTGTTCGTTATGGATTTTGATTAGTTCTATTTTCCACTTCAACATTACCCATTTTAAAAATTATTTATAAATTTCAAATCCTTTTTAATATGATTGTGTTGCAAAGTATCTCTAAATTTTCCTAAGCTTTTAGAATTATATTATACAATTTATGATTTCCTTTTGGAATAATTTTAGTATACATAAGTTTTATTCACTGAGTGTGGTCAATCATTCCTTCTCTCTTTAATTCTTTTTTCTAGAGAGTAGCATTGATTTGGTTATAACTGTATGATTTAGAAAGGGCAAAGAAATTAGTTGGCGAGTCCTACATTGTCCGCAAGGATGAATAATTATTTTATTTCATTGTTAAACATCAAAAACATTTTTCTTTGTACCCTTGAAGCTCTTTTTACCACAGGCAAGATCTTAGTTTAATTACATTGTTTGTTATTAGAGAATTGCACTAAATATTGTTAATGTATTTCATTATATCAATATTTGGATCAATTAGTATGTTAAATTTATTCATCTTACAAAAACGAGGTTTACCTTATTCTCCATGACAGTCACTCCCTACCATTAAGGGTGTGACATATGCCTCCTAGCTCTCTATTTGCATATTCATGACAAAATTCAATACTTTGATTCAAGGAAACTTTCTTTGTATTAACAAATATTGTTGATGTGAAATTTATTCCTTATCCATTTTTTCTTTTAAAATTAAAATTCTTAGTAGGTTAATTGAATGCAATACAAATTACCAAAAAAACAATTTATATTAATGCTTATGAAAAATTTGAAATAGAAGACTTTAATTAGTGTAGTTTTTTCTTTTAATTAATGTAAGCTTAAGTTTTAGTATGTAAAATGAAACAAGAATTAAGAAGTGCAAATATAAATTTCAAGAACTTTAGGGAAGATGAGATAATTTACTCTTAACTTATTTGATTAAATCTTGGTGAAATTAAGTTACTATATAATGCTATTTTTGGATGAATGGTTGAAGTGGGAGTGGCAAGGAATGGAATGACCAAAATGGGTTAAATTTATGTTTGGATTTTTTTTTAAAGTAGTATGTGCTAGCAACGGAGGGACACCAAGACCCTTCCTTGCTATCTAAAACCCTAATTTTGGTGTCTCTCAAAATTGGAAGGTCAAGGATAGAATGGAGTGATATAAGAAATTAAATTCCTAATATATTTATACCATATTACTAATATATCCATAATCCATGGAGAACTATTCCAATTGTTACAACTTTATCTAATTTCTATCATTGTAATCATGACCTCACTCTTTTTTTTTTTTACTTAACATTTCAAAATAAAAAAGAGAGAATGAAAAAATCTACAATGTAGATTAGTTTCATCTATTTTTAAATTTTTTTTGTAAACAGCTTTTCTTTTTGGCTTTTTAAATCTGTCTTTTAAAATATTTTGAAACAACATAGATATTTTGTAATAAATGTATTAGACAAAAAAAAAATAGATAGGATAATTAATAAATAAAAAATTATATATGGATAGGAGAATAATGTAATATTATGTAGTGAATAATGACAAAATTAATAGTCATGTATTTGTGTTATAGAGGGTAATATTGGAAAAAATAATTAATGAGTCATTATATTCTATTTATTTTATTATAACTTCCAAAAAAAATTGATAGGTATATCTTCTTTTCCTCATTTAAAATTTACTCAAGTCATTCTAATATATTCCATATTATTTTATTAATGACCAGTTCATTTTATCCTCTATTAAACTCCTAAACATAACCTAAGTTTCTGTTAGGTATAAAACTTCACTAAACAAAGGATTAAAGAAAAAATGACAAGAAGCACGATCGTAATAAAACGTTAACATATACATATATATGTATATATATATATATATATATATATATATATTGACAATGACGGGTAAAATTACTATTCAGTATTAATTAGGAACCGAATACAAAAATTAAAACCTAACCGAACTACTTATTTCTGGAAAAAAGAAATTATTCTAATGCCTCTGTAAGTACTGGAGTATCTTTGTAAGTTTTGAGCCCATACATGTGGATCCCTTAATCATGTTGGACGATCGTAAAACTTAAAATATAGGCTCTTTTAAAAAAAAAAATTGACAAAGCATAATTACAGAACACGAATGGGAAAGAAAAATCAAGTTTTCATTTTGGCATTTCCAAGAGAAACCAAGGTATATATGGATGATAACTTTATATTTTATGTTCATTATGAATTTTTATTAATTATCTATTCTCAAGACATATTTTTAAAGAAGTTTGAATATATATAAAATTTTTATAATATATATATATATATATATATATGTATTATATGTCAAAACTAATTCATTATCATTTATACATTAATGGCATGGTTGAACTGGTTAAAATTTATTGACTCGTAACTGCAAATTTATTTCATTAGAATATGGGCTACATAGGGTTTCTGAGACAGAAATTAAGCTAGTACTTTTGGCAAAAGAAAAGATAAATTAAGCAGGTAACTTATTCATGCTTTAAAAATGAAAAGGAAGTCAACAGCTTGTGTATTAATATTGTAATTTTGTCTTCCCAATTGCAGCAACTGTTTTTGTTGGTAGCAATTATTCATTAATTAATATTTGCTTCAAATTTCAATAAAAAGTTAAAAAAAAAAATCCTCAAGTGCCAAAATTCTAATTGTGATTGTTCGGTATTTTGTGCTTTAATTCTCACAAGTTGTAATGTAATCATGGTGGTTAAAATTACGAGTTTATTATCCAAGTTTATGAATTTATGATAATACCTATAAGGAGTTAGTTTATTGAGTTTACCAAGTTTATAATTTTATTTATTCATAAAATGTTGACTAACTTGTAATGAGTAACATAAAAATTTAAATTCAAGATAATTTTTTTTCCAAGAAACTATCATAATCACCTTTATTACAAGTTTAAATATACATAAAAATAATAAAATTACATTAAATGTATATTTATTAATTATTTGATTAGTTATATTGAATGATTATTTATGTATGACTTTATTAAAATATTCATATTCAATACATATTATGAAATATGAATAATTTTTACTTAACTTAGTATTATTTAAATTACATTTAAATAATTTTTTATTATATGTATTATTTTAACTATAAAATAATATATTAATGATTATTTATAAATTATGGTAAATTTTTATAAATTTATATTATGAATTTAAGTTTGTTTTTTACCATCTGTCTAAATTTACTCATTTAACCAACTTATATATAACTGTTAAGTGTCAATGTCGACCAAATTTCATACCAAATACTCTCTTTCTATTCGTTTCAAGGTCGACTTATCTCAATGATCATATTTAATTACTGAATTTTTTTTTTTCATTGATTGATCTAGTCAATTTACGATTCAAGACAGACACCCAAAAAAGAGGATGAAAAGAACAATTCGTGCAAGGGGAAATATACATGGAATTCCTTCTTTTCATTAATTGGTTGATTGAGTCCCATTCATTATTTATGTGTTTCTTTTTATACTTTTTCAACTTTTATACCTAGAAACTTGTGACATTGTCAATGTATGAGAAGAAAAATAACTGGTTTATGCCCTTGTTGAGCATGATATAATGACGATTCATTATCGATTTGACATTACTATGATTTGACACTGTTAATTAATTCAGAAATAAACTAACTACTCTTCTTAATTAAATTATAATTTGTTGTCTCAATTTCCACCCCGAGGTTTTGTTTGTATCCTTCAAAGAAGATGCGATGAAAGTGGATTTTTCTAGAAGATTTGTAAACTGACCTATTGACCTTCTCTTCTTGTATTATATAATTTTAGCTTCTGTTCAGACTTACTAAATTTCTCTCATTAAGGATTATTAAAAGAATTAAATTCAGATGGATGGTATCTTCAGCCAAATTTTAAGCCGACTTCACTAAATATATAAGAACAGTGATTTAAATCATGATCCAGAAAAATAATAGATCCTCGTCCCACCGTATTAAAGCATCGGTTTGACCAGGTTCTATCTAAACTTGATTATTGGGCTAGATTTGGGTTAAAGAAAAAAATTTGAACCTGTTTTTTAATTTGGCTTTTATATTCAAATTTTTATCTATTTTTTAAATTAAGCTTTTAGACTTGATAGATTTTTTAAGTTATAAACAAGTTCATTCATTATTTAGAATTTAATATTGACTATATAATTAATGATTATTATTATTTGTATGATTGTATATATAAATGTTATAAATATAAACTACTTGTTATACTTTCCTAAACTTTTAAATGAAAGGTATTAGTTACTGTTTTTTTTCTAAGATTTTGCATCACAATAAGGTTTGCTTACTAATCTCACTAATAAAGTTATATTTTATATATTTAAAATTAAAATAGTTTTATTTTTAATATCTCAAATATTACATATTATTTATTTTTAATAATCAAATTAAGTTTCTTTTTAATATCAAGTCAGACAGATTTTAAAATTAAGATTAAATCTACTTCGATCTCTTGGTCATTAATAACTCAACATATTCAATAGGATTATAATGTCTGTATGCTTATATATAGGCTAAAACATATTAAATGTTATATCTTTTTTAACTAATAAAATTTGATAATATATTTCCTAAACTTTAAATATGCATGTGTATATAATCCGGTCGTTCATAAATTCATTAATTTATAAATGGAAGACTGATACATTAATTAAGTGGATTCCTAAACTTCAATTTTGTACAACTAATGTATTCAACTTTGAATTTTGTGCAGGTAATTCTTGAACTTCCGTCATGTGCAATAATTTTGTGCTTTGATTCATGGAAACATTATTTCTACCATAAAAATAGTTTATTTGTAATTTATATATATACCATATGCACTATTGCTTTAAGAAATTCTTAGTAGTTTAATTTAATTAATACAAATTGACAAAAATATTAAATCACTGCTTATGAAAACTTTGAATCAAAAAAGTTAACTAGAATAGTTTTTTTAATAGTAAAACAAGAGGGAGTGTGACTGTGTGACTGTAAATTTTATAAGCTCTAGTATGTACAAAAAAGGGAAAATTCATTAACTAGTCCTTATAGTTTACACCAGTTTGCAAATTGATCCCTACGCTTTACTTTTTTTTAAATCAATCCTTACACTTTTAATTTATTACAACTTTAGTCATTATTCTTTTACTCCCACTAACACCGTTTAGATTTTGACCAACATGGCTAACTTTGGCTGAGTTTGGTTGACATGGATTGCCTACCTGAAAGACATTAGGTTGTTGGATGACGTGGAATGGGAAAACGGAATGAACCTCATTTTGCTTTCTATCCATCGTTTTACCTTAGATCTTCTACACTCCTTTTCTCCTTGTTCACTGTGTCTCTCCTTTAATCCCTTTCTCTTTTCATTCTGTTACTCTTTCTTGGTTCCCATTTCTCTTCTTAAAATAAAACACAAGAAGTACCGTTGCTATCTTAGGTTTTCTGGACCTTAAACAATGGCTTGGTGATTTTAGTGACTCTAACAGGAGACATATTTTTATTGTTTCCTTGACAATTATTACTTGAGGAAAGAAATGTAATGCACTTTAATGGGCTTAAGCACATGCCAATAATAATTGCAATAGACTTGTGGACTAGTAATGAGTTGAACAGAGGAATGATGTGGAGAATTTTTAGTGCAGTTTCTTCAAGCATTGCCAAGATTGTTAATACATATTGGGACATTGTGATAGATTAGGGTTTGTTGTGACGAGATTTATAAAACCTATGGTTGAGAGATAAACTTTCTATTTCTAACAAAAATGTATACTTTGCTGCTATAATTGGGCATCGTCGAAATTCATCATCATCATCTTCTTTTTCTTCTTTCCCTATGCTCTCTCTCTCTATGTCTCTCCTTCACACATTTTTCTTCTTCTTCTTGCCAGCTTCCTTATTCTTCTTCTTCCTCCTCACATCAGCCCTGTTATATTTCAAAATTTTATATCAAAAATTTTTAACTTTGAGGGATAATTCTTTTGAATATTTATATAAATTAAGGGGAAGAAGAAATTTAATTAAGGGAAAACAAAAAAATATAATAAATATAACAATTAGATTGGTTGTAGAAATGAAAGATTTAAGAGAGCCATTATATTAATTCAAGTAACAAATATAATGAATTTTAGGTTAGCTCAAGTGGCTAAGCTTGACCTAAGCATCCACTAAGACCTGAGTTCAACATACCCCAGATGCATTAGAGTATTATTTTTGCTTGGCTGCCACGTGTCCTCAAAGCAACAAATTACCAAAATACCCCTTTTCATTTACTTCTTTTTCCTTCTTCCTGTTACCACTTCTCACCGAGTCTCTCAATCAGTTTTTGGATTCTTACCTTTCCCATCCCTAATTCACACTAATATCATATTCCCTATCATTGATTGTTGATCTCAGTTGCTTGGGGTGGCTAAAAAACTCCAGAGCTCTAATAGAACGTGACAATGATGGTAGACATTTTTTGAGCTAAAATCCATGAAATTCATGTGAGTTTACTTCAATTTTAATGGGGTTTTGTTTCTAATCAATATTTTGATTGGTTCTTCCTCAATTCTGGCTTTAATTTCGTGTTATATGATCAAAATTTGAAGATTCTTTCTCAACTATTCAAATTCCCATGAATAGTGTGTAAGAGCCAAAATTTGGCTTAATTCAAGAAAAATTCATTCATTGTGCTTGACGGCTTTTGTTTAGGAGTGATTTTCGTGTTGTTCTTTGCCCATTTGAGCTCCCAATTTCATGAATTAGTGCTTGAATTTGAAAATCCCTAATTTTGGATGAATAACATCAATAGTAATGTGAATAGTGTCAAAAGATTTGAAAATTGAAAATAAGGTGTGATTTGAAGTTATTTTGGGAAATTTCTTTAGGGGTTTTAATCCTAAGTGAGATTCTAACAATCTCATGTGTCAATGTGGTGTTTGGAACACTAAATAAAAACCCCCTTATCCTTGGTAAGGAATTGAGGTGCGTAGAGTACTGACGATTGAAGAAATTTTGACCCTCTAGTGTCATAGGGCATCAAGAAGGATAATATGAGTTATTAGTCATTTCCATTTGGAGTGGTAAGTGATTTTGAGAATTTCCTTCAAGCTTACATTAAAGTCCATAGTTATGGGAGGGAGTTTTAAGAAGTGCAACAAAAGTAATTATTAATGTTTAATAATTATTTTGATAATGACTGGAATAATTTTTAGACCCAAATGATAATGTTAGGCAACTCAAGGACTATAAAGAGTATTATCTGAGTTTATTGGCATTAGAGCATTTTCAAAAGCCTTGGAATATTTTTAGTGCAAAAATATCAGTGTTGAGCATAAATGAAGATTAAACTTTAAGTTTATCGATCATTAGGTTCCCAAAGTATTTTCTAAGCATATGTATACCATTATGTGTGAATTATGGATCATTAGGTTCCCAAAGTGTTTTCTATTAATTGTTATATTTATAGGGTTAAAGCTATCATTTTATACCCAGCGGATAAGAGGTTGAATTGTGTGTACTCTGATCAAGTTAGTAGATAATCCTAATTATGTAAAATTTTTGTTTTACATTATCTAATTTCAAATACAAATTTTGTTATCTCTGGTACCTTGGGCCAGACTTTTGAATTTATAAATGTCATTGCATATTATAAAACTTTGGAATTTTGTTGGCTTTATAAACTTTATGATTCTGCATTTTTAATTGGTTGAATTATTTAAATATGAAATTCTGAAGTGTTCTAATTCTGAAATTATGATTTCTAAATATGAATTTTTGTATATTAAAGAAACATTTAAGAACGTATCCAAAACATGACCCTATAGTTAACGGCAATAAATGTTAGCTGTAGTGTATTACGATTGGTATTCTAATATGATTGGGTGTGATACCTTTATCTCCATATTCTATTTGAGGCATAAGACCATTATTATGATTATTCAAAGCTTAAGGCCAATAGTGGTTATTTGCTCTTATATGATTATACTAGCCTTGGGCTAATTTTATATTATGTACTTTGAATGGTTCTATAGGAGATTCTCAAGTATTTAGTTGGATTCAAATTTTTTAAATTCTTATTATATGTTAATTCATTTGACTTAAAAACATGTTTTAGATATTCAAGGTTGGACTTTATTCATAATTAATGGTTTTTTTTTTCTGCTTTTGGAACTGTTGATTAAACCATGAAAGGCATTCGGTTTTAAACAATAGATGTTTTAGTGATAAACTCTACCATTGTCATTCTATCCTTTCCTTTGTATAATTAGCATGATCTTCTCATTAAGTTTCCACTCACTCCGTTATTTAACATTTTTCATATCCCAATGCCGGTCCAAGACACCCACCTACAGAGTAGGAGTTGCAGTATTTCTATTTTGGTGAGCCTTACTTGTTGCCAAGGCAATGGTCTCTTGTTATACATTTTGTAATTAGACTTAGTTGCACCCTTATATACAGATAGGTTGTTTTGATGTAGTTCTATGGTTTGTGGGTTGTTTTGTATGTATTTGTTGGAGAACAAAGCTTTCCATTTTGTTATATATCAAATTATTTTGTTGTAAAAATTTTGAGTGGTCCATATTTTAGGAGGGACTTTACTAAAATTTCTACACATAAATTAAACTGATTCTTTTAATATTTATATACAGATATATTAGTATTGGTTTTATCCGATGAGGTTCTATGTATTAGATTAAGTTCTATTGTCCTTAAGGAATATGATAGGCTTATGTAGACGAGTGTTACCTTGTTCCCTGTGCCGGTCACGTCCTATCGGTTAAGGATGTGACAAAGTGGTATCAGATTCTAGTTTAAGGGTCCTTGGTATGCCTGTGTCTTGTGGAGCAAGTTTTCCCTAGTGGTATCTTAGTTATCATTATGTACCCAAGCATAATCATAACTGAATTACTATCAAGGGCCTAATAGGTTATTTAATGTCATTCTTCTGAATAAACTTTTTCTTCATTATTAAAGGGACAATGTTATCTAGGTTATATGTAACTATTGATCAGGCCATAGAGGCGGCCTTTGTAGAGGCTATTACTTAGCCTGATGTACCGCCCTTTAGAGGACGAGGTATGGGAAGAGTACGAGCAATGAGTGCTAGTAGAACCCATGCTGGAGGTAGGAGAGCAGCCAGGCCTCCCATCAAGGATGATATAGAGGAAGAGACAGTGCTTCCATAACCTCAAGTTCCTACTAATGCAGAATTAGCAGTTAGACTTTTGGGTGTTTAAAAAGCTGTAAAGAATCTTGCAGCCTTGATAATGACACAAATGACTAGCAATAATGCCTGTCCTACCACTATGCCACTTACTGAGTAAATTAGGGTAAGAGAAACTCAAGATAAAGCTAAAGAAGATGGAAGTAGAAGAATCTTAACTAAATTTATTAAATTTAAGCCTTCTATCTTTACAAGGGTTAATAATTAAAAGGATCCTTAATAGTTTATCAAGGATTTTGAACAAATATGTGTAGCACTTGATTGTCCTAGGAGGAAATCAATTACTTTAGCTACTTTTTAGTTGAAGAAAGTAACAAGATCATATGAGTTACTTTTACAAGGAAGGCCAACTAAATCACCTGCCATTGAATGGGAAAAGTACAAGGAACTTTTTATGGAGCGTTTTTTACCTATGAGTATAAGGATGCTTGTGCAAGAAAATTTGAGAGTTTGAGGCAAGTCCCTGGGGTATTTGTTGATGAATTTTTCATTTAGTTTATTGAGTTATCTAAGTATGCTCCTCATTTCATTCCTACTAAGTGGGACAGAATTAAACATTTCGTGATGAGCTTAGTAAAGCCATTGTTCAGGGTTATGGCACCACCAATTAGCTAGTTCACTTCTTTCACTATAGCAATAGATTGTGCTAGGATGATTGAAATGAAGGATAAAGAAGACAATACAGTATAGAAGATGAGGAAGCATTCAAATAAGGGGAGATCTTTAGGAAGGTTTTTTTATGGATGGATCATCTAGAGGACCTAGGGTATCAGATCCAACTCAATCTATTCAAAAAACCCAAAATCTTCAACTTAATTAATGACGAGTACTGGCTGGCATAAAGGGAATACTAGAGACTTCAGACCTGCTCACCAGTCTAATTCAAGATAGAATCCACGAGGTAGAGATACATGTTCCTCATATGGGAAATTTCATCCTGGCCTATGTCATAAATAATCTAAGGCATGTTTTAGATATGGTCAGGTAAGGTATATGATACAAGATTACCCACAAACTCCCTATGGTTCTAGTCAGGGTTCAATATAACTATCTAGTTTTACATATGTGGACCTAGGCCCCAGGTTGCAGCTTCAGTTCAGGGTGGCAAAGGAAATGGTGGCAAGAAATATTCTGGTAAAGGTTAGACATTTTTTGGAAGGGGTTAAGCACGAGTATTTGCTCATAATAAACAAGATGCTCAAGCATCAAATGCAGTGATTATAGGTACAATTACAATATATTCTCATACAACTCATGTGTTGTTTAATCCTGGTACTACTCATTCTTTTATATCTATGCATTTTGTAATTTTGATTAGCAAAGGTCTTACTAATTTATAAAGCCCTTTGATAGTAACAACTCCATTAGGGGAATCCACTTTAGTGGATCAAGCATGCAGAATGTGTATAATTATGATTGGTGGCCATGAAACAATGGTTGACTTAATAATCTTAGCTACGACTGACTTTGATGTAATTTTTAGAATGGATTGGTTGGCATCTTGTTATGCCACCTTGGATTATCATCTTAACGCTATAAGATGTGAGTTTTCAAATGAACCATCTGTTGTTATCCAGGGTGATCATACTGTGGCTCCTAATAATTTAATATCTACTATTGGGACTAGGAAATTATTGCGAAGTGGATGTCAAGGTTACTTAGTCTTAGTCCAAGATATGGAAGTAATGGTTCCAACATTGCATCAAGTGTCAATAGTTTCCAGATGTATTCCTAGAAGAATTACCTGGGCTACTACCTGATAAGGAGATTGAATTTAGCATTAATCTGTTACTGGACACCTAGCTTATCACTATACCTCCCTATAGAATGGTGCCACTAAAACTTAAGGAATTGAATAATCAATTGTAAGATTTGTTGAATAAAGGCTTTATCCGCCTGAGCTAGTCACCATGGGTGCTCTGGTTCTTTTTGTAAAGAAAAAAAATAGGTCTCTCAGGTTGTGTGTGGATTATAGGCAGCTAAATAAGGGTACAGTACGAAATAAGTGCCTTCTACTTCTCATTGATGATCTATTTGATCAGTTATAGGGTGCATAATGTTTTTCTAAGATTGATCTATGGTCAGGATACCATCAATTAAAGATAAGATGAAAGGATATTCCTAAGATGGCTTTTAGAACTTGTTACTGCCAGTATGAGTTATTAGTGATGTCTTTTGGGCTAACTAATGTGCTCACAACTTTTATGTACTTGATGAATAGGGTCTTTAAGCCCTTCCTTGATCGATTTGATATAGTTATTATTGATGACATCTTAGTTTACTCTAAGAGTTTAGGTGAGCATAAACTACATTTAAGAATGGTGCAGCAGATATTAAGAGAGAATCAATTATATGCAAAGTTCTCTAAATGCCAATTCTGGCTTAATAAAGTGTCTTTCTTAGGCTATGAGGTTTCAAAGGAAGGTGTTCAAGTGGATCCTAGTAAGGTGGAAGTTGTGCAAAAATGGCATCAACCTACTACTATTACTGAAATCTGTAGTTTCTTAGGTTTGATCAACTATTATCATTGCTTTATGAAAGATTTCTCTAGAATGGTAGTTTAAAATAACCCAAAAGAATGTGACATTTTAGTAGACAGAAGCATTCGAGGAAAGTTTTCAAAAATTAAAAGATTGTTTGACATTAGCACATGTTCTTCTAAAAAGGGAAATCACAAAATTACCCTCTTAACCTTCTTCTTCTCGTTGACACTCTTTATTAAGCTCTTTCGTTCATTTTCGAATTTCTGCCATTCCCCATCCTCAATTCACACTAGTAACACATTCACTATCATTCATCATTGACATCAATCGCATGGGCTGGCTAGAAAGCTCAAGAACTCTAGTTGAATGTGATTACAATGTTAGATGCATTTTTGAGGTAAAATCCATGAGATCCAAGTAACTTTGCTTTAATTTTAGTTAGGATTTTGTTTTTAATCTCTATTTTGACTAGTTCTTCCTCAATTCCAACTTTTAATTTTGTGTTGTATGGTCAAAATTTGAAGATCTTTCCTTAATTCTTCAAATGTGCATAAATAGTACATAAGAGCCAAAATTTACTTGATTCATGTTTGTTTCTTTCGACTTACGTTAAGCCTCTACTTAAGAACTTTATTTCGTGTAGTTTTCCACATATTGGAGTGTTTAATTTTAAGAATTTACTTTTGAAATCAAAATCCCTCTTGTGCATGGACAATAACATGAATAGTGACTAAAAATTTAAAATTTGAAATTGGGGCTTGAATTGGAGGAATTTTGTGAAATTTCTTTAGGGGGTTTTGATTTTAGGTAAGTATCTAACAATTCCCACGTATTAATTTGATGATTGGATTGCTCAATCAAAAATTCCTCTTTCTTGGTAGGGAGTTAAAGTGTGTAGGGTGATGATATGTGAAGACTTCTTGAATATCTAGCGTTATTGGACCTCAAGGAGAAGAAATTAAGTTGTTAGAAGTTATCATTCAAAGTGGTAAGTCACTTTGGGGAATTTTTCTCAAACTATCTTAAATATCATTGATGTTAGAAGAAGTTTAGTGAATGGGAGTGCATTGAAAGTGATTATAATTAACGAATAAATTATTTTAGTTATTATTAGTATAAATTTTGACCCAATTGGTAATATTAGATAACTTAAGTGCTATAAGAGGCGATAATTGAGCTATTTGGGGACTAGTATTGTATTAGAATTTATAATTAAGATAATTATGATTGGCAAGCGTGTTTGATGTCATTTTCATAATAAAAAACATCAATGTCATATGTTGGATATAATACAAGTAATGGGAATTAAAGTTGATGGAAATTATGTAAACTTATAGGCATGTAAGCATTATTAAAGACATCGGAATATTTTTTGTGAAAATTATTTTAGTTTGCTATTGGTGAGGATGAAACTATAAGTTTATGGACTATTTAGGTGGCCGAAGTATTCTTTTTGTATATTTGAATATTTGTATTATTTATGGTAATTAAAATCATCAAGAAAAATATTAGTGACCTTAGAGAAATGAAATAAAGTAACGCAATGAATATTGAATGTCAACTCATTGTGGAAGCTTGTTAAAATTTATTTAAGTTAAGATGTTTCTTAGTACAAGACATTAAAAGGCCATTATTTCTTTTTAGGGTCATAACAGTTGCACTTTGCTCTGTGGGTAAGGAAGTGAGTTGTGTAAACCTTAGCAAGATGAGAAGATAATCTTAATTATGCAATATTTTCATTTTTCGATATCTATGCTAGAGGAATATTGGTTCTTGATCATTTTGTGCCTTGGGGCAGGCTTTTGGAGTTACAAATGCCATTTCAATATTCTAAAATATTGGAAATGTTGGCATTGGCATTAGTGGATTTAATGACTCTGCATTTCTAACTTTCATTAAGTATAAGTTTTCTAAGTTAAAATATTTCTAAACTTTTGAATTTTTGAATTTAAAAATTTCTGAGCTTCAAAATTTTTCTATTATATTTTGAAGTACTCTAGTTCTATATTCATCAAATATTTGGTTCTTTAATTACAAGGATGTTTGATTCTATATACACAATGTGCTGGGATTCTGAAATCTAGAAAACTTTATTTGTCTTTATGGTAAAGTATGGTTATAAATTTTTTGAAACTCTTATATTTGATTAAGGATTTATATATGTTAAAGAAATTTTTTGGGAATGCATCCAAACAAGACCATATAGCTAACAGCAATAGATGTTAATCATAATGCACTATGATCTATATAATATGATTAGGCATGATACCACTATTATGAAACTCTGTCTGAGACCTAAGACTATTATTCTGAATATTCTGAGTATAAAGCTTGTGAATGATATCTATTCTGTTCTAATTATGCTAGCCTTGGGCTAGCCCTATTTTTGATATCAAATGGTTCTATAGGACATTCCCAAGCATTAAGATGGTTTTGAGATACTTTTGTGTTACTTATGTGCTGATATATTTTTATTTAGAATTGGTTTTATAATTTTATTACCAAGGTTATTACTGAAGTTTAAGGTTTGTTATGCATACCACACTATCTATACTAACCATTGAAGATGTTTAGCTTAAGACTAAATATGATTTTTATAAAAAAACTCTACCGTAGCTAGTTTATCCCTTCCATTGTATAATTAGTATTATTTGCTCAATGAGTTTTTACTTCTCTTTTGATGTAAATTTGTAATTATATTCAATGGCTCTCCTTGTATATATGCAAATAGTCTTTTGATTATCGTTTTGTTGATGGATGGGTGTTAGATATGTGTGTATATATATATATATATTGAAGAGCAGAGCTCTCCATCCTTTTGAATGTCAAGTTTCCTGTTAAAGAAATTTCAGGAGGTCCATATTTTAGGGGAGACTTTGCTAAAATTACTACACAGAGGTGACTAACTATTTTTGGTATATGTATATGTGGGAAATCTATTTTAGTTTTAGTTGATGAAAATTCTAAATGTTGAGTAAATGTCTAAGTTTTTATATGTCAGTTAGGCTTACGAGGGCAAGGTATACTTCGTTCCCCATGCTGATCACGTCCTTTTAGATAGGGTCATGACAAAATGGTATCAGAGCCAAGTTAGAGGCTCATTGGCTTGCCAGTGACTTATGGAGCATGTGTTTCCTAATGGTATCTCATTTATCAATATGTACTTGGGCATAATCATAACTAAGTACCGTTAGAGACCTTATAGGATGTTTTAAGTCATTCTTTTAGTTGCCTTTCTTATGCTATGTCTGTATGTCTAGATTTGATACTAAATAAACTTAGTTTTATATAAAGGAACAATGTTATCTAGGTTGTGTGCAAGTACTAATTAGGCTACTAAGGAAGCCTCTGTTGGGGCTTCTACTCAACCTATTATGTCACCCCTGAATGGTCATTGTAGAGGGCAAGCACATATGAGAAGTGCTGGCAAAATTGGTGCTAGGGGTAAGCAAGTAGTCAAGCCTCCCATCAAAGATAATCCAAAGGAGGGGATAAAGCCTCATCAACCTCAAACTTCTACTAATGCGAAGTTAGCAGCTAGACTCTAGGGCATTCAATGAGCTATGGAGAATCATATAGTTTTATTAGCAGGGAATATAGTTGGTGATAACCCATACTACCACTGTGCCTCCTATTGAGCAACTTAGGGCAAGGAAGCCCTAAGATAAAGTTGATAAAGGGGGAAGCAAAAGGATCTTAATTGAATTCATTAAATTCAAACCACCTATTTTTACAAGGGCAAATAATCAAGAGGACCCTCAACAATTTATTAAAGATATTGAGCAAATATGTGATGCACTTGATTGCCCTAGAGGAAATTAATTACATAGCTTCTTTTTAGTTAAAGAAAATAGCTTGATCATGGTATGAATCACATCAACATAGAAAGCCAGTAAAATCACCTCCTTTATAATGGGGAAAGTTCAAAGAATTATTCATGCAGTAGTTTCTACCTATGAGTGTTAGGGATACATGTGCAAGAGAATTTGACAATTTGAGACAAGCCTCTGGTGTATCAGTTGATAAGTTTGTTATTCAGTTCACTGAGTTGTCTAAGTATGCCCTCATTTGGTCCCTACTAAGAGGGATAAAATTAAACATTTTATGATGAGTTTGGTGAAGCCACCACAAATACGCTAATTTACCTTTTTTACTGCAACAACTAATTATGCTAAGATGCTTGAGATGAGGGATCAATAAGACAATACTGCATAGAGGAAAAGAATGTGTTCATATGAAGGTAGTTCTACAAGAAGTTTCTTTATGGGATGATCATTTAGAAGGCCCAAGGCATCAGGTTAAACTTGATCTTTTCAACCCCACCTAAAGTCTTCTGCACCATCTATGATGAGTACTGGGAGACATAGGGGGAAACAAAGAGACCTTAGGCCTACCCAACAGTTGATTCAGGGCAAAATCAATGAGTCAAAGCTCCTTGTTTTTCATATGGGAAGCCTCATCCTAGCCCATGTTATAAAGAGTTAGGGGTATGTTTTAGATGTGGTCAGGTTAGACATATGATACGAGATTGCCCTTAGCTTCTACATGGTTCTAGTTAAGGTTCAACATATCCATTAGGTTCTACATTTGGGGCATCTGGACCCCAAGGTGCAGCTCAATTCAAGGTGGTAGAGGAAGTGGTGGCAAGACATGTTTTAACAGAGGTCAAACATCTTCTGGCAGGGGCTAAGCACGTGTATTTGTTCTCAATAAATAGGATGTTTAGGCATTTAATGCATTAACAATATGTTCTAATGAAGCTCATGCGTTGTTTGATTTTGGTGCTACCCATTCTTCTATATCACCATGTTTTGCAAAATTGATTAGTAAAAAACTCTACCAGTTTAAAAAGCCTAATAACACCATTAGGAGAATCCACTTTAGTAGATTAAGTATGTAGATCATGTATAATTCTGGTAAGAGGTCATGAGACAATGGCTAATTTGATAATCTTGGCTATGATAGACTTTGATGTGATCCTTAGAATGGATTGGTTATCATTTTAATATGCCACATTGGACTATCATCTTAAAGTTATAAGGTGTGAATTTCCAAATGAACCATCTGTTACCATTCAAGGTGATCACATTGAAGCTCCTAATAATTTAATATTTGCCTTTGGGGCTAAAAAATTATTAAAAAGTATATGTTAAGCTTATTTTGCCTTGGTTCAGGACATAGAAGTAACGATCCCAGCATTAGAACAAGTGCTTGTAGTTAATGAGTTTTCAAATGTATTCCCAAAAGAATTACTTGGTTTGCTTCCTGATAGAGAGATTGAGTTTAGCATTTATATACTTCTAGGCACTCAACCCATCTCTATTTCTCCCTATATAATAGTACCATTGAAATTATGAGAATTGAATAATCAGTTACAAGACTTGTTAGATAAAGACTTTATTCGCCCAAGTTCATCACTGTAGGGGGGCCCAGTTCTTTTTATAAACAAAAAGGATGGTTTTCTCAGGTTATGTGTGGATTACAGACAACTGAACAAGGAAAATTCCAGAATAAGTACCCTTTACCTTGCATTGATGATCTTTTGATTAGTTACAAGGTGCACAATGTTTTTTTAAAATTAATCTACTATCACAGTACCACCAATTAAAGATAAAAAGTAAGAATGAGCCTATAATGACTTTTAAAACTCGTTATGGTCATTATAAGTTCCTTGTGATGTTTTCTAGGCTAACTAATGCCCATGCTATTTTATGGATTTGATGAATGAAGTCATCAAGCCTTTCATTAATTGATTTGTTATAGTTTTTATAAATGACATTTTAGTTTACTACAAAAGGAGCATGAATAACATCTGAGAATAATGCTGCAGATATTGAGGGAAAACTAATTATATGAAAAGTTCTCTAAATGTCAATTTTGGCTTGATAAAGTGGTTTTCCTAGGCCATGTGGTTTCAAAGGAAGGTGCTTAAGTGGATCCTAGTATGGTGGAAGCAGTTCAGAAATGGCCTCAGCTTACTACAGTTACTGAGATTCGTAGTTTGGGTTTGGGTAGTTATTACTGCCAATTTGTAAAATATTTCTCAAGAATGGTTGCTCCTTTGACCAAACATACCCAAAAGAATGTGAAGTTTCAATGGACTGAAGCATATGAGAAAAGCTTTCAAAAATTGAAAGACTGTTTGACATTGGCATCCATTCTTACATTACCATCGAGGTCAGGTGGTTATATAGTCTATAATGATGTGTCCGAAGTGGCGTTAGGGTGTATATTGATGCATCATGGTCATGTGATTACTTATGCCTTAAGATAATTGAAGAAGCTTGAGCAAAATTACCCTATTCATGACTTGGAAATGGCTATAGTAGTATTTGCCTTAAAGATTTGGCATCATTATTTGTATGGTAAGACTTGTGAAATCTATACAGACCATAAGAGTCTCAAGTATATTTTTGAACAAAGAAATCTTAATATAAGGCAGAGAAGGTAGATGGAACTACTAAAAGACTATGATTGTATTATAATGTATCAACCTGGTAAGGCCAATGTGGTAGTAGATGCTTCGAGTAGAAAGTCAATAGGGAGTTTGGCTTCATAGCTAAAATAAAAAGACCTTGGTTAGAAGAAAATGGTGTTAGGTTTAAAACTAAGGAACCTGGTGTGTTATTAATGAATGTTCAGAGTTGCTTTTCTTTAAGTGAAGGTGAAAAGGCAAAAATATCTCAAGAAGTGGTTGCTCAATTTCAGAAGTTAATCAAAGATGTCAAGAGTGGAAAGCAAGGTGATTTTACCTTAGACTTAAAAGGGGTATTATGGTATGACCAATGGTTATATGTACCTAACAACAGTAAGCTTAAAAAGAAGATCCTAGAAGAAGCTCATTAAACCCCTTATACATTCTATCCAAGAGTTACAAAGATGTATCAGGACTTGAAACAATTGTATTGGTGGGAAGGAATAAAGAAAGATGTAGCAAAATTTGTTTTTCATTGTTTAGTATGTCAATAAGTGAAAGCAAAACACCAAAAACTAGCTAAGTTACTTCATAAAATCAAAATACCAAAATGGAAATGGGAAAGGATAATTATGGATTTCATAACAGGCTTACCTCAAACTCTTAAAGGTTTTGATTCCATATGAGTAATTGTTGATAGATTGACCAAATATGCACATTTTTTGTCAGTGAAGACAACATATGGTATAGCACAGTATGCTCAGATTAATTTTATTGAAATTGTGAAGCTTCATAGTGTACCTATCTCGATTGTTTTTGAAACCTCAATTTACCTTAGGTTTTTTAGGGCTTTTCAAAATGCGCTTAGTACCTAATTGAATCTTAGCATCGCTTTTCATTCACAAACAAATAGCCAATCTGAGCGTATAATTCAAACTCTAAAGGACATGTTAAGGTCATGCATCTTAGACTTCGAAGGGAGTTGAGATACTTATTTACCCTTAGCCGAGTTTACCTATAATAATAACTATTAAGCGAGTATTCAAATGGCACCTTGTGAGGCATTATATAGTAGAAGATGTCGATCCCCAATCAGTTAGCTTAAAGCGGGTGAATCAAGAACATTACACTAATTGCTATTAAAGTATTCATATTGTTAAATATGAATTGGAATAATTGTAATTAGTTTGTAAGTTAAATATCATTTATGTAGGATGATCCAAATAAAGAAATTTGAGCATTAAAGTGAAGAGAATGAAATATCAATACCATGCTTTATACAAAGAAATAACAAGAAAGACACTCTAAGTATTGAAGAATTTAAAGATTAAAAGCTTTGGAAGCTTGGTTACATAAATATAACCAATAGAATAAATAGGCATAACTATCATAGGCTAAGAGTTATTTCGGCTCAAGACTTGTTATGTCCCCCAAAATGGAGAATGACTGACATGGGGGTCAAAGTAAATTTCACCTCTGTAAGCCTAGCAAATAGATATGATGGGCCAACTAACAAACAAGCAAATAGTGTTTTAAAATATGAATTTCAATACCAAAATGATTCATGTAGAAAATCAATTTATCACTACATATAAACTTTTGACAAAGTTTCTCTAAAATATGGACATCTAAATTCTTTACAATAAATCACCTAGTTTATAAAATAATAGAGAGCTCTGCTCTCAATAAAAAGGACAAACTAACATCATTAAATATCTAATAGAGGGCGGGATCTTGCCTGTGTACTTGGAAGCAACTAAAGTACAAAACACAAGTTTTACAAATAAAAAAAAATGTCACCACCCTTGTGAACAATGCAATGTTTACCATGAGAATATCCTTACTATGCTTCTAAGCGATATATGGGTGATCTAGTTAGGCACTACTATCCGAAATAGTAAAACAACAGGCAGTGAGTGAAACTCTGTGAGTTAAGAAAATACTAATTATGCAATGAAGGGACAGACCGGGTATGGTAGAGTTTTTATAAACACAACATTCATCTTTAAAACTAGAAACATAGGTAAATAATAATTACTTTAGTACAATAAGGAGGTTTTTTCCCGCGTGAATGCTAATTAACAATACAAAATGAAATCCTGAATAAGAATCAAACTTTTTTTTTTTTCACAACAAATGATGAGAAAAATCCAATCAAAATAGTATAGAACATCCAGTAGAACCATTAGAGTATTAGATAATTAGAAGCTAGCTCTAAGCTAGTGTAATTAGAATAGAACATATATCATCATAAGCTTCAAGGCTTGGATTAATCTAAATGTTGGCATTACGCCTTAGTCAAATAATCAGAATCAGATCAGATCATGGTACATCATGGCCAATGTCTACAGCCATTAGCAACTAGGCTCTATTCTAGACAGATTCCTAAAAATCTTACCTTAGAAAACTGTAACCAACACAGTTATAAATTCAGTATCAAATTTTTTAAATTTAGAAATTTAGAAAATAAAGAGTCAGAGAACTTCATAAATCTAAAATCAGAGTATTTCATAAGTCTAAAATGAGAGTATATCATCAATCCAGAACTAAAGAAATTTCAAATTTTGAAAGCAATGAAAATTCATAAATATAGAATGTGGTAATTCAGAGATGCAAAATTAGAGTACTTCTTAAATAAAGAATCATATTACTTCATGAACATAGAATCAGAGTACTTCAACACATACAAATTCAAAATGATTCAGACAGTTAGAAATTTTAACAAATGCTCGATAAGATTCCATCAAATTGAGAGTTTTCCAAATATTCAGGGAATACAGAAAAGATGAGGTTTATACTTTTTAATAAGCTTGTCCTATGGCACTGGAATATTAAATCACAATTATTTTTAGTATGTAAATTAGAAAATCATAATTAGTGTTATCTACTCACCTGACAAACTAATTCTATGGCTACCCTTATCGTCCTCTGCACGAAATTCTTGGATTTTTGCAAAGAGAATCTATCAAACCATATATTCCAAGGTAAAACATCCTTAATACTTTGAGTCTACAAATTTACAATTCTTCCTTAAATAAATTTTCTTCCTCTTTTCCTGGCCCAGATGCGAACACCAATTGGATTTACATGGCTTAAAATAAAAAGTGAGAAATCATAAGGTTATTTTGTGCCTAGCACAAACTCGTACATTCCTTTCAATGCACACTAGGGAAAAATAAACATGCTTAGTCAAATTCAATTTGTTTGCCAACTTAATTACCTTAGTTTATAAAAGATTATATTTAACCAATACTTTCATAAAAGCTAAAAGTCAATCATTCGACCCTATATATCCTCATAAAGATTATTTATTTAATTATTTAGCCATTTGCTTTATTTATTTAATTATTTACTTATGTCACTTAAATTCCTTTCTATTGAAGTTACAATCAATCCTTTTAAATCTTTTACCTTCAACACTAAAGGGTATGCATTCCTCTAATTTCTGAATCCAAATTCTTCCTTATCACTCACCTTCGTGACCATGTAGCGCATAAGCTTAAGCTTAACCATAGAGAAAGGAATATGCTTAGAGTTTTCCTTTTTCAATGCTTTGGAACCCCAACTTAAGCAATTTAGACAAATACTCTTCTATCTTTTCTTACTCATTTACCTTCCTTAGTGTTGGATACAATACTGACTAATGGGTCCAATAAAAAATTTTGTAGGGTATGCGTTGACAACCTAATGATACGCTAAATTGTTTCACCCAACTGCCTTAGGCTTAATTACCAATTATAGTTTGAGTGATTTTGTCACAAATTAGGCTGGGCTTAGTTGATTATTCACCAACTCAAATATCCATGCATATTCTTGAATTTATAACTTTCACCGTCAAACAACCATACTTCCACAATAGCATAATGTTCCCCTTTTCATCTTCTATTTGGTTTTATTTATTTTGTTTTGTTTTGTTTTGTTTTGTTTTTTTGTTTTGTTTTTGCGTTCCAGCCTATATATCATTTCATTACATAGTTGTTATCTTCTTTCGTATGGCACCCTCACGGAAAATCCCCTCTCCAGCACCTTATATAACTTGTCTGGAATATAATAATTATTAACATTGTTTCCATTTAAACATATAGCTGTACCCCATCTAACGATTTTAATCCCAATCGATCTAGATAAATTCGAACATCCAGACTAGCTAATTCCCCTGAGCATATCAAGAAGGTTTCCTTTGAGAGGCAATCATCATCCTTCTAACATTCATGAGCAACTGTAATGAAAGAAACCTACATGCATACAATTCAAATGAAATGGCACCATATTTAACTAATTTCCAACTTATAGTCCCTTAGTGCAGCGTCCCCAAACATGGACAAAATTTGAATCAAATGCAACTCATGGATTAGAGCACCCTACCTCAGTTTGGAGTTGTTACAAGGACGAAAAATAGAAGTTGAATGGAAGGTGCTAAGATGGTATAATCCAACCTTCGTCCTCCTCCCTTGATTGATTTCACGGCAACGAAGAGTTATTCAAGAATGAGAAAGATGCTGAGAAGGAAGTTTCAGACCCATGAAGATGCAGAAGAAAGTTCTTTCTTTATTTTCTTTTTTTCCCTCAACTGCCATGATCCCAGCTCAAGGCACGCGAACTTCCTACAGGGTTTGAATGTCTCTTATCACTATGCAGATCAAGGGAAAAGGTTTTAGTTAGCAGTGATAAGGAAAGAAGCTACCAAAATAAAATAAAAAAAAAACAACGTGCATCTACCTGAAATTACAAGGACAAAGCCAAGGGGAAATATTGCTGCTTAACCCTAAGAGAAGGTTACCGTATCGAGACAAATTGTAAAGAAGATAAGTGAGTTACTGAAGAGGGAAATGGGTGATTGATGGTGGAGAAGATTGAGAATTTCAATGAATGAACACAAATCATCTCTCAAGCGTTGGCTGCACGACTTGGAGGAAAAACAAGGGTTTGATGCGACAAAAAGGATGAAGCAACACTAAATACTCTGGAAGAAAAGTGCATAGGCAAACTTAGGGCGTTCTGATTATATCAAACATCAATAAGGGTACTTCAGTAAATTAACAGGATTGGAATAGCGAACAATAAGCTGGAAGCTAACCATGGCTTGAACTAGATTCAAACCTGGTACCACATTCTATTTTCTCCTCTAATCAGTTATACCCAATCCATTCTTGGTATAAGTCTCATCTCAAAATTTTCTTAAGCCTAATTTCTTATTTATGTACGTATAAATGTACTATATGTGGGTATATGTGTGTGTATAATTATTTATTGTCTCAACCTTTAAATTTTCAACTATTACATTTTAGTTCTTAAAATATAAATTTGGACCCCAAAGATAGCATGATATAGATTTTTACTTAAAATTTTATTTTGACTTTTGATCACTATTTTACTTATATCTTATAAACTATATGGAATTTTGTTATGGAACTTGTTTCAATAGAAAATAGACTCAGAGAAGTCATTCACTTAAAACAAATTAAGTCATTAGATCTAGATTTTGCATAAAACTATTTTATAAACTTTGGTCACTATTTTGATCATATCTCCCAAAAGATATTGAATTTTGATATGAAACTTATATCATTGAAAATTAAACTGAAAGAGCTTTCCAATAATAGGTCATTCACTCAAAACAGAGTTAAATTGAGAGAGTTATGACCATTTAAATTTGAGTCTACATTGCTAGAAGAGACTAGTCGACTGCCTCTCACCACAAGTTAGCTAGCGAACCACATATTCGAACTAACGATCATATTTTGGCCAGTAGTTGACTGAGGGACCCAAAGAAGTCAATTGGCAACGTCATAACAGCTCTTTTAAAGTAAATAATAGCTCTTTCTGTTTTTAATGGCTATTTTTCATATTGCTCTATATATATGTCCTTCCAAGCATAATTTTATGAAGAACCAAGTGCTAGAATGAGAGCTTTAACTTGATTTAACATCTTTGAGAGAAAAACGAACATCATTGAGCCAAAACTTCCTTAATCTCTATCATTTAAGTTCATAAAGCTTCATTTTGTATATATACTCTTTGAGAGAGCTTCTTTAAATAATATTATTCATCTTTGATCTTTGTAGGACAAGGTTGATGTATCCCTTGGGAGAGAAAACAAAAGTGTAGAATCTCTTGGAGTGATTTTCCTCTAGGAATAGGGGTGTTCTTTAGTTTTACAATGTGGAACAACTCTACTTTGATTTAGATGTTGTAAAGGCTTACAAGAGCTCAATTAAACTTGTGAAATTAGTGAAAAAATCTCAAGTGGAAGTTTGGGAATTGGATATAGGCTTATATTAGAACCAAACATGAATAAATCTTAGAGTTTACCTTCTCTATCCCTTTACTCTTTAAAAATCATGTTGCTCATTTGATGCTCTATTTTGTTGTTAATATTTTTCTTAAAATATTGTTATTATTTGCTTGATATATTTTTTCTACATCTATTTCAAGTAACCCAATTTGAAAATAGATTTTGTTGTCGTTTTAGTTTACTAAGAAACAAGCTTTTGAATTAAGTTTAACTACAAATATTTAAATGCTCTATTTTTGGGAAAAAAATTATTATCCACATACTTCAAGTATCAACATAAATCTTTTCTTGATTCATATAATTGTTATTTTATTTCATACTCTTTCAAGTATAATTTCGAAAATAAGCAAAATTTTTGTAAATACCCAATTTACTCCCTCTTGGGTGTTGGTTACCTTATGTAACACTTCTCACAATCCATATTGAAAGCCAGCTCAATACTAGGAATTGCAATCCATATCGAAATTACACAATAAAGTTTGCACATAATCAAAGACTGAGACAATGCTCAGAATAACAAAAGCATGGTGCAACAAGGCTAACGTATATTGCTGTTAGCTACAGGGTCCTATATTATAAAAACAATATTTTTCCATTATAATATAAATAATCAAAATTTTGCACAATAACAAAATTCTAGATTTCCATATATCCAAACAATAACAAAATTATTTCTAAAAATTCAATAAAATCATAAAGTATATAAATCGTTTAAAACAATCATTCAAATGTGAAGGAATATTCAAAAAAAATTTAGTAAATACAAATAAATGTTAGAATTAACACAATAATTTAATAGGATTATTCCCAAAGTACCAAAGTATATATTACAAAAATATTTCATAAACAATCAGTTTAAAACACCAAAAATAAGTATGATTAGTAATATTTACTCACCTAGAGGAGAGCACACACAACAAACTTTTTTCCTATTGTCTCTTTCAAAAACCAAAGTCTATGGTTCTATAATAACAAATAATGCACAATAAAAACTATCCTGAATTCAAATTATCTCCAATGTGTAATTTAATCCTTGTTTAATTACTAAGTACTAAGTCTCATAAATTTCAAAGTGGAGTGTTAACCCTTCGTCTTCCAATATCACATGTAAATTTTGCCACCTAGCTCAAATCTTATATTTATTTATATTATCATATATCTATTGTTTAATTATTTACTTTCATTTTTATCTTATATTTAATCCTAAATATATCCCAAAAAAATAATTTCTATTCTTAATTATGAGTAGCTAACATCATCAAGATAGCTTCAAAATTTGGTGATAAATATAAATTACTTATTACGGTCATTTAGTCCATGGCTATAGTGTTTTCTTCATCTCTCTTCTTCAAAATAACAATGAAAATTAAAGAAAATTTAGGAAAAGCCTTTGAATTAAAATATCATTTCAAATGATAATATCCAAATGTCTAATTCTGTCTCCAATAATGATTATTAATGAAAATTAATACAAGATTTTCAGAATTTTGACATCTCTTCAAGATCCATGGTCAAACAAGGGGTTTTGAAATTGGAGTGCAAAATCATCAATTTCAAGTAGGAATTAGAGGCGAAATGATAATAACTCATTAAAAAACCAAAACCCTAACCCAATTTAAAGAAATCTTTCCAAAATCGAGACTAATTTTGGATTTACACTACCAATATACTTAAAAGATGGGTTTCAAAATCAAAACCTGAAACTCAGAAATTGATCGCAAATTCTTGAGGGGAAGGGATGAATTTGATGTTAGGAAGCAAAGACACATCCCAATTTGGGGAAATTCCTTCCCAATTACACCTAATTTTGAATCTTTAAAAACCCTAAAATCACTATACTAAGAGGTCTAAAATTAAAGATCAAGATCATAAAATTGAAAGCCAAAACTAGAGGGCATATAATGAGCTACTCACCATAAGACAAAGCCCACAGAAAATGCATGATCAATGTCCAATTTGCTCAATTTCTCTTTGCCTTTGGAAGATTGACGTCGCATGGAGAAAGAAGAATTTTCCATCAACCAATGGTGTATTTCGACCAACAACTTGCCAATGATTATCACAAGGATGGAGTGGAAGACCACTGAGTGATGAATGTCGCTGGAAACTGTGGTTTCTGATGGTGAGCTTAGGGGAAAAGGTGAATGAGCGTGAAAGGAAGGAGAATGAGAAAGAAAAAGAAAAGGAAAAGAAAGAAAGAAGAAGAAAAAAAAAAAATTAAGGGTATTCTTGTATTTTTCTAGCAATAAACAGGTGTTGGGCTCAGAAAAAGAGAAGAATATATTTTTTTTCCTCTACCTATTTTAGGATTTTATCCTTATGAATTATTTAAATTTATAATTCATAATACATCTACATTCTTATGTTTCTTCTTTTAATTAAACTAACTAATTTTAATTTTTTTTATATTTTTTTTTCAATCAAATTTGAAGAGTGTTACACTCATGAAGAACTATAGTGGTTGGGTTTTAGTTGCAGAGAATTACAAAATCAAGTGGATTCACAATAACATGCGTGGGAGAAACAGAGCTCTTGAGTTGAAGTTAAAACACCATACTATCAGCTAACAAAGCATGTTACAGGCATTTGATTAACTTTTTAATATCTACATCAGCATTGGTTTTAACCTACTTAATGACAAAGATCGATTTAAAATTTTCTAAAACAGTAAAGAATAATTTTTTAAAAAAAATCAAATATAAGGACTTATTTTAAAAATTCATATAAAGTATAAGAAATAAATGATTAATTTTTTTAATTCAAAATTGTGTATTTTCTATTAAAAACAAAAATCCAAAATAATTAAAGTAGACATTTCAATTTAGCATTTTGCAAGCTGCTTGCTTCTCTCCTCCTCTGTAGCCGCAGCAACAAAACTGCAGAAGGAAGAGAAGAGTCTCCTTTGGATGATGAATAAGTCATTTTAAATTTGACTTAGTTAGAACGAGGAATTTTTATTAATTATTTTTTAAATTTAAAAATGTCTAACATCTTTGTTGCAATATAACAATGATTATAGATGTTATAATTATTTATTTATTTATATATTTATTAACTACATTATTCATAAGCAATTAAATTTAATGGCTCATAATCCAATAATTTCTCCAACTCAATATTCGGTTTGAACTTCAAAACACTGATAACTACATTACATTACACCCCTTCTGAAAAAGAAAAACCACATAAGAATTAAATGAACAACATTAATAAAGCAGCTAATTGGCTTTTAATTAAAGAGCACTCACAGAAATAAATAGCACATAGACAAATGGATATAAATAATAGATGACTCCTTAGTTGACCTTCCTGCAATTTTTCCTGATCTCTCCATTGGAACCAGTGAGAGGGCTGAGATCACCCATCTTGATCATGGCGTTAGCAAAATCTGTTCTGAAACGCGAAGGATTGTTGACGTAAGTGTAAACTAAGGAATCTGTGGAACCCCCATTGAAGAGTGCTTGGTCTGAGTGCAAGAGACCCTTTTTGTTCACCAGATTCTTGAAGTAAGAGTTGTCAAAGAAGTTAGGGCTTGTGACATCTAAAGGTGATAAATTGCTGTCACCACCTGTGCTTGGACATGTCGCTTGTAGTGATTTTGCAAACGACTTATCTATGTTAGTGTCGTTGTAAATCCTTGTCCTGAAAGTTGTGCACCTCGCTTGCCCTATTGTGTGAGATCCTGGACCATAATTTCCATTGAAAATGAATATTTCAATGAGGGTGGTGAATTCATATATAAGTACAATAACCAATACCACACACTATTAAAATGGTTCCCCCATTATTGGGTTTATCATGGTGATATTAAATTAACTGCAGTCATTAGATCTAGTTTTTAATTTGTTTGCAAACATCAAATAAATTTTTCAGAAGCTACCAATTTCGATTTCTGAAAATTATTAATTATGATTTCTAAATTTTAAATTCAGACTGTTAAATTGTAGTATTAATTTACTATAAACTGTTACAACATAAACACAATTGCAAGAGATAGATCTTTGGATTGTTTGGAGAGGGTTCAAATCTCGATTTTAACACACTTAATATGTTTATGGGTTGTATTAGGATAAGGATAAAGTACAATTAATTTTTTAAATGATAGGCTTAAGCTCACATTAGGCCCATTTTTGTCTGGGCGGGTTCAGTGTTTGAACTTGCCATTTAGGGCGACTAGTGGCACAATCCATAAGCTAGGCTCAAACTTCAACATATGCTTATTTGCATACAAAAGTAATTTCATGTAAAATTGAGAAATGAATTCTTCTAGGTGTATTTAATAACTATTAACAATAAGTAACAACACTACCCAAAAAACAGTTAATTCATAGGCAAATTTTTAGTATCAATTTCATAAATAAAGGCACTTTTATCCAAAACCATATTTGATTTACTATACATGATACTTGATTTACAGAGTGAAAATTAAAAAAAAAAAAAAAAAAAAGTAGGCCCATAGTAAAAGAAAACATAAACAACGAGAACATTTAGGACCGTAGGCCTTTTGTTATTGGGTTAACCCAGACAAAGCTTCATAAGCTTAATAATTAAGCCGAAATATAATCTTATTGTTGAGTTTCATTGAAATTCGACTCTTTACGTTTGAAATTTTATTCATTTATTTTTGCATTTGGGGGTTTTAAGTCATTAAATTTTTATTCAATAATTTAAATTTTAATAAATATTTTATAATTTTTTAAATATAGATAATTAAAATTTTATCTAATTTACCTACGTTCCCAATTTCATCATCTTTAATTTTAAGGGTGAAGTACCTGACAAAGCAACCATCTCTTGGGGTGTAAAGCCTTTGTTGGAGAAAGCAGAGATGAGGCCACCAAGATCCAAAAGGGGTGAGGGCAAATCTGTATTTGCATCCTTCAGACTTGCTGTGGTTGAGTCTCTTCTTCCCAATTTCACTTGCCAGTATGGTCCTCCCAGCTGACAAAACGTCACCGTATCAATTAAACATGCATTCATCATTACTTTGTGGTTTGCTTATAACATGCATCTAATATATGTCAAAATGTAGGGAGATTTAATTTAGTATAATTTTTTAAAACAAGAGGGTGAGTAATCTAATTTAACCACACATAAAGGGAGTATATTTTATTTTATTTATTTAAAATAGTTCCTAATTAGATAACTTTTATGTTGCGCTATAGTCATCTCTTTTTTCTTTTTTGGTTATATTTATTATGATTAATTAAGAACTATTTTAAAATGCTCAAAAGAATTGAGAGATTGTTTTGAAACATAAAATAATGTTAATCAAAGAATAAGGTATAAATTAAAAGTGCACATTTTTAATAGTCATTAAGGATATGTTTTTTCAGAGTTTTATAACACCTACTAAGGTCTTTTCCCATAAAATTTCTACATACAAAATTGTTATGAAAAATTTTCCAAAAACTTTCACCTAAAATAGGTCATAAGCTTATGAAATAATACTTACCATTAAGACAGATTCTCTGGCAGCAACAGCAACAATGTCAGCACAAGAGACAACACCAGGACACTTCAACTCCAGTGTAGATTTGATCCTGTCTATAACCTCAAATCCCATCACAGAATTAACGTTTGGAAAAGCAGTCTTTTCACCTGTAAAATTTGGTGTGTCGTCTAACAATATTGATGCATCGCAACCCTATCACATATATACGAGTAAAAACCTTAGAATCGTACAAGTCACTTTATCATCCTATGTTTTCCAATTACTTTTAGCAAATCAATATGAACGTTAATTCTGTTAAAATTATTCGACCGCCTATTCTCGAAGAATATATAGTGCAACACATGCATAATGCAGGCACACACACACACACATATATATATATATATATATATGTATATATATATATATAGCATGGAGATTAATATATAGAAGATAGATAGGGAAAAGGAATGTAGAAAATTACTTGGACAAAGCAGTCATGGAAATGAAGACGCAGCAAGGATGCTCCCATGTGAGGCTCTTTTAATATGGCGGCCTCAACCGCTGCCTTAATGGTAGTAAGAGCAACAGGACACGACAATGCATAATAATCAGAGGATAATTGATCATAAGCTGAAACTATCCCACTCACACATAATAGCAACAAACAGAAGCCAAATTTGAACTGGGAAAAGTTCATTGTGGTTTTGAGAGTTAGTTCGTGCACTAGCAGAAAATACATAGAAGAGAAGAAGATTGAGCTTAATTTGGTTGTTGCTTAAGGCCATCGAATGTCTCGTGTATTTATACACCAAGTTTTCTATTATCTTATTCACTAGGTCAACAACTCCAAACACAAAAACAAAAAAAGAAAGGAAAAAAATTATAATTGAATATAGCTTTAGTTTTAACTGGAATGGAGGTTGTGAGCATGTAGTGATATATATATTATTTGATATCTAATTATTTAAAGGGATAAAATTTTGTTTAATGTTAGGATGTTGGCTGCATTGTGCTAAATAAGTCCACCAGTTAGAATGCAGATTTATGATGGTTATTTGGCCCCACGCTGCTCAGTCTTTGAAATATAAATGAATTAGTTCGGCCTAGCAAATTGACTTTTAACTATTATTATTTTACTTAAACATAATTTTTTTTTTTAGTTTGAAAGTAAGAAATATTACCTTTTGCATTTTGATATATGATTTAATATAATTTTACTAATTTGAGAAAAAAAAAAGTAAGTTTAAATGTGTCATTTTTTATGTATTTACAATTTTGAATATACTAATACACCTAATTATAATATAAGGACATAATTATAATATTATTAATATAAAAATTAATAATATTATAATTATATCCATATATTATAACTGAGTATGTTGGTGAGTGCACAAAAATTTTTACCAAACTTAAAATAAAGTAAAATCTTTGGTGTACTTAAAATTGTGTGCACCAGTACATTTAATTATAATGTATGAATATGATTATAATATTATTATTTGTTGAGTTAATATTATTATAATTATATCCTTATATTAAATTGAGTGCACTGATATACTTAGAATTATGAATCTACTAAATATAGCACCTTAAATTAATGATATCACATAAATAAATAATTCTAAATTAATAAATTGTTAAATTTGTTAATAAATTTTTTTCAAAAATTACGTGACAAAAAGAGGAAAGCTAAATTATTTTGCATGCTTATAAATTATAAGAGCTAAATCAACACTAATAAAAAAACAAGAAGGATAAACAATGTATTTTGTTTTTCAACGTTTTCTCCTCCTATATTTCTTTTCGGCATCTTTAGTGGACCCGCCCTTCAAGTGTGCATAAAAGTGAGCGACGGAAAAAGCAGGAAGCATATGATTATTCCATATTTTTATTGATTTCTTTGAGCTCTATGTCATTCACAATTTATAAGCGAAACTGAGGATTTTTCATTTTACCAGAAATAGTATAGATACGTATTAAAAACGTGAATATACATTTACCGTTTGAAACAGCACAGAGAGAGAGAGAGAGAGAGAGAGATATATATTTTATAAGAAAGTACTGTCCAATCTTAGTGAATACATGATTGATGAAATTTTTTATTATTTACTTCTCACAAAAGTATTAATTTATCTTTAAACTTTATAAAATACTCAATATAGTCTTTTATTTATTAAAAAAATATTATACTTAATTCTTTGCTTCTAAAAAAAATTACTAAATTTAGTTTACCAAACCCTAAACCCTAAATCTAATTAACCAAATTTAGTATTTTTTTAAAAATAGAGGACCAAGTTTGACATTTTACAATGAATAAGAGACTATTTTAGGTATTTCAATTAATAATAAACTAAAATATACTTTTGGTCCCTCACTTATCACAAAGTTAGTATTTTGGTCCTTCACTTAGTGAAATATTTAAAAAATCTCTCACTAATTGAAAAAGGTTATATCTAATTCTCTATTTTTAAAAAAATTACTAAATTTAGTTTCTCTACCAAATCCTAAACCTTAAATTAAAAAAATTTAATTTAATTTTTTAAAAAAAATAGAAGATCAAATGTGATATTTTTTAATAAATAATAAATTATTTTGACTATTTTAATAAATGAGATATACTTGATATAGTCCTTTATTTATTAAAAAATATTATACTTAATTCTTTGCTTCTAAAAACAATTACTAAATTTAGTTTACCAAACCCTAAACCCTAAATCTAATGGACCAAATTTAGTATTTTTTTAAAAGTAGGGGACCAAGTTTGACATTTTCCAATGAATAAGAGACTATTTTAGGTATTTCAATTAATAATAAACTAAAATATACTTTTGGTCCCTCACTTATCACAAAGTTAATATTTTGGTCCTTCACTTGTTGAAATATTTAAAAAATCTCTCACTAATTAGAAAATGTTATATCTAATTCTCTATTTTTAAAAAAATTACTAAATTTAGTTTCTCTACCAAATCCTAAACCTTAAATTTAAAAATTTTAATTTAATTTTTTTAAAAAATAGAGGATCAATTGTGATATTTTTTAATAAATAATAAATTATTTTAAATATTTTAATAAATGAGATATACTCGATATAGTCCTTTATTTATTAAAATATATTTATACTTAATCCTTTGCTTCTAAAAAAAATTACTAAATTTAGTTTACTAAACCCTAAACTCTAAATCTAATGGACCAAATTTAGTATTTTTTTAAAAGTAGGGGACCAAGTTTGACATTTTCCAATAAATAAGAGACTATTTTGTATATTTCAATTAATAAGAAACTAAAATATACTTTTGGTCCCTCACTTATCACAAAGTTAGTATTTTGATCATTTACTTATTGAAATATTTAAAAAATCTCTCACTAATTGAAAAATGTTATATCTAATTCGCTATTTTTTAAAAGATTACTAACTTTAGTTTCTGTACCAAACCCTAAACCTTAAATTTAAATAATTTAATTTAATTTTTTTAAAAAAATAGAAGATCAAATGTGATATTTTTTATTAAATAAAAAATTATTTTAAATATTTTAATAAATAAAATATCAAAATAGAATTTTTTATAATAAGTGAGTAAGTAAAAAATTATTTTATTCAAACATCATAATTGAGACTGTGACTTTGGCAGCAATTACAAAAAGCTGCAACCAAAAGTCAAGCTTTGTTCCATTGAAAGTTTTTCTCTGAAGTATTTGTGGGAGAAGGCTCTTTCTGAGAATCTTTAGCTGCAACTTTGTGTCGCCACCAATTTGTAATTGCAGCCTCCATTTAAGACTTTTGGTGACTATTTTACATTCATCACCAAACGTCCCCATTATGTTATAGACTTTTGGTGACGATCATTGGAAGTTGCCACCAAAGTCCTCCTTCTCAAATTATGTTAGACAATGTGATATGAGAACGAGATGATTGCTAAAAGCCCAAAAAAAAAAAAAAGAGAGGGTAAATGTACACTTTGACTTCATACAAGGTATAAGTTTATGAGAGGAGTTTTGAATTTATTAAATAAAATTCTAAATTCTAACCATAAACAAATTGGATAAAATTCAATTGAGGTCATTTCAAGCCCAAATTCCTTCAATTTTCATGGGTTTCGAGCCATTTGGAAGCAATCAAAGTCATTTGGTGTCATAGCATGCATGTTATGTGGATTTTTAGACTTGGTTGCTACAGTAAAAATACTGATCTATCAATATGCTTAAAAGTTTTTTTTTTTTTCAGTTAATTCATTGTGAGATACATAATTATATGATGTGTCTTTTCCTACTTGGTCATAGAAATAAATTTCTCATCCAATAAAATTTATTTCATAAAAAAATTGTGCAAAATGCAGTGTAATACATTTCATGTTCTACACTATTTAAAACATCCCTCCAAATCTAATAATACAAACATCTCTAGTCCGAAAACATATTAATTGATGGGAGAACACTTATGTAATAATTGATATAGTATATCATTTTTAATTAAATCATTTTAAGAGAAAAGTTGAGCCATGAAAAAAATGATTTAATCAAAACTGACACATCACATCAGTTGGTACATAAGTATGTTAGGACTTCAAAAAAATATCAATTAGTCTTAACATACCTCTGCCAAAAAAAATTAAAATTTTAATAATTAATTATAAAAATTAGTATATTTTACATTGAAATAGATTTTGATATTTTAAAATACATGTTAAAAATAAATATATTAAAAATATATTTATAAATTTTAAATTATCTTAAAATATTTAAGATTTTCATTTTATTATTATCAAAAGAAAATTTTTAATCAAAAAAATTTTTAGAATAATTTTGATAATAAAAATACTCAATTTTAAAATTGATCTAATTTTTTTCTTTTACTCTTATTAAGATTCAAAATCAAATCTTTAATATTATCGACAGTTATAATACTATTAAACCAAATATTATCAATATATGTTGATTTAGGTTAAAATCGTTTTTAGTGTAAAATTCAATTTCATTAAAATTCACATCTTGGTTGTTAGATACAAAATATACTAAACCATCATCATGGATCTCAATAATTATTCAATATTTATTATTTCCAATTGACTTGGGCAAGAGCGAATTGGAATATATTTTATATAATTAAAAATTTATAAATATATTTTAGCATTTTTATAAAAAAACAATATTTTAATTTAATAAAAACTACTTAATATAAATTTTATTAATTTTTATTATTAATTATTAAGTTATTAATTTTATTTAGGGTAGAGATAGGAGGGAGTGAGGGATAGGGAGTAGTGGGAGCATCCTTTCCCCTTATTTAATGATTAAATGATGAGAACGTCTCTCTTATTAAATTTTAAAGGTTGTTTCCCCTAAATTCTTATTAAATTTTGGGGGCGCCCCCTTTGTTACTTCACTTACACTCTTTTTTTTTTTTTTGGTTATAATCATAAATAATTTTATATTTTTTCCTCCTTTTAAATATTTTTCATGAATAATTTTTCTTAATCTTTTTTTTTAAATAATCCTCCCCTTTTCCTTTTCGTCTCCTTCAATTTATACATGTCCCTTTGTGATTTCTTGAGTTTATGTAACAAAAATATATTATTTTGGTCCTGTTTGGCATATCATTACGGAATATTGTATCAACTTATATAATACACCTCACTTTTATCAAGTGTTTTATGTATATATTGCATTGTATAAACTTATATGATTAATTTCAATTAATTTAATCTAATATGGTATATCACTATATTATTAATCAAGCTTTTATTATTTTGAATATACCTAATTATATAAAAAAAATAGAAAAATTATATTTTCATTTTATACTATCTTATCCTCTTGCTACACCTATCAATATTACGTGTCCTAACACTCGTGGAAGGAAAATCCAGTTTTTGATCATAGTTTCAAATATAAGTTATAATTAGCTTGTTCTATGATAAAATTCCTTCCATACGGTCGACTTCTTCTTTTTCTTTTTCTTTTTTTTAATTTTTTATTTTTTGCCCTTAAAAGGTCTTATTGTCACAAAAACAAATTAACTAACCTATAATAAAAAATTAAGACCAAAATATATTTCCAAAGCGCTAAGAGTAATGTCACATCTGGATAAGAAAAATAGGACTACCACACACTAATCTTTTTTAGAATCTAATTAAATTGCCCGTACTTTGTTCCAATCATGGCAAAGATGGCTTTAGGAAATTCATTGATTAAACAAGTTTCTTGGGCCAGGCTTAAGAAAGACGCTGTTGAGGGCTAAAGGATCAATCAATCAACTTGCACTTGAAAGCCCAATTCACAAGCCCATACATGGGACACATGCAACAATGTCCACTCATAGTGAAGTACAGTGTTGTACATGTTCTGTTGGCCAATAAAAATAATGTTGTACATGTTTTGACAAATGAACTTAATTACTCAAATGGTCTTACAGTTACAGTTAGGAGAAACACTGTCAAATAAAAAAAAAATACAAAGAAAAAGACTAAATATTTAGAGCATGAGACATGTATGGGAATAGTGTATATATGAATGAACAAGTCAATGAGAGAATGCAATAGACGACAGCTTATTTTGCATTTATTAATCCTTTTTGTTTTCCTTTTTGGCTTTTTTTTTTCATAATTTTATAATACTTAAAAGCTCATTTATATATCAAAATATGTATTTTCTTTATAAACAGATTCGTTTAATTTAGCTTTAGATTTTTCTCCACATCACTTTTGTTTTTAGTAAGTCAACCTTTGTTTAAATAAGAAGTTTTTTATCACTTTGCACAGCGAATGAAATAGAAGAGAAAGAAAATGGTACGCCATGCCTTTGCCCATATTACTTCCATATTCATCCAGTTAGTCAACTCTCCATATGGTCAAATGAATTTAAACTAGGTCAGAATTAAATTAATGAAATTTCTTTCGCTATTGAATTTAAAAACTTATCTCTTCCCATCAGTTTTACATATTTAAGATTTCATTTTTAAAGCGCTCCCCACAAGAATTAAATTCACATTGATGATATCTCTTCGGGCAAGTTGTAGGACAACTTCACAAAATAGTATTAAAATTATTGTGATATTACGTGTTGCGAATCTTGCACAAGCACGCTCTTGCTTTTGGTCAAATTAGCCTTCCAAATATCAAAATAGGAACAGATATATTGAATTTATATATAATTTAATTTCTCAAAATATGTGATTTTCCATCTATAGGTATCTTTTATATATATTCTAGACTACAGAAAATGAAGAAAACGCATTTCCAATTAAAATAAACTTTATGGAACTAATTATTGTCTAATTCAATACTCATGAAAATGATTGGATGAAAATTGACTATGTATTTTCTAAATTTAATTTCAATAAAAAGTTTGTTTTTTATAAATAAATATGATAATACACAAATATATAATAATATTTTAGATTCTTCTAATTTCAGAACATGATATTTGTTTAAGTGAAGAAAAATAAATAAATAGCTTATAACAATTTGCATTCTGTTAAAGAAAAAATAAATTGTAAGATATGAGAAATAGATTACAAACTTTTGAAAGCTGTTTATTCTTTTTTCTTTTTCTTTAAATAGACCATCATGTGAAAAATAATCTAAAATATTAACATATTTTTGCGTATTATCATAAATTTTTAAAATATAAATTTTTATTAAAATTAAATTTAAAAACTATGCAGTGAATTTTGAACCACTGAATTTAGAGCTTAAGCCCGATAATGGTTATTTGCTATGATCTGATTATACTAGCCTTGGGCTAGTTTTATATTTTGTACCTTGAATAGTTCTGTAGGAGATTCTCAAGTATTTAGTTTGATTCGAATATTTTAAATTCTCATTATATGTTGATTCGTTTGAGTTAAAAACATGTTTTAGATATTCAAGGTTGGACTTTATGGAAAATTAATGGTTTTTTTTTCTACTTTTGGAACTATTGATTAAACCATGAAAGGCATTCGCTTTTAAACAACAAATGTTTTGGTGATAAACTCTACCATTATCAGTCTGTCTCTTTCTTTGTATAATTAGCATTATCTACTCATTGAGTTTCCACTCACTCCATTATTTAACATTTTTCAGATCTCAACACTGGTCCAAGACACCCACCTACGGAGTAGGAGTTACAATGTTTCTATTTTAGAGAGCCTTACTTGTTGCCAAGGCAATGGTCTCTTGTTGTACATTTTGTAATTAGACTTAGTTACACCCTGGAATACAGGTAGTTTGTTTGATGTATTTCTATAGTTTATGGGCCATTTTGTATGTATTTGTGGAGAACGAAGCTCTCCATTTTGTTATATATCAAATTGTTCTATTGTAAAAATTTTGAGCGGTCCATATTTCAAGGGAGACTCTGCTAAAATTTCTACATAGAAATTAAACTGATTCTTTTAATTTTTATATATAGATGTATTAGTATTTGTTTTATCCGATTAGGTTCTATGTATTAGATTAAGTTCTGCTGTCCTTGAGAAATCTAATAGGCTTACGTGGATAAGAGTTACCTCGTTCCCTGTGTCAGTCACAACCTATCAGTTAAGGTCATGACAAAGTGGTATCAGATTCTGGTTTAAAGGTCCTGGGTATGCCTGTGTGTTGTGAAGTAAGTGTTCCCTAGTGGTATCTCAGTTATCATTATGTACTTAAGCATAATCATAATTGAATTACTGTTAGGGCCTTATAGGTTATTTAATGTCATTCATTTGGTCTATTTTGTATCTTATATCCATAAGAGTCTGTATATCAGGATTTGGCATTGAGTAAATTTTTTCTTGATTACTAAAGGGACAATGTTATCTAGGTCACATGCAACTGTTAATCAAGCCATAAAGGAGGCCTTTGTAGGGGCTAAATATGTACCGCCCTCTAAAAGACGAGGTAGGGGAAGAGTACAAGTGAAGAGTGCTGGCTAAGCCCATGTTAGAGGTAGGAGAGCAGCCAGGCCTCCCATCAAGATTGATATAGAGGAAGAGATAGTGCTTGCACAACCTCAGGTTCCCACTAATGTAGAATTAACAGCTGGACTTTTGGGCATTCAAAGAGCTGTAGAGAATCTCACAGCCTTGATAGTGACATAAATGACCAGCAATAATGCCCCTCCTTCTGCTATGCTCCTTACTGAGCAAGTTAAGGTAAGAGAATCTCAAGATAGGGCTGAAGAAGGCAGAAGTAAAAGAATCTTAACTAAATTTATTAAATTCAAGCCTCCTATTATTAAAGATATTGAACAAATATGTGTGGCACTTGACTATCCTATGAGGAAATCAATTACTTTAGCTACTTTTCAGTTGAAGAAAGTAGCAAGATCATGGTATAAGTTACTTTTACAAGGAAGACCAGTTAAATTACCTCCCCTTAAATGGGAAGAGTAGAAGGAACTGTCTATGGAGCATTTCTTACCTTTGAATGTCAGGGATGCTTACGCAAGAGAATTTGAGAGTTTAAGGCAAGTCTTTGGGGTATCTGTTAATGAATTTTTCAATTAATTTATTGAGTTATCCAAGTATGCTCCTGATTTGGTTCCTACTAAGAGGGACAAAATCAAACATTTTGTGATGAGCTTAGTAAAGCCATTATTCTAGGTTATAGCACCGCCAAATTAGCTAGTTCACTTCTTTCACTATAGCAACAAATTATGCTATGATGATTGAAATAAGGGATAAAGAAGACAATACAGTATAGAAGATGAGGAAGTGTTCAAAGGAGGGGAAATCTTTGGAAGTTATTCTATGGGTAGATCATTTAGATGACCTACGGTATCAAGTACGTCTCAATCTTTTTGGTCCAACCTAAAATCTTCAACTTAATTAATGACGAGTACTGCCAAGCATAAAGGGAATTATAAAGACTTTAGACCTGTTCCCCAGTCTGATTCAAGACAGAATCCATGAGGTCGTGCTTCATGTTCCTCATGTGGGAAATTTCATCCTAGCCCATGTCATAAAGAATCTGGGGCATGTTTTAGATGTCGTCAGGTAGGGCATATGATACAAGATTGCCCACAGACTCCCCATGGTTCTAGTCAAGGTTCAGTATGACTGTCTAGTTTTACATATGTGAGACCTAGGGCCTAAGGTGTGGCTTTAGTTCAGAATGGCAAAGGACATGGTGGCAGGACATATTCAGGTAAAGGTCAGACATCTTTTGGAATCAATCAAACACGGGTATTTTTTCTTAACAAACATGATGCTCAGGCATCAAAAGCAAAGATTATAAGTAAAATTATTTTATATTCCCAAGTAGCTCATGTGTTGTTTAATCCTAGTGCTACTCAGTCTTTTATATCCATGTATTTTGCAAATTTGATTGGCAAGGGCCCTACTAATTTAGAGAGCCCTTTGTTAGTAACAACTTCATTAGGGGAATCCACTTTAGTGGATCAAGTATGCAGAATGTGCATAATTATGATTAGTGGCCATGAAACAATGGTTGACTTAATAATCTTAGTTATGACTGAATTTAATGTAATTCTTGGAATAGATTGGTCGGCATCCTGTTATGCCACCTTGGATTGTCATCAAAGTTATAGGATGTAAGTTTCCAAATGAATTATCCGTTGTTATCCAGGGCAATCTTACTGTAGCTCCTAATAATTTAATATCTATTATTGGGGCTAGGAAATTATTACGAAGTAGATGTCAAGGTTACTTAGCCTTAGTACAAGATATGGAAGAACAGTTCCAACATTGCATCAAGTGCCAATAGTTAATAAGGTTTCAAATGTATTCCCAGAAGAATTACCTGGGCTACCACCTAATAAGGAGATTGAATTTAGCATTGATCTGTTATCGGGCACCCAGCCTATCACTATACCTCCCTATAGAATGGCGCCACTAGAACTTAGGAAATTGAAGAATCAATTGTAAAATTTGTTAGATAAAGGTTTTATCTGCTCGAGCACCATGGGAGCTCCGGTTCTTTTTTGTAAAGAAAAAAATAGGTCTCTTCGGTTGTGTGTGGATTATAGGCAGCTAAATAAGGCTATAATGCAGAATAAGTACATTCTACTTCTCATTGATGATTTATTTGATCAGTTACAGGGTGCACAATGTTTTTTTAAGATTGATCTATGGTCAGGATATCATCAATTAAAGATATGATGAGACGATATTCCTAAGACAGCTTTTAGAACTCGTTACAACCAATATGAATTCTTAATGATGTCTTTTCAGCTAACTAATGCTCTCGCAAATTTTATGAACCTGATGAATAGTGCTTTTAAGCCCTTCCTTGATCGATTTGTTATAGTTTTTATTGATGACATCCTAGTTTACTCTAAGAGTCAAGGTGAGCATGAACAACATTTAAGAATGGTGCAGCAGATATTAAGAGAGAATCAATTGTATGAAAAATTCTCTAAATGCTAGTTCTGGTTCAATAAAGTGGCTTTCTTAGGCTATGTGGTTTCAAAGGAAGGTGGTCAAATGGATCCTAGTAAGGTGGAAGCCGTTCAAAAATGGCATCGACCTACTATGATTGCTGAAATCTGTAGTTTCTTGGGTTTGATCAACTATTATCGCCGATTTGTGAAAGCTTTCTCTAGAATGGTAGCTCCTTTGATTAAACTAACCCAAATGAATATGACGTTTCAGTAGACCAAAGTATGCGAGGAAAGTTTAAAAAGTAAAATACTATTTAACATTAGCACATGTTCTTCTTATAAGGAAAATTACAAAATTACCCTCTTAACCTTCTTCATCTCATTAACCCTCTGAATTATGCTCTTTCCTTCATTTTCAAATTTCTACCATTCCCCATCCTTAATTTGCACTAGCAGCACATTCCCTGTCATTTATCATCGACATCAATCGCATGGGGTGGCTAGAAAGCTCAAGAACTCAAGTTGAATGTGATTACCATGTCAGATGCATTTTCGAGGTAAATTCCATGAGATCCAAGTGAGTTTGCTTCAATTTTGGTTAGCATTTTGTTTTTAATATGTATTTCAACTAGTTCTTCCTTAATTCCAGCTTTTAATTTTGTGTTATATGATCAAAATTCAAAGATCTTTCCTCAGTTCTTCAAATGCGCATGAACATTACATAAGAGCCAAAATTTGCTCGATTTATGTGTGTTTCCTTTGAATTATATTAAGGATCTACTTTAGAACTTCATTTCATGTAGTTTTCCACATATTAGAGTGTTTAATTTTAAGAATTTACTTTAGAAATCAAAATCCCTCTTGTGCATGGACAACAACATGAATAGTGACAGAAAATTCAAAATTTGAAATTGTGGCTTGAATTGGAGGAATTTTGTGACACTTCTTTGAGGGTTTTGATTTTAGGTAAGTATCTAACAATTCCCATGTATTAATTTGATGATCAGATTGCTCAATTATAAACTCATCTTTCTTGGTAGGGAGTTAAAGTGTGTAGGGTGATGATATGCAAAGACTTCTTGAATATCTTGTGTTATTAGACCTCGAGGAGAAGAAATTAAGTTGCTAGAAGTTATCATTCAGAGTGCTAAGTCACTTTGGGGAATTTTTCTCATACTATCTTAAATTTCATTGATGTTAGAGGAAGTTTGATAAATGGGAGTGCACTGAAATTGAATATAATTAACGAATAAATTATTTTGGTTATTATTGGTATAGATTTTGACCTAATTGGTAATATTGGACAACTTAAATGCTATAAAAGTTTATGATTAAGCTATTTGGGGACTAGTATTATATTAGAATTTATAATTAAGATAATTATGATTGGCAAGTGTGTTTGAGGTCATTTTAACAGCTCCCAAGACTCGAACCAGTGACCTCCAGGTCGAACCAATGACCTCAAGGTAGCAAAATTGCGCCTCTCCACCAAACCAACGTTGTCTTTCAGTATATATGTGTGTTGTATTATATATATTTGCACTTCATTTTCTTAGTTTCAAAAATTACATCTCCCTATACTTGAACCCAAACACTTAGAATAACTTCATCACCCATTACCACATAATCAATAAGAACTTCATGTTCATAATTTGTAATGCATTATATATATTTATTGTTGGCTTTTTTTTATAAAAGTTTTATTTTGAATTTTTCATTAGTCATGACTTAAAAAGTTATCTATTATTATCTTTTGACCTATTTTAACAAAGTAATCTTTAATAATTATATTTATTACTCTATAAATCATTTTAATTCAAATTTAAAATTACTAGTATTTGATTATTAGTAGTTATTATATATAGATTTAAATATATAAAATTTTTTAAAATAACTATATTTAATTATCACTTATTCAACTATAATCAAACTAATAAACTATTGATCATTACATTCATTAGTTTTAGTTATGAGTCTAAATTTAAAAATATTGATTTTAACTATGTAACTGCATATTTTAATAATTATTTTTTATTATAAGTAAACTCTTACGATTTTACATTATGATTCTACGTTACGAATTTACCTTCCTCAAACGGTTTTACCTAAACTCACGAGTTTGACAACCTTGTTTATAATAAGAAACATCATTGTCTTATGTTGGATATAATACAAGTAATGGGAATTAAAGTTAATAGAACTTATGTGAACTTATAGGCATATAAGCATTATTAAAGACATCAGAATATTTTTTATGTAAATTATTTAAGTTGGCTATTAGTGAGGATGAAACTTTAAGTTTATGTACTATTTAGGTGGCTGAAGTATTCTTTTCGTATATGTGAATATTTGTATTATTTATGGCAATTAAAATCATCAAGAAAAATAACGACAATCTTAGAGAAATGAAATAAGTATCGCAATGGAAATTGAATACCAACTCATTATGGAAGCTTGTTAAAATTTATTTAAGTTAAAATGTTTCTTAGTATAAGACATTAAAAGGAGATTATTTCTTTTTAGGGTCATAGCAATTACACTTTACTCCATGGATGAGGGAGTGAGTTGTATAGACCTTAGCCAAGTGAGAAGATAATCTTAACTATGCATGATTTTCATTTTTCTATATCCATTTTCAAAAAATATTGGTTCTTGATCTTTTTGTGCCTTAGGGCAGGCTTTTGGAGTTACAAATGTCATTTCAATATTATGAAATCTTGGAAATGTCAACATTGGCATTAGTGGATTTAATGACTTTGCATTTCTAAATTTCATTGAGGGTGAGGGATACATCGTTCCCCGCACTGATCATGTCCTTTTGGATAGGGTCATGACAAAGTGGTGTCAAAGCCAGGTTAGAAAGTCATTGGCTTGCTTGTGACTTATGGAGCATGTGTTTCCTAATGGTAACTCATTTATCATTATAAACCTTGGCATAATCATAACTACATACTGTTAGAGAACTTATAAGATGTTTTGAGTCATTCTTTCAGTTGTCTTTCTTACTCCTTTTGTTGTAAATTTGAAATTATATTTAGTAGCACCCCTTGTATATAGGCAGATTGTTGTAACAAACCTTTCGACGAGAATAATAAAAAGTGTTTTAAATTGATTCCCAAAATGAATCTTGAAAATCAATTTATTGGAGTCGCCACCAAAATTTTTAATGAAAAACTTTGAAAACCTAATTTAAAACAAAAAGAAAAAGGCAACATGGTCTGTTAAACTAGAGATGGGTTCGGGAGTCTATTTGAGTGTGGAGAAGGTGTTAGGCACCCCACAACACCCCTCCATAAGGATGGTTACCTTAAACTAGTCAATTGAAATATAATATGACCTTAAATTTATCTCAATTACCATTTTATTAGCACGGATGCATGTTAAACAAGGAGGACAAAACAACAAGAATGAAAGCAAACAAATAGATATTTACAAAGGATGGACTTAACCTAAGATGACAGCCTAGGGCCTATGTATCCCATGATAGAGATCAAAGTTCACGTAGTTTGACTAGGAAGGCGTGTCTGTTGGTTGGTGATTTGTAAATTTTGTTATGAGAATAGGAGGGTTTAAATTAAACAAATTTTCGTAAATAAAACGGAATTGGGATTTGCTTTGTGTGTTTTAATTTACGACAACCTGATTAATCTAACTTTCTTAACCTCTTCATTTTTCCTCTTTTAATTTTTGTTTATCTTTGGAATTTTAATCTTTATTTTGAAATGTACATTAAATGATTATGGGATGAGATTTTTAGGGTTTTTGGGAGTTTATATTTTTTGGAATTGAAATGTAATTAAAATGAAAGGCATATTTTTGAATTTTTGAATTTATTTATTATTTCTTTTTTGGATTTTCAAAATTGAAATTTATTGTTGAAATTAGGACGAAAATAAAATCATTTTTTAGATTTTTGAATTTTTGTATTTTTTGGATTTTGGTTTTTATTTATTTTTGGATTTTTAAAATTAGAATTTATTGTTGAACAAAATTATAATGGAAAGTCATTTTTGAGAATTTTTGAATTTATATATTTTTTGGGTTTTTGGATTTTTCTAATTTTGAAAGTGAGATTATGATTAACAGGACTTTTAATTAATTTATATATATATATATATTTAGAATTTATTCTGAATTTTAAACTATAGTGGAAAAATATTTCTATGATTTTTGAATTTATGATTTTTGTATATATATATATTTTAAATTAGAATTTATTTGAAACTTAAAGTAAAACTAAAATGAAAAATATTCTTAGGATTTTTAGTTACATAATAGGTAGGACAAACCTCCATATTTTTTAATTAATTCATCCTAATATTTTAAATGTTAATTTTTAAAACCTGAAGAGACTCAATATCTCATGCAGTCTCTACTAATTAACCTTTGGGTGCCTGATGAGATGAGCGATCTCATATGGGAACCGAAAAATATGGAATAAAATATTTGAAATTTTTCAGGATTTTTTTAATGTATTTTTATGGATTTTGAAATTAGAATTCTTTTAGTCTTATTTTTAATAAGATCAATTCTCCAAAGCCTACGGAGACCCAAGTCCCACATGGCATTTTTTTTTAATTAATTAAATTTTATAAAACACCGACTTAAATATTTTGTAAATAATAGAAAAATACTTAATTAAGATATTTATCTTTGCATTATTATTATTATTTTAAAAATAGTATGTACTAATTTTTGGGGTTTATGGAGATTAAAATCACACACGACCCCGAGCACTCGAGAAGAATAATATTCCCACATAATGATTTTTTTAAAACCTTACTTATGGAACCAAGATGTAACAAAAATAAAATAAATAAATGAAGTAAAAATAATTAATAATTAAAGACCTAATATATATATATATATATATATATATATATATATATATATATATATATGATACACCATGCACGAGCCAGCAAACCGCGATCTTGGAAGTGGAAAGAAAGAAAATATATGGTGTAGGCAATGTATAGCAACTCACCTAGCTTCCCCTCGGTTTTTTCGCCCCTCACCATCGATGAATCTGGCAGTCTTCCTCTTCTCCTTTCTCTCTCTACTTCTCTCTCTCTCTCTTCGGTGGTGCCACTACCTTTACCACCATTAGAACCATTGGAAGACCTATCACTCCTTTGATTTGAAAATCCCCCAATCCTATAACCTCCTCTTACATGAAAAAACTTGAGAGCGTAAAGAAGTCCAAGTTAAAGGGTAACACAAAGGTTACAGAACCGATGGTGGAAGATGACTGAACTAACGAGGGGTTCTTGTTATACCCAGCAAAAATGGACAAGTAATGATCTGAAGCATTCTGTTTGATGGGTTTGGCGAAGCTAAGAAAGCTAAAGCTTGAAGGTGGTGCTTGGGAAGCAAACATCACCGAGAATTAGCCAAGGATCTAGCACCTTCGAGGCTTTTGGTATGATCCGACGGAGAAGAATTCGTAGAGTTCTTGGTCTGGCCAAAGGTGTCGACGCTCTTCTTCGGGGTGACAGGGGAAGAAGATGATGATGGGTTAGTAGTGAATCTGAGGGTGTCTTCTCTGTCTCTTCTATTGTTGCCCATCATCATCATCATCACCAACAAGACAATGAACTTCGCTCTCTTACTCTGTATCTTTCAGTAGTGAGAGCCAGCGAAGGCCAAAGAAAGTGTGCTCTTCTTTCTTTTTAAAGAGAGAGAGGAGGTGAGAATTGCAATGGCCATGGCTGCCATAGAAGGGTCCCCCCCTTTTGAATGTGTTATATGGCATTTAAAGATGGAGCAAAGTAATGTCTCTCATCAGCATCCATCGCAGTAGCGCCCCCGTACCAAAAAAACTCTCCTTCCTTGTCTCTACTCGACTCGTCACTTTCTCCCCCCCTTAGCAACTCTCTCTCTCTCTCTCCTTTTTTTTGCTGGCAATTGTTGTTGGAGCCAGGTTCTACCTTTGAGAGCCAGAGATTCAGAGGCCTTTAGGGTTGCATGCCAACAGTGCTTCAAAGGCCTTTTTGTGAAAACACATTGTTGTCCTCCTTTTTTCCTGTGATAAGTGGCAGCCTTATCACTTTTTTTTTCTTTTTTGATTTTTATTACTATTACTATTATTGTTAATTAATTTTTATTTTTTTATTTTTTATTTTTTTGTTATATATTTTTTATTTTTCATTATTTTGCTTTGATTTATTATAATTATTTTAATTAGCTAATTTTATTTTTTTAGATTTTAAGTTTATGTAATTATCTCTCATTATTTATTTTTAATTTCAAATTGTCCCCCCAATTGAAAATGTCATTTGAAGCTTTGTCATTTTTAATTAATTAGTGTATCAATTAATTAAATAATTAAGTCATTGGGGATGGAGTACATTTCTATCAAAAGTCCTATATCATGTCCAGGCAATTTACATTTCTGTCGAAAGTCCTACATTGTGCCCAGGGCAATTTATATTTCTGTCAAAAGTCCTACATCGTGTCAAGGTAATTTACATTTCTGCCAAAGTCCTGCATCATGTCCAAGCCATTTACATATCTATCAAAAGTCCTGCATCGTGTCTAGGCAATTTACATTTATGTCCAAAGTCCTGCATCGCGTCCAAGCAATTTACATTTCTATCAAAAGTCCTGCATCGTGTCCAGGGAAATTTACATTTCTGTTAAAAGTCTTGCATCATGTCCAAGTAACTCTTTGTCCTATCCAAGTGCTAATTTACACTTTTTTTCCCTCAGCATGAGGAATAGTGTGTTCACGTCTTTGCTTGCTTTTAAGTTAGGTCATTTCTTCACGATATCTGCATCTCTAACCTAAGAGGCAAGCAAAAAGGGGCAATTGTGAACACCCCATCCCTAATTACATTATTAATTCACTAATCAATTAATAATTAAGCAAATGGGGAAATTAAAAATGACCAAGACTCAAGTGACATTCGCAATGGGAGACAACTTGAAATTAAAAATAAATAATAAGGGGATTTTGAGACAAGCAAAATAAAAATCCAAAAATATGATAATTTATAATAATAAATCAAAGCAAAAATCATGAAACTTTTAATGATAAAATTAGAGAAATTAAAGCTAAAGTACAAAGAATAAAATGATTTAAAAACAAAAAAAGGGGGGGAAGAGGAGGAGGACAAAAAAATTAGAGTTTTAATGCATATATACATACATGAAGAGAGGAGACAAAGAGTGGAAAGGTAGGGTCTAGAGCATTATCACTTTATAGGAAGGATGCTACTCCTCCACCTTGCAAACCTAAAGGAAAAAAAAAAGCACCAAAATGGCAAGATGCTAGCTTCTTGATACTCCCATCTACTATGTCTAAAGGAAGGATAGCAACAAAAAGAATTAGTCAAACTTCTTCTACTCCGTGCATGCAGAACTTACATAGGAAGGGAGAAAGGACCATGCTTAGCCATAATGTTCAGGGTAGAAAGTCAGGAATTAACATGCAGCATGGAGAAGACCAAAGGATAAAAAGTGTGCCTTTTCTTTTTTTTATAAGGGGGGATGACAAACTGAGAGGGAGGGGAAAATTTGAGCTAAAAAGAATGAAGAGAAATCGAGCTGCAGAAGAGAGAAGACAAACTGAGAGAGAGGAGAAAAATTGAGCTGAAAAGAGTGAAGAGAAACCAAGCTGCAGAAGAGAGAAGACAAACTGAGAGAGAGGAGAAAAACTAAGCTAAAAAGAGTGAAGAGAAACCAAGCTACAGAAGAGTGAAGACAAACCGAGATAGAGGAGAAAAATTGAGCTGAAAACCAAAAGTCACAGACCAAAAGAGAAGCCATAAAACAATGAGTCACGCCATCGCCTAGCCTCCTCTTTATTGGCCCCCCAGGTTAGTTAGTTTCTACACATGTGGTTTGCATTTTACATGGCAGTGGTATGTTTCCATTTTATCTTATGTTCATTGGTCCTACTCTCCATTTTAATCACTCATTCATTCTACTTGTTTTATTGCCATTGAGCATGGGTTTTTCTCCCTCTTCTTCTCCTTTTCCCATACCGTGTAAGAGCTACCATCACCCAAAAAACCTCCTCTGCTCACACTCACTAAAATAGAGGCAAAAATTTACTGCACCGTGTTCCTTCGTCTTTGCTACGCTGTGTCCCTTTATCTCGCTGCATCACTTCTTCTCTTTTTCCATCCTTAGTTTCACTTCCTGGTCTGCCATAGATACATGCAGAAACTCAATTATCACCTTCCCTTTTCCACTATCGGGTTATGCTTGAGAGAAGGAGAGTGAGTGTTTCAGTTTGGTGTCCAAGGGCATTAAAACTCGCTGCATAATTTTTGCATGTGGCTAACAACCAACTGTGTGTGTCCCTTCCATTTTACTGCCTAAAGCCTAGCTCAAAGTATGCAACATTGGCATGTTTTATCATTTACCTTCATTATGCAAGCTGATGTTTTGCTGATAAGAAAAGAAAAATCAAGGCAAGGGGCAAATAGAGAACAAGAATGATATATATATATATATATATATATATATATATGTTTACATATGTTAGTGCATGGGTATATATACATATAAGGTAAAAAAGAAAAAGTGCATCATGTAGAAGTAGCATTTCTTCTTCTTGGAATGTCCACGGCACGTCTTTCTTTTCTTGGAGGTTTCGTGCATAACGTCTTAAGTTTACTTATTTATTCATTTATTTTATTTTATTTTATTGTTGATTGGCTTTTAATTATCATGATTAACTTCATTTGTTTTTTTATGTCAATATGAGACTAATCTTGGTTCTATAAGTAAGGTTTTAAAAAAAATCATCGTGTGGGAATATTATTCTCTTCGAGTGCATGGGGTCGTGTGAGATTTTAATCTCCGTAGACTCTGAAAATTAGTACATGTCTATTTTGAAAATAATAATAATAATAATAATAATAATAATAATAATAATAATAAATAATAATAATGAAAAAATAGATATTTTAATTAAATATTTTCCATTATTTACAAAATAATTAAGTCGGTGTTTTATAAAATTTAATTAATTAAAAGTGCCATGTGAGACTAGGGTCTCCGTAGGCTTAGAAGGATTGATCTTGTTAAAAATAAGGCTAAAAGGATTCCAATTTTAAAACCCTTAAAAATACATAAAATAAAACCTTGTCATTATCGTGTGAGAATATTATTCTCGTCAAGTGCTTGGGGTTGTGTGAGGTTTTAGTCTCCTTAAACCCCGAAATTAGTGCATGCTTGTTAAATAATAATAATAATAAATAAATAAATAAATAATTATGCAAAAATAAGTATTTTAATTAAATATTTTCTATTATTTACAAAATGATTAAGTTGGGGTTTGACAAAATTTAATTAATTAAAAGTGTCACGTGGGACTTGGGTCTTCGTAGGCTCCAGGGAATCAATCCTATTAAAACAAGACTAAAAGAATTTTAATTTTAAAATCTTTAAGAAAATTGTAAAAATAAAATCCCAAAAATTCCCAAATTTTGTATTCCATATTTTGGGTTCCCGCTTGAGATCACTTGTCTCCTCAAGCACCCAAAGGTTAGTTAGTAAAGACCACGTGAGACATTGAGTCATCTCAGGTTTCCAAAATTAACATTTAAAATATTGAGATGAATTAATTAAAACAAATAGGGAAGTTTGTCCTACCTATTATGTAACTAAAAATCCTAAGAATATTTTTCATTTTAGTTTTACTTTAAGTTTCCAAGAAATTCTTATTTAAAAAAAAATAATATGTACAAAAATCATAGAAATATTTTTCTATTATAGTTTAAAATTTAGAATAAATTCTAATAAAAAAAATATGTATATAAAAATTAATTAAAAATCCTGTTAATCATAATCTCATGTGCAATAATTAGAAAAATCCAAAAACTCAAAAAATATATAAATTCAAAAATTCCAAAAGATGACTTTCAGTTATAATTTTGTTTTAATTTTAATAATAAATTCTAATTTTAAAAATCCAAAAATAAATAAAAACAAAAATCTAAAAAAATATGCAAATTCAAAAATCAGAAAAAATGATCTTATTTTCGTCCTAATTTCAACGATAAATTCCAATCTTGAAAATTGAAAAAATGAATAAATAAATAAATCCAAAAATCCAAAAATATTCCTTTCATTATAATTACATTTCAATTCCAAAAAAATACAAACTCCCAAAAATCCTAAAAATCTCATCCTATAATCATTTCATTTAAATTTCAAAATAAAGATTTGAAATACAAAACTAAACCAAAAAAAATAAAAAGAGAGAAAATTAAGAGATCATAAGAGCCTGATTAATTTGGTTGTCATTGATTAAAACACACAAACCAAATTTCGATCCCGTTTTGTTTACAAAAATCTTTTTAATTTAAACTCTCCTGTTCTTATTACAAAAATTACAAATCATTAGCCAACAAATATGCCATTTTGCTCGAACTACGTGGACTTTGATCCCTATCACGGGGTATGTAGGCCCTAGGCTGTCATCCTAGGTCAAGTTTGCCCTTTGTAAATATCTATTTGTTTGTTTACATTCTTATGATTTTGTCTTCCCTTTTTAACATACATCCATGCTAATAAAAGGCTAATTGAGATAAATTTAAGACTATATTATATTCAGTTAACTAGTTTAAGGTAACCGTCCTTATGGAAAGGTGTTATGGGGTGCTTAACACGTTCCCCACACCCAAATAGACTCTCAAACCCATCTCTAGTTTTGCAAACCATGTTGCCTTTTTCTTTTTGTTTTAAATTGGTTTTCCAAAGTTTTTTGTTAAAAATTTTAGTGGCGACTCCAATAAATTTATTTTCAAGATTCATTTTGGGAATCAATTTAAAACACTTTTTATTATTCTCGCTGAAAGGTCGGTTACAACACAGATAGTCTTTTGATTGTCATTTTGTCAATGGATGTCTATTAGATATGTATGTATGTATATATATATATATATATATATATATATATTGAAGAGCAGAGCTCTCCATCCTTTTGAATGTCAGCTTGCCTGTTAAAGAAATTTTAGAAGGTCCATAATTTAGGGGAGACTCTACTAAAATTTCTACACAGAGGTGACTGATTCTTTTTTAGTATATGTATTTATGGGTATTCTGTTTTAGCTTTTGTTGATGAAAATTTTGCATGTTGAGTAAATGACTAATTTTTTATATGCCAGTTAGGCATACAAGGGCGAGGGATAACTTGTTTCTCATGCTGATCATGTCCTTTTGGATAGGGTCTTGACAAAGTGGTATCAGAGCCAGGTTAGAAGGTCATCGGCATGCTTGTGTCCTATGGAGCATGTGTTTCCTAATGCTATCTCATTTATATACCCGAGTATAATCATAACTAAGTACTGTTAAGGACCGTATATGATGTTTTGAGTCATTCTTTTAGTTGCTTTTCTTATGCTATGTTCGTATGTGTCTGTATGTTTAGATTCAATGCTGAATAAACTTTTTTTTTTATATGAAGGAACAATGTTATCTAGTTCATGTGCAACTGCTAATCAGGTTACTAAGGAAGCCTCTATTGGGGCTCTGACACAACTTATTGTGCCAACCCTTAAATGGTCGTGGTAGAGGGTAAGCACATATGAGGAGTGTTGGCAAAGCTCGTGCTAGGGATAAGTGAGTAGCCAGGCCTTATATTAGAGATGATCCAGATGAAGGGATAAAGCCTCTTCAACCTTATGCTCCTACTAAGGTAGAGTTAATAGCTAGACTCTAGGGCGTTCAATGAGCTTTGGAGAATCTTATAGTTTTATTAGCAGGGCATATAGTTAGCAATAACCCTCTATTACCTCTATGCCTCCTATGAGCAACCTAGGGTAAGGAAGCCCCATGATAGAGTTGATAAAGGTGGAAACAAAAGGATCTTAATTGAATTCATTAAATTTAAACCATCTATTTTTATAAGGGCATATAATCAAGAAGACTCACAATGACTTATTAAGGATATTGAGCAAATATGTGATGCACTTGATTGCCCTGGAAGAAATCAATTACACTAGCTATTTTTCAGTTAAAGAAAGCAGCTCGATTATGGTATGAATCACATTAGTGTAGAAAGCCAGTAGAATCATCTCCCTTAAAATGGGGAAAGTTCAAAGAATTATTTATGGAGCAGTTTCTTCCTATAAATGTTAAGGATGCATGTGCAAGAGAATTTGAAAGTTTAAGACAGGCCCCTGGTGTATCAGTTGATGAGTTTGTTATTCAATTCACTAAGTTGTCTAAGTATGCCCCTATTTGGTCCCTATTGAGAGGGATAGAATTAAACGTTTTATGATGAGTTTGGTGAAGCCACCACAGATGAGCTAATTTACCTTTTTTGCTGCAGCAACTGATTATGCTAAGATGCTTGAGATGAGGGATTAAGAAGACAATACTGCGTAGAGGAAAAGAATGCATTCATATGAAAGTAGATATACAAGAAGTTTCTTTGTGGGAGGATCATCAAGAGGGCCTAGGGCATGAAGTAAAACTTGATCTTTTCAACCCCACTTAGAGTCTTCTACACCATCTATGATGAGTATTGGGAGACACAGAGGGTATCAAAGAAAGCTCAGGCCTACCTATCAGTCTGATTTAGAACAGAATCAATGAGTCAGAGCTCCATGTTCTTCATATAGGGGCCTCATTCTGGCCCATGTTATATAGAGTCTAAGGTATGTTTTAAATGTGGTCAAGTTAGATGTGCAATACAAGACTGCCTTCAACTTCTACATGGTTCTAGTTAGGGTTCAGTATGTATATTTGGGGTATTTGGACCCTAGGGTGTAGCTCAATTTAGAGTGGTAGAGGAAGTGGTGGTAAGACATATTCTGGTAGAGGTCAAACATTCTTTGGCAGGGGCCAAGCATGTGTATTTGCTCTCAATAAATATGATGCTCAGGCATTCAATGCATTAACAGTATGTTCTAATGAAGCTCATGAGTTATTTAACTCTAGTGCTACCCATTCTTTTATGTCATCACATTTTTCAAAATTGATTAGTAAAAACTCTTCTAGTTTAGAAAGCCCTTTGTTAGTAATAACACCATTAGGAGAATCCACTTTAGTAGATCAAGTATACAGATCATGTATAATTCTAGTAGGAGGTTATGAGACAATGGCTAATTTGATAATCTTGGCTATGATATACTTTGATGTGATCTTTAGAATGGATTGGTTATCTTCTTATTATGCCACATTGGACTATCATCTTAAAGTTATAAGGTGTGAATTTCCAAATGAACCATCTATTACCATTCAAGGTGATTGCACTGAAGCTCCTAATAATATAATATTTGCCATTAAGGCTAGAAAATTATTAAAGAATGAATATAATTAATGAGTTTCTGGATGTATTCCCAGAAGAATTACCTAGGTTGCCTCCTGATAAGGAGATTGAGTTTAGCATTTATGTATTACCAAGCACTCAGCCCATCTCTATTCCTTCCTATAGACTAGTACCATTGAAATTAAGAGAATTGAATAATCAATTCCAAGACTTGTTAGATAAAGACTTTATTCCCCCAAGTTCTTCTCTGTGGGCAGCCCTATTTCTTTTTGTAAAGAAAAAGGATGGTTTTATTAGGTTATGTGTGGATTACAGAAAACTAAATAAGGCAACATTCCAGAATAAGTACCCTCAACCTCGCATTGATCTTTTGATTAGTTACAAGGTGCATAATGTTTTTTTAAATTTGATCTACTGTTGGGGTGCCATTAATTAAAGATAAGAAGTGAGAATTGCCTATGAAAGCTTTTAAAACTCGTTATGGTCATTATGAGTTCCTGGTGATTTTTTTTAGGCTAACTAATGCCCCTGCTATTTTATGGTTTTGATGAATAAAGTCTTCAAGCCTTTCCTTAATCAATTTGTTATAGTTTTTATAAATGACATTCTAGTTTACTCCAAGAGTCATAAGGAGCATGAAAAACATCTTAGAACAGTGCTAAAGATATTAAGGGAAAACTAATTGTATGCAAAGTTCTTTAAATGTTAGTTCTAGCTTGATAATGTGGCTTTCCTAGGCCATGTGGTTTCAAAGGAAAGTGCTCAACTGAATCCTAGTATGGTGGAAGCAGTTCAGAAATGGCATCAGCCTACAACAATTACTGAGATTCGTAGTTTGGGTTTGGCTAGTTATTATTGCCAATTTGTAAAATATTTCTCAAGAATGGCTACTCGTTTGACTAAACATACCCAAAAGAATGTAAAGTTTCAGTGGACCAAAGCATGTAAGGAAAACTTTCAAAAATTGAAAGGTTGTTTCACATTGGTACCCATTCTTACATTACCATCAGGGTCAGGTGCTTATATAGTATATAATGATCTGTCCATAATAGCGTTAGGGTATGTCTTGATGCAGCATGGTCCTGTGTTTACTTATACCTTAAGATAATTGAAGAAGCTTGAGCAAAATTACCCTACTCATGACTTGGAAATGGCTATAGTAGTATTTGCCCTAAAGATTTGGCATCATTATTTCTATTATAAGACTTGTGAAATCTATACGAACCATATGAGTCTCAAGTATATTTTTGAACAAAGAGATCTTAATCTAAGGTAGAGAAGGTAGATGGAACTACTAAAAGACTATGATTGTACCTTAGACTCAAAAAGGGTATTATGATGTGACCAATGGTTATATTTACCTAACAACGGTGAGCTCAGAAAGAAGATCCTAGAAGAAGCTCATCAAACCCTTTATACATTCTACCTAAGAGTTACAAAGATGTATCAAGACTTGAAACAACTATATTGGTGGGAATCAATGAAGAAAGATATAGCAGAATTTGTTTTTTGTTGTTTAACATGTCTATAAGTGAAAGTAAAACACCAGAAACTAGTTGAGTTGCTTCAGAAAATTGAAATACCAAAAAGGGAATGGGAAAGGATAATTATAGATTTCATAACGGGCTTACCTCAAACTCTTAAAGGTTTTGATTCCATATGAGTAATTATTGATAAATTGACTAAATTTGCACATTTTCTGCCAGTGAAGACAACGAATGGTGTAGCAAAGTATGCTCAGATTTATTTTATTGAAATTGTGAAGCTTCATGGTGTACCTATCTCGATTGTTTTTGAAACCTTAATTTACCTTGAGGTTTTGGAGTACTTTTCAAAATGTGCTTAGTACCTGATGGGATCTTAGCATCATTTTTCATTCGCAAATAGATAGCCAATCTGAGTGTATAATTCAAACTCTAGAGGACATGTTAAGGTTATGCATCTTAGACTTTGAAAGGAGTTAGGATACTTATTTACCTTTAGCTGAGTTTACCTATAATAATAGCTATCAAGCGAGTATTCAAATTACACCTTGTAAGGCATTATATAGTAGAAGATGTCAATCCCCAATCAGTTAGTTTGAAGTGGGTGAATTAAGAACATTAGGGTTAGAACTAGTTCAGGATGCAATAAACAAGGTAAAGTTAATTAGAGAAAGGTTGCTAGCTACCCAGAGCAGATAGAAAGTCTTAGTGAATAACCAGCGACGAGACTTAGAATTCATGGTGGGTGATCAAGTATTTCTCTGTGTGTCTCTAATAAAGGGTGTAATGAGATTTGGAAAGAAAAGAAAACAAAGCCCCTGATATGTTGGGCCATTTGAGATTCTAAAAAGAATTGGTGCAATGGCGTATCACTTAGTAATACCTCTAGTGTTAGTGGGTGTACATCTTATGTTTCATGTGTCTATGCTTAAGAAGTATTTACCCAACCTATATCATGTGCTTAAGGCCTAATATATTCAACTAGATGACAATTTTACTTATAAATAAGTTCCAGTGGCTATTCTTAATAGGTAGGTCAAGAAGCTTAATTCTATTAGAAAGCGGAGCTCTCCATTTTATTCAATCGCTTGAGGTGGTTGAAAAGCTCCAGAACTCTGGTGGAATGTCACAGCAACGCCAAACGCATTGTATTAGAAAGCACAGCTTTCCATCTTTTTGTATGTCAAGTTACCTGTTGTAGAAATTTCAGGAGGTCCATATTTCAAGGGAGACTCTACTAAAATTTCAACACAAACAAGACTAATTATTTTTGGTATATGTATATGTGGGTATTTGTTTTTGTTTTTGTTAATGAAAATTTTGCATCTTGAGTAAATTTTAATTTTTTATATGCTAATTAAGCTTATGAGGGCAAATGATACCTTGTTCCTCGTGCCAGTCAATTGGTCCCTCTATTTCTTCATTTAAACTTCAAAATTGGTTATCAGCAATCAACTATTAGCAAGTTGCTAGTGAACTAGTGAACATGAATAAAGGTTGAAGTTACTCCTTAAGGAATAAGATAGAAAGAAAAGTCTTGCTCTTAAAGTCATTTCATCCTACCATGAAGAGGAAGACTATGATGATGCCTCAACTAATGGAATTGATGAAGAAACTCTTAGTTTCTTTGTCAAGAAGTTTAAAAAATTCTTACCAATCAAGCTTTTACCATATTTTTCAGGTTATGCCAAGTGGGCTTTATCAAGTCATGATCAAGTTTATTTGCTACTTAGGATTTAAGAAAAATAACATAGCTAATGGGTATTATTACTTGCAAGATTATATATAGGAAAGTTATAAATACAAATAAGTTGTTGTATTGGCATAAATCATTTGGATAAAGGGTATTAGTTTTTATTTCTTTACAAAGATGTCATGTTACACTAATTATTTCATTAAATAATAAGTTTTTCTTATTTCAAAAATATTGATTCAAGCTTTTCAAGCTCAGGTCAAGCTTTTAAAAAAGTTTAAGCCTTGCCTATTTTATAAAACAAGCTTTTCTAATCAGGTTTTTTCTTTTCGAGTTTATTTTTTTACGCCACATTTCTTGAACCAGGCAGGCATTTTAGGTTATGACATGATCTAGCTGGTAGTATGCTATTTTAGCTTTAACTCAAAAGTTATGTTTCTTTATCTAATTATTTTCCCAAGTTTATAAAAGAATGAAATATTATAGTTCAAACTTAAACTCTCACGCACTATTATAGTGAATCCCTTTGTTTCTACTATTCCCTACAACTGTAGCCCTAACCATTATAGTTCTTCATGAGACTATCTCAAGGATTCTGAGATAAGAACTTCCATTTTTTCTGTAAATGAACAACATATTTTTTTAGAGACAACAAAAGTGACAAGGACATCACAACCCTCAAATAATCAATGCAGTACAACAATACAGAACTTTGATAGTGAGAAAGAAAAGGAGAGTTTAGATGGCAAGAGACAAGGCATCAATGCTTGAGAAGATTAAAAGGAATGAGGAACACAACACTCGTACTTAAATTCAAGGCATAGGCTTTAGAAGATAATAGCAAAATCCATGAGTTTAAAAAGTACATGAAACTCCAATAAAACTACAATTTGCAAAAACTTAATTCAGATCCTGCAAGTATGCATGAGCTATATCTAAAAAAAAAAAAAAACACTTATATTATAGTCTTTCAACTTATATTTTCATATTGGTTACTATTAGCTCATAAGTAGACAAAGGCCATGGATGCAGTTCATGAATTTAATTATGATCATAGATGATTTAATAATTATTCAATCATATATAATTAAAGTTCATGATAACTATCATCACTCAAATCTAAGAACTTGGGAATGTGTCTGCCACCATACATATAGAGATTGACTCTTTGTTACCAAACTTTACTTTTTTTCACTAGCTACATGATCACACATAAATAAACTATATATTGTTACTTCTTATCTCGTAAAAAATATTATTACTATAATATAAACAAACTTAATGGATAAATGAAATTGTTCTAAATCTACTATACCTATAATATAAATAAACTCAATGGATTGCTACTTAGTGTTCTTGTTTTTTAAAAGTCTGACCCAGCCTGATCTTGCCAGATTTAGTTAGGTCATATCAAGTTCACCGTGTTTAGCGAGTCCATGTTTAGCCCTACTTTTACTCCCGTTAAGGTCATTTGTACATATTCCCCACATTTCATGTCATGGACCAAATATGACTAGATTTTAACATATTATGATATTACTACATTATCAAGATTCTAATACACAAATATATATATATATATATATATATATGACAAAAAGAAAAAGTTATGGAGTTTTCACTTTTCACTAACCCATGACTTTAGCTATGGAGAGTCTAAGTCAATTAATATATGAATTTTAATTACATATGATCATATATGTATTGGCTTGTGCAAGAATTTGATTTTGCTAGTAGTAATTTGTTACTTATGCTTTTTCTGTAATTTGACAAAATATGGTTGCTCTTCTTACTTTTTTTCCTTGGTAACATGGAGTGTTATTTGTTTTCAGAAAAAATGAAAGTTCATAAATTTTTTGTAATTGGTTATTTGTTGAACAATGAAGTACTAATGTAAGAAAGAGCTAAAAGGAGAGAATTTCTTATGACAAAAGCATTCATGAATGTTCAAGAGTCTTTTCAAGGTCTATAAGTCTCATACTTATAGCACAAGGTCCAAGAGATCTATTAGAGAAAAGAGGGAAGTCAAACTATACAAAATTAGCCATTTAAAAGCCATAACAGCTTTTTTGCCAATGTGCCAATCAATTGATGGACAGATACCAATTGACCGGTCGCTTTATTTCTTTGTTCAATTTTCCAAATTGGACATCAATAGTTAATTGTTGGTGAGTGGCCAGTTGACTAGTTACTCATAGAGAACTCTTAATAGAATGGTCTTGAGGCTAGTAATTGTTTAGGCTTGAACTAAAAGTGGCCAATTGAGTGCTGACTAAAGGTCAGTCTACTGGGTACTTATAAAAAGCTCCCAGCTAACTGATGCCTAAGCTAGCAGCTAACTGGGGCAACACAGAGGCACTCCAATTGACAGGGAACCTTCTAGAGTTCCTAGGATTAACCAGTTTAACTTGTACGACTAAAAAATAAAGACCATAAGTACTTAAAGAAATATTCTATCAATTCAATATTGCTCACAAAAGATTTCAATAAACATATTCAAAGAAAAACATTTAGAAATTAATACTTACAATGAAAAAATTCTATGCAGAGTTTGTGATCATCAAAATTCTACTTTCTTCAACAAATTGGTCAAACAATCTCTCCCATTTTTCTTATGACAGAGCTAAAACACTTAAGCATTTTAGAAAGAAAGTTTTTGAAGCATGAATATTTCTATCTTGACTTAGATAGCATATATGCATTGAAGATTTCTATTTAAGATGAAATGCATGAGATTTCATAGCATAATCAACCAAGCTAAAAGGAATAATTCAACAATTAGGCTAATATATAAATTGAGTCATACATTTGATAATATATTCTTAATTATAACTTACATAAATCCAATCATGGAGCTAAAAAAAGAAAGATTAATTTTGATGAGACCTATCTTATACCAACTTGACATCATTATATGATTTACTTGATCAATAAAGGAATATGTGCTCTAACATTCATATATCCTATTTCCCTTAAACCTTTTTGTTAATGTCAAATAGGGTGAGAAGGATAAAGAAAAAAAAAATGTGCTAATGCTTATTACATGTCATACAATATCATTAAACATATTTTTCTTTGGTTATTTGTCATCATCAGAAAAGAGAAGATTGTTAGCCCTAAGCTTTTATGTTATAAGTTTTAATCATGACAAATATGTGACATATGAGTATCAATATAGTACTTACATGCTCTTAATTGATTAACCATTTGTCCTTAATCTATGAGATGTGCTTCTTCATATTATATCCAATAGGCTTTAATTTTACATATATAATCTAAATTGGATACATAATCATGACGATCTCATATACATGACATGAATGTTGTATATTACACTAATTGCTATTAAAGTATGCATATTGTTAAATATGAATTGGAATACTTATAATTAGTTTGTAAGTTAAATATCATTTATGTAGAATGGTCCAAATAAAGAAAATTGAGCATTAAAGTGAAGAGAATGAAATATCAATACGATGCTCTACACAAAGAAATAACAAGTAAGAAAGACACTAAGTATTGAAGAATTTAAAGATTAGAAGCTTTGGGAGTTTAGTTGCATAAAAATAGCCAATGAATTAAATAGGTATAATTATTATAGGCTAAGAGTTATATCGGCTCAACATTTGTTATGTCCCCTAAAATGGAAAATGATTGGCATGGGGGTCGAAGTAAATCTCACCTCTGTAAGCCTAGCAAATAGACATGATGGGCTAACCAACAAACTAACAAATAGTATTTTAAAATATGAATTTCAATACCAAAATGATTCATGTAGAAAATCAATTTATCACTACATATAAATTTTTGACAAAGTTTCTTATGAAATATGGACATCTAAATTCTTTTCAACAAATCACCTGGCTTATAAAATAATAAAGAGCTTCACTCTCAACAAAAGAGATAAACAGACATCATTAAATATCTAATAGAGGGCGGGATCTTGCCTGTGTACTTGAAAGCAACTAAAGTACAAAATACAAGTTTTACAAATAAAAAAATGCCATCACCCTTATGAACAATGCAGTGTTTAGCATAAGAATATCCTTACTATGCTCCTAAGCGATAGATGGGTGATATGGTTAGGCACTGCTTTCTGAAATAGTAAAACAATACACAATAAGCAAAATTTTGTGATTAGATAATACTAATTATGAAATGAAAGGACAAACCAAGTATGGTAAGGTTTTTATAAACACAGCATTCATCTTTAAAACTAGAAACATAGCTAAATAATAATTACCTTAGTACAATAAAGAGTTTTTTTTTCCACGTGAATCCTAATTAACAATACAAAATGAAATCCTAAATTAGAATCATTTTTTATTTTTTGCAACATAAGATGATAAAAATCCAATCAAAATAGTAAGGAACATCCAGCAGAACCATTAGAGTATTAGATAATTAAAAGCTAGCTCTAAGCTAATGTAATCAAAATAAAACAGATATCATCACAGGCCTCAAGGCTCGGATTAATCTGAATGTCGGCATTATGCCTCAGTCAAATAATTAGAATTAGGTCACATCATGGCCAATGCCTACAGCCATTGGCAATAGGGTTCTATTCCAGATGGATTCCTAAAAATCATTCCTTAGAAAACTGTAACCAACACAATTATAAATTCAGTATCAAATTGTTTAAATTAAGAAATTAAGAATCAAAGAAATTTAAAAAATAAAGAGTCAAAGAACTTCATAGATCCAAAATTAGAATATTTCATAAGTCTAAAATGAGAGTATATCATCAATCCAGAATCAAAGAAATTTCAAATTTTGAAAGCGATGAAAATTCATAAATACAGTATCTGGTAATTCAGAGATGCAGAATCAGAGTACTTCTTAAATAAAAAATCATATTACTTCATAAACATAGAATCATGGTACTTCAAAATATATAGATTCAAAGTGATTTAGATAGTCAGAAATTTTAACAAATGCTCGATAAGATTCCATCAAACCAGAGTTTTCCAAATATTCAAGGATTACCAAAAAGATTTGGTTTATAATTTCTAATAAGCTTGTCCTATGGCACTGGAATATTAAATCACAATTATTTTTTGTATGTAAATTAGAAAAACATAATTATTGTTATCTATTCACCTAGTAAACTAACTCTATGGCTCCCCTTACCATACTCTTCACGAAATTCCTGGACTTTTGCAAAGAGAATCTATAAAACCCTATAATGCAAGGTAAAACATCCTTAATTCTTTGAGTCTAAAAATTTACAATTCTTCCCTAAATAAATTTTCTTCCTCTTTTCCTGGCCTAGATTCAAACACCAATTGGATTTACGAGGCTTAAAATAAAAATTGAGAAATCATAAGGTTATTATGTGCCTAGCACGAACTTGTACATTTCTTTCAATGCACACTAGGGAAAAATCGACATGCTTAATCAAATTCAATTTATTTCCCTACTTAATTACCTTAGTTTATAAAAGATTATATTTAACCAATAATTTTCATAAAACCTAAAAGTCAATAATTCGACCCTATATATCCTCATAAAGATTATTTATTTAATTATTTAGCCATTTGCTTTATTTATTTAATTATTTACTTATGTCACTTAAATTCCTTTCTATTGAAGTCACAATCAATCCTTTTAAATCTTTTAGCTTCAACACTAATGGGTATGCATTCCTCTAATTTCTGAATCCAAATTCTTCCTTTTCACTCACCTTTGTGACCATGTAGCGCATAAGCTTAAGCTTAACCATAGAGAAAGGAATATGCTTGGAGTTTTCCTTCTTCAATGCTATGGAGCCCCAACTTAAGCAATTTAGACAAATACTCTTCTATATTTTCTTATGCATTTACCTTCCTTTACTTATTGTTGGATACAATACTAACTAATAGGTCCAATAAAAAATTTAGTAAGGTATGTGATGACAACCTAATGATACGCTAAATTGTTTCACCCAACTGCCTTAGGCTTAATTACCAATCATAGTTTAAGTGATTTTGTCACAAATTAGGTTGGGCTTAGTTGCTTATTCACCAACTCAAATATTCATGCATATTCTTGAATTTATAACTTGCACAGTCAAACAACCGTAATTCCACAATAGCATAATGTTCCCCTTTTCACCTTCTATTTGGTTTTATTTTGTTTTATTTTATTTTTTGCACTCCAACCTATATATTGTTTCATTACATAGTTGTTATCTTCTTTCATATGGCGCCCTCATGGAAAATCCCCTCTCCAACACCTTATATAACTTGTCTGGAATATAATAATTATTAGCATTGTTTCCATTTAAACATAGTTGTACCACATCTAATGATTTTAATCCCAATCGATCTAGATAAATTCAAACATCCAGACTAGCTAATTCCCCTGAGCACATCAAGAAGGTTTCCTTTGAAAGCCAATCATCATCCTTCAAACATTCATGAATTACTGTAATGAAAGAAACCTACATGCATACAATTCAAATGAAATGGCACTAGATTTAACTAATTTCCAGCATATAGCCCCATAGTGCAGCATTCCCAAACGTGCATAAAATTTGAATCAAATGCAACTCATGGATTAGAACACCCTACGTTAGTTTGGAGTTGTTACAAGGACGAAATATAGAAGTGAATGGAAGGTGCTAAAATGGTATAATCTAACCTTCGTCCTCCTCCTTTGATTGATTTCACAGCAATAAAAAGGTAATCAAGAATGCGAAAGATGCTGGGAAGGAAGTATCAAACCCATGAAGATGTAGAAGAAAGTTCTTTCTTTATTTTCTTTTTTTCCTCCTCAACTGCCATGATCCCAGCTTAAGGCACGTGAGCTTTCTTCAGGGTTTGAGTGTCTTTGATCAATATGTTGATCAAGGGAAAAGGTTTTAGTTAGCAGTGATAGGGAAAGAAGTTACCAAAATTAAAAAAAAAAAAAACAAATTATGCAGCTACCTAAAATTACAAGGACAAAGCCGAGGGGAAATATTGCTGCATAACCCTAAGAGAAGGTTACCGTATCGAGACAGATTGCAAAGAAGAAGATAAGTGAGTTGCTAAAGAAGGAAATGGGTGATTGATGGTGGAAAAGATTGAGAATTTCAATGAACAAACACAAATCACCCCTCAAGCATTGGCTACACGACTTAGAGGCAAAAAGAGGGTTTGATGCAATAAAAAGGATGAAGCAATGTTGATTACTCTGGAAGAAAAGTGCAACAGCAAACTGAGGGCATTATAATTATATCAAACATCAATAAGGGTACTTCAGTAAATTAACAGGAGTGGAATAGGGAACAATATGTTAGAAGCTAACCATGGCTTGAACTAGATTCAAACCTGGTACCACATTCTATTTTCTCCTCTAATCAGTTATACCCAGTCCATTCTTGGTATAAGTCTTATCTCAAAATTTTCTTAAGCCTAATTTCTTATTCATGTACATATAAATATATTATATGTGGGTACATGTGTGTGTATAATTATTTATTGTCTCAACCTTTAAATTTCCAACTATTACATTTTAGTTCTTAAAATATAAGTTTTGACCCTAGAGATAGTATGATATAGATTTTTACTTAAGATTTTATTTTGACTTTTAATCACCATTTTACTTATATCTCACAAACTATATGGGATTTTGTTATGAAACTTGTTTCAATAGAAAATAGACTCACAGAACTTTCCAATGATAAGTCATTCACTTAAAACAAATTGAGTCATTAGATATGGATTTTGTATAAAACTATTTTCTAAACTTTGGTCACTATTTTGATCATATCTCCCAAAAGATAATGAATTTTGATATGAAACTTGTATCATTGAAAATTAAACTGAAAGAGCTTTCCAACAATAGGTCATTCACTCAAAACAGAGTTAGATTGAAAGAGTTATGACAATTTAAATTTGAGTCTACATTGCAAAAAATAACCAATTGGCTGCCCCTCACCACAAGTTAGTTAGCAAACTACATATTTGAACTAACGATCATATTTTAGCCAATAGTCAACTGAGGGCTATTTTTCATATTGCTCTATATGTTGACCTTCCAAGCATATTCTTATAAAGAAACAAGTGCTAGAATGTGAGCTTCAACTTGATTTAACATCTTTAAGAGAACCCAAATTCTTAAAGCTTCATTTTGTATATATACTCTTTGAGAGAGCTTCTTTAAATAATATCATTCATCTTCGATCTTTGTAAGACAAGGATGATGTATCCCTTGGGAGAGAAAACAAAAGTGTAGAATCTCTTGGAGTGATTTTCCTCTAGGAATAGAGGTGTTCTTTAGTTTTACAATGAGGAACAACTCTACTTTGATTTAGATGTCGTAAAGGCTTGCAAAAGCTCAACTGAACTTGTGGAATTAGTGAATAAATCTCAAGTGGAAGCTTGGAGATTGGATATAGGCATATAATAGAGCCGAGCATGAATAAATCTTAGAGTTTGCCTTCTCTATCCCTTTACTCTTTAAAAATCATGTTGCTCATTTGATGCTCTATTTTGTTGTTGATATTTTTCTTAAAATATTGTTATTATTTGCTTGATATATTTTTTCTACATCTATTTCAAGTAACCCAATTTGAAAATATATTCTATTGTTGTTTTAGTTTACAAAGAAACAAGCTTTTGAATTAAGTTTAACTACATATATTTGAATGCTCTATTTTTGGGAAAAAAATTATTATCTACATACTTCAAGCATCAGCATAAATCTTTTCATGATTCATATAATTGTTATTTTGTTTCATACTCTTTCAAGTATCCTTTATAACAATTATTTTGCAAAGTAATTTCAAAAATAAGCAAAATTTTAGCAAACACTCAATTCACTCCCTCTTGGGTGTTGGTTACCTAGTTTAACACTCTCCCCCTCCTCTTTGAGCTACAGCAACAAAACTGCAGAGGAAAAGAAGAAGATTCTCCTGAGGATGGTGAATAAGTCATTGTAAATTTGACTAGCTTAGGGATTTTATTAGTTTTTATTTTTTCAAGGCGACTAGTTTTAAAATGTCTAATATATTTTTTGCGATATAATTATTATATATGTTAAAATTAATTAGTTATTATTTATATATTTATTAACTACATCATTAAGTTGAAGCAATTAAATTTCTTAACTCATAATCCAATCATTTCCCTAACTCAATATTCGGTACAAACTTCAAAACACTAAAAACTACATTACATTACACATCCTTTGAAATAGAAAAACCATGTATGAATTAAATGAACAACATTAATAAAGCACCTAATTAGCTTTATTTTTAAAGAGAACTCATATTCATATATAGCAAATAGAGAAAAGTATATAAATAACATATTACTCCTCAATGTTCCATATTCTCTAATGGAAACAACATAAAATGAATACTAGCCTTTGCCCTTGCAAACAATGCAAGGCTTACTAATTAGTCTCTTAGATAGCTCTGAGCTACGAAGTGGTAGTCGTGATCAACAACATTCTCTAAAAAAAACAAAAATAAAGAAAGAAAGGATAAGTGACCACACTCAGTGAGCAAATATCATTAACCATACCATAAGGGAACAATTAAACCATAGGAGTTTTTCATAACCATACTTTTCAGTAGTTCAAAACTCATCAAACTTACATACGTTGAAATTATTCTGAGATGAAAATCATAAATCATTTAACATAACTTATAAGGCTTTCACAAATCCATATATACTTTCAAAACAAATCATACTAATAAGCATTTAAAATTCATAAACGATTTTAAAGGAATAAAACCAAAGTGGGAAACATCTCATAGGACTAATCACAAATCCATATACGAAAGCTAGTTTAAGGCTAGGTATCACAATTCATAAAGAATGCCAGGTCAAGGCTAGATATCATAATCCATAATGAAAGTTAGCTCAAGACTAGATATCACAATCCATAACAATAGTTAACTTAAGGCTAAATATCACAATCCATATGGAAAGCTAGTTCAATGCTAGGTATCACAATCCATATTGAAAGTCAACTCAAGGCTAGGAATTGCAATCCATATCGAAATCGAGCAATAAAGTTTGCAAATAATCAAAGCCTAACACAATGCTCAGAATAATGAAAGCATGGGGCAACAAGGCTAACGTATACTGTAGTTAGTTACATAGTCTTGTATTGTATGAATTTCTAAAAAAAAAAAATATTTTTCCATAATAATATAAATAATCCAAAATTTTGCACAATAACAAAATTCTAGATTTCCATAAATCCAAACAATAACAAAATCATTTCTAAAAATTCCATAAAATCATACATTATATAAATCATTTAAAACAATCATTAAAAAATTTAAGAAATACAAATAAATGTTAGAATTAACACAATAATTTAATAGGATTGTTCTTAAAGCACCAGAGCATATAAAACAAAAATATTTCTCATGACACTAAAAGTAGGTATGATTAGCAATATTTACTCACTTAAAGGAGAGCACACACAACAATCATTTTTCCTATTGTCTCTTTCAAAAGCAAAGTCTATAGTTCTATAATAACAGATAATACACATAAGAAATTATCCTAAATTCAAATAATCTCCAATGTGTAATTTAATCCTTGTCTAATTATTAAGTACTAAGTCTCCTAAATCTCAAAGTGGGGTGTTAACCCTTCATCTTCCAATATCACATGTAAATTTTGCCACCTAGCTCAAATCTTATATTTATTTATATATTCATATATCTATTGTTTAATTATTTACTTTCCTTTTTATCTTGTATTTAATCCTATATATATCCCAAAAAAATAATTTTTATTCTTAATTATAAGTGGCTAACATCATAAAGATAGCTTCAAAATTTGGTGATGAATATAAATTACTTATTACAGTCATTTAGTCAATCACTATAGTGTTTCCTTCATCCCTTTTCTTCAAAATAACAATGAAAATTAAAGAAAATTTTGGAAAAGCCTTTGAATTAACATACCATTTCAAATTATAATATCCAAATGTCTAATTTTGTCCTCTAATAATGATTATCAATGAAAATTAATACAAGATTTTTAGAATTTTGACATCTCTTCAAGATCCACATCCAAACAAGGGGTTTTCAAATTGGAGTCCGAAATCATCAATTTGAAGTAGGAATTAGAGGTGAAATGATAATAACTCATTAAAGAACCAAAACCATAACCTAATTTAAAGAAATCTTTCCAAAATCGAGACAAATTTTGGATTTTCACTACCAACATACTTAAAAGAGGGTTTCAAAATTAAAACCTGAAACTCAGAGATTGATCACAAATTCTTGAGGGGAAGGGACGAATTTGATGTTAGGAAGCAACAACACATCCTATTTTGGGGAAATTCCTTTCCAATTACACCCAATTTTGAATCTTTAAAAGCCCTAAAATCGCTAAACTAATATGTCTGAAATTAAAGATCAAGATCACAAAATTGAAAGCCAAAACCAGAGGGCATATGATGAGCTACTCACCAAAAGACAAAGCCCATAGAAAATGCATGATCGACATCCAATTTGCTTGATTTCTCTTTGCCTTTGTAAGATCAACATCGCATGGTGAAAGAAGAATTTTTTGTCAACCAATGGTGTATTCCAACCAACAACTTGCCAACAATGGTCATGAGGATGGAGTGGAACACCCCCTGAGTGATGAATGTCGTTGGAAACTATGGTTTCTGATGGTGGGCTTAGGGGTGAAAGTGAATGAGCATGAGAGGAAGGAGAGGAGAGAGAAAAAGAAAAAGAAATAAAAGGAAGAAGAATAAAAAAAAAAAAGATTAAGGATATTCTTATATTTTTCTAGCAACGGACAAGTGTCATGCTCAAAGAGAGGAAAATATTTTTTTCTCTACTTATTTTAGGATTTTATCCTTATGAATTATTTAAATTTATAATTCATAATACATCTACATTCTTATGTTTCTTTTTTAATTACACTAACAAATTTTTTTTTAATATTTTTTTAATCAAATTTAACTATTAATGTTACACTCATGAAGAACTATAATGGTTGGGTTATAGTTGCAGAGAATTACAAAAACAAGTGGATTCACAATAACATGCGTGGGAGAAACAGAGCTCCTGAGTTGAAGTTAAAACACCATACTATCAGCTAACAAAGCATGATACAGGCATTTGATTAGCATTTTAATTTCTACATCAGCATTGGTTTTAACCTACTTAATAACAAAGATCGATTTAAAATTTTCTAAACAGTAAAGACTAATTTTAAAAATAAAATAAAATGTAAGGACTTATTTAAAAATTCATATAAAGTATAAGAAATAAATGATTATTTTTTTAATTTAAAATTGTGTTTTTTCTATTAAAAAGAAAAATTCAAAATAATTAAAGTAGACATTTCAATTAGCATTTTGCAAGCTGCTTGCTTCTCTCCTCCTCTGTAGCCGCAGCAACAAAACTGCAGAAGGAAAAGAAGAGTCTCCTTTGGATGACGAATAAGTCATTTCAAATTTGACTTACTTAGAACGAGGAATTTTTATTAATTATTTTTTAAGTTTAAAAATTTCTAACATCTTTTTTGCAATATAACAATGATTATATATGTTATAAATATTTATTTATTTATATATTTAATAACTACATTATTCATAAGCAATTAAATTTAATGGCTCATAATCCAACAATTTCTCCAACTCAATATTCGGTTCCAACTTCAAAACACTGATAACTACATTACATTACACCCCTTCTGAAAAAGAAAAACCACATAAGAATTAAATGAACAACATTAATAAAGCAGCTAATTGGCTTTTAATTAAAGAGCACTCACAGAAATAAATAGCACATAGACAAATGTATATAAATAATAGATGACTCCTTAGTTGAGCTTCCTGCAATTTTTCCTGATCTCTCCATTGGAACCAGTGAGAGGGCTGAGATCACCCATCTTGATCATGGCGTTAGCAAAATCTGTTCTGAAACGTGAAGGATTGTTGACGTAAGTGTAAACTAAGGAATCTGTGGAACCTCCATTGAAGAGTGCTTGGTCTGAGTGCAAGAGACCCTTTTTGTTCACCAGATTCTTGAAGTAAGAGTTGTCAAAGAAGTTAGGGCTTGTGACATCTAAAGGTGATAAATTGCTGTCACCACCTGTGCTTGGACATGTCGCTTGTAGTGATGTTGTGCACCTCGCTTGCCCTATTGTGTGAGATCCTGGACCATAATTTCCATTGAAAATGGATATTTCAATGAGGGTGGTGAATTCATATATAAATACAATAACAAATACCACACACTGTATTAAAACGGTTCCCCCATTATTGGGTTTATCATGGTGCTATTAAATTAACTGCAGTCATTAGATCTAGTTTTTAATTTGTTTGTCAAATAAATTTTTCAGAAGCTACCAATTTCGATTTCTAAAAATTATTAATTATGATTTCTAAATTTTAAATTCAGTCTGTTAAATTGTAGTATTAATTTAACATAAACTGTTACAACATAAACTCAATTGCAAGCGAAAGATCTTTGGATTGTTTGGAGAGGGTTCAAATCTCGTTTTTAACACATTTAATATGTTTATGGGTTGCATTAGGATAAGGATAAAGTACAATTAATTTTTTAAATGATAGGCTTAAGCTCACATTTGGCCCATTTTTGTCTGGGGGGTTCAGAGTTTGAACTTGCCATTTAAGCCAAATAGTGGCACAATCCATAAGCTATGCTCAAACTTCAACATATGCTTATTTGCATTCAAATGTAATTTCATGTAAAATTGATAAATGAATTCTTCTAGGTGGATTTAATAATTATTAACAATAAGTAACAACACTACCCAAAAAACAGTTAATTCATAGGAAAAATTTTAGTATCAATTTCATAAATAAAGGCACTTTATCCAAAACCATATTTGATTTACTATACAAGATACTTAATTTAGAAAAATTAAAAAAAAAAAAAAAAAAAAGTAGGCGAATAGTAAAAGAAAACATAAACAACGAGAACTTTTAGGCCCATAGGCCTTTTGTTATTGGGTTAACCCAGACAAAGCTTCATAGGCTTAATAATTAAGCCTATATATAATCTTATTGTTGAGCTTCATTGAAATTAGACTCTTTACATTTGAAAATTTATTTATTTATTTATTTATTTTTCATTTTGGGGCTTTTAAGTCATTAAATTTTTATTCAATAATTTAAATTTTAATAATTTTTAAATATAGATAATTAAATTTTATCTAATTTACCTACGTTCCCAATTTCATCATCTTTAATTTTAAGGGTGAAGTACCTGACAAAGCAACCATCTCTTGGGGTGTAAAGCCTTTGTTGGAGAAAGCAGAGATGAGGCCACTAAGATCCAAAAGGGGTGAGGGCAAATCTGTATTTGCATCCTTCAGACTTGCTGTGGTTGAGTCTCTTCTTCCCAATTTCACTGGCCAGTATGGTCCTCCCAGCTGACAAAACGTCACCGTATCAATTAAACATGCATTCATCATTACTTTGTGGTTTGCTCATAACATGCATCTAGTATATGTCAAAATGTACGGAGATTTAATTTAGTATAATTTTTTAAAGCAAGAGGGTGAGTAATCTAATTTAACCACACATAAAGGGAGTATATTTTATTTTATTTATTTAAAATAGTTCCTAATTAGATAACTTTTATGTTGCGCTATATTCATCTCTTTTTTCTTTTTTGGTTATATTTATTATGATTAATTAAGAACTATTTTAAAATGCTCAAAAGAATTGAGAGATTGTTTTGAAACATAAAATAATGTTAATCAAAGAATAAGGTATAAATTAAAAGTGCACATTTTTAATAGTCATTAAGGATATGTTTTTTCAGAGTTTTATAACACCTACTAAGGTCTTTTCCCATAAAATTTCTACATACAAAATTGTTATGAAAAATTTTCCAAGAACTTTCACCTAAAATAAGTCATAAGCTTATGAAATAATACTTACAGTTGAGACAGTCTCTGGCAGCAATAGCAACAATGTCAGCACAAGAGACAACACCAGGACACAACAACTCCAGTGTAGATTTGATTCTGTCTATAACCTCAAATCCCCTCACAAAATTAACGTTTGGAAAAGCAGTCTTTTCACCTATAAAATTTGCTGTGTCGTCTAACAATATTGATGCATCGCAACCCTATCACATATATACGAGTAAAAACCTTAGAATCGTACAAGTCACTTTATCATCCTATGTTTTCCAATTACTTTTAGCAAATCAATATGAACGTTAATTCTGTTAAAATTATTCGACCGCCTATTCTCGAAGAATATATAGTGCAACAAATGCATAATGCAGGCACATATATATATATATATATATATATATATATATATGTATATATATGTATATATATATATACATATATATGTATATATACATATATATATAGATATATATATGTATATATATATATAGATATATATATGTATATATATATATATATATATGTATATATATATATAGATATATATATGTATATATATATATATATATATATGTATATATATATATATATATATATATATGTATATATATATACCATGGAGATTAATATATAGAAGATAGATAGGGAAAAGGAATGTAGAAAATTACTTGGACAAAGCAGTCATGGAAATGAAGACGAAGCAAGGATGCTCCCATGTGAGGCTCTTTTAATATGGCGGCCTCAACCGCTGCCTTAATGGTAGTAAGAGCAACAGGACACGACAATGCATAATAATCAGAGGATAATTGATCATAAGCTGAAACTATCCCACTCACACATAATAGCAACAAACAGAAGCCAAATTTGAACTGGGAAAAGTTCATTGTGGTTTTGAGAGTTAGTTCGTGCACTAGCAGAAAATACATAGAAGAGAAGAAGATTGAGCTTAATTTGGTTGTTGCTTAAGGCCATCGAATGTCTCGTGTATTTATACACCAAGTTTTCTATTATCTTATTCACTAGGTCAACAACTCCAAACACAAAAACAAAAAAAGAAAGGAAAAAAATTATAATTGAATATAGCTTTAGTTTTAACTGGAATGGAGGTTGTGAGCATGTAGTGATATAAATAATATTTGATATCTAATTATTTAAAGGGATAAAATTTTGTTTAATGTTAGGATGTTGGCTGCATTGTGCTAAATAAGTCCACCAGTTAGAATGCAGATTTATGATGGTTATTTGGCCCCACGCTGCTCAGTCTTTGAAATATAAATGAATTAGTTCGGCCTAGCAAATTGACTTTTAACTATTATTATTTTACTTAAACATAATTTTTTTTTTAGTTTGAAAGTAAGAAATATTACCTTTTGCATTTTGATATATGATTTAATATAATTTTACTAATTTGAGAAAAAAAAAGTAAGTTTAAATGTGTCATTTTTCATGTATTTACAATTTTGAATATACTAATACACCTAATTATAATATAAGGACATAATTATAATATTATTAATATAAAAATTAATAATATTATAATTATATCCATATATTATAACTGAGTATGTTGGTGAGTGCACAAAAAATTTTACCAAATTTAAAATAAAGTAAAATCTTTTGTGCACTCACAATTTTAAATGCACTAGTGCACTTAATTATAATGTATGAATATGATTATAATATTATTATTTGTTGAGTTAATATTATTATAATTATATCCTTATATTAAATTGGGTGCACTGATATACTTAGAATTATGAGTGTATTAAATATAGCACCTTAAATTAATGATATCACATAAATAAATAATTCTAAATTAATAAATTGTTAAATTTGTTAATAAATTTTTTTCATAAATTACGTGACAAAAAGAGGAAAGCTAAATTATTTTGCATGCTTATAAATTATAAGAGCTAAATCAACACTAATAAAAAAAACAAGAAGGATAAACTATGTATTTTGTTTTTCAACGTTTTCTCCTCCTATATTTCTTTTCGGCATCTTTAGTGGACCCGCCCTTCAAGTGTGCATAAAAGTGAGCGACGGAAAAAGCAGGAAGCATATGATTATTCCATATTTTTATTGATTTCTTTGAGCTCTATGTCATTCACAATTTATAAGCGAAACTGAGGATTTTTCATTTTACCAGAAATAGTATAGATACGTATTAAAAACGTGAATATACATTTACCGTTTGAAACAGCACAGAGAGAGAGAGAGAGAGAGAGAGATTTTATAAGAAAGTACTGTTCAATCTTAGTGAATACATGATTTATTGATGAAATTTTTTATTATTTATTTATCACAAAAGTATTAATTTATCTTTAAACTTTATAAAATATTCAATATAGTCTTTTATTTATTAAAAAAATATTATACTTAATCCTTTGCTTCTAAAAAAAATTACTAAATTTAGTTTACCAAACCCTAAACCCTAAATCTAATGGACCAAATTTAGTATTTTTTTAAAAATAGAGGACCAAGTTTGACATTTTCTAATGAATAAGAGACTATTTTAGGTATTTCAATTAATAATAAACTAAAATATACTTTTGGTCCCTCACTTATCACAAAGTTAGTATTTTGGTCTTTCACTTAGTGAAATATTTAAAAAATCTCTCACTAATTGAAAAAGGTTATATCTAATTCTCTATTTTTTTAAAAATTACTAAATTTAGTTTCTCTACCAAATCCTAAACCTTAAATTAAAAAAATTTAATTTAATTTTTTAAAAAAATAGAAGATCAAATGTGATATTTTTTAATAAATAATAAATTATTTTGACTATTTTAATAAATGAGATATACTTGATATAGTCCTTTATTTATTAAAAAATATTATACTTGATTCTTTGCTTCTAAAAAAAATTACTAAATTTAGTTTACCAAACCCTAAACCCTAAATCTAATGGACCAAATTTAGTATTTTTTTAAAAGTAGGGGACCAAGTTTGACATTTTTCAATGAATAAGAGACTATTTTAGGTATTTCAATTAATAATAAACTAAAATATACTTTTGGTCCCTCACTTATCACAAAGTTAATATTTTGGTCCTTCACTTGTTGAAATATTTAAAAAATCTCTCACTAATTGGAAAATGTTATATCTAATTCTCTATTTTTAAAAAAATTACTAAATTTAGTTTCTCTACCAAATCCTAAACCTTAAATTTAAAAATTTTAATTTAATTTTTTTTAAAAATAGAGGATCAATTGTGATATTATTTTAATAAATAATAAATTATTTTAAATATTTTAATAAATGAGATATACTCGATATAGTCCTTTATTTATTAAAATATATTTATACTTAATCCTTTGCTTCTAAAAAAAATTACTAAATTTAGTTTACTAAACCCTAAACCCTAAATCTAATGGACCAAATTTAGTATTTTTTTAAAAGTAGAGGACCAAGTTTGACATTTTCCAATGAATAAGAGACTATTTTGTATATTTCAATTAATAAAAAACTAAAATATACTTTTGGTCCCTCACTTATCACAAAGTTAGTATTTTAATTCTTTACTTATTGAAATATTTAAAAAATCTCTCACTAATTGAAAAATGTTATATCTAATTCTCTATTTTTTTAAAAATTACTAACTTTAGTTTCTCTACCAAACCCTAAACCTTAAATTTAAATAATTTAATTTAATTTAATTTTTTTTTAAAAAATAGAAGATCAAATGTGATATTTTTTATTAAATAAAAAATTATTTTAAATATTTTAATAAATAAAATATCAAAATAAATTTTTTTATAATAAGTGAGTAAGTAAAAGATTATTTTATTCAAACATCATAATTGAGACTGTGACTTTGGCAGCAATTACAAAAGCTGCAACCAAAAGTCAAGCTTTGTTCCATTGAAAGTTTTTCTCTGAAGTATTTGTGGGAGAAGGCTCTTTCTGAGAATCTTTAGCTGCAACTTTGTGTCGCCACCAATTTGTAATTGCAGCCTCCATCTTAGACTTTTGGTGACTATTTTACATTTATCACCAAACGTCCCCCTTATGTTATAGACTTTTGGTGACGATCATTGGAAGTTGCCACCAAAGTCCTCCTTCTCAAAGTATGTTAGACAATGTGATATGAGAACGGGATGATTGCTAAAAGCCCAAAAAAAAAAAAAAAAAAGAGGGTAAATGTACACTTTGACTTCATACAAGGTATAAGTTTATGAGAGGAGTTTTGAATTTATTAAATAAAATTCTAAATTCTAACCATAAACAAATTGGATAAAATTCAATTGAGGTCATTTCAAGCCCAAATTCCTTCAATTTTCATGGGTTTCGAGCCATTTGGAAGCAATCAAAGTCATTTGGTGTCATAGCATGCATGTTATGTGGATTTTTAGACTTGGTTGCTACAGTAAAAATACTGATCTATCAATATGCTTAAAAGTTTTTTTTTTTTTTCAGTTAATTCATTGTGAGATACATAATTATATGATGTGTCTTTTCCTACTTGGTCATAGAAATAAATTTCTCATCCAATAAAATTTATTTCATAAAAAAATTGTGCAAAATGCAGTGTAATACATTTCATGTTCTAAACTATTTAAAACATCCCTCCAAATCTAATAATACAAACATCTCTAGTCCAAAAAAATATTAATTGATGGGATAACACTTATGTAATAATTGATATAGTATATCATTTTTAATTAAATCATTTTAAGAGAAAAGTTGAGCCATGAAAAGAATGATTTAATCAAAACTGACACATCACATCAGTTGGCACATAAGTATGTTAGGACTTCAAAAAAATATCAATTAGTCTTAATATACCTCTGCCAAAAAAATTAAAATTTTAATAATTAATTATAAAAATTAGTATATTTTACATTGATTTAGATTTTGATATTTTAAAATACATGTTAAAAATAAATATATTAAAAATATATTTATAAATTTTAAATTATCTTAAAATCTTTAAGATTTTCATTTTATTATTATCAAAAGAAAACTTTTAATCAAAAAAAATTTTAGAATAATTTTGATAATAAAAATACTCAATTTTAAAATTGATGTAATTTTTTAATTTTACTCTGATTAAGATTCAAAATCAAATCTTTAATATTATCGACAGTTATAATACTATTAAACCAAATATTATCAATATATGTTGATTTAGGTTAAAATTGTTTTTAGTGTAAAATTCAATTTCATTAAAATTCACATCTTGGTTGTTAGATACAAAATATACTTAAACCATCATCATGGATCTCAATAATTGTTCAATATTTATTATTTCCAATTGACTTGGGCAAGAGCGAATTGGAATATATTTTATATAATTAAAAATTTATAAATATATTTTACTATTTTTATTAAAAAAACAATATTTTAATTTAATAAAAACTGCTTAATATAAATTTTATTAATTTTTATTATTAATTATTAAGATATTAATTTTATTTAGGGTAGAGATAGGAGGGAGAGAGGGATAGGGAGTAGTGGGAGCATCCTTTCCCCTTATTTAATGATTAAATGATGAGAACGTCTCTCTTATTAAATTTTAAAGGTTGTTTCCCCTAAATTCTTATTAAATTTTGGGGGCGCCCCCTTTGTTACTTCACTTACGATCTTTTTTTTTTTGTTATAATCATAAATAATTTTATATTTTTTCCTCCTTTTAAATATTTTTCATGAATAATTTTTCTTAATCTTTTTTTTAAAATAATCCTCCCCTTTTCCTTTTCGTCTCCTTCAATTTATACACGTCCCTTTGTGATTTCTTGAGTTTATGTAACAAAAATATATTATTTTGGTCCTGTTTGGCATATCATTACGGAATATTGTATCAACTTATATAATACACCTCACTTTTATCAAGTGTTTTATGTATATATTGCATTGTATAAACTTATATGATTAATTTCAATTAATTTAATCTAATATGGTATATCACTATATTATTAATCAAGCTTTTATTATTTTGAACATACCTAATATATAAAAAAAATAGAAAAATTATATTTTCATTTTATACTATCTTATCCTCTTGCTCTCTACACCTATCAATATTACGTGTCCTAACACTCGTGGAAGGAAAATCCAGCTTTTGATCATAGTTTCAAATATAAGTTATAATTAGCTTGTTCTATGATAAAATTCCTTCCATACGGTTGACTTCTTCTTTTTCTCTTTTCTTTTTTTTTTTTTTTTTTTGCCCTTAAAAGGTCTTATTGTCACAAACAAATTAACTAACCTATAATAAAAAATTAAGACCAAAATATATTTCCAAAGCACTAAGTATAATGTCACATTAGGATAAGAAAAATAGGACTACCACACACTAATCTTTTTAGAATCTAATTAAATTGCTCGTACCTTATTCCAATCATGACAAAGATGGCTTCAGGAAATTCATTGATTAAACAAATTTCTTAGGCCAGGCCTAAGAAAGACGCTGTTGAGGGCTAAAGGATCAATCAATCAACTTGCACTTGAAAGCCCAATTCACAAGCCCATACATGGGACACATGCAACAATGTCCACTCATAGTGAAGTACAGTGTTGTACATGTTCTGTTGGCCAATAAAAATAATGTTGTGCATGTTTTGACAAATGAACTTAATTACTCAAATGGTCTTACAGTTACAGTTAGGAAAAACACTGTCAAATAAAAAAAAAATACAAAGAAAAAGACTAAATATTTAGAGCATGAGACATGTATGGGAATAGTGTATATATAAATGAACAAGTCAATGAGAGAATGCAATAGACGACAGCTTATTTTGCATTTATTAATCCCTTTTGTTTTCCTTTTTGGCTTTTTTTTTTTTCATAATTTTATAATACTTAAAAGCTCATTTATATATCAAAATATGTATTTTCTTTATAAACAGATTCGTTTAATTTAGCTTTAGATTTTTCTCCGCATCACTTTTGTTTTTAGTAAGTCAACCTTTGTTTAAATAAGAAGTTTTTTATCACTTTGCACAGCGAATGGAATAGAAGAGAAAGAATATGGTAAGCCATGCCTTTGCCCATATTCATCCAGTTAGTCAACTCTCCATATGGTCATATGAATTTAAACTTGGTCAGAATTAAATTAATGAGATTTCTTTCGCTATTGAATTTAAAAACTCATCTCTTCCCATCAGTTTTACATATTTAAGATTTCATTTTTAAAGCGCTCCCCAAAAGAATTAAATTCACATTGATGATATCTCTTCGGGCAAGTTGTAGGACAACTTCACAAAATAGTATTAAAATTATTGTGATTTTACGTGTTGCGAATCTTGCAAATGCACGCTCTTGCTTTTGGTCAAATTAGCCTTCCAAATATCAAGACAGGAACAGACATATTGAATTTATATATAATTTAATTTCTCAAAATATGTGATTTTTCATCTATAGGTAGCTTTTATATATCTTCTAGACTACAGAAAATGAAGAAAACGCATTTCCAATTAAAATAAACTTTATGGAACTAATTATTTTCTAATTCATCATTCATGAATAGGGTAAATGGATCATCGGATGAAAATGCAATGGATCAAAATTGACTATGTATTTTCTAAATTTGATTTCAATAAAAATTTTATTTTTTACAAATAAATATGATCATACACAACTATATAATAATATTTAAGATTCTTCTAATTTCAGAAGATGATATTTGTTTAAGAGGAAAAAAATAAATAAATTGCTTATAACAATTTACATTCTGTTAAAAGAAAAAAAATAAATTGTAAGATATGAGAAATAGATTACAAACTTTTGAAAGCTGTTTATTCTTTTTTTTTTTTCTTTAAATAGACCATCATGTGAAAAATAATCTAAAATATTAACATATTTTTGTGTATTATCATAAATTTTTAAAATATAATTTTTTATTAAAATTAAATTTAAAAACTATGCGGTGAATTTTGAACTACTGAATTATCATCCAATATAGCCCTAATTGAGATTATTAAAGAATGGCCTGCTACCATGGTTGTCAAACTCGCGAGTCAACTCGGTTGACTCGCCGAGTTTACGTTTTCATATGACCAAAACGATCTGACTCGGACGTAGACTTGGACTCGCCATCGACTCGCTCAAACTCGCCCATGACTCGTACAGAATCGCTTGACTCGCTGATTTAGCGAGTTTCCACCGAGTTGGATCAAGCCCAATTTAACCTGAGCTTGTTTTTTAAAAAAAAAAAACAAGAAACCGGGTCAGCCCATTTTTTAAGCCCAAAATCGAAGCTGCCAAATGGATTACCCAATAAACCATCTAAAACAAAACGCACCGTATGGCAAAGTGTGTACTTTTGCTGTTCTGCAATCTGCATCTACCTTCACCACAGGACTCACGAGTCACGACACGACTTCACCTTCTTCTCCTTCAACTTTGGCGAACTCGTGTCCTAACAGAGCAGTAACATTGGATTGGAGAGCAGCACTGCACAGTGGTCAGATAATCGCACAGTCAAAGAGCAACGGTGGTCAGACAATCGAGCTAAACGGTGGTCACAGTCACAGACTCACAGCAACAGAGTTTGAACTCGAACAATCACAGTGCAGCAGTGGTTCCAGGTTCGAACAATCACAGACTCACAGTCATTTACAATTTGGAGTTTTGCACTGCCTCGTCGGAGATCGTCCTATCTTCTGTCACCGAAGATTGCATTGTAACTTGTAAGTCCCTAATCTAGTAATCCCTTCCATTTTCATCAGAGGCACAGTGCTAAGAGTTAAGTGAAAATAGAGAGTTGAAAGCGTGAGACTGAGACCAAATCACCATTTTCATCATTGTATGATTTAGTCTTGTTAATGTTATTGAGTTTCAACATATCAGAGAATAAGATTAGTTCCTCTGCAATTATTGTGACATGTTTATAGTGTTACTGGCTCTGGCTTTGCCTTCTGTATCTGTTTGAGTTTGATTATTTATGTTTGATTGATGACTGATGAGAAGAGCTGAAATTCAAAACTCTAAAGGTTTCCAATGTGTTAGTTGCAATGTGCCAATGTCTATATTAGAAAAATTGATGATGTTGCAATTCAAAAGACTCAGCTTGTAGACTTTGTTCCAGCTAGGCAGCTACTATTAGTATTACTGATGTAGTACCATACTCTAGTCTGTTGGGAGATGGAACATGCCTGAAGTAACTAACTAGCATTTATAACTTGAGGAACTTGGTTGTTCTCTCAAATTGCAAATTGCAATTATGCTAAGGAGCTCAGCTTGCTTTTGTGTTATATGCCAGATGATTTTGTGTCTGTTATATGCTCAGCGTGCAATAAAACTTATCTTTTATTCTAGAAACATGCAAGAACCTAATCAACCTATGACTTGAATAAAGATTCATTAAGTTGGAATATTATTTTATTTTATTTTATTTAATCAGTGTGTGATTTTGTCTACAATGCAATGGGATTCTATGGTGTACTAGTATTTCCGCCATTTACATATTCTGAAATTTTGAATTCCAGAATATCTTTTAATTGGTGCAAGGAAATATGTCTTTAAATGCAAGTGGAAGTGGCCCTACTCAAATTCAAAAAAATGTAGTTGCTGGAAGGAAGAATTTTCCTGGTAATAGGACTGACATTGGGTGGAAACATGGAATTGATATTGGTAGGGATGGTAAGAAGGTTCAATGTAATTATTGTGGCAAATTTGTGAGTGGAGGGATCTATAGGTTTAAACATCACTTAGCTGGTACTAAAATTGATGTTGAAGCTTGTGTAAGTGTTGGAGATGATGTAAGGGCAACAATGTTACAACATGTGATTGAGGCTAAAACTTTATCATTTAAAAGAAAGAAATAGTGGTTAGATGTTGGTGATGAGGAAGCTCAAAGTACCCAAGCACATGCCAACTCTCAAGAGTTAATGAATTTATTGAGAGGTTCAAGAAAAAATAGCAGCGGAGTTGGTAGCTCACAATCGACCATTAATAATATGTTTAAGAAAGATCTGAGGGAGGAAGCTTGCCAACAGGTGGCAAGGTTTTTTTACACAAGTGCCATTCCTTTTAATTGTATAAAAAATCCTGAGTTTACCAAGATGTGTGAGATTATAGGAAAATATGGCCAAGGATTTAAGCCTCCTTCCTATCATGAGATTAGAGAAAAGTACTTAAATATGGAGGTGGAAAACACGTAAGCTATGCTTGACGAGTTTAAGGAAGAGTGGGATAAAGTGGGTTGCTCCATTATGTCTGATGGGTGGACTGATAAGAAAAGACGATCCATTTGTAATTTCTTGGTCAATAGTCCTAAAGGGACGGTTTTTTTACATTCACTAGATACATCTCATATATCTAAAACTACTGATAAAGTGTTTGCCATGCTTGATGAAGTTGTTGAGAAGGTGGGAGAGAAGAATGTTGTGCAAATAATAACAGACAATGCTGCAAATTACAAAGCAGCTGGACAAAAGTTAATGGAGAAGAGGAAACACTTATATTGGACTCCATGTGCAACTCATTGCATTGACTTGATGTTGGAGGATTTTGAAAAAAAAATGGAGTTGCATAAAGAAACCATAAGCAGGGGAAGAAAAATCACAACTTACATTTACACAAGAACAATGCTCATTAGCATGTTGAAAAATTTCACAAAAGGGAGGGACTTGATTAGGCTAGGTGTGACTTGATTTGCCACAGCTTATTTGACAATAAGTTGTATTCATGAGCATAAAGCAGCGTTGATCAATATGTTTAATTCTAATGAATGGAAAGATAGTAGATTTTCTTCTACCAAAGATGGAAAAGAAGTAGCAAAAAGTATCATGGATAATATGTTCTGGAAGAACATTATGACTTGCCTCAGGGCTGCTGCTCTTCTCATTAAAGTTTTTCGCTTGGTGGATTCTGATGAGAAGCCAGCGATGGGATTCATATTTAAAGCAATGGAAAGTGCAAAGGCGAAGATTAAAATGAACTTCAATAATGTTTTAAAAAGGTAAATAGAATACCTTATATTTGTACTCATTAATTTTGTATATATATGTTTCACTTTATAATTAATCATTGCAAATACCAGCCCATATTGAATATCATCGATGAAAGGTGGGAAGCTCAATTACATAGGCCTCTACATGCAACTGCATACTACCTCAATCCCCATTTTCACTACAACCGTGACTTCAAAGCTAATTATGGGATTAAGCAAGGATTGTATGATTGCTTAGCAAGATTAGTTGAAGATGCTGAGGAGAGAAACAAAATTGAGTTCCAACTCACTGACTTCCATTATGCAAGAGACATGTTTGGCCGTGAAGGGGCAAAGTCATTAAGAACAAAAATGCCACCAGCAGAATGGTGGGATGCCTATGGAGATGGATGCCCGGAACTTCAAAAATTTGCAATTCAGATTCTCAGCTTATGTTGTAGCTCTTCTAGGTGTGAACGTAATTGGAGTGCTTTTGAGATGGTAAGTAAATATATTTGATTTGATATAAAATTCTAATTTATTTTGCTTTTTCATTTTGTTAACGATTTAAATATGTCACTTGAGCATTTTTATTTTGTTTAGATTCATACTAAGAGAAGAAATCACTTGCTCCAAAAGAAGATGAATGATTTGGCATTTGTAATGTGCAATCTGAAGTTAAAAGGTAAGCAATCAAGGAAAACTCATGAATATGACTTTGATGACATTCATTCTGATGATGAATGGATAACTGAAGGGAGGAGAAGTGATGTTAATGTTGAGGATGAGGAAGATAATGATGATGAGGTTCTTCAACCTCTTGTGCCCATGGCAGGAATGTGTGATGATTTTGTGGTTGACTTGAATCCAAATATAAGTGGTGAACCTTCTGAAAATTTAGCATTGGTTGATGACTTTGAGGATGAGGAAGAAGAAAATGATGGTTGTGAGGTAGGTAATAGAAATGATGAAGGTGAAGACTCTGAAAATGATGATAATACAATAGGATTTGAAGAATTATGGTGAATTTTTATTGTTGATTTTGAGACTTAGTGATGTTGAATGAGAATTAATGTATGGTGAATTTTTATTGTTGATTTTGAAGCCAAGTGATGTTAAATGAGAATTAATGTATGAAGTTTATTGAAATATATTTGTAGACTTGAATGGCAAGTATGAAAGTATGGATTGTGGATTATGTATGAATGTTATTATTAATGTTTTTTTTTAGATGGTTATGTTCAATAAGAATTTCGATAACAGGTATATGTAAACTCTTACGATTCTACGTTACGAGTTTACGTTACGAGTTCACCCCCCCCAAAACGAGTCTGCCTAGAATCGCAATTTTGACAACCTTGCCTGCTACCATGAAGACAATCCAAATTTGTCATTAAGCCATATCAAAAATAGTATTCCTCAATCATTTATGTTATAACACTCCTAAATTTTCTTATTCAAAAGTTTAGTATGAGTGAGAAAGAATTTAATAGATGAAGAAAACAAGAGAATATAGTTGGGGCATGAATCAAAATTTGAAATAATCTTTAAAGAGAAATTTCTAATATAATTAGAGCAAAGTAACTATGAAATAAATAAACATAAATTTTGAATTTTATCAACCAAAAAAACATAAATTTTGAATTTGAGGTTAGCATAAGTGGCTAAGCCTTATTCTCATGCACACACGCACAACAAGAAGCTTTAAGAATCCCTTTCCTCTTTTTATTGCGATTTCAACATTTTTTTCATTATATCCACCCTTGTTCGGCCTCCTCTATCATTACTTTAGCTAATTCTAGTGTGGTTTATGCCAAAATTGTTATAATTCCAGCAAAGATCTCTTCATTCATCTCAATGACAATAAGGTACCAAGAAGAATTAATTGGACGTGATTGAAAAAGGATTTCTCCAAATTGAGTTGTGCATCTTCCATTTGGTAAGTAATCTATCATTTCCCCTCTATTCTTGGTACTTAATTTCATGATCTTGACCCCCCATTTTGAATTCCCCCAATTCTATGACTTAGGGTTCCACAAGAGGATAAATTGAACACAATTGGTGAGAGTTTTTTTCAAATTGATTTTGCCTTTGCTTCTTAACATCAAAGTAGTTCTTTCCCCACTATAATTAACATCAATTTTTGAATTTGAAGTCTTAATTTTGAAATCCCTCTTTTCAACATGATGGTGGTGTAAATTTGAAATTGAGCTTAATTTTTGTGAGATTGCTTCAAATTAAGTTAGGGTTTTGATTCTTTAATGAATTTAAGTATATCCCCTCTAATTGCCATTTAAAATTGGCCTCCAATTTCACATCCATCTTGGTTGGATGAAATGTGTGATGGGGTGATGGAATTTGAAAAATCTTGGACCAATTTTTATTAGTTATTACTAATGGAGCTTGGAATTAAGCATTTAGATATTATCGTTTGAAGTGGTATGTAAATTCAAAGGATTTTCCTAAATTTTCATTGTTGTTTTGAAGAAGAGGGATGAAGGAAATCTCATAGTGATTGACTAAATGACCCTATGTAATTAGTTTAAATGAATTACCAAATTGTGAGTTATATTAGTATAATGTCCCACTCTCTTAATGATGTTAGGTAACTTACGGTTAAGAAAAGAAAACACTTTTTTAGGTCATATATATATATATATATATAGGATTAAATACATGAAAATGAAAACAAACGAATAAACAATAAATAAATATAATATTTAAGCCAATCTAATAAAATATATTTGTGATATAGGAAGACGAAGGGTTAACATCTCATTTTGAGATTAAAGAACCTTGTTACGTGTTGATTAGACAAGAATTGGATTAGTCATTGGAATTAAGGATAATTTCAAATATGAGAAGTTAAATGCCCACTATTTGTTATTATAGAACCATAGGCATTATGTTTATGATTAAGTGAGATAAGGAAAGAATCATTAGGAACATGATTGTTGTTTGACTTCTTTCCAAGTGTGTATATGTTGCTAATCATACCTATTTTCTATATTTTAAACTGTCATTTGTGAAATAATTTTGTTTTATATGATCCAGTGCTTTAGGAATTGACCTCTTAAATTACTGTTTAAATTACAACAATTTATTTGCACTTTCTAAAAATTTTGAGAATTTCTTTGTAATATTCCTTCACATCAGAATGATCATTTTGAATGATTTATATACTATATGATGTTTGAGAATATGTTCTATTTTGATATATTTTCGATTATGTATAATGTTATGGAAAATATGGTTTTTTTTAGAAATAGATCAAATAAAGAACCTTATAGCTACCAGTAGTAAGTGTTAGCCCTGGTTCACCATGATCTATTATAAACTCTAGCTGCTTACTTTATTTATGACGGCCACCATAAGTGGATCTATTCTGATTGTTTGCAAGTCATATTGCTCGACTCTGATTGCTATCTATACTATGATTCCTAGCCTAAAGCTTGTGTTCGTTATGGATTCTAATCGGTTCTATTTTCCACTTCAGAATTGCTGATTTTAAAAATTATTTATGGATTTCAAATCCTTTTTAATATGATTGTTTTGCAAATTATCTCTGAATTATCCTAAGCTTTTAGAATTATATTATTACAATTTATGATTTTCCTTTTGGAATAATTTTAGCATACATAAGTTATATTCACTGAGTGTGGTCACTCATCCCTTCTCTCTTTAATTTTTTTCTTTTCAGTTTTAATGTTTTTTTTAAAGAGTAGTGTTGTCTAGTTATAACTCTACGATTTAGAAACGACAGAGAAATTAGTTGGTGAGTCCTACATTGTCTGCAAGGATGAAGAATTAATTTATTTCATTGTTGAGCATAAAAAACATTTTTCTTTGTACCCTTAAGGCTCATTTTGCCACAGGCAAGATCTTAGTTTAATTACATTGTATGTTATTAGATAATTGCACTAAATATTGTTAATATATTTCATTATATCAGTATTTGGATCAATTAGTATGTTGAATTTGTTTAGCTTACGAAAACAAAGTTTACCTTATTCTCCAAGCCAGTCACTCCCTACCAATAAGGTTGTGACATATGCCTAGCTCTCTATTTGCATATTCATGACAAAATTCAATACTTTGATTCAAGGAAACTTTCTTTTTATTGACAAATATCATTGATGTAAAATTTAGTCCTTATCCACTTTTTCTTTTAAAATTAAAATTCCTAGTAGCTTAATTGAATGCAATACAAATTACCAAATATATATATATATATATATATTAATGCTTATGAAAACTTGAAATAGAAGAGTTTAATTAGTGTAGTTTTTTCTTTTAATTAATGTAAGCATAAGTTTTAGTATGTAAAATGAAACAAGAATTAAGAAGCGCAAATATAAATTTCAAGAACTTGAGATAATTTACTCTTAACTTATTTTATTAAATCTTAGACGAAATTAAGTTGCTATATAATGTTATGTTTAGATGAATGGTTTAAGAGGGAGTGACAAGAAATAAAATAGCCAAAATGGGTTAAACTTATATTTGAATTTTTTTTTTTTGAGGTAGAATGTGATGGCAACGGAGGGATACCAAGACCCTTCCTTGCCATCTGATGTCCCTCCAAATTAGGGGGTCAAGGATGGCATGGAGTAGTCTAAGAAATTAAATTAATAATATATTCATACCTTATTACTAATATATCAATCATCCATGGAAGATCATTCCAATTGTTATAACTTTATCTAATTTCTATCATTATGATCATGACCTCTCTCTCTCTTTTTTTTTTTTTTACTTAACACTTCAAAATTAAAAAGAGATCATGAAAAAATCTACAATCTAGATTAGTTTCATAATTTTTTTAAAGTTTTTTGTAAACAATTTTTCTTTTTGGCTTTTTAAATCTATCTTTTAAAATTTTTTGAAGTAACATAGATATTTTGTAATAAATGCATTAGACAGGAAAAAAATAGACAGAATAATTAATAAATGAAAAAAAATATATGGATATAAGAATAACGTAACATTATGTAATGAACAATGACAAAATTAATAGTCATAGGATTGTATTATAAGGGGTAATATTAAAAAAAATAATTAATAAGTCATTTGATTTTATTCATTTTATTATCACTTCCAAAGAAAATTAATAAGTATCTTTCTTTTTTTTCATTAAAAATTTACTCAAATCATTCCAATTCATTACATGTCATTTCATTAATGACTACTTTATTTTATCTTCTCTTAAATTCTCAAACATATTCTGTTAGGTATGAAATTTCACTAAACAAAAGATTAAACAAAAAATGACAAGAAGCACGATCGTAATAAAACGTTAACATATATATATATATATATATATATATATATATATTGACAATGACGGGTAAAATTACTATTCAGTATTTATTAGGAACCGAATACAAAAATTAAAACCTAACCGAACTACTTATTTCTGGAAAAAAGAAATTATTCTAATACCTCTTTGAGTACTGGAGTATCTTTGTAAGTTTTGACAAAGCATGATTACAGAACACGAATGGGAAAGAAAAATCAAGTTTTCATTTTGGAATTTTCCAAGAGAAACCAAGGTATATATGGATGATAACTTTATATTTTATGTTCATTATGAATTTTTATTAATTATCTATTCTCAAGACATATTTTTAAAGAAGTTTGAACATATAAAATTTTTTTATAATATAATATATATATATTATATTTCAAAATTAATTCATTATCATTTATACATTAATGGCATGGTTGAACTGGTTATAATTTATTGACCCGTAACTGCAAATTTATTTCATTTGAATATGGGCAACATAGGGTTTCCGGGACAGAGATTAAGCTAGTACTTTTGGCAAAAGAAAAGATATATTAATTCGGTAACTTATTCATGCTTTAAAAATGAAAGGAAATCAAGAGCTTTTGTATTAATATTGTAATTTTGTCTTCCCAATTTCAGCAACTGTTTTTGTTCGTAGCAATTATTCATTAATTAATATTTGCTTCAAATTTCAATAAAAAGTTAAAAAAATCCTCAAGAGTCAAAATTCTAATTGTGATTGTTTGGTATTTTGTGCTTTAATTCTCACAAGTTTGTAATATAATCATGGTTGTTAAAATCATGGGTTTATTATCCAAATTTATGAATTTAGAATAATACCTATTAGGAGTTCACTTATTGAATTTATTAAGTTTACAATTTTGTTTATTCAAAAAAATGTCAACTAATTTATAATCAACAATATAAAAATTTAAACACAAGACTGAAAGAAATAAGATAAACTTTTTCCCCAAGAAACTATCATAATCAACTTTATTACAAGTTTAAATATGCATAAAAATAATAAAATTACATTAAATATATATTTGTTAATTTTTTTAATTAGTTATATTGAATGATTATTTATGTATGATTTTATTAAAATGTTCATATTCAATACAAATTATGAAATATGAATAATTTTTACTTAACTTAGTATTATTTAAATTACATTTCAATAATATTTTATTATATGTATTATTTTGATTATAAAATAATATATTAATGATTATTTATAAATTATGGTAAATTTTTATAAATTTATATTATGAATCTAAGTTTTTTTGTTACCAATTTGTCTAAATTCACTCATTTAACCAACTTAAATATAACTGTTAAGTGTCAATGTCGACCTAATTTCACACCAAATACTCCCTTATCTGTTCGTTTCAAGGTCGACTTATCACAATGATCATATTTAATTACTGAATTTTCATTTTTGTCATTGATTGATCCAATCAACTTATGACTCAAGTGGGATAAAGATTTTCTTCTATTATTAGAAAATCTCCAATAATAAAAAAAATATAATAATATTTTTTTATTAATTTAATATTAATAAAATATTATTATTTTATATTATTTTATTGCAGGAGAAGAGAATCCAAACCCGTCAATATATAGGAAGAAAAATAACTGGTTTTTGCCCTTTGTTGAGCATGATATAATGACGATTGATTATCGATTTGACATTACTATGATTTGACACTGTTAATTAATTCAGAAATAAACTATCTATTCTTCTTAATTAAATTATAATTAGTTGTCTCAATTTCCACCCCGGGGTTTTGTTTGTATCCTTCAAAGAAGATGCGATGAAAGTGGATTTTTCTAGAAGAATTGTAAACTGACCTAAAGACCTTCTCTTCTCGTATTATATAATTTCAGCTTCTGTTCAGACTTACTAAATTTCTCTCATTAAGGATTATTAAAAGAATTAAATTTAGATGGATGGTATCTTCAGGCGAATTGTAAGCTGACTTCACCAAATATATAAGAACAGTGATTTAAATCATGATCCAGAAAAATAATAGATCCCCGTCCCACCATACTAAAGCATCGGTATGACCTGGTTTTGTCTAAACTTGGCTATTGTGCTAGATTTTGATTAAAGAAAAAAAATTTGAGCCTTTTTTTAATTTGGCTTTTATATTCAAATTTTAATCTATTTTTTAAATTAGGCTTTTAGACTTGATAAGTTTTTTAAGTTATAAACAAGTTCATTTATTATTTAGAATTTAATATTGACTATATAGTTAATGATTATTATTATATGTACGATTATATATATAAATGTTATAAATATAAGCCAGTTGTTATACTTTCCCAAATTTTTAAATAAAAGTTATTAGTTACTTTTTTAGAAAAATATTTTGCATCACATTAAGCTTTGCTTACTAATCTCACCAATAAAGTTATGTTTTACATATTTAAAATTAAAATAGTTTTATTTTTAATATCTCAAATATTACATTGTATTTGTTTTTAATAATCAAATTATGTTTCTTTTTAATATCAAGTCAGACAGATTTTTAAAATTAAGATTAAATCTGCTTCGATCTCTTGATCATTAATAACTAAACATATTCAATAGGATTATAATCTCTGTGCTTATATATAGCCTAAAACATATTAAATGTTATATCTTTTTTAACTTATAAAATTTGATAATAAATTTCCTAAACTTTAAATATGCATGTTTATATAATCCTGTGGTTCATAAATTCATTAATTTATAAATGGAAGACTGATACATTAATAAAGTGGATTCCTAAACTTCAATTTTTGTACAACTGATGTATTGAACTTTGAAACTTGTGCAGGTAATTCTTGAACTTCCGTCATGTGCAATAATTTTGTGCTTTGACTCCTGGAAACATTATTTCAACCATCAAAATAGTTGATTTGTAATTTATATATATACCATATGCACTTTTGCTTGAAGAAATTCTTAGTAGCTTAATTTAATTAATACAAATTAACAAAAATATTAAATCACTGCTTATGAAAACTTTGAATCAAAAAAGTTAACTGGACTAGTTTTTATTTTATTTTATAGTAAAACATGAGGGAGTGTGACTGTGTGAGTGTAAATTTTATAAGCCCTAGTATGTATAGAAAAGGGAAAATTAATTAACTAGTCCTTATAGTTTACACCAGTTTGTAAATTGATCCCTATGCTTTATTTTTTTTAAATCACTCCTTACACGTTTAATTTATTACAACTTTAGTCGTTATTCTTTTACTCCCACAAACACCGTTTAGATTTTGACTAACATGGCTAACTTTGGCTGAGTTTGGTTGACATGTATTGCCTACCTGAAAGACATTAGACTATTGAACGACTTGGAATGGGAAAAATAAGTGAACCTCATTTTGCTTTCTATCCATCGTTCTAACTTAGATCTTCTACACTCCCCTTCTCCTTGTTCTCTGTGTCTCTCCTTCACTCCCTTTCTCTTGTCATTATGTTACTCTTTCTTGGTTCCCATTTCTCTGCTTCTTAAAATAAAACACAAGAAGTACCGGCGCTATCTTAGGTTTTCTGGACCTTAAACAATGGCTTGGTGATTTTAGTGACTCTAACAGGAGACATATTTTTATTGTTTCCTTGACAATTATTACTTTAGGAAAGAAATGTAATGCACTTTAATGGGCTTAAGCACATGTCAATAATAATTGCAATAGACATAAGGACTAGTAATGAGTTGAACAGAGGAATGATGTGGAGAATTTTTGGTGCAGTTTCCTCAAGCATTGCCATGATTGTTAATACATATTGGGACATTGTGATAGATTGGGGTTTGCTATGACGAGATTTATAAAACCTATGGTTGAGAGATAAACTTTCTCTTTCTAACAAAAGTGTCTACTTTGCTACTATAGTTGGGCATCGTCAAAATTCATCATCATCATCTTCTTTTTCTTCTCTCCCTATGCCCTCTCTCCGTGTCTCTCCTTCACTCCCTCTTCTTCTTCTTGCCAGCTTCCTTATTCTTCTTCTTCCTCCTCATATCAGCATTGTAATATTCCAAAATTGTATATCTAAAATTTTTAACTTGAGGGATAATTCTTTTGAATATTTATATAAGTTAAAAGGAAGAAGAAATTTAATTAAGGAAAAAAATAATAAATATAATAATCATAACAATTAGATTGGTTGTAGAAATAAGAGATTTAAGAGAGTCATTATATTAATTCAAGTAATAAATGTCATGAATTCTAGACTAGCTCAAGTGGCTAAGCTTAACCCAAGCATCCACTAAGACCTTAGTTCAACTCCCCCCTATGCATCAAAGTATTATTTTTGCTTGGCTGCCACATGTCCTCCAAGTAGCAAATTACCAAAATACCCCATTTCATCTTAATTAAGGTAAAATTCCTTTGTTTTACATGAGGGCTTTTGTTTATGAGTGATTTTTATGTAGTTCTCTGCCCATTTAAGCTCCCAATTTCGTGAATTAATACTTGAATTTGAAAATCCCTAATTTTGGATGAATAACATGAATAGTGTCCAAAAATTTGAAATTTGAAATCAAGGCGTGATTTGAAGTTATTTTGGGAAATTTCTTTAGGGGTTTTTATCCTAAGTGAGATTCTAACAATCTCATGTGTCAATGTGATGTTTGGAACACTAAATAAAAAACCCCTTATTCTTGGTAGGGAATAAAGGAGCGTAGAGTACTGACAATTGAAGAAATTTTGACCCTCCAGTATTATTGGGCATCAAGAAGGATAATATGAGTTACTAGTAGTTACCATTTGAAGTGGCAAGTGATTTTGAGAATTTCCTTCATGCTTACATTAAAGTCCATTGTTATGGGGGGGGAGTTTTATGAATAAAAGTGCAACGAAAGTAATTATTAATGTTCAATAATTACTTTGATAATGATTGGAATAATTTTTAGACCTAATTAGTAATATTAGGCAACTCAAGGACTATAAAGAGTAATATCTAAGTTTATTGGCATTAGAGAATTTTCAAAAGCCTTGGAATATTTTTAGTGCAAAAATTATTAGTGTTGAACATTAATGAAGATGAAACTTTAAGTTTATGGATCATTAGGTTCCCAAAGTGTTTTCTAAGTATATGTTTACCATTATGCATGAATTATGGAAATTAGAATTATTAAGAGGAATAATGGGAACGCAGAGGAAATTAGTACCAAAATTTTGGTTAGAAAAGCAAACTGTTTTGAATAAGTTATTATGGGAATTTCTTTTAGAAATTATTTTAATTAAGATTTTTATTAGTATGGAAGGTTTAAGATTTATTAATTGTTATATTTATATGGTTAAAGCTATCATTTTATACCCAGTGGGTAAGAGGTTGAATTGTGTGTACTCTGACCAAGTGAGTGGATAATACTAATTATGCAAAATTTTTGTTTCGCATTATCTAATTTCAAATACGAATGTTTTGTTATCTCTAGTACCTTGGGGCAGGCTTCTAAATTTATAAATGTCATTGCATATTCTGAAACCTAGGAATTTTGTTGGCTTTATAGACTTTATGATTATGCATTCTTTAATTAGTAGAATGATTTAAATATGAAATTCTGAAGTGGTCTAATTTTGAAATTCTAATTTTTGAATATGGATTTTCATAAATTAAAGAAATATTTAAGAATGTATCCAAATAGGACCCTGTAATTAACGACAGTAGATGTTAGCTATAGTATGCTACCATTGGTATTCTAATATGATTGGGTATGATGCCCCTATCTCTATATTCTATTTGAGGTGTGAGGCCATTGTTATGATAATTTAGAGCTTAAGGTTGATAATAGTTATTTGCTCTGATCTAATTATACTAGCCTTGGGCTAGTTTTATATTCTATACCTTGAATGGTTTTATAGTAGATTCTCAAGTATTTAGTTAGATTCTAAAATTTTAAATTCTCATTATATGTTGATTCATTTGAGTTAAAAACATGTTTTAGATATTCAAGGTTGGACTTTATTGAAAAATAATGGTTTTTTTTTCTACTTTTAGAACTGTTGATTAAACCATGAAAGGCATTCGCTTTTAAACAATGGATGTTTTAGTGATAAACTCTACCATTGTCAGTCTATCCCTTCCTTTGTATAATTAGCATTATCTGCTCATTGAGTTTCCACTCACTCCATTATTTAACATTTTTTCAGATTCCAGTGCTGGTCCAAGACACCCACCTACAGAGTAGGAGCTATGATGTTTCTATTTTAGAGAGCCTTACTTGTTGCTAAGGCAATGGTATCTTTTTGTACATTTTGTAGTTAGACTTAGTTGCACCCTAGTATACAGGTAGGTTGTTTGATGTATTTCTATGGTTTGTGGGTTGTTTTGTATGTATTTGTTAGAGAACGAAGCTCTCCATTTTGTTATATATCAAATTGTTCTGTTGTAAAAATTTTAGGCAACCTATATTTCAAGGGAGACTCTGCTAAAATTTCTACACAGAAATTAAACTGATTCTTTTAATATTTATATACAAATGTATTAGTATTTGTTTTATCTGATTAGGTTCTATGTATTAGGTTAAGTTCTGTTGTCCTTGAGGAATTTGATAGGCTTACGTGGATAAAGGTTACCTCGTTCCCTGTGCCAGTCACAACCTATTAGTTAAGGTCATGACAAAGTGGTATCAAGTTCTGGTTTAGGGGTCCTTGGTATGCTTGTGTCTTGTAAAGCAAGTGTTCCCTAGTTATATCTCAGTTATCATTATGTACCCAAGCATAATGATAATTGAATTACTGCTAGGGGCCTTATAGGTTATTTAATGTCATTCTTCTGGTCTATTTTGTATCTTATATTTGTGAGAGACTATATGTCTGGATTTGGTGTTGAATAAAATTTTTCTTGATTATTAAAGGGACAATGTTATCTAGGTCACATGCAACTATTGATCAGGCCATAGAAGAGGCCTTTGTAAGGGCTATTTCTTAGCCTAATGTACTACCCTCTAAAGGACGAGGTAGGGGAAGAGTACAAGCGAGGAGTGCTGACAGAGCCCATGCTAGAGGGAGGAGAGTAGCCAGGCTTCCCATTAAGGATGATATAGAGAAAGAGACAATGCTTCCATAACCTCAGGTTTCCACTAATGCAGAATTAGCAGCTGGACTTTCAGGCATTCAAAGAGCTGTAAAGAATCTCACAGCCTTGATAGTGACACAAATGACTAGCAATAATGCCTCTCCGTCTGCTATGCCCCTTACTGAGCAAGTTAGGGTAAGAGAATCTCAAGATAGGGCTAAAGAATATGAAAGTAAAAGAATCTTAACTAAATTTATTAAATTTAAGCCTCATATTATTAAAGATATTGAACAAATATGTATGGCACTTGACTGTCCTAAAAGGAAATCAATTACTTTAGCTACTTTTCAGTTGAAGAAATTAGCAAGATTATGGTATAAGTTAATTTTACAAGAAAGACCAGCTGAATTACCTCCCCTTAAATAGGAAGAGTACAAGGAACTGTTTATAGAGCATTTTTTACCTATGAGTGTCGGGGGTGCTTATGCAAGAGAATTTGAGAGTTTGAAGCAAGTTTTTGGGGTATTTGTTGATGAATTTTTCAATTAGTTTATTGAGTTATCTAAGTATGCTCCTGATTTGGTTCCTACTAAAAGGGATAGAATCAAACATTTCGTGATGAGCTTAGTAAAGCTATTGTTTTGGGTTATGGCACCACCGATTAGCTAGTTCACTTCTTTCACTATAGTAGCAGCAAACTATGCTGGGATGATTGAAATAAGGGATACAGAAGACAATACACTATAGAATATGAAGAAGTATTCAGAGGAGGGGAAATCTTCAGGAAGTTTTTCTATGGGTGGATCATCTAGATGACCTAGGGTATCAAGTACGACTTAATCTTTTTGGTCCAACATGAAATCTTCTACTTAATTAATGACGAGTATTGGCAAACATAGAGGGAATTACAGAGACTCCAAACCTATTCACCAGTTTGATTCAGGATAGAATCCACGAGGTCGAGCTCTATGTTCCTCATGTGGGAAATTTCATCCTGGCCCATGTCATAAAGAATCTAGGGCATGTTTTAAATGTGGTCAAGTAGGGCATATGATACAAGATTGCCCCCAAACTCCCTATAGTTCTAGTTAGGTTTCAGTATAATTGTCTAGTTTTACATATGCGAGACCTAGGCCCTAGGGTGTAGCTTCTGTTCAGAGTGGCAAAGGACATGGTGGCATGACATATTTAGGTAAAGGTCAGACATCTTTTGGAATGGGTCAAACACGAGTATTTGCTCTTAATAAACATGATGCTCAGGCATCAAATGCAAAGATTATAGGTACAATTATTGTATATTCTTAAGTAGCTCATGTGTTGTTTAATCCTAGTGCTACTCACTCTTTTTATATCCATGTATTTTACAAATTTGATTGGCAAGGGCCCCATTAATTTAAAGAGCCCTTTAATAATAACAACTTCATTAGGGGAATCCACTTTAATGGATCAAGTATGCAGAATGTGTATAATTATGATTGGTGGCCATGAAACAATGGTTGACTTAATAATCTTAGCCACAACTGAATTTGATGTAATTCTCGGAATAGATTAGTTGGCCTTCTATTATACCACCTTGGATTGTCATCTTAAAGTTATAGGATGTGAGTTTCCAAATGAACTGTCTATTATTATCTAGGGCGATCATACTGTGGCTCTTAATAATTTAATATCTACTATTGGGTCTAGGAAATTATTGCGAAGTGTATGTCAAGGTTACTTAGCCTAAGTCTAAGATATGGAAGTAATAGTTCCAACATTACATCAAGTGTCGATAGTTAATGAGTTTCTGAATGTATTCCTAGAAGAATTACTTGGGCTACCACCTAATAGGGAGATTAAAGCATTGATTTGCTACCGGGCACTAACCTATCACTATACCTCCCTGTAGAACGGCGCTACTAGAACTTAGGAAATTAAAGAATCAGTTGTAAAATTTGTTGGATAAAGGCTTTATCTGCTTGAGCTCATCACCATGGGAGCTCTGGTTCTTTTTGTAAAGAAAAAAATATGTCTCTCAAGTTGTTTGTGGATTATAGGCAGCTAAATAAGGCTACAGTGTAGAATAAGTGCCTTATACTTCTTACTGATGATCTATCTGATCAGTTACAGGGTGCACAATGTTTTTCTAAGATTAATCTGTGGTCAGGATATGATCAATTGAAGATATGACAAGAGGATATTCCTAAGACAACTTTTAGAACTTGTTACTGCCATTATGAATTCTTAGTGATGTCTTTTAGGCTAACTAGTGCTCTTGCAACTTTTATGGACTTGATGAATAGAGTCTTTAAGCCCTTTCTTGATCGATTTGTTATAGTTTTTATTGATGACATCCTAGTTTATTCTAAGAATCGAGGTGAGCATGAACAACATTTAAGAATGGTGCAACAAATATTAAGAGAGAATCAATTGTATGCAAAATTCTCTAAATGCCAGTTCTAGCTCAATAAAGTGGCTTTCATAAGCTATGTGGTTTCAAAGAAAGGTGGCCAAATGGATCCTAATAAGGTGGAAGTCGTTTAAAAATGGCATCGACCTACTACAATTACTGAAATCTGTAGTTTCTTGGGTTTGACTAACTATTATCGTCGATTTGTGAAAGATTTCTCTAGAATGGTAGCTTCTTTGACTAAACTAACCTAAAAGAATGTGACATTTTAATAGATCGAAGTATGTGAGGAAAGTTTTCAAAAATTAAAAGGAAATTACAAAATTACCTTCTTAACCTTCTTCATCTCATTAACACTCTTCATTGAGCTCTTTCCTTCATTTTCAAATTTTTGCCATTCCCCATCCCCAATTTGCACTAGCAGCATATTTCCATCATTCATCTTTAACATCAATCATATGGGGTGGCTAGAAAGCTCAAGAACTCTAGTTGAATATGATTGCGATGTCAGATGCATTTTTTAGGTAAATTCTATGAGATCCAAGTGAGTTTGCTTCAATTTTAGTTAGCATTTTGTTTCTAATCTGTATTTCAACTAGTTCTTCCTTAATTCTAGCTTTTAATTTTGTGTTGAATGATCAAAATTCAAAGATCTTTCCTCAATTCTTCAAATGCGCATGAATAGTACATAAGAGCCAAAATTTGCTCGATTTATGTGTGTTTCCTTCGAATTACGATAGGGATCTATTTTAGAACTTCATTTCATGTAGTTTTCCACAAATTAGAGTGTTTAATTTTTAGAATTTACTTTAGAAATCAAAATCCTTCTTGTGCACAAACAACAACATGAATAGTGATAGTAAATTCAAAATTTGAAATTCGGGCTTGAATTGGAGGAATTTTGTGAAATTTCTTTGGGGGTTTTGATTTTAAGTAAGTATCTAACAATTCCTATGTATTAATTTGATGATCAGATTGCTCAATTAAAAACTCCTCTTTCTTAGTAAGGAGTTGAAGTGTGTATGGTGATGATATGCGAAGACTTCTTGAATATCTAGTGTTATTGGACCTCAAGGAGAAGAAATTAAGTCTCTAGTAGTTATCATTCAAAGTGGTAAGTCACTTTAGGGAATTTTTCACATACTATCTTAAATTTCATTAATGTTAGAAGAAGTTTGATGAATGAGAGTGCATTGATAGTGAATATAATTAACGAATAAATTATTTTGGTTATTATTGGAATAGATTTTGACCTAATTGGTAATATTGGACAACTTAAGTGCTAAGAGGCGATGATTGAGCTATTTAGGGACTAGTATTGTATTAGAATTTATAATTAAGATAATTATGATTGGCAAGTGTGTTTGATGTCATTTTCATAATAAGAAACATTAATGTCTTATGTTAGAAATAATACAAGTAATGGGAAATAAAGTTAATGGAAATTATGTGAACTTGTAGGCATATAAGCATTATTAAAGACATCAAAATATTTTTTATGTAAATTATTTAAGTTGGCTATTAGTGAGGATGAAACTTTAAGTTTATGGACTATTTAGGTGGCCAAAGTATTCTTTTTGTATATGTAAATATTTGTATTATTTATTGCAATTAAAATCATCAAGAAAAATAACAGTGACCTTAGAGAAATGTAATAAGTATCGCAATGGAAATTGAATGCCAACTCATTGTGGAAGCTTGTTAAAATTTGTTTAAGTTAAGATGTTTCTTAGTATAAGACATTAAAAGACTATTATTTCTTTTTAAGGTCATAGCAATTACACTTTACTCCGTGGGTAAGGGAGTGAGTTGTGTAGACCTTAGCTAGGTAAGAAGATAATCTTAATTATGCAAGATTTTCATTTTTCTATGTCCATTTTGGAAAAATATTGGTTCTTGATCTTTTTATACCTTGGGGTAGGCTTTTGGAGTTACAAATGTCATTTCAATGTTATGAAATCTTGGAAATGTCGACATTGGTATTAGTGGATTTAATGACTTTGCATTTCTAAATTTCATTGAGGGTGAGGGATACGTCGTTTCTCGTGCTGATCACATCCTTTTGGATAGGGTCATGACAAAGTGGTATTAGAGCCAGGTTAGAGAGTCATTAGCTTGCCTGTGACTTATAGAGCATGTGTTTCCTAATGGTAACTCATTTATCATTATGAACCTTGGCATAATCATAATACGTACTGTTAGAGACCTTATGGTATGTTTTGAGTCATTCTTTCAGTTGCCTTTCTTACTCCTTTTGTTGTAAATTTGTAATTATATTTAGTAGCTCCCCTTGTATACAGGCAGATAGTCTTCTAATTATCGTTTTGTCAATGGATGGCCAGTAGATATATATGTATATATATATATTGAAGAGTGGAGCTCTCCATCCTTTTGAATGTCAGGTTGCCTGTTAAAGAAATTTCAGGAGGTCCATATTTCAGAGGAGACTCTGCCGAAATTTCTACATGGAGGTGACTGATTATTTTTGATATATGTATCTGTGGGTATTTTGTTTTAGCATTAGTTAATGAAAATTTTTCATGTTGAGTAAATGACTGATTTTTGATATGCCAGTTAGGCTTACAAGGGCAAGGGATAACTCATTCCCATGCTGGTCACTTCCTTTTAGATAGGGACGTGACAAAGTGGTATCAGAGCCAAGTTAAAGGGTCATTGGCATGCCTGTATCTTATGGAGCATGTGTTTCCTAATGGTATCTCATTTATCATTATGTACCCAGACATAATTATAACTAAGTACTGTTAAGGACGGTATATAATGTTTTGAGTCATTCTTTCAGTTGTCTTTCTTATGCTATGTTCATATGTGTCTGTATGTCTAGATTTGATGCTGAATAAACTTTTTGTTTTATATGAAGGAACAATGTTATCTAGGTTGTGTGCAACTACTGATCAGGATACTTAGGAATCCTCTGTTGGGGCTCCTACTCAACCTATTGTGCCACCCTTGAATGGTCATGGTAGGGGACAAGCACATACGAGACGTATTGGCAAAGCTCCTACTAAGGTGGAGTTAGCAGCTAAACTCTAGGGCATTCAATGAGTTGTAGAGAATCTTACAGTTTTATTAGCATGGCATATAGTTAGCAATAACCTTTTATTACCTCTGTGCCTCCTACTGAGCAACCTAGGGTATGGAAGCCCAAAGATAAAATTAATGAAGGTGGAAGCAAAAGGATCTTAACTGAATTCATTAAATTCAAACCACCTATTTTTACAAAGGCAAATAATCAAGAAGACTCACAATGGTTTATTGAAGATATTGAGCAAATATGCGATGCACTGATTGCCCTAGAAGAAATCAATTACACTAGGTGTTTTTCAATTAAAGAAAGTAGCTTGATTATGGTATGAATCACATCAGTGTAAAAAGCCAGTAGAATCATCTCCCTTAAAATGGGGAAAGTTTAAAGAATTATTTATAGAGCGGTTTCTTCCTATGAGTGTTAGGGATACATGTGCAAGAGAATTTGAAAGTTTGAGATAGGCCCCAGGTGTATCAGTTGATGAGTTTGTTATTCAATTCACCAAGTTGTCTAAGTATGCCCCTATTTGGTCCCTACTGAAAGGGATAGAACTAAACGTTTTATTATGAGTTTGGTGAAGCCACCACAGATGAGCTAATTTACCTCTTTTACTGCAATAACTGATTATACTAAGATGCTTGAGATGGGGGATCAAGAAGACAATACTGCATATAGGAAAATAATGCATTCATATGAAGGTAGATATATAAGAAGTTTCTTTGTGGGAGGATCATCTAGAGGGCCCAAGGCATTAAGTCAAACTTGATCTTTTCAACCCCATTTAGAGTCTTCTACACCATCTATGATGAGTACTAGGAGACATAGAGGGAATCAAATAGAGCTTAGGCCTACCCACCAGTCTGATTCAAAGCAGAATCAATGAGTCAGAGCTCCATGTTCTTCATATAGGGAGCCTCATCCTGGCCCATGTTATGGAGAGTCAAGGGTAAGTTTTAAATGTGGTCAAGTTAGATGTACGATACAAGACTGCCCTCAGCTTCGACTTAGTTCTAGTTAGGGTCTAGTATGTCCATCAGGTTTTACATTTGGGGTATTTAGACCCTAGTGTGCAGCTCAATTCAGAGTGGTAGAGGAAGTGATGGTAAGACATACTCTGATAGAGGTTAAACATCTTCTGGCAGGGGCCAAGCATGTGTATTTACTCTCAATAAATCGAATGCTCAGGCATTCATTGCATTAACAGTATGTTCTAATGAAGCTCATGAGTTGTTTAATTCTGGTGCTACCCATTCTTTTATGTCACCACGTTTCATAAAATTGATTAGTGAAAACTCTACCAATTTAGAGAGCCCTTTGTTAGTAACAACACCATTAGGAGAATCCACTTTAGTAGATCAAGTATGTAGATCATGTACAATTCTGGAAGGAGGTTATGAGACAATGGCTGATTTGATAATCTTGGCTATGACAAACTTTGATGTGATCTTTAGAATGGATTAGTTATCTTCTTATTATGCCACATTGGACTATCATCTTAAAGTTATAAGGTGTGAATTTCCAAATGAACCATTCGTTACCATTCAAAGTGATCACACTGAAGCTCCTAATAATTTAATATTTTCCATTGGGGCTAGAAAATTATTAAAGAATGGATATAGTTAATGAGTTTCTGGATGTATTCCTAGAAGAATTACCTGGGTTGCCTCCTGATAGGGAGATTGAGTTTAGCATTTATGTACTACTAGGTACTCAGCCCATCTTTATTCCTCCTTATAGAATGGTACCATTGAAATTAAGAGAAATCAGTTACAAGACTTGTTAGATAAAGACTTTATTCCCTTAAGTTTTTCACCGTGGGCAGCCTCATTTCTTTTTGTAAAGAAAAAGGATGGTTTTCTCAAGATATGAGTGGATTACTTATAACTAAATAAGGCAACATTCCAGAATAAGTACCCACTACCTTGCATTGATGATCTTTTGATTAGTTACAAAGTGCATAATGTTTTTCTAAAATTGATCTACTGTCAAGGTACCACTAGTTAAAGATAAAAAGTGAGAATGTGCCTATGATAGCTTTTAAAACTTGTTATGGTCATTATGAGTTCCTGGTGATGTTTTTTGGGCTAACTAATGCCCATGCTATTTTATAGTTTTGATGAATAAAGTCTTCTAGCCTTTCATTAATCGATTTGTTATAGTTTTTATAGATGACATTCTAGTTTACTCCAAGAGTCATAAGGAGCATGAACAACATCTAAGAATAGTGTTGTAGATATTAAAGGAAAACAAATTGTATGCAAAGTTCTCTAAATGTTAGTTCTAGCTCAATAAAGTGGCTTTCCTAGGCCATGTGGTTTCAAAGGAAGGTGCTCAAGTGGATCTTAGTATGGTGGAAGCAGTTCAGAAATGGCATCGACCTACTACAATAACTGAGATTCATAGTTTGGGTTTGGCTAGTTATTACTGCTGATTTGTAAAATATTTCTCAATAATGGCTACTCGTTTGACTAAACATACCCAAAAGAAAGTGAAATTTCAGTGGACCAAAGCATGTGAGGAAAGCTTTCAAAAATTAAAAGACTATTTGACATTGGCACACATTCATACATTACCATAAGGGTCAGGTGGTTATATAGTCTATAATGATGTGTCTATAGTGGCGTTAGGGTGTGTCTTGATGCAACATGGTCATGTGATTACTTATACCTTAAGATAATTGAAGAAGCTTGAGCAAAATTACCCTACTCATGACTTGGAAATGGCTATAGTAGTATTTGCCCTAAAGATTTAGCGTTATTATTTCTATTATAAGACGTGTGAAATCTATACGGACCAAAAGAGTCTCAAGTATATTTTTGAACAAAGAGATCTTAATCTAAGGCAGAGAAGGTAGATGGAACTACTAAAAGACTATTATTGTACTATAATGTATCATTCTAGTAAGGCCAATGTGGTTGTAGATGCTTTGAGTAGAAAGTCAATGGGGAGTTTAGCTCACATAGCTAAAATAAAGAGACCTTGGTTAGAGAATTCCATTGGTTAGAAGAAAATGGTGTTAGGTTTAAAACTACGGAACCTGGTATGTTATTAAAGAATGTTCAGAGTTGCTCTTCTTTAAGTGAAAGTGTAAGGGTGAAAACAACTCAAGGAGTGGATGTTCAATTTCAAAAGTTAATCAAAGATGTCAAGAATGGAAAGCAAGGTGATTTTACCTTAGACTCAAAAGGGGTATTATGGTGTGACCAATGGTTATATTTACCTAACAATAGTTAGCTCAGAAAGAAGACCTTAGAAGAAGCTCATCATACCCCTTATACATTCTACCTAAGAGTTACAAAGATGTATCAGGACTTGAAACAACTGTATTAGTGGGAAGGAATGAAGAAAAATGTAGCAAAATTTGTTTTTCATTGTTTAGTATGTCTATAAGTGGAAACAAAACACCATAAACTAGTTGAGTTACTTTAGAAGATTGAAATACCAAAAAGGAAATGGGAAAGAATAATTATGGATTTCATAACGAGCTTACCTTAAACTCTTAAAGGTTTTAATTCCATATGAGTAATTGTTGATAGATTGACCAAGTATGCACATTTTCTGCTAGTGAAGACAATGTATGGTGTAGCAAAGTATGCTCAGATTTATTTTATTGAAATTGTGAAGCTTCATGGTGTACCAATCTCGATTGTTTTTTAAACCTTAATTTACCTTTAGGTTTTAAAGGTCTTTTCAAAATGTGCTTAGTACCTGATGGGATCTTAGCATCACATTCCATTCACAAACAGATAGCCAATCTGAGCATATAATTCAAACTGTAAAGGACATGTTAAGGTCATGCATCTTAGACTTCGGAAGGAGTTAGAATACTTATTTACCCTTAGTCGAGTTTACCTATAATAATAACTATCAAGCAAGTATACAAATGGCACCTTGTGAGGCATTATATGGTAGAAGATGTCAATCCTCAATCGGTTGGTTTGAAGTGGGTGAATCAAGAACGTTGGGGTTAGAACTAGTTCAGGATGCAATAGAAAAGGTGAAGTTAATTAGAGAAAGGTTGCTAGCTGCCCAGAGCAGATAGAAAGTCTATGTAGATAACTAGCAACGAGACTTAGAATTCATGGTAGGTGATCAAGTATTTCTCTATGTGTCTCTGATGAAGGGTGTAATAAATTTGGAAAGAAAAGAAAACAAATCCCTTGATATGTTAGGCCATTTGAGATTCTAAAAAGAATTAGTGTAGTGGCGTATTACTTAGTTGTACCTCTAGTGTTAGTAGGTGTACATCCTATGTTTCATGTGTCTATGCTTAAAAAGTATTTGCCTAACCTTTATCATGTGCTTAAGGCCCAAGATATTCAACTAGATGCTGGTTTGACTTATAAATAAGTTCCAATGGCTATTCTTGATAGGTAGGTCAAGAAGCTTCATTCTATTAGAAAGCAGAGCTCTCCATCCTTTTGTATGTCGGGTTACCTATTGTAAAAATTTTAAAAGGTCCATATTTCAAAGGATACTACTGAAATTTCTACACAAACGGGACAAATTATTTTTGGTATATGTATATGTGGGTATTTGTTTTTGTTTTAGTTGATGAAAATTCTACATCTTGAGTAAATGTTTAATTTTTTATAAGCTAATTAAGCTTATGAGGGCAAGGGATACCTCGTTCCTCGTGCTAGTCAACTGTTGGACAGGTGCCAGTCGACTGGTCCATTTATTTCTTCATTTAAACTTCAAAATTGGTTATCGGTAGTCGACTATTAGCTAGTTGCTAGTTAACTGGTGAACATGAATAAAGGTTAAAGTTGCTCCTTAAGGAATAAGATAAAAAGAAAAGTCTTGCTCTCAAAGTCATTTGATCCTATCATAAAGAGGAAGACTATGATAATGCCTCAACTAATGGAATTGATGAAGAAACTCTTTGTCTCTTTGTCAAGAAGTTTAAAAAATTCTTACCAATCAAGCTTTTATCCATATTTTTCAGGTTATGCCATGCGGGTTGTATCAAGTCATGATCAAGTTTATTTACTACTTAAAATTTCAGAAAAACAACATAGCTAATGGGTATTATTACTTGGAAGATTATATATAGGAAAGTTATAAATATAAATAAGTAGTTCTATTAGCATCAATCATTTGGATAAGGGGTATTATTTTTTATTTCTTTACCAAGATGTCATGTTACACCGAGTATTTCATTAAATAATAAGTTTTTCCTATTTCAAAAATATTGATTCAGGTTTTTCAAGCTCAAGTCGAGCTTTTAAAAAAGTTTCAGCCTTGCCTATTTTATAAAACATGCTTTTCTAATCAGGTTTTTTTCTATGCCAAATTTCTTAAACCAAGCAAGCATTTTAGGTTATGATGTGATCTAGCTGGTAGTATGGTGTTTTAACTTCAACTCAAAAGCTATGTTTCTTTATCCAATTAGTTTCCTAAGTTTATAATAGAATGAAATATTGGAGTTCAAACTTAAACTCCCACACACTATTATAGTGAATCCCTTTGTTTCTGTTATTCCCTGCAACTGTAGCCCTAACCATTATAGTTCTTCATGAGACTATCTTAAGGATTCTGAGATAAAAACTTTCATTTTTTCTGTAAATAAACAACACTTTTTTTTGGAGACAACAAAAGTGACAAGGGCATCACAACCCTCAAATAATCAATCCAATACAACAATACAGAACTTTGATAGTGAGAGAGAAAAGGAGAGTTTAGATGGCAAGATACAAGGCATTAATGCCTGAGAAGATCAAAAGGAATGAGGAATGCAACACTCGTACTTAAATTCAAGGCATAGGCTTTAGAAGATAATAGCAAAATCCATGAGTTTTAAAAAGTATATGAAACTCCAATAAAACCCCAATTTGCAAGAACCTAATTTAGATCCTCCAAGTACGCATAAGCTATATCTAAAAAAGAAAACACTTATATTATAGTCGTTCAATTTATATTTTCATATTGGTTACTATTAGCTCATAAATGGACAAAGGCCACAGATGCAATTCATGAATTTAATTATGATCATAGATGATTTAATAATTTTTCGATCATATATAATTAAAGTTCATGATAACTATCATCACTCAAATCTAAGAACTTAGGAATGTGCCTACCACCATACATATACGATCATATGCTACAATTATTTGTATAATAAAAAGAGATCGACTCCTTGTTACCAAACTTTGCTTTTTTTTTTCACTAGCTACATGATCACACACAAATAAACTATATATTGTTACTTCTTATCTCGTAAAAAATATTACTACTATAATATAACAAACTCAATGGATAAATGAAATTGTTATAAATCTACTATACCTATAATATAAACAAACTCAGTGGATTGCTACTCAGTGTTCTTGTTTTTTCAAAGTTTGACCCAGGCCGATCTTGCCAGATTTAGTTAGGCCATATCAGGTTCACCATGTCTAGTGGGTCCATGTTTAGCCCTACTTTTACTCCCGTTAAGGTCATATGTACATATTCCCCACCTTTCATGTCACGGACCAAATATGACTAGATTTTAACTAGAAAGAACATATTATGATACTACAACATTTTCAAGATTCTAGTACACCAAAAAAATATGACAAAAGAAAAAGTTATAGAGTTTTCACATTTCACTAACCTACTACTTTAGCTATGGAGAGTTTAAGTCAACTAATATATGAACTTTAATTACATATAATCATATGTGTATTGGCATGTGCATGAATTTGATTTTACTAGTAGTAATTCATTACATATTCATATCCTGTAATTTGACTGAATGTGGGTGCTCTTCTTACTTTTTTTTTTTTGTAGTATGGTGTGTTATTAGTCTGCAGAAAAAATGAAAGTTCATAGATTTCATCTAGAATCTTTGACAGAGTCTCATAAAGAACTATAATATTTAGTTTATAGTTGCAAAGAATTGCAAAAACAAAGGGATTCACAATAACGGTGTATAGGAGAAACAAAGCTCTTTAAGTTGAAGCTAAAACACCATATTATTGAGTGACTAGGCATTTTATTGGCATTCGAGTTCCTAATTTCTACATCAGCATTAGTTCTAATGGTGTTAATGGTCATCTTAATGGTAAGGATTGATTTGAAATTTTTTTAAACAATAATGATTAATTTTTTAAAAAAAAAGTGTAAGGACTTATTTAAAAACTCATGTAAAGTACAGGGATTAAATTAAAGTTTTCAATTTAGAATTTTGCAAGTTGCTTGCTTCTTGTTATACAAGGCTGGCACCCAAAAGGGAGTGAATTGGGAGTTAAAGAAAATTTTTAAACATAAAAACTTTTAAAGAGTTTTTCAAAGCTAAATTAAGTAGAAAATGTAGTATATGTTTCAAAACTTTAAATGCATAATATAAAAAGAAGCAAGGAAGAGAAGTTGACACAAGTATTTGTCATGTTATAGCTTAAACTCAAGCCTACATCCAGTTCTCAAGCAACCTCTTGAGACTTTTCACTATATCAACAGATATAATACAACAACTAAGAAAAAACTCCCCGTTAACCCAAGCCACATTGCTTGAAATTACACTCTCAATAGAGAAAGTTATATTGAAAAAGAATTCTAAAAAATAAAGTATGTTGAACAATGAATTACTAATGTAAGCAAGAGCCAAAAAGAGAGAATTTCTCATGACAAAAGCATTCATGAATGTTCTAGTGTCTTTGTAAAGCGTATAAGTCTCATATTTATAGCACAAGGTCCAAGAGATATGTTAAAGACAAGAGGGAAGTCAAACTATACAAAATTAGCCATTTAAAAGCCATAACAGCTTTTCTGCCAATGTACCAATTAACTGATAGATAGATACTAGTCGACCAGTCACTTTATTTCTTCATTCAATTTTCAAAATTGGACATCAATAGTTAACTACCGGTGAGTGGCCAGTTGACTGGTTACTCACAGAGAACTCTCAATAGAATGGTCTTGAGGCTGGCAATTGTTTAGGCTTGAACTAAGAGTGGCCATTTAAGTGCTGGCTAAAGGTTAATCTATTGGGTACTTATAAAAAGTTCCTAGCAAACTAATGCCTAAGCTAGCAACTAACTAAGGCAACATAGAGGCACTCCAGTTGACTGGGAACCTTCCAGAGTTCCCAAGATCAACCAATTTAACTTGTGAGACTAAAAAATAAAGACCATAAGTACTTAAAGAAATATTCTATCAATTCAATATTGCTTACAAAAGATTTCAAGAGACATATTCAAAGAAAAGCATTTAGAACCTATTACTTACAATGAAAAAATTCTATACAGAGTTTGTGATCACCAAATTCTACTTTCTTCAACAAATTGGTCAAATAATCTCTCCCTTTTTTCTTATGACAAACCTAAAACACTTAAGCATTTTGTAAAGAAAGTTTTTAAAGCATGAATATCTCTATCTTGACTTAGATAGCATATATGCATTGAAGATTTCTACTTAAGATGAAATGCATGAGATTTCATAGCATAATCAAGCAAGCTAAAAGGAATAATCCAATAGTTAAGCTAATATATAAATTGAGTTATACATTTGATAATATATTCTTAATTATAACTTACATAAATCCAATCATTGAGCTAAAGAAAGAAAGATTAATTTTGATGAGACCTATCCTATACCAACTTGACATCATTATATGATTTACTTGATTAATAAAGGAAAATATGCTCTAACATTCATATATCTTGTTTCCCTTAAACCTTTTTGTTGATGTCAAATAGGGTGAGAAGGATAAAGAAAAAAAATGTGCTAGTGCTTATTACATGTCATACAATATCATTAAACATATTTTCTTTGGTTATTTGTCATCATAAAAAAGGAGGAGATTGTTGGCTCTAAGGTTCTATGTTATAAGTTTTGATTATGGCAAATATGTGACATATGAGTTATAAATATAGTACTAACATGCACTTAATTGAGTAACCATTTATCCTTAATCTATGAGATGTGCTTCTTCATATTGTATCCAATAGGCTTTAATTTTATATATATAATCTAAATTGGATACATAATCATGACAATCTCATATACATGACATGAATGTTGTATATTGCATGAATTGCTATTAAAGTATGCATATTGTTAAATTTGAATTGGAATAATTATAATTAGTTTGTAAGTTGATTTTAATTTATGTAGGATGGTCCACATAAAGAAAATTGAGTATTAAAGTGAAGAGAATGACATATCAATACCATGCTCTACACAAAGAAATAACAAGTAAGAAAGACACTCTAAGTATTAAAGAATTTAAAGATTAGAAGCTTTGGGAGTTTGGTTGCATAAAAATAGCCAATGGATTAAATAGGTATAATTATTATAACTAATAGTTATTTCGGCTCAACACTTGTTATGTCCCCTAAAATGGAAAATGACCGGCATGGGGGTTGAAATAAATCTCACCTCTGTAAGCCTAGCAAATAGATATGATGAGCTAACCACCAAACCAGCAAACGGTGTTTTAAAATACGAATTTCAATACCAAAATGATTCATGTAGAAAATCAATTTATCACTACATATAAATTTTTGACAAAGTTTCCTCTAAAATATGGACATCTAAATTCTTTTCAATAAATCACCTAGCTTATAAAATAATAAAGAGCTCCACTCTCAACAAAAGAGACAAATAGACATCATTAAATATCTAATAGAGGGCGGGATCTTGCCTATGTACTTGGAAGCAACTAAAGTACAAAATACAAGTTTTACAAATAAAAAAAATGCCATCACCCTTGTAAACAATGTAGTGTTTAGCATAAGAATATCATTACTATGCTCCTAAGCGATAGATGGGAGATCTGGCTAGGCACTGCTATCTAAAATAGTAAAACAATAGGTAGTGAGCGAAACTCTGTGAGTAGATAATACTAATTATGCAACGAAGGGACAAACCACATACGGTAGAATTTTTACAAACATAGCATTCATCTTTAAAACTAGAAACATAGGTAAATAATAATTACCTTAGTACAGTAAAGAGTTTTTTTTTCCACGTGAATGCTAATTAACAATACAAAATGAAATCTTGAATAAGAATCTTTTTTTTTTTTTTTTCAACATAAGATGATAAAAATCCAATCAAAATAGTAGGGAACATCTAGCAAAACTATTAGAGTATTAGATAATTAGAAGCTAGCTCCAAGCTAGTGTAATCAAAATAAAATAGATATCGTCATAAGCCTCAAGGCTCAAATTAATCTGAATGTCGACATTATGCCTCAGTTAAATAATCAGAATCAGATCAGATCATGTTGCATCATGGCCAATGCCTACAGCCATTAGCAATAAGGTTCTATTCTAGATGGATTCCCGAAAATCATTCCTTAGAAAACTGTAACCAACACAGTTATATATTTAGTATCAAATTGTTTAAATTAAGAAATTTAGAATCAAAGAAATTTAGAAAATAAAGAGTTAAAGAACTTCATAAATCCAAAATCGAAGTATTTCATAAGTCTAAAATGAGAGTATATCATCAATCCAGAATCAAAGAAATTTCAAATTTTGAAAGCAATGAAAATTCATAAATATAGTATCTAGTAATTCAGAGATGCAAAATCAAAGTACTTCTTAAATAAAGAATCATATTACTTTGTAAACATAGAATCAGAGTACTTCAAAATATATAGATTCAAAGTGATTTAGACAATCAAAAATTTTAACAAATGCTCGATAAGATTCCATTAAATCCAGAGTTTTCCAAATATTCAAGGATTACCAAAAAGATTAGGTTTATAATTTCTAAAAAGCCTGTCCTATGGCACTGGAATATTAAATCACAATTATTTTTAGTATGTAAATTAGAAAAACATAATTAGTATTATCTACTCACCTGGTAAACTAACTCTATGGCTACCCTTACCGTACTCTTGATGAAATTCTTGAATTTTTGTAAAGAGAATCTATAAAACCCTATAATGCATGGTAAAACATCCTTAATACTTTGACTCTAAAAATTTACAATTCTTCCCTAAATAAATTTTCTTCCTCTTTTCCTGGCTCATATGCGAACACCAGTTGGATTTACGAAGCTTAAAATAAAAAGTGAGACATCATAAGGTTATTCTATGCCTAGCACAAACTCATACATTTTTTTCAAAGCACACTAAGGAAAAATAGACATGCTCAGTCAAATTTAATTTGTTTCCCAACTTAATTACCTTAGTTTATAAAAGATTATATTTAACCAATAATTTTCATAAAAGCTAAAAGTCAATAATTCAACCCTATATATCCTCATAAAGATTATTTATTTAATTATTTAGCCATTTACTTTATTTTTTTAATTATTTACTTAGGTCACTTAAATTCCTTTCTATTAAAGTTACAATCAATCCTTTTAGATCTTTTAGCCTCAATACTAATGGTTATGCATTCCTCTAATTTCTAAATCCAAATTCTTCCTTATCACTCACCTTTGTGACCATGTAGTGCTTAAGCTTAAGCTTAACCATAGAGAAAGGAATATGCTTGGAGTTTTCCTGCTTCAATGCTTTAGAACCCCAACTTAAGCAATTTAGACAAATACTCTTTTATCTTTTCTTACGCATTTACCTTCCTTTACTTAGTGTTGGATATAATACTAACTAATTGGTCCAATAAAAAATTTAGTAGGGTATGCAATGACAACCTAATGATATGCTAAACTGTTTCACCCAACTGCATTAGGCTTAACTACTAATTATAGTTTGAGTGATTTTGTCACAAATTAGGCTGAGCTTAGTTGCTTATTCACCAACTTAAATATTCATGCATATTCTTGAATTTATAACTTTCACAGTCAAACAATCATAATTCCACAATAGCATAATGTTCCCCTTTTCACCTTCTATTTAGTTTTTTTTTTGTTTTATTTTATTTTTTGCATTCCAGCCTATATATCATTTCATTACATAGTTGTTATCTTCTTTCATATGGCACCTTCACGGAAAATCCCCTCTCCAGCACCTTATATAACTTGTCTAGAATATAATAATTATTAGCATTGTTTCCATTTAAACATAGTTGTACCCCATCTAACGATTTTAATCCCAATCGATCTAGATAAATTCAAACATCCAGACTAGCTAATTCCCTTTAACATATCAAGAAGGTTTCCTTTGAAAGCCAATCATCATCCTTCAAACATTCATGAGCTACTGTAATGAAAGAAACCTACATGCATACAAGTCAAATGAAATGGCACCATATTTAACTAATTTCCAGCTTATAGCCCCTTAGTGCAGCGTCCCTAAACATGCACAAAATTTGAATCAAATGCAACTCATGGATTAGAGCACCCACCTCAGTTTGGAGTTGTTACAAGGACGAAATATAGAAGTTGAATGGAAGGTGCTAAGATGGTATAATCCAACCTTCGTCCTCCTCCTTTGATTGATTTCACATTAATGAAGAGGTAATCAAGAATGAGAAAGATGCTGGGAAGGAAGTATAAGACCCATGAAGTTGTAGAAGAAAGTTCTTTCTTTATTTTCTTTTTTTTTCTCCTCAACTGCCATAATCCCAGCTCAAGGCATGCAAGCTTCCTTTAGGGTTTGAGTGTCTCTAATCAATATGAAGATCAAGGGAAATGGTTTTAGTTAGCAGTGATAGGGAAGAAGCTACTAAAATATTTTTTAAAAAAAATGTGTAGCTACCTAAAATTACAAGGACAAAGCCAAGGGAAATATTGTTGCTTAACCCTAAGAGAAGGTTATCGTATTGAGACAAATTGCAAAGAAGAAGATAAGTGAATTGCATGACTTAGAGGAAAAAGAAGGGTTTAATGCGACAAAATGGATGAAGTAACACTAAATACTCTAGAAGAAAAGTGCATAGGCAAACTGAGGGCATTATGATTATATCAAACATCAATAAGGGTACTTCAGTAAATTAACAGGAGTGGAATAAGGAACAATAAGTTGGAAGCTAACCATGGCTTGAACTAGATTCAAACCTGGTACCACATTCTATTTACACCTCTAATCAATTATACCCAATCCATTCTTCGTATAAGTCTCATCACAAAATTTTCTTAAGCCTAATTTCTTATTAATGTACATATAAATGTATTATATGTGGGTATATATGTGTGTATAATTATTTATTGTCTCAACCTTTAAATTTCCAACTATTACATTTTAGTTCTCAAAATATAAGTTTTGAGCCTAAAGATAGTATGATATAGACTTTTACTTAAAATTTTATTTTGACTTTTGATCACTATTTTACTTATATCTCACAAACTATATGAGATTTTGTTATGAAACTTGTTTCAATAGAAAATAGACTCAAAGAGTTTTATAATGATAGGTCATTCACTTAAAACAAATTGAGTCATTAGATATGGATTTTGTATAAAACTATTTTCTGAACTTTGGTCACTATTTTAATCATATCTCCCAAAAGATATTGAATTTTGATATGAAACTTGTATCATTGAAAATTAAACTGAAAGAGCTTTCCAACAATAGGTCATTTACTCAAAAAAAAATTAAATTGAGAGAGTTCTAACCATTTAAATTTGACTCTACATTGTCAGAAGTGACCAATCAACTGTCCCTCACCACAAGTCGGTTAGCGAACCACATATTTGAACTAACGATCATATTTTAGCCAGTAGTCAATTGAGGGCTATTTTTCATATTGCTCTATATATTTGACCTTCCAAGCATATTCTTATAAAGAAACAAGTGCTAGGATGTGAGCTTCAACTTGATTTAACATCTTTGAGAGAAAAATGAACATCATTGACCTAAATTCTTAAAGCTTCATTTTGTATATATACTCTTTGAGAGAGCTTCTTTAAAAAATATCATTCATCTTCGATCTTTGTAAGATAAGGATGATGTATCCCTTGAGAGAGAAAACAAAAGTGTAGAATCTCTTGAAGTGATTTTCCTCTAGGAATAGAGGTATTCTTTAGTTTTACAATAAGGAACAACTCTACTTTGATTTAGATGTCATAAAGGCTTACAAGAGCTCAATTGAACTTGTGGAATTAGTGAATAAATCTCAAGTGGAAGCTTGGATATAGGCATATATTAGAGTCGAGCATGAATAAATCTTAGAATTTGCCTTCTCTATCCCTTTACTCTTTAAAAATCATGTTGCTCATTTGAAGCTTTATTTTGTTGTTGATATTTTTCTTAAAATAATGTTATTATTTGCTTGATATATTTTTTCTATAAAATAGAGAAAAGTATATAAATAACATATTACTCCTCAATGTTCCATATTCTCTAATGGAAACAACATAAAATGAATACTAGCCTTTGCTCTTGCAAACAATGCAAGGCTTACTAATTAGTCTCTCAAATAACTCTAAATTATGGGGTGGTAGTCGAGATCAACACCATTCTCTGAAAAAAAAAAAAAATAGAGAGAAAGGATATATGACCACTATCAGTGAACAAATATCATTAACCATACCATGAGGGAACAATTAAACTACAGGAGTTTTTCACAACCATACTTTTTAGTAGTTCAAAACTCATCAAACTTACGTACGTCGAAATTATTTTGAGATGAAAATCTTAAATCATTTAACATAACTTATAAAGCTTTCACAAATCCATATATACTTTCAAAACAAATCATACTAATAAGCATTTAAAATTCATAAATGATTTTAAAGGAATAAAACCAAAGAGGGAAACATCTCATAGGACCAATCACAAATCCATATACGAAAGTTAGCTTAAGACTAGGTATCACAATTCATAACAAAAGCTAGGTATAGGCTAGATATCATAATCCATAATGAAAGCTAGCTCAAGACTAGACATCACAATCCATAACAATAGTTAGCTTAAGACTAGATATCACAATCCATATTGAAAGCTAGTTCAATGCTAGGTATCACAATCCATATTAAAAGTCAACTCAAGGCTAGAATTGCAATCTATATCGAAATCAAGCAATAAAGTTTGCAAATAATCAAAGTCTAAGACAATGCTCAGAATAACAAAAGCATAGGGCAATAAGGCTAACGTATACTGTCATTAGCTACATGGTCCTGTGTTGTATGAATTTCTAGAAAAAAAAAAAACAATATTTTTCCATAATAATATAATTAATCAAAATTTTTCACAATAACGAAATTCTAGATTTCTATAAATCCAAATAATAACAAAACCATTTTTGAAAATTCCATAAAATCATACATTATATAAATCATTTAAAATGATCATTCAAACATGAGGGAATATTCAAAAAAATTTAGGAAATACAAATAAATGTTAGAATTAACACAATAATTTAATAGGATTGTTCCCAAAGCACCAGAGCATATAAAACAAAAATATTTCATAAGCAATCAGTTTAAGACACTAAAAGCAGGTATGATTAGTAATATTTACTCACTTAGAGGACAGCACACACAACAATCTTTTTTCCTATAGTCTCTTTCAAAACCAAAGTCTATGGTTCTATAATAATAGATAATACACATAAGAAATTATCCTGAATTCAAATAATCTCCAATGTGTAATTTAATCCTTGTCTAATTACTAAGTACTAAGTCTCCTAAATCTCAAAGTGGTGTGTTAACCCTTCATCTTCCAATATCACATGTAAATTTTGCTTCCTTGCTTAAATCTTATATTTATTTATATATTCATATATCTATTGTTTAATTATTTACTTTCCTTTTTATCTTGTATTTAATCCTATATATATCCCCAAAAAATAATTTCTATTCTTAATTATAAGTGGCTAACATCATCAAGATAGCTTCAAAATTTGGTGATGAATATAAATTACTTATTACGATCATTTAGTCAATCGCCATAGTGTTTCCTTCATCCCTCTTCTTCAAAATAACAATGAAAATTAAAGAAAATTTAGGAAAGCCTTTGAATTACCATAACATTTTAAATGATAATATCCAAATGTCTAATTCTGTCCTCCAATAGTGATTATCAAAGAAAATTAATACAAGATTTTTAGAATTTTGACATCTCTTCAAGATCCACATTCAAACAAGGGGTTTTGAAATTGGAGTCCAAAATCATCAATTTCAAGTAGGAATTAGAGGCGAAATGATAAGAACTCATTAAAGAATCAAAACCATAACCTAATTTAAAGAAATCTTTCCAAAATCGAGACTAATTTTGGATTTTCACTACCAACATACTTAAAAGAGGGTTTCAAAATTAAAACCTGAAACTCGGAGATTGATCACAAATTCTTGAGGGGAAGTGATCAAATTCTTGAGGGGAAGCGACGAATTTGATGTTAGGAAGCAACAACAAATCCTATTTTGGGGAAATTCCTTTCCAATTACACCCAATTTTGAATCTTTAAAAACCCTAAAATTGCTAAACTAATATGTCTGAAATTAAAGATCAAGATCACAAAATTGAAAGCCAAAACCAGATGGCATATGATGAGCTACTCACCAAAAGACAAAGCCCATAGAAAATGCATGATCGACATCCAATTTGCTTGATTTCTCTTTGCCTTTGTAAGATCAACATCACATGGTGAAAGAGGAATTTTTTGTCAACCAATGGTGTATTCCAACCAACAACTTGCCAACAATGGTCATAAGGATGGAGTGGAACACCCCCTGAGTGATGAATGTCGTTGGAAACTATGGTTTCTGATGGTGGGCTTAGGGGTGAAAGTGAATGAGCATGAGAGGAAGGAGAGGAGAGAGAAAAAGAAAAGGAAATAAAAGGAAGAAGAATAAAAAAAAAAAAAAAAAAAGATTAAGGATATTCTTATATTTTTCTAGCAACGGACAAGTGTCATGCTCAAAGAAAGGAAAATATTTTTTTCTCTACTTATTTTAGGATTTTAACCTTATGAATTATTTAAATTTATAATTCATAATACATCTACATTCTTATGTTTCTTTTTAATTACACTAACAAATTTTATTTTTTTAATATTTTTTTCAATCAAATTTAACTATTAAAAAGCTAAATTTGAGGAGTGTTACACTCATGAAGAACTATAATGGTTGGGTTATAGTTGCAGAGAATTACAAAATCAAGTGGATTCACAATAACATGCGTGGGAGAAACAGAGCTCTTGAGTTGAAGTTAAAACACCATACTATCAGCTAACAAAGCATGATACAGGCATTTGATTAGCATTTTAATTTCTACATCAGCATTGGTTCTAACCTACTTAATGACAAAGATCGATTTAAAATTTTCTAAACAGTAAAGACTAATTTTAAAAATAAAATAAAATGTAAGGACTTATTTAAAAATTCATATAAAGTATAAGAAATAAATGATTAATTGTTTTAATTTAAAATTGTGTTTTTTCTCTTAAAAAGAAAAATCCAAAATAATTAAAGTAGACATTTCAATTAGCATTTTGCAAGTTGCTTGCTTCTCTCCTCCTCTGTAGCCGCAGCAACAAAACTGCAGAAGGAAAAGAAGAGTCTCCTTTGGATGACGAATAAGTCATTTCAAATTTGACTTACTTAGAACGAGGAATTTTTATTAATTATTTTTTAAGTTTAAAAATTTCTAACATCTTTTTTGCAATATAACAATGATTATATATGTTATAATTATTTATTTATTTATATATTTAATAACTACATTATTCATAAGCAATTAAATTTAATGGCTCATAATCCAATAATTTCTCCAACTCAATATTCGGTTTGAACTTCAAAACACTGATAACTACATTACATTACACCCCTTCTGAAAAAGAAAAACCACACAAGAATTAAATGAACAACATTAATAAAGCAGCTAATTGGCTTTTAATTAAAGAGCACTCACAGAAATAAATAGCACATAGACAAATGTATATAAATAATAGATGACTCCTTAGTTGACCTTCCTGCAATTTTTCCTGATCTCTCCATTGGAACCAGTGAGAGGGCTGAGATCACCCATCTTGCTCATGGCGTTAGCAAAATCTGTTCTGAAACGTGAAGGATTGTTGACGTAAGTGTAAACTAAGGAATCTGTGGAACCTCCATTGAAGAGTGCTTGGTCTGAGTGCAAGAGACCCTTTTTGTTCACCAGATTCTTGAAGTAAGAGTTGTCAAAGAAGTTAGGGCTTGTGACATCTAAAGGTGATAAATTGCTGTCACCACCTGTGCTTGGACATGTCGCTTGTAGTGATGTTGCAAACGACTTATCTATGTTAGTGTCGTTGTAAATCCTTGTCCTGAAAGTTGTGCACCTCGCTTGCCCTATTGTGTGAGATCCTGGATCATAATTTCCATTGAAAATGGATATTTCAATGAGGGTAGTGAATTCATATATAAGTACAATAACAAATACCGCACACTGTATTAAAATGGTTCCCCCATTATTGGGTTTATCATGGTGCTATTAAATTAACTGCAGTCATTAGATCTAGTTTTTAATTTGTTTGTCAAATAAATTTTTCAGAAGCTACCAATTTCGATTTCTAAAAATTATTAATTATGATTTCTAAATTTTAAATTCAGACTTTTAAATTGTAGTATTAATTTAATATAAACTGTTACAACATAAACTCAACTGCAAGCGAAAGATCTTTGGATTGTTTGGAGAGGGTTCAAATCTCGTTTTTAACACACTTAATATGTTTATAGGTTGTATTAGGATAAGGATAAAGTACAATTAATTTTTTAAATGATAGGCTTAAGCTCACATTAGGCTCATTTTTGTCTGGGGGGTTCAGAGTTTGACCTTGCCATTTAAGCCAACTAGCGGCACAATCCATAAGCTAAGCTCAAACTGCAACATTTGCTTATTTGCATACAAATGTAATTTCATGTTAAATTGAGAAATGAATTCTTTTGGGTGGATTTAATAATTATTAACAATAAGTAACAACACTACCCAAAAAAGAGTTAATTCATAGGCAAATTTTTAGTATCAATTTCATAAATAAAGGCACTTTTATCCAAAACCATATTTGATTTACTATACAAGATACTTAATTTACAGAGTGAAAAAAAAAAAAAAAGTTGACCCATAGTAAAAGAAAACATAAACAACGAGAACATTTAGGCCCAGAGGCCTTTTGTTATTGGGTTAACCCAGACAAAGCTTCATAGGCTTAATAATTAAGCCTAAATATAATCTTATTGTTGAGCTTCATTGAAATTAGACTCTTTACATTTGAAAATTTGTTTATTTATTTATTGGGGTCTTAAGTCATTAAATTTTTATTCAATAATTTAAATTTTAATAATTTTTAAATATAGATAATTAAATTTTTATCTAATTTACCTACGTTCCCAATTTCATCATCTTTAATTTAAAGGGTGAAGTACCTGACAAAGCAACCATCTCTTGGGGTGTAAAGACTTTGTTGGAGAAAGCAGAGATGAGGCCACTAAGATCCAAAAGGGGTGAGCGCAAATCTGTATTTGCATCCTTCAGACTTGCTGTGGTTGAGTCTCTCCTTCCCAATTTCACTGGCCAGTATGGTCCTTCCAGCTGACAAAACGTCACCGTATCAATTAAACATGCATTCATCATTGCTTTGTGGTTTGCTCATAACATGCATCTAATATGTGTCAAAATGTACGGAGATTTAATTTAGTATAATTTTTTAAAACAAGAGGGTGAGTAATCTAATTTAACCACACATAAAGGGAGTATATTTTATTTTATTTATTTAAAATAGTCCCTAATTAGATAACTTTTATGTTGCGATATATTCATCTCTTTTTTTTTTTTGTTATATTTATTATGATTAATTAAGAACTATTTTAAAATACTCAAAAGAATTGAGAGATTGTTTTGAAACATTAAATAATGTTAATCAAAGAATAAGGTATAAATTAAAAGTGCACATTTTTAATAGTCATTAAGGATATGTTTTTTCAGAGTTTTATAACACCTACTAAGGTCTTTTCCCATAAAATTTCTACATACAAAATTGTGATGAAAAATTTTCCAAAAACTTTCACCTCAAATAGGTCATAAGCTTATGAAATAATACTTACAATTAAGACAGATTCTCTGGCAGCAACAGCAACAATGTCAGCACAAGGGACAACACCAGGACACAGCAACTCCAGTGTAGATTTGATGTTGTCTATAACCTCAAATCCCCTCACTGAATTAACGTTTGGAAAAGCGGTCTTTTCACCTGTAAAATTTGCTGTGTCGTCTAACAATATTGATGCATCGCAACCCTATCACATATATACCAGTAAAAATCTTAAAATCGTACAAGTCACTTTATCATCCTATGTTTTCCGGTTACTTTTAGCAAATCAATATGAATGTTAATCCTATTAAAATTATTCGACCGCTTATTCTCGAAGAATATATAGTGCAACAAATGCATAATGCAGGCATACATATATATAGCATGGAGATTAATATATAGAAGATATAGAGGGAAAAGGAATGTAGAAAATTACTTGGACAAAGCAGTCATGTACATGAAGACGAAGCAAGGATGCTCCCATGCGAGGCTCTTTTAATATGGCGGCCTCAACCGCTGCCTTAATGGTAGTAATAGCAACAGGACACGACAATGCATAATAATCAGAGGATAATTAATCATAAGCTGAAACTATCCCACTCACACATAATAGCAACAAGCAGAAGCTAAATTTGAACTGAGAAAAGTTCATTGTGGTTTTGTGAGTTGGTTCGTGCACTAGCAGAAAATACAGAGAAGAGAAGAAGATTGCACTTAATTTGGTTCTTGCTTAAGGCCGTCGAATGCCTCGCGTATTTATACACCAAGTATTCTAGTATCTTATTCACTGGGTCAACAACTCCAAACACAAAGACAAAAAAAGAAAGGAAGAAAATTATAATTGAATATAGCTTTAGTTTTAACTGGAATGGAGGTTGTGAGCAGGTAGTGATATAAATAATATGAGATATCTAATTATTTAAAGGGATAAAATTTTGTTTCATGTTAGGATGTTAGCTGCATTGTGCTAAATAAGTCCACCAGTTAGAATGCAGATTTATGATGGTCATTTGGCTGCACGCTGCTCAGTCTTTGAAACATAAATGAATTAGTAATGTTCGGCCTAGCAAATTGACTTTTACCTATTATTATTTTGCTTAAACATAATTTAATTTTTTCTAGTTTGAAAGTAAGCAATATTATATTTTTGCTTTTTGATATAAGATTTAATATAATTTTACTAATTTGAAAAAAAATTTAAGTTTATTCATAATTTTGAATACACAAATACACATAATTATAATCTAGCGACGTAATTATAATTTTATTAATTCAAAAATTAATAATATTATAATTATATCCTTATATTATAATTGAATGTGTTGATACACTCATAATTTGTAAGTGCAAGATTTTACCAAGTTTAAAATAAGATAAAATCTTTGATACACTCACAGTTTTAAGTACACCAATACACCTAATTATAATGTATGAATATAATTATAATATTATTATTTGTTGAGTTAATATTATTATAATTATATCCCTATATTGTAATTAGGTGGACTGATACACTTAGAATTATGTGTGTACCAAATTAATAAATTAATGTTATCACGTAAATAAATAATATCTAAATTAATAAATTGTTAAATTTTTTAATAATTTTTTTTCATAAATCACGTGGCAAAAAGAGGAAAGCTAAATTATTTTGCGTGCTTATAAATTATAAAAGCTAAATCAACACTAATAAAAAACAAAAAGGATAAAAAATGTATTTTGTTTTTCAACGTTTTCTTCTCCTATATTTCTTTTCATTAAGTGATCCTATAATCCTATAGTTATTATTATAGAATGCCTTGCACCGGCGGCATCTTAAGTGGACCCGTCCTTCAAGTGTGTTTATAAGCGAAACTGAGGATTTTTCATTTTTCCAGAAATAGTATAGATACCTATTAAAAAAGTGAACATGCATTTACCGTTTTAAACAGCAGATATATACTTTTTTTTTTCTTTATAAGAAAGTACTTTCCAATCTTAGTGAATATATGATTTATTGATAAAATTTTTTATTATTTACTTATAAAAAAATTATTATTTTATTTTCTAACTTTATAAAATACTCGATATAATCCTTTATTCATTAGAAAATATCACACTTAATTCTTTATTTTTAAAAAAAATTACTAAATTTAGTTTATTTACCAAACCCTAAACCCTAAATCTAATGGACCAAATTTAGTATTTTTTTAAAAGTAAGGGGACCAAATTTGACATTTTCTAATGAATAAGAGACTATTTTGGATATATCAATTAAGAAGAAACTAAAATATGCTTTTAGTTCCTCACTTATAACAAAGTTACTATTTTGGTCCTTCATTTATTGAAATATTAAAAAAAATCCCTCATTAATTGAAAAATATTATATCTAATTCTCTGTTTTTTTAAAAAAAATTACTAAATTTAGTTTTTCTACCAAACTCTAAACCTTAAATTTAAAAATTTTAATTTAATTTTTTAAAAAAATAGAGGATCAAATGTGGTATTTTTTTAATAAATAAAAATTATTTTAAATAATTTAATAAATAAGATATCAAAATAACACTTTTATAACAAGTAAGAAAGTATTTTATTCAAACATCATATTTGGGACCGTGACTTTGGCGGCGATATTAACTTATATGATTAATACCACTTGATTAAATCAAACATCATATTTGCATTGCATAAACTTATATGATTAATTCCAATTAATTTAATCTAATATGGTACATTACTGTATTATTAACCAAACTTGTATTATTTTGAATATGCCTAATTATATAAAAAATAGAAAAAATGTATTTTAATTTTATATTATCTCATCCTCTTGCTGTCTACACCTATCAATATTACGTGTCCTAACACTCATGGAAGGAAAATGCAGCTGTTGATCGTAGTTTCAAATATAAGTTATAATTAGCTTGTTCTATGATAAAATTTGTTTCATAAGGTTGACTTTTTCATTTTCTTTTTTTTGCTCTAAAAAGGTCTTATTGTCACAAAAACAAATTAACTAATCTATAATAAACAATTATGACCAAAATATATTTTCAAAGCGCTAAGTATGATGTCACATCACGACGAGAAAAATAGGACTACTACACACTAATCTTTTTTAAAATCTAATTAAATTATTCGTACCTTACTTCAATTATGACAAAGATGGCTTTAGAAATTCACTGATTAAATAAGTATCTTGGGCTAGGCCCAAGAAAGATGCTATTGAGGGCTAAAGGAGCAATCAATCAACCTGCGCTTGAAAGCCCAATTCACAAGCCCATATATGGAACACATGCAACAATGTCACACTCATAGTGAAGTATAGAGTTGTACATGTTTTGTTGGCCAATAAAAATAATGTTGTACATGTTTTGACAAATGAACTTAATTACTCAAATGGTCTTACAGTTACATTTAGGAGAAACTCAAATGGAAAAAAATACAAAGAAAAAGACTAAATATTTAGAGCATGAGACATGTATGGGAATAATGTATATATGAATGAACAAGTCAATGAGAGAATGTAATAGACGAATCCCTTTCGTTTTCCTTTTTGCCTTTTTTCTTTCATAATTTTATAATACTTAAAAGCTCATTTATATATCAAAATATGTATTTTCTTTATAAACAGATTCGTTTAATTTAGCTTTAGATTTTTCTCCACATCACTTTTGTTTTTAGTAAGTCAACCTTTGTTTAAATAAGAAGTTTTTTATCACTTTGCACAGCGAATGAAATACAAGAGAAAGAATATGGTAAGCCATGCCTTTGCCCATATTACTTCCATATTCATCCAGTTAGTCAACTCTTCATATGGTCAAATGAATTTAAACTTGGTCAGAATTAAATTAATGAAATTTCTTTCGCTATTGAATTTGAAAACTTATCTCTTCCTATCAGTTTTACATATTTAAGATTTCATTTTTAAAGCGCTCGCGAAAAGAATTAAATTTACATTGATGATATCTCTTGGGCCAAGTTGTACGACAACTTCACAAAATAGTATTAAAATTATTGTGATTTTACGTGTTGCAAATCTTGCACATGCACGCTCTTGCTTTTGGTCAAATTAGCCTTCCAAATATCAAAACAGGAACAAAATATCTTCTAGACTACAGAAAATTAAAAAAACGCATTTCCAATAAAAATAAACGTTATGGAACTAATTATTGTCTAATTCATTACTCATGAATAGGGTAAATGGATCATTGGATGAAAATGCAATGAATCAAAATTGACTATGTATTTTCTAAATTTAATTTCAATAAAAAGGTTATTTTTTACAAATAAATATGATAATACACAAATATATATTAATATTTTATATTATTCTAATTTCAAAAGATGATATTGGTTTAAGTGAAGAAAAATAAATAAATTGCTTATAACAATTTACGTTCTGTTAAAGAAAAAATAAGTTGTAAGATATGAGAAATAGATTACAAACTTTTGAAAGCTATTTATTCTTTTTTAATTTTCTTTAAATAGACCATAATGTGAAAAATAATCTAAAATATTAACATATTTTTGTGTATTATCATAAATTTTTAAAACATAATTTTTTATTAAAATTAAATTTAAAAACTATGCGATGAATTTTGAGCCACTGAATTATCATTCAATATAGCCCTGATTGGACGCGATTGAAAAAAGATTCCTCCAAATTGAGTTATACATCTTCCATTTTGTGAGTAATCTGTCATTTCCCCTCTATTCTTGGTACTTAATTTCATGATCTTGGCCCTCAATTTCGAATTCCCCTAATTCTGTAACCTAGGGTTCCGCAAGAGGATAAATTGAACACAATTGGTAAGGGATTTCTTTAAATTGATTTTGCCTTTGCTTCCTAACATCAAATTAGTTCTTTCGCCAATATAATTAACATCAATTTTTGAATTTGAAGTCTTAATTTTGAAATCCCTCTTTTCAATATGATGGTGGTGTGAATTTGAAAATGGGCCTAATTTTTGTGAGATTGTTTCAAATTAAGTTAGGGTTTTGATTCTTTGATGAATTCTAAGTATATCCCCTCTAATTGCCATTTAAAATTGGCCTCCAATTTCACATCCATCTTGGTTGGATGAAATGTACGATGGGGTGATGGAATTTGAAAAATCTTAGACCAATTTTTATTAGTTATTACAATTGGAGCATGGAATTAAGCATTTGGATATTATTGTTTGAAGTGGTATGTAAATTCAAAGGGTTTTCCTAAATTTTCTTTAATTTTCATTCTTGTTTTGAAGAAGAGGGATGAAAGAAATCTCATAGTGATTGACTAAATGACCCAATGCAATTAGTTTAAATTAATTACCAAATCATGGGTTATATTAGTATAATGTCCCACTCTCTTAATGATGTTAGGTAACTTACGGTTAAGAAAAGAAGACTTTTTTTTTGGTCATATATATATATAGGATTAAATACATGAAAATGGAAACAAACGAATAAACAATAAATAAATATAATATTTAAGCCAACCTGATGAAATATACTTGTCATATAGGAAGACGAAGGGTTAACATCTCATTTTGAGATTAAACAAACTTGATATGTGTTGATTAGACAAGAATTGGATTAGTCATTGGGAAGTCATTGGAATTAAGGATAATTTCAAATATGAGAAGTTAAATGCCGACTATTTGTTATTATAGAACCATAGGTATTACCTTTGTGATTAAGTGAGATAAGGAAAGAATCATTAAGAACATGATTGTTGTGTGAGTTCATTCCAAGTGTGTAAATGTTGCTAATCATACTTATTTTCTGTATTTTAAACTATCATTTGTAAAATAATTTTGTTTTATATGCTCTGATGCATTGGGAATTGTCTTCTTAAATTATTGTTTAAATTACGACAATTTATTTGCACTTTCTAAAATTTTGAGAATTTCTTTGTAATATTCCTTCACATCAAAATGATCAATTTGAACGATTTATATACTACATGATGTTTTAGAATGAATTTGTTACTAGACAAATCTCTAAAATTTCGAATTTTTCTATTTTGATATATTTTCGATTATGTATAATGTTATGGAAAATATGGTTTTTTTATAAATACATCAAATAAAGAATCCTACAGCTAACAGTAGTAAGTGTTAGCCTCAGTTCACTATGATCTATTCTGAACTCCAGCTGCATACCCCATGTATGACGGCCACTATTGGTGGATCTATTATGATTGTTTGTGAGTCATATTGTTCAACTCTGATTGCTATCTATACTGTGATTCCTACCCTAAAGCTAGTGTTCATTATGGATTCTGATCAGTTCTGTTTTCCACTTCAGCATTACCCATTTTAAAAATTATTTATGGATTTCAAATCCCTTTTAATATGATTGTTTTGCAAAGTATCTCTAAATTTTCCTAAGCTTTTAGAATTATATTATACAATTTATGATTTTTCTTTTGGAATAACTTCAGTATACATAAGTTATATTCACTGAGTGTGGTCATTCATCCCTTCTCTCTTTAATTTTTTTTCCTAGAGAGTAGCGTTGATTTGGTTATAACTCTATGATTTAAAGATGGCAGAGAAATTAGTTGGTGAGTCCTATATTGTCCACAAGGATGAAGAATTATTTTATTTCCTTGTTAAGCATTAAAAACATTTTTCTTTGTACCATTGAGGCTCTTTTTGCCATAGGCAAGTTCTGTTTAATTACATTGTATGTTATTAGGGAATTGCACGTAATGTATTTCATTATAATAGTGTTTGGATCAGTTAGTATGTTAGATTTGTTTAGCTTATGGAAATGAGGTTTACCTTGTTCTCCATGCCAGTCATTAAGAGTGTGACATATGCCTAGCTCTCTATTTGCATATTCATGAGAAAATTCAATACTTTGATTCAAGGAAACTTTCTTTGTATTAACAAATATTATTGATGTGAAATTTATTCCATATCCACTTTTTCTTTTAAAATTAAAATTCCTAGTAGCTTAATTGAATGCAATACAAATTAACAAAAAAAAATTATATTAATTCTTATGAAAACTTGAAATCGAAGAGTTTAATTAGTGTAGTTTTTTCTTTTAATTAATGTAAGCATAAGTTTTAGTATGTAAAATGAAACAAGAATTAAGAAGCGCGAATATAAATTTCAAGAACTTTAAGGAAGATGAGATAATTTACTCTTAACTTAATTTAGTAAATCTTAGGCTAAATTAAGTTGCTATATAATGCTATGTTTGGATGAATGGTTGAAGAGGAAGTGGCAAGGAATGTAATAGCCAAAATGGGTTAAACTTATGTTTGGATTTTTTTTTTTAAGGTAGAATGTGATATCTACGAAGGGACACCAAGACCCTTCCTTGTCATCCAAAACCCTAATTTTGATGTCCCTCCGAATTGGAGGTTGAAGGATGGAATAGAGTGGCTTAAGAAATTAAATTACTAATATATTCATACCTTATTACTAATATCAATCATCCATGGAAGACCATTCCAATTGTTACAATTTTATCTAATTTCTATCATTATGATCTTGACCTCTCTCTCTTTTTTTATTTTCCTTAACATTTCAAAATAAAAAAGAAAGAATGAAAAAAATCTACAATGTAGATTAGTTTCATCTATTTTTTTAATTTTTTTTGTAAACAATTTTTCTTTTTGGCTTTTTAAATCTATCTTTTAAAATTTTTTGAAGCAACATAGATATTTTGTAATAAATGTATTAGATAGAAAAAATAGACAGGATAATTAATAAATAAAAAATATAGACATGAGAATAATGTAACATTATGTAGTGAACAATGACAAAATTAATAGTCATGTGTTTGTATTATAGGGGTAATATTGAAAAAAATAATTAATGAATCATTTTATTCCATTCATTTTATTATAACTTCCAAAGAAAATTAATAGGTATCTCTCCCTTTCTTCATTAAAAATCTACACAAGTTATTACAATCCATTCCATGTCATTCCATTAATTACCACCTCATTCTATCCTCCCTTAAACTCCCAAGCATAGTCTAAGTTTCAATTAGGTATGAAACTCCACTAAACAATGGATTAAACAAAAAATGACAAGAAACACGATCATAATAAAATGTTAACACACACACACACACACACACACACATATATATTGACAATGATGGGTAAAATTACTATTCAGTATTAATTAGGAACCAAATACAAAAATTAAAACCTAACCGAACTACTTATTTCTGGAAAATAAAGACATTATTCTAACACCTAGAGTATCTTTATAAGTTTTGACAAAGCATGATTACAGAACACGAATGGGAAAGAAAAATCAAGTTTTCATTTCGGAATTTTCCAAGAGAAACCAAGGTATATATGAATGATTACTTTATATTTTATGTTCATTATGAATTTTTATTAATTATCTATTCTCAAGACATATTTTTAAAGAATTTTGAACATATATAAAATTTGTATAACACACACACACACACACATATATATATATATATATATATTATATGTCAAAACTAATTCATTATCATTTATACACTAATTGCATGGTTAAACTAGTTAAAATTTATTTACCTATAACTGCAAATTTATTTCATTTGAATATGGGCTATATAAGGTTTTTGGGACAGAGATTAAGCTAGTATTTTTGGCAAAAGAAAAGATAAATTAAGTAGGTAACTTATTCATGCTTTAAAAATGAAAAGGAAGTCAAAAGCTTTTGTATTAATATTATAATTTTGTCTTCCCAATTTCAGCAACTATTTTTGTTGGTAGCAATTATTCATTAATTAATATTTGCTTCAAATTTCAATAAGAAGTTAAAAAAATCTTCAAGTGCTAATATTCAAATTGTGATTGTTTGGTATTTTGAGCTTTAATTCTCACAAGTTTGTAATATAATCATGGTTATTAAAATTGTGAGTTTATTATCTAAGTTTATGGATTTATGATAATACCTATTAGGAGTTGACTTATTGAGTTTACCAAGTTATAATTTTATTTATTCAAAACATGTCAACTAACTTGTAATAAGCAACATAAAAATTTAAACAGAAGATTGAAAGATATATAGACAAGCTTTTTTTCTAAGAAACTACCATAATCAACTTTATTACAAGTTTAAATATACATAAAAATAATTAAATTACATTAAATATGTATTTATTAATTATTTAGTTAGTTATATTGAATGATCATTGATGTATGGCTTTATTAAAATGTTCATATTCAATACATATTATGAAATATGAATAATTTTTACTTAACTTAGTATTATTTAAATTACATTTGAATAATTTTTTATTATACGTATTATTTTAACTATAAAATAATATATTAATGATTATTTATAAATTATGGTAAATTTTTATAAATTTATATTATGAATTTAAGTTTTTTTTGTTACCAATTTGTCTAAATTCACTCATTTAACCAACTTAAATATAACTGTTAAATGTCAATGTTGACCTAATTCCACACCAAATGCTCCATTTTCTATTCATTTCACAGTCGACTTATCTCAATGATCATATTTAATTATTGAATGTTCTTTTTTCTATAAACAATAGATGTTTTATTGATAAACAACAGATGCTTTGTATAATTAGCATTATCTGCTCATTGAGTTTTCATTGACTCCGTTATTTAACATTTTTCAGATCCCAATGCTGGTCCAAGATACCCATCTATGGAGTAGGAGTTGCAGTGTTTCTATTTTAGTGAGCCTTACCAGTTGTTAAGGCAACAGTCTCTTGTTGTACATTTCGTAATTAGACTTAGTTGCACCCTGGTATACAAGCAAGTTGTTTTCATGTAGTTCTATGGTTTGTGGGTTATTTTGTATGTATTTGTTGGAGAACGAAGCTCTCCATTCTATTATATATCAAATTGCTCTGTTGTCAAAATTTTGGAGCGTCCATATTTAAGGGGAGACTCTACTAAAATTTCTATACAAAAATTAAATTGATTCTTTTAATATTTATATACAGATGTATTAGTGTTAGTGTTATCTAATTAGGTTCTATGTATTAGATTAAGTTCTATGTATTATAATGAGTTTGGTGAAGCCACCACAAATGAGCTAATTTACTTCTTTTATTGCATTGTTTAATTCAATATGTTCTAATGAAGCTCATGCATTGTTTGATTTTGGTGCTACTTATTCTTTCATGTCACTACGTTTTGCAAAATTGATTAGTAAAAACTCTACCAGTTTAGAGAACACTTTCTTAGTAACAACACCATTAGGAGAATCCACTTTAGTAGATCAAATATGTAGATTATGTACAATTCTGGTAGGAGGTTATGAGACAATGGTTGATTTGATAATCTTAGTTATGACAAACTTTGATTTGATCTTTAGAATGGATTGGTCATCTTCTTGTTGTGCCACATTGGACTATCATCTTAAAGTTATAAGGTGTGAATTTCCAAATGAACCATCCATTACCATTCAAGGAGATCGCACTAAAGCTCTTAGTAATTTAATATTTGCTGTTGAGGCTAGAAAATTATTAAAGAACGGATATAGTTAATGAATTTCTAGATGTATTCCTAAAAGAATTACTTGGGTTGCCTCCTAATAGGGAGATTGAGTTTAGCATTTATGTACTACCAAGCACTCAACCCATCTCTATTCCTCCCTATAGAATGGTACCATTGAAATCAAGAGAATTGAATAATCAATTACAAGACTTCTTATATAAAGACTTTATTTGCCTAAGTTCATCACCATGGGTGGCCCCAGTTCTTTTGTAAAGAAAAAGAATGGTTTTCTCAGGTTATGTGTGGATTACAGACAATTGAACAAGGCAACATTCTAGAACAAGTACACTCTACCTTGCATTGATGATCTTTTGATTAGTTACAAGGTGCAAAATATTTTTCTAAAATTGACCTTCTGTTAGGGTACCACTAGTTAATGATAAGAAGTGAGAATGTGCCTATAATGGCTTTTAAAACTTGTTATGGTCATTATGAGTTCTTGGTGATGTTTTTTGGGCTAACCAATACCCCTGTTATTTTATGGATTTGATGAATAAAGTCTTCAAGCCTTTCCTTAATCAATTTGTTATAGTTTTTATAGATGACATTCTAGTTTACTCCAAGACTCATAAGGAGCATGAATAACATCTAAGAGTAGTGTTGTAGATATTGAGGGAAAACTAATTATGTGCAAAGTTCTCTAAATGTTAGTTCTGGCTTGATAAATGGCTTTCCTAGGCCATGTGGTTTCAAAGGAAGGTGCTCAAGTGGATCCTAGTATGGTGAAAGTAGTTCAGAAATGGCATCAGCCTACTACAGTTACTAAGATTTGTAGTTTGGGTTTCGCTAGTTATTATTGCCAATTTGTAAAATATTTCTCAAGAATGGCTGCTCGTTTGACTAAACATACCCAAAAGAATGTGAAGTTTCAGTGGACAGAAGCATGTGAAGAAAGCTTTCAAAAATTGAAAGACTGTTTAACATTGGCACCCACTCTTACATTACCATCAGGATCAGGTGGTTATATAGTCTGTAATAATGTGTCTAGAGAGGCATTAGGGTGTGTCTTGATGCAACATGGTCATGTGATTACTTATGCTTCAAGATAATTGAAGAAGCTTAAGTAAAATTACCCTACTCATGACTTGGAAATGGCTATAATAGTATTTGCCTGAAAGATTTAGCATCATTATTTATATGGTAAGACTTGTGAAATCTATACAGAGCATAAGAGTCTCAAGTATATTTTTGAACAAAGAGATCTTATATGAGGTAAAAAAGGTAGTTGGAACTACTAAAAGACTATGACTGTACTATAATGTATCATCCTAGTAAGGCCAATGTTGTAGTAGATGCTCTGAGTAGAAAGTCAATGGGGAGTTTAGCTCATATAGCAAAAATAAAGAGACCTTGGTTAGAGAATTCCATTGGTTAGAAGAAAATGGTGTTAGGTTTAGAACTAAGGAACCTCATGTGTTATTAACGAATGTTCAAAGTTGCTCTTCTTTATGTGAAAGTGAAAGGGTGAAAATAGCTTAAGGAGTAAATGCTCAATTTTAAAAGATAAATAAAGATGTCAAGAGTGGAAAGTAAGGTGATTTTACCTTAGACTCAAAAGGGGTATTATGGTGTGACCAATGGTTATATGTACCTAACAATGGTGAGCTCAAAAAGAAGATCCTAGAAGAAGTTCATCAAACCCCATATACATTCTACCCAAGAGTTACAAAGATGTATCAAGACTTGAAACAATTGTATTGGTGTGAAGGAATGAAGAAAGATGTAGCAGATTTTGTTTTTCATTGTTTAGTATGTCTATAAGTGAAAGAAAAACACTTGAAACTAGTTAAGTTACTTCAAAAAATTGAAAAACCAAAAAGGAAATAGGAAAGGATAGTTATGGATTTCATAACGGGCTTACCTCAAACTCTTAAAGGTTTTGATTCCATATGAGTAATTGTTGATAGATTGACCAAATCTACACATTTTATGCTAATGAAGACAACGTATGGTATCACAAAGTATGCTCAGATTTATTTTATTGAAATTTTGAAGCTTCATGGTGTACCTATCTCAATTGTTTTTGAAACCTCAATTTACCTTTAGGTTTTGAAGGGCTTTTCAAAATGCACTTAGTACTTGATTGGATCTAAGGATTGCTTTTCATTCGGAAATAGATAGCCAATCTAAGCGTATAATTCAAACTCTAAAGGACATATTTAGGTCATGCATCTTAGACTTTGGAAGGAGTTAGGATACTTATTTACCCTTAGCTAAGTTTACCTATAATAATAACTATCAAGCGAGTATTCAAATGGCACTATGTGAGGCATTATATGGTAGAAGATGTCGATCCCCAATCAGTTGGTTTGAAGTGGGTGAATCAAGAATGTTAGGGTTAGAACTAGTTCAGTATGCAATAGACAAGGTGAAGTTAATTAGAGAAAGGTTACTAGCTGCCCAGAGCAGATAAAAAGTCTATGTGGATAACTAGCGACGAAATTTAGAATTCATGGTAGGTGATTAAGTATTTCTCTATGTCTCTGATGTAAGGTGTAATGAGATTTGGAAAGAAAAGAAAACAAAGCCCCAGATATGTTGGGCCATTTGAGATTCTAGAAAGAATTGGTGCAGTGGTGTATCACTTTGTTGTACCTCTAGTGTTAGTGGGTATACATCTTATGTTTCATGTGTCTATGCTTAGGAAGTATTTACTTAACCTTTATCATGTGCTTAAGACCTAAGATATTCAACTAGATGCTGGTTTCACATATAAATAAGTTCCAATGGCTATTCTTGATAGGTGGGTCAAGAAGCTTCATTATATTAGAAAGCAGAGCTCTCCATTCTATTCAGTCGCTTAGGGTGGCTAAAAAGCTCCAAAACTCTAGTGGAACGCGACAATAACGTTAGACACATTGTATTAGAAAGCGCAACTCTCCATCCTTTTATATGTCAGGTTGTTTGTTGTAGAAATTTCAAAAAGTCCATGTTTTAAAGGAGACTCTACCGAAATTTCTACACATATGGGACTAATTATTTTTTGTATATATATCTGTAAGTATTTGTTTAGTTTTAGTTGATGAAAATTCTACATCTTGAGTAAATGTTTAATTTTTTTCATATGCTAATTAGGCATACAAAGGCAAGGGAAACCTCGTTCCCTGTGCCAGTCAATAGCTGGATAAGTGTCAGTTGACTGGTCCCTCTATTTCTTCATTTAAACTTCAAAATTAGTTATCGATAGTCAACTATTAGCTAGTTGCCAGTCAACTGGTGGGTGAGCATGAATGAAGGTTGAAATTGCTCCTTGTGGAATAAGATAAAAAGAAAAGTCTTGCTCTCAAAGTCATTTCATCCTATCATGAAGAGGAAGACTATGATGATGCCTCAACTGATAGAATTGTCAAAGAAACTCTTAGTCATTTTGGCAAGAAGTTTAGAAAATTTTTTCTAATCAAGCTCTTATCCATATTTTTCTAGCCATGCCAAGCGGGCTTTATTAAGTCATGATCAAGTTTATTTACTACTTAGGATTTAAGAAAAATAACATAGCTAATGGGTATTTTTACTTGTAAAATTATATATAGGAAAGTTATAAATACAAATAAGTTGTTGTATTGGCATAAATCCTTTGAATAAGGGGTATTAGTTTTTATTTCTTTACCAAGATGTCATGTTACACTGAGTATTTCATTAAATAATAAGTTTTTCCTATTTTAAAAATATTGATTCAGGCTTTTCAAGCTCTGGTCAAGCTTTTAAAAAAGTTTAAGCCTTGCTTATTTTATAAAGCAAGCTTTTCTAATCAAGTTTTTCTTTGTAAGCTTTACTTTTTTACGCCAAATTTCTTGAACCAGGCAGGCATTTAAGTTATGATGTGATCTAGCTGGTAGTATGGTGTTTTAGCTTCAACTCAAGAGCTATGTTTCTATATCCAATTAGTTTCCCAAGCTTATAATAAAATGAAGTATTGGAGTTCGAAATTAAGCTCCTATACACTGTCATTATGAATCCTTTTGTTTCTGCTATTCCCTGCAATTGTAACCCTAACCATTATAGTTCTTCATGAGACTATCTCAAGGGTTCTGAGATATGAACTTTCATTTTTTTCTATAAATAAACAACACAATTTTTTAGAGACAACAAAAGTGATAAGGACATCAAAAACCTCAAATAATCAATCCAGTACAACAATACAGAACTTTGATAGTGAGAGAGAAAAAAAGAGTTTAGATGGCAAGAGACAAGGCATCAATGCCTGAGATGATCAAAAGGAATGAGGAATGCAACACTCATACTTAAATTCAAGGCATAGGCTTTAGAAGATAATAGCAAAATCCATGAGTTTTAAAAAGTACATGAAACTCCAATAAAACTACAATTTGCAAGAACCTAATTCAAATCCTCCAAGTATACATGAGCTATATCTGAAAAAAAAAAAAAAACACTTATATTATATTCTTTGATTTTATATTTACATGTTAGTTGCTGTTAGCTCATAAGTGGACAAAGGCCATAGATGCAGCTCATGAATTTAATTATGATCATAGATGATTTAATAATTATTCAATCATATATAATTAAAGCTCATGAAAACTATCACACTCAAATCTAAGAACTTGGGAATGTGCCTGCCAGCATACACATATGATCATATGCCACAATTATGTGCATAATAAAAAGAGATTGACTCTTTGTTACCAAACTTTGCTTTTTTTCACTAGCTATATGATCACATACAAATAAACTATATATTGTTACTTCTTATCTCTTAAAAAATATTATTACTATAACATAAACAAACTTAATGGATAAATGAAATTGTTCACAATCTATTATACTTACAATATAAACAAACTCAGTGGATTGCTACTCAGTGTTCTTATTTCTTCAAAGTTTGACCCAGCTTGATCATGCCATATTTAGTTAGGCCAAATTAGGTTCACCATGTCTAGTGGGTCCATGTTCTGCCCTACTTTTACTCCCATTATGGTCATATGTACATATTCCCCACCTTTCATGTCATGGACCAAATATGATTAGATTTTAACTAGTAAGAACATATTATGATATTACTACATTTTCAAGATTCTAGTACAAAAAAAAAATGACAAAAGAAAAAGTTATAGAGTTTTCACTTTCACTAACCTACGACTTTAGCTATGGAAAGTCTGAGTCAATTAATATATGAACTTTAATTACATATAAGCATATGTGTATTAGCTTGTGCATGAATTTGATTTTGCTAGTAGCAATTCATTACTTATGCATTTTCTATAATTTGATACAATATGGGTGCTCATCTTACTTTTTTTCTTTGTAACATGGCGTGTTATTTGTCTGCAGAAAAAATGCAAGTTCATAGATTTCATCTAGAATCTTTGAAAGAGTCTCTTAAATAACTATAATAGTTAGTTTATAGTTGTAGAGAATTGCAAAAACAAGGGGATTCACAATAACGGTACATAAGAGAAACATTAAGGATTAATTTTTAAAAAACTTGTAAGGACCTATTTAAAAACTCATGTAAAGTACAAGGATTAAATCATTAATTTCTCTAACTTAAAATTTTTCTTTCTATTAAAGAATACAAATCCAAGATAATTAAATTAGAGTTTTCAATTTAGCATTTTACAAGTTGCTCGCTTCTTGTTATACAAGGCTAGCACCCAAGAGGGAGTGAATTGGGTGTTAAAGAAAATTTTTAAATATAAAAACTTTTAAACAGTTTTTCAAAGCTAAACCAAGTAGAAAATAAAATATATGTTTTGAAACTTTAAATGCATAATATAAAAAGGAGCAAGGAAGAGAAGTTGACACAAGTATTTATCATGTTATAGCTTAAACTCAATCCTACATCCAATCGTTAAGCAACCTCTTGAGATCTTTCACTATATCAACAGATATAATACAACAACTAGGAAAAAAACTCCCCGTTAACCCAAGCCACATTCCTTGAAATTACACTCTCAATAGAGAAAGTTAAATTGAAAAAGAATTCTCAGAAATAAAGTATGTTGAACAATGAAGTACTAATGTAAGAAAGAGCTGAAACAAGAGAATTTCTTATGACAAAAGCATTCATGAATGTTCTAGTGTCTTTTCAAAGTCTATAAGTCTCATATTTATAGCACAAGGTCCAAGAGATTTGTTAGAGACAACAAGGATGTCAAATTATACAAAATTAGCCATTTGAAAGCCATAATAACTTTTCTGCTAATGTGCCAATCAACTAATAGACAGATACCAGTCGACTAGTCACCTTATTTCTTCGTTCAACTTTCAAAATTGGACATTAATAGTTAATTGCTAGTGAGTGGCCAGTTGACTAGTTACTCATAGAGAACTCTCAATAGAATGGTCTTGAGGCTGGCAATTGTTTAGGCTTGAACTAAGAGTGGCCAATTGAAAGCTAACTAAAGGTCAGTCAATTGGGTACTCATAAAAAGCTCCTAGCAGACTGATGCCCAAGCTGGTAGGTAACTGGGACAACACAAAGGCACTTCAGTTGACTGGGAACCTTCCATAGTTCCTAAGATCAACCAGTTTAACTTGTAAGACTAAAAAATAAAGACCATAAGTACTTAAAGAAATATTCTATCAATTCAATATTGCTTACCAAAGATTTCAAGAGACAAATTCAAAAAAAATAAATATTTAAATACTATTACTTACAATGAAAATTTTCTATGCAAAGTTTGTGATCATCAAAATTCTACTTTCTCTAACAAATTAGTTAAACAATATTTCCCTTTTTTCTTATGACAAACCTAAAACACTTATGCATTTTGGAAAGAAAGTTTTCGAAGCATGAATATCTCTATCTTGAATTAGATAGCATATATGCATTGAAGATTTCTACTTAAGATGAAATGCATGAGATTTCATAGCATAATCAAGCAAGCTAAAAAGAATAATTCAACAGTTAGGCTAATATATAAATTAAGTTATACATTTCATAATATATTCTTAATTATAACTTACATAAATCCAATCATGGAGCTAAGGAAAGAAAGATTAATTTTGATGAGACCTATCATATACCAACTTGACATCATTATATGATTTACTTGATTAATAAAGGGGAATATGTGCTCTAACATTCATATATCCTGTTTCCCTTAAACCTTTTTGTTGATGTCAAATAGGGTAAGAAGGATAAAGAAAGAAAAAATGTGCTAGTGCTTATTACATGTCATACAATATCATCAAACATATTTTTCTTTGGTTATTGGTCATCATCAAAATGGAGGAGATTGTTGGCCCTAAGGTTCTATGTTATAAGTTTTGATAATGATAAATATGAGACATATGAGTTATAAATATAGTACTAACATGCACATAATTGATTAACCATTTGTCCTTAATCTATGAGATGTGCTTCTTCATATTGTATCCAATAGGCTTTAATTTTATATATATAATCTAAATTGGATACATAATCATGACAATCTCACATACATGACATGAATGTTGTACATTGCACTAATTGTTATTAAAGTATGCATATTGTTAAATATGAATTGGAATAATTATAATTAGTTTGTAAGTTAAATATCATTTATGTAAGATGGTCCAAATAAAGAAAATTGAGCATTAAAGTGAAGATAATGAAATATCAATACCATGCTCTACACAAAGAAATAACAAGTAAGAAAAACACTTTAAGTATTGAAGAATTTAAAGATTAGAAGCTTTAGAAGCTTGGTTGCATAAATATAGCCAATGGATTAAATAGATATAATTATCATAGGCTAAGAGTTATTTCAGCTCAAGACATGTTATGTCCCCTAAAATAAAAAATGACCGGCACATGGTTTGAAGTAAATCTCACCTCTATAAGCCTAGCAAACAGATAAATTTTTTACAAATCTCACCTGATAGGCCAACCCATAAACCAACAAACGGTGTTTTAAAATACAAATTTCAATACCAAAATGATTTATGTAGAAAATCAATTTATCACAACATATAAATTTTTTACAAAGTTTCCTCTGAAATATGGACATCTAAATTCTTTTCAACAAATCACCTGGTTTATAAAATAATAGAAAGCTCCACTCTCAACAAAAGAGACAAACAGACATCATTAAATATCTAATAAAGGGCGGGATCTTGCCTATGTACTTGGAAGCAACTATAGTACAAAATACAAGTTTGACAAATAAAAAAAAATGTCATCACCCTTGCGAACAATGCAGTGTTTAAGATAAGAATATCCTTACTATGCTCCTAAGTGATAGATGGGTAATCTGGTTAGGCACTGCTATCTGAAATAGTATAACAACAGGCAGTGAGTGAAACTCTGTGAGTAGATAATACTAATTATGTAATGAAAGGACAAACCGGGTACGGTAGAGTTTTTATAAACACAGCATTCATCTTTAAAACTAGAAACATAGGTAAATAATAATTACCTTAGTATATAAGGAGTTTTTTTTTCCCGTGAATGCTAATTAACAATACAAAATGAAATCCTAAATAAGAATCAATTTTTTCTTGGCAACATAAGATGATAAAAATCCAATCAAAATAGTAAGGAACATCCAGCAAAACCATTAGAGTATTAGATAATTAGAAGCTAGCTCCAAGCTAGTGTAATCAGAATATAACAGATATCATCATAAGTGTCAAGACTCAGATTAATCTAAATGTCGGCATTATATCTCAATCAAATAATCAGAATCAGATCAGATCATGGTGCATTATGGCCAATGTCTACAACCATTAGCAATTGGGTTTTATTCCAGATGGATTCCCAAAATTCATTCCTTAGAAAACTGTAACCAACACAGTTATAAATTTAGTATCAAATTGTTTAAATTTAGAAATTTAGAATCAAGGAAATTTAGAAAATAAAGAGTTAAAGAACTTCATTTATCCAAAATCAGAATATTTCATAAGTCTAAAATGAAAGTATATCATCAATTCAGAATCACAGAAATTTCAAATTTTGAAAGTGATGAAAATTCCTAAATATAGAATCTAGTAATTCAGAGATGCAAAATCATAGTACTTCTTAAATAAAGAATCATATTACTTCATAAACATGGAATCATAGTACTTCAAAATATACAGATTCAATATACAAATCAAGGGAAAAGGTTTTAGTTAGCTGTGATAGGGAAAGAAGCTACCAAAATTTTAAAATAATAATAATAATAATATGTAGCTACCTGAAATTACAAGGACAAAGCCAAGGGGATATATTGCTACTTAAACCTAAGAAAAGGTTACCGTGTCAAGACTGATTGCAAAGAAGAAGATAAGTGAGTTGCTGAAGAAGAAAATGGGCGATTGATGGTGGAAAAGATTGAGAATTTCAATGGACAAACACAAATCACTCCTTAGGCATTGGCTGCAAGACTTAGAGGGAAAAAAAAGGTTTGATATGATAATAAGGATGAAGCCACACTGAATACTCTAGAAGAAAAGTGCATAGGCAAACTAAGTATGCATTGCTAGAAGTGACCAGTTAACTGCCCCTCACCACAAGTTAGTTAGCGAACCACATATTTGAACTAACGATCATATTTTAGCTAGTAGTTGACTGAGGGCTATTTTTCATGGCTATTTTTCATATATCTATATATATGAACTTCCAAGGATATTCTTATGAAGAACCAAGTGCTAGAATGTGAGCTTCAACTTAATTTAACATCTTTGAGAGAAAAACGAACATCATTGAGCCAAAATTCTTAAAGCTTCATTTTGTATATATACTCTTTGAGAAAGCTTCTTTAAATAATATTATTCATCTTTGATCTTTGTAAGACAAGCATGATGTATCCCTTGGGAGAGAAAATAAAAGTGTAGAATCTCTTGGAGTGATTTTCCTCTAGGAATAGAGGTGTTCTTTAGTTTTACAATGAAGAAAAACTCTACTTTGATTTAGATGTCGTAAAGGCTTACAAGAGCTCAATTGAACTTGTGGAATTAGTGAATAAATCTCAAGTGGAAGCTTAAGGATTGGATATAGGCATATATTAGAGCCGAGCATGAATAAATCTTAGAGTTTGCCTTCTCTACCCCTTTACACTTTAAAAATCATGTTACTTATTTGATGCTCTATTTTGTTGTTGATATTTTTCTTAAAATATTGTTATTATTTGCTTGATATATTTTTTCTACACCTATTTCAAGTAACCCAATTTGAAAATAGATTATATTGTTCTTTTAGTTTACAAAGAAACAAGCTTTTAAACTAAGTTTAACTATATATATTTGAATGCTCTATTTTTAAAGGAAAAAAAATTATTATCAACATACTTCAAGCATCAACATAAATCTTTTCTTGATTCATATAATTGTTATTTTGTTTCATACTCTTTCAAGTACCCTTTATAACAAGTATTTTGCAAATTAATTTCGAAAATAAGCGAAATTTTAGTAAACACCTAATTCACTCCCTCTTGGATGTTGGTTACCTTGTTTAACACTTCTCCCCCTCCTCTTTGAGCTACAGCAACAAAACTGCAAAGGAAAAGAAGAAGATTCTCCTGAGGATGATGAATAAGTCATTGTAAATCTGACTTGCTTAGGAATTTTTATTAATTTTTATTTTTTCAAGGTGACTAGTTTTAAAATGTCTAATATATTTTTTGCGATATAATTATTATATATGTCAAAATTAATTAGTTGTTATTTATATATTTATTAACTACATCATTCTGTTGAAGCAATTAAATTTATTGACTCATGATCCAATCATTTCTCGAACTCAATATTCGATACAAACTTCAAACCACTGAAAACTACATTACATTACACATCTTTTGAAATAGAAAAACCATGTTTGAATTAAATGAACAACATTAATAAAGCACCTAATTGGCTTTATTTTTAAAGAGAACACATATTTATGTATAGCAAATAGAAAAAAGTATATAAATAACATATTACTCCTCAATGTTCCATATTCTCTAATGGAAACAACATAAAATGAATACTAGCCTTTGCCCTTGTGAACTATGCAAGGCTTACTAATTAGTCTCTTAGATAGCTCTAAACTATGGGGTGATAGCTGGGATCAACACTATTCTCAAAAAAAAAAACCAAATAGAAAGAGAAAGGATAAGTGACCATACTCAATGAGCAAATATCATTAACCATACCAAGAGGGAACAATTAAACCATAAGAGTTTTTCACAACCATACTTTTTAGTAGTTCAAAACTCACCAAACTTATGTATGTTGAAATTATTCTAAAATGAAAATCATAAATCATTTAACATAACTTATAAGGCTTTCACAAATCCATATATACTTTCAAAACAAATCATACTAATAAGCATTTGAAATTCATAAATGATTTTAAAGGAATAAAACCGAAGTGGAAAACATATCACGGGACCAATCACAAATCTATATACGAAAACTAGCTCAAGGCTAGGTATCACAATTCATAATGAAAGCTAGATCAAAGCTAGATATCATAATCCATAACAAAAGCTAGCTCAAGACTAGATATCATAATCCATAACAAGAGTTAGCTTAAGGCTAGATGTCACAATCCATATCGAAAGCTAGTTCAATGCTAGGTATCACAATCCATATTGAAAGCTAGCTCAAGGCTAAGAATTGCAATCCATATCGAAATCGAGCAATAAAGTTTGCACATAATCAAGGCTTGAGATAATGCTCAGAATAACGAAAGCATAGGGCAACAAGGCTAACGTATACTGTTGTTAGCTACATGATACTATATTGTATGAATTTCCTAAAAACAAATATTTTTCCATAAGAATATAAATAATCAAAATTTTGCTCAATAACAAAATTCTAGATTTCCATAAATCCAAACAATAAGAAAATCATTTCTAAAAATTCCATAAAATCATACATTATATAAATCGTTTAAAACGATCATTCAAATGCAAAGGAATATTCAAAAAAAATTTAGGAAATACAAATAAATGTCAGAATTAACACAATAATTTAATAGGATTGTTCCCAAAGTACCAAAGCATATAAAACAAAAATATTTCATAAACAATCAGTTTAAAACACTAAAAGTAGGTATGATTAGCAATATTTACTCACTTAGAGGAGAGCACACACAACAATCTTTGTTCCTATTGTCTCTTTCAAAACCAAAGTATATGGTCTTATAATAACAGATAATGCACATAAGAAATTATCCTGAATTCAAATAATCTCCAATGTGTAATTTATTCCTTGTCTGACTACTAAGTACTAAGTCTCATAAATCTCAAAGTGGGGTGTTAACCCTTCATCTTCCAATATCACATGTAAATTTTGCCACCTAGCTCAAATCTTATATTTATTTATATATTCATATATCTATTGTTTAATTATTTACTTTCCTTTTTATCATGTATTTAATCCTATATATATCCCCCAAAAAATAATTTCTATTCTTAATTATGAGTAGCTAACATCATCAAGATAGCTTCATAATTTGGTGATGAATATAAATTACTTATTACAGTCATTTAGTCCATCACTATAGTGTTTCCTTCATCCCTCTTCTTCAAAATAACAATGAAAAGTAAAGAAAATTTAGGAAAAGCCTTTGAATTAACATACCACTTCAAATGATAATTTCCAAATGTCTAATTCTATCATCCAATAATGATTATCAAAGAAAATTAATACAAGACTTTTAGAATTTTGACAACTCTTCAAGATCCACGTTCAAACAAGGTATTTTGAAATTGGAGTCCAAAATCATCAATTTCAAATAGGAATTAGAGGCAAAATGATAATAACTCATTAAAGAACCAAAACCCTAACCTAATTTTAAGAAATCTTTCCAAAATTGAGACTAATTTTGGATTTACACTACCAACATACTTAAAAGAGGGGTTTCAAAATTAAAACCCAAAACTCAGAAATTGATTGCAAATTTTTGAGGGGAAGGGACAAATTTGATGTTAAGAAGCAAAGACACATCCCAATTTAGGGAAATTCCTTCCCAATTAAACCCAATTTTGAATTTTTAAAAACCCTAAAATTGCTAAACTAAGAGGTTTGAGATTAAATATCAAGATCACAAAATTGAAAACCAAAACCAGAGGGCATATGATGAGCTAATCACAAGAAGACAAAGCCCATAGAAAATGCATGATCAATGTCCAATTTGCTCAATTTCTCTTCGCCTTTGCAAGATTGACGTCGCATGGTGAAAGAAGAATTTCCCATCAACCAATGGTGTATTCCGACCAACAACTTGCCAACGATGGTCACAAGGATGCAGTGGAAGACCCCCTAGGTGATGAATGTCGCTGGAAAATGTGGTTTCTGGTGGTGAACTTAGGGGAGAAAGTGAATGAGAGTGAGAGGAAGGAGAATGAGAGAGAAAAAGAAAAGGAAAAGAAAGGGAAAAAAAAAAAAAAAGATTAAGGGTATTCTTGTATTTTTCTAGCAATGGACAGGTGTCAGGCTCAAAAAAAAGAGAGGAAAATATTTTTTTTCTCTACCTATTTTAGGATTTTATCCTTATGAATTATTTAAATTTATAATTCATAATACATCAACATTCTTATGTTTCTTTTTTAATTAAACAAACTAATTTTTTTTTTTTATATATTTTTTTCAATCAAATTTGAAGATTGGTACACTCATGAAGAACTATAGTGGTTGGGTTTTAGTTGCAGAGAATTACAAAATCAAGTGGATTCACAATAACATGCGTGGGAGAAACAGAGCTCTTGAGTTGAAGTTAAAACGCCATACTATCAGCTAACAAAGCATGTTACAGGCATTTGATTAGCTTTTTAATATCTACATCAGCATTGGTTTTAACCTACTTAATGACAAAGATCGATTTAAAATTTTCTAAACAGCAAAGACTAATTTAAAAAAAAAAAAATGTAAGGACTTATTTAAAAATTCATATAAAGTATAAGAAATAAATGATTAATTTTTTTAATTTAAAATTTTGTTTTTTCTATTAAAAAGAAAAATCCAAAATAATTAAAGTAGACATTTCAATTAGCATTTTGCAAGCTGCTTGCTTCTCTCCTTCTCTGTAGCCGCAGCAACAAAACTACAGAAGGAGGAGAAGAGTCTCCTTTAAGTCATTTTGAATTTGACTTACTTAGAACGAGGAATTTTTATTAATTATTTTTTAAGTTTAAAAATTTCTAACATCTTTTTTGCAATATAACAATGATTATATATGTTATAATTAATTAATTAATTATTTATTTATTTATATATTTATTAACTACATTATTCATAAGCAATTAAATTTAATGGCTCATAATCCAATAATTTCTCCAACTCAATATTCGGTTCCAACTTCAAAACACTGATAACTACATTACATTACACCCCTTCTGAAAAAGAAAAACCACATAAGAATTAAATGAACAACATTAATAAAGCAGCTAATTGGCTTTTAATTAAAGAGCACTCACAGACATAAATAGCACATAGACAAATGTATATAAATAATAGATGACTCCTTAGTTGAGCGTCCTGCAATTTTTCCTGATCTCTCCATTGGAACCAGTGAGAGGGCTGAGATCACCCATCTTGATCATGGCATTAGCAAAATCTGTTATGAAACGTGAAGGATTGTTGACGTAAGTGTAAACTAAGGAATCTGTGGAACCCCCATTGAAGAGTGCTTGGTCTGAGTGCAAGAGACCCTTTTTGTTCACCAGATTCTTGAAGTAAGAGTTGTCAAAGAAGTTAGGGCTTGTGACATCTAAAGGTGATAAATTGCTGTCACCACCTGTGCTTGGACATGTCGCTTGTAGTGATGTTGCAAACGACTTATCTATGTTAGTGTCGTTGTAAATCCTTGTCCTGAAAGTTGTCCAACTCGCTTGCCCTATTGTGTGAGATCCTGGACCATAATTTCCATTGAAAATGGATATTTCAATGAGGGTGGTGAATTCATATTTAAGTACAATAACAAATACCACACACTGTATTAAAACGGTTCCCCTATTATTGGGTTTATCATGGTGCTATTAAATTAACTGCAGTCATTAGATCTAGTTTTTAATTTGTTTGTAAACATCAAATAAATTTTTCAGAAGCTACCAATTTCAATTTCTAAAAATTATTAATTATGATTTCTAAATTTTAAATTCAGGCTGTTAAATTGTAGTATTAATTTAATATAAACTGTTACAACATAAACTCAATTGCAAGCGAAAGATCTTTGGATTGTTTGGAGAGGGTTCAAATCTCGTTTTTAACACACTTAATATGTTTATGGGTTGCATTAGGATAAGGATAAAGTACAATTAATTTTTTAAATGATAGGCTTAAGCTCACATTAGGCCCATTTTTGTCTGGGGGTTCAGAGTTTGACCTTGCCATTTAAGCCAACTAGTGGCACAATCCATAAGCTAAGCTCAAACTGCAACATTTGCTTATTTGCATACAAATGTAATTTCATGTAAAATTGAGAAATGAATTCTTCTAGGTGGATTTAATAATTATTAACAATAAGTAACAACACTACCCAAAAAACAGTTAATTCATAGGCAATTTTTAGTATCAATTTCATAAATAAAGGCACTTTTATCCAAAACCATATTTGATTTACTATACAAGATACTTAATTTACAGAGTGAAAAAAAAAAAAAAAAGTAGGCCCATAGTAAAAGAAAACATAAACAACGAGAACTTTTTGGCCCATAGGCCTTTTGTTATTGGGTTAACCCAGACAAAGCTTCATAGGCTTAATAATTAAGCCTAAATATAATCTTATTGTTGAGCTTCATTGAAATTAGACTCTTTACATTTGAAAATTTATTTATTTATTTTTACATTTGGGAGGTTTTAAGTCATTAAATTTTTATTCAATAATTTAATTTTTAATAAATATTAAATAATTTTAATTAATTTTTTACATATAGATAATTAAAATTTTATCTAATATACCTACGTTCCCAATTTCATCATCCTTAATTTAAAGGGTGAACCTGACAAAGCAACCATCTCTTGGGGTGTAAAGATACGTATTAAAAACGTGAATATACATTTACCGTTTGAAACAGCAGATATATACTTTTTTTTTCTTTGTAAGAAAGTACTTTCCGATCATAGTGAATACATGATTTATTGATGAAATTTTTTATTATTTACTTATCACAAAATTATCATTTTATTTTCTAACTTTATAAAATACTCAATATAGTCTTTTATTTATTAAAAAATATTATACTTAATCCATTGCTTCTAAAAAAAATTACTAAATTTAGTTTTCCAAACCCTAAACCCTAAACCCTAAATCTAATGGACCAAATTTAGTATTTTTTTAAAAGTAGGGAACCAAGTTTAACATTTTTCAATGAATATGAAACTATTTTGGGTATTTCAATTAATAAGAAACTAAAATATATTTTTGGTCCCTCACTTTTCACAAAGTTACTATTTTGGTCCTTCATTTATTTAAATATCTAAAAAATCTCTCACTAATTGAAAAATGTTATATCTAATTCTCTATTTTTAAAAAAATTATTATATTTAGTTTCACTATCAAACCCTAAACCATAAATTTAAAAAATTTAATTTAATTTTTTTAAAAAAATAGAGGATCAAATGTGATATTTTTAATAAATAAAAAATTATTTTGAATATTTTAATAAATGAGACATACTCAATATAGTCCTTGATTTATTAAAAAATATTATACATAATCCTTTGCTTCTAAAAATAATTACTAAATTTAGTTTACCAATTTCTAAACCCTAAATCTAATGGACCAAATTTAATATTTTTTTAAAAGTAGGGGACTAAGTTTAACAGTTTCCAATGAATAAGAGACTATTTTGGGTATTTCAATTAATAAGAAACTAAAATATACTTTTGGTCCCTCACTTATCACAAAATTACTATTTTGGTCGTTCACTTACTGAAATATTTAAAAAAATCTCTCACTAATTGGAAAATGTTATATCTAATTCTCTATTTTTTTTAAAATTACTAAATTTTGTTTCTCTACCAAACCCTAAACCTTAAATTTAAAAAATTTAATGTAATTTTTTTAAAAAATAAAGGATCAAATGTGATATTTTTTAATAAATAAAAAATTATTTATGTATATATTGCATTGTATAAACTTATATGATTAATTTCAATTAATTTAATCTAATATGGTATATCACTATATTATTAATCAAGGTTTTATTATTTTGAATATACCTAATTATATAAAAAAATAGAAAAAATATATTTTAATTTTATATTGTCTTATCCTCTTGCTTTCTACACCTATCAATATTACGTGTCCTAACACTCGTGGAAGGAAAATCCAGCTTTTGAAACATAGTTTCAAATATAAGTTATAATTGGCTTGTTCTATGATAAAATTCCTTCCATGCGGTTGACTTCTTCTTTTTCTTTTTTCTTTTTTTCTTTTGCCCTAAAAAGGTCTTATTGTCACAAAAACAAATTAACTAACCTATAATAAAAAATTAAGACCAAAATATATTTTCAAAGTGCTAAGTATGTTGTCACATCAGGACAAGAAAAATAGGATTACCACACACTAATCTTTTTTAGAATCTAATTAAATTACTCGTACCTTGTTTCAATCACGACAAAGATAGCTAGACAATGTTGAGAGCTAAAGGAGCAATCAATCAACTTGCACTTGAAAAGCCCAATTCAAAAGCCATATATAGAAAACATGCAAAAAATGTCACTCATAGTGAAGTACAGTATTGTACATGTTTTGTTGGCCAATAAAAATAATGTTGTACATGTTTTGACAAATGAACTTAATTGCTCAAATGGTCTTACAGTTACAGTTAGGCGAAACACTGTCAAATAAAAAAAAAAAAAAAAAAAGACTAAATATTTAGAGCATGAGACATGTATGGGAATAATGTAAATATAAATGAACAAGTCAATGAGGGAATGCAATAGACGGCAGCTTATTTTGCATTTATTAATCCCTTTTGTTTTCCTTTTTGGCTTTCCTTTTTCATAATTTTATAATACTTAAAAGCTAATTTATATATCAAAATATGTATTTTCTTTATAAACAGATTCGTTTAATTTAGCTTTAGATTTTTCTCCACATCACTTTTGTTTTTTGTAAGTCAACCTTTGTTTAAATAAGAAGTTTTTTATCACTTTGCACAGCGAATGGAATAGAAGAGAAAGAATATGGTAAGCCATGCCTTTGCCCATATTCATCCAGTTAGTCAACTCTCCATATGGTCATATGAATTTAAACTTGGTCAGAATTAAATTAATGAAATTTCTTTCGCTATTGAATTTAAAAACTTATCTCTTCCCATCAGTTTTACATATTTAAGATTTCATTTTTAAAGCGCTCCCCAAAAGAATTAAATTCACTTTGATGATATCTCTTCGGGCAAGTTGTAGGACAACTTCACAAAATAGTATTAAAATTATTGTGATATTACGTGTTGCGAATCTTGCACAAGCACGCTCTTGCTTTTGGTCAAATTAGCCTTCCAAATATCAAAACAGGAACAGATATATTGAATTTATATATAATTTAATTTCTCAAAATATGTGATTTTCCATCTATAGGTATCTTTTATATATATTCTAGACTACAGAAAATGAAGAAAACGCATTTCCAATTAAAATAAACTTTATGGAACTAATTATTGTCTAATTCAATACTCATGAAAATGATTGGATGAAAATTGACTATGTATTTTCTAAATTTAATTTCAATAAAAAGTTTGTTTTTTATAAATAAATATGATAATACACAAATATATAATAATATTTTAGATTCTTCTAATTTCAGAACATGATATTTGTTTAAGTGAAGAAAAATAAATAAATAGCTTATAACAATTTGTAAAGAAAAAATAAATTGTAAGATATGAGAAATAGATTACAAACTTTTGAAAGCTGTTTATTCTTTTTTCTTTTTCTTTAAATAGACCATCATGTGAAAAATAATCTAAAATATTAACATATTTTTGTGTATTATCATAAATTTTTAAAATATAAATTTTTATTAAAATTAAATTTAAAAACTATGCGGTGAATTTTGAACCACTAAATTTAGAGCTTAAGCCCGATAATGGTTATTTGCTATGATCTGATTATACTAGCCTTGGGTTAGTTTTGTATTCTGTACCTTGAATAGTTCTTTAGGAGATTCTCAAGTATTTAGTTTGATTCGAATATTTTATATTCTCATTATATGTTGATTCGTTTGAGTTAAAAACATGTTTTAGATATTCAAGGTTGGACTTTATGGAAAATTAATGGGTTTTTTTTTTTTCTACTTTTGGAACTATTGATTAAACCATGAAAGACATTCGCTTTTAAACAACAGATGTTTTGGTGATAAACTCTACCATTGTCAGTCTGTCTCTTCCTTTGTATAATTAGCATTATCTACTCATTGAGTTTCCACTCACTCCATTATTTAACATTTTTCATATCTCAACACTGGTCCAAGACACCCACCTACGGAGTAGGAGTTACAATGTTTCTATTTTAGAGAGCCTTACTTGTTGCCAAGGCAATGGTCTCTTGTTATACATTTTGCAATTAGACTTAGTTACACCCTAGAATACAGATAGTTTGTTTGATGTATTTCTATGGTTTATGGGCCATTTTGTATGTATTTGTTAGAGAACGAAGCTCTCCATTTTGTTATATATCAAATTGTTCTGTTGTAAAAATTTTAACCGGTCCATATTTCAAGGGAGACTGCTAAAATTTCTACATAGAAATTAAACTGATTCTTTTAATATTTATATATAGATGTATTCGTATTTGTTTTATCCGATTAGGTTCTATGTATTAGATTAAGTTCTGTTGTCCTTGAGGAATCTAATAGGCTTACATGGATAAGGGTTACCTCGTTCCCTGTGTCAGTCACAACCTATCAGTTAAGGTCATGACAAAGTGGTATCAGATTCTGGTTTAAAGGTCCTGGGTATGCCTGTGTGTTGTGAAGTAAGTGTTCCCTAGTGGTATCTCAGTTATCATTATGTACCCAAGCATAATCATAATTGAATTACTATTAGGGGCCTTATAGGTTATTTAATGTCATTCATTTGGTTTATTTTGTATCTTATATCTATGAGAGTCTGCATATCAGGATTTGGCATTGAGTAAATTTTTTCTTGATTATTAAAGGGACAATGTTATCTAGGTCACATGCAACTATTAATCAAGCCATAGAGGAGGCCTTTGTAGGGGCTAAATATGTACCGCCCTCTAAAAGATGAGGTAGGGGAAGAGTACAAGTGAAGAGTGCTGGCTAAGCCCATGTTAGAGGTAGGAGAGCAGCTAGGCCTCCCATCAAGATTGATATAGAGGAAGAGATAGTGCTTGCACAACATCAGGTTCCCACTAATGTAGAATTAACAGCTGGACTTTTGGGCATTCAAAGAGCTGTAGAGAATCTCACAGCCTTGATAGTGACATAAATGACCAGCAATAATGCCCCTCCTTCCGCTATGCTCCTTACTGAGCAAGTTAAGGTAAGAGAATCTCAGGATAGGGCTGAAGAAGGCAGAAGTAAAAGAATCTTAACTAAATTTATTAAATTCAAGCCTCTTATTATTAAAGATATTGAACAAATATGTATGGCACTTGACTGTCCTATGAGGAAATCAATTACTTTAGCTACTTTTCAGTTGAAGAAAGTAGCAAGATCATGGTATAAGTTACTTTTACAAGGAAGACCAGTTAAATTACCTCCCCTTAAATGGGAAGAGTATAAGGAACTGTCTATGGAGCATTTCTTACCTTTGAATGTCAGGGATGCTTATGTAAGAGAATTTGAGAGTTTAAGGCAAGTCTTTGGGGTATCTATTAATGAATTTTTCAATTAATTTATTGAGTTATCCAAGTATGCTCCTGATTTGGTTCCTACTAAGAGGGACAAAATCAAACATTTTGTGATGAGCTTAGTAAAACCATTGTTCTAGGTTATAGCACTGCCACATTAGCTAGTTCACTTCTTTCACTATAGCAACAAATTATGCTAGGATGATTGAAATAAGGGATAAAGAAGACAATACAGTATAGAAGATGAGGAAGTGTTCAAAGGAGGGGAAATCTTTAGGAAGTTATTCTATGGGTAGATCATCTAGATGACCTACGGTATCAGGTACGTCTCAATCTTTTCAGTCCAACCTAAAATCTTCAACTTAATTAATGACGAGTACTGCCAAGTATAAAGGGAATTATAAAGACTTTAGACCTGTTCCCCAGTCTGATTCAAGACAAAGTCCATGAGGTCGTGCTTCATGTTCCTCATGTGGGAAATTTCATCCTAGCCCATGTCATAAAGAATCTAGGGCATGTGTTTAGATGTCGTCAGGTAGGGCATATGATACAAGATTGCCCACAGACTCCCCATGGTTCTAGTCAAGGTTCAGTATAACTGTCTAGTTTTACATATGTGAGACCTAGGCCCTAGGGTATGGCTTTAGTTCAGAATGGCAAAGGATATGGTGGCAGGACATATTCAGGTAAAGGTCAGACATCTTTTGGAATGGGTCAAACACGGGTATTTTTTCTTAATAAACATGATGCTTAGGCATCAAAAGCAAAGATTATAAGTAAAATTATTTTATATTCCCAAGCAGCTCATGTGTTGTTTAATCTTAGTGCTACTCAATCTTTTATATCCATGTATTTTGCAAATTTGATTGGCAAGGGCCCTACTAATTTAGAGAGCCCTTTGTTAGTAACAACTTCATTAGGGGAATCCACTTTAGTGGATCAAGTATGCAGAATGTGCATAATTATGATTAGTGGCCATGAAACAATGGTTGACTTAATAATCTTAGCTATGACTGAATTTAATGTAATTCTTGGAATAGATTGGTTGGCATCCTGTTATGCCACCTTGGATTGTCATCAAAGTTATAGGATGTAAGTTTCCAAATGAATTATCCATTGTTATCTAGGGCGATCTTATTGTAGCTCCTAATAATTTAATATCTACTATTGGGGCTAGGAAATTATTACGAAGTAGATGTCAAGGTTACTTAGCCTTAGTACAAGATATGGAAGTAACAGTTCCAACATTGCATCAAGTGCCAATAGTTAATAAGGTTTCAGATGTATTCCCAGAAGAATTACTTAGGCTACCACCTAATAAGGAGATTGAATTTAGCATTGATCTATTATCGGGCACCCAGCCTATCACTATACCTCCCTATAGAATGGCGCCACTAGAACTTAGGAAATTGAAGAATCAATTGTAAAATTTATTAGATAAAGGTTTTATCTGATCGAGCACCATGGGAGCTCCGGTTCTTTTTGTAAAGAAAAAAATAGGTCTCTTCAGTTGTGTGTGGATTATAGGCAGCTAAATAAGGCTATAATGCAGAATAAGTACCTTCTACTTCTCATTGATGATTTATTTGATCAGTTACAGGGTGCACAATGTTTTTCTAAGATTGATCTGTGGTCAGGATATCATCAATTAAAGATATGATGAGAGGATATTCCTAAGACAGCTTTTAGAACTCATTACAACCAATATGAATTCTTAATGATGTCTTTTCAGCTAACTAATGCTCTCGCAAATCTTATGAACCTGATGAATAGTGCCTTTAAGCCCTTCCTTGATCGATTTGTTATAGTTTTTATTGATGACATCCTAGTTTACTCTAAGAGTCAAGGTGAGCCTGAACAACATTTAATAATGGTGCAGCAGATATTAAGAGAGAATCAATTGTATGAAAAATTCTCTAAATGCTAGTTCTGGTTCAATAAAGTGGCTTTCTTAGGCTATGTGGTTTCAAAGAAAGGTGGTCAAATGGATCATAGTAAGGTGGAAGCCGTTCAAAAATGGCATCGACCTACTATGATTGCTGAAATCTCTAGTTTCTTGGGTTTGATTAACTATTATCGCTGATTTGTGAAAGCTTTCTCAAGAATGGTAGCTTCTTTGCCTAAACTAACCCAAATGAATATGACGTTTCAGTAGACCAAAGTATATGAGGAAAGTTTAAAAATTAAAATACTATTTAACATTAGCACATGTTCTTCTTATAAGGGAAATTACAAAATTACCCTATTAACCTTCTTCATCTCATTAACACTCTTAATTATGCTCTTTCCTTCATTTTCAAATTTCTACCTTTCCCCATCCTTAATTTGCACTAGCAGCACATTCCCTGTCATTTATCATCGACATCAATCGCATGGGGTGGCTAGAAAGCTCGAGAACTCAAGTTGAATGTGATTACGATGTTAGATGCATTTTCGAGGTAAATTCCATGAGATCCAAGTGAGTTTGCTTCAATTTTAGTTAGCATTTTGTTTTTAATATGTATTTCAACTAGTTCTTCCTTAATTCTAGCTTTTAATTTTGTGTTATATGATCAAAATTCAAAGATCTTTCCCCAGTTCTTCAAATGCGCATGAACATTACATAAGAGCCAAAATTTGCTTGATTTATGTGTGTTTCCTTCGAATTACATTAAGGATCTACTTTAGAACTTCATTTCATGTAGTTTTCCACATATTAGAGTGTTTAATTTTAAGAATTTACTTTAGAAATCAAAATCCCTCTTGTGCATGGACAACAACATTAATAGTGATAGAAAATTCAAAATTTGAAATTGTGGCTTGAATTGGAGGAATTTTGTGACACTTCTTTGAGGGTTTTGATTTTAGGTAAGTATCTAACAATTCCCATGTATTAATTTGATGATCAAATTGCTCAATTAAAAACACATCTTTCTTGGTAGGGAGTTAAAGTGTGTAGGGTGATGATATGTAAAGACTTCTTGAATATCTTGTGTTATTAGACCTCGAGGAGAAGAAATTAAGTTGCTAGAAGTTATCATTCGGAGTGCTAAGTCACTTTGGGGAATTTTTCTCATACTATCTTAATTTCATTGATGTTAGAGGAAGTTTGATAAATGGGAGTGCACTGAAAGTGAATATAATTAACGAATAAATTATTTTGGTTATTATTGGTATAGATTTTGACCCAATTGGTAATATTGGACAACTTAAATGCTATAAAAGTTTATGATTAAGCTATTTGGGGACTAGTATTGTATTAGAATTTATAATTAAGATAATTATGATTGGCAAGTGTGTTTGATGTCATTTTAACAGCTCCCAAGACTTGAACCAGTGACCTCCAGGTCGAACCAATGACCTCAAGGTAGCAAAACTGCGCCTCTCCACCAAACCAACATTGTCTTTCAGTATATATGTGTGTTGTATTATATATATTTGCACTTCATTTTCTTAGTTTTAAAAATTACATCTCCCTATACTTGAACCCAAACACTTAGAATAACTTCATCACCCATTACCACATAATCAATAAGAACTTCATGTTCATCATTTTTAATGCAGTATATATATTTATTGTTGGCTTTTTTTTGATAAAAATTTTATTTTGAATTTTTCATTAGTCATGACTTGAAAAGTTATCTATTATTATCTTTTAACCTATTTTAACAAAGTAATCTTTAATAATTATATTTATTACTCTATAAATAATTTTAATTCAAATTTAAAATTACTAGTATTTGATTATTAGTAGTTATTATATATAGATTTAAATATATAATTTTTTTTAAAATAACTATATTTAATTATCACTTATTCAACTATAATCAAACTAATAAACTATTGATCATTACATTCATTAGTTTTAGTTATTAGTCTAAATTTAAAAATATTGATTTTAACTATGTAATTGCATATTTTAATAATTATTTTTTATTATAGGTAAACTCTTACGATTTTACATTACGAATTTACCTTCATCAAATGGTTTTACCTAGACTCACGAGTTTGACAACCTTGTTTATAATAAGAAACATCAATGTCTTATGTTGGATATAATACAAGTAATGGGAATTAAAGTTAATAGAACTTATGTGAACTTATAGGCATATAAGCATTATTAAAGACATCGGAATATTTTTTATGTAAATTATTTAAGTTGGCTATTAGTGAGGATGAAACTTTAAGTTTATGTACTATTTAGGTGGCTGAAGTATTCTTTTCGTATATGTGAATATTTGTATTATTTATGGCAATTAAAATCATCAAGAAAAATAACGGCGACCTTAGAGAAATGAAATAAGTATCGCAATGGAAATTGAATACCAACTCATTATGGAAGCTTGTTAAAATTTATTTAAGTTAAAATGTTTCTTAGTATAAGACATTAAAAGGAGATTATTTCTTTTTAGGGTCATAGCAATTACACTTTACTCCATGGATAAGGGAGTGAGTTGTATAGACCTTAGCCAAGTGAGAAGATAATCTTAACTATGCATGATTTTCATTTTTCTATATCCATTTTCAAAAAATATTGGTTCTTGATCTTTTTGTGCCTTAGGGCAGGCTTTTGGAGTTACAAATGTCATTTCAATATTATGAAATCTTGGAAATGTCAACATTGGCATTAGTGGATTTAATGACTTTGCATTTCTAAATTTCATTGAGGGCAAGGGATACATCGTTCCCCACGCTGATCATGTCCTTTTGGATAGGGTCGTGACAAAGTGGTGTCAAAGCCAGGTTAGAGAGTCATTGGCTTGCCTGTGACTTATGGAGCATGTGTTTCCTAATGGTAACTCATTTATCATTATAAACCTTGGCATAATCATAACTACATACTGTTAGAGAACTTATAGGATGTTTTGAGTCATTCTTTCAGTTGTCTTTCTTACTCCTTTTGTTGTAAATTTGAAATTATATTTAGTAGCACCCCTTGTAAATAGGCAGATTGTTGTAACCGACCTTTCGACGAGAATAATAAAAAGTGTTTTAACTTGATTCCCAAAATGAATCTTGAAAATCAATTTATTGGAGTCGCCACCAAAATTTTTAATGAAAAATTTTGAAAACCCAATTTAAAACAAAAAGAAAAAGGCAACATGGTCTGTTAAACTAGAGATGGGTTCGGGAGTCTATTAGAATGTAGGGAAGGTGTTAGGCACCCCACAACACCCCTCCATAAGGATGGTTACCTTAAACTAGTCAATTGAAATATAATATGGCCTTAAATTTATCTCAATTACCCTTTTATTAGCACGGATGTATGTTAAACAGGGAGGACAAAACAACAAGAATGAAAGCAAACAAATAGATATTTACAAAGGGTGGACTTGACCTAAGATGACAACCTAGGACCTATATACCCCATGATAGAGATCAAAGTTCACGTAGTTTGACTATGAAGGCATGTCTGTTGGTTGGTGATTTGTAAATTTTGTGATGAGAACAAAAGGGTTTAAATTAAACAAATTTTCGTAAACAAAACGGAATTGGGATTTGTTTTGTGTGTTTTAATTTACGACAACCTGATTAATCTAACTCTCTTGACCTCTTCATTTTTCCTCTTTTAATTTTCGTTTATTTTTGGAATTTTAATTTTTATTTTGAAATGTACATGAAATGATTATGGGATGAGATTTTTAGGGTTTTTGGGAGTTTATATTTTTTGGAATTGAAATGTAATTAAAATGAAAGGCATATTTTTGAATTTTTGAATTTATTTATTATTTCTTTTTTGGATTTTCAAAATTGGAATTTATCGTTGAAATTAGGACGAAAATAAAATCATTTTTTAGATTTTTGAATTTCTGTATTTTTTGGATTTTTAAAATTAGAATTTATTTTTGAACAAAATTATAATGGAAAGCCGTTTTTCAGAATTTTTGAATTTATATATTTTTTGGGTTTTTGGATTTTTCTAATTTTGAAAGTGAGATTATGATTAACAGGACTTTTAATTAATTTATATATATATATATATATATATATATATATTATTAGAATTTATTCTGAATTTTAAACTATAGTGGAAAAATATTTTTATGATTTTTGAATTTATAATTTTTGTATATATATATTTTTTAAATTAGAATTTATTTGAAACTTAAAGTAAAACTAAAATGAAAAATATTCTTAGGATTTTTAGTTACATAATAGGTAGGACAAACCTCCATATTTTTTAATTAATTCATCCTAATATTTTAAATGTTAATTTTTAAAACCTGAAGAGACTCAATATCTCACGCAGTCTCTACTAATTAACCTTTGGGTACCTAAGGAGATGAGCGATCTCATATGGGAACCCAAAAATATGGAATAAAATATTTGAAATTTTTCAGGATTTTTTTAATGTATTTTTATGGATTTTGAAATTAGAATTCTTTTAGTCTTATTTTTAATAAGATCAATTCTCCAAAGCCTACGGAGACACAAGTCCCACATGGCATTTTTTTTAATTAATTAAATTTTATAAAACACCGACTTAAATATTTTGTAAATAATAGAAAAATACTTAATTAAGATATTTATTTTTGCATTATTATTATTATTATTGTTATTATTATTTTAAAAATAGTATGTACTAATTTTTGGGGTTTATGGAGATTAAAATCACACATGACCTCGAGCACTCGAGAAGAATAATATTCCCACATAATGATTTTCTTAAAACCTTACTTATGGAACCAAGATGTAACAAAAATAAAATAAATAAATGAAGTAGAAATAAATAATAATTAAAGACCCAATATATATATATATATATATATATATATGATACGCCATGCACGAGCCAGCGAACCGCGATCTTGGAAGTGGGAAGAAAGAAAATATATGGTATAGGCAATGTATAGCAACTCACCTAGCTTCCCCTCGGTTTCTCGCCCCTCACTATCGACGGATCTGGCGGTCCTCCTCTTCTCCTTTCTCTCTCTACTTCTCTCTCTCTCTCTTCAGTGGTGCCACTACCTTTCCCACTATTAGAACCATTGGAAGACCTATCACTCCTTTGATTTGAAAATCCCCCAATCCTATAACCTCCTCTTCCATAAAAGAACTTGAGATCGTAAAGAAGTCCATGTTAAAGGGTAACACAAAGGTCATAAAACCGATGGTGGAAGATGACTAAACTAACGAGGGGTTCTTGTTATACCCAGCAAGAATGGACAAGTAATGATCTGAAGTGTTCTGTTTGATGGGTTTGGCGAAGCTAAGAAAGCTAAAGCTTGAAGGTGGTGCTTGGGAAGCAAACATCACCGAGAATTAGCCGAGGATCTAGCACCCTCGAGGCTTTTGGTATGATCCGACGGAGAAGAATCTGTGGAGTTCTTGGTCTGGCCGAAGGTGTCGACGCTCTTCTTCGGGGTGATAGGGGAAGAAGATGATGATGGGTTAGTAGTGAATCTGAGAGTGTCTTCTCTGTCTCTTCTATTGTTGCCCATCATCATCATCATCACCAACATGACAATGAACTTCGCTCTCTTACTCTGTATCTTTCAGTAGTGAGAGCCAGCAAAGGCCAAAGAAAGTGTGCTCTTCTTTCTTTTTGAAGAGAGAGAGGAGGTGAGGATTGCAATGGCCATGGCTGCCATAGAAGGGTTCCCCCCCTTTTGAATGTGTTATATGGCATTTAAAGATGGAGCAAAGTAATGTCTCTCATCAGCATCCATCGCAGTAGCGCCTCCGTACCGAAAAAACTCTTCTTCCTTGTCTCTACTCGACTCATCACTTTCTCCCCCGTCAGCAACTCTCTCTCTCTCTCCTTTTTTTGCTGGCAATTGTTGTTGGAGCTAGGTTCTGCCTTTGAGAGCCAGAGATTTAGAGGCCTTTAGGGTTGCATGCCAACAGTGCTTCAAAGGCCTTTTTGTGAAAGCACATTGTTGTCCTCCTTTTTTCCTGTGATAAGTGGCAGCCTTATCACTTTTTTTTTCTTTTTTTGATTTTTATTACTATTACTATTATTGTTAATTTTTTTTAATTTTTTAATTTTTTATTTTTTTGTTATATATTTTTTATTTTTATTATTTTGCTTTGATTTATTATAATTATTTTAATTAGCTAATTTTATTTTTATAGGTTTTAAGTTTATGTAATTATCTCCCATTATTTATTTTTAATTTCAAATTGTCCCCCAATTGAAAATGTCATTTAAAGCTTTGTCTTTTTTAATTAATTAGTGTATCAATTAATTAAATAATTAAGTCATTGGGGATGGAGTACATTTCTATTAAAAGTCCTATATCATGTCCAAGCAATTTACATTTCTGTCGAAAGTCCTACATTGTGCCCAGGGCAATTTACATTTCTGTCAAAAGTCCTACATCGTGTCAAGGTAATTTGCATTTCTGCCAAAGTCCTGCATCATGTCCAAGCAATTTACATATCTATCAAAAGTCCGGCATCGTGTCTAGGCAATTTACATTTATGTCCAAAGTCCTGCATAGTGTCCAGGGCAATTTACATTTCTGTTAAAAGTCTTGCATCATGTCCAAGTAACTCTTTGTCCTATCCAAGTGCTAATTTACACTTTTTTTCCCTCAACATGAGGAATGGTGTGTTCACGTCTTTGCTTGCTTTTAAGTTAGGTCATCTCTTCACGATATCTGCTTCCCTAACCTAAGAGGCAAGCAAAAAGGGGCAATTGTGAACACCCCTTCCCTAATTACATTATTAATTCACTAATCAATTAATAATTAAGCAAATGGGGAAATTAAAAATGACCAAGACTCAAGTGACATTCGCAATGGGAGACAACTTGAAATTGAAAATAAATAATAAGGGGATTTTAAGACAAGCAAAATAAAAATCCAAAACTATGATAATTTATAATAATAAATCAAAGTAAAAATCATGAAAATTTTAATGATAAAATTGGAGAAATTAAAGCTAAAGTACAAAGAATAAAATGATTTAAAAACAAAAAAAGGGGGGGAAGAGGAGGAGGACCGAAAAATTAGAGTTTTAATGCATATATACATACATGAAGAGAGGAGACAAAGAGTGGAAAGGTAGGGTCTAGAGCATTATCACTTTATAGGAAGGATGCTACTCCTCCACCCTGCAAACCTAAAGGAAAAAAAAAGCACCAAAATGGCAAGATGCTAGCTTCTTGATACTCCCATCTACTATGTCTAAAGGAAGGATAGCAACAAAAAGAATTAGTTAAATTCTTCTACTCCTTGCATGTAGAACTTACACAGGAAGGGAGAAAGGACCATGCTTAGCCACAATGTTCAAGGTAGAAAGTCAGGAATTAGCATGCAGCATGGAGAAGACCAAAGGATAAAGAGTGTGCCTTTTCTTTTTTTTATAAGCGGGGATGACAAACTGAGAGAGAGGGGAAAATTTGAGCTAAAAAGAATGAAAAGAAATCGATCTGCAGAAGAGAGAAGAAAAACTGAGAGAGAGGAGAAAAACTGAGCTGAAAAGAGTGAAGAGAAACCGAGCTGCAGAAGAGTGAAGATAAACCAAGAGAGAGGAGAAAAACTGAGCTAAAAAGAGTGAAGAGAAACCAAGCTACAGAGAGTGAAGACAAACCGAGAGAGAGGAGAAAAACTGAGCTAAAAACCAAAAGTCACAGACCAAAAGAGAAGCCATAAAACGATGAGTCACGCCATCGCCTAGCCTCCTCTTTATTGGCCCCCCAGGTTAGTTAGTTTCTACACATGTGGTTTGCATTTTACATGGCAGTGGTGTGTTTCCATTTTATCTTATGTTCATTGGTCCTACTCTCCATTTTAATCACTCCTTCATTCTGCTTGTTTTATTGCCATTGAGCATGGGTTTTTCTCCCTCTTCTTCTCCTTTTCCCATACCTTGTAAGAGCTACCATCACCCAAAAAACCTCCTCTACTCACATTCACTAAAACAGAGGCAAAAATTTGCTGCACCGTGTTCCTTTGTCTTTGCTATGTTGTGTCCCTTCATCTCGCTGCATCACTTCTTCTCTTTTTCCATCCTTAGTTTCACTTCCTGGTCTACCATAGATGCATGCAAAAACTCAATTATCACCTTCCCTTTTCCACTGTCGGGTTATGCTTAAGAGAAGGAGAGTGTTTCAGTTTGGTGTCTAAGGGCATTAAAACTCGCTGCATAATTTTTGCATGTGGCTAATAACCTACTGCGTGTGTCCCTTTCATTTTACTGCCTAAAGCCTAGATCAAAGTGTGCAACATTGGCATGTTTTATCATTTACCTTCATTATGCAAGCTGATGTTTTACTGATAAGAAAAGAAAAATCAAGGCAAGGGGCAAATAGAGAACAAGAATGATATATATATATATATATGTTTACATATGTTAGTGCATAGGTATATATACATATAAGGAAAAAAAGAAAAAGTGCATCATGTAGAAGTAGCATTTCTTCTTCTTGGAATGTCCACGGCACACCTTTCTTTTCCTGGAGGTTTCGTGCATAACGTCTTAAGTTTACTTATTTATTCATTTATTTTATTTTATTTTTTTGTTGATTGGCTTTTAATTATCATGATTAACTTCATTTGTTTTTTTATGTCAATATGAGACTAATCTTGGTTCTATAAGTAAGGTTTTAAAAAAAAATCATCGTGTGGGAATATTATTCTCTTCGAGTGCATGGGGTCGTGTGAGATTTAATCTCCGTAGACTCTGAAAATTAGTACATGTCTATTTTGAAAATAATAATAATAATAATAATAATAAATAAATAAATAAATAATAATAATGAAAAAATAGATATTTTAATTAAATATTTTCTATTATTTACAAAATAATTAAGTCGGTGTTTTATAAAATTTAATTAATTAAAAGTGTCATGTGGGACTGGGGTCTCCATAGGCTTAGAGGGATTGATCTTGTTAAAAATAAGGCTAAAAGGATTCCAATTTTAAAACCCTTAAAAATACATAAAATAAAACCTTGTCATTATCGTGTGAGAATATTATTCTCCTCAAATGCTTGGGGTTGTGTGAGGTTTTAGTCTCCTTAAACCCCGAAAATTAGTGCATGCTTGTTAAATAATAATAATAATAATAATAATAATAATAATTAATTATGCAAAAATAAGTATTTTAATTAAATATTTTCTATTATTTACAAAATGATTAAGTTGGGGTTTGACAAAATTTAATTAATTAAAAGTGTCACGTGAGACTTAGGTCTTCGTAGGCTTCAGGGAATCAATCCTATTAAAACAAGACTAAAAGAATTTTAATTTTAAAATCTTTAAAAAAATTGTAAAAATAAAATCCCAAAAATTCCCAAATTTTGTATTCCATATTTTGGGTTCCCGCATGAGATCACATGTCTCCTCAAGCACCCAAAGGTTAGTTAGTAAAGACCACGTGAGACAATGAGTCATCTTAGGTTTCCAAAATTAACATTTAAAATATTAAGATGAATTAATTAAAACAAATAGGGAAGTTTGTCCTACCTATTATGTAACTAAAAATCCTGAGAATATTTTTCATTTTAGTTTTACTTTAAGTTTCCAATAAATTCTAATTTAAAAAAAAAATAATATGTACAAAAATCATAGAAATATTTTTCCATTATAGTTTAAAATTTAGAATAAATTCTAATAAAAAAATATGTATATAAAAATTAATTAAAAATCCTATTAATCATAATCTCACGTGCAAAAATTAGAAAAATCCAAAAACTCAAAAAAAAATATAAATTCAAAAATTCCAAAAAATGACTTTCAGTTATAATTTCATTTTAATTTTAATAATAAATTCTAATTTTAAAAATCCAAAAATAAATAAAAACAAAAATCTAAAAAAATATGCAAATTCAAAAATCGAAAAAATGATCTTATTTTCGTCCTAATTTCAACGATAAATTCCAATCTTGAAAATCGATAAATGAATAAATAAATAAATTCAAAAATATTCCTTTCATTATAATTACATTCCAATTCCAAAAAAATACAAACTCCCAAAAATCCTAAAAATCTCATCCTATAATCATTTCATTTAAATTTCAAAATAAAGATTTGAAATACAAAACTAATCAAAAAAAATAAAAAGAGAGAAAATTAAGAGATCATAAGAGCCTAATTAATTAGGTTGTCATTGATTAAAACACACAAACTAAATTTCGATCCCGTTTTGTTTACAAAATTTTTTTTAATTTAAATTCTCTTGTTCTTATTACAAAAATTACAAATCATCAGCTAACAAATATGCCAGTTTGCTCAAACTACGTGGACTTTGATCCCTATCACGGGGTATGTAGGCCCTAGGCTGTCATCCTAGGTCAAGTTTGCCCTTTGTAAATATCTATTTGTTTGCTTACATTCTTATGGTTTTGTCTTCCCTTTTTAACATACATCCATGCTAATAAAAGGGTAATTGAGATAAATTTAAGGTCATATTATATTCAGTTGACTAGTTTAAGGTAACCGTCCTTATGCAGAGGTGTTGTGAGATGCCTAACACCTTCCTCACACCCAAATAGACTCTCAAACCCATCTCTAGTTATGCAGACCATGTTGCCTTTTTCTTTTTGTTTTAAATTGGTTTTACAAAGTTTTCTGTTAAAAATTTTAGTGGCGACTCCAATAAATTGATTTTCAAGATTCATTTTGGGAATCAATTTAAAACACTTTTTATTATTCTCGCTGAAAGGTCAGTTACAACACAGATAGTCTTTTGATTGTCATTTTGTCAATGGATGTCTATTAGATATGTATGTATGTATATATATATATATATATATTGAAGAGCGGAGCTCTCTATCCTTTTGAATGTCAGCTTGCCCGTTAAAGAAATTTTAGAAGGTCCATAATTTAGGGGAGACTCTACTGAAATTTCTACACAAAGGTGACTGATTATTTTTAGTATATGTATTTGTGGGTATTCTGTTTTAGCTTTAGTTGATGAAAATTCTGCATGTTGAGTAAATGACTGATTTTTGATATGCCAGTTAGGCATACAAGGGCGAGGGATAACTTGTTTCTCATGCTGATCATGTCCTTTTGGATAGGGTCATGACAAAGTGGTATCAGAGCCAGGTTAGAAGGTCATCGGCATGCTTGTGTCTTATGGAGCATGTGTTTCCTAATGCTATCTCATTTATCATTATATACCCAGGCATAATCATAACTAAGTACTGTTAAAGATCGTATATGATGTTTTGAGTCATTCTTTTAGTTGCTTTTCTTCTGCTATGTTCGTATCTGTCTATATGTTTAGATTCAATGTTGAATAAACTTTTTTTTTTTATATGAAGGAACAATGTTATCTAGTTCATGTGCAACTGCTGATCAGGTTACTAAGGAAGCCTCTGTTGGGGCTCCGACACAACTTATTGTGCCAACCCTTAAATGGTTGTGGTAGAGGGTAAGCACATATGAGGAGTGTTGGCAAAGCTCGTGCTAGGGATAAGTGAGTAGCCAGGCCTCGTATTAGAGATGATCCAGATGAAGGGATAAAGCCTCTTCAACCTTAAGCTCCTACTAAGGTAGAGTTAGTAGCTGGACTCTATGGCATTCAATGAGCTTTGGAGAATCTTATAGTTTTATTAGCAGGGCATATAGTTAGCAATAACCCTCTATTACCTCTATGCCTCCTACTGAGCAACCTAGGGTAAGGAAGCCCCAAGATAGAGTTGATAAAGGTGGAAGCAAAAGGATCTTAATTGAATTCATTAAATTTAAAGCATCTATTTTTATAAGGGCATATAATCAAGAAGACTCACAACGATTTATTGAGGATATTGAGCAAATATGTGATGCACTTGATTGCCCTTGAAGAAATCAATTACACTAGCTATTTTTCAGTTAAAGAAAGTAGCTCGATTATGGTATGAATCACATTAGTGTAGAAAGCCAGTAGAATCATCTCCCTTATAATGGGGAAAGTTCAAAGAATTATTTATGGAGCAGTTTCTTCCTATAAATGTTAAGGATGCATGTGCAAGAGAATTTGAAAGTTTGAGACAGGCCCCTGGTGTATCAGTTGATGAGTTTGTTATTCAATTCACTAAGTTGTCTAAGTATGCCCCTATTTGGTCCCTATTGAGAGGGATAGAATTAAACGTTTTATGATGAGTTTGGTGAAGCCACCACAGATGAGCTAATTTACCTCTTGTACTACAGCAACTGATTATGCTAAGATGCTTAAGATGAGGGATCAAGAAGATAATACTGCATAGAGGAAAAGAATGCGTTCATATGAAAGTAGATATACAAGAAGTTTCTTTCTGGGAGGATCATCAAGAGGGCCTAGGGCATGAAGTCAAACTTGATCTTTTCAACCCCACTTAGAGTCTTCTGCACCATCTATGATGAGTATTGGGAGACACAGAGGTAACAAAGAAAGCTCAGGCCTACCCATCAGTCTGATTCAGAGCAGAATCAATGAGTCAGAGCTCCATGTTCTTCATATAGGGGCCGCATCCTGGTCCATGTTATATAGAGTCTAAGGTATGTTTTAAATGTGGTCAAGTTAGATGTACAATACAAGACTGCCTTCAACTTCTACATGGTTCTAGTTAGGGTTCAGTATGTATATTTGGGGTATCTGGACCCTAGGGTGTAGCTCAATTTAGAGTGGTAGAGGAAGTGGTGGTAAGACATATTCTGGTAAAGGTCAAACATTCTTTAGCAGGGGCCAAGCATGTGTATTTGCTCTAAATAAATATGATGCTCAGGCATTCAATGCATTAATAGTATGTTCTAATGAAGCTCATGAGTTATTTAATTCTAGTGCTACCCATTCTTTTATGTCATCACATTTTTCAAAATTGATTAGTAAAAACTCTACCAGTTTAGAAAGCCCTTTGTTAGTAATAACACCATTAGGAGAATCCACTTTAGTAGATCAAGTATGCAGATCATGTACAATTCTAGTAGGAGATTATGAGACAATGGCTAATTTGATAATCTTGGCTATGATAGACTTTGATGTGATCTTTAGAATGGATTGGTTATCTTCTTATTATGCCACATTGGACTATCATCTTAAAGTTATAAGGTGTGAATTTCCAAATGAACCATTTATTACCATTCAAGGTGATTGCACTGAAGCTCCTAATAATATAATATTTGCCATTGAGGCTAGAAAATTATTAAAGAATGAATATAGTTAATGAGTTTCTGGATGTATTCCCAGAAGAATTACCTAGGTTGCCTCCTGATAAGGAGATTGAGTTTAGCATTTATGTATTACCAGGCACTCAACCCATCTCTATTCCTCCCTATAGACTAGTACCATTGAAATTAAGAGAATTGAATAATCAATTCCAAGACTTGTTAGATAAAGACTTTATTCCCCCAAGTTCTTCTCTGTGGGCGGCCCTATTTCTTTTTGTAAAGAAAAAGGATGGTTTTATTAGGTTATGTGTGGATTACAGAAAACTAAATAAGGCAACATTCCAGAATAAGTACCCTCAACCTCGCATTGATCTTTTGATTCGTTACAAGGTGCATAATGTTTTTTTAAATTTGATCTACTATTGGGGTGCCATTAATTAAAGATAAGAAGTGAGAATGTGCCTATGAAAACTTTTAAAACTCGTTATGGTCATTATGAGTTCCTGGTGATGTTTTTTAGGCTAATGCCCCTGCTATTTTATGGTTTTGATGAATAAAGTCTTCAAGCCTTTCCTTAATCAATTTGTTATAGTTTTTATAAATGACATTCTAGTTTACTCCAAGAGTCATAAGGAGCATGAACAACATCTGAGAATAGTGCTGAAGATATTGAGGGAAAACTAATTGTATGCAAAGTTCTTTAAATGTTAGTTCTAGCTTGATAATGTGGCTTTCCTAGGCCATGTGGTTTCAAAGGAAAGTGCTCAACTGAATCCTAGTATGGTGGAAGCAGTTTAGAAATGGCATCAGCCTACTACAATTACTAAGATTTGTAGTTTGGGTTTAGCTAGTTATTATTGCCAATTTGTAAAATATTTCTCAAGAATGGCTACTCGTTTGACTCAACATACCCAAAAGAATGTAAAGTTTCAGTGGACCAATGCATGTAAGGAAAACTTTCAAAAATTGAAAGGTTGTTTCACATTGGTACCCATTCTTACATTACCATCAGGGTCAGGTGCTTATATAGTCTATAATGATGTGTCCATAATAGCGTTAGGGTGTGTCTTGATGCAGCATGGTCCTGTGATTACTTATACCTTAAGATAATTGAAGAAGCTTAAGCAAAATTACCCTACTCATGACTTGGAAATGGCTACAGTAGTATTTGCCCTAAAGATTTGGCATCATTATTTCTATTATATGACTTGTGAAATCTATACGAACCATAAGAGTCTCAAGTATATTTTTGAACAAAGAGATCTTAATCTGAGGTAGAGAAGGTAGATGGAACTACTAAAAGACCATGATTGTACCTTAGACTCAAAAGGGGTATTATGATGTGACCAATGGTTATATTTACCTAACAACGATGAGCTCAAAAAGAAGATCCTAGAAGAAGCTCATCAAACCCTTTACACATTCTACCTAAGAGTTACAAAGATGTATCAGGACTTGAAACAACTGTATTGGTGGGAAGCAATGAAGAAAGATATAGCAGAATTTGTTTTTTGTTGTTTAACATGTCTATAAGTGAAAGCAAAACACCAAAAACTAGTTGAGTTGCTTCAGAAAATTGAAATACCAAAAAGGGAATGGGAAAGGATAATTATAGATTTCATAACGGGCTTACCTCAAACTCTTAAAGGTTTTGATTCCATATGGGTAATTATTGATAAATTGACCAAATTTGCACATTTTTTGCCCGTGAAGACAACGAATGGTGTAGCAAAGTATGCTCAGATTTATTTTATTGAAATTGTAAAGCTTCATGGTGTACCTATCTCGATTGCTTTTGAAACCTTAATTTACCTTGAGGTTTTGGAGTACTTTTCAAAATGTGCTTAGTACCTGATGGGATCTTAGCATCATTTTTCATTCGCAAATAGATAGCCAATCTGAGTGTATAATTCAAACTCTAGAGGACATGTTAAGGTCATGCATTTTAGACTTTGAAAGGAGTGAGGATACTTATTTACCTTTAGCTGAGTTCACCTATAATAATAGCTATCAAGCGAGTATTCAAATTACACCTTGTAAGGCATTATATAGTAGAAGATGTCAATCCCCAATTAGTTAGTTTGAAGTGGGTGAATCAAGAACGTTGGGGTTAAAACTAGTTCAGGATGCAATAAACAAGGTAAAGTTAATTAGAGAAAGGTTGCTAGCTACCCAGAGCAGATAGAAAGTCTATGTGGATAACCAACGACGAGACTTAGAATTCATGGTGGGTGATCAAGTATTTCTCTGTGTGTCTCTAATGAAGGGTGTAATGAGATTTGGAAAGAAAAGAAAACAAAGCCCCTGATATGTTGGGCCATTTGAGATTCTAAAAAGAATTGGTGCAGTGGCGTATCACTTAGTCATACCTCTAGTGTTAGTGGGTGTACATCCTATGTTTCATGTGTCTATGCTTAAGAAGTATTTACCCAACCTATATCATGTGCTTAAGGCCTAATATATTCAACTAGATGACAATTTTACTTATAAATAAGTTCCAGTGGCTATTCTTAATAGGTAGGTCAAGAAGCTTAATTCTATTAGAAAGCAGAGCTCTCCATTTTATTCAATCGCTTGTGGTGGTTGAAAAGCTCCAGAACTCTGGTGGAATGTCACAGCAACGCCAAACGTATTGTATTAGAAAGCGCAGCTTTCCATCTTTTTGTATGTCAAGTTACCTGTTGTAGAAATTTCAGGAGCTCCATATTTCAAGGGAGACTCTACTAAAATTTCTACACAAACAAGACTAATTATTTTTGGTATATGTATATGTGGGTATTTGTTTTTGTTTTTGTTTATGAAAATTTTGCATCTTGAGTAAATTATAATTTTTTATATGCTAATTAAGCTTATGAGGGCAAAGGATACCTCGTTCCTCGTGCCAGTCGATTGGTCCCTCTATTTCTTCATTTAAACTTCAAAATTGGTTATCAGCAGTCGACTATTAGCTAGTTGCTAGTGAACTAGTGAACATGAATAAAGGTTGAAGTTACTCCTTGAGGAATAAGATAAAAAGAAAAGTCTTGCTCTCAAAGTCATTTCAACCTACCATGAAGAGGAAGACTATGATGATGCCTCAACTAATGGAATTGATGAAGAAACTCTTAGTTTTTTTGTCAAGAAGTTTAAAAAATTCTTACCAATCAAGTTTTTACCATATTTTTCAGGTCATGCCAAGTGGGCTTTATCAAGTCATGATCAAGTTTATTTGCTACTTAGGATTTAAGAAAAATAACATAGCTAATGGGTATTATTACTTGCAAGATTATATATAGGAAAGTTATAAATACAAATAAGTTGTTGTATTGGCATAAATCATTTGGATAAAGGGTATTAGTGTTTATTTCTTTACAAAGATGTCATGTTACACTAATTATTTCATTAAATAATAAGTTTTTCTTATTTCAAAAATATTGATTCAAGTTTTTCAAGCTCAGGTCAAGCTTTTAAAAAAGTTTAAGCCTTGCCTATTTTATAAAACAAGCTTTTCTAATCAGGTTTTTTTTTTTCGAGTTTATTTTTTTACGCCAAATTTCTTGAACCAGGCAGGCATTTTAGGTTATGACATGATCTAGCTGGTAGTATGCTATTTTAGCTTCAACTCAAAAGCTATGTTTCTTTATCTAATTATTTTCCCAAGTTTATAATAGAATGAAATATTATAGTTCAAACTTAAACTCACACGCACTGTTATAGTGAATCCCTTTGTTTCTGCTATTCCCTACAACTGTAGCCCTAACCATTATAGTTCTTCATGAGACTATCTCAAGGATTCTGAGATAAGAACTTTCATTTTTTCTGTAAATGAACAACATATTTTTTTAGAGACAACAAAAGTGACAAGGACATCACAACCCTCAAATAATCAATCCAGTACAACAATACAGAACTTTGATAGTGAGAGAGAAAAGCAGAGTTTAGATGGCAAGAGACAAGGCGTCAATGCTTGAGAAGATTAAAAGGAATGAGGAACACAACACTCGTACTTAAATTCAAGGCATAGGCTTTAGAAGATAATAGCAAAAATCCATGAGTTTTAAAAAGTACATGAAACTCCAATAAAACTACAATTTGCAAAAACTTAATTTAGATCCTCCAAGTATGCATGAGCTATATCTAAAAAAAAACAAACACTTATATTATAGTCTTTCAACTTATATTTTCATATTGGTTGCTATTAGCTCATAAGTAGACAAAGACCATGGATGCAGTTCATGAATTTAATTATGATCATAGATGATTTAATAATTATTCAATCATATATAATTAAAGTTCATGATAACTATCATCACTCAAATCTAAGAACTCGGGAATGTGCCTGCCACCATACATATAAAGATTGACTCTTTGTTACCAAACTTTACTTTTTTTCACTAGCTACATGATCACACATAAATAAACTATATATTGTTACTTCTTATCTCGTAAAAAATATTATTACTATAATATAAACAAACTCAATGGATAAATGAAATTGTTATAAATCTACTATACCTATAATATAAACAAACTCAGTGGATTACTACTTAGTGTTCTTGTTTTTTAAAAGTCTGACCCAGCCTGATCTTGCCAGATTTAGTTAGGCCATATCAAGTTCACCGTGTCTAGCGAGTACATGTTTAGCCCTACTTTTACTCCCGTTAAGGTCATTTGTACATATTCCCCACATTTCATGTCATGGACCAAATATGACTAGATTTTAACATATTATGATATTACTACATTATCAAGATTATAATACACAAATATATATATATATATATATATATATATATATATGACAAAAAGAAAAAGTTATGGAGTTTTCACTTTTCACTAACCCATGACTTTAGCTATGGAGAGTCTAAGTCAATTAATATATGAATTTTAATTACATATGATCATATATGTATTGGCTTGTGCAAGAATTTGATTTTGCTAGTAGTAACTTGTTACTTATGCTTTTTCTGTAATTTGACAAAATATGGTTGCTCTTCTTACTTTTTTTCCTTGGTAACATGGAGTGTTATTTGTTTTCAGAAAAAATGAAAGTTTATAAATTTTTTGCAATTGGTTATTTGTTGAACAATGAAGTACTAATGTAAGAAAGAGCTAAAAGGAGAGAATTTCTTATGACAAAAGCATTCATGAATGTTCAAGTGTCTTTTCAAGGTCTATAAGTCTCATACTTATAGCACAAGGTCCAAGAGATCTATTAGAGAAAAGAGGGAAGTCAAACTATACAAAATTAGCCATTTAAAAGCCATAACAGCTTTTTTGCCAATGTGCCAATCAATTGATGGACAGATACCAGTTGACCGGTCGCTTTATTTCTTCGTTCAATTTTCCAAATTGGACATCAATAGTTAATTGTTGGTGAGTGGCCAGTTGACTGGTTACTCATAGAGAACTCTTAATAGAATGGTCTTGAGGCTAGTAATTGTTTAGGCTTGAACTAAAAGTGGCCAATTGAGTGCTGACTAAAGGTCAGTCTACTGGGTACTTATAAAAAGCTCCCAGCTAACTGATGCCTAAGCTGGCAGCTAATTGGGGCAACACAGAGGCACTCCAATTGACTGGGAACCTTCCAGAGTTCGTAGGATTAACCAGTTTAACTTGTACGACTAAAAAATAAAGACCATAAGTACTTAAAGAAATATTCTATCAATTCAATATTGCACACAAAAGATTTCAATACACATATTCAAAGAAAAACATTTAGAAACTAATACTTACAATGAAAAAATTCTATGCAGAGTTTGTGATCATCAAAATTCTACTTTCTTCAACAAATTGGTCAAACAATCCCTCCCATTTTTCTTATGACAGACCTAAAACACTTAAGCATTTTGGAAAGAAAGTTTTTGAAGCATGAATATTTCTATCTTGACTTAGATAGCATATATGCATTGAAGATTTCTACTTAAGATGAAATGCATGAGATTTCATAACATAATCAACCAAGCTAAAAGGAATAATTCAACAATTAGGCTAATATATAAATTGAGTCATACATTTGACAATATGTTCTTAATTATAACTTACACAAATCCAATCATGGAGCTAAAAAAAGAAAGATTAATTTTGATAAGACCTATCTTATACCAACTTGACATCATTATATGATTTACTTGATCAATAAAGGAATATGTGCTCTAACATTCATATATCCTATTTCCCTTAAACCTTTTTGTTGATGTCAAATAGGGTGAGAAGGATAAAGAAAAAAAAATGTGCTAATGCTTATTACATGTCATACAATATCATTAAACATATTTTTCTTTGGTTATTTGTCATCATCAGAAAGGAGAAGATTGTTGGCCCTAAGCTTTTATGTTATAAGTTTTGATCATGACAAATATGTAACATATGAGTATAAATATAGTACTTACATGCTCTTAATTGATTAACCATTTGTCCTTAATCTATGAGATGTGCTTCTTCATATTATATCCAATAGGCTTTAATTTTATATATATAATCTAAATTGGATACATAATCATGACGATCTCATATACATGACATGAATGTTGTATATTACACTAATTGCTATCAAAGTATGCATATTGTTAAATATGAATTGGAATAATTATAATTAGTTTGTGAGTTAAATATCATTTATGTAGAATGGTCCAAATAAAGAAAATTGAGCATTAAAGTGAAGAGAATGAAATATCAATACAATGCTCTACACAAACAAAAAACAAGTAAGAAAGACACTAAGTATTGAAGAATTTAAAGATTAGAAGCTTTGGGAGTTTAGTTGCATAAAAATAGCCAATGAATTAAATAGGTATAATTATTATAGGCTAAGAGTTATTTCGGCTCAACACTTGTTATGTCCCCTAAAATGGAAAATGATTGGCATGGGGGTCGAAGTAAATCTCACCTCTGTAAGCCTAGCAAATAGATATGATGGGCCAACCAACAAACTAACAAACAGTATTTTAAAATACGAATTTCAATACCAAAATGATTCATGTAGAAAATCAATTTATCACTACATATAAATTTTTGACAAAGTTTCTTATGCAATATGGACATCTAAATTCTTTTCAACAAATCACCTGGCTTATAAAATAATAAAGAGCTTCACTCTCAACAAAAGAGATAAACAGACATCATTAAATATCGAATAGAGGGCGAGATCTTGCCTGTGTACTTGAAAACAACTAAAGTACAAAATACAAGTTTTACAAATAAAAAAATGCCATCACCCTTATGAACAATGCAGTGTTTAGCATAAGAATATCCTTACTATGCTCCTAAGCGATATATGGGTGATATGGTTAGGCACTGCTTTCTGAAATAGTAAAACAACAGGCAGTAAGCAAAATTTTGTGATTAGATAATACTAATTATGAAATGAAAGGACAAACTAGGTATGGTAAAGTTTTTATAAACACAGCATTCATCTTTAAAACTAGAAACATAGCTAAATAATAATTACCTTAGTACAATAAAGAGTTTTTTTTTCCACATGAATCCTAATTAACAATACAAAATGAAATCCTGAATAAGAATCATTTTTTATTTTTTGCAACATAAGATGATAAAAATCCAATCAAAATAGTAAGGAACATCCAGCAGAACCATTAGAGTATTAGATAATTAGAAGCTAGCTCTAAGCTAATGTAATCAAAATAAAACAGATATCGTCACAAGCCTCAAGGCTCGGATTAATCTGAATGTTAGCATTATGCCTCAGTCAAATAATCAGAATTAGGTCACATCATGGCCAATGCCTACAGCCATTGGCAATAGGGTTCTATTCCAGATGGATTCCTAAAAATCATTCCTTAGAAAACTGTAACCAACACAATTATAAATTCAGTATCAAATTGTTTAAATTAAGAAATTTAGAATCAAAGAAATTTAAAAAATAAAGAGTCAAAGAACTTCATAGATCCAAAATTAGAATATTTCATAAGTCTAAAATGAGAGTATATCATCAATCCATAATCAAAGAAATTTCAAATTTTGAAAGCGATGAAAATTCATAAATACAGTATCTGGTAATTCAGAGATGCAGAATCAGAGTACTTCTTAAATAAAAAATCATATTACTTCATAAACATAGAATCATGGTACATCAAAATATACAGATTCAAAGTGATTTAGATAGTCAGAAATTTTAACAAATGCTCGATAAGATTCCATCAAACCAGAGTTTTCCAAATATTCAAGGATTACCAAAAAGATTAGGTTTATAATTTCTAATAAGCTTGTCCTATGGCACTGGAATATTAAATCACAATTATCTTTTGTATGTAAATTAGAAAAACATAATTAGTGTTATCTATTCACCTAGAAAACTAACTCTATGGCTCCCCTTACCGTCCTCTTCACGAAATTCCTGGACTTTTCCAAAGAGAATCTATAAAACCCTATAATGCAAGGTAAAACATCCTTAATTCTTTGAGTCTAAAAATTTACAATTCTTCCCTAAATAAATTTTCTTCCTCTTTTCCTGGCCTAGATTCAAACACCAATTGGATTTACGAGGCTTAAAATAAAAATTGAGAAATCATAAGGTTATTATGTGCCTAGCACGAACTTGTACATTTCTTTCAATGCACACTAGGGAAAAATCGACATGCTTAATCAAATTCAATTTATTTCCCTACTTAATTACCTTAGTTTATAAAAGATTATATTTAACCAATAATTTTCATAAAAGCTAAAAGTCAATCATTCGACCCTATATATCCTCATAAAGATTATTTATTTAATTATTTAGCCATTTGCTTTATTTATTTAATTATTTACTTATGTCACTTAAATTCCTTTCTATTGAAGTCACAATCACTCCTTTTAAATCTTTTAGCTTCAACACTAATGGGTATGCATTCCTCTAATTTCTGAATCCAAATTCTTCCTTATCACTCACCTTTGTGACCATGTAGCACATAAGCTTAAGCTTAACCATAGAGAAAGGAATATGCTTGGAGTTTTCCTTCTTCAATGCTATGGAGCCCCAACTTAAGCAATTTAGACAAATACTCTTCTATATTTTCTTATGCATTTACCTTCCTTTACTTATTGTTGGATACAATACTAACTAATAGGCCCAATAAAAAATTTAGTAAGGTATGTGATGACAACCTAATGATACGCTAAATTGTTTCACCCAACTGCCTTAGGCTTAATTACCAATCATAGTTTAAGTGATTTTGTCACAAATTAGGTTGGGCTTAGTTGCTTATTCACCAACTCAAATATTCATGCATATTCTTGAATTTATAACTTTCATAGTCAAACAACCATAATTCCACAATAGCATAATGTTCCCCTTTTCACCTTCTATTTGGTTTTATTTTGTTTTATTTTATTTTTTGCACTCCAACCTATATATTGTTTCATTACATAGTTGTTATCTTCTTTCATATGGCGCCCTCATGGAAAATCCCTTCTCCAACACCTTATATAACTTGTCTGGAATATAATAATTATTAGCATTGTTTCCATTTAAACATAGTTGTACCAAATCTAATGATTTTAATCCCAATCGATCTAGATAAATTCAAACATCCAGACTAGCTAATTCCCCTGAGTACATCAAGAAGGTTTCCTTTGAAAGCCAATCATCATCCTTCAAACATTCATGAATTACTGTAATGAAAGGAACCTACATGCATACAATTCAAATGAAATGGCACTAGATTTAACTAATTTCCAGCATATAGCCCCATAGTGCAGCGTTCCCAAACGTGCATAAAATTTGAATCAAATGCAACTCATGGATTAGAGCACCCTACGTTAGTTTGGAGTTGTTACAAGGACGAAATATAGAAGTTGAATGGAAGGTGCTAAAATGGTATAATCTAACCTTCGTCCTCCTCCTTTGATTGATTTCACAGCAATAAAAAGGTAATCAAGAATGCGAAAGATGCTGGGAAGGAAGTATCAAACCCATGAAGATGTAGAAGAAAGTTCTTTCTTTGTTTTCTTTTTTTCCTCCTCAACTGCCATGATCCCAGCTTAAGGTACGTGAGCTTTCTTCAGGGTTTGAGCGTCTTTGATCAATATGTTGATCAAGGGAAAAGGTTTTAGTTAGCAGTGATAGGGAAAGAAGCTACCAGAATTAAAAAAAAAAAAAAATTATGCAGCTACCTAAAATTACAAGGACAAAGCCAAGGGGAAATATTGTTGCATAACCCTAAGAGAAGGTTACCGTATCGAGACAGATTGCAAAGAAGAAGATAAGTGAGTTCTAAAGAAGGAAATGGGTGATTGATGGTGGAAAAGATTGAGAATTTCAATGAACAAACACAAATCACCCCTCAAGCATTGGCTACACGACTTAGAGGAAAAAAGAGGGTTTGATGCAATAAAAAGGATGAAGCAATGCTGATTACTCTGGAAGAAAAGTGCAACGGCAAATTGAGGATTATAATTATATCAAACATCAATAAGGGTACTTTAGTAAATTAACAGGAGTGGAATAGGGAACAATATGTTAGAAGCTAACCATGGCTTGAACTAGATTCAAACCTGGTACCACATTCTATTTTCTCCTCTAGTCAGTTATACCCAGTCCATTCTTGGTATAAGTCTTATCTCAAAATTTTCTTAAGCCTAATTTCTTATTCATGTACATATAAATATATTATATGTGGGTACATGTGTGTGTATAATTATTTATTGTCTCAACCTTTAAATTTCCAACTATTACATTTTAGTTCTTAAAATATAAGTTTTGTCCCTAGAGATAGTATGATATAGATTTTTACTTAAGATTTTATTTTGACTTTTAATCACCATTTTACTTATATCTCACAAACTATATGGGATTTTGTTATGAAACTTGTTTCAATAGAAAATAGACTCACAGAACTTTCCAATGATAAGTCATTCACTTAAAACAAATTGAGTCATTAGATATGGATTTTGTATAAAACTATTTTCTAAACTTTGGTCACTATTTTGATCATATCTCCCAAAAGATAATGAATTTTGATATGAAACTTGTATCATTGAAAATTAAACTGAAAGAGCTTTCCAACAATAGGTCATTCACTCAAAACAGAGTTAGATTGAAAGAGTTATGACAATTTAAATTTGAGTCTACATTGCTAGAAATAACCAATTGACTACCCCTCACCACAAGTTAGTTAGCGAACCACATATTTGAACTAATGATCATATTTTAGCCAATAGTCAACTAAGGGCTATTTTTCATATTGCTCTATATGTTGACCTTCCAAGCATATTCTTATAAAGAAACAAGTGCTAGAATGTGAGCTTCAACTTGATTTAACATCTTTAAGAGAAAAATGAACATCATTGACCCAAATTCTTAAAGCTTCATTTTGTATATATACTCTTTGAGAGAGCTTCTTTAAATAATATCATTCATCTTCGATCTTTGTAAGACAAGGATGATGTATCCCTTGGGAGAGAAAACAAAAGTGTAGAATCTCTTGGAGTGATTTTCCTCAAGGAATAGAGGTGTTCTTTAGTTTTACAATAAGGAACAACTCTACTTTGATTTAGATGTCGTAAAGGCTTGCAAGCTCAACTGAACTTGTGGAATTAGTGAATAAATCTCAAGTGGAAGCCTGGAGATTGGATATAGGCATATAATAGAGCCGAGCATGAATAAATCTTAGAGTTTGCCTTCTCTATCCCTTTACTCTTTAAAAATCATGTTGCTCATTTGATGCTCTATTTTGTTGTTGATATTTTTCTTAAAATATTGTTATTATTTGCTTGATATATTTTTTCTACATCTATTTCAAGTAACCCAATTTGAAAATATATTCTATTGTTGTTTTAGTTTACAAAGAAACAAGCTTTTGAATTAAGTTTAACTACATATATTTGAATGCTCTATTTTTGGGAAAAAAATTATTATCTTCATACTTCAAGCATCAGCATAAATCTTTTCATGATTCATATAATTGTTATTTTGTTTCATACTCTTTCAAGTATCCTTTATAACAATTATTTTGCAAAGTAATTTCGAAAATAAGCAAAATTTTAGTAAACACTCAATTCACTCCCTCTTGGGTGTTGGTTACCTAGTTTAACACTCTCCCCCTCCTCTTTGAGCTACTGCAACAAAACTGCAGAGGAAAAGAAGAAGATTCTCTTGAGGATGATGAATAAGTCATTGTAAATTTGACTAGCTTAGGAATTTTATTAATTTTATTTTTTCAAGGCGACTAGTTTTAAAATGTCTAATGTATTTTTTGCGATATAATTATTATATATGTTAAAATTAATTAGTTATTATTTATATATTTATTAACTACATCATTAAGTTGAAGCAATTAAATTTCTTAACTCATAATCCAATCATTTCCCTAACTCAATATTCGGTACGAACTTTAAAACACTGAAAACTACATTACATTACACGTCCTTTGAAATAGAAAAACCATGTATGAATTAAATGAACAACATTAATAAAGCACCTAATTAGCTTTATTTTTAAAGAGAACTCATATTCATATATAGCAAATAGAGAAAAGTATATAAATAACAAATTACTCCTCAATGTTCCATATTCTCTAATGGAAACAACATAAAATGAATACTAGCCTTTGCCCTTGCAAACAATGCAAGGCTTACTAATTAGTCTCTTAGATAGCTCTGAACTACGAAGTGGTAGTCGTGATCAACAACAGTATCTTAAAAAACAAAAATAAAGAGAGAAAGGATAAGTGACCACACTCAGTGAGCAAATATCATTAACCATACCATAAGGGAACAATTAAACCATAAGAGTTTTTCATAACCATACTTTTCAGTAGTTCAAAACTCATCAAACTTACATACGTTGAAATTATTCTAAGATGAAAATCATAAATCATTTAACATAACTTATAAGGCTTTCACAAATCCATATATACTTTCAAAACAAATCATACTAATAAGCATTTAAAATTCATAAACGATTTTAAAGGAATAAAACCAAAATGGGAAACATCTCATAGGACTAATCACAAATCCATATACGAAAGTTAGTTTAAGGCTAGGTATCACAATTCATAAAGAATGCCAGGTCAAGGCTAGATATCGTAATCCATAATGAAAGCTAGCTCAAGACTAGATATCACAATCCATAACAATAGTTAACTTAAGGCTAAATATCACAATCCATATCGAAAGCTAGTTCAATGCTAGGTATCACAATCCATATTGAAAGTCAGCTCAAGGCTAGGAATTGCAATCCATATCGAAATCAAGCAATAAAGTTTGCAAATAATCAAAGCCTAACACAATGCTCAGAATAATGAAAGCATGGGGCAACAAGGCTAACGTATACTGTAGTTAGTTACATAGTCTTGTATTGTATGAATTTCAAAAAAAGAAAAAAACAATATGTTTCCATAATAATATAAATAATCCAAAATTTTGCACAATAACAAAATTCTAATAAATCCAAACAATAACAAAATCATTTCTTAAAATTCCATAAAATCATACATTATATAAATCATTTAAAACGATCATTAAAAAATTTAAGAAATACAAATAAATGTTAGAATTAACACAATAATTTAATAGGATTGTTCCCAAAGCATCAGAGCATATAAAACAAAAATATTTCTCATGACACTAAAAGTAGGTATGATTAGCAATATTTACTCACTTAAAGGAGAGCACACACAACAATCATTTTTCCTATTGTCTCTTTCAAAACCAAAGTCTATGGTTCTATAATAACAAATAATACACATAAGAAATTATCCTAAATTCAAATAATCTCCAATGTGTAATTTAATCCTTGTCTAATTATTAAGTACTAAGTCTCCTAAATCTCAAAGTGGGGTGTTAACCCTTCATCTTCCAATATCACATGTAAATTTTGCCACCTAGCTCAAATCTTATCTTTATTTATATATTCATATATCTATTGTTTAATTATTTACTTTCTTTTTTATCTTGTATTTAATCCTATATATATCCCAAAAAAATAATTTCTATTCTTAATTATAAGTGGCTAACATCATAAAGATAGCTTCAAAATTTGGTGATGAATATAAATTACTTATTACAGTCATTTAGTCAATCACTATAGTGTTTCCTTCATCCCTTTTCTTCAAAATAACAATGAAAATTAAAGAAAATTTTGGAAAAGCCTTTGAATTAACATACCATTTCAAATTATAATATTCAAATGTCTAATTTTGTCCTCTAATAATGATTATCAATGAAAATTAATACAAGATTTTTAGAATTTTGACATCTCTTCAAGATCCACATCCAAACAAGGGGTTTTCAAATTGGAGTCCAAAATCATCAATTTGAAGTAGGAATTAGAGGCGAAATGATAATAACTCATTAAAGAACCAAAACCATAACCTAATTTAAAGAAATATTTACAAAATCGAGACTAATTTTGGATTTTCACTACCAACATACTTAAAAGAGGGGTTTCAAAATTAAAACCTGAAACTCAGAGATTGATAGCAAATTCTTGAGGGGAAGGGACGAATTTGATGTTATGAAGCAATGACATATCCTAATTTGGGGAAATTCCTTCCCAATTACACCCAATTTTGAATCTTTAAAAACCCTAAAATCGCTAAACTAATAGGTCTGAAATTAAAGATCAAGATCACAAAATAGAAAGCCAAATCCCGATAGCATATGATGAGCTACTCACCAAAAGACGAAGCCCATAGAAAATGCATGATTGACATCCAATTTGCTTGATTTCTCTTTGCCTTTGCAAGATCAGCATCGCATGGTGAAAGAAGAGTTTTCCATCAACTAATGGTGTATTCCAACCAACAACTTGCCAACGATGGTCATAAGGATGGAGTGGAAGACTTCCTGAGTGATGAATGTCGCTGGAAACTGTGGTTTCTGATGGTGAGCTTAGGGGAGAAAGTGAATGAGTGTGAGAGGAAGGAGAAGGAGAGAGAAAAAGAAAAGGAAAAAAAAGAAAGAAGAATAAAATAAAAAGATTAAGGGTATTCTTGTATTTTTCTAGCAACGGACAGGTGTCTGGCTCAGAAAAAGAGAGGAAAATATTTTTTTTCTCTACCTATTTTAGGATTTTATCCTTATAAATTATTTAAATTTATAATTCATAATACATCTACATTCTTATGTTTCTTTTTTAAGTAAACTAACTAATTTTAATTTTTTTATATTTTTTTCAATCAAATTTAAGTATTAAAAAGATAAATTTGAGGAGTGTTACACTCATGAAGAACTATAATGGTTGGGTTATAGTTGCAGAGAATTACAAAATCAACTGGACTCACAATAGCATGCGGGGGAGAGACAGAGCTCTTGAGTTAAAGTTAAAACACCATACTATCAGCTAACAAAGCATGTTACAGGCATTTGATTAGCTTTTTATTATCTACATCAGCATTGGTTTTAACCTACTTAATGACAAAGATCGATTTAAAATTTTCTAAACTGTAAAGACTAATTTTAAAAAAAAAAATGTAAGGACTTATTTAAAAATTCATATAAAGTATAAGAAATAAATGATTAATTTTTTTAATTTAAAATTGTGTTTTTTCTATTAAAAAGAAAAATCCAAAATAATTAAAGTAGACATTTCAATTAGCATTTTGCAAGCTGCTTGCTTCTCTCCTTCTCTGTAGCCGCAGCAACAAAACTGCAGAAGGAAAAGAAGAGTCTCCTTTGGATGATGAATAAGTCATTTCAAATTTGACTTACTTAGAACGAGGAATTTTTATTAATTATTTTTTAAGTTTAAAAATTTCTAACATCTTTTTTGCAATATAACAATGATTATATATGTTATAATTATTTATTTATTTATATATTTAATAACTACATTATTCATAAGCAATTAAATTTAATGGCTCATAATCCAATAATTTCTCCAACTCAATATTCGGTTCCAACTTCAAAACACTGATAACTACATTACATTACACCCCTTCTGAAAAAGAAAAACCACTTAAGAATTAAATGAACAACATTAATAAAGCAGCTAATTGGCTTTTAATTAAAGAGCACTCACAGAAATAAATAGCACATAGACAAATGTATATAAATAATAGATGACTCCTTAGTTGAGCTTCCTGCAATTTTTCCTGATCTCTCCATTGGAACCAGTGAGAGGGCTGAGATCACCCATCTTGATCATGGCATTAGCAAAATCTGTTCTGAAACGTGAAGAATTGTAGACGTAACTGTAAACTAAGGAATCTGTGGAACCTCCATTGAAGAGTGCTTGGTCTGAGTGCAAGAGACCCTTTTTGTTCACCAGATTCTTGAAGTAAGAGTTGTCAAAGAAGTTAGGGTTTGTGACATCTAAAGGTGATAAATTGCTGTCACCACCTGTGCTTGGACATGTCGCTTGTAGTGATGTTGCAAACGACTTATCTATGTTAGTGTCGTTGTAAATCCTTGTCCTGAAAGTTGTGCACCTCGCTTGCCCTATTGTGTGAGATCCTGGACCATAATTTCCATTGAAAATGGATATTTCAATGAGGGTGGTGAATTCATATTTAAGTACAATAACAAATACCACACACTGTATTAAAATGGTTCCCCCATTATTGGGTTTATCATGGTGCTATTAAATTAACTGCAGTCATTAGATCTAGTTTTTAATTTGTTTGTCAAATAAATTTTTCAGAAGCTACCAATTTCGATTTCTAAAAATTATTAATTATGATTTCTAAATTTTAAATTCAGTCTGTTAAATTGTAGTATTAATTTAACATAAACTGTTACAACATAAACCCAGTTGCAAGCGAAAGATCTTTGGATTGTTTGGAGAGGATTCAAATCTCGTTTTTAACACACTTAATATGTTTATGGGTTGCATTAGGATAAGGATAAAGTACAATTAATTTTTTAAATGATAGGCTTAAGCTCACATTTGGCCCATTTTTGTCTGGGGGGTTCAGAGTTTGAACTTGCCATTTAAGCCAAATAGTGGCACAATCCATCAGCTATGCTCAAACTTCAACATATGCTTATTTGCATTCAAATGTAATTTCATGTAAAATTGATAAATGAATTCTTCTAGGTGGATTTAATAATTATTAACAATAAGTAACAACACTACCCAAAAAACAGTTAATTCATAGGAAAATTTTTAGTATCAATTTCATAAATAAAGGCACTTTTATCCAAAACCATATTTGATTTACTATACAAGATACTTAATTTAGAAAAAAAAAAAAAAAAAATAGGCCAATAGTAAAAGAAAACATAAACAACGAGAACTTTTAGGCCCATAGGCCTTTTGTTATTGGGTTAACCCAGACAAAGCTTCATAGGCTTAATAATTAAGCCTATATATAATCTTATTGTTGAGCTTCATTGAAATTAGACTCTTTACATTTGAAAATTTATTTATTTATTTATTTATTTATTATTTTGGGGCTTTTAAGTCATTAAATTTTTATTCAATAATTTAAATTTTAATAATTTTTAAATATAGATAATTAAATTTTATCTAATTTACCTACGTTCCCAATTTCATCATCTTTAATTTAAAGGGTGAAGTACCTGACAAAGCAACCATCTCTTGGGGTGTAAAGCCTTTGTTGGAGAAAGCAGAGATGAGGCCACTAAGATCCAAAAGGGGTGAGGGCAAATCTGTATTTGCATGCTTCAGACTTGCTGTGGTTGAGTCTCTTCTTCCCAATTTCACTTGCCAGTATGGTCCTCCCAGCTGATAAAACGTCACCGTATCAATTAAACATGCATTCATCATTACTTTGTGGTTTGCTCATAACATGCACCTAGTATATGTCAAAATGTACGGAGATTTAATTTAGTATAATTTTTTAAAGCAAGAGGGTGAGTAATCTAATTTAACCACACATAAAGGGAGTATATTTTATTTTATTTATTTAAAATAGTCCCTAATTAGATAACTTTTATGTTGCGCTATATTCATCTCTTCTTCTTTTTTGGTTATATTTATTATGATTAATTAAGAACTATTTTAAAATACTCAAAAGAATTGAGAGATTGTTTTGAAACATAAAATAATGTTAATCAAAGAATAAGGTGTAAATTAAAAGTGCACATTTTTAATAGTCATTAAGGATATGTTTTTTCAGAGTTTTATAACACCTACTAAGGTCTTTTCCCATAAAATTTCTACATACTAAATTGTAAAATTTCTACATACTAAATTGTTATGAAAAATTTTCCAAAAACTTTCACCTAAAATAGGTCATAAGCTTATGAAATAATACTTACCATTAAGACAGATTCTCTGGCAGCAACAGCAACAATGTCAGCACAAGAGACAACACCAGGACACAACAACTCCAGTGTAGATTTGATCCTGTCTATAACCTCAAATCCCCTCACAGAATTAACGTTTGGAAAAGCAGTCTTTTCACCTTTAAAATTTGGTGTGTCGTCTAACAATATTGATGCATCGCAACCCTATCACATATATACGAGTAAAAACCTTAGAATCGTACAAGTCACTTTATCATCCTATGTTTTCCAGTTACTTTTAGCAAATCAATATGAACGTTAATTCTGTTAAAATTATTCGACCGCCTATTCTCGAAGAATGTATAGTGCAACACATGCATAATGCAGGCATACATATATATATAGCATGGAGATTAATATATAGAAAATAGAAAGGGAAAAGTTATGTAGAAAATTACTTGGACAAAGCAGTCATGGAAATGAAGACGAAGCAAGGATGCTCCCATGCGACGCTCTTTTAATATGGCGGCCACAATCACTGCCTTAATGGTAGTAAGAGCAACAGGACACGACAATGCATAATAATCAGAGGATAGTTGATCATAAGCTGAAACTATCCCACTCACACATAATAGCAACAAACAAAAGCTAAATTTGAACTTTGAAAAGTTCATTGTGCTTTTGTGAGTTAGTTCGTGCGCTAGCAGAAAATACAGAGAAGAGAAGAAGATTGCGCTTAATTTGGTTCTTGCTTAAGGCCGTCGAATGTCTCGCGTATTTATACACTAAGGTTTCTATTATCTTATTCACTGGGTCGACAACTCCAAACACCAAGACAAAAAAAGAAAGGAAGAAAATTATAATTGAATATAGCTTTAGTATTAACTGGAATGGAGGTTATGAGCATGTAGTGATATAAATAATATTTGATGTCTAATTATTTAAAGGGATAAAATTTTGTTGCATGTTAGGATGTTAGCTGTATTGTGCTAAATAAGTCCACAGGTAGAATGCAGACTTATGATGGTTATTTGGCCGCACGCTGCTCAGTCTTTGAAATATAAATGAATTAGTAATGTTCGGCCTAGCAAGTTGACTTTTAACTATTATTATTTTGCTTAAACATAATTTAATTTTTTTTATTTTGAAAGCAAGCAATATTACCTTTTTGCTTTTTGATATAAGATTTAATATAATTTTACTAATTTGAAAAAAAAAATAAAGTTTAAGTGTGTCATTTTTATGTATTCGCAATTTTAAGTATATTAGTACACCTAGTTATAATATAAGAATATAATTATAATATTATTAATTCAAAAACTAATCATATTACAATTATATCCTTATATTATAACTGAGTGTCTTGCACCAAAAATTTTATCAAATTTAAATTAAAGTAAAATCTTTGGTACATTCACAAATTTAAATATACCAGTGCATTTAATTATAAAATGTATAAACATAATTATAATATTATTATTTGTTTAGTTAATATTATTATAATTATATCCTTATATTATAATTAGGTGCACTGATATACTTAAAATTATGAGTGTACCAAAGATAGCACTTTAAATTAATGGTATCACATAAATAAATAATGTCTAAATTAATAAATTGTTAAATTTATTAATAATTTTTTTCATAAATTACGTGACAAAAAGAGGAAAGCTAAATTATTTGCGTGCTTATAAATTATAAAAGCTATATCAACACTAATAAAAAAAAAAAAGGATAAAAAATGTATTTTGTTTTTCAACGTTTTCTCCTCCTATATTTCTTTATCATAAGTGATCGTATAGTCCTACAGTTATCATTATAGAATGCCTTTCACCGGCGGCATCTTGAGTGGACCCGCCCTTCAAGTGTGTTTAAAAATGAGCGACGTGCGAAGCAGGAAGCATACGATTATTCCATTTTTTTATTGATTTCTTTGACCTCTATGTCATTCTCATTTTTTAATTATTCAAGAGTCAAATTAGCCAGATGGTTAGTGTAGTCCCCAAATAATTAAAACTGATCATTCAGTTTTTATAAGCGAAACTGAGGATTTTTCATTTTACCACAAATAGTATAGATACATATTATAACTTGAATATACATTTACCGTTTGAAACAGCAGATATATATATATATTTTTTTTTTCTTTATAAGAAAGTACTTTCCAATCTTAGTGAATACATGATTTATTGATAAAATTTTTTATTATTTACTTATCACAAAATTATTATTTTATTTTTTAATATTTTAAAATATTTAATATAGTGATTTACTCGTTAAAAAAATATTATACTTAATCATTTATTTTTAAAAAAACTTATTAAATTTAGTTTATTTATCAAACTCTAAACCCTAAACCTAATGAACCAAATTTAGTATTTTTTTTAAGTAAAATATCAAGTTTGACATTTTTCAATTAATGAAAGACTATTTTAGATATTTTAATAAATAAGAAACTAAAATATACTTTTAGTCTCTCACTTATCACAAAATTAGTATTTTGATCTCTCAATAATTAGAAAATATTATATCTAATCCTCTATTTTAAAAAAATATTAAATTTAGTTTTTCTACCAAACTCTAAACCTTAAATTTAAATAATTTAATTTAATTTTAAAAAAAATAGAAGATCAAATGTGATATTTTTTATTAAATAAAAAATTATTTTAAATATTTTAATAAATAAAATATCAAAATAACATTTTTTATAATAAGTATGTAAGTAAAAGATTATTTTATTTAAACATCATAATTAAGACTGTGACTTTGGCAGCAATTACAAAAGCTGCAACCAAAAGTCAAGCTTTGTTCCATTAAAAGTTTTTCTCTGAAGTATTTGTGGGAGAAGGCTCTTTCTGAGAATCTTTAGCTGCAACTTTGTGTCGCCACCAATTTGTAATTGCAGCCTCCATCTTAGACTTTTGGTGACTATTTTACATTCATCACCAAACGTCCCCCTTATGTTATAGACTTTTGATGACGATCATTGGAAGTTGCCACCAAAGTCCTCCTTACCAAATTATGTTAGACAATGTGATATGAGAACGGGATGATTGCTAAAAGTCCAAAAAAAAAAAAAAAAAAGAGGGTAAATGTACACTTTGACTTCATACAAGGTATAAGTTTATGAGAGGAGTTTTGAATTTATTAAATAAAATTCTAAATTCTAACCATAAACAAATTGGATAAAATTCAATTGAGGTCATTTCAAGCCCAAATTCCTTCAATTTTCATGGGTTTCGAGCCATTTGGAAGCAATCAAAGTCATTTGGTGTCATAGCATGCATGTTATGTGGATTTTTAGACTTGGTTGCTACAGTAAAAATACTGATCTATCAATATGCTTAAAAGTTTTTTTTTTTTCAGTTAATTCATTGTGAGATACATAATTATATGATGTGTCTTTTCCTACTTGGTCATAGAAATAAATTTCTCATCCAATAAAATTTATTTCATAAAAATATTGTGCAAAATGCAGTATAATACATTTCATGTTCTACACTATTTAAAACATCCCTCCAAATCTAATAATACAAACATCTCTAGTCCGAAAAAATATTAGTTGATGGGATAACACTTATGTAATAATTGATATAGTATATCATTTTTAATTAAATCATTTTAAGAGAAAAGTTGAGCCATGAAAAAAATGATTTAATCAAAACTGAGACATCACATCAGTTGGCACATAAGTATGTTAGGACTTCAAAAAAATATCAATTTGTCTTGACATACCTCTGCCAAAAAAAATTAAAATTTTAATAATTAATTATAAAAATTAGTATATTTTACATTGAAATAGATTTTGATATTTTAAAATACATGTTAAAAATAAATATATTAAAAATATATTTATAAATTTTAAATTATCTTAAAATCTTTAAGATTTTCATTTTATTATTATCAAAAGAAAACTTTTAATCAAAAAAATTTTAGAATAATTTTGATAATAAAAATACTCAATTTTAAAATTGATGTAATTTTTTTATTTTACTCTGATTAAGATTCAAAATCAAATCTTTAATATTATCGACAGTTATAATACTATTAAACCAAATATTATCAATATATGTTGATTTAGGTTAAAATTGTTTTTAGTGTAAAATTCAATTTCATTAAAATTCACATCTTGGTTGTTAGATGCAAAATATACTAAACCATCATCATGGATCTCAATAATTGTTCAATATTTATTATTTCCAATTGACTTGGGCAAGACCGAATTGGAATATATTTTATATAATTAAAAATTTATAAATATATTTTACTATTTTTATAAAAAAACAATATTTTAATTTAATAAAAACTACTTAATATAAATTTTATTAATTTTTATTATTAATTATTAAGATATTAATTTTATTTAGGGTAGAGATAGGAGGGAGAGAGGGATAGGGAGTAGTGGGAGCATCCTTTCCCCTTATTTAATGATTAAATGATGAGAACGTCTCTCTTATTAAATTTTAAAGGTTGTTTCCCCTAAATTCTTATTAAATTTTGGGGGCGCCCCCTTTGTTACTTCACTTACGCTCTTTTTTTTTGGTTATAATCATAAATAATTTTATATTTTTTCCTCCTTTTAAATATTTTTCATGAATAATTTTTCTTAATCTTTTTTTTTTAAATAATCCTCCCCTTTTCCTTTTCGTCTCCTTCAATTTATACACGTCCCTTTGTGATTTCTTGAGTTTATGTAACAAAAATATATTATTTTGGTCCTGTTTGGCATATCATTACGGAATATTGTATCAACTTATATAATACACCTCACTTTTATCAAGTGTTTTATGTATATATTGCATTGTATAAACTTATATGATTAATTTCAATTAATTTAATCTAATATGGTATATCACTATATTATTAATCAAGCTTTTATTATTTTGAATATACCTAATTATATAAAAAAAATAGAAAAATTATATTTTCATTTTATACTATCTTATCCTCTTGCTCTCTACACCTATCAATATTACGTGTCCTAACACTCGTGGAAGGAAAATCCAGCTTTTGATCATAGTTTCAAATATAAGTTATAATTAGCTTGTTCTATGATAAAATTCCTTCCATACGGTTGACTTCTTCTTTTTCTCTTTTCTTTTTATTTTTTTATTTTTTTATTTTTGCCCTTAAAAGGTCTTATTGTCACAAAAACAAATTAACTAACCTATAATAAAAAATTAAGACCAAAATATATTTCCAAAGCGCTAAGTATAATGTCACATTAGGATAAGAAAAATAGGACTACCACACACTAATCTTTTTTAGAATCTAATTAAATTGCTCGTACCTTGTTCCAATCATGGCAAAGATGGCTTCAAAAAATTCATTGATTAAACAAGTTTCTTGGGCCAGGCCTAAGAAAGACGTTGCTGAGGGCTAAAGGATCAATCAAGCAACTTGCACTTGAAAGCCCAATTCACAAGCCCATATATGGAACACATGCAACAATGTCACACTCATAGTGAAGTACAGTATTGTACATGTTCTGTTGGCCAATAAAAATAATGTTGTGCATGTTTTGACAAATGAACTTAATTACTCAAATGGTCTTACAGTTACAGTTAGGAGAAACACTGTCAAATAAAAAAAAAATACAAAGAAAAAGACTAAATATTTAGAGCATGAGACATGTATGGGAATAGTGTATATATGAATGAACAAGTCAATGAGAGAATGCAATAGACGACAGCTTATTTTGCATTTATTAATCCTTTTTGTTTTCCTTTTTGGCTTTTTTTTTTCATAATTTTATAATACTTAAAAGCTCATTTATATATCAAAATATGTATTTTCTTTATAAACAGATTCGTTTAATTTAGCTTTAGATTTTTCTCCACATCACTTTTGTTTTTAGTAAGTCAACCTTTGTTTAAATAAGAAGTTTTTTATCACTTTGCACAGCGAATGAAATAGAAGAGAAAGAAAATGGTACGCCATGCCTTTGCCCATATTACTTCCATATTCATCCAGTTAGTCAACTCTCCATATGGTCAAATGAATTTAAACTAGGTCAGAATTAAATTAATGAAATTTCTTTCGCTATTGAATTTAAAAACTTATCTCTTCCCATCAGTTTTACATATTTAAGATTTCATTTTTAAAGCGCTCCCCAAAAGAATTAAATTCACATTGATGATATCTCTTCGGGCAAGTTGTAGGACAACTTCACAAAATAGTATTAAAATTATTGTGATATTATGTGTTGCGAATCTTGCACATGCACGCTCTTGCTTTTGGTCAAATTAGCCTTCCAAATATCAAAACAGGAACAGACATATTGAATTTATATATAATTTAATTTCTCAAAATATGTGATTTTTCATCTATAGGTAGCTTTTATATATCTTCTAGACTACAGAAAATGAAGAAAACGCATTTCCAATTAAAATAAAATTTATGGAACTAATTATTTTCTAATTCATCATTCATGAATAGGGTAAATGGATCATCGGATGAAAATGCAATGGATCAAAATTGACTATGTATTTTCTAAATTTGATTTCAATAAAAATTTTATTTTTTAAAAATAAATATGATAATACACAACTATATAATAATATTTAAGATTCTTCTAATTTCAGAAGATGATATTTGTTTAAGAGAAGAAAAATAAATAAATTGCTTATAACAATTTACGTTCTGTTAAAGAAAAAAAATAAATTGTAAGATATGAGAAATAGATTACAAACTTTTGAAAGCTGTTTATTCCTCTCTTTTTTTTTCTTTAAATAGACCATCATGTGAAAAATAATCTAAAATATTAACATATTTTTGTGTATTATCATAAATTTTTAAAATATAAATTTTTATTAAAATTAAATTTAAAAACTATGCGGTGAATTTTGAACCACTGAATTATCATCCAATATAGCCCTAATTGAGATTATTAAAGAATGGCCTGCTACCATGAAGACAATCCAAATTTGTCATTAAGCCATATCGAAAACAGTATTCCTCAATCATTTATGTTATAACACTCCTAAATTTTCTTATTCAAAAGTTTAGTATGAGTGAGAAAGAATTTAATAGATAAAGAAAACAAGAGAATATAGTTGGGGCATGAATCAAAATTTGAAATAATCTTTAAAGAGAAATTTCTAATATAATTAGAGCAAAGTAACTATGAAATAAATAAACATAAATTTTGAATTTTATCAACAAAAAAAACATAAATTTTGAATTTGAGATTAGCATAAGTAGCTAAGCCTTATTCTTATGCACACACACACAACAAGCTCTAAGAATCCCTTTCCTCTTTTTATTGCGATTTCAACATTTTTTTCATTATATCCACCCTTGTTCGGCCTCCTCTATCATTACTTTAGCTAATTCTAGTGTGGTTTATGCCAAAATTGTTATAATTCCAACAAAGATCTCTTCATTCATCTCAATGACAATGGGGTACCAAGAAGAACTAATTGGACGTGATTGAAAAAGGATTTCTCCAAATTTAGTTGTGCATCTTCCATTTGGTAAGTAATCTATCATTTCCCCTCTATTCTTTGTGCTTAATTTCATGATCTTGACCCTCAATTTTGAATTCCCCCAATTCTATGACCTAGGTTCCACAAGAGGATAAATTGAACACAATTGGTGAGAGATTTTTTCAAATTGATTTTGCCTTTGCTTCTTAACATCAAAGTAGTTCTTTCCCCACTATAATTAACATCAATTTTTGAATTTGAAGTCTTAATTTTGAAATCCCCCTTTTCAACATGATGGTGGTGTAAATTCGAAATTGAGCTCAATTTTTGTGAGATTGCTTCAAATTAAGTTAGGGTTTTGATTCTTTAATGAATTATAAGTATATCCCCTCTAATTGCCATTTAAAATTGGCCTCCAATTTCACATCCATCTTGGTTGGATGAAATGTGTGATGGGGTGATGGAATTTGAAAAATCTTGGACCAATTTTTATCAGTTATTACTAATGGAGATTGGAATTAAGCATTTAGATATTATCGTTTGAAGTGGTATGTAAATTCAAAGGATTTTCCTAAATTTTCATTGTCGGTTTGAAGAAGAGGGATGAAGGATATCTCATAGTGATTGACTAAATGACCCTATGTAATTAGTTTAAATGAATTACCAAATCGTGAGTTATATTAGTATAATGTCCCACTCTCTTAATGATGTTAGGTAACTTACGATTAAGAAAAGAAGACATTTTTTTAGGTCATATATATATATATATATATATATATATATGTAGGATTAAATACATGAAAATGAAAACAAACGAATAAACAATAAATAAATATGATATTTGAGCCAAGCTAATAAAATATATTTGTGATATAGGAAGACGAAGGGTTAACATCTCATTTTGAGATTAAAGAAACTTGTTACGTGTTGATTAGACAAGAATTGGATTAGTCATTGGGAAGTCATTGGAATTAAGGATAATTTCAAATATGAGAAGTTAAATGCCCACTATTTGTTATTATAGAACCATAGGCATTATATTTATGATTAAGTGAGATAAGGAAAGAATCATTAGGAACATGATTGTTGTTTGACTTCTTTCCAAATGTGTAAATGTTGCTAATCATACCTATTTTCTATATTTTAAACTGTCATTTATGAAATAATTTTGTTTTATATGATCCAGTGCTTTAGGAATTGACCTCTTAAATTATTGTTTAAATTACAACAATTTATTTGCACTTTCTAAAAATTTTGAGAATTTCTTTGTAATATTCCTTCACATTAGAACGATCATTTTGAATGATTTATATACTATATGATGTTTCAGAATGAATATGTTACAGTACGAATCTTTAGAAATTGGAATTTTTCTATTTTGATATATTTTCAATTATGTATAATGTTATGGAAAATATGGTTTTTTTAGAAATAGATCAAATAAAGAACCTTATAGCTAACAGTAGTAAGTGTTAGCCCTGGTTCACCATGATCTATTCTAAACTCTAGCTGCTTACTTTATTTATGATGGCCACCATAAGTGGATCTATTCTGATTGTTTGCTCGACTCTAATTGCTATCTATACTATGATTCCTAGCGTAAAGCTAGAGTTTGTTATGGATTCTAATCGGTTCTGTTTTCCACTTTAGAATTGCCGATTTTAAAAATTATTTATGGATTTCAAATCCTTTTTAATATGATTGTTTTGCAAATTATCTCTAAATTATCCTAAGCTTTTAGAATTATATTATACAATTTATGATTTTCCTTTTGGAATAATTTTAGCATACATGAGTTGTATTCACTGAGTGTGGTCACTCATCCCTTCTCTCTTTAATTTTTTCTTTTCAGTTTTAATGTTTTTTTTAAAGAGTAGTGTTGTCTAGTTATAACTCTACGATTTAGAGACGACAGAGAAATTAGTTGGTAAATCCTACATTGTCCGCAAGGATGAATAATTATTTTATTTCATTGTTGAGCATAAAAAACATTTTTCTTTGTACCCTTGAGAGGCTCATTTTGCCACAGGCAAGATCTTAGTTTAATTACATTGTATGTTATTAGATAATTGCACTAAATATTGTTAATGTATTTCATTATATCAGTATTTGGATCAATTAGTATGTTGAATTTGTTCAGCTTACGAAAATGAGGTTTACCTTATTCTCCAAGCCAATCACTCCCTACCAATAAGGTTGTGACATATGCCTAGCTCTCTATTTGCATATTCATGACAAAATTCAATACTTTGATTCAAGGAAACTTTCTTTTTATTAACAAATATTATTGATGTAAAATTTATTCCTTATCCACTTTTTCTTTTAAAATTAAAATTCCTAGTAGCTTAATTGAATGCAATACAAATTACCAAAAAAACAAATTATATTAATGCTTATGAAAACTTGAAATAGAAGAGTTTAATTAATGTAGTTTTTTCTTTTAATTAATGTAAGCATAAGTTTTAGTATGTAAAAAGAAACAAGAATTAAGAAGCGCAAATATAAATTTCAAGAACTTGAGATAATTTACTCTTAACTTATTTTATTAAATCTTAGACAAAATTAAGTTGCTATATAATGCTATGTTTAGATGAATGATTTAAGAGGGAGTGACAAGGAATAAAATGGCCAAAATGGGTTAAACTCATGTTTGAATTTTTTTTTTTTTTTGAGGTAGAATGTGATGGCAATGGAGGGATACCAAGACCTTTCCTTGCCATCTGATGTCCCTCCAAATTAGGGGGTCAAGGATGGCATGGAGTAGTCTAAAAAATTAAATTAATAATATATTCATACCTTATTACTAATATATCAATCATCCATAGAAGACCATTCCAATTGTTATAACTTTATCTAATTTCTATCATTATGATCATGACCTCTCTCTCTTTTTTTTTTTTTTTACTTAACACTTCAAAATTAAAAAGAGATAATGAAAAAATCTACAATAAAGATTAGTTTCATAATTTTTTTAAAGTTTTTTGTAAACAAATTTTCTTTTTGGCTTTTTAAATTTGTCTTTTAAAATTTTTTGAAGTAACATAGATATTTTGTAATACATGCATTAGACAGGAAAAAAATAGACAGAATAATTAATAAATGAAAAAAATATACGGACATGAGAATAACGTAACATTATGTAATGAACAATGACAAAATAATAGTCACATGATTGTATTATAAGGGATAATATTAAAAATAATAATTAATAAGTCATTTGATTTTATTCATTTTATTATCACTTCCAAATAAAATTAATAAGTATCTCTCTTTTTCTTCATTAAAAATTTACTCAAATCATTCCAATTCATTACATGTCATTTCATTAATGACCACTTTCAAACATAGCTTAAGTTTCTGTTAGGTATGAAACTTCACTAAACAAAAGATTAAACAAAAAATGACAAGAAGCACGATCGTAATAAAACGTTAACATATATATATATATATATGGACAATGACGGGTAAAATTACTATTCAGTATTTATTAGGAACCGAATACAAAAATTAAAAGCTAACCGAACTACTTATTTCTGGAAAAAAGAAATTATTCTAATACCTCTTTGAGTACTGGAGTATCTTTGTAAGTTTTGACAAAGCATGATTACAGAACACGAATGGGAAAGAAAAATCAAGTTTTCATTTTGGAATTTTCCAAGAGAAACCAAGGTATATATGGATGATAACTTTATATTTTATGTTCATTATGAATTTTTATTAATTACCTATTCTCAAGACATATTTTTAAAGAAGTTTGAACATATAAAATTTTTTTATAATATAATATATATATTATATGTCAAAATTAATTCATTATCATTTATACATTAATGGCATGGTTGAACTGGTTAAAATTTATTGACCCGTAACTGCAAATTTATTTCATTTGAATATGGGCAACATAGGGTTTCCGGGCCAGAGATTAAGCTAGTACTTTTGGCAAAAGAAAAGATATATTAAGTCGGTAACTTATTCATGCTTTAAAAATGAAAGGAAATCAAGAGCTTTTGTATTAATATTGTAATTTTGTCTTCCCAATTTCAGCAACTGTTTTTGTTCGTAGCAATTATTCATTAATTAATATTTGCTTCAAATTTCAATAAAAAGTTAAAAAAAATCCTCAAGTGTCAAAATTCTAATTGTGATTGTTTGGTATTTTGTGCTTTAATTCTCACAAGTTTGTAATATAATCATGGTTGTTAAAATCATAGGTTTATTATCCAAATTTATGAATTTACAATAATACCTATTAGGAGTTCACTTATTGAATTTACCAAATTTACAATTTCGTTTATTAAAAAAATGTCAACTAATTTGTAATCAACAATATAAAAATTTAAACACAAGACTGAAAGAAATATAGATAAACTTTTTTCTTAAAAAACTATCATAATCAACTTTATTACAAGTTTAAATATACATAAAAATAATAAAATTACATTAAATATGTATTTATTAACTTTTTTAGTTAGTTATATTGAATGATTATTTATGTATGGCTTTATTAAAATGTTCATATTCAATACAAATTATGAAATATGAATAATTTTTACTTAACTTAGTATTATTTAAATTACATTTCAATAATATTTTATTATATGTATTATTTTAATTTTAAAATAATATATTAATGATTATTTATAAATTATGGTAAATTTTTATAAATTTATATTATGAATCTAAGTTTTTTGGTTACCAATTTGTCTAAATTCACTCATTTAACCAATTTAAATATAACTGTTAAGTGTCAATGTTGATCTAATTCCACACCAAATACTCCCTTGTCTGTTCGTTTCAAGGTCGACTTATCACAACGATCATATTTAATTATTGAATTTTCATTTTTGTCATTGATTGATCCAGTCAACTTATGACTCAAGTCGGATAAGGATTTTCTTCTATTATTAGAAAATCTCCGATAATAAAAAAAAATAAAATAATAATATTTTATTAATTTAATATTAATAAAATATTATTATTTTATATTATTTTATTGCAGGAGAAGAGAATCCAAAACCGTCAATATATAAGAAGAAAAATAACTGGTTTTTGCCCTTGTTGAGCATGATATAATGACGATTGATTATCGATTTGACATTACTATGATTTGACACTGTTAATTAATTCAAAAATAAACTAACTATTCTTCTTAATTAAATTATAATTAGTTGTCTCAATTTCCACCCCGGGGTTTTGTTTGTATCCTTCAAAGAAGATGCGATGAAAGTGGATTTTTCTAGAAGAATTGTAAACTGACCTAATGACCTTCTCTTCTCGTATTATATAATTTCAGCTTCTGTTCAGACTTACTAAATTTCTCTCATTAAGGATTATTAAAAGAATTAAATTTAGATGGATGGTATCTTCAGGCAAATTGTAGGCTGACTTCACTAAATATATAAGAACAGTGATTTAAATCATGATCCAGAAAAATAATAGATCCCCGTCCCACCATACTAAAGCATCGGTATGACCTGGTTTTATCTAAACTTGGTTATTGGGTCAGATTTTGATTAAAGAAAAAAAATTGAGCCTTTTTTTTTTATTTGGCTTTTATATTCAAATTTTAACCTATTTTTTAAATTAGGCTTTTAGACTTGATAAATTTTTTAAGTTATAAACAAGTTCATTTATTATTTAAAATTTAATATTGACTATATAGTTAATAATTATTATTATTTGTACGATTATATATATAAATGTTATAAATATAAACCAATTGTTATACTTTCCTAAATTTTTAAATAAAAGTTATTAGTTACTTTTTAAAAAAAAAAATTTGCATAACATTAAGCTTTGCTCACTAATCTCACTAATAAAGTTATGTTTTACATATTTAAAATTAAAATAGTTTTATTTTTAATATCTCAAATATTACATTGTACTTGTTTTTAGTAATCAAATTATGTTTCTTTTTAATATCAAGTCAGACAGATTTTTAAAATTAAGATTAAATCTGCTTCGATCTCTTGATCATTAATAACTAAACATATTCAATAGGATTATAATCTCTGTGTGCTTATATATAGCCTAAAACATATTAAATGTTATATCTTTTTTAACTTATAAAATTTGATAATAAATTTCCTAAACTTTAAATATGCATGTGTATATAATCCTGTGGTTCATAAATTCATTCATTTATAAATGGAAGACTGATACATTAATAAAGTGGATTCCTAAACTTCAATTTTTGTACAACTGATGTATTGAACTTTGAAACTTGTGCAGGTAATTCTTGAACTTCCGTCATATGCAATAATTTTGTGCTTTGATTCCTGGAAACATTATTTCTACCATCAAAATAGTTTATTTGTAATTTATATATATACCATATGCACTTTTGCTTGAAGAAATTCTTAGTAGCTTAATTTAATTAATACAAATTAACAAAAATATTAAATCACTGCTTATGAAAACTTTGAATCAAAAAAGTTAATTGGACTAGTTTTTTATTTTATTTTATAGTAAAACAAGAGGGAGTGTGACTGTGTGAGTGTAAATTTTATAAGCCCTAGTATGTATAGAAAAGGGAAAATTAATTAACTAGTCCTTATAGTTTACACCAGTTTGTAAATTGATCCCTATGCTTTATTTTTTTTCAATCACTCCTTACACGTTTAATTTATTACAACTTTAGTCGTTATTCTTTTACTCCCACTAACACCGTCTAGATTTTGACTAACATGGCTAACTTTGGCTGAGTTTGGTTGACATGGATTGCCTACCTGAAAGACATTAGACTATTGGATGACGTGGAATGGGAAAAAGAAATGAACCTCATTTTGCTTCCTATCCATCGTTCTAACTTAGATCTTCTACACTCCCCTTCTCCTTGTTCTCTGTGTCTCTCCTTTACTCCCTTTCTCTTGTCATTATGTTACTCTTTCTTGGTTCCCATTTCTCTTCTTCTTAAAATAAAACACAAGAAGTACCGGCGCTATCTCAGGTTTTCTGGACCTTAAACAATGGCTTGGTGATTTTAGTGACTCTAACAGGAGACATATTTTTATTGTTTCCTTGACAATTATTACTTTAGGAAAGAAATGTAATGCACTTTAATGGGCTTAAGCACATGTCAATAATAATTGCAATAGACATAAGGACTAGTAATGAGTTGAACAGAGGAACGATGTGGAGAATTTTTGGTGCAGTTTCCTCAAGCATTGCCATGATTGTTAATACATATTGGGACATTGTGATAGATTGGAGTTTGCTATGACGAGATTTATAAAACCTATGGTTGAGAGATAAACTTTGTGTTTCTAACAAAAGTGTCTACTTTGCTACTATAGTTGGGCATCGTCAAAATTCATCATCATCATCTTCTTTTTCTTCTCTCCCTATGTCCTCTCTCTCCGTTTCTCTCCTTCACTCCCTCTTTTTCTTCTTCTTGCCAGCTTCCTTATTCTTCTTGTTCCTCCTCATATTAGCACTGTAATATTCCAAAATTGTATATCTAAAATTTTTAACTTTGAGGGATAATTCTTTTGAATATTTATAAAAGTTAAAAGGAAGAAGAAATTTAATTAAGGAAAAAAATAATAAATATAACAATTAGATTGGTTGTAGAAATAAGAGATTTAAGAGAGTCATTATATTAATTCAAGTAACAAATATCACGAATTCTAGACTAGCTCAAGTAGCTAAGCCTAACCCAAGCATCTACTAAGACCTTAGTTCAACTCCACCCTATGCATCAAAGTATTATTTTTGCTTGGCTGCCACATGTCCTCCAAGTAGCAAATTACCAAAATACCCCATTTCATCTTGATTAAGGCACAATTCCTTTGTTTTACATGAGGGCTTTTGTTTAGGAGTGATTTTTATGTAGTTCTCTGCCCATTTAAGCTCCCAATTTCGTGAATTAGTACTTGAATTTAAAAATCCCTAATTTTGGATAAATAACATGAATAGTGTCCAAAAAATTGAAATTTGAAATTAAGGCGTGATTTGAAGTTATTTTGGGAAATTTATTTAGGGGTTTTCATCCTAAGTGAGATTCTAACAATCTCATGTGTCAATTTGGTGTTTGGAACACTAAATAAAAAACCCTTTATTCTTGGTAGGGAATAAAGGAGAGAAGAGTATTGACAATTGAAGAAATTTTGACCCTCTAGTATTATTGGGCATCAAGAAGGATAATATGAGTTACTAGTAGTTGTCATTTGAAGTGGTAAGTGATTTTGAGAATTTCCTTCATGCTTACATTAAAGTCCATTGTTATAGGAGGGAGTTTTATGAATAAAAGTGCAACGAAAGTAATTATTAATGTTCAATAATTACTTTCATAATGATTGGAATAATTTTTAGACCTAATCAATAATATTAGGCAACTCAAGGACTATAAAAAGTATTATGTAAGTTTATTGGCATTAGAGAATTTTCAAAAGCCTTGGAATATTTTTAGTGCACAAATATTAGTGTTGAGCATTAATGAAGATGAAACTTTAAGTTTATGGATCATTAGGTTCCCAAAGTGTTTTCTAAGTATATGTTTACCATTATGCATGAATTATGGAAATTAGAATTAAATAAGTACCAAAATTTTGGTTAGAAAACAAATTGGTTTGAATAAGTTATTGTGGGAATTTTTTTCAGAAATTATTTTAATTAAGATTTTTATTAGTATGGAAGGTTTAAGATCTATTAATTGTTATATTTATATGGTTAAAGCTATCATTTTATACCCAGCGGGTAAGAGGTTGAATTGTGTGTACTCTGACCAAGTGAGTAAATAATACTAATTATGCAAAATTTTTGTTTTACATTATCTAATTTCGAATACAAATGTTTTATCTCTGGTACCTTGGGGCAGGCTTCAAAATTTTTAAATGTCATTGCATATTACGAAACCTAGGACTTTTGTTGGCTTTATAAACTTTATAATTATGCATTTTTTAATTAATAGAATGATTTAAATATGAATTTCTGAAGTGGTCTAATTCTGAATTTCAAATTTTTGAATATGGATTTTTGTATATTAAAGAAACATTTAGGAATGTATCCAAATAAGACCCTGTAATTAATGGCAGTAGACGTTAGCTATAGTATGCTACCATTGATATTCTAATATGATTGGGTATGATACCCCTATCTTTATATTCTATTTGAGGTGTGAGGCCATTGTTATGATTATTCAGAGCTTAAGACTGATAATAGTTATTTACTCTAATCTAATTATACTAGTCTTGGGCTAGTTTTGTATTATGTACCTTGAATGGTTCTATAACAGATTCTCAAGTATTTAGTTAGATTCAGATATTTTAAATTCTCATTATATGTTGATTCATTTGAGTTAAAAACATATTTTAGATATTCAAGGTTGGACTTTATTGAAAAATAATGGTTTTTTTTTTCCTACTTTTAGAACTGTTGATTAAACCATGAAAGGCATTCACTTTTAAACAATGGATGTTTTAGTGATAAACTCTACCATTGTCAATCTGTCCCTTCCTTTGTATAATTAACATTATCTACTCATTGAGTTTCCACTCACTCCATTATTTAACATTTTTTCATATCCCAGTGCTAGTCCAAGACACCCACCTACGGAGTAAGAGTTATGACATTTCTATTTTAGAGAGCCTTACTTGTTGCCAAGGTAATGGTCTCTTTTTGTACATTTTGTAGTTAGACTTAGTTGCACCCTAGTATACAGGTAGGTTGTTTGATGTATTTCTATGGTTTATGGGTCGTTTTATTTGTATTTGTTGGAGAACAAAGCTCTCCATTTTGTTATATATCAAATTGTTCTGTTGTAAAAATTTTAGGCAACCCATATTTCAAGGGGGACTTTGTTAAAATTTCTACACGTAAATTAAACTGATTCTTTTAATATTTATATACAGATGTATTAGTATTTGTTTTATCCGATTAGGTTCTATTTGTTAGATTAAGTTCTGTTGTCCGTGAGGAATTTGATAGGTTTACATGGATAAAGGTTACCTCATTCCCTGTGCCAGTCACAACCTATCGGTTAAGGTCGTGACAAAGTGGTATCAGATTCTGGTTTAAGGATCCTTGGTATGCCTGTGTCTTGTAAAGCAAGTGTTCCCTAGTTGTATCTCAGTTATCATTATATACCCAAGCATAATGATAATTGAATTACTGTTAGGGGCCATATAGGTTATTTAATGTCATTCTTCTGGTCTATTTTGTATCTTATATTTATGAGAGACAGTATATCTAGATTTGGTGTTGAATAAAATTTTTCTTGATTATTAAAGGGATAATGTTATCTAGGTCACATGCAACTACTGATCAGGCCATAGAAGAGGACTTTGTAGGGGCTATTTCTCAGCCTGATGTACTACCCTCTAAAGGACGAGGTAGGGGAAGAGTACAAGTAAGGAGTGTTGACAGAGCCCGTGCTGGAGGTAAGAGAGTAACCAGGCCTCCCATTAAGGATGATATAGAGGAAGAGACAATGCTTCCACAACCTCAAGTTCCCACTAATACAGAATTAGCAGCTAGACTTTCGGGCATTCAAAAAGCTGTAGAGAATCTCACAGCCTTGATAGTGACACAAATGACTAGCAATAATGCCTCTCCTTCTGCTATACCCTTTATTGAGCAAGTTAGGGTAAGAGAATCTCAAGATAGGGCTAAAGAATATGAAAATAAAAGCTTAACTAAATTTATTAAATTCAAGCCTCTTATTATTAAATATATTGAACAGATATGTATGGCACTTAACTGTCCTAAAAGGAAATCAATTACTTTAGCTACTTTTCAGTTGAAGAAAGTAGCAAGATCATGGTATAAGTCACTTTTACAAGGAAGACCAGCTGAATTACCTCCCATTAAATGGGAAGAGTACAAGGAACTGTTTATGAAGCGTTTTTTACCTATGAGTGTCATGGATACTTATGCAAGAGAATTTAAGAGTTTGAGGCAAGTTTTTAGGGTATCTGTTAATCAATTTTTCAATTAGTTTATTGAGTTATCTAAGTATGCTCCTGATTTGGTTCCTACTAAAAGGGATAGAATCAAACATTTCGTGATGAGCTTAGTAAAGCCATTGTTCTGGGTTATGGCTCCATCAATTAGCTAGTTCACTTCTTTCACTATAGTAGCAAACTATGCTAGGATGATTGAAATAAGGGAAACAGAAGACAATACATTATAGAAGATGAAGAAGTATTCAGAGGAGGGGAAATCTTCAAGAAGTTTTTCTATGGGTGGATCATCTAGATGACCTAAGGTATCAAGTACGACTCAATCTTTTCGGTCCAACCAGAAATCTTCAACTTAATTAATAACGAGTATTGGCAAACATAGAGGGAATTACAGAGACTCTAAACCTAGTCACCAGTTTGATTCAGGATAGAATCCACGAGGTCGAGCTCTATGTTCCTCATGTGGGAAATTTCATCCTGGCCCATGTCATAAAGAATCTGGGGCATGTTTTAAATGTGGTCAAGTAGGGCATATGATACAAGATTGCCCCTAAACTCCCCACAGTTCTAGTTAGGGTTCAGTATAACTGTCTAGTTTTACATATGCCAGACCTAGGCCCTAGGGTGCAGCTTCTGTTTAGAGTGGCAAATGACATGGTGGCATGACATATTTAGGTAAAGGTCAAACATCTTTTGGAATGGGTCAAACACAAGTATTTGCTCTTAATAAACATGATGCTCAAGCATCAAATGCAAAGATTATAGGTACAATTATTGTATATTCACAAGCAGCTCATGTGTTGTTTAATCCTAGTGCTACTCACTCTTTTATATCCATGTATTTTACAAATTTGATTGGCAAGGGCCCTACTAATTTAAAGAGCCTTTTGATAGTAACAACTTCATTAAGGGGAATCCACTTTAGTGGATCAAGTATGCAGAATGTGTATAATTATGATTGGTGGCCATGAAACAATGGTTGACTTAATAATCTTAGCCATGACTGAATTTGATGTAATTCTCGGAATAGATTGGTTGGCCTTCTGTTATGCCACCTTGGATTGTCATCTTAAAGTTATAGGATATGAGTTTCCAAATGAACTATCAGTTGTTATCCAGGGCGATCATACTGTGGCTCCTAATAATTTAATATTTACTATTGGGGCTAGGAAATTATTGCGAAGTGGATGTCAAGGTTACTTAGCCTTAGTCTAAGATATGGAAGTAATAGTTCCAACATTACATCAAGTGCCAATAGTTAATGAGTTTCTGAATGTATTCCCAGAAGAATTACCTAGGCTACCACCTAATAGGGAGATTGAATTTAGCATTGATCTGCTACTGGGCACTAACCTATCACTATACCTCCCTGTAGAATGGCACTACTAGAACTTAGGAAATTAAAGAATCAGTTGTAAAATTTGTTGGATAAAGGCTTTATCTACTATAGCTCATCACCATGGGAGCTCTGGTTCTTTTTGTAAAGAAAAAAATATGTCTCTTAAGTTGTGTGTGGATTATAGGTTGCTAAATAAGGCTACAGTGTAGAATAAGTGCCTTTTACTTTTTACTGATGACCTATTTAATCAGTTATAGGGTGCACAATGTTTTTCTAAGATTAATCTGTGGTCAGGATATGATCAATTAAAGATATGACAAGAGGATATTCCTATGCCAGCTTTTAGAACTCGTTACTGCCATTATGAATTCTTAGTGATGTCTTTTAGGCTAACTAGTGCTCTCGCAACTTCTATGGACTTGATGAATAAAGTCTTTAAGCCCTTTCTTGATCGATTTGTTATAGTTTTTATTGATGACATCCTAGGTTATTCTAAGAGTCGAGGTGAACATGAACAACATTTAAGAATAGTGTAACAGATATTAAGAGAGAATCAATTGTATGTAAAATTCTCTAAATGTCAGTTCTAGCTCAATAAAGTGGCTTTCATAGGCTATGTGGTTTCAAAGGAAGGTGGCCAAATGGATCCTAATAAGGTGGAAGCCGTTCAAAAATGGCATCGACCTACTACGATTACTGTAATCTGTAGTTTCTTAGGTTTGACTAACTATTATTGCCGATTTGTGAAAGATTTCTCTAGAATGGTAGCTTCTTTGACTAAACTAACCTAAAAGAATGTGACATTTTAGTAGATCAAACTATCTGAGGAAAGTTTTCAAAAATTAAAAGACTATTTAACATTAGCACATGTTCTTCGTATAAAGGAAATTACAAAATTACCTTCTTAACCTTCTTCATCTCATTAACACTCTTCATTGAGCTATTTCCTTCATTTTCGAATTTCTGCCATTCCTCATCCCCTATTTGCACTAGCAGCATATTCCTGTCATTCATCTTTGACATCAATCATATGGGGTGGCTAGAAAGCTCAAGAACTCTAGTTGAATGTGATTGTGATGTCAGATGCATTTTCGAGGTAAATTCCATGAGATCCAAATAAGTTTGCTTCAATTTTGGTTAGCATTTTGTTTCTAATATGTATTTCAACTAGTTCTTCCTTACTTCTAGCTTTTAATTTTATGTTGTATGATTAAAATTCAAAGATCTTTCCTCAGTTCTTCAAATGCGTATGAACAGTACATATGAGCCAAAATTTGCTCGATTTATGTGTGTTTCCTTCTAATTACGATAGGGATCTACTTTAGAACTTCATTTCATGTAGTTTTCCACAAATTGGAGTTGTTTAATTTTAAGAATTTACTTTAGAAATCAAAATCCCTCTTGTGCACAGACAACAACATGAATAGTCATAGAAAATTCATAATTTGAAATTGGGGCTTGAATTAGAGAAATTTTATGAAATTTCTTTGGGGGTTTTGATTTTAAGTAAGTATCTAACAATTCCTATGTATTAATTTGATGATTAGATTGCTCAATTAAAAACTCCTCTTTCTTAGTAAGGAGTTGAAGTGTGTATGGTGATGATATGCAAAGACTTCTTGAATATCTAGTGTTATTGGACCTCGAGGAGAAGAAATTAAATCGCTGGAAGTTATTATTCGGAGTGGTAAGTCACTTTAGGGAATTTTTCTCATACTATCTTAAATTTCATTAATGTTAGAAGAAGTTTGATGAATGGGAGCGCATTGACAGTGAATATAATTAACAAATAAATTATTTTGGTTATTATTGGAATAGATTTTGACCTAATTGGTAATATTGGGCAACTTAAGTGCTATAAGAGGCGATGATTGAGCTATTTGGAGACTAGTATTGTATTAGAATTTATAATTAAGATAATTATGATTGGCAAGTATGTATGATGTCATTTTCATAATATGAAACATTAATGTCTTATGTTGGATATAATACAAGTAATGGGAAATAAAGTTAATGGAAATTATGTGAACTTATAGGCATATAAGCATTATTAAAGACATCGGAATATTTTTTATGTAAATTATTTAAGTTGGCTATTAGTGAGGATAAAACTTTAAGTTTATGGACTATTTAGGTGGCCAAAGTATTCTTTTTGTATATGTAAATATTTGTATTATTTATGGCAATTAAAATCATCAAGAAAAATAACAGTGACCTTAGAGAAATATAATAAGTATCGCAATGGAAATTGAATGCCAACACATTATGGAAGCTTGTTAAAATTTATTTAAGTTAAGATGTTTCTTAGTATAAGACATTAAAAGGCTATTATTTCTTTTTAAGGTCATAGCAATTACACTGTACTCCGTGGGTAAGGGAGTGAGTTGTGTAGACCTTAGCTAGGTAAGAAGATAATCTTAATTATGCAAGATTTTCATTTTTCTATGTCCATTTTGGAAAAATATTGGTTCTTGATCTTTTTATGCCTTGGGGCAAGCTTTTGGAGTTACAAATGTCATTTCAATATTATGAAATCTTGGAAATGTCGACATTGGTATTAGTGGATTTAATGACTTTGCATTTCTAAATTTCATTGAGGGCGAGGGATACGTCGTTCCCCGTGCTGATCAAGTCCTTTTGGATAGGGTCGTGACAAAGTGGTATCAGAGCCAGGTTAGAGAGTCATTGGCTTGCCTGTGACTTATAGAGCATGTGTTTCCTAATGGTAACTCATTTATCATTATGAACCTTGGCATAATCATAATACGTACTATTAGAGACCTTATAGGATGTTTTGAGTCATTCTTTCAGTTGCCTTTCTTACTCCTTTTGTTGTAAATTTGTAATTATATTTAGCAGCTCCCCTTGTATACAGGTAGATAGTCTTCTGATTATCGTTTTGACAATGGATGGCCATTAGATATGTATGTATATATATATATATATATATTGAAGAGCAAAGCTCTCCATCCTTTTGAATGTCAGGTTGCCTATTAAGGAAATTTCAGGAGGTCCATATTTCAGAAGAAACTCTGCCAAAATTTCTACATGGAGGTTGTCATAACCGACCTTTCGGTGGAATAAAATAAAAGTGTTTAAATTGATTCCCAAAAATGAATCTTGAAAATCAATTTATTTAAAGTCGCCACCAAAATTTTTAACAGAAAACTTTGGAAAAACGATTTAAAATAAAATGAAAAAGGCAACATGATCTGCGAAATCAGATATGAGTTCGGGAGTTTATTTGAGTGTGGGGAAGGTGTTAGGCACCCCACAACACCCGTCCATAAGGACGGTTTCCTTAAACCAGTCAGCTGAAATAGAATATGACTTTTAAATTTATCTCGATTACCCTTTTATCGACATACATGCCCGTTAAACAGAGGAGACAAAACAACAAGAATGAAAGCAAATAGATAGATATTTACAAAGGGTGGACTTGACCTAGGATGAAAGCCTAGGGCCTACGTACCTTACGATAGGGATCAAAGTTCATGTAGTTCGACCAAAAAGGCATGTTTATTGTTTGATGGTTTGTAAATTTTGTGATGAGAATAGGAAAGTTTAAATTATACATATTTTCATAAACAAGATGGAATTGGGATTTAGTTTAATTCATGACAACCTGATTAATCTAGCGCTCCCAACCTGTTCATGTTTTTAATTTTGTTTGATTTTGGAATCTTAATCTTTATTTTGAAATTTAAATGAAATGATTGTAAAGAATGAATTTAATCATTTTTATGAAAAAAGAAAATTAATTGAGATATTTACTTTTGCATTATTATTATTATTATTGTTATCATTATTTTAAAATGAGTATGTACTATTTTCGGGGATCTAAGGAGACTCAAATCTCACACGACCCCAAACATTCGAGGAGAACAATATTCTTACATAATAGTTTCGCAGATAATGGAAAAAATTTAATTAAAGTAAATGCTTAATTATTATTACCCCCTTTTTTTCTTTTAAAAATGTGTACTAATTTTAGGGATCTAAGGAGATTAAAATCTCACATGATCCTAATCATCCGAAGAGAATAATATTCTCACTCGGTGATTTTCGTAAATTAGAGTAAATATTTAAGTATTATTATTTTTAAACAAATGTATACTAATTTAAAGGATCTAAGGAGATTAAAATCTCACATGATCCCAATCACCTGAGGAGAACAATATTCTCACTTGGTGATTTTCATAAATTAAAGTAAATATTTAATTATTATTATTTTTAAACAAATGTATACTAACTTTAGGGATCTAAAGAGATTAAAATGTTACATAATCCCATGCAATCGAGGAGAACAATATTCTCACACGATAGTTTCGCAGACAATGGAAAATATTTAATTAAGATAAATATTTAATTATTATTATTATTTATAGCAAGTATGTATTAATTTTTTTTTCCCCGAGATCTAAGGAGATCCGAATCTCACACAATGCCAAAACACCTGAAGAGAATAATATTCTCACTCGATGACTTTCTTAGAACTTTGTTTATAAAGCTAAAAATTAATCTCATATTGACACAAAGATAATAATAATATATATACCTATATGCATATGTATGTATACATATATATATAGACACATGTAATAATACATATGAGCATGACAGAAAAGGAGAGCAAGCTTCAAGAAAATAGGGAAGCATATATCATATTCCACACACACACACACACAAATATATATATATATATACATCTACATGCATAATATATATGTAAGAAGAGAGCAAGCTTTAGGAAAACAAGGAAAAACCTATATTCTTTCTCCCTCACACATAGATATATATACATACATCTACATACATACATATATATATATATATATGTATATATATATATATAAACTCATATATGATATATATATATATATATATATATATATGAATATGGTATGAGAGGTTGAGAGCTTCAGGAAGCATGAACACATATACCCACACGTATATATATATATATACATCCACATACACATACATATATATATATATATATATAAACATATGCATAATATATATGTAAGAAGAGAGCAAGCTTCAGGAAAACAGGGAAGCCTATATTCTTTCTCTCTCACTCTCCTCTGTGGCACCAGAGAAATATCTGCAGCAGTTTTCAATATATATATATATATATATCTTTATACATTTATATATACACATATATACACACACACACATATGTATATATATATATACATCCATATACACACAGCTATATATATATATATATATAATGATGGAAGGATGAAGAAACATACATCAGGAAGCAGGGAAACCCATATACACACACGCCAACGTATGTACATCTCTCGGCCAGAAAAGCAGGCAAGCAAGAAACAGAAAAATACATCACAGCACCCTCGGTTTCCCTCAACCAGACTTACCTCTGTTTGCCCTTGTTCAAGCTGCTCAAAGTAAAGGAAGATGTTCTTGGTTTGCTCATCTGTCACTACAGCTTGGCCCAGCTTGTTTTGCTTCTCAATTCTAGGTCAATCCAATTCATTTTGCTTCTCAGTTCCAGCTCGGTTCAGCTCGTCACTACTGCAACTCGGTTTCTCCAGCCGCTCTCCTCCCTTAGTTCTTGGTTTCTCCCTCACAGCTCCAGACTTCCTCCCTGGTTCTCAGTTTCTCCAGCAGTTCTCAGGCTCCTCAGTTCTCGGTTTCTCTAACAGTTCTCAGCCTCCTCCTTGGTTCTCAGTTTCCCTCACAGCTCCAGACTTCTTCCTTGGTTCTCGGTTTCCCTCACAGCTCCAAACTTCCTCCTTTGGTTTCTCACAGCAACTCCCCCTCCAGCAGCAGCTCTCAGTCTGCATGTCTTCTCTCTCAGTCTGAGCTTCTTCTTGGTTCACGTCCACCCTCTCTTCATTGAATGCTTCCCCTTTTCTCTCTTCAGCTCTCTCCTCTTATCAGCCTAGCCTCCATCATCATTATCTGCTGCCCGTCATTTCCTCTGCCGAGCTATGGACTATAGCAACAGGCAACTTGCCAATTTGTAGAGCAACGTCAACTTGCCCAAGCCACCGTAAAAAAAAAAAATGCGGATCAGAGTAAGCAAAGTTATATTATATATTTTGGTACTTTTGATTTAATTTATTATTTTTTAATTTAACCCCCTTTTTTTGTCATTATCACTATTAATTTTATTTTTGAATTTTTTTAATGTTCTATTTTTGTGTTTTTATTATTTTTCCCTTTTTTATGATTTTTTTTATTTTAATTTGTTAGTATTGTTATTAATATTATTAATTAATTCTTATTTTCAAATTTTGGTTTTCTTTTTCTTTTAAGTTCTCCCATTATTCATTTTGAATTTTAAACTGCCTTCATTTAAGAATGTCATTTTTTTGAGTCTCTATCATTTTTATTTCCTTCATTTGCTTAATTATTAATTAATTGGTGTATCAATTAATTAAATAATTAAGTGATTAAGGATAGGGTGTTCACAGAGGTGACTGATTATTTTTGGTATATATATCTGTGGGTATTTTGTTTTAACTTTAGTAGATGAAAATTCTGCATGTTGAGTAAATGACTGATTTTTGATATGCCAGTTAGGCTTACAAGGGCGAGGGATAACTTGTTCCTATGTTGGTCACTTCCTTTTAGATAGGGTCGTGACAAAGTGGTATCAGAGCCAAGTTAAAGGGTCATTGGCATGCCTGTATCTTATAGAGCATGTGTTTCCTAATGGTATCTCATTTATCGTTATGTACCCAGGCATAATCATAACTAAGTACTGTTAGGGACCGTATATGATGTTTTAAGTCATTCTTTCAGTTGTCTTTCTTATGCTATGTTTGTATGTGTCTGTATGTCTAGATTCGATGTTGAATAAACTTTTTGTTTTATATGAAGGAACAATGTTATCTAGGTTGTGTGCAACTACTAATCAAGATACTAAGGAAGCCTCTATTGGGGCTCCTACTCAACCTATTGTGCCACCCTTGAACGGTCATGGTAGGGGGCAAGCACATACGAGTAGTGTTAGCAAAGCTCCTACTAAGTTGGAGTTAGCAGCTAAACTTTAAGGCATTCAATGAGCTGTAGAGAATCTTACAGTTTTATTAGCATGGCATATTGTTAGCAATAACCCTTTATTACCTCTGTGCCTCCTACTGAGCAACCTAAGGTAAAGAAGCCCCAAGATAAAGTTAATGAAGGTGGAAGCAAAAGGATCTTAATTGAATTCATTAAATTTAAACCACCTATTTTTACAAGGGCAGATAATCAAGAAGACTCACAATGGTTTATTGAAGATATTGAGCAAATATGTGATGCACTGATTGCCCTAGAAGAAATCAATTACACTAGATGTTTTTCAATTAAAGAAAGTAGCTCGATTATAGTATGAATCACATAAGTGTAAAAAGCCAGTAGAATCATCTCCCTTAAAATGGGGAAAGTTTAAAGAATTATTTATGGAGCGGTTTCTTCCTATGAGTGTTAGGGATACATGTGCAAGAGAATTTGAAAGTTTGAGATAGGCCCCTGGTGTATCAATTGATGAGTTTGTTATTCAGTTCATTAAGTTGTCTAAGTATGCCCCTATTTGGTCCCTATTGAGAGGGATAGAATTAAACATTTTATGATGAGCTTGGTGAAGCCACCACGGATAAGCTAATTTACCTCTTTTACTGTAGTAACTGATTATGCTAAGATGCTTAAGATAAGGGATCAAGAAGACAATACTGCATATAGGAAAAGAATGCATTCATATGAAGGTAGATATATAAGAAGTTTCTTTGTGGGAGGATCATCTAGAGGGCCCAAGGCATTAAGTCAAACTCAATCTTTTCAACCCCACTTAGAGTCTTCTGCACCATCTATGATGAGTACTAGGAGACATAAAGGGAATCAAATAGAGCTTAGGCCTACCCACCAGTTTGATTCAGAGCATAATCAATGAGTCAGAGCTCTATGTTCTTCATGTAGGGAGCCTCATCCTGGTCCATGTTATAGAGAGTCAGGGGTATGTTTTAAATGTGGTCATGTTAGATGTACGATACAAGACTACCTTCAATTTCTACTTGGTTCTAGTCAGGGTCCAGTATGTCCATCAGGTTCTACATTTGGGGTATTTGGACCCTAGAGTGCAGCTCAATTCAGAGTGGTAGAGGAAGTGGTGGTAAGACATATTCTAATAGAGGTCAAACATCTTCTGGTAGGGGCTAAGCACGTGTATTTACTCTTAATAAATCGGATGCCTAAGCATTCATTGCATTAGCAGTATGTTCTAATGAAGCTTATGAGCTGTTTGATTTTGGTGCTACCCATTCTTTTATGTCACCATGTTTCACAAAATTTATTAGTAAAAACTCTACCAATTTAGAGAGCCTTTTGTTAGTAACAACACCATTAGGAGAATCCACTTTAGTAGATCAAGTATGTAAATCATGTACAATTTTGGTAGGAGGTTATGAGACAATGGCTGATTTGATAATCTTGGCTATGACAGACTTTGATGTGATCTTTAGAATGGATTGGTTATCTTCTTATTATGCCACATTGGACTATCATCTTAAAGTTATAAGGTGTAAATTTCCAAATGAACCATTCATTACCATTCAAGGTGATCACACTGAAGCTCCTAATAATTTAATATTTTCCATTGAGGCTAGAAAATTATTAAAGAATGGATATAGTTAATGAGTTTCTAGATGTATTCCTAGAAGAATTACTTGGGTTGCCTCTTGATAGGGAGATTGAGTTTAGGATTTATGTACTACCAGGTACTCAACCCATTTGTATTCCTCCTTATAGAATGGTAACATTGAAATTAAGAGAATTGAATAATCAGTTACAAGACTTGTTAGATAAAGACCTTATTCCCCTAAGTTTTTCACCGTGGGTAGCCCCATTTCTTTTTGTAAAGAAAAAGGATGGTTTTCTCAAGTTATGTGTGGATTACTGATAACTAAATAGGGCAACATTCCAAAATAAGTACCCTCTACCTTGCATTGTTGATCTTTTGATTAGTTACAAGGTGCATAATGTTTTTCTAAAACTTATCTACTGTCAAGGTACCACTAGTTAAAGATAAGAAGTGAGAATGTGCCTATGATAGCTTTTAAAACTTGTTATGGTCATTATGAGTTCCTGATGATGTTTTTTGGGCTAACTAATGCCCCTGCTATTTTATGGTTTTGATGAATAAAGTCTTTTAGCCTTTCCTTAATCGATTTGTTGTAATTTTTATAGATGACATTCTAGTTTACTCCAAGAGTCTTAAAGAGCATGAACAACATCTGAGAATAGTGTTGTAGATATTAAGGGAAAACTAATTGTATGCAAAGTTCTCTAAATGTCAGTTCTGGCTCGATAAAGTGGCTTTCCTAGGCCATGTGGTTTCAAAGGAAGGTGCTCAAGTGAATCTTAGTATGGTGGAAGCAGTTTAGAAATGGCATCGGCCTACTACAATAACTGAGATTCATAGTTTGGGTTTGGCTAGTTCTTACTGCTAATTTGTAAAATTTTTCTCAATAATGGCTACTCGTTTGACTAAACATACCCAAAAGAATGTGAAATTTCAGTGGACCGAAGCATATGAGGAAAGCTTTCAAAAATTAAAAGACTATTTAACATTGGCACTCATTCTTACATTACCATCAAGGTCAAATGGTTATATAGTCTATAATGATGTGTCCATAGTGGCGTTAGGGTGTGTCTTGATGCAACATGGCCATATGATTACTTATACCTCAAAATAATTGAAGAAGCTTGAGCAAAATTACCCTACTCATGACTTGGAAATGGCTATAGTAGTATTTGCCTTAAAGATTTGGCATTATTATTTCTATTATAAGACGTGTGAAATCTATACAGACCATAAGAGTCTCAAGTATATTTTTGAATAAAGAGATCTTAATCTAAGGCAGAGAAGGTTAATGGAACTACTAAAAGACTATTATTGTACTATAATGTATCATTCTGGTAAGGCCAATGTGGTTGTATATGCTTTGGTTAAAAAGTCAATGGGGAGTTTAGCTCACATAGCTAAAATAAAGAGACCTTGGTTAGAGAATTCCATTGGTTAAAAGAAAATGGCGTTAGGTTTAGAACTAAGGAAGCTGGTGTGTTATTAAAGAATGTTCAGAGTTGCTCTTCTTGAAGTGAAAGTGTAAGGGTGAAAACAACTCAAGGAGTGGATGTTCAATTTTAAAAGTTAATTAAAGATGTCAAGAATGGAAAGCAAGGTGATTTTACTTTAGACTCAAAAGGGGTATTATGGTGTGACCAATGGTTATATTTACTTAACAACAGTGAGCTCAGAAAAAAGACCCTAGAAGAAGCTCATCAAACCCCTTATACATTCTACCCAAGAGTTACAAAGATGTATCAGGACTTGAAACAATTGTATTGGTGGGAAGGAACGAAGAAAGATGTAGCAAAATTTGTTTTTCATTGTTTAGTATGTCTATAAGTGAAAGCAAAACACCAGAAACTAGTTGAGTTACTTCAGAAGATTAAAATACCAAAAAGGAAATGGGAAAGGATAATTATGGATTTCATAATGGGCTTACCTCAAACTCTTAAAGGTTTTGATTCCATATGAGTAATTATTGATAGATTGACCAAATCTGCACATATTCTGCCAATGAAGACAACGTATGGTGTAGCAAAGTATGCTCAGATTTATTTTATTGAAATTGTGAAGCTTCATGGTGTACCAATCTCGATTGTTTTTGAAACCTTAATTTACCTTTAGGTTTTGAAGGGCTTTTCAAAATGTGCTTAGTACCTGATGGGATCTTAGCATCACTTTTCATTCACAAACAGATAGCCAATCTGAGCATATAATTCAAACTCTAAAGGACATATTAAGGTCATGCATCTTAGACTTATGAAGGAGTTAGGATACTTATTTACCCTTAGTCGAGTTTACCTATAATAATAACTATCAAGCGAGTATTCAAATGGCACCTTGTGAGGCATTATATGGTAGAAGATGTCAATCCCCAATCGGTTGGTTTGAAGTGGGGGAATCAAGAACGTTAGGGTTAGAACTAGTTCAGGATGCAATAGAAAAGGTGAAGTTAATTAGAGAAAGGTTGCTAGCTGCCCAGAGTAGATAGAAGGTCTATATGGATAACGAGCAACGAGACTTAGAATTCATGGTGGGTGATCAAGTATTTCTCTATGTGTCTTTGATGAAGGGTGTAATGAGATTTGGAAAGAAAAGAAACCAAAGCCCTTGATATGTTGGGCCATTTGAGATTCTAAAAAGAATTGGTGTAGTGGCGTATCACATAGTTGTACCTCTAGTGTTAGTGGGTGTACATCCTATGTTTCATGTGTTTATGCTTAAGAAGTATTTGCCCGTCCTATATCATGTGCTTAAGGCCCAAGATATTCAACTAGATGCCAGTTTGACTTATAAATAAGTTCCAGTGGCTATCCTTGATAGGTAGGTCAAGAAGCTTCATTCTATTAGAAAGCAGAGCTCTCCATCCTTTTGTATGTCAGGTTACCTGTTGTAAAAATTTCAAAAGGTCCATATTTCAAAGGAGACTTTACCAAAATTTCTACACAAACGGGAAAAATTATTTTTGGTATATGTATATGTGGGTATTTGTTTTAGTTTTAGTTTATGAAAATTCTGCATCTTGAGTAAATGTTTAATTTTTTGTAAGCTAATTAAGCTTATGAGGGCAAGGGATACCTCGTTCCTCGTGCCAATCAACTGTTGGATAGGTGCCAGTCGACTGGTCCCTCTATTTCTTTATTTAAACTTTAAAATTAGTTATCGATAGTCGACTATTAGCTAGTTGCTAGTTAATTGGTGAACGTGAATAAAGGTTAAAGTTGCTCCTTGAGGAATAAGATAAAAAGAAAAGTCTTGCTCTCAAAGTCATTTCATCCTATCATGAAGAGGAAGACTATGATAATGCCTCAACTAATGGAATTGACGAAGAAACTCTTAGTCTCTTTGTCAAGAAGTTTAAAAAATTCTTACCAATCAAGCTTTTATCCATATTTTTCAGGTCATGCCAAGCAGCTCTATCAAGTCATGATCAAGTTTATTTACTACTTAAGATTTAAGAAAAACAACATAGCTAATGGGTATTATTACTTGGAAGATTATATATAGGAAAGTAATAAATGCAAATAAGTTGTTCTATTGGCATCAATCATTTGGATAAGGGGTATTATTTTTTATTTCTTTACCAAGATGTCATGTTACACCGTGTATTTCATTAAATAATAAGTTTTTCCTATTTCAAAAATATTGATTCAAGCTTTTTAAGCTCAAGTCAAGCTTTTAAAAAAGTTTAAGCCTTGCCTATTTAATAAAACAAGCTTTTCTAATCAGGTTTTTTTTTTTTTTGAGCTTTTCTTTATGCCAAATTTCTTAAACCAAGCAGGCATTTTAGGTTATAATGTGATCTAGCTGGTAGTATGGTGTTTTAACTTCAACTCAAAAGCTATGTTTCTTTATCCAATTAGTTTCCTAAGTTTATAATAGAATGAAATATTGGAGTTCAAACTTAAACTCCCACGCACTGTTATAGTGAATCCCTTTGTTTCTATTATTCCCTGCAACTATAGCCCTAACCATTATAGTTCTTCATAAGACTATCTCAAGGATTCTGAGATAAAAACTTTCATTTTTTCTGTAAACAAACAACACATTTTTTTTGGAGACAACAAAAGCGACAAGGGCATCATAACCCTCAAATAATCGATCCAATACAAAATACAGAACTTTGATAGTGAGAGAGAAAAGGAGAGTTTAGATGGCAAGAGACAAGGCATCAATGCCTAAGAAGATCAAAAGGAATAAGGAATGCAAAACTTGTACTTAAATTCAAGGCATAGGCTTTAGAAGATAATAGCAAAATCCATGAGTTTTTAAAAGTACATGAAACTCCAATAAAACCACAATTTGCAAGAACCTAATTCAGATCCTCCAAGTATGCATAAGCTATATCTAAGTAAAAAAAAACACTTATATTATAGTCTTTCAATTTATATTTTTATATTGGTTGCTGTTAGCTCATAAATGGACAAAGGCCACGGATGCAGCTCATGAATTTAATTATGATCATAGATGATTTAATAATTGTTCGATCATATATAATTAAAGTTCATGATAACTATCATCACTCAAATCTAAGAACTTGGGAATGTGCCTACCACTATACATATACGATCATATGCTACAATTATTTGTATAATAAAAAGAGATCGACTCCTTGTTACCAAACTTTGCTTTTTTTCACTAGCTACATGATCACACATAAATAAACTATATATTGTTACTTCTTATCTCGTAAAAAATATTACTGCTATAATATAAACAAACTCAATGGATAAATGAAATTGTTATAAATCTACTATACCTATAATATAAACAAACTCAGTGGATTGCTACTTAATGTTCTTGTTTTTTCAAAGTCTGACCCAAGCCGATCTTGCTAGATTTAGTTAGGCCAGATCAGGTTCACCATGTCTAGTAGGTCCATGTTTAGCCCTACTTTTACTCCCGTTAAGGTCATATGTACATATTCCCCACCTTTCATGTCATCGACCAAATATGACTAGATTTTAACTAGAAAGAACTTATTATGATACTACAACATTTTCAAGATTCTAGTACACAAAAAAAAATGACAAAAGAAAAAGTTACAGAGTTTTCACTTTTCACTAACCTACGACTTTAGCTATGGAGAGTCTGAGTCAATTAATATATGAACTTTAATTACATATGATCATTGTATTGGCATGTGTATGAATTTGATTTTGCTAGTAGTAATTCATTACATATGCATATCCTGTAATTTGACAGAATGTGGGTGCTCTTCTTACTTTTTTTTTTTATTGGTAGTATGGTGTGTTATTGGTCTACAGAAAAAATGAAAGTTCATAGATTTCATCTAGAATCTTTGAGAGAGTCTCATAATGAACTATAATAGTTAGTTTATAGTTCCAAAGAATTGCAAAAACAAAGGGATTCACAATAACGATGTATAGGAGAAATAGAGCTCTTAAGTTGAAGCTAAAACACCATATTATCGAGTGACTAGGCATTTTATTGACATTCGAGTTCCTAATTTCTACATCAGCATTGGTTCTAATGGTGTTAATGGTCATCTTAATCGTAAGGATTGGTTTGAAATTTTTTGAAACAATAAGGATTAATTTTTTTAAAAAAAAGTGTAAGGACTTATTTAAAAACTCATGTAAAGTACAAGATCAACCAATTTAACTTGTAAGACTAAAAAATAAAGACCATAAGTACTTAAAGAAATATTCTATCAATTCAATATTGCTTACAAAAGATTTCAAGAGACATATTCAAAGAAATGCATTTAGAACCTATTACTTACAATGAAAAAATTCTATACAGAGTTTGTGATCATCAAAATTCTACTTTCTTCAACAAATTGGTCAAACAATCTCTCCCTTTTTTCTTATGACAAACCTAAAACACTTAAGCATTTTGTAAAGAAATTTTTTGAAGCATGAATATCTCTATCTTGACTTAGATAGCATATATGCATTGAAGATTTCTACTTAAGATGAAATGCATGAGATTTCATAGCATAATCAACCAAGCTAAAAGGAATAATTCAACAGTTAGGCTAATATATAAATTGAGTTATACATTTGATAATATAATATGAAACTATTTTGGGTATTTCAATTAATAAGAAACTAAAATATATTTTTGGTCCCTTACTTTTCACGAAGTTACTATTTTGGTCCTTCATTTATTGAAATATCTAAAAAATCTCTCACTAATTAGAAAATGTTATATCTAATTCTCTATTTTTTTAAAAATTACTATATTTAGTTTCACTATCAAACCCTAAACCATAAATTTAAAAAATTTAATTTAATTTTTTTAAAAAAAATAGAGGATCAAATGTGATATTTTTAATAAATAAAAAATTATTTTCAATATTTTAATAAATGAGACATACTCAATATAGTCCTTCATTTATTAAAAAATATTATACATAATCCTTTACTTCTAAAAATAATTACTAAATTTAGTTTACCAATTTCTAAACCCTAAATCTAATGGACCAAATTTAATATTTTTTTAAAAGTAGGGAACCAAGTTTAACAGTTTCCAATGAATAAGAGACTATTTTGGGTAATTCAATGAATAAGAAACTAAAATATACTTTTGGTCCCTCACTTATCACAAAGTTACTATTTTGGTCATTCACTTATTGAAATATTTAAAAAAATCTCTCACTAATTGGAAAATGTTGTATCTAATTCTCTATTTTTTAAAAAATTACTAAATTTTGTTTCTCTACCAAATCCTAAACCTTAAGTTTAAAAAATTTAATGTAATTTTTTTAAAAAATAAAGGATCAAATGTGATATTTTTTAATAAATAAAAAATTATTTATGTATATATTGCATTGTATAAACTTATATGATTAATTTCAATTAATTTAATCTAATATGGTATATCACTATATTATTAATCAAGCTTTATTATTTTGAATATACCTAATTATATAAAAAAATAGAAAAAATATATTTTCATTTTATATTGTCTTATCCTCTTGCTTTCTACACCTATCAATATTACGTGTCCTAACACTCGTGGAAGGAAAATCCAGCTTTTGAAACATAGTTTCAAATATAAGTTATAATTAGCTTGTTCTATGATAAAATTCCTTTCATGCGGTTGACTTCTTCTTTTTCTTTTTTCTTTTTTTCTTTTGCCCTAAAAAGGTCTTATTGTCACAAAAACAAATTAACTAACCTATAATAAAAAATTAAGACCAAAATATATTTTCAAAGTGCTAAGTATGTTGTCACATCAGGACAAGAAAAATAGGACTACCACACACTAATCTTTTTAAGAATCTAATTAAATTACTCGTACCTTGTTCCAATCACAGCAAAGATAGCTTTAGAGATTTATAGATTAAACAAGTTTCTTAGGCCAGGAAAGACAATGTTGAGGGCTAAAGGAGCAATCAATCATCTTGCACTTGAAAGCCCAATTCACAAGCCCATATATAGAAAACATGCAAAAAATGTCACTCATAATGAAGTACAGTATTGTACATGTTTTGTTGGCCAACAAAAATAATGTTGTACATGTTTTGACAAATGAACTTAATTACTCAAATGGTCTTACAGTTACAGTTAGGCGAAACACTGTCAAATAAAAAAAAAATACAAAGAAAAAGACTAAATATTTAGAGCATGAGACACGTATGGGAATAATGTAAATATAAATGAACAAGTCAATGAGGGAATGCAATAGACGGCAGCTTATTTTGCATTTATTAATCCCTTTTGTTTTCCTTTTTGGCTTTCTTTTTTCATAATTTTATAATACTTAAAAGCTAATTTATATATCAAAATATTTATTTTCTTTATAAACAAATTCGTTTAATTTAGCTTTAGATTTTTCTCCACATCACTTTTGTTTTTAGTAAGTCAACCTTTGTTTAAATAAGAAGTTTTTTTATCACTTTGCACAGCGAATGGAATAGAAGAGAAAGAATATGGTAAGCCATGCCTTTGCCCATATTCATCCAGTTAGTCAACTCTCCATATGGTCATATGAATTTAAACTTGGTCAGAATTAAATTAATGAAATTTCTTTCGCTATTGAATTTAAAAACTAATCTCTTCCCATCAGTTTTACATATTTAAGATTTCATTTTTAAAGCGCTCCCCAAAAGAATTAAATTCACATTGATGATATCTCTTCGGGCAAGTTGTAGGACAACTTCACAAAATAGTATTAAAATTATTGTGTGATATTACGTGTTGCGAATCTTGCACAAGCACGCTCTTGCTTTTGGTCAAATTAGCCTTCCAAATATCAAAACAGGAACAGATATATTGAATTTATATGTAATTTAATTTCTTAAAATATGTGATTTTCCATCTATAGGTATCTTTTATATATATTCTAGACTACAGAAAATGAAGAAAACGCATTTCCAATTAAAATAAACTTTATGGAACTAATTATTGTCTAATTCAATACTCATGAAAATGATTGGATGAAAATTGACTATGTATTTTCTAAATTTAATTTCAATAAAAAGTTTGTTTTTTATAAATAAATATGATAATACACAAATATATAATAATATTTAAGATTCTTCTAATTTCAGAACATGATATTTGTTTAAGTGAAGAAAAATAAATAAATAGCTTATAACAATTTGCGTTCTGTTAAAGAAAAAATAAATTGTAAGATATGAGAAATTGATTACAAACTTTTGAAAGCTGTTTATTCTTTTTTCTTTTTCTTTAAATAGACCATCATGTGAAAAATAATCTAAAATATTAACATATTTTTGTGTATTATCATAAATTTTTAAAATATAAATTTTTATTAAAATTAAATTTAAAAACTATGCGGTGAATTTTGAACCACTGAATTTAGAGCTTAAGCCCGATAATGGTTATTTGCTATGATCTGATTATACTAGCCTTGGGCTAGTTTTGTATTCTATACCTTGAATAGTTCTGTAGGAGATTCTCAAGTATTTAGTTTGATTTGAATATTTTAAATTCTCATTATATGTTGATTCGTTTGAGTTAAAAACATGTTTTAGATATTCAAGGTTGGACTTTATGGAAAATTAATGGTTCTTTTTTCTACTTTTGGAACTATTGATTAAACCATGAAAGGCATTCGTTTTTAAACAACAGATGTTTTGGTGATAAACTCTACCATTGTCAGTCTGTCTCTTCCTTTGTATAATTAGCATTATCTACTCATTGAGTTTCCACTCACTCCATTATTTAACATTTTTCAGATCTCAACACAGGTCCAAGACACCCACCTACAAAGTAGGAGTTACAATGTTTCTATTTTAGATAGCCTTACTTGTTGCCAAGGCAATGGTCTCTTGTTGTACATTTTGTAATTAGACTTAGTTACACCCTGGAATACAGGTAGTTTGTTTGATGTATTTCTATAGTTTATGGGCCATTTTGTATGTATTTGTTGGAGAACGAAGCTCTCCATTTTGTTATATATCAAATTGTTCTGTTGTAAAAATTTTGACCGGTCCATATTTCAAGGGAGACTCTGCTAAAATTTTTACATAGAAATTAAACTGATTCTTTTAATATTTATATATAGATGTATTAGTATTTGTTTTATCCGATTTGATTCTATGTATTAGATTAAGTTCTGCTATCCTTGAGGAATCTAAAAGGCTTACATGGATAAGGGTTACCTCGTTCCCTGTGTCAATCACAACCTATCAGTTAAGGTCATGACAAAGTGGTATCAGATTCTGGTTTAAAGGTCCTGGGTATGCCTGTGTATTGTGAAGTAAGTGTTCCCTAGTGGTATCTCAGTTATCATTATGTACCCAAGCATAATCATAATTGAATTACTGTTAGGGGCCTTATAGGTTATTTAATGTCATTCATTTGGTCTATTTTGTATCTTATATCCATGAGAGTCTGCATATCAGGATTTGGCATTGAGTAAATTTTTTCTTGATTATTAAAGGGACAATGTTATCTAGGTCACATGCAACTGTTAATCAAGCCATAGAGGAGGCCTTTGTAGGGGCTAAATATGTACCGCCCTCTAAAAGACGAGGTAGGGGAAGAGTACAAGTGAAGAGTGCTGGCTAAGCCCATGTTAGAGGTAGGAGAGCAGCCAAGCCTCCCATCAAGATTGATATAGAGGAAGAGATAGTGCTTGCACAACCTCAGGTTCCCACTAATGTAGAATTAACAGCTGGACTTTTGGGCATTCAAAGAGCTGTAGAGAATCTCACAGCCTTGATAGTGACATAAATGACCAGCAATAATGCCCCTCCTTCCGCTATGCTCCTTACTGAGCAAGTTAAGGTAAGAGAATCTCAAGATAGGGCTGAAGAAGGCATAAGTAAAAGAATCTTAACTAAATTTATTAAATTCAAGCCTTCTATTATTAAAGATATTGAACAAATATGTGTGGCACTTGACTGTCCTATGAGGAAATCAATTACTTTAGCTACTTTTCAGTTGAAGAAAGTAACAAGATCATGGTATAAGTTACTTTTACAAGGAAGACCAGTTAAATTACCTCCCCTTAAATGGGAAGAGTATAAGGAACTGTCTATGGAGCATTTCTTACCTTTGAATGTCAGGGATGCTTATGCAAGAGAATTTGAGAGTTTAAGGCAAGTCTTTGGGGTATCTGTTAATGAATTTTTCAATTAATTTATTGAGTTATCCAAGTATGCTCCTGATTTGGTTCCTACTAAGAGGGATAAAATCAAACATTTTGTGATGAGCTTAGTAAAGCCATTGTTCTAGGTTATAGCACCGCCAAATTAGCTAGTTCAATTCTTTCACTATAGCAACAAATTATGCTAGGATGATTGAAATAAGGGATAAAGAAGACAATACAGTATAGAAGATGAGGAAGTGTTCAAAGGAGGGGAAATCTTTAGGAAGTTATTCTATGGGTAGATCATCTAGATGACCTACGGTATCAGGTACGTCTCAATCTTTTCGGTCCAACCTAAAATCTTCAACTTAATTAATGACGAGTACTACCAAGCATAAAGGGAATTATAAAGACTTTAGACCTGTTCCCTAGTCTGATTTAAGACAAAATCCATGAGGTCGTGCTTCATGTTCCTCATGTGGGAAATTTCATCCTAACCCATGTCATAAAGAATCTGGGGCATGTTTTAGATGTCGTCAGGTAGGGCATATGATACAAGATTGCCCACAGACTCCCCATGGTTCTAGTCAAGGTTCAGTATGACTGTCTAGTTTTACATATGTGAGACCTAGGCCCTAGGGTGTGGCTTTAGTTCAGAATGGCAAAGGACATAGTGGCAGGACATATTCAGGTAAAGGTCAGACATCTTTTGGAATGGGTCAAACACAAGTATTTTTTCTTAATAAACATGATGCTCAGGCATTAAAAGCAAAGATTATAAGTAAAATTATTTTATATTCCTAAACAGCTCATGTGTTGTTTAATCCTAGTGCTACTCACTCTTTTATATCCATGTATTTTGCAAATTTGATTGGCAAGGGCCCTACTAATTTAGATAGCCCTTTGTTAGTAACAACTTTATTAGGGGAATCCACTTTAGTGGATCAAGTATGCAGAATGTGCATAATTATGATTAGTGGCCATGAAACAATGGTTGACTTAATAATCTTAGTTATGACTGAATTTAATGTAATTCTTGGAATAGATTGGTTGGCATCCTGTTATGCCACCTTGGATTGTCATCAAAGTTATAGGATGTAAGTTTCCAAATGAATTATCCGTTGTTATCCAGGGTGATCTTACTGTAGCTCCTAATAATTTAATATCTACTATTGGGGCTAGAAAATTATTACGAAGTAGATGTCAAGGTTACTTAGCCTTAGTACAAGATATGGAAGTAACAGTTCCAACATTGCATCAAGTGTCAATAGTTAATAAGGTTTTAGATGTATTCCCAGAAGAATTACCTAGGCTACCACCTAATAAGGAGATTGAATTTAGCATTGATCTATTATCGGGCACCCAGCCTATCACTATACCTCCCTATAGAATGGCACCACTAGAACTTAGGAAATTGAAGAATCAATTGTAAAATTTGTTAGATAAAGGTTTTATCTGCTCGAGCACTATGGGAGCTCCGGTTCTTTTTGTAAAGAAAAAAATAAGTCTCTTCGGTTGTGTGTGGATTATAGACAGCTAAATAAGGCTATAATGCAGAATAAGTACCTTCTACTTCTCATTGATGATTTATTTGATCAGTTACAGTGTGCACAATGTTTTTCTAAGATTGATCTATGGTCAGGATATCATCAATTAAAGATATGATGAGAGGATATTCCTAAGACAGCTTTTAGAACTCGTTACAACCAATATGAATTCTTAATGATGTCTTTTCAGCTAACTAATGCTCTCGCAAATTTTATGAACCAGATGAATAGTGCCTTTAAGCCCTTCATTGATCGATTTGTTATAGTTTTTATTGATGACATCCTAGTTTACTCTAAGAGTCAAGGTGAGCATGAACAACATTTAAGAATGGTGCAGCAAATATTAAGAGAAAATCAATTGTATGAAAAATTCTCTAAATGCTAGTTCTGGTTCAATAAAGTGGCTTTCTTAGGCTATGTGGTTTCAAAGAAAGGTGGTCAAATGGATCCTAGTAAGGTGGAAGCCGTTCAAAAATGGCATCGACCTACTATGATTGCTTAAATCTGTAGTTTCTTGGGTTTGATCAACTATTATTGCCGATTTGTGAAAGCTTTCTCTAGAATGGTAGCTCCTTTGACTAAACTAACCCAAATGAGTATGACGTTTCAGTAGACCAAAGTATGCGAGGAAAGTTTAAAAATTAAAATACTATTTAACATTAGCACATGTTCTTCTTATAAGGGAAATTACAAAATTACCCTCTTAACCTTCTTCATCTCATTAACACTCTTAATTATGCTCTTTCCTTCATTTTCAAATTTCTACCATTCCCCATCCTTAATTTGCACTTGCAGCACATTTACTATCATTTATCATCGACATCAATCGTATGGGGTGGCTAGAAAGCTCAAGAACTCAAGTTGAATGTGATTACAATGTCAGATGCATTTTCGAGGTAAATTCCATGAGATCCAAGTGAGTTTGCTTCAATTTTGGTTAGCATTTTGTGTTTAATATGTATTTCAACTAGTTCTTCCTTAATTCCAGCTTTTAATTTTGTGTTATATGATCAAAATTCAAAGATCTTTCCCCAGTTCTTCAAATGTGCATGAACATTACATAAGAGCCAAAATTTGCTCGATTTATGTGTGTTTCCTTCGAATTACATTAAGGATCTACTTTAGAACTTCATTTCATGTAGTTTTCTTCCACATATTAGAGTGTTTAATTTAAAGAATTTACTTTAGAAATCAAAATCCCTCTTGTGCATGGACAACAACATGAATAGTGACAGAAAATTCAAAATTTGAAATTGTGGCTTGAATTGGAGGAATTTTGTGACACTTCTTTGAGGGTTTTGATTTTAGGTAAGTATCTAACAATTCCCATGTATTAATTTGATGATCAGATTACTCAATTAAAAACTCATCTTTCTTGGTAGGGAGTTAAAGTGTGTAGGGTGATGATATGCAAGGACTTCTTGAATATCTTGTGTTATTAAACCTCGAGGAGAAGAAACTAAGTTGCTATAAGTTATCATTCGGAGTGCTAAGTCACTTTGGGGAATTTTTCTCATACTATCTTAAATTTCATTGATGTTAGAGGAAGTTTGATAAATGGGAGTGCATTGAAAGTGAATATAATTAACGAATCAATTATTTTGGTTATTATTGGTATAGATTTTGACCCAATTGGTAATATTGGACAACTTAAATGCTATAAAAGTTTATGATTAAGCTATTTGGGGACTAGTATTGTATTAGAATTTATAATTAAGATAATTATGATTGGCAAGTGTGTTTGATGTCATTTTAACAGCTCCCAAGACTCGAACCAGTGACCTCCAAGTTGAACCAATGACCTCAAGGTAGCAAAACTGCGCCTCTCCACCAAACCAACGTTGTCTTTCAGTATATATGTGTGTTGTATTATATATATTTACACTTCATTTTCTTAGTTTCAAAAATTACATCTCCTATACTTGAACCCAAACACTTAGAATAACTTCATCACCCATTACTACATAATCAATAAGAACTTCATGTTCATCATTTGTAATGCATTATATATATTTATTGTTGGCTTTTTTTTATAAAAATTTTATTTTGAATTTTTCATTAGTCATGACTTGAAAAGTTATCTATTATTATCTTTTGACCTATTTTAACAAAGTAATCTTTAATAATTATATTTATTACTCTATAAATCATTTTAATTCAAATTTAAAATTACTAGTATTTGATTATTAGTAGTTACTATATATAGATTTAAATATATAAAATTTTTTAAAATAACTATATTTAATTATCACTTATTCAACTATAATCAAACTAATAAACTATTGATCATTACATTCATTAGTTTTAGTTATTAGTCTAAATTTAAAAATATTAATTTTAACTATGTAACTGCATATTTTAATAATTATTTTTTATTATAGGTAAACTCTAACGATTTTACATTACGATTCTACGTTACGAATTTACCTTCCTCAAATGGTTTTACCTAGACTCACGAGTTTGACAACCTTGTTTATAATAAGAAACATCAATGTCTTATGTTGGATATAATACAAGTAATGGGAATTAAAGTTAATAGAACTTATGTGAACTTATAGGCATATAAGCATTATTAAAGACATCGGAATATTTTTTATGTAAATTATTTAAGTTGGCTATTAGTGAGGATGAAACTTTAAGTTTATGAACTATTTAGGTGGCTGAAGTATTCTTTTCGTATATGTGAATATTTGTATTATTTATGGCAATTAAAATCATCAAGAAAAATAACGGCGACCTTAGAGAAATGAAATAAGTATCACAATGGAAATTGAATACCAACTCATTATGAAAGCTTGTTAAAATTTATTTAAGTTAAAATGTTTCTTAGTATAAGACATTAAAAGGAGATTATTTCTTTTTAAGGTCATAACAATTACACTTTACTCCATGGATAAGGGAGTGAGTTGTATAGACCTTAGCCAAGTGAGAAGATAATCTTAACTATGCATGATTTTCATTTTTCTATATCCATTTTCAAAAAATATTGGTTCTTGATCTTTTTGTGCCTTAGGGCAGGCTTTTGGAGTTACAAATGTCATTTCAATATTATGAAATCTTGGAAATGTCAACATTGGCATTAGTGGATTTAATGACTTTGCATTTCTAAATTTCATTGAGGGCGAGGGATACATCGTTCCCCGCGCTAATCATGTCCTTTTGGATAGGGTCATGACAAAGTGGTGTCAAAGCCAGGTTAGAGAGTCATTGGCTTGCCTGTGACTTATGGAGCATGTGTTTCCTAATGGTAACTCATTTATCATTATAAACCTTGGCATAATCATAACTACATACTGTTAAAGAACTTATAGGATGCTTTGAGTCACTCTTTCAGTTGTCTTTCTTACTCCTTTTGTTGTAAATTTGAAATTATATTTAGTAGCACCCCTTGTATATAGGCAGATTGTTGTAACCGACCTTTCGACGAGAATAATAAAAAGTGTTTTAAATTGATTTCCAAAATGAATCTTGAAAATCAATTTATTGGAGTCGCCACCAAAATTTTTAACGAAAAACTTTGAAAACCCAATTTAAAACAAAAAGAAAAAGGCAACATGGTCTATTAAACTAGAGATGGGTTCGGGAGTCTATTTGAGTGTGGGGAAGATGTTAGGCACCCCACAACACCCCTCCATAAGGATGGTTACCTTAAACTAGTCAATTGAAATATAATGTGGCCTTAAATTTATCTCAATTACCTTTTTATTGGCACGGATGTATGTTAAACAGGGAGGACAAAACAACAAGAATAAAAGCAAACAAATAGATATTTACAAAGGGTGGACTTGACCTAAGATGACAGCTTAGAGCCTATGTACCCTATGATAGAGATCAAAGTTCACGTAGTTTGACTAGGAAGGCGGGTCTATTGGTTGGTGATTTGTAAATTTTGTGATGAGAACAAGAGGGTTTAAATTAAACAAATTTTCGTAAACAAAACGGAATTGGGATTTGCTTTGTGTGTTTTAATTTACGACAACCTGATTAATCTAACTCTCTTGACCTCTTCATTTTTCCTCTTTTAATTTTCGTTTATTTTTGAAATTTTAATCTTTATTTTGAAATGTACATGAAATGATTATGGGATGAGATTTTTAGGGTTTTTGGGAGTTTATATTTTTTGGAATTGAAATGTAATTAAAATGAAAGGCATATTTTTGAATTTTTGAATTTATTTATTATTTCTTTTTTGGATTTTCAAAATTGGAATTTATCATTGAAATTAGGACGAAAATAAAATCATTTTTTAGATTTTTGAATTTTTGTATTTTTGGGATTTTGGTTTTTATTTATTTTTGGATTTTTAAAATTAGAATTTATTGTTGAACAAAATTATAATGGAAAGACATTTTTCAGAATTTTTGAATTTATATATTTTTTGGGTTTTTAGATTTTTCTAATTTTGAAAGTGAGATTATGATTAACAGGACTTTTAATTAATTTATATATATATATATATATATATATGATTAGAATTTATTCTGAATTTTAAACTATAGTGGAAAAATATTTCTATGATTTTTGAATTTATGATTTTTGTATATATATTTTTTTTAAATTAGAATTTATTTGAAACTTAATGTAAAACTAAAATGAAAAATATTCTTAGGATTTTTAGTTACATAATAGGTAGGACAAACCTCCATATTTTTTAATTAATTCATCCTAATATTTTAAATGTTAATTTTTAAAACCTGAAGAGACTCAATATCTCACGCAGTCTCTACTAATTAACCTTTGGGTACCTGAGGAGATGAGCGTTCTCATATGGGAACCCAAAAATATGGAATAAAATATTTGAAATTTTTCAGGATTTTTTTAATGTATTTTTATGGATTTTGAAATTAGAATTCTTTTAATCTTATTTTTAATAAGATCAATTCTCCAAAGCCTACGGAGACCCAAGTCCCACAAGACATTTTTTTTAATTAATTAAATTTTATAAAACACCGACTTAAATATTTTGTAAATAATAGAAAAATACTTAATTAAGATATTTATTTTTGCATTATTATTATTATTATTATTATTTTAAAAATAGTATGTACTGATTTTTAGGGTTTATGGAGATTAAAATCACACACGACCTCGAGCACTCGAGAAGAATAATATTCTCACATAATGATTTTCTTAAAACCTTACTTATGGAACCAAGATGTAACAAAAATAAAATAAATAAATGAAGTAAAAAGAAATAATAATTAAAGACCCAATATATATATATATATATATATATATATATATATGATACGCCATGCACGGGCCAGCGAACCGCGATCTTAGAAGTGGGAAGAAAGAAAATATATGGTGTAGGCAATGTATAGCAACTCACCTAGCTTCCCCTCGGTTTCTCGCCCCTCACTTCTCTCTCTCTCTCTTCGGTGGTGCCACTACCTTTGCCACCATTAGAACCATTGGAAGACTTATCACTCCTTTGATTTGAAAATCCCCCAATCCTATAACCTCCTCTTCCATAAAAAAACTTGAGAGCGTAAAGAAGTCCATGTTAAAGGGTAACACAAAGGTCACAGAACCAATGGTGGAAGATGACTGAACTAACGAGGGGTTCTTGTTATACCCACCAAGAATGGACAAGTAATGATCTGACGCATTCTGTTTGATGGGTTTGGCGAAGCTAAGAAAGCTAAAGCTTGAAGGTGGTGCTTGGGAAGCAAACATCCCCAAGAATTAGCCGAGGATCTAGCACCTCGAGGCTTTTGGTATGATCCGACGGAGAAGAATCCGTGGAGTTCTTGGTCTGACCGAAGGTGTCGACGCTCTTCTTCGGGGTGACAGGGGAAGAAGATGATGATGGGTTAGTAGTGAATCTGAGGGTGTCTTCTCTGTCTCTTGTATTGTTGCCCATCATCATCATCATCACCAACAAGACAATGAACTTCTCTCTCTTACTCTGTATCTTTCAGTAATGAGAGCCAGCAAAAGCTAAAGAAAGTGTGCTCTTCTTTCTTTTTGAAGAGAAAGAAGAGGTGAGGATTGCAATGGCCATGGCTGCCATAGAAAGGTCCCCCCCTTTTGAATGTGTTATATGGCATTTAAAGATGGAGCAAAGTAATGTCTCTCATCAGCATCCATCGCAGTAGCGCCCCCGTACCGAAAAAACTCTCCTTCTTTGTCTCTACTCGACTCATCTCTTTCTCCCCCTCTCAGCAACTCTCTCTCTCTCTCTTTCCTTTTTTTGCTGGCAATTGTTGTTGGGACCAGGTTCTGCCTTTGAGAGCCAGAGATTCAGAGGCCTTTAGGGTTGCATGCCAACAGTGCTTCAAAGGCCTTTTTGTGAAAGCACATTGTTGTCCTCCTTTTTTCATGTGATAAGTGGCAGCCTTATCACTTTTTTTTTCTTTTTTTGATTTTTATTACTATTACTATTATTGTTAATTATTTTTTATTTTTTTATTTTTTTGTTATATATTTTTTATTTTTTATTATTTTGCTTTGATTTATTATAATTATTTTAATTAGCTAATTTTATTTTTATAGGTTTTAAGTTTATGTTATTATCTCCCATTATTTATTTTTAATTTCAAATTGTCCCCCAATTGAAAATGTCATTTAAAGCTTTGTCATTTTTAATTAATTAGTGTATCAATTAATTAAATAATTAAGTCATTGGGGATGGAGTACATTTCTATCAAAAGTCCTATATCATATCCAGGCAATTTACATTTTTGTCGAAAGTCCTACATTGTGCCCAATGCAATTTACATTTCTGTCAAAAGTCCTACATCGTGTCAAGGTAATTTGCATTTCTGCCAAAGTCCTACATCATGTCCAAGCAATTTACATATCTATCAAAAGTCCTGCATCGTGTCTAGGCAATTTACATTTATGTCCAAAGTCCTGCATCGTGTCCAGGGCAATTTACATTTCTGTTAAAAGTCTTGCATCATGTCCAAGTAACTCTCTGTGCTATCCAAGTGCTAATTTACACTTTTTTTCCCTCAGCATGAGGAATGGTGTGTTCACGTCTTTGCTTGCTTTTAAGTTAGGTCATCTCTTCACGATATCTGCTTCCCTAACCTAAGAGGCAAGCAAAAAGGGGCAATTGTGAACACCCTATCCCTAATTACATTATTAATTCACTAATCAATTAATAATTAAGCAAATGGGGAAATTAAAAATGACCAAGACTCAAGTGACATTCGCAATGGGAGACAACTTGAAATTGAAAATAAATAATAAGGGGATTTTGAGACAAGCAAAATAAAAATCCAAAAATATGATAATTTATAATAATAAATCAAAGCAAAAATCATGAAAATTTTAATGATAAAATTGGAGAAATTAAAGTTAAAGTACAAAGAATAAAATGATTTAAAAACAAAAAAAGGGGGGAAGAGGAGGAGGACCAAAAAATTAGAGTTTTAATGCATATATACATACATGAAGAGAGGAGACAAAGAGTGGAAAGGTAGGGTCTAGAGCATTATCACTTTATAGGAAGGATGCTACTCCTCCACCCTGCAAACCTAAAGGAAAAAAAAAGCACCAAAATGGCAAGATGCTAGCTTCTTGATACTCCCATCTACTATGTCTAAAGGAAGGATAGCAACAAAAAGAATTAGTCAAACTTCTTCTACTCCTTGCATGCAGAACTTACACAGGAAGGGAGAAAGGACCATGCTTAGCCACAATGTTCAGGGTAGAAAGTCAGGAATTAGCATGCAGCATAGAGAAGACCAAAGGATAAAGAGTGTGCCTTTTCTTTTTTTTATAAGGGGGGATGACAAACTAAGAGAGAGGGGAAAATTTGAGCTAAAAAGAATGAAGAGAAATCGAGCTGCAGAAGAGAGAAGACAAACTGAGAGAGAGGAGAAAAACTGAGCTGAAAAGAGTGAAGAGAAACTGAGCTGCAGAAGAGTGAAGATAAACCAAGAGAGAGAAAAAAAAACTGAGCTAAAAAGAGTGAAGAGAAACCAAGCTACAGAAGAGTGAAGGCAAACTGAGAGAGAGGAGAAAAACTGAGCTGAAAACCAAAAGTCACAGACCAAAAGAGAAGCCATAAAACAATGAGTCACGCCATCGCCTAGCCTCCTCTTTATTGGCCCCCCAGGTTAGTTAGTTTCTACACATGTGGTTTGCATTTTACATGGCAGTGGTGTGTTTCCATTTTATCTTATGTTCATTGGTCCTACTCTCCATTTTAATCACTCCTTCATTCTGCTTGTTTTATTGCCATTGAGCATGGTTTTTCTCCCTCTTCTTCTCCTTTTCCCATACTGTGTAAGAGCTACCATCACCCAAAAAACCTCCTCTGTTCACACTCACTAAAACAGAGGCAAAAATTTGCTGCACCGTGTTCCTTCATCTTTGCTACGCTATGTCCCTTCATCTCGCTGCATCACTTCTTCTCTTTTTCCATCCTTAGTTTCACTTCCTGGTCTACCATAGATGCATGCAGAAACTCAATTATCACCTTCCCTTTTCCACTGTCGGGTTATGCTTGAGAGAAGGAGAGTAAGTGTTTTAGTTTAGTGTCCAAAGGCATTAAAACTCGCTACATAATTTTTGCATGTGGCTAACAACCTACTGCGTGTGTCCCTTTCATTTTACTGCCTAAAGCCTAGCTCAAAGTGTGCAACATTGGCATGTTTTATCATTTACCTACATTATGCAAGCTGATGTTTTACTGATAAGAAAAGAAAAATCAAGGCAAGGGGCAAATAGAGAACAAGAATGAGATATATATATATATATATATATATATATATATATGTTTACATATGTTAGTGCATGGGTATATATACATATAAGGTAAAAAAGAAAAAGTGCATCATGTAGAAGTAGCATTTCTTCTTCTTGGAATGTCCACGGCACGCCTTTCTTTTCCTGGAGGTTTCGTGCATAACGTCTTAAGTTTACTTATTTATTCATTTATTTTATTTTATTTTTTTGTTGATTGGCTTTTAATTATCATGATTAACTGCATTTGTTTTTTAATGTCTATATGAGACTAATCTTAGTTCTATAAGTAAGGTTTTAAAAAAAATCATCGTGTGGGAATATTATTCTCTTCGAGTGCATGGGGTTGTGTGAGATTTTAATCTCCGTAGACTCTGAAAATTAGTACATGTCTATTTTGAAAATAATAATAATAATAATAATAATAATTAATAAATAAATAATAATAATGAAAAAATAGATATTTTAATTAAATATTTTCCATTATTTACAAAATAATTAAGTCGGTGTTTTATAAAATTTAATTAATTAAAAGTGCCATGTGGGACTGGGGTCTCCGTAGGTTTAGAGGGATTGATCTTGTTAAAAATAAGGCTAAAAGGATTCCAATTTTAAAACCCTTAAAAATACATAAAATAAAACCTTGTTATTATCATGTGAGAATATTATTCTCCTCAAGTGCTTGGGGTTGTGTGAGGTTTTAGTCTCCTTAAACCCCGAAAATTAGTGCATGCTTGTTACATAATAATAATAATAATAAATAAATAAATAAATAAGTATGCAAAAATAAGTATTTTAATTAAATATTTTCTATTATTTACAAAATGATTAAGTTGGGGTTTGACAAAATTTAATTAATTAAAAGTGTCACGTGGGACTTGGGTCTTCGTAGGCTCTAGGGAATCAATCCTATTAAAACAAGACTAAAAGAATTTTAATTTTAAAATCTTTAAAAAAATTGTAAAAATAAAATCCTAAAAATTCCCAAATTTTGTATTCCATATTTTAGGTTCCCGCGTGAAATCACTTGTCTCCTCAAGCACCCAAAGGTTAGTTAGTAAAGACTACGTGAGACATTGAGTCATCTCAGGTTTCCAAAATTAACATTTAAAATATTGAGATGAATTAATTAAAACAAATAGGGAAGTTTGTCCTACCTATTATGTAACTAAAAATCCTAAGAATATTTTTCATTTTAGTTTTACTTTAAGTTTCCAATAAATTCTAATTTAAAAAAAATAATATGTACAAAAATCATAGAAATATTTTTTCATTATAGTTTAAAATTTAGAATAAATTCTAATAAAAAATATGTATATAAAAATTAATTAAAAATCCTGTTAATCATAATCTCACATGCAAAAATTAGAAAAATCCAAAAACTCAAAAAATATATAAATTCAAAAATTCCAAAAAATGACTTTCAGTTATAATTTCGTTTTAATTTTAATAATAAATTCTAATTTTAAAAATCCAAAAATAAATAAAAACAAAAATCTAAAAAAATATGCAAATTCAAAAATAAGAAAAATGATCTTATTTTCATCCTAATTTCAACGATAAATTCCAATCTTGAAAATCGAAAAAATGAATAAATAAATAAATTCAAAAATTCAAAAATATTCCTTTCATTACAATTACATTTCAATTCCAAAAAAATACAAACTCCTAAAAATCCTAAAAATCTCATCCTATAATCATTTCATTTAAATTTCAAAATAAAGATTTGAAATACAAAACTAAACCAAAAAAAATAAAAAGAGAGAAAATTAAGAGATCATAAGAGCCTGATTAATTAGGTTGTCATTGATTAAAACACACAAACCAAATTTCAATCCCGTTTTGTTTACAAAAATCTTTTTAATTTAAACTCTCCTGTTCTTATTACAAAAATTACAAATCATCAGCCAACAAATATGCCATTTTGCTCTAACTACGTGGACTTTGATCCCTATCACAGGGTATGTAGGCCCTAGGCTGTCATCCTAGGTCAAGTTTGCCCTTTGTAAATATCTATTTGTTTGCTTACATTCTTATGGTTTTGTCTTCCCATTTTAACATACATCCATGCTAATAAAAGGGTAATTGAGATAAATTTAAGGTCATATTATATTCAGTTGACTAGTTTATGGTAACCATCCTTATGGAGAGGTGGTGTGGGGTGCCTAACACTTTCCCCACACCCAAATAGACTCTCAAACCCATCTCTAGTTTTGTAGACCATGTTGCCTTTTTCTTTTTGTTTTAAATTGATTTTCCAAAGTTTTCTGTTAAATATTTTACTGGTGACTCCAATAAATTGATTTTCAAGATTCATTTTGGGAATCAATTTAAAACACTTTTTATTATTCTCGCTAAAAGGTCGGTTACAACACAGATAGTCTTTTGATTGTCATTTTGTCAATGGATGTCTATTAGATATGTATGTATGTATATATATATATATATATATATATATATATTGAAGAGCAGAGCTCTCCATCCTTTTGAATGTCAGCTTGCCTGTTAAAGAAATTTTAGAAGGTCCATAATTTAGGGGAGACTCTACTGAAATTTCTACACATAGGTGACTGATTATTTTTAGTATATGTATTTATGGGTATTCTGTTTTAGCTTTAGTTCATGAAAATTTTGCATGTTGAGTAAATGACTGATTTTTTATATGCTAGTTAGGCATACAAGGGCGAGGGATAACTTGTTTCTCATGCTAATCATGTCCTTTTGGATAGGGTCTTGACAAAGTGGTATCAAAGCCAGGTTAGAAGGTCATCGGCATGCTTGTGTCTTATGGAGCATGTGTTTCCTAATGCTATCTCATTTATCATTATATACCCGGGCATAATCATAACTAAGTACTATTAAGGACCGTATATGATGTTTTAAGTCATTCTTTTAGTTGCATTTCTTATGCTATGTTCGTATGTGTCTATATGTTTAGATTCAATGCTGAATAAACTTTTTTTTTTTTTATATGAAGGAACAATGTTATCTAGTTCATGTGCAACTGCTGATCAGGTTACTAAGGAAGCCTCAGTTGGGGCTCCGACACAACTTATTGTGCCAACCCTTAAATGGTCGTGGTAGAGGGTAAGCACATATGAGGAGTGTTGGCAAAGCTTGTGCTAGGGATACGTGAGTAGCCAGGCCTTGTATTAGAGATGATCTAGATAAAGGGATAAAGCCTCTTCAACCTTAGGCTCCTACTAAGGTAGAGTTAGTAGCTAGACTCTAAGGCATTCAATGAGCTTTGGAGAATCTTATAGTTTTATTAGCAGGGCATATAGTTAGCAATAACCCTATATTACCTCTATGCCTCCTACTGAGCAACCTAGGGTAAGGAAGCCCCAAGATAGAGTTGATAAAGGTGGAAGCAAAAGGATCTTAATTGAATTCATTAAATTTAAACCATCTATTTTTATAAGGGCATATAATCAAGAAGACTCACAACGATTTATTGAAGATATTGAGCAAATATGTGATGCACTTGATTGCCCTGGAAGAAATCAATTACACTAGCTATTTTTCAGTTAAAGAAAGTAGCTCGATTATGGTATGAATCACATTAGTGTAGAAAGCCAGTAGAATCATCTCCCTTAAAATGGGGAAAGTTCAAAGAATTATTTATGGAGCAGTTTCTTCCTATAAATGTTAAGGATGCATGTGCAAGAGAATTTGAAAGTTTGAGACAGGCCCCTGGTGTATCAGTTGATGAGTTTGTTATTCAATTCACTAAGTTGTCTAAGTATGCCCCTATTTGGTCCCTATTGAGAGGGATAGAATTAAATGTTTTATGATGAGTTTAGTGAAGCCACCACAGATGAGCTAATTTACCTTTTTTTACTGCAGCAACTAATTATGCTAAGATGCTTGAGATGAGGGATCAAGAAGACAATACTGCATAGAGGAAAAGAATGCGTTCATATGAAAGTAGATATACAAGAAGTTTCTTTGTGGGAGGATCATCAAGAGGGCCTAGGGCATGAAGTCAAACTTGATCTTTTCAACCCCATTTAGAGTCTTCTGCATCATCTATGATGAGTATTAGGAGACACAGAGGGTATCAATGAAAGCTCAGGCCTACCCATCAGTTTGATTCAGAGCAGAATCAATGAGTCAGAGCTCCATGTTCTTCATATAAGGGCCTCATCCTGGCCTATGTTATATAGAGTCTAAGGTATGTTTTAACTGTGGTCAAGTTAGATGTACAATACAAAACTGCCTTCAACTTCTACATGGTTCTAGTTAGGGTTCAGTATGTATATTTGGGGTATCTGGACCCTAGGGTGTAGCTCAATTTAGAGTGGTAGAGGAAGTGGTGGTAAGACATATTCTGGTAGAGGTCAAACATTCTTTAGCAGGGGCCAAGCATGTGTATTTGCTCTCAATAAATATGATGCTCAGGCATTCAATGCATTAACAGTATGTTCTAATGAAGCTCATGAGTTATTTAACTCTAGTGCTACCCATTCTTTTATGTCATCGCATTTTTCAAAATTGATTAGTAAAAACTCTACCAGTTTAGAAAGCCCTTTCTTAGTAATAACACCATTAGGAGAATCCACTTTAGTAGATCAAGTATGTAGATCATGTACAATTCTAGTAAGAGGTTATGAGACAATGGCTGATTTGATAATCTTGGCTATGATAGACTTTGATGTGATCTTTAGAATGGATTGGTTATCTTCTTATTATGCCACATTGGACTATCATCTTAAAGTTATAAGGTGTGAATTTCCAAATGAACCATCTATTACCATTCAAGGTGATTGCACTGAAGCTCCTAATAATATAATATTTGCCATTGAGGCTAGAAAATTATTAAAGAATGAATATAGTTAATGAGTTTCTGGATGTATTCCCAGAAGAATTACCTAGGTTGCCTCCTGATAAGGAGATTGAGTTTAGCATTTATGTATTACCAGGCACTCAGCCCATCTCTATTTCTTCCTATAGACTAGTACCATTGAAATTAAGAGAATTGAATAATTAATTCCAAGACTTGTTAGATAAAGACTTTATTCCCCCAAGTTCTTCTCTGTGGGCGGCCCTATTTCTTTTTGTAAAGAAAAAGGATGGTTTTAATAGGTTATGCGTGGATTACAGAAAACTAAATAAGGCAACATTCCAGAATAAGTACCCTCAACCTCGCATTGATCTTTTGATTAGTTACAAGGTGCATAATGTTTTTTTAAATTTGATCTACTGTTGGGGTGCCATTAATTAAAGATAAGAAGTGAGAATGTGCCTATGAAAGCTTTTAAAACTCGTTATGGTCATTATGAGTTCCTGGTGATGTTTTTTAGGCTAACTAATGCCCCTGCTATTTTATGGTTTTGATGAATAAAGTCTTCAAGCCTTTCCTTAATCAGTTTGTTATAGTTTTTATAAATGACATTCTAGTTTACTCCAAGAGTCATAAGGAGCATGAACAACATCTTAGAACAGTGCTGAAGATATTGAGGGAAAACTAATTGTATGCAAAGTTCTTTAAATGTTAGTTCTAGCTTGATAATGTGGCTTTCCTAGGCCATGTGGTTTCAAAGGAAAGTGCTCAACTAAATCCTAGTATGGTGGAAGCAGATGGCATCAGCCTACTACAATTACTGAGATTCGTAGTTTGGGTTTGGCTAGTTATTATTGCCAATTTGTAAAATATTTCTCAAGAATGGCTACTCGTTTGACTAAACATACCCAAAAGAATGTAAAGTTTCAGTGGACCAAAGCATGTAAGGAAAACTTTCAAAAATTGAAAGGTTGTTTCAGATTGGTACCCATTCTTACATTACCATCAGGGTCAGGTGCTTATATAGTCTATAATGATGTGTTCATAATAGCGTTAGGGTGTGTCTTGATGCAGCATGGTCCTGTGATTACTTATACCTTAAGATAATTGAAGAAGCTTGAGCAAAATTACCCTACTCATGACTTGGAAATGGCTACAGTAATATTTGCCCTAAAGATTTGGCATCATTATTTCTATTATAAGACTTGTGAATTCTATATGAACCATAAGAGTCTCAAGTATATTTTTGAACAAAGAGATCTTAATCTGAGGTAGAGAAGGTAAATGGAACTACTAAAAGACTATGATTGTACCATAGACTCAAAAGGGGTATTATGATGTGACCAATGTTTATATTTACCTAACAACGGTAAGCTCAGAAAGAAGATCCTAGAAGAAGCTCATCAAACCCTTTATACATTCTACCTAAGAGTTACAAAGATGTATCAGGACTTGAAACAACTGTATTGGTGGTAAGCAATGAAGAAAGATATAGCAGAATTTGTTTTTTGTTGTTTAACATGTCTATAAGTGAAAGCAAAACACCAGAAACTAGTTGAGTTGCTTCAGAAAATTGAAATACTAAAAAGGGAATGGGAAAGGATAATTATAGATTTCATAACGGGCTTACCTCAAACTCTTAAAGGTTTTGATTCCATATGAGTAATTATTGATAAATTGACCAAATTTGCACATTTTCTGCCAGTAAAGACAACGAATGGTGTAGCAAAGTATGCTCAGATTTATTTTATTGAAATTGTGAAGCTTCATGGTGTACCTATCTCAATTGTTTTTGAAACCTTAATTTACCTTGAGGTTTTGGAGTACTTTTCAAAATGTTCTTAGTACCTGATGGGATCTTAGTATCATTTTTCATTCGCAAATAGATAGCCAATCTGAGTGTATAATTCAAACTTTAGAGGACATGTTAAGGTTATGCATCTTAGACTTTGAAAGGAGTTAGGATACTTATTTACCTTTAGCTGAGTTTACCTATAATAATAGCTATCAAGCGAGTATTCAAATTACACCTTATAAGGCATTATATAGTAGAAGATGTCAATCCCCAATCAGTTAGTTTGAAGTGGGTGAATCAAGAACGTTGGGGTTAGAACTATTTCAGGATGCAATAAACAAGGTAAAGTTAATTAGAGAAAGGTTGCTAGCTACCCAGAGCAGATAGAAAGTCTATGTGGATAACCAGCGACGAGACTTAGAATTCATGGTGGGTGATCAAGTATTTCTCTATGTGTCTCTAATGAAGGGTGTAATGAGATTTGGAAAGAAAAGAAAACAAAGCCCCTAATATGTTAGGCCATTTGAGATTCTAAAAAGAATTGGTGCAGTGGCGTATCACTTAGTCATACCTCTAGTGTTAGTGGGTGTACATCCTATGTTTCATTTGTCTATGCTTAAGAAGTATTTACCCAACCTATATCATGTGCTTAAGGCCTAATATATTCAACTAGATGACAATTTTACTTATAAATGAGTTCCAGTGGCTATTCTTAATAGATAGGTCAAGCAGCTTAATTCTATTAGAAAGTGGAGCTCTCCATTTTATTCAATCGCTTGAGGTGGTTGAAAAGCTCCAGAACTCTAGTGGAATGTCACAGCAACGCCAGACGCATTGTATTAGAAAGCACAGCTTTCCATCTTTTTGTATGTCAAGTTACCTGTTGTAGAAATTTCAAAAGGTCCATATTTCAAGGGAGACTCTACTAAAATTTCTACACAAACAAGACTAATTATTTTTGGTATATGTATATGTGGGTATTTGTTTTTGTTTTTGTTTATGAAAATTTTGCATCTTGAGTAAATTTTAATTTTTTATATGCTAATTAAGCTTATGAGGGCAAAAGATACCTCGTTCCTCGTGCCAGTCGATTGGTCCCTCTATTTCTTCATTTAAACTTCAAAATTGGTTATCAGCAGTCGACTATTAGCTAGTTGCTAGTGAACTAGTGAACATGAATAAAGGTTGAAGTTACTCCTTGAGGAATAAGATAAAAAGAAAAGTCTTGCTCTCAAAGTCATTTCATCCTACCATGAAGAGGAAGACTATGATGATGCCTCAACTAATGGAATTGATGAAGAAACTCTTAGTTTCTTTGTCAAGAAGTTTAAAAAATTCTTACCAATCAAGCTTTTACCATATTTTTCAGGTCATGCCAAGTGGGTTTTATCAAGTCATGATCAAGTTTATTTGCTACTTTGGATTTAAGAAAAATAACATAGCTAATGGGTATTATTACTTGCAAGATTATATATAGGAAAGTTATAAATACAAATAAGTTGTTGTATTGGCATAAATCATTTGGATAAAGGGTATTAGTTTTTATTTCTTTACAAAGATGTCATGTTACACTAATTATTTCATTAAATAATAAGTTTTTATTATTTCGAAAAAATTGATTCAAGCTTTCAAGCTCAGGTCAAGCTTTTAAAAAAGTTTAAGCCTTGCCTATTTTATAAAACAAGCTTTTCTAATCAGGTTTTTTTTTTCGAGTTTATTTTTTTACGCCAAATTTCTTGAACCAGGCAGGCATTTTAGGTTATGACATGATCTAGCTAGTAGTATGCTGTTTTAGCTTCAACTCAAAAGCTATGTTTCTTTATCTAATTATTTTCCAAAGTTCATAATAGAATGAAATATTATAGTTCAAACTTAAACTCTCACGCACTGTTATAGTGAATCCCTTTGTTTCTGCTATTCCCTACAACTGTAGCCCTAACCATTATAGTTCTTCATGAGACTATCTCAAAGATTCTGAGATAAGAACTTTCATTTTTTCTGTAAATGAACAACATATTTTTTTAGAGACAACAAAAGTGACAAGGACATCACAACCCTCAAATAATCAATCCAGTACAACAATACAGAACTTTGATAGTGAGAGAGAAAAGGAGAGTTTAGATGGCAAGAGACAAGGCATCAATGCTTAAGAAGATTAAAAGGAATGAGGAACACAACACTCGTACTTAAATTCAAGGCATAGGCTTTAGAAGATAATAGCAAAATCCATGAGTTTTAAAAAGTACATGAAACTCCAATAAAACTACAATTTGCAAAAACTTAATTCAGATCCTCCAAGTATGCATGAGCTATATCTAAAAAAAAAAAACACTTATATTATAGTCTTTCAACTTATATTTTCATATTGGTTGCTATTAGCTCATAAGTAGACAAAGGCCATGGATGCAGTTCATGAATTTAATTATGATCATAGATGATTTAATAATTATTCAATCATATATAATTAAAGTTCATGATAACTATCATCACTCAAATCTAAGAACTTGGGAATGTGCCTGCCACCATACATATAGAGATTAGCTCTTTGTTACCAAACTTTACTTTTTTTCACTAGCTACATGATCACACATAAATAAAGTATATATTGTTACTTCTTATCTCGTAAAAAATACTATTACTATAATATAAACAAACTCAATGGATAAATGAAATTGTTCTAAATCTACTATACCTATAATATAAACAAACTCAGTGGATTGCTACTTAGTGTTCTTGTTTTTTAAAAGTCTGACCCAGCCTGATCTTGCCAGATTTAGTTAGGCCATATCAAGTTCACCGTGTCTAGCAAGTCCATGTTTAGCCCTACTTTTACTCCCGTTAAGGTCATTTGTACATATTCCCCACATTTCATGTCATGGACCAAATATGACTAGATTTTAACATATTATGATATTACTACATTATCAAGATTCTAATACACAAATATATATATATGACAAAAAGAAAAAGTTATGGAGTTTTCACTTTTCACTAACCCATGACTTTAGCTATGGAGAGTCTAAGTCAATTAATATATGAATTTTAATTACATATGATCATATATGTATTGGCTTGTGCAAGAATTTGATTTTGCTAGTAGTAATTTGTTACTTATGCTTTTTCTGTAATTTGACAAAATATGGTTGCTCTTCTTACTTTTTTTCCTTGGTAACATGGAGTGTTATTTGTTTTCAGAAAAAATGAAAGTTCATAAATTTTTTGTAATTGGTTATTTGTTGAACAATGAAGTACTAATGTAAGAAAGAGCTAAAAGGAGAGAATTTCTTATGACAAAAGCATTCATGAATGTTCAAGTGTCTTTTCAAGGTCTATAAGTCTCATACTTATAGCACAAGGTCCAAGAGATCTATTAGAGAAAAGAGGGAAGTCAAACTATACAAAATTAGCCATTTAAAAGCCATAACAGCTTTTTTGCCAATGTGCCAATCAATTGATGGACAAATACCAGTTGACCGGTCGCTTTATTTCTTCGTTCAATTTTCCAAATTGGACATCAATAGTTAATTGTTGGTGAGTGGCCAGTTGACTAGTTACTCATAGAGAACTCTTAATAGAATGGTCTTAAGGCTAGTAATTGTTTAGGCTTGAACTAAAAGTGGCCAATTGAGTGCTGACTAAAGGTCAGTCTACTGGGTACTTATAAAAAGCTCCCAGCTAACTGATGCCTAAGCTGGCAGCTAACTGGGGCAACACAGAGGCACTCCAATTGACTGGGAACCTTCCATAGTTCCTAGGATTAACCAATTTAATTTGTACGACTAAAAAATAAAGACCATAAGTACTTAAAGAAATATTCTATCAATTCAATATTGCCCACAAAAGATTTCAATAAACATATTCAAAGAAAAACATTTAGAAACTAATACTTACAATGAAAAAATTCTATGCAGAGTTTGTGATCATCAAAATTCTACTTTCTTCAACAAATTGGTCAAACAATCTCTCCCATTTTTCTTATGACAGACCTAAAACACTTAAGCATTTTGGAAAGAAAGTTTTTGAAGCTTGAATATTTCTATCTTGACTTAGAAAGCATATATGCATTGAAGATTTCTACTTAAGATGAAATGCATGAGATTTCATAGCATAATCAACTAAGCTAAAAGGAATAATTCAACAACTAGGCTGATATATAAATTGAGTCATACATTTGATAATATATTCTTAATTATAACTTACATAAATCCAATCATGGAGCTAAAAAAAGAAAGATTAATTTTGATGAGACCTATCTTATACCAACTTGACATCATTATATGATTTACTTGATCAATAAAGGAATATGTGCTCTAACATTCATATATCCTATTTCCCTTAGACCTTTTTGTTGATGTCAAATAGGGTGAGAAGGATAAAGAAAAAAAAATGTGCTAATGCTTATTACATGTCATACAATATCATTAAACATATTTTTCTTTGGTTATTTGTCATCATCAGAAAGGAGAAGATTGTTGGCCCTAAGCTTTTATGTTATAAGTTTTAATCATGACAAATATGTGAGATATGAGTATAAATATAGTACTTACATGCTCTAAATTGATTAACCATTTGTCCTTAATCTATGAGATGTGCTTCTTCATATTATATCCAATAGGCTTTAATTTTATATATATAATCTAAATTGGATACATAATCATGACGATCTCATATACATGACATGAATGTTGTATATTACACTAATTGCTATTAAAGTATGCATATTGTTAAATATGAATTGGAATAATTATAATTAGTTTGTAAGTTAAATATCATTTATGTAGAATGGTCCAAATAAAGAAAATTAAGCATTAAAGTGAAGAGAATGAAATATCAATACGATGCTCTACACAAAGAAATAACAAGTAAGAAAGACACTAAGTATTGAAGAATTTAAAGATTAAAAGCTTTGGGAGTTTAGTTGCATAAAAAGAGCCAATGAATTAAATAGGTATAATTATTATAGGCTAAGAGTTATTTCGGCTCAACATTTGTTATGTCCCCTAAAATGGAAAATGATTGGCATGGGGGTCGAAGTAAATCTCACCTCTGTAAGCCTAGCAAATAGATATGATGGACCAACCAACAAACTAACAAACAGTATTTTAAAATATGAATTTCAATACCAAAATGATTCATGTAGAAAATCAATTTATCACTACATATAAATTTTTGACAAAGTTTCTTATGAAATATGGACATCTAAATTCTTTTCAACAAATCACTTGGCTTATAAAATAATAAAGAGCTTCACTCTCAACAAAAGAGATAAACCGACATCATTAAATATCTAATAAAGGGCGGGATCTTGCTTGTGTACTTGAAAGCAACTAAAGTACAAAATACAAGTTTTACAAATAAAAAAATGCCATCACCCTTACGAACAATGCAGTGTTTAGCATAAGAATATCCTTACTATGCTCCCAAGCGATAGATGGGTGATATGGTTAGGCACTGCTTTCTGAAATAGTAAAACAACAGGCAGTAAGCAAAATTTTGTGATTAGATAATACTAATTATGAAATGAAAGGACAAACCAGGTATGGTAAAGTTTTTATAAACACAGCATTAATCTTTAAAACTAGAAACATAGCTAAATAATAATTACCTTAGTACAATAAAGAGTTTTTTTTTTCCACGTGAATCCTAATTAACAATACAAAATGAAATCCTAAATAAGAATCATTTTTTATTTTTTGCAACATAAGATGATAAAAATCCAATCAAAATAGTAAGGAACATCCAGCAGAACCATTAAAGTATTAGATAATTAGAAGCTAGCTCTAAGCTAATGTAATCAAAATAAAATAGATATCGTCACAAGCCTCAAGGCTCAGATTAATCTGAATGTCAGCATTATGCCTCAGTCAAATAATCAGAATTAGGTCACATCATGGCCAATGCCTACAACCATTGGCAATAGGGTTCTATTCCAGATGGATTCCTAAAAATCATTCCTTAGAAAACTGTAACCAACACAATTATAAATTCAGTATCAAATTGTTTAAATTAAGAAATTTAGAATCAAAGAAATTTTAAAAATAAAGAGTCAAAGAACTTCATAGATAAAAAATTAGAATATTTCATAAGTCTAAAATGAGAGTATATCATCAATCCAGAATCAAAGAAATTTCAAATTTTGAAAGTGATGAAAATTCATAAATACAGTATCTGGTAATTCAGAGATGCAGAATCAGAGTACTTCTTAAATAAAAAATCATATTACTTCATAAACATAGAATCATGGTACTTCAAAATATACAGATTCAAAGTGATTTAGATAGTCAGAAATTTTAACAAATGCTCGATAAGATTCCATCAAACCAGAGTTTTCCAAATATTCAAGGATTACCAAAAAGATTAGGTTAATAATTTCTAATAAGCTTGTCCTATGGCACTGGAATATTAAATCACAATTATTTTTTGTATATAAATTAGAAAAACATAATTATTGTTATCTATTCACCTAGTAAACAAACTCTATGGCTCCCCTTACCGTCCTCTTCACGAAATTCCTGGACTTTTGCAAAGAGAATCTATAAAACCCTATAATTCAAGGTAAAACATCCTTAATTCTTTGAGTCTAAAAATTTACAATTCTTCCCTAAATAAATTTTCTTCCTCTTTTCCTGGCCTAGATTCAAACACCAATTGGATTTACGAGGCTTAAAATAAAAATTGAGAAATCATGAGGTTATTATACGCCTAGCACGAACTTGTACATTCCTTTCAATGCACACTAGGGAAAAATCGACATGCTTAATCAAATTCAATTTATTTCCCTACTTAATTACCTTAGTTTATAAAAGATTATATTTAACCAATAATTTTCATAAAAGCTAAAAGTCAATCATTCGACCCTATATATCCTCATAAAGATTATTTATTTAATTATTTAGCCATTTGCTTTATTTATTTAATTATTTACTTATGTCACTTAAATTCCTTTCTATTGAAGTCACAATCAATCCTTTTAAATCTTTTAGCTTCAACACTAATGAGTATGCATTCCTCTAATTTCTGAATCCAAATTCTTCCTTATCACTCACCTTTGTGACCATGTAGCGCATAAGCTTAAGCTTAACCATAGAGAAAGGAATATGCTTGGAGTTTTCCTTCTTCAATGCTATGGAGCCCCAACTTAAGCAATTTAGACAAATACTCTTCTATATTTTCTTACGCATTTACCTTCCTTTACTTATTGTTGGATACAATACTAACTAATAGGTCCAATAAAAAATTTAGTAAGGTATGTGATGACAACCTAATGATACGCTAAATTGTTTCACCCAACTGCCTTAGGCGTAATTACCAATCATAGTTTAAGTGATTTTGTCACAAATTAGGTTGGGCTTAGTTGCTTATTCACCAACTCAAATATTCATGCATATTCTTGAATTTATAACTTTCACAGTCAAACAACCATAATTCCACAATAGCATAATGTTCCCCTTTTCACCTTCTATTTGGTTTTATTTTGTTTTATTTTATTTTTTGCACTCCAACCTATATATTGTTTCATTACATAGTTGTTATCTTCTTTCATATGGCGCCCTCATGGAAAATCCCCTCTCCAACACCTTATATAACTTGTCTGGAATATAATAATTATTAGCATTGTTTCCATTTAAACATAGTTGTACCACATCTAATGATTTTAATCCCAATCGATCTAGATAAATTCAAACATCCAGACTAGCTAATTCCCCTGAGCACATCAAGAAGGTTTCCTTTGAAAGCCAATCATCATCCTTCAAACATTCATGAATTACTGTAATGAAAGAAACCTACATGCATACAATTCAAATGAAATGGCACTAGATTTAACTAATTTCCAGCATATAGCCCCATAGTGCAGCGTTCCTAAACGTGCATAAAATTTGAATCAAATGCAACTCATGGATTAGATCACCCTACGTTAGTTTGGAGTTGTTACAAGGACGAAATATAGAAGTTGAATGGAAGGTGCTAAAATGGTATAATCTAACCTTCGTCCTCCTCCTTTGATTGAATTCACAGCAATAAAAAGGTAATCAAGAATGTGAAAGATGCTGGGAAGGAAGTATCAAACCCATGAAGATGTAGAAGAAAGTTCTTTCTTTATTTTCTTTTTTTCCTCCTCAACTGCCATGATCCCAGCTTAAGGCACGTGAGCTTTCTTCAGGGTTTGAGCGTCTTTGATCAATATGTTGATCAAGGGAAAAGGTTTTAGTTAGCAGTGATAGGGAAAGAAGCTACCAAAATTTAAAAAAAAAAAAAAACAAATTATGCAGCTACCTAAAATTACATGGACAAAGCCAAGGGGAAATATTGCTACATAACCCTAAGAGAAGGTTACCGTATCGAGACAAATTGCAAAAAAGAAGATAAGTGAGTTGCTAAAGAAGGAAATGGATGATTGATGGTGGAAAAGATTGAGATTTTCAATGAACAAACACAAATCACCCCTCAAGCATTGGCTACACGACTTAGAGGAAAAAAGAGGGTTTGATGCAATAAAAAGGATGAAGCAATGCTGATTACTCTGGAAGAAAAGTGCAACAACAAACTGAGGGCATTATAATTATATCAAACATCAATAAGGGTACTTCAGTAAATTAACAGGAGTGGAATAGGGAACAATATGTTAGAAGCTAACCATGGCTTGAACTAGATTCAAACCTAGTACCACATTCTATTTTCTCCTCTAATCAGTTATACCCAGTCCATTCTTGGTATAAGTCTTATCTCAAAATTTTCTTAAGCCTAATTTCTTATTCATGTACATATAAATATATTATATGTGGGTACATGTGTGTGTATAATTATTTATTGTCTCAACCTTTAAATTTCCAACTATTACATTTTAGTTCTTAAAATATAAGTTTTGACCCTAGAGATAGTATGATATAGATTTTTACTTGAGATTTTATTTTGACTTTTAATCACCATTTTACTTATCTCACAAACTATATGGGATTTTGTTATGAAACTTGTTTCAATAGAAAATAGACTCACAGGACTTTCCAATGATAAGTCATTCACTTAAAACAAATTGAGTCATTAGATATGGATTTTATATAAAACTATTTTCTAAACTTTGGTCACTATTTTGATCATATCTCCCAAAAGATAATGAATTTTGATATGAAACTTGTATCATTGAAAATTAAACTGAAAGAGCTTTCCAACAATAGGTCATTCACTCAAAACAGAGTTAGATTGAAAGAGTTATGACAATTTAAATTTGAGTCTACATTGCTAGAAATAACCAATTGACTGCCCCTCACCACAAGTTAGTTAGCGAACCACATATTTGAACTAACGATCATATTTTAGCAAATAGTCAACTGAGGGCTATTTTTCATATTGCTCTATATGTTGACCGTCCAAGCATATTCTTATAAAGAAACAAGTGCTAGAATGTGAGCTTCAACTTGATTTAACATCTTTAAGAGAAAAATGAACATCATTGACCCAAATTCTTAAAGCTTCATTTTGTATATATACTCTTTGCGAGAGCTTCTTTAAATAATATCATTCATCTTCGATCTTTGTAAGACAAGGATGATGTATCCCTTGGGAGAGAAAACAAAAGTGTAGAATCTCTTGGAGTGATTTTCCTCTAGGAATAGAGGTGTTCTTTAGTTTTACAATGAGGAACAACTCTCTTTGATTTAGATGTCGTAAAGGCTTGCAAAAGCTCAACTGAACTTGTGGAATTAGTGAATAAATCTCAAGTGGAAGCTTGGAGATTGGATATAGGCATATAATAGAGTCGAGCATGAATAAATCTTAGAGTTTGCCTTCTCTATCCCTTTACTCTTTAAAAATCATGTTGCTCATTTGATGCTCTATTTTGTTGTTGATATTTTTCTTAAAATATTGTTGTTATTTGCTTGATATATTTTTTCTACATCTATTTCAAGTAACCCAATTTGAAAATATATTCTATTGTTGTTTTAGTTTACAAAGAAACAAGCTTTTGAATTAAGTTTAACTACATATATTTGAATGCTCTATTTTTGGGAAAAAAATTATTATCTACATACTTCAAGCATCAGCATAAATCTTTTCATGATTCATATAATTGTTATTTTGTTTCATACTCTTTCAAGTATCCTTTATAACAATTATTTTGCAAAGTAATTTCAAAAATAAACAAAATTTTAGTAAACACTCAATTCACTCCCTCTTAGGTGTTGGTTACCTAGTTTAACACTCTCCCCCTCCTCTTTGAGCTACAGCAACAAAACTGTAGAGGAAAAGAAGAAAATTCTCCTGAGGATGATGAATAAGTCATTGTAAATTTGACTAGCTTAGGAATTTTATTAATTTTTATTTTTTCAAGGCGACTAGTTTTAAAATGTCTAATATATTTTTTGCGATATAATTATTATATATGTTAAAATTAATTAGTTATTATTTATATATTTATTAACTACATCATTAAGTTGAAGCAATTAAATTTCTTAACTCATAATCCAATCATTTCCCTAACTCAACATTCGGTACGAACTTCAAAACACTAAAAACTACATTACATTACACATCCTTTGAAATAGAAAAACCATGTATGAATTAAATGAACAACATTAATAAAGCACCTAATTAGCTTTATTTTTAAAGAGAACTCATATTCATATATAGCAAATAGAGAAAAGTATATAAATAATAGATTACTCCACAATGTTCCATATTCTCTAATGGAAACAACATAAAATGAATACTAGCCTTTGCCCTTGTAAACAATGCAAGGCTTACTAATTAGTCTCTTAGATAGCTCTGCACTACGAAGTGGTAGTCGTGATCAACAACATTCTCTAAAAAAAACAAAAATAAAGAGAGAAAGGATAAGTGACCACACTCAGTGAGCAAATATCATTAATCATACCATAAGGGAACAATTAAACCATAGGAGTTTTTCATAACCATACTTTTCAATAGTTCAAAACTCATCAAACTTACATATGTTGAAATTATTCTGAGATGAAAATCATAAATCATTTAACATAACTTATAAGGCTTTCACAAATCCATATATACTTTCAAAACAAATCATACTAATAAGCATTTAAAATTCATAAACAATTTTAAAGGAATAAAACCAAAGTGGGAAACATCTCATTGGACTAATCACAAATCCATATACGAAAGCTAGTTTAAGGCTAGGTATCACAATTCATAAAGAATGCCAGGTCAAGGCTAGATATCATAATCCATAATGAAAGCTAGCTCAAGACTAGATATCACAATCCATAACAATAGTTAACTTATGGCTAAATATCATAATCCATATTGAAAGCTAGTTCAATGTTAGGTATCACAATCCATATTGAAAATCAGCTTAAGGCTAGGAATTGCAATCCATATCAAAATTAAGCAATAAAGTTTGCAAATAATCAAAGCCTAACACAATGCTCAGAATAATGAAAGCATGGGGCAACAAGGCTAACGTATACTGTAGTTAGTTACATAGTCTTGTATTGTATGAATTTCTAAAAAAAAAACAATATTTTTCCATAATAACATAAATAATCCAAAATTTTGCACAATAACAAAATTCTAGATTTCCATAAATCCAAACAATAACAAAATCATTTCTAAAAATTCCATAAAATCATACATTATATAAATCATTTAAAACGATCATTAAAAAATTTAAGAAATACAAATAAATGTTAGAATTAACACAATAATTTAATAGGATTGTTCCCAAAGCACCAGAGCATATAAAACAAAAATATTTCTCATGACACTAAAAGTAGGTATGATTAGCAATATTTACTCACTTAAAGGAGAGCACACACAACAATCATTTTTCCTATTGTCTCTTTCAAAACCAAAGTCTATGGTTCTATAATAACAGATAATACACATAAGAAATTATCATAAATTCAAATAATCTCCAATGTGTAATTTAATCCTTGTCTAATTATTAAGTACTAAGTCTCCTAAATCTCAAAGTGGGGTGTTAACCCTTCATCTTCCAATATCACATGTAAATTTTGCCACCTAGCTCAAATCTTATATTTATTTATATATTCATATATCTATTGTTTAATTATTTACTTTCCTTTTTATCTTGTATTTAATCCTATATATATCCCAAAAAAATAATTTCTATTCTTAATTATAAGTGGCTAACATCATAAAGATAGCTTCAAAATTTGGTGATGAATATAAATTACTTATTATAGTCATTTAGTCAATCACTGTAGTGTTTCCTTCATCCCTTTTCTTCAAAATAACAATGAAAATTAAAGAAAATTTTGGAAAAGCCTTTGAATTAACATACCATTTCAAATTATAATATCCAAATGTCTAATTTTGCCCTCTAATAATGATTATCAATGAAAATTAATACAAGATTTTTAGAATTTTGACATCTCTTCAAGATCCACATCCAAACAAGGGGTTTTCAAATTGGAGTCCAAAATCATCAATTTGAAGTAGGAATTAGAGGCGAAATGATAATAACTCATTAAAGAACCAAAACCATAACCTAATTTAAAGAAATATTTTCAAAATCGAGACTAATTTTGGATTTTCACTACCAACATACTTAAAAGAGGGGTTTCAAAATTAAAACCTGAAACTCAGAGATTGATTGCAAATTCTTGAGGGGAAGGGACGAATTTGATGTTAGGAAGCAATGACATATCCTAATTTGGGGAAATTCCTTCCCAATTACACCCAATTTTGAATCTTTAAAAACCCTAAAATCGCTAAACTAATAGGTCTAAAATTAAAGATCAAGATCACAAAATTGAAAGCCAAATCCCGATGGCATATGTTGAGCTACTCACCAAAAGACAAAGCCCATAGAAAATGCATGATTGACATCCAATTTGCTTGATTTCTCTTTGCCTTTGCAAGATCAACATCGCATGGTGAAAGAAGAGTTTTCCGTCAACTAATGGTGTATTCCAACCAACAACTTGCCAACGATGGTCATAAGGATGGAGTGGAAGACTTCCTGAGTGATGAATGTCGCTGGAAACTGTGGTTTCTGATGGTGAGCTTAGGGGAGAAAGTGAATGAGTGTGAGAGGAAGGAGAAGGAGAGAGAAAAAGAAAAGGAAAAAAAAGAAAGAAGAATAAAATAAAAAGATTAAGGGTATTCTTGTATTTTTCTAGCAATGGACAGGTGTCTGGCTCAGAAAAAGAGAGGAAAATATTTTTTTCTCTACCTATTTTAGGATTTTATCCTTATAAATTATTTAAATTTATAATTCATAATACATCTACATTCTTATGTTTCTTTTTTAAGTAAACTAACTAATTTTAATTTTTTTATATTTTTTTCAATCAAATTTAACTATTAAAAAGATAAATTTGATGAGTGTTACACTCATGAAGAACTATAATGGTTGGGTTATAGTTGCAGAGAATTACAAAATCAACTGGACTCACAATAGCATGCGGGGGAGAAACAGAGCTCTTGAGTTGAAGTTAAAACACCATACTATCAGCTAACAAAGCATGATACAGGCATTTGATTAGCTTTTTATTATCTACATCAGCATGGGTTTTAACCTACTTAATGACAAAGATCGATTTAAAATTTTCTAAACAGTAAAGACTAATTTAAAAAAAAAAAATGTAAGGACTTATTTAAAAATTCATATAAAGTATAAGAAATAAATGATTATTTTTTTTAATTTAAAATTGTGTTTTTTCTATTAAAAAGAAAAATCCAAAATAATTAAAGTAGACATTTCAGTTAGCATTTTGCAAGCTGCTTGCTTCTCTCCTTCTCTGTAGCCGCAGCAACAAAACTGCAGAAGGAAAAGAAGAGTCTCCTTTGGATGACGAATAAGTCATTTCAAATTTGACTTACTTAGAACGAGAAATTTTTATTAATTATTTTTTAAGTTTAAAAATTTCTAACATCTTTTTTGCAATATAACAATGATTATATATGTTATAATTATTTATTTATTTATATATTTAATAACTACATTATTCATAAGCAATTAAATTTAATGGCTCATAATCCAATAATTTCTCCAACTCAATATTCGGTTCCAACTTCAAAACACTGATAACTACATTACATTACACCCATTCTGAAAAAGAAAAACCACATAAGAATTAAATGAACAACATTAATAAAGCAGCTAATTGGCTTTTAATTAAAGAGCACTCACAGAAATAAATAGCACATAGACAAATGTATATAAATAATAGATGACTCCTTAGTTGAGCTTCCTGCAATTTTTCCTGATCTCTCCATTGGAACCAGTGAGAGGGCTGAGATCACCCATCTTGATCATGGCATTAGCAAAATCTGTTCTGAAACGTGAAGAATTGTAGACGTAACTGTAAACTAAGGAATCTGTGGAACCTCCATTGAAGAGTGCTTGGTCTGAGTGCAAGAGACCCTTTTTGTTCACCAGATTCTTGAAGTAAGAGTTGTCAAAGAAGTTAGGGCTTGTGACATCTAAAGGTGATAAATTGCTGTCACCACCTGTGCTTGGACATGTCGCTTGTAGTGATGTTGCAAACGACTTATCTATGTTAGTGTCGTTGTAAATCCTTGTCCTGAAAGTTGTGCACCTCGCTTGCCCTATTGTGTGAGATCCTGGACCATAATTTCCATTGAAAATGGATATTTCAATGAGGGTGGTGAATTCATATATAAGTACAATAACAAATACCACACACTGTATTAAAATGGTTCCCCCATTATTGGGTTTATCATGGTGCTATTAAATTAACTGCAGTCATTAGATCTAGTTTTTAATTTGTTTGTCAAATAAATTTTTCAGAAGCTACCAATTTCGATTTCTAAAAATTATTAATTATGATTTCTAAATTTTAAATTCAGTCTGTTAAATTGTAGTATTAATTTAACATAAACTGTTACAACATAAACTCAATTGCAAGCGAAAGATCTTTGGATTGTTTGGAGAGGGTTCAAATCTCGTTTTTAACACACTTAATATGTTTATGGGTTGCATTAGGATAAGGATAAAGTACAATTAATTTTTTAAATGATAGGCTTAAGCTCACATTTGGCCCATTTTTGTCTGGGGGGTTCAGAGTTTGAACTTGCCATTTAAGCCAAATAGTGGCACAATCCATAGGCTATGCTCAAACTTGAACATATGCTTATTTGCATTCAAATGTAATTTCATGTAAAATTGATAAATCAATTCTTCTAGGTGGATTTAATAATTATTAACAATAAGTAACAACACTACCCAAAAAACAGTTAATTCATAGGAAAATTTTTAGTATCAATTTCATAAATAAAGGCACTTTTATCCAAAACCATATTTGATTTACTATACAAGATACTTAATTTAGAAAAATTAAAAAAAAAAAAAAAAAGTAGGCCAATAGTAAAAGAAAACATAAACAACGAGAACTTTTAGGCCCATAGGCCTTTTGTTATTGGGTTAACCCAGACAAAGCTTCATAGGCTTAATAATTAAGCCTATATATAATCTTATTGTTGAGCTTCATTGAAATTAGACTCTTTACATTTGAAAATTTATTTATTTATTTATTTATTTATTTTTATTTTGGGGCTTTCAAGTCATTAAATTTTTATTCAATAATTTAAATTTTAATAATTTTTAAATATAGATAATTAAATTTTATCTAATTTACCTACGTTCCCAATTTCATCATCTTTAATTTAGAGGGTGAAGTACCTGACAAAGCAACCATCTCTTGGGGTGTAAAGCCTTTGTTGGAGAAAGCGGAGATGAGGCCACTAAGATCCAAAAGGGGTGAGGGCAAATCTGTATTTGCATCCTTCAGACTTGCTGTGGTTGAGTCTCTTCTTCCCAATTTCACTGGCCAGTATGGTCCTCCCAGCTGACAAAACGTCACCGTATCAATTAAACATGCATTCATCATTACTTTGTGGTTTGCTCATAACATGCATCTAGTATATGTCAAAATGTACGGAGATTTAATTTAGTATAATTTTTTAAAGCAAGAGGGTGAGTAATCTAATTTAACCACACATAAAGGGAGTATATTTTATTTTATTTATTTAAAATAGTCCCTAATTAGATAACTTTTATGTTGCGCTATATTCATCTCTTTTTTTTTTTTTTGGTTATATTTATTATGATTAATTAAGAACTATTTTAAAATACTCAAAAGAATTGAGAGATTGTTTTGAAACATAAAATAATGTTAATCAAAGAATAAGGTATAAATTAAAAGTGCACATTTTTAATAGTCATTAAGGATATGTTTTTTCAGAGTTTTATAACACCTACTAAGGTCTTTTCCCATAAAATTTCTACATACAAAATTGTTATGAAAAATTTTCCAAAAACTTTCACCTAAAATAGGTCATAAGCTTATGAAATAATACTTACCATTAAGACAGATTCTCTGGCAGCAACAGCAACAATGTCAGCACAAGAGACAACACCAGGACACAACAACTCCAGTGTAGATTTGATCCTGTCTATAACCTCAAATCCCCTCACAGAATTAACGTTTGGAAAAGCAGTCTTTTCACCTGTAAAATTTGGTGTGTCGTCTAACAATATTGATGCATCGCAACCCTATCACATATATACGAGTAAAAACCTTAGAATCGTACAAGTCACTTTATCATCCTATGTTTTCCAGTTTCTTTTAGCAAATCAATATGAACGTTAATTCTGTTACAATTATTCGACCGCCTATTCTCGAAGAATATATAGTGCAACACATGCATAATGCAGGCATACATATATATATAGCATGGAGATTAATATATAGAAGATAGAGAGGGAAAAGGAATGTAGAAAATTACTTGGACAAAGCAGTCATGGAAATGAAGACGAAGCAAGGATGCTCCCATGCGACGCTCTTTTAATATGGCGGCCACAACCACTGCCTTAATGGTAGTAAGAGCAACAGGACACGACAATGCATAATAATCAGAGGATAGTTGATCATAAGCTGAAACTATCCCACTCACACATAATAGCAACAAACAAAAGCTAAATTTGAACTTTGAAAAGTTCATTGTGCTTTTGTGAGTTAGTTCGTGCGCTAGCAGAAAATACAGAGAAGAGAAGAAGATTGCGCTTAATTTGGTTCTTGCTTAAGGCCGTCGAATGTCTCGCGTATTTATACACCAAGGTTTCTATTATCTTATTCACTGGATCAACAACTCCAAACACCAAGACAAAAAAAGAAAGGAAGAAAATTATAATTGAATATAGCTTTAGTATTAACTGGAATGGAGGTTATGAGCATGTAGTGATATAAATAATATTTGATGTCTAATTATTTAAAGGGATAAAATTTTGTTGCATGTTAGGATGTTAGCTGTATTGTGCTAAATAAGTCCACAGGTAGAATGCAGACTTATGATGGTTATTTGGCCGCACGCTGCTCAGTCTTTGAAATATAAATGAATTAGTAATGTTCGGCCTAGCAAGTTGACTTTTAAGTATTATTATTTTGCTTATACATAATTTAATTTTTTTAATTTTGAAAGCAAGTAATATTACCTTTTTGCTTTTTGATATAAGATTTAATATAATTTTACTAATTTGAAAAAAAAAATAAAGTTTAAGTGTGTTATTTTTATTTATTCGCAATTTTAAGTATATTAGTACACCTAGTTATAATATAAGAATATAATTATAATATTATTAATTCCAAAACTAATAATATTACAATTATATCCTTATATTATAACTGAGTGTCTTGCACCAAAAATTTTATCAAATTTAAATTAAAGTAAAATCTTTAGTACATTCACAAATTTGAATATATCAATGCATTTAATTATAAAATGTATAAATATAATTATAATATTATTATTTGTTTAGTTAATATTATTATAATTATATCCTTATATTATAATTGGGTGCACTAATATACTTAAAATTATGAGTGTACCAAAGATAACACCTTAAATTAATGGTATCACATAAATAAATAATGTCTAAATTAATAAATTGTTAAATTTGTTAATAATTTTTTTCATAAATTACGTGACAAAAAGAGGAAAGCTAAATTATTTGCGTGCTTATAAATTATAAAAGCTAAATCAACACTAATAAAAAAACAAAAAGGATAAAAAATGTATTTTGTTTTTCAACGTTTTCTCCTCCTATATTTCTTTATCATAAGTGATCGTATAGTCCTACAGTTATCATTATAGAATGCCTTTCACCGGCGGCATCTTGAGTGGACCCGCCCTTCAAGTGTGTTTAAAAATGAGCGACGTGCGAAGCAGGAAGCATACGATTATTCCATTTTTTTTATTGATTTCTTTGACCTCTATGTCATTCTCATTTTTTAATTATTCAAGAGTCAAATTAGCCAGATGGTTAGTGTAGTCCCCAAATAATTAAAACTGATCATTCAGTTTTTATAAGCGAAACTGAGGATTTTTCATTTTACCACAAATAGTATAGATACGTATTATAACTTGAATATACATTTACCGTTTGAAACAGCAGATATATACTTTTTTTTTTTTCTTTATAAGAAAGTACTTTCCAATCTTAGTGAATACATGATTTATTGATAAAATTTTTTATTATTTACTTATCACAAAATTATTATTTTATTTTTTAATATTTTAAAATATTTAATATAGTGATTTACTCATTAAAAAAATATTACACTTAATCCTTTATTTCTAAAAAAAATTACTAAATTTATTTTATTTATCAAACTCTAAACCCTAAATCTAATTAATCAAATTTAGTATTTTTTTTAAAAGTAAAAAGTCAAGTTTGACATTTTCCATTTTTCAATTTATGAAAGACTATTTTGAGTATTTCAATAAATAAAAAACTAAAATATGCTTTTGACCCTTCACTTATCACAAAATTATTATTTTGATCCTTCACTTATTGAAATATTTTTAAAAAATCCCTCAATAATTGGAAAATATTATATCTAATCTCTATTTTTAAAAAATTATTAAATTTAATTTCTCTACCAAACTCTAAACTTTAAATTTAAATAATTTAATTTAATTAAAAAAATAGAAGATCAAATATAATATTTTTATCAAATAAAAAATTATTTTAAATATTTTAATAAATAAACTATTAAAATAGAATTTTTTATAATAAGTGAGTAAGTAAAAGATTATTTTATTTGAACATCATAATTGAGACTGTGACTTTGGCAGCAATTACAAAAGCTGCAACCAAAAGTCAAGCTTTGTTCCATTGAAAGTTTTTCTCAGAAGTATTTGTGGGAGAAGGCTCTTTCTGAGAATCTTTAGCTGCAACTTTGTGTCGCCACCAATTTGTAATTGCAGCCTCCATTTAAGACTTTTGGTGACTATTTTACATTCATCACCAAACGTCCCCATTATGTTATAGACTTTTGGTGACGATCATTGGAAGTTGCCACTAAAGTCCTCCTTCTCAAATTATGTTAGACAATGTGATATGAGAACGGGATGATTGCTAAAAGCCCAACCAAAAAAAAGAGAAAAAAAAAAAAAGGTAAATGTACACTTTGACTTCATACAAGTATAAGTTTATGAGAGGAGTTTTGAATTTATTAAATAAAATTTTAAATTTTAAATCCTAAACAAATTGGATAAAATTCAATTGAGGTCATTTCAAGCCCAAATTCCTTCAATTTTCATGGGTTTCGAGCCACTTGGAAGCAATCAAAGTCATTTGGTTTTATAGCACGCATGTTATGTGGATTTTTAGACTTGGTTGCTACAATAAAAATACTAATCTATCAATATGCTTAAAATTTTTTTTATTTAGTTAATTCATTGTGAGATACATAAGTATATGATGTGTCTTTTCCTACTCGGTCATGGAAATAAATTTCTCATCCAATAAAATTTACTTCATAAAAAAATTGTGCAAAATGCAGGATAATACATTTCATGTTCTACACTATTTAAAACATCCCTCCAAAATCTAATAATACAAACATCCCTGGTCATTTATTAAGGCGGGGTGAGGTGCCCTCTATCCTGAAAAAAAATTAGTTGATGGAGTGACACATTTATGTGATAATTGATATGGTGTGTTATTTCTAATTAAATCATTTCAAAAGAAAATTTGAGCCATGAAAAGAATGATTTAATTGAGACGAACACATAAATATGTCAAAACTCCAAAAAAAAATATCAGTTAGTTTTGACATACCTTTACCTAAAAAAATTAAATTTTAATAATTAATCATAAAAATTAGTAAATTCTACATTAAAATAGATTTTGATATTTTAAAATATATGTTAAAAATAAATATATATATATATATATATTAAATTATCTTAAAATCTTCAATATTTTCATTTTATTATTATAAGAAGAAAATTTTTAATCAATAAAAATTTTTAGAATAATTTTGATAATAAAAATATGCAATTTTAAAATTGATCTAATTTTGTTCTTTTACTTTGATTCAGATTCAAAATCAAATCTTTAATATTATCGACAATTATAATACTATTAAACCAAATATTATCAATATATGTTGATTTAGGTTAAAATTGTTTTTAGTGTAAAATTCAATTTCATTAAAATTCACATCTTGGTTGTTAGATACAAAATCTACTAAACTCATCATCATGGATCTCAATAATTGTTCAATATTTAGTATTTCCAATTGACATGGCAAGAGCGACATGGAATATATTTTATTTAATTTAAAATTTATAAATATATATTAATATTTTTATAAAAAAATATTTTAATTTAATAAAAACTACTTAATATAAAGTTTATTAATTTTTATTATTAATTATTAAGATATTAATTTTATTTAGGGTAGAGATAGGAGGGAGTGAGGGATAGGGAGTAGTGGAAGCATCCTCTCCCCTTATTAAATGATTAAATGATGAGAACGTCTCTCTTACTAAATTTTAAAGGTCGTTTCCCCTAAATTCTTATTAAATTTTGGGGACACCCCCTTTATTACTTCTTTTATTCTTCTTTTTTGTTATGATCATAAATAATTTTATAGTTTTTTCCTCCTTCTAAATATTTTTCATGACTAATTTTCAATCTCCCCTTTCTCTTTTCATCTCCTTCAATTTATACACGTCCTTTTGTGATTTCTTGAGTTTATGTAACAAAAACATATTATTTTGGTCCTGTTTGGCATATCATTACAATATATTGTATAAACTTATATAATGCACCTCACTTTTTATCAAGTGTTTTATGTATATATTGCATTGTATAAATGTATATAATTAACTCCAATTAATTTAATCTAATATGGTTTATCACTCTATTATTAATCAAGCTTTTATTATTTTGATTATACCTAATTATAAAAAAAATATTTTAATTTTATACTATCTTATCCTCTTGCTCTCTACACCTATCAATATTAAGTGTCCTAACACTCGTGGAAGGAAAATCCAGCTTTTGATCATAGTTTCAAATATACGTTATAATTAGCTTGTTCTATGATAAAATTCCTTCCATACGGTTGACTTATTCTTTTTTTATTGTCACAAAAACAAATAAACTAATCTATAATAAAAACATTAAGACCAAAATATAATTTTAAAGCACTAAATATGATGTCACATCAGGACGAGAGAATAGGATTACCACACACTAATCTTTTTTAGAATTTAATTAAATTGCTCGTACCTTGTTCCAATTATAGCAAAGATGGCTTTAGAAATTCATTGATTAAACAGGTATATTGGCCCAGGCCCAAGAAAGACGATATTGAGGGCTAAAGGGGCAATCAATCAACTTGGGCTTGAAAGCCCAATTCGCAAGCCCATATATGGAACACATGCAACAATGTCACACTCATAGTGAAGTATAGTGTTGTACATGTTTTGTTGGCCAATAAAAATAATGTTGTACATGTTTTGACAAATGAACTTAATTACTCAAATAGTATTACAGTTACAGTTAGGAGATACACTGTCAAATAAAAAAAAATACAAAGAAAAAGACTAAATATTTAGAGCATGAGACATGTATGGGAATAATGTATATATGAATGAACAAGTCAATGAGAGAATGCAATTGACGACAGCTTATTGGTATGTTTGGTTTGAGCGAATCGAGGGGAGGGAGAGAGAATGGAAATGGGCTCAATTTCCATGTTTGGTATGATTTTTGTCAAGGGAATGAGTTCCCTTGGTAATCTTCTTTCCTACAAATGTGGGAATGTGGATTACCTAGTTGGATGATAAGATTGTGAAACTTTCCATGGGAATGAATGATTTTTGGCAAAATTGCCCCTTTACCCTCACCTTTGATCTTTCAAGAGGAATAATAATAATAATAATAATACAAAACTTAAAATACAACAATTAATATTTCAATTTATGTTTTTAATTAAAAATTAAAAAAATTTAAAAATAATTATTATATTAAAAATTTTAAAATTAAAAATATTATTATAACAGTAGTTAATTTGTGATAATTTTTTTATTTTTTAATAATAATTAATTTTTAATAATTATTTTTATAACATTAATTTTTAATAATTTTTAACAATTAAAATTTTTAAAAATAATAATTAATTTTTTATAAGGATATAAGAATAATTAATTAATTAATATTTTTTTAAATGAGAATATTTTGGTAATTTAATTTATCCTCATTCTTATCCTCACTCCTTTTTTCAATATCATATCAAACATGACTTATGCATTTAAATATTTCATTCCTTTAAAACCCATTTTTATTCTCAAGTTCACTCTCATTTCCTTTTATCCTTCCTACCAACCAAGCATGCCCAGGACATTGTTTTCCATTTCATTCTCAAGGTCTATTTCACTGATTTATTTCGCATTTATTAATCCCTTTTGTTTTCCTTTTTGGCTTTTTTTATCATAATTTTATAATACTTATATATCAAAATATGTATTTTCTTTATAAACAGATTCGTTTAATTTAGCTTTAGATTTTTCTCCACATCACTTTTGTTTTTAGTAAGTCAACCTTTGTTTAAATAAGAAGTTTTATATCACTTTGCACAGCGAATGAAATAGAAGAGAAAGAATATGGGAAGCCATGCATAGAAGAAATAAATAAAATGTAAGGAAGAGACTTTCGCAGTTTACGACAATAAAATTAATGAGAAGCCATGCCTTTGCCCATATTACTTCCATATTCATCCAGTTAGTCACCTCTCCATATGGTCAAATGAATCCTGGAAAAATTTTCAGATACATCTGGAGTTCCCTATCATCTATATATTATTTAATAATATTAAATTAAATTTTTATACGGAGCCCTAGTGGATCTCAGTGTTGTCATATATACAATCCAACTATTGAATAATATATAAATAATATGAAAATTCAAACCTCGGATCTAAACCTAATAATAATTTAAAATGTCTATCTAGCACAATAAATCTAACATGAAAAAATAAACTTTTGAACTAAATAAGTTTAATTTAAAAAGCTCATTTTATAAAACATAAGATTTAAACTTTTTTAAAAATCAGGCCAAAATTTGAAAAGCTTGAACTAATATGTTTTAATAAAAAACTTAATTTAATTATTATAAAAAATGTAACTTAAGATTTAAGATGTTAAAAATAAATTATCTTAATTTTAAAGATGTATATTATAAATTTAATAGTAAGATTAGTTGATTTTAATTCAATGCAGTTAAACATATAATTATAAATTAATATGATATGATATTTTGGTAAAGAAATAGTAGTGTCATAAAATCATTCATTAAAAAAATTATATTAGTACAATAACTAATATATATTTATAATTTTCTATATCCAATCATATAAATAATAATAAATATGTATTCAAAGTATAATGACTTGAACGTCTGATCTTAGAAGTGCTGATATGAAATTAGTATCTCATAATACTAATAAATTACTTAAAAATCACTTTCATTATCAGTTTGCTCTAAATAACACGAAGTTAGTACCATAGAAGGCAATTTTATTTTCTTACGAATTTACTGTAAACCAGACGTGGACCATTACAATTCAAACGCAGGGAGGAGACAAGGAACCTCCAATCTGCAAACAGGCTGCTACTTCATGTGGAGAAATGAACCAGTTTTACTTGAAAATAGGAAAGTAATTAAATAATATTTGATGATATTTCCTAAGCTTTATGTGACTTTCTTGTAATGTGTGTAGTTTGGCTTCATCATTTCGTTTTGATCGGTGCCGTTTGGGGTCTCGATAGCATTCCAGTTCCTCATTCACACGTCTGCCATTACGACACTACTAGAAAAGTTCTGATAGATGTTCATTAAAAAGGATAAAAAAAAAAAAAAACAGCACATAAAATTGATAATATGAATAATTTTTTAGTGAATTTGGTTTGCAATGTTTTAGTTGTTAAGGCGGGTAATTAACAAGGAGTTTTGGATTCAAATTCTCCCTGGTGCATGCACCAAAAAAGTTATCATATTATATTGAATTAATTATCAATAAAACGTATAAATATATTACATACATACATACATACATACATATATATATATATATATTGTAATACGACTTATTTTAAAATATATTTATATGTCTATTAATTATTAATTTATTTGCTTCGTTTTTTTTTTTTATTGTATACTGAGTTTACATATCAGCTTTTTTTCTTCTTTTGTAATGTATATATCACACTTATGGGGTGTATATAAAGGGATGTGAAGAAATAGAATGATTAAAATAAATTAAATAATTATTTAAAATTTTTTAATATAAAATAAAGAAATTTTTAAAATATTTTTTTGGTTATAAAAAAAATTATTTTTTTATCATCCAAATTGAAAGACTTAAGATAGAATAAAACAAATAAATAATACAATTATAATCATATCTGTGTTTGTATAAAAATTTAATATAGCTAGAATAATCATATTCTAATCATAACATTAAACTTCTAAACAATAAAATAATACATCACTTGACATTACACTCACTATTTCTGAACTCTCAAATACAGCCATAATATAACTCTATCTATCAATTTTTGTAAAGTCGGTATACCTTGAAATAATTTGAAGATAGATATGACTCCATGAGAGGGCATTAAATTGCATACAACTACCAACCACTTATGGCTCTGCAATCTCCATAACCTCAACACTACACTATACTATACTATACTATGTCCCTCACTTCTGACTTCTCTTCTATATAAACACCTCCTTCACATCACTTGCCACTCACCAAGCAACCAACTACATGTACGGCAACTCACGCACAAAACCAAAACCAAAACACCTTCTACATCGCTCTTTTTGAGAACCATGGCTAGCCTGCCCCAGTTGGCATGTGTGCTTGTGGTGTGCATGGCTGTGCTGGTGGGTGCACCCACGGCTCAAGCCATTACATGTGGTCAAGTCACAGGTAGCCTAGCACCCTGCCTCAATTTCCTTAAGAGGGGTGGGGTTCCTCCGCCGAACTGCTGCGCAGGAGTGAGGGCCATCGTCAGCGGTGCTCGGACCACCCCGGACCGCCGGACCGTCTGTAACTGCCTCAAAGTAACCGCCACTAGAGTCCCCGGAGTCCAAGCTAGGTTTGCGGAGGCTCTCCCTTCTCAGTGCGGAGTTCGCATCCCTTACAAGATCAGCATGTCTACCAACTGTGCTAGGTATATATATAATATAAATAACGATTTGGTTATTACATTTTTTAAAGTTTTAATATTAGTAATAGCATAAACTTTTCAAGAATTATGATTTTATTACATGTCACTTGAGACTTGAGAGGCATGTAATAAGTTAATTTGTTATTTTCTGTTTTAAATATAAACTTGTGCACTCTCTAATTTTTGACAACATCCTAATTAAGGTTAAGGACTCAAGGAGCTAATTGAATGCTTGCTTTGGTCAATTTTGTATTAGTTAGTTAAAAAAAATATGTATTTAAAATAATGTAAAATTTATATAATTTTAATAAAACGCTAAAGAAACTCACCTGCCTTTCCTTTTTATAACATATATCTCATATCTAAAATGGCATTATCGTATGCTTCTTATAATATCTTAGATAGCATTAGCTATCTTAAATATCTATTTGGATACTGTCTTACATTTAAATTCCAAAATCAATATGACAGAATAATAATATACCAAACGGCTGTACACGTAGTTTCAACTCTAAGGCGAAGAACATGTATAACGAATTAAAGGGGTTCATATTAGATGAAAATTAATTATATATAACTAACTTTATTAATTGATTGGCTTGCAGCATCAGGTTCTGAATACAGGAGATGGGGATTGTTGAAGCAGCTAGGTAGCATAGCAACTTTCAAGCCCACAATATTATGAAACTAATTAAATAAATTAATTAAGGAGAGGGATGCTCCAATTATGAGAGATTTAAAGTCTATGAAGTTGTGTGTGTCTTTTAATTATGTGTACGCTCTCTTTATAATCACTTATAATAAGATATTTCATGCTATTTCGGTACTTCAGATTGCTATATATGCTTGAGAAAAAAGATTATACTTCAGTAGAAAGAAATTAATTATTTACTAGTTACATACCACAAAAATTTATTTATTATCATTTTATTGAAAAATAGTATTACATGACATCTAAAAATTATACCTAAATTTTTTCTATAAAAAATTAAGTTTTATTCGAACCCCAGTATTAATACATCGCACTATGCATACCAACTTATCTTACTGATTCACATATAACTGCAAAGGCATTCAAAAGCTAACCAAATTTACCATCCTGGAGGCCCAATATGGATTTCTTGGGCTATTATAGAATGGCTGCATTGGGCTATTTCAAGCGTTGTGGATTAGGAAATGGGCTTTTGGGGTCCAGCATCTTCACTTTTGAATATCCAATGAATTTATTTTGCCCTCCTCTCCTATTTAACTTGATTATAATAGTAGTTAATTAAAAGACTTGTGATGTCATGTTCAAATTATGAGAAACTTAGAAGACAAGTTAGTAAGTACAAACTTAAACTGCTGCAGTTCTTATTATTGCACTTATAAGTTGAACTATAAGATTTCCCCTATTTAACATTCATATAATTTCAGAGAAACATAATAAAAACAAAATAAAATAATTGGCAATTTAAGGAATGGACAATGCACGGAGTCTTTTGTAGTTGAGGATGTTATATCTTCTGATCATATCATTGAAGGCAAGAGATACTGCAATATGTCATAATGATCTTATATATACTATACGTATTAAAAACAAATTTTTGAACTCTCTTATATATATATATATATATATATATATACTTAATTTAATTTGTATCATAAAACACAAACATTGAGTAGTCAACTCGACCAGATATACAAATATTCAAGAAATCGTAACTAATTTATTTTATGGTTCTATATATATGTAAGTGGTAAAAAAAACTTAGATAAGTTCCAAATTCTGGATGTAGTTTGTGTATCTTCTAGGGACTACAAAATAGACTTTAAAGCTTATTTTAATATACAAGACTGAAATTAATACTATATTTGATTCATTAGTTTATAGAAAATCAGGATTGTGTAATTTTTAGATAACTGTAAAAGTACCCTTTTTTTTTTCTTAACCAGGGCTCTTTCCTCCATTAGCTTGCTCAAATAATTAGGGTTGTGTAATTATGAATTTATTCGGCTATGTTTTTTTTTTTTTTCCTAAAAAGTTAATTCTTTTATTTTTTTTCTTTTTCCCTTCCTGCACTCATTTTGAATGCCAATATAAAGATCAATACTTATCGATTTCTGTCCATTCAATCTTACCCCCAATTTTGAAGAGGTAATTTAGATTTTGCCTTTCATTTTGGAATTTGGATATTTGTGACTTTTACACTTCAGAAAAAAAAAAAGCGACAAAAAAAAACGACAAAAAAGGGTACTTGATGATCTCTTGCTCTTATCAGTACTGCTTTGGATTAATGCATAACATTGTTGATTGCTTGCAGTACCCTTTGCTTCACCACTTGTGCATTTATTCTCTCCTTCTCTTCCCTCTGCAAATATCACCAAGTTTTCCCCATAATTAAACTTAATCAAATGAAAATTATAACAGAAAATAATTAAATTTATATAAACATATCCATGAATTGTGAACTTGTGTTTGAATTAATATGCTTAGAGGAATATAATAGATAGATGCATGTGAATGAATCCTAATTTAAATATCTTGAAAGAAAGTATAATTTATAATGATATTCAACATCGGAAAGTATGGCCAGTTACAAAAATTCGAAAGGAAAAAACAACTTTTGAAGGACTACTGTAAACTTGTTGATCGAAGAGTGGTTAAATTAGGATTCAGAATTATTAAGAAAGAAAGGATGATTAATGTTGATATTTGATTGGTCTTACTTCTGATCCTCCTAGAGCTTCAAGCTGGAAAGTGTCTTCACAAGAAACCCTAGCATCAAGCACTTCAAGACCAAGCTGTTCGAAGGCTTCTAGAACTGAGACGAGCATTCCAGGGCTATTCTTTTCTGAAAACACATTAATCAGGAATCCTCTCTCTAGGGTTTCTACCCTCACCTGCGATGAATTCAACCCATGAAAAAAAAAATATATGGAAACTAAGAAAACAATGAATTGAACTTTAAATTGTGTTCTATCATACCTAGTATTAATTCATCGATTAAGTCGTAATTAATAATAATAAGCACGTACCATGGGCAATTCATTTTGGGAAGAGGTTGAGGATTCGGCTTCATCTTCTTGCTTCAAATCTCCTACGTAATTATTTGAGGCTTTATGTTGAAGAGATCTTCTTTTTCTTTCTGTTGAAGACATATGCTTATTGTTGTTCTTCCTCTTCGGCTTCCTTCTTCCATGAGAATTGGGGTATTTATTTATTTTTTTATTTATATAGAAAGTGTGATCAGTGAGCTTACAAAGAAATATGTGATCTCTTGTTTGTTTCCTTCACCACTACTGCTTCATCTCCCCCACAACAAATTATGCTCTTCGCTTTACGATTACCATATTGACCCTATCGATCATTGTATACATGCCAAAATTTTTTTTTTTTAAGGATTAATTTTTGGTACAAAATTAGTTTGTTCAATTACAGCGTATTTTAGATTCAAAACTTGACAATAACAATCATAAATGTTAATTAAAACAATAAAAAAAATTAATATATATTATTTTACTTATACAATAAATATTTTTGGTATATCTTTAAAATATTGCTGAGATTAAGTGAATAATTTTAATTTTAAGAACTATACTAATCCTCTATATATAATAATAACTTAAAAAATTATAAAATTATTCCAGACATAACTAAAATATTTTTAATATAAAATTACTCACTATTTTAATATTTCTATAAATATTTTTGCCAAAATTAAAATTAGAAATAAAATAAGGTGGCTATAGCAATAATAGTAAGTTAGTAACATTAATCACTCAGCCTTGCAATAGTATAATAGAATGAAACATTTCAAACAAATAAAAAATAATTTAAAATCAAAGTAGAATAGAAAAAACTATAATTTGTCCATTTTTTTAAGCTATATTGTCACTAGTTTATAGTCCATTACCTCACCTTCCTCGAGAGTTCATCAATGTCTGGGATTTTATTCCACCCTACGTCTCCTACGTGGTTATGACTCATTACAGACAACCTACGTGGTTATTCCATATCCCTTGACCTTCAGCCCCATTATTATATTTTAATTAAATTTAAACTGAAGAAGAAGATAGTTAATTAAGAGGAATTAATCACATCATGTATGAAATTGAGATCAAAACACAATGGTATGCAAATACTTATAGCTATAGATGAGTCCCAATATGTAGGAGTATAAGTATCAGTAAGACAAGAAATTAAATATGATTAAACCTTAAGCAAGTGAGCAGCATAATTTATATATCTTTTAAATATTTTCCTTTCTCTCTCTCTCACTCTCTTAACAAGCATTAGTATGTAAAATCTACCCCTTTTTACTCCTAATAATTTTATTAATTGGCAAATTTTCCAGTATAATTATATACCCTGAAGGCATGGTTAAATACTCATTAATTATATATGCACATAATTAACGATCAAATTAGATATTAATTTAGTTAAAATATAACATTCCTTATGTCAATGAACTAATAATTCCTTCAATATTAGTCACAATCTTCAAGATTCGACCAAAAACATTGATGCTTTCGGATTCATGAATTCCTGTCTACTAACATTTTTTAGTTCTCAAGTCATAATCTCGCAGACTTGTGATGTAACATAAAATAAATAATATCATTTCTCATATCTCACCCAAATCATAAATGTGAAAGCATAGATGCTAATTGCTATCGTATATTACTAACCTAGCCACTAAACATCAGACACATGGCAAAAGTTTTAAGGTAATCATAGTGATATAGTATACTTCAAGATTCAAAGTAATTACGGTTCACGTGATTTTCTTCATTTCTAAAGCAATAATGCATCATAATGAAGATGAAATATAACTTTAAACTTACCTTTGCAATAGTGAAAAACTTTCACTACCAAGTTATTAACACATATATAATTATATTTGTGTGTATCACACTCCCATTAGAAATTGTATTTATATATAATATAAAAGGGTTCAAGAAAATATCAAATATATATATATATATATATGGGAGGGTATTTGAGTAAAACTAGTACAAACAGAGAGAGAGAAGGAGATATGAAATGGTGTCCCGTGAGAGTATTGACAGCTAAACAACATTTGACGCGTCCTTTCTCTGTTTTCGATGCATTATTATTATTATTATTATTATTCCTTTATTTTATTTTGCATCATTACTCGTTTATTATAATGAATTTGTCTGATTATTTTCACTAATATCGTTTATGATTTTTATAAAAGAGACTGTCCCTGTCAGTTCAGGTTTAATAATTAACACAAATTTGTTGTTATTTTTAATATAGTAATATTTAAATAGGGATTAATACTAACATGATATATTTTTGGAAATTAAAAGTAAATAATGATGACAAATCTTTGCTATCAATATATATTATTATCTTCGAAGCAAATCAGGACAATAATGACCATCTTCAATCTTCATTTCATGGTTACTTTTTCCCTCTCATACGCTCACCCATGACTATCCCCCCATCGCGTGCAGATTCCCTAAGCGCGTAAATATATATATATATATATATATATATATATATGTATATATGTATGTATGTATGTATGTATGTATAATGTATATGTTGCACGTGTCTCTCTCGCTCTCTCCACGTGACCTTTCTCTCACTGCATGCTGGTGATTGATATAGCTTGAATTCTATTTGCTAATGTGATTTCACTCTCAGGTGTTTTAGATCCATTATGAATATATTTACAAAATTCATAGCCACTGTAGGCTGTCATAGTGATTAGAAGCAGTCTTGTGAAAGCTCTGCTTACATGGTTCACTCAATTTAATCTTTGTATGTCACATATATGATTAAAGAGATAAACAAACTTCCATCATCATCACTTAACATGAGTAATTCAGTCAATCATAATTAATATATATATATATATATATATGTATGTATGTACATATGACCAAAATATAGAAAATTATATATAAATATCAAGCATGAAACCGAAATGTTTTTTTTTTCAATCTAATTAGTTGGATTAATTCTTTAAAATGAAAGTTTTATACCTCGACTTTCTAGAATAAGAAATATATGCAACATTCCAAACTCACCAATACGTTACAATCTCTTCGGCCAATAACACAATACTAATTATTGGATTAATTAGTGGGCATATTACTTACAAATAAGTTTATAGCGTGAATCCAGTCGTTGCACCCATTGCACAGGAATCAAAGTTAATTCATTATCACGTACCTACCTGTTCACATGTGTGCCTATTAATCATCACAAGAAAACAATAATTCACTGCACAAATAAAATAAAATAAAATCTCCTTTTCTCCTGCCCTAGCTACTTTCAAGTTTCAATTTTATTCTTCATGAATCTACATGTGCTACAAACAAGTCTTTCTCTCTCTCCTTCTTTTAATTATTAAATATACATTCATTATTAATCTTTCAAAAATATGATACAATTAGCAATATATATTTTAGCAACATATACATGATAAATACTAAAAACCCAAAGCGAATAATACTACACTCTCTTAATGGTGAGGGAATTTTCCCACCACTTGTTTTAGATGAGAGATGGACCCCTTGGAGACATTAATTATGTGATTTCCCTTTTCAATAATATTATGTACAAATTAAGAGTTATTAAATCAAGAATAATCAGCAACACGTGCTCGCTTTTTTTGCTTTGACTAAGACGTAATGATTAAGAGTTTGGAAGGGGTCTTATATATTCTGGAAGACGTTGCCAAAAGCAATTGTGCCATTGTTGCTTGATCTGATTGATTTAATTGAGCAACGTATTATTCATTAATGGCTTCCAGGTTTTCTTCATACTATACATTCACTGTTGAGGGTGACTTTGTGCTTATCAGTTTTGAGATAATTTTCATGTTATAGTCTCTGTACTAGTTTTGGACTTCAATGCTATGAATAATATCAAATAGGGAAACCTATTTAGTGGATAATAATTATCATAAGCGCATTAATTATATTACGCAGTTATAATCAATATATAGGTAATTAGTGCTTCCTGTCATAATCACTATTTGTGCCAGTTTAGTGGGAGACTGAGACCTTTGGACACATAATTACAAGACGTTTGGATTTTATATATATATATATATATATATATATATATATATATATATATATATATATATATATATCTGGTAAAGAACTCTGTAAATACATATGACAGTTTATATTTAAAATTAGAAGAATTAAAATTAATGATTTTTTACTATTGAAATTAGATAAAATCTAAAAAAATTAATCTAATAGTTCCTATTTAGTCAGTTGTGTAATTCAACAACACGTAATTGAGTTGGCTAAATAGAATCTGAGTTTTTACAAGATAACAATAATTCACTGAAGTTTCTGTCGTGTATATTAAATATTTTTCGTTGTTGTGATGATATTTTGCACTCAAATGTTTATAAAATTATTTCATTCATCTTATAATTATTTATGGCTCATCAAAAGAAACACACTCCAAAGAAAAAGTACCAAACACAGTTAAGTTTTCACTTCAAACAACCATGTCGAAATAGTTTAGAGAAAGCCTAGTTAAATCTATCAAATTTTTGTTGGGCTCATGATAAATCTCATTATGAAGAATATATGTTTCTTGAAGGAATGGAAATGGATTGGAGAATCAAAACATTTTCTTTACCTTCTGTCAGTCAGAAAGTCTCCATCCAATAATATAAACAAATTAATTTTTTCTCTTTTCTCAATTCCTGAAGGGAATTTGAACTGGACTTGTCTTCGTTAATATTTTAAAAAAATTGGTCAATCAGTCTCATTCTGCATTAACCACACCCCAATAATTTACAATAACAAAACAGTAAAACTCATAATAGAACACCCATTTCTTGTCTTACCTTGGCTTAATAATAAAATAATGATTTTTGTTTCAATAAAATTGGTGACAAACGCGGTGCATGTTGATCTGTGATGTATTGCCTTTTTGTCTGACTATATAATTCTCTGAAAATGAACTGGTGCATGGGATAATAGTAAAAGAAAATGATTATATACACGTCCTATCAGACAAAATGAATATTAATGTAAATAGTGCAAATTTTGGAACTCTATCTCGTGACTACTTTCCCTTTTTTTTTTCCCAGCATTTATTTATTTTCTCCTTTTCATTCCGTTTAGCTATGCAAGAATATTTAGACAAGCTGATTAATTATCTGTATATACATAATTCCTCAAACTTATTAAACCATTTTTAAGTCACTCTAATATTGTTCTTGTGAAGAGAAAGTTCCCATTATTATTGCTAGAGTACCTGATCACCTGAGCCACTATATATATATCCGTAGTTGAACTTCTGTATCTTCTTTAGATGAATCACGGATATAAGTATGATCAGATCTACAGTAGATGGAAGAATATAATAGTACAGGAAAATCAAAACCCCACTTACTTTTTCCTTATTTTGGCAGAATACGAAGAGCCATATAATGCTTGACCTGCAGAGAAAAGAATGTGCGAAGCCTGACCAGAAAGTTGTCGTGTGCATGCTCGTGATCAAGAGAGAGATATTACCAAAAGATCCTAGCTAGCTATTTACAAACAAGTCTAAGTTGCAAGTTAAAATTGATCAACGTTGTAACACACAACTATATATATATATGTGATTTATAATGTAGAATATTATAATAATAAAGTTTTGATCAGAATTAATGTGGTTTCATCATTGACTTAACGTGGAATTGAACATGATGGGGCAAGTTGGGAGCTTGCCAGGAAATCCAGGAGAAATTTGAGAGCAAATAGTTAAAAATTTGCAGGATATATATTGAACTGATCTCATATATATATATACACAGAGAGAGAGAGAGAGACCATATTGTTGCTAGCTATAGGCATATAGCATCTGAAAACTCGTTTTCTCGGAGTTAAAGTCAGCCCTACAAAGTGAACTCTCATGAACTCTAACAATTTTGAACCGCTGGCCAACTTGATTATCATTATATTAATTATTTAGGCACCGCAATATTCTACTAATTCTATGCTTCCATGAATATAAAATCTAGATAAATTTGCATCTCATAAATATATATATATATATATATATATATATATAGGTTTTAATACGTTAAGATGTAGATTAAACTATTATTTCCTTGATCTTCATAGTTTGCCTTCTTCTTTTTTTTTTTTGAATTGGGTCCTTAATTACCATGCTTTTTCTTCAATTCTCAATTGAATGTCTATAGTAAGTAATTTGTAATGTCACCCTCACTAATCACTATCAACTTTTGTGACCATTCATGATTTTGGAACTCTAGAATTAATGCTTTCAACGGTTTGCAAATGTGGGGGACTTCAGGTGTGGAGATCAAATTAAAGGGGAAAGGAACCCTAGAATTGCATCTGCACTCTGCAGTTTCAACATTTGAGAAAATTCCAAATTGTTAACTTCCCGCAATTCATATTATATTGTGCATTTTTCAAAGAAAATGTGAATATGAGTGATAATTTTTAGAGTTCTATGAGAATATTTTGTAATTAGATTTTGTACACAGTTCCAAATACTAGTTAGATACTATGGATGATAAGTTTTTACTTAATTATATTTTTATTAGATGATTTAATGTGAAATGAATGTTTTTGTAGGGAAATAATACAAAGAAAATTAAGTCAGAGTTATCTTGAAGCTTGATCAATAAAAACCCCATCCAAAACATACAAGATTGCAATTTCAAACCTTTTATCAGCATGTGGAACCCTGACCATAAATCAAAACTATAAGTACTTGATTAAAAAACAAAAAGTAAACATTACAAGGACGAAAACATCAATTAATAAAAAAGATTGTCTGAAATACTTACATATTATAAATTATGATTAATCTAGTAAATATTTTTGCAAGGTCTACATCAGGGGTCGGTTTAAGCATTGACAGAGATGATGTCTGAGTGGGGAGAGTCCAAAAAAGGACATACCACCTTCTATGTGTTGAGAGTTGTGAGTGACACTGAGGTTCACGGGCTAGGTTGTAGTTAGAAACACAAGAAGTGCTTCTTTGTAAACTTATGTGGATGCATTTGTAAAGAAAAATCTGATATCATGGAGCCAAAATTCGATCCACCACATCGTACAAAAGTGACTTTGTCTCTTTTCCTCACATGTAGGATTTAGCCAGCACTACCCTACACATGGAAACAATCAAACTGCATCACATACAACATTAATCGCATCATTTCTTGCAGATTGGGCCCACACAAGACAGCTAATGTGAGTGGATGTTCTGTTATACCCCCCACAAAATAGGAGTCTTGATTCTTCTTTCTTGGTAAAATTACAATCGAGGACCATAAATTTAAAATATTTACCGTAAAAAAATCTTAAATTTTAAAATTGAGTAAAATACATTTTGGTCTCTCATTTATAACAAAATTATTATTTTTATCTTCCACTTATTGAAATATATAAAATAATTTTTATTGATTAAAAAATACCACATTTGGTCCCTCATAATTTTTTTAAAATATTATATTTAATATATTAAATTTAGGATTTAAAATTTGCTAGAGTAACTATATTTGATAATTTTCTTAAAAAAATAAAAAACTATATGTGATATTTCTCAATAAGTGATGAATCATTTTAAGTACTTTATAAGTGAAAGATTAAAATAATAATTTTGTGATAAGTGAATAATCAAATTAAATATCTTTCTCTTCTAAAATGATTTTAAAGATTTAGTGAGCAAATACCTTATTTTAAGACTTTAAGAATACATATAACGTGAAAGTCTCACAGCATATAGAGGATTATATATAGAGTTTTAGAATAGGGTTCAGCCAACTAAATAAATTAATCCTCAAGTCTTTTAAAATAATTTTAAAATTTAAAATCTTTAATAATACATATAGGGTTTTTTTAACGAGTATTCTTAAAATATTAATTAATGATCATTTATTGTAGATAATGAATAAATCATAATCAATAAAATTAGTTTATAAATATTTATTATTATTATTATTAATTGATACAATAAATAATTTTAAATTAATTTTATTAATTAAAAATTATATTTATTATGTACAATAAATATTCTTTAACGAAGGAGAAAAACGCATAAATATATTAAACGTGTGGTGTTTAACTGTAATTCTTTTTAGTAATTTTTTCTTTCCTGAGTTTACGAAGAAAAAGGAGACAGCAACGCTACAACCTATTATGCTCCTAATTTGTGTTGCAGAAGGCTATAGCTAGCTAGTTTTATTCTGTTTAACAGTGGTGGGTGAAAAGAAACGATTGGCCACCCATCCTGAAATATTGGCTTCCATTATAATTAATCTTTTCTATTGAAAAACATTTTTGTTTCTTTTTTTTTCTGATAAAAAAAAAAAAAGGATGATTAGGCAGATTGTAATGGAATTGGAATAATGAATGATGATATTGTTGACTACAAGAGAACTATGGAAGTTAGGTGGCTAGGTTCATTTTCCCATGAAAGTTGGAGTCTTGGGAAGAATGATTCCTTGAGTGAATATACAATTGTATCCCTCAAACATATAAACTCTTTTTAATTAGTTTTTTAAAATTTAATTACATTTCATTTTATATCTTTTAATAAATATTTCATCTTAATATCATCGATGTATATACATTATCTATGTTAACATAAGATAATTAATTAATAGATATAAATGACTAAATTAATTTAACATATAATGTTATATAATTGTTATTTGTATTTACTCACTAATCATATTAATGTCGTTCATATTTGCTGAATGATATTAAAGTTAAAGTACTCGTGAAAGAATTAAAAGTAAATAAATCAAACTTAAAAAGAGCAAAACAAAGTGTAATTTTTAAAGTCTAAAATATTAATTCACTCATAATTCTTTTTTTTTTTTTTATAAGCATGGTCATTTTTGGCATTGTTGCAGGTTTGTGGTCCCTTTCACAGTGGGAGGCCTCTGTGAGCTAACTTCAATTCAATTTGGTGAATGTAGCTAGGGTTTGGCAGAAAGCCCATACTTCTGCACTCTACTTCAAAGGGAAGGGTAGACTGTTAGCTCATGTAGATTGATATACGTGTTTCTTGGAACATGTCTCACAATCTAGCTAAATGTGTACACATGCATTTGGAAATTTTAAATTTAGGTAAAATTCATGAAATTTGAATTATTAGATAAAAATTTAATGATTTATATTTTATAAAATTAGTATATATTATTTAATAATTGTTAAAATCTGAATTATTAAATAAAAATTTAATAGTGCAAATCTCAAATACAGATAATACAAATATAGAGAATTTAAAACCTTCTATTTCATATTAATTGTAAATTTGAGCCATATATTTTGTTACTCTACTAATATGAAATTCCAATATGTAGATTTTTTAATTAAGTTGAAGGGAGATGAACATAAAGTATGAACTCCACAATTTTTTTTTTAAAAAAGTTACTTGTAATGTTAAAAGTAATTTTTAACATTAAAAGCTTGTATCCATTGGCATTTCAAAGTTCTAATTTGTGATTTTCGGATATATATATATATATTTAATGCTTAAACATTTATGAAGGAATGAAAAGAATTAACTATATGATGATCAAGTTTATTGAAACTGTTAGAAAATATTAATATACATAAATAGTTCTAATATCAAGAGATAACGGCATTGATTGGCTCATGGGATCTCTCCTTATCCTACATCATACATCTGGTCGCACTTGATTGGTTAGAGGAGTTTCAATTTAAAATAAAAAGGTATTAATTGAAATAATTGTTTTGATAGAATTTAATGTACTTTTAATGTTATATATATATTAATGCTTAAACATTTATGAAGGAATGAAAAGAATTAACTATATGATGATCAAGTTTATTGAAACTGTTAGAAAATATCAATATACATAACTAGTTCTCTTTTAATTAAATTCTTCAAACTAAAATAATCTGCAAACATGAATTTGGGTGAATTTTGAAAATTTTTGAAAAGTTGGCAAAATGTTTTTTTTTTTTCTCACCTTGTGTTTTCCATCTTTATCAAACCACCAAAAACTAAAACTCAACTATTTCACCCCTCTCTTGTAGAAGTGTCCCTTCTGATTGAACAAATAAAGCCAAATTTATATGAAGCACAAACAGTGAATAGAGAATAAAAATTTATGATTTTAATTTTAATTTCCTGTTTTCTCTTTGAACGCGGTGTTAGAAATCATATTCATATAGGTAAGAGATATGAAGTGAAGTAATGTCGGACCAAAAAGGAAGTCAATGGTTTTGTGGTTTCTCTTTTAAGTAAGAACGAATTTAGATTTAATTTTAAAAGAGGTATCCATTGCTATCTTTAAGGCTTATGAGTTACTTATTATGACTAATGGAAAAAAAAAAAAAAAAAAAAAAACAGTCCTTTTCATTCTATCTTATTTCTTGTGTCTTGCAAGTTATCATCTCTTGCTTTTGGGTTTATAGCCCAACTTAACCTGAACTGTTGAACCCAACTTTAGAAATTGTAAGATTTGATCTAATGGTGTCCGACTTTCTTTTTATTTTTAGTCCTTAAAAGGGCCTTAAAATATTTGAAACATTGCTAGCAAGCCTTGTATTCTAAAGGCCTTGCTTTATCAACTTTGGTTGCTAAAGGCCCACGTCTAATGCCTTTACTGGCTAGTTAAAAAAACCATTTGAACTTTTAAAAAAGAATAAAATATTATTTTAATTTTTTATTTAATAATTGATTTTAAAATTTTATTCCTCACTCATTAATTTTTTATTTTTTATTACTTTTAATATTAATACATTTAACATAAACTCATAAATAAAAGACTAAATTAAAAATAAACTCATAAGTACAAAATTAAAAATAATAATATTTTTATAAATGGAAGATAAAATTAAAAATAAAAATTAATAAAAAATTAAATTAATAAATAAAATATTAAAATAATATGTTTTTATCCTTAAAAAATCACAACGAGAAGAAGAAAAATTGAAATCATGTTTTAAAAATATCAAGAGATAGTGGCATTGATTGGCTTCGTGGGATCTCTCCTTATCCTACATCGTACATTTGGTCGCACTTGATTGGCGTCCTGTGTATAACCATAAAGTGAGGAGTTTCAATTTAAAATAAAATGATATTAATTGAAATAATTGTTCATAACTGATAGAATTTAATGTTATTAACTAACTCTTAGAATATGTGCTACTGTTCTCATAATAAGAGAAAAATATCATTATAAAAGAACACTTCATTTCTCACTTTCAAATAATTAGATTTAATATTTTTTAAAAAAATAAAGGATTAATTGTGATTTTTTTAATAAATAAAATATTATTTTAAATATTTTGATAAAGCACGAGAAGCATCTAGATGCTATACCCACGACACAAGCAACAAAGCCAGTATATGGATGGAGTGTATGAGGACAAATGGAGTGGGCCCACTAAAGAAGACAAGATAACAAAATGGAATTATTTGATGTCACAGTCTGGTTATCTTGTCGTTGCCGTTTCTGACACGTTGGATCAGCCTCTAATGTCACTTTCCACTCTACTAGTGGATGACTCACCAATGTGCTTAATTATGGGCTTCAAGATGTAGACATCTCGTGATATAGCTATTGGGCATAAGAATTATTATTATTATTATTATTATTATAGTATATTATAAATTATATCTAATTTTTTATTTTAAAAATTGAATTTCATTTTTTAATTTATTTCTTGTCAATGCAAATAATTATTTATAAGAACAGTATTAAATTAGTTTTTATTTTTAAATTTTGTAACAATTTGATTTCTCACAAATTAATCATAACAAATTAATTTTTCATAAATATTATTTTATATAAAAGTCATCATGATAAATTTGAATTTATAAAAAATTAATTTTTTACAATTAATTTATTAAAAATAAAACTATCATAAAGTGTAAAAATAAAAAGCTAATTTTATATTTTTTAAATTTTTTATATAATACATATTTCTAAAATTAAAATTATTCAATTGATTTTTCTATAAAAAATAAAATTTTAATTTAAAATTCTAGTTTAAATAATGTCAATTTAATTGCTTTTATAATCATGTTAAAATTAAAATTACAGTTTTGTATTATATAAAATATTAGTCATTTCAAGTGAAGCTAATTAAAAATTTTACATATATATCAATATATTAATAGAGTCATTAGTGTAATTTTCAAATGAAAAAAATATCAAATAAATTTAAAATATATTTATGCAGAATTTTCTTTTCAAAGCCTTGAGAATCCAAACTGTTATGAAATGGACAAGGCAAGACGTGATTCACTAATCTATAATACCGAATAAGGACAATGGATCCATGAGTCCCAAATCAACAAAATATCGAGTTGAATGATTATATAACTTTAGTTTTAATTTTTACATTAAAAAAATATTAGTTTTACTTTAATATTAAAGTTCAATATCTATTTATTTGCATTTTCTCGAGTCTTTAAAACTAGTTTCAAGATTTTGACCAAGCAAAGAAAAAATTAGCTATTGGATGGTCATCTCTTTTTTCTTCTATTATTTCTATTTATTATATTAGTTACCATTAAAGAGATTGAGGAGAAAAAGCATAGAAAAATATGCAATTTCTATTCAATGAGGCCATCCCAAAAATAAATAAACAATACTTATTTGTAAGGCTGTGAAAAATAACCTTAATATGAGTCTCCTAATTAAATAATAAAATTACAAAAACAATACCAATAAATTAGAAAAATAATTAAAAACAACTCTGAAAGATATATAAATGGTAAATTTAAAGCTCCAAAAGTAAACCCGAGCTGTGACAATAATTTGTTTTTTGAAAAAATGATATTAGCATGCATAAATTCCAAAACTTTTTTTAGAATATAAAATCATGATTATTAAAACTTCTACTTATACCTACCGAATTTTCTCTTTAAGATTGTCGCACTCTATTTAAATCAAAAAATCTCTATCAAACGATTACGTCACTAAGAAGTACGTACCAAAGCGTTCTACCACCACATATCTACATCCTGGTTAGGCTTTCTTGCGGCTAACTGATACATATTTTTTATTTCTTTTTTTAAAATTTTATTTATAAAAAAATTATGAATCATTAAATTAAAATCTATTAGTCCAAATAATATTGTAGAATTTCCCATAACTTCTACAATTTTAGTTGGAATATATATTCATATAGCGTAAGAAGATAAGTAACATTCGTATAAGACTCAAAATGTGATTGAATGTTAAAGCTCAAAGCTTATTGCAGAGGTAAGCACGGCCAGGGCAAATTAGGTTGAATTTTTTGGTTGACTTGAGATTCAACCTAATTTTATATTGGATTAATTTTTTGAACCTAGACTTACCATGTTTCAGTTAGACTTGATTATTGACTGATTAGGGCCGGACCTATTTTTTTTAAAAAAATAAAATATAAATTATTTTGTAAAAATAATTTTTTTAAACAAAAAATAAAAAAATATAAGATTTGAAAAGAAATAAAAGAGAATTAAAAAATTTTAAGATTTAGAATAAAAACTAATAAAAATTTAAAAAGAATTTATATTTTAAAATTTATTTATAAATAAAATTTATTTTAAATCAAATTAAAAATATATTATAAAAATAAAAAAAATTAAAATAAATATCAAGCAATGTCTTATGTCATCTCAAAACTTAACCTGACCCAATAAAATTTGTAATTTTTTATTATTTAGCCAAATTATAATCTGACTTGATGTGATTAAGTCGGACGAAATTCATTGGACTAATGCTCACCCTCATATATATATATATATATATATATATATATATATATATATATATAAAAGAAAATATATATATATCTTCTAACCATAAACATCTAAGTTTTCTGCAAAGTCGAACTTGGGCACTGCCAAACAGTACACAAATTACTCATCAGTTTTCTTCCTTTTTCTATTTTATATATATAACGTTTCTGCAAATCATAAGTAATGAAGATAAGCTAAGAAATTGAAGCCACGTTGGAATGGAATCTGATTGGTGTTGGCAAGATAAGATTGTCCCTTGTTCTTGCTCGTGTCACATTTCATTTTATAAAGTAATAGCTTACTTTATTATTGCCTCTTCATTTTTAAGTAACACTACAATGAATTCATTATTGCGTTCCATTTTCCTACTTCGTTTTTCACGCCAACAATTGACGATCTTGCAACTTTAATCTGTTAAATAAACTATCAAGATATTTTTATGCGAGCAACAAATGATATATTATTTTTTTTTCTCTAGCTATTAATAGATATCTACAAACAAGATTAAATATCAACTAAATTAGAACCCAAAAACTTTTCATATTTTAACGTTTTGGTTCAAAATCCTCGAAAGATTATTAGAATAATTGATTTTATCGTGAAATCATTAGACTTGGCGGAATTTTTAAAACTTGGATTGAATTTAAAATTAAAAAAATTTAAAGTCACTTTTTAATTGAACTTTTATTTATATTTTTAAAATTAAATTTATTAAGTTATGTAAACTTTTTAAAGTCATAATTAAGTCTATTTATTATTTATTATTTATAAGATTATATATAATAAAATTATAAATACAAATGAGTTATTATCTTGATATAAATTATTTAAGTAAAAAATATTAATTTTTATATTTTTACCAAGACGTCAAATTACATTAAATTTTTTTAAATAATAAATTTTTTATTAAAAAAATTAATTTAGGTTCTACAAACACTGGTTAGGTTTTTAAAAGAAGTCCAACTATGACATGTTTTACAAAATAAGCTTTTTTATCCGAGTTTTCTTGTTTAGTTTTGTTTTGGAATCAGACTTTTTAAATTGAACAAGTTTTTAAGTTATGACTAGATCTATACATGAACAATCTATACATATATTTTTTTGCAAATTTTTAGCAATGTCTTTAAAAACATCATTTAGATAAGGTTAGAGCAAAATACGTTTTTGGTCATTCGTGTATTATAAAATTATTTTGATCTCTTACTTATTATAATATTTAAAATAATTTCTTATTCATTGTAAAATATCACATTTAAATCTTTACTTTTAAAAAATTATCAAATTTAATTCTTTAACTTTAAATTTGAAAACCTAAACTACAATCCAGTCTTTACAGTAAATTAATTAATCATAATTCAGGAAAAAAAAAAAAAAGAATATGAACAACTCTCTCGTGATAGACTTTTCAATTATATGTCAGTATTCCTTGATGTTCAGATTCTGTCTTCTCTACGTTACTTTTCTTTTTTGGTAAGTTTTTTTAAAATTTTATTTAAATGACAATCTAATTTCATGATTTAAGTAAAACAAATTAAATATTAATTAAAAATTAAAAATTAAATAATTTAAATTGAGTTAGTTATTTATAAGTCAACTTTAAATTTAAAAACCTAAACTACAATCCAGTCTTTACAGTAAATTAATTCACCATAATTCAGGGAAAAAAAAAAAAAGAATATGAATAACTCTCTCGTGATAGACTTTTCTATTATATGTCAGTATTCCTTGATGTTCAGATTCTGTCTTCTCTACGTTACTTTTCTTTCTTGGTCAGTTTTTTTAAAATTTTATTTAAATGACAATCTAATTTCATGATTTAAGTAAAACAAATTAAATATTAATTAAAAATTAAAAATTAAATAATTTAAATTGAGTTAGTTATTTATAAGTCAACTTTAAATTTAAAAACCTAAACTACAATCCAATCTTTACAGTAAATTAATTCACCATAATTCAGGAAAAAAAAATAGAATATGAATAACTCTCTCGTGATAGACTTTTCTATTATATGTCAGTATTCCTTGATGTTCAGATTCTGTCTTCTCTACGTCACTTTTCTTTTTTGGTCAGTTTTTTTTTAATTTTATTTAAATGACAATCTAATTTCATGATTTAAGTAAAACAAATTAAATATTAATTAAAAATTAAAAATTAAATAATTTAAATTGAGTTAGTTATTTATAAGTCAACTTTAAATTTAAAAACCTAAACTACAATCCAGTCTTTACAGTAAATTAATTCACCATAATTCAGGAAAAAAAAAAAAAGAATATGAATAACTCTCTCGTGATAGACTTTTCTATTATATGTCAGTATTCCGTGATGTTCAGATTCTGTCTTCTCTACGTTACTTTTCTTTTTTGGTCAGTTTTTTTTTAATTTTATTTAAATGACAATCTAGTTTCATGATTTAAGTAAAACAAATTAAATATTAATTAAAAATTAAAAATTAAATAATTTAAATTGAGTTAGTTATTTATAAGTCAACTTATTTTAGAACATCTAATATTTCAACAAATTGACAATAATTTTTTATAAAAATTTACTTATATAATGCTAAATTATGAATTTACATGATTCATATATATTGAATAACAAATATCTTAAAAATTATAATACGAGTGTTTTGGACCATTACTTATAAATCAATTGTTACTTCGATTTTTTTTGCTTATTTTATTATCTAAAATGAACTTTACTAATTAAAAATTGTTTTTTTTTTTTGGTTCTTCTCATGAGTTAATTGAGTTTAGTTCAAAAAACTAAATATAATAACATATTATAAGTGAAAAATTAAAAGTAACAAATTCTAATAGAGAGAAATATATAATTGGTTCTTCATAAATTAATTTTGATAAATTAGTATCTCACAAATTTAAATTTATATAAAATTAATCCTTTATAAATTTAAATTTATATAAAATTAATCTTTTATAAATTTAAATTTATACAAAATTAATCTCTCTATTTGTATTAATGAGTGACTAATTTTTTTATAAAATAAATTTTTAAAGAATTAATTTGTTACGATTATTTATAATGTACTAAATTGTTATAAAATGTAAAAGTAAAATACCAATTTGATACAATTCTCAATCCTAATCAATAAAAGACTATTTTAAATAATAAAATAAATTATGGAGTAAAATAATAATTTTTTCATTATTTTATCCCTTGGAAAGCTGTCTTGCTTATAACGTGTTTCACTGCCTAATTAATAAGTATAAATCAGATGATGTGGAAATCTTACACAACAAACATTTGCGGAGGTATCAGAGTGAGATGATACGAAGTTGAAAGCCACGATGCATTCTAAACCCTTGCTTCTATCTTTTCCCCGAATTAAAGTCATTAAACTAATCATGGTTGATGATGTTGATACATTAATTAATTACAGTTCACTATCATTCCTATCATTGTCAGCACTCCACGATGATCATAGCCACAAAAAAAACCTCGAGCTGCTTTAGCTTTTGAAGGATGAATCCATTGTTTATGTGGAAATGATCCATTTATGACCATTAATTTAAAAGCAAAGTTGAAGTTTAGGAGGAGTAATTAATTAATTGTTGCGAGAAATGGTTTCGAAACGTATATCATAGATACATTCTTTCTTTATTTGATAATTGATCTGAATCAGATTTTGAACCAATACACTTTTTAATCATAATTCTAAAAGTACGTACGATCCAAAAAAAAAATCATAGAAAAAAGTTTGATTAAAAAAATTTAATTTTTATAATAAACTAGATTCAAATTTCTTTGAAAATCTCAACTTAAATTTGAAAAGTTTAAATAAATATTTTTTTATGAAAAAATTTATTATTTAAAAAAAATTTAAAATACTACGACATTTTAGTAAAAAAGTAAAAATTAATACCTCTAATTTAAAATATTTATATTAATATAATAACTTATAGTATCAATTTTAAGTATACCAGTGCACCCAATTATAATATAGGGATATAATAATTATATTCATATATTATAACTAGTTACATTAGTTACTTAAAATTGTTAGTGCACTAAAAATTTTACTATAACTTATTTATATTTACAATTTCTTAATATGTAATCTCACAATTAAGAATAACTATAGTTATATTATTTATCTTGAATCTTAAGTAATAAATTTTTTAAGGGTGATTGAAAAAATTTCAACTACTCCATTAGAGTCAAATTGAAAAATATAAATAAAAGTTAAAATAAAAACTTTATTAAAATATAAGTTTGGACTTTTTTAAACTCAAGTTTTAAAAATTTGGCCAGATGATTATGTTTTTTTACATACGTGACGCTCATATAAAGTATCAATTATTTGTTCTTTTGTTTTAGTGGAATTTCGTGTGGATTTTTCTCAATTTAGTATACATGGATAAAAAAAAGGAATAATATAAGAAGAGTTAAAACGTATATAATTTTTTTTTTGTTTTAACTCACATTCTCTTTTCCAATCTTTCTTCAAATACCTAGCTTCGATTGTTCGTAAAATAATTTATACACGTTCAGTAAAAAGTGGACACTCGTTTGCACAATTATATTCGAAATAAACATAATTTTAAAAATAAACATAATTTTATCAATATTAATTTTAAAAATAAACATAATTTTATATGTATTATCGGGTTTAATATTTGATACACACGATAAAAAAAATTTTCTACTTTTGTAGCGGATTTCCTCAAACCATTAGAATAACGGCCAGAAAACATTTTCTGGCAGTTCATACAGGGGTTTATAAACTGCTAGAAAATGTTTATTATTGACATTTTAGGAGCCACCAGAAATTATAATTTTGTAGAGGTTTTAGAATTGCCAGAAAACACAATTTCCTGATATTGTTTATGTATCTTTTAATTGCATTCCACTTCACGTTGTAGAATTTTTTTTTTTTTGCATATGTTCAAATATAGTATGGGAAGATATGAATATATAAAGCAAAATTCTTTGCACAATCTAATTTTGCATAAAAATACCATGTATTTACATTAATCTATCTCAATCCATATATGGTATAATAGATACTAATAATAATACAATCCAAACATAATGCACTTAAAAACTTGCAATCCTAAAAGTTTAAAAGCACTCTAGTGTTTTGTGCCTATCTGCATATTGTTCCCGAAACCAAAGAAGTTGTATTTTGTACAACCTACAACCAAAACTTGAAAAACTCATGCAAGTTAACCTTCATTAAGCTTTAGGTGCATGACTTGAAGAAGATGAAGCATACAGATATGGTATATCACCCTATAACAAAAAGAAAGTATTAGATGTAAAACTAAAGATGACAATACAAAATGATTAATCACCAATTTATATATAGCAAGAGGGAATGACAATGAAAAGAAGCATGGGACAAACATACACCTAAGCATTTATAATCCTTGTAAATTCTGCAAGGGGCTGTGCATTTCCAAAAATGCCTTTAAACATATATTAAATAAGATTGTGCATTTTTTCTCTTTTGTCTTTCTCATATAGCAACGGAGAGTGTAAATCAGAAATCATTTCCTTATACTAAACTCCATTAAAATTAGGAGCATTAGGAGTCAATTAGTTGCCTGCTCGAATGGTTAACCTAAATAATAGAGAGGAGTTGGACCAAATCTTAGTCTCCAAACCTACCTGAGTGTTCTAAGTCTAACACTTATGCCAAGGAGTCATATTGTTTAATTACTTGAGATAATGTTTATTCCGCCTTGCAGTCCAAAATATCATCCCACTAACACAATTCAATGATGTAGTTGACTTAAAAAAAGTCTAATAAGTCTAATTTAAACATATGAAACTTACACATATAGTATGAGCTTCATCATTCACATAACATTCATTCTTTCTCTTATATGTCTCAACATACAGAGTTCGTTGGCTTACAGGTCTTCCACTCTTACTTTCCTAATATTCATTGTAAGAAAATAAGTTATATTCAGGTCATTATATCATTCCAAAAATGAATGTATGTAGTTACCATCTCATGCCTTTGCCTTGCAAAACTCTTAGATCCTCTAATATGTGCAGTTACAAGTTTTTGTTTGTTCACATTATTTGCTGCACAACCTTAAGCACACAGGAGGGAGAGTGAAACCAACCTCGATTTAGCTGCATCACAATTCCGTAATCAAGCAGTTTGGGCAACGGTTTGATGAAAATAACTCTGAGAGTGCAAGAAAAGGAAAGAAAGAGGGAAAGTGACCTGGAAGCCCCAAACATAGATAAACGACGAGCACCAACGCCTGATTTTGTTACTCATAGTGCGTTTCTCGTATTTGTTTTTTACATATAGTACAATTAAATCATCTAGGAAGGTACGCAATTCTCTTCTCATCTATTATTGTTTTCTTTGTCCAATTCAGTAGTAGGACTAAAGTATTTCAAGGTTAACAAGCTATCATCAATCGAGACACCAATAATATGGGGAGAATCTTTTAGAGGGACAAATGGAGGATTACTTTTATGGAAATTTTGACCAACTTTTTTTTCTTTTGAGAATAATTGACCAGCAACTACAAGAGAAATTTGATCCAGTCCTTGCAGATGAGAATCAGAGATTTAATTCAAATCATGTCAACCTATTGAGCCAACTAGGCAACTTGTATTAAAAAAAGTATGAAATTCAAATTATGAATGAACAAAATAAAATAGGAAACACCATGTGGTATCCGAAGTTTGATTCAATTAAATGTCCCAAACTCTTTTATTAACTTCATTAAAGAACACTAAAATATAGTCTTATTGGACAGGAAAAAAAAAGGGGTCAAAACTAATTTAAAAGGATCTGATCTCAAGTTCAATTAATACATAATTTGACTCAACTTAATTATATTTAAAAAAATCCCAATATAAGCATTGAGGCCCATAGTTTGTAAGTATCATTTGCGCGTTGTTTTAATTTCTACGTCAAGACTTATGGCAATTGAATTTTCCTTTTATCGCTAGTCATCATGAGTTAATTATATTATTAGAATAGACCCATAGTACATGTATATATAATTTTTAATAAAATATTTCGGGCCAAAAATAAAGTGATATGACACATATTGTATGTAAGTGTGTGAAAGAGAGAGATCCCAACAATGCATTGATTTGTTTAACATAATATTCAACATCATAATATATATATATATACACACACACACACACACACACACACACACACCCGCCAAGAAAGCACACCTCTTAAAAATTATTCAATATTTTTCTGTGGAATCTGTAAAGATTTCTTGCTAAAAAAAGATAGCCACCAATTAATATCACTTCTAATTTTCTTTTCAACGCATGTATTATTTCACGTACGACAGATTGAGAAAAAAACAGATGTCAGGTTACGTGCATGCTCCTCTTCCTCCTCATCTTTAAATATAATAAATCACGCGCATAATTTAAGAGAAGAATATTAAATTAACTTTTTATGTTTACGGTTGTGATCATTTAAGGTTAAATTAATCTATCAAAATTCGTATTTTAAATAAAAATAATTCATATGTTATCTTATCAATTTATTAATGAAAAATTTATGTAAAATAAAAATTATAAAAAATTAATTTAATACAAATAGTTTATAAAAAAAATTAAATTGTTATAAAATATAAAAATAAAGAACTAATTTAATATTATATTCATAAATTAATAACCAATGAAAAGTGAATAAAGTTGCCATGGGATGTGTACCACATTATCAAGTACTTGTAAATAGATTCCTACTTTGCAATTTTCTACGGCCAATAATTGAGGAAAGGTGACCCGACTTCAACACATCTCTTTACCTTTTTTTTTGGTCAAAGGTTGAAGGTACCTAATTCGGGTGATACCCAAATAACTCTAACACTTAAACACACTAAGTCACACATATACTTAGCTGATGTGGGGCATGAAAGCACCCACAGAGGCTCCCACGCATGTGAATAGCACTCCCACACTGGCGCAACATACACACAAGCAAATTTTGTTTTTTGGTCAAAGGTTAAAGGGCAAAACAGTGGAACCCAAGCAATTTATCTTGAATTTTAATATTATGTTAGGTATGAATCACTCATTAAGTCTAATCAAGAATTCGATACTTTCACCAAACTATCCTTTTCAATCCAATCTTGGAATCCAATCCTTTACAGTTTAGTTTTTGTAGTGAGATTCGATTATTAGTGTTCAATATTACAAAAAATATATTGTCTTACGTTTAAAATTGAGTTACAAAAATTAGTAACTCTTTGGAAAACTGAATTTGGAAAAAAAAAAAATACATTCATAATCCAACCATTAAGATTCGTTAACATATATATGCATTAAACGATTTATGTTTTATACTGCACGCTAATAAATCTTAGTCCAAGTGATCTAGTACCCCAATCTCACAATTTATTTTGTTAAAAAAATAGTAGACGAGTATAATAACCACATTTATAGCATAGACTTTCTCATTTTTGTTATTCAACTCTTGAACAAAAAATGATGACATATATTATCTTTTGTTTTATTCATCTATATTTTTGTTACGACAGGAGCCGATAGGGCATGATTGGCACGGGAATGAAGTATCATTCATCCTCGCGAACCCGTCAAAACAGTTATAATGGCAGAACTTATATAAATTCATATTAAATAGCATAAGTCTCATAACTCCTTATACGGACATTTTTTGACATATCATAATAATACATCAAACATTTAGTCTGTATACAAAGAAGTGACTAAACGAAATCATAATAATAATAAAAGACATAACTCTAGTAGTAGGTTAGACTCACCAAGAAATTTATTATTGAGATTAAAATTCTAAAGGTGGACATTCTGGAGCGGTGTTGAAATCTTAAAAATATTAAATAATGAGGTGAGTGAAAACTCAGTGGGTAAGTAATTCTAATATTGCAAAAATAAAAATAGACTTACGGTGGTACATCTTTCAAAATTTAAAACCAGATATCATATAAATATAATTCAGTAATATTAAACAAAGAATAATCATCAACATAATACATTTAGAAATCTCCTACAGAACTAGTCATAATTATAAAGTACAGAGCTAGCCCAAGACTAGTTATAACATATCATAATTTATACTTATTCAGTCATAGACTCTGAGTAAATATTATAATAGCCCTAGGCCTTAAACAAAATATGGCGATAAGGGTATCATACCCAGTTTTATCAAAATACTAATCGTAGTGTATTACGACTAATATCAATTGTCGTTATCTACAAGGTTCTATTTTGGATATATTCCCAATATTTCAAAGACAAATAATTATCCATATACAAATATCAGTATTTTCAAAATCGTACCACTTCAAAATTCAGATTTCAGCATTTCTAATAATTCAATATTCAAAATCATCATGAATAATTTAAAATAATATTATGCATAATTAGGATTATCTACTCACCTGTAAGGAGTATACCAAACTCCTCCTATCTTTAACTATAATTCCTTTGCTGACAGTTTTCTAATCACCTAAAAACATTAAATAAAATACTCTTAACATCAAATCTTCATAAATTTAATTATTTAATTATATCACAAACCTAATTAATTATTCATTATTCACCTTTATCCAATTCACCTCTTTCATTAATAAATTTTAGGAAATTAAATTTATGAGTTACTTTCTTAATTAATACTTCAAAATACTTATGACCTATATTTTATTTATTTATTTATTTATTTATTTATTTATTTATTATTATTATTATTATTATTATTATTATATCATTGCTATTAATATTATCATTAATATTATTATTTTATTCAATTATTCCATTATGCACTTATTAAATTTTTAACACCTACTATTACACAAATTTCACTTAGGGGTCATATAATAAATTCCAAATTTTTCATTCAACCTCATATATGATTTATCGTTATCCAATCAAGTTAAACAAATTTTTCCCTTCTAATTTCCTTCCTTTTTCTTCATGAAAAATCTGGGAAAATTAGTAAAAATTAGAAATTTATTCCAAAATTCAAACTAAAATTTTCAAAAATTATAAATCACTCCTTAGATGCATAGAACATTTTGAGAAGTTCTAAGAACACAAATTTCACTAAATTTCCAAATTGCTCCTAGACCCCTAAATTAGGGATTTTCAATGCGGAAGCCAAAATTTACAATTGATCAGTGATTTCAAGGGAGAAAAGTATGAAATTCACCTTTGAAGTATAACCCTAACTCAATTTGAAGCAAACAACCCAAATTAAGCTCAATTTATCACTTTCTTGCATGAACAATATTTTTTTTTTCAGATAAATAGTACTAGAATTGGGGTTTCTTTGATTCTGAGCAAATTGGACCAAATTGATCAGTGTAAATAAGGAAGAAAGGTGTGAAATCACTGTAGAAAGTGAAACCTTATGCTTAATTGGATTAAAAATGCACCAATTTCGTGTTACAAGAGCTCAGATTTTGCCCTTCTAATCACTGGAAAAAATTGTGAAATTTCGGCCAACCAATGATTGTTGCCAACGGGGAACATGACGATGGAGCCACTGCCATTGAGAGGAGACATTGGTGACCCTTCATGGTGGTGAAACAGCCTCAGTTTACCAGTGGTAAGCTTGCACAAAGAAAAAGGAAGCTACAAACGCAAGGGAGTCTATGTTTGAAGGTCTTCAGATGGTGTTTTGGTATAATATGATGATTTTAAAATGTAATGGTGTATTAAAATATTGTTAGTGGATTAGGTGGTGATGATTTAGGTAATAGATTAATGTTAGTGGAGAATAATTGGCTATTAATTTAATTAAAGTGGGATATTGGGTATGAGTGAGTGTTTAAAATAATTATGAGGGAATAAAAAATGTAATTATTGTGATAAAATATTTTTAGTGGGAATATTAGGAATGATTTGAGGTGATAAAATATTTAAAGTGAAAATAAATATATTTTATTATTCATATTTATTTATTTATTTTTAAAATATGGGGTATTAAAATTTTCATTTCATTCTATTCTTTCATAGACTTTGAAATATAACTTAAGATATTAATTGCAAGAATCTTTGGGTTTAACTTAACATTTAGTTAAGGAAGTATATGAGAACGTAGGTATAAATGTAAGATGCTTTTTAAGGTTACCCAATTGATTTTAACGAGATATGTTATTATTCAAATTTTATGTATTCATTCCTTTGCTTTGATCTTCCTCGTAAGTTATTGTAAATAGATTGACTTACTAATTGTACATTTTTCTTTAGGGCTTTATTGATATATAATCCTATTATGATACACTTTATATGAGCTATATATCTAGAACGAATGGAGGTTTCAACTTCAAAAGTACCAAATTATTCAATCAAACTTTATTAGCTAAAAATATTCATCGTATTATTGAGAGATCAATTTCTTTTTTGTTGATGCTATGTCTCAAAAATATAAGCCAAAAAAATAATGATTTAAGTAAAATATATTTAACCAATATCTATGGTCTTATAATGACAAATACCGTATATTTAACTTATTATATTACAAATTATTCTTAATTAAAATAATTTCACAACTCCTGGCCTTATACTTATCTAATTACTACATACTACTAATTAAAGCCACATGTTAGTGCTTCAACTTCTCTCAATAATGACAATTTATTCACTTTCATTCAAATCTTGCATTTATTCATTTTTATTTATTTATTTAATATTCACTTGTATTTAATCGTGTGTCTATATACATATATAATCCAAAATAAATTTTTTCCCTTAGCCATACATTGCCTAACATTATCAAAAAAATTTTAAAAATTATGCTAATCATAATTCAAGATTTAGTGACTAATTTAAATTACCAATTTTAGTGTCATATAATCAATCAATTTAAGGTTTCCGTTATCCCCTTTTTCATAACAACCATAGAAATATTAGAAAATTAAAAAAGTCGTCGAATCAAAATATCACTTCAAATGATAACTTCCAAATACTTAATTCCTTTCTCCCTTAGTAATTATTGACAAAGAATGATCCAAGATTTCGAAACTTCAATATGTGTTCACACTACATGTTCAATGGCCTGAAATTGAATGCAAAAAATCTAGCAATTTCACATGAGAATTGGATGGGAAATAATGTATTTGATTTAGGAAGCAAAGGCAAGGGACATATGTCAAGCTAAGAGAAACATGAAAAATGTTTATGTCATGACTTGAGACGATAGGACATGACCGGCACAAGAATAAAGTACCATTCATCCTCGTGAACCCATCAGAAAACTCAATACAGTACCATACCATACCATGGTAATACATCAAATACTTAACCTGTATACAAGGGAGAGACTAAATGGAATCATAAAATAAAGGAAAGTCATGGCTCTAGCAATAGACTAGGCTAACTAAGGCATTAATCACCAAGATTACAATTTTGTAGGTGAATGTTCTAGATCGGCACTAGAATTTGAAAAATGTGAACATGTAATTTTAATATTGCAGAAATTAAAGAAGACTTACAATGGTATGTCTTTCGAAATTTAAAACTAGATATCATATAGTCATAATTTAGTAAGATCAACAAAGTGCATTGGGAATCTCTTACAGAATCAGTCAAACTTTTAAAATACAAAACTAGCCCAAGGCTAGTAAAAACAAACTAGATCATATATTCATTTAAGCCATAAGCTTTAAGTAATTATAATAATGGCTTTAAGTCTCATACAGAATATGGTGGTAAGGGTATTATACCCAACCTTATCAAATTACTAATTGCAGTGCATTACTGTTAACGTCTACTGCCGTTAGATATAGGGTTCTGTTTTGGACACATTCCCAATATTTCATAAATAAATATATATCTATGTACAGATATCAAATTTTCAAAATTGTACTACTTCAGAATTCATATTTCAATATTTCTAATAATTCAAAATTCAGAATAATATCGTGCATAGTTAGGATTATCTGCTCACCAGAGAAAAGTATACCAACCTCATTTTATAATTGATTATAATTCATTTTTTGACAATTTTTTAGTCACCTAAAACATCAAGTAAAATACTCTTAACATTCAGTCTTCATGAATTTAATTATTTGATTATTTCACAGACTTAATTAATTATTCTTTATTCATCTTTATCCAATTCACCTCTTTTTTTACTAAATTTTAGGAAATGAAATTTATCGGTCGCTTTCTTAAATAATACTTCAAAATACTTATTACCTATATTTCATTTTATTATTCTTATTATCATTATTATTACTATTATAATTATTCTATTATGTACTTATTAAATTTCTAATACCTATCATCACACAAATTTCACTTAAGGTTATCTAATAAAATTTCAAAATTTCCATTTAACCTTATATAAAATTTATTACTATCTAATCATGCCAAACTAATTTTTCCCTTATAATTTCTTTCATTTTTCTTCATGAAAAATCTAGGAAAATTACGAAAAATTAGAAATTTTTTAAAAAATTCAAACTAAAATTTCTAAATCACTCTCTATGTGTATAACAAAATCAAAGAAACCTTAAAAACTCAAATTTCACTTATTTTCCATATTGCCCCTAGACCCCTAAATTGGGGTTTTTCAATCCGAAAGCCAAAATTTATAATTGATCAATGATTTTAAGGAATAGAGGTACAAAATTTACCTATAAAGTATAATCCTAACTCAATTTGAAGCAAATAACCTCGAATTGAGCTCAAATTGGCCTCTTTTTCGAATGAACAGTGCCGAAATTAGGGTTTTTTGATTATGAGCAAATTAGACCAAATTGATTAACGTAAATGAGAGAGAAAAGGCCAAAAAACATCATAGAAATGAAACCCTAAGCTAAATTGAAGCAAATATGCACTAAAATTGCAAATTTTTAGCTCGGTTTCGAACCTTTAAGCCTCGAGAAAATTTGAGAAATTTTGACAATGTGGTTGTCGAGGTAGTTGCTGTGGAGTTGACAGGGCCGTTGCAGTTAAGAGGTGGCACCGGTGAGGTGGAATGAGGTCGGAGGAAGCTCTGGTTGGCCAAAGAAAAACTTGTACAATAAGGAGCTCAAATCGCGATTTTGCGGCGATATGACTGACAGAGGAGGTCGTCGGTGGGCCAAAGATGTTGCTGGAGGGTCGCTGGTCACTCGTTGGCAGGGAAAGGTGGCTGCCAGAGGTTGGAAGCTAGATTTGCGTACTGAACCGAGAAGATGAGAAGGGTAGGAATGGATGTAATCTAATGCATATTTTGTAGCATAATTTAACGGATTAAAATATGATAAGTGAGGGTTATAATAATGTTAGTGATATAATTGGGGCAATAAAATAAGGTATGTGGAGTCAATAAGAATAATTGAGAGTATAAAGTATTTTAAATGGAAAAATATTATATTTTTATCTTATCAAAATTTCCCTCACAAATACTTGATTATCATACTTTGTTGAGTTACAAGTGCTAAAAATACACAGGGTGAGATTTAGGTACTTGCTTAGGTTACAATCTCAAATAAAATTTTATCTGCATCTTTATTTAGCTCTAAGTAAGTTCCCTTTAGAGTATAAATTTTATTGGTATTACAGTTTAGCCACCTATGCCAACCTCAATCTCAAATTTCATAGCAATTTATTAAATATTTTAGTCTTTTTAGGTATTTTAAGAATTTATTCTTTAAAAGTAGTTTCAATTTTTAATTCATACCCATTTATTTTCCTTATTTCCTTCACTTAGACAAAATATTATAAAATGAAAATTTGACAAGATATAAATGAAAAGCTACAAGTATGTCTATAATTGCTCTTTTAAAAATATAAGAGTTGGCTCATTACAAAAATTCCTTATTAGACTTGATTATTGGGTGAGATTTTTAAAAATCACGTTTGAATTCAAGCTAAGAAAAGTTTGAGCTTGTTTTTTAGTTGAATTTTTTTTATTAAAACTTTTATCTATATTTTTTGACCCAAACTTATTGGGTTAAATGAATTTTTTAAAATCATTCGGACTTTGGCCCAGCTTTAAGAAAAAGTTTGAGCCAAAGTCTAACCCACGGTACATAAAAAACCTTTTTGATCGAGTATTTTATGTTCAGGTTATTTTTTCATAGAGTAAATTATTTAAACCACGATCAAATTTACTGTTTGTGTGGTTTGAATAACTGAAAATAAAGTATTTTTTCTTATTTTCTTGAAGGGGATATACAGTCTATAGTTATGAGAATTCTGTGATTGATTATATCATAATATTGTTTAAAATAAATTAGAAATTTTATAGTTTGAAAGCACAAAATTTAAATATTTATTATGAAAGATTTTTAATTTCAAAATTATTTTAAGAATTTAGCCAAAATTCTTTTAAAGAACTGTCTTATAACTTTAAAATTTTGTATTGAAATCATTTTATTATGCATTATCAAAATTTCAAGATAGAGTCTCGTAAAGTAAATAAAAAATTAATAATTATTCAAATAATTTTAAATTTTAATATTTTATAATAAATATGTTAAAATTTTAATTTTTAACCATTATTTAGTCTCTGAACTATGTCCTTATTTCCATTATCAAAATTTTTATCCATAGAAGCACGGAAAATTATGAATATGCCATTGTCTCGATTTATGGGATGCGGTAAGAAGCACATATATTTAAAAACTAGAGACGTACTTGTATCATATATATTTTTATATGATATTTAATGTGATATATTTATATAAGTATTAAAATTTTTTTTTATAAGATACATTTTAAAATATATTAAAATAATATGAAATGAGTGTTTTGATTTTTTTTTACTAGTTATAATATTATTTTATTATTTTATTATTCATTTTAATATATTTTTTATTATATTTCACATAATTTTTTTATTATTAATTTTATTTATTAAAATATATATACATATACATATAAATATACTTATATTTATATCTTAAAATTTTTAAAATTAACATATATCATATCATATGTAGTATCGTGTATATTCAATACTCGTACATACAAGTGCTTCTTAATATATAACTTTTGCAAAACAGGAACCTTGCAGATAAAATGGGGTAAATTCGCAAAAGCTTCTGCTTTTACAGTTTTACTTTCACCATATAAAAGACAAAAACCAAAATTAGGCTTAATTAATCTCAAATGGTAATTTTAACCAACGGTGATTTCTCACCCGCGAACATGCTTACGCAAATCATTTCATTCCACGTCATCACCCTCCCGATTTCCCATATAAATAGCCTTCTCCGCTCGTTGATTTTGCTTTCATTCTGTTTCTTACTCTATCTTCCTTTTCTCCCTCAAATCTTCAAGTCGTCTTTCTCTAAGCAGTTCGGGTCGGGTCGATTCCTGCATTTCGGAGCCGATCGCCGAATTCCTTAGATTTCGAACGCCGACGACGACAATGAAGAGTTTCGCAATAGCGAGGAGAGTTTTAGCTCAAGGAAAGCAACCTCTCCGATGGCAACGCTTTTTCTCTCAGCTCGCCGAGAAAAAAAACGACGGCGTCGTCGGTGCTCCCGAATTGCCACCGTTCGATTGGTCTCCTCCGCCGTACACAGGCCCTTCCTCCGATGAGATCCTCGCCAAGCGCAAAGAGTATCTCAGCCCTTCCCTCCTCCACTTCTATAAGGCTCCCGTGAGTACGCGCCACACCCGATCATACCTCCTTCAACCGTTTCCAATTTTTGATTGATATACTATATTTATTATTCTATTTTTTTTAGTAATTTAGTACTTTATTCAATTCAGTCCACCGTTTTTAAGGCCTTCAACTTCCATCGCCGATGCAATAACTACGTCTATAGTATGGAAAATGGTGACATGACTTATTAATCTTTTTATTTGACGGCTGGTATATAAAATTTTCTTTACTGCAAACTGAAGATTTAAGTTCCGTACTGTGTTACTGTGGTTACTTCTGTGAATTTGTTGATATATTAGTTAAGGTGAATACTGTATTGATGATTAAAGTTACTTTGAAGGACTGGAACAGTAAATTAAAAAAAATAAAGAAATGTTTGAGTAGATGGGTCATGTAGAGCGTGACGATGAGTGTGAGATTTTGACGACGACGATGCTGATGTGTGGATACGGCAGGTGAACGTGGTGGACGGGAGGATGCAGTACTTGTTCGACGAGAAGGGGAAAAGGTATCTGGATGCGTTCGGAGGGATTGCTACGGTGTGTTGCGGGCATTGCCATCCTGATGTGGTGGCGGCCGTAGTCGACCAAACCAAACGCTTGCAGCATTCTACGGTTCTCTACCTGAACCATGCCATCGCCGATTTCGCTGAGGCTCTCGCCTCTAAACTACCCGGCAATCTGAAGGTGCGTATCTCTATAAAAAGATTCCTAATCTTACCGTTCATAAGCCAATATCTCGTTGTCAAATAAATTATAATTAAGGTTATTAATTATTAAATATAAAATAATAATTTATTAAATAATTATATAAAATATGAAATAAAAAATTTTATTTTTGTATAGTTTATGAGTAAGATTATTAAGATAAATTTATAAAAATAGCTAAAATATTGATTTAAATTTAGCAATGTATCATAATCTTTGCGTTTTTGAACATCATATTTTAAAAAATATTTGATTATTAATCTCTAATTTTTTTGGTACTTATTTTTCAATTTATTCACTGTTATTAAATTTTATTAACATTATTAACCATATAATATTTTAACCTTTTTAATATGAAATTTTAATTACAACTTTTTTCAATGAAAATGAAATAAAAAAACTAAACGAAAGCGATACTTGGTTTTCTTTTTGTTTTGAACTGAAGATACTTGGATATTTACCTCACCGAGAAAGAGATAAGGACAACCGAAATACGAGAATAATTGTTAAGAGGGAATCAAACTTTGGAAATTAAGTAATCAGGGAAAGGCCCAAATTTAAGGGAGAGTTGGTAGTTTTAATTAAATGCTAATTATTTGAATTACAAATTACTGATAAGTAGGTTTTCATCGTCACCGAAAGAGTAGTGTTATTCATATAAATTTAAATTCAAAACTTATCACGATTATCCAACTGCAAAAATCTATTTACTGATGCTTGTATGTTTTACAATTTGTACGTTTTAACCTTTTTTTTTCAGAAGTTTACAAGAATTATTAAGCAAGGTAATATCAAAGTATTAGACTTTTTTTTTGTCTCAGTTTTTTTTTTTTTTATGGCAATAACGAGAGGTATAGATGAAATTGTACCCATCATAATATTTAAGAAAATATTTTTTAAAAAGAAATATTGGGTCGGTTTTACAGGTGGTATTTTTTACTAATTCTGGAACGGAGGCAAACGAATTGGCTATACTGATAGCAAGATTATACACTGGGTGCCATGACATCATATCACTAAGGAATGCTTACCATGGGAATGCAGCTGGCACGATGGGGGCCACCGCTCAAAGCATCTGGAAATATAATGTAGTACAGGTATGCTCTCAATTTACCGTATTCTAATCTAATAAAAAAATTACATCGAGCTCATTTTTTTTTAAAGATTATTTTTCTGTGCCTTGCACTTGTTATTTGTGTTTGTTTATGAATAAAAATATAATTATAGATTTTACAAATTTGTTGTAAGGTTATTTTTCATTTAACAAATTACAAGTGCATATTTTTATTTTTGATACTATTTGATTAAATATTTTAAAAATAATCATCTCATGATTAAATAATATAACAATAAATATCTAAGTTATGTTTAGATGAAAGATAATTGAAGAAATGAAAATATTTTATTAAAAAGTTTTTTTAAAAAGACGTATTAACAAAGCCACGAGAATAATGCCTTATTCCGACACTTTTCCTGCTTTATATATTAACAACTTCCAAATATACTCATTAGTCATAAGTGATCATATCTTCTTTTTTTTTTTCCTTGTTGGCCATTAAATATCTTTTGTTACTAATAAATAAAAACAAACAGGGCATAGGTCACTAAGAATGATGTTAGTGACTTGGTGGGTTATCACCACAAGGTAGCTGACTCATATTTTCACACAATCGACTTACGTGTATGATAGACTGATAGCAACACCAATCCATTTGGATTTACTGAGGCATTCACTCATTTATCGAAGTTGCCGTGGCAATGAAAGCGTAATGTTCATTATAGCTATCATATAAACGGATTTTACTATGAAAACTAAGTTGATCAGGGTTAAGTGTTGTTGATTTCTCATGAAAATGAAAGCAAGGTCCATCTGCTGACGTGTGGACCCTCTCAGCATAAATATCCACCGCTACTTGGTTTCTGGTTTGGTCTCTGTCAATTTTAGTTAATAACATAATGGCCCTGGTTTAGAATTTTCTATCTTACCATCTGAATTGTAAGTTAGACCTTTATATCTTATATAGTTATTTGTCTGCTAACGTGATATTCTAAGATGTATAATGGCATTTGTTGCCTCGGATATTTTTATACAAATTTATACCACAAGATTACTTTCTCAACTAACTACCCTTCATGTGAAGTGAGAAGCTTATTTAAGGTTGTCTTTTGCCTAATGTGTATTTTGCTGGTATGGTTAACAGAGTGGAGTTCATCATGCCGTGAATCCAGACCCTTATAGAGGTATTTTTGGTTCTGAAGGAGAGAAATATGCCCGAGATGTCCAAGGAATCATTGATTTTGGAACTTCTGGATGTGTTGCTGCATTCATATCTGAAGCCATACAGGTATTTAGTCTGAATTCTGAAGTGAATTGGTCATGTTTGTTCCTGTATAGAAACAAGTTTCTTCATCGTGCTCTTGTTCATGGCAGGGAGTGGGAGGCATCGTAGAATTGGCTCCGGGTTACTTGCCTGCTGTCTACGATACTATTAAACGAGCAGGAGGTCTTTGTATTGCTGATGAGGTTCAGGCTGGTTTTGCTCGTACTGGTAGCCATTTTTGGGGATTTGAAGCCCATGGTGTTGTACCTGACATAGTGACAATGGCCAAGGTAACTTGAGTACTTAAGGGTGTGTATAGATTGAGATAACAAGAAGAAAGGAGGAGAAGGAATGATTTCATCGATTTCTAAATCAAGAAAATTGTCTATATCAAATTTTCTTCCTTTCCTTTTCGATTCTCTTTAATACAAACATAGCATAAGTCTTCTCACCCTTTACTGACGTAGCTAGAACAGTAACCATTCAACTGATCTAGCTGAACTGTATCCCTTCAGATGGTACTGGGAACTTTATAGGCTTGGTTCTTGCTGCTACTAAACAGTTTGCACCAAAGAGTACATCAGTTATTTATCCATGAATTACAATTGGCTGTATAGTTATTGAACAAAAATAAGTGCGGAGGAACTTGTGGTGCTGAATTGTAAACAATGTCCATGTATTATGTTTTCATTGGAGAATTGATAACAAACACCCCAAGTCTGACGGCTATCTAGTGGCTCATTTCTTACTTTTCTTTTTGGCAGGGCATTGGAAATGGCATTCCCCTTGGTGCAGTAGTAACTACTCCAGAGATTGCTGAGGTTTTGACTCGCCGGAATTACTTTAACACCTTTGGTGGGAACCCTGTTTGTACTGCCGCCGGATTGGCTGTTCTAAAAGTAATAGAGAAAGAGAAGCTTCAACAAAATGCGTTTGTTGTGGGACGCTATCTGAAGGACAGGCTTACTGAACTCAAGGACAAATATGAATGTAACCTTCCAACTCTTCCCTTTCCTTGCCTATTGGATTTACTGCACTATCAGACGCACTTTTCCATGAGTCCTACCGCTAATATGCTTTTATATATATATATATATATCTGTGTGTGTGTGTGTTCATAATTAGCTTTATCCACATATTTTTTGCGAATTAGGTCTACCTAAGAATATCTGTTTCTAATTATTCCAGAGACAATCCCTAAGTGGACAGCATGAATTTTTCTTTTATGGGCTGCGAATTCTTGCTCTTCTGACCTAGTTTGTCGCTTTCTTCTTAGTGATTGGGGATGTGAGAGGAAGAGGGCTGATGCTTGGCATTGAACTTGTCGCTGATCGTGAACTTAAAACACCAGCAAAAGCCGAAACACTGCATGTTATGGACCAAATGAAAGGCAAGAATCTGTATCCCTATTAATCTGCACTTTTGTTTTGGCCATATTTTATGCTTGTTCATAACCCGTACCTTTGATGCTACTACAGAACTAGGTGTACTAATTGGAAAGGGTGGTTATTATGGAAATGTCTTCAGAATCACACCTCCACTGTGTTTCACCAAAGAAGATGCTGGTTAGTTTTGACCTCGATTTCTGGCTCTTGTTGACAATCAATGAACAATGGAGCAAAATTTAGATCCATCTTTTTAAATATTTGTTATCAGATGCTTCACTACAAATATGATACATAAATAATGTTTTACTACTTAACATCATATAATAGTCTCTTTTTTGTAAAAAATTTCCTATAAATAATAAGATGATATAGATATAGAATTTAAGTATTGGCTACTAAGCTCTTTTATAAAAATATAACACTTGAATATATTTATAAAGCATACCATCATATGACTATTTCCTTTAAAATAGTTTCTCCAGTGACCAATTAGACAAAACTTTGGAGCAATTTTTTAATTAATTTTTGCCATAAATAATACTAGACAGTGTTAAATACTGACTCTGAACTTCTTGGTTGCAGACTTCCTTGTGGATGCGATGGACTTGACCTTGTCCAGAATATGAAGATAATTAAATTGAACTGTAAATAAATGTCTACTTCATATCAAAGTAAGGATGTATTATATCATCTCTTAATGGGAGTAAAATTTATAAATATTACAAGAAGTTATTGTAGTTTGGAGTGTTATTAAAAGAACGATGAGCCAACAACTCGTTGTCTCTCGTTGTTCTGACTTTTTATGTGATTCTCCTGTGTCTCCTGAGCTTCATTAATTGCCTGAAGTGGCCACTTTTTTATATTGCTTTTGATATGGTCATTGGATATCTGTTTTAATTATCCCACAGGCCACAGCTTCATCAATATTGTTTCTTAGTATCTGATCAATCGTCCTTTTCATTTTCCACATTAAAGGGGCCCTTATCAATTCCACTTCCAAGTCATGTGGAACCCCTTTTTCTTCCGAGGTTTTTTTTTTTTTTTTTTTAAAAAAAATGCTTTAGTGTGGCTAAGTCCAATAAATCTATAGAGGACAAAGAGTCCGTTTAGGATTGTTGTGAGTTTTTTTTTTTTTTTAAGATAATTTTTTAAATGGAGCTTTTAAAAAACATTGTGAGAAAAATAATTTGTGTTTGAATCCATTATTTGATAATTTTTTTCAGTATAATTGGGTTTGGCGAAAATTTCAAAAAAAAAAAAAAGTAATTTTTTATTGTCAAATTAGTGATATAAGAATCATATATTTAATTGGTAAACTCAAAAGTGTTAGATGTAATTATGATAGTTAGTAATCTTAAGTGGGGAAACGATTGTCTTAAAAAAATAATTTTCTTTTTACTTTTCCCTTTACTTCAAAGGAAAAACACAACTTTATTTTCCTTTCTTTGTACAGGAAAAATAAATAAAAGATTCATTGTTAGTATTCAAAAGTAACTTATTTTTATGAAAGGCTAAGCCAAAAATACTTCATTTAACCAAAATATGTACTTTTATAAAAAAAAAATAAATAAATAAACAGCTTCTCCACTGAAAACTTAACCAACCCAGTTCATTACTCGCACGATTTCTACATTTTCTTGACATACAATTTTTGGAATATTAAAATTTTCGTACCTTTAAAATGCTCCTTTTTTTTTTTTTTTTGAAGAATCTTAAATACACACTCGTTCGTTTTAAGATGAAGCATTTAAAAATTCTACCCCCGAGGTTCTCAAAATTTGAAAGATAATTATTACGTTTCAAATTAAAGAAAGCGGAAAAACACTATTGTGGCCATCTATTTTTGAATTTTATTTTATTTTAACCATCGACAAATTGAAAGTCTCATAGTAGTTCTTTATTTTTAAATTTAGTCTCACTTAGGCAGAGACTACTTTAGATTAGATCTTGAAAAATGGAGGACTATTTTGAGATTTTCAATTTGTTGAGGATTAAAATGAGACTAAGTTGAAAGTGAAGGGCTTTTCTAAGATTTTTAATTTGTGAAAGACTAAAATAAAATTAAGTTCAAAAATGGTGAACAACAATGACAGTTTTCACTAAAAAAAAGTGAATACTATTGTTATTTATATTTGAGAAAATTTATCTTTTGGTCTCTATAATTTACCTCAATTTTTAAGATGATCCTCATAGTTTTTTTTTCAAATCCATCCCTATGCTTTCCAAAGTATGAGAATTGACTCTTATCTGTGCATATATTTAACATTGTCAGAATCTATCTGATGTGGCTAATGGAAGTTGAGTTGGTGTTGATGAGTGATATCAAGTATATTAGGGTTAATTTATGTAACTAATATAGGTTTGAAAATCACGTGTTAGCTGTTAGTTTGTTAGAAGTTGTTAGTATGCTTAAGTCTAAGTAAACTACTTATAAAAGGTGTACATGTATTGTAGTATGATTATCTGTTTTAGAATGAAACCATTTCATACAATGACTTAGACATAGTTTATTATTCTTTATTATCTCTTTACTTTCTTCATTATAGTATTAGAGCCTCCTGCTTAGACCACCGCTTATAGTGGTTTGTCCACCGCTAGACTTTCTTTTGCAGCCAAGGCTAGTACAGTAGCCTTCAATCATAACCATTTCTGTAAAACTTGTTGACAAGAACTATCTCTTCTAGAGTTAGCAGATATTGGCAACTATACGAGGAGATAATTTGTATGATTTTATTCATGGTGAGGAAAATTCAAATTGTTTTTCCCCTATTGATGATGTTGAGAGTGGCATTGTTTCAAATGAATTTCTAGCCTGGGAATGGTAGGACTAGTTACTGTTGTCATGGTTTCTTTCTTGTTTCTTCTATAAGTGAAGGCATGCTCACAAGGCTTGTAGGATGCACAGGATCTCATCAAGCATGGTGGCGAATTAAGGTGTTTTTTGAATCTCACACAAAAGCGAAGGTCCACTAATACAAAATTGAATTACGCAGTACAAAAAAAGGATCCAAGTCGACCACTAAATATCTAGCCCGTATCAAGGCTTTAGTAAATGAGCTTGCATTTATTGAAAATCTAGTCACTAAAAAATGGCACATCGAGATTGTTCTTAAGGGACTTCCAGAAGAGTATAAGGCATTTATCACCATGGTTAATACATAGACGGAAACTTACCCCATTAGTGAAATTGAGTCTCTGCTGTTGGTGAAAATGTTGAGACTTTCATCAGTGAATGAAACATTCATCAAATACTTTACTTTATCACTATGGTTAATGTATGGTGAGAATGTGGCAACAAGTAGCCAATATAATGGTGCAAAACAAGTCTATATTGAAATGTCTCAGGTTTGTAAATTTCACAACGAGGAAACTCTCTTATTTCCTCTTTATCCAATCCTAATGTCTCTTTTCATCTTAATAATCTATTACATGTCCCAATTATAACAAAAAATCTCATAAGTGTGCCTAAGTTTGTTAGAGATAATGAAGTCTACTTAGAATTCCATGTTGACTTATGTTGAATGGAGTCTTAAGTATCCAACCAAGTTCTATTCGAAGGGAAACTCACTCATAATGGTCTTTACTATTTCAACAATATGCATATCAAAGCTCCATATGGTTCTATTCTGAAGTCAAGATCATTTTCTTCATTATCGGGCTTTTCCAGTTCCCATAACAGTGTCTACTCTCCCTGTGGTTCAGCGTACAACTTAGTGTTTAATTTCTTTGAATAAATCCTCTATAACATAGTCAAATAATAATGTTGCTTTGTCTAGTAATGATTTTAATTGTTTTATTTGGCATCAATGATTAGGACATACTATTTCTCCTATAGTTCAAGATGTCTTGAAATCATATAATTTGAAAGTCAATACCAAACAATCAAGGTTTTTTTGTGTCCCAAGTTGTGAAGGAGAAAGTCACAAACTCCTTTTTCATTGATGAGTGTTGAATCTAACAAAAATAAAATTACTTTGTCTCAAATGAATATTTATATTACAATAGTGATGAGTAGGGTTGAATCCACAGAGATTGACAATTCCAATAATAAAAAAACCAAGAACAACGCACAAAAGAATGGAAAAAGTTGGGGGTTTATTCAATTAAAAGCAATACTACTAATAACTAAGCCAGAAAAATTAAACAAATATTTTCAAAGTAAGTAATTTAGAATTGAAGCAAATTAAAGGGAAAGAAACTTTAGTGAAAAATAAGCTTCTAACTAAAAGAGGTGGTAAATGGTTTTTTCCAGTTGAACCTTGGCGTGAGCACGACTCCAGATAAAAATCTCTTCTTTCTTAGTAAATGGCTATAGTTTCTAAAAGCACTTTATCAACCTAAGCTTTCTTAAATATGTTAGTTAAAAAACGTTTTCTAACTAACTTCTAATTAATCAACAACCCTAAGGATACTCATATAATTTAATTGACCAACCGCTTTAAGAATGAAAAACTATTGTTTCTAACCTAGTAAAGCATGAAACATATTCAGTAAATTATCATTCATATTCTATTAATGCAAAATAAAGTACATATCAATCCCTGCACTAATTTTCTACTTGTATTGATTAAAGTAAATAATTACAAATTTACCTCAACCTATTGGCATACAATCAATCATAGGCAAGGTAAACAATGGGTCTAAATCATTCATCCACCCACAATAAAGCAATTAAAATGGGAATATAAACAATCAAGAAGAGAAGTAGAGAAAGTTAAGATAGTCTCACAACATTAAAGGAACCACACAAAATCCCTTAATTAAAATATAGAGTTTAGCTATTTATAATCATCAACATCCAAAATTTGTGCTGAAACTCTATTTACATAGCTAAAATTTAAGCTTTCTCTCACTAAGTTAAGAGGAAAGGGAGAGAGAGAAAAGAAGAAGAAGAAAAACCTAGATATAAAAGTCTATCTTCAAGAAAAGAAAATGACCTAAAAACTAAATCCTCCATACTCCTTCATTTTCCACTAATTTTTCTTAATAAAAACATGGAAATGCCTCCCTTGAAAATTGTTTTGGAATCTACCATGCTCTTTGCTACATTTTCCAACAACTAGGAGAGAGAAATCTATTAGAGAGGATGAGTTGTCCATTTTCTATTTAAAAATCAACGTTCTTAGTAGCGTTTACAACTAATCTCTTTGAATCCAACTCAACAGCAGTGTAAGTCTTACCCTTGCCCTTTTTTAGCCTAAATTTCAACAATTTCACCTCCTTAACCTAAAATTAACCAAAACGATTATAAATAGCTTGATTTCTTAAGAAAAACACTCAAAATATAATCAAAATAAGACTAAAACCATGCCAAAATTACAACCTAACATGCATCCTTTCTTATCAGTCTGTACTAAACCTTTACAGTATATTTATATATTTGGGGACCTGCCCTTTATAGGTCCACCTAAGGTTCACTATACTATATAACTTATATTGATGTTGACTATAATAGACTAAAAATTGAAGGGTGAAAATAATATAAGAATTTTAGTTAAGGGTTCAAGTTGAATAAAAGCTAGAGGACATTGGAATTTTCTTTAGACTAAAAGGAAAAGAAAAAGAGATAATTAAGCATAAATAGTATTAAACTTCGCCAGAAACATAATTTTAGCCAATTTTTTTTTTTATTTTAGCAAAACACGATTCAGAAAACAAAAATAAAGGCTAAAGCAAATAAAAACGAGGTAGAATTTGAATTTCTACCAAAGACCAAAACCAACTCTAGTGACGTAGTTACATTCCCAATTCAATTGTAATGGCATGGGAAAGGCTAGTTGAAAAGGGATATAGTTCATGATGAGAGCTACGCCTCGTAGAAAAAGATTGCATGGTGAAGGATGAAAGAATGTTGGCACATGGAAAACTTAGTGGCATGAAGTCATTAGTGGCAAAAGGCATTTGATCACTTATAAATAGCAATGATGACACCTGAATAAGTGTGAGGAGCATAAGCAGTGAGTGGAAGTAACAGCAATTACTTTCTCTACACTCGATGCCTACCTAAGGATGAACAATGGAGTAAAGTGCAGGAAATGGCAAAATTGCAGGCATAACTTCATGGACTTAAGGCTCTATTTTACCATTAATGGGCAGAGTTTCGAGCATAAGAAAAACACCTATGGAACGTGTGTTTTGTTCGAAAGGAAATGGAATTGTAGCTGAGAATCTCAGGAAAACGAACTGAAATTGATCATCTTGATTACACTTCTTTAGTTTCACATCTTGAATGTACTTTCCTAGAGTACATTTAATATGGAACTGAGGGAGCGAAGCAATTTGATGTAGATTTTTACAAAAAGAAAAAACTTTAATTGTTGTTGTGTACACACATTGACCAAGAAGAAAATATGTGTGTATATATGTATATATGTATGTGTATGTGTGAGTGTGTGAACCCAGGTAATTAGATTTATATTAGTGAAGTCCATGTTTCTTCTAGGCTGGCAAGTGAATAACAAGGAAGGAAGGAAAAAAAAAAGTAAGAAGGAAATCATGTGAGCTAAAAAAGGGTGTATTAAGCCGAAACTATGCAATAAATAAATTGTGTAGAATGTATGGATGGTGATAATGTCCCCCCAGAGTACATAATCAGTCATGATTTGGCTCATACAACATATTTTTCTGTATGTACTTTATGCCTACATGATTTATACTTTACTAAAAGAATCTAACTACTAAGATGAATCACAGCAACTTACTGTGCCTTTTCTTTTCGGTAAAGAAGATGATAGATCTTTTTAGTTTCACCAAACAATATGATGGTTACTCTTTGACCTTTACTTTGGTTCAATTGGGATGAGTGAATCTTTGTATACACCTATGTAACCTGCATACCTGCTAAAGGAGGAGATTCATCCCAATATATATATATATATATATATATATATTCAAAGTGCATGCAGACATTGTTAACAAGTAATATAGTAGTAAAAAATCAAGTAGTGTCTTATAGGAACTCTCTCTAAAACTTTTGTTGAGTACTAATACTATGATGGTTACTTATCCAAGCTAATCATAGTATTCAAATTAAACAAGAAAAAATAATAATACAATAGAACCAATAGAGCAAGATTAAAGAGATGACTAAATATAAATGAAAACTACCTTGGATCGTGATTTAAATTGGCATTTCAATTGCAACAAGGTTGCTTTTCTAACTTGAATTTAATTATTATGAATTAGTCAAAGCCCCATATTTCATTATACAAATGTCGATTCTTTATAAATTTTATCACACTACAAGAAAACACAAGATTAGGGATAGATTTTTATCTGTCTCTAATATGTGACAAATTTTTCTAAAAAATTTCATTCACTTTCTAATTAAAAAATAATTAATTGGGATATAATTTTGGGATGAAAAATTTTATATCAAATTATCTATATCTAATTTCACCTCAAATCCATCCCAAAACCTTTTTTTTATTTTTATTTATAAAAAAGATTTTTGGACAAATTGATACCTCTAAAAGATCTATCTCTAATTTCATATCAAACTCATATCAAAATGAGTTTATGTTATTATGGAATAGTTAAATTCATTTAGGGATAAATTTTTTTAATGGAAAAAATCCATCCCTAATAATTTTTTTAAGAAATTAATACAAATAAAAATTTTTACTTTGCATATTACTTTTTATAATGTTTATATATTTCATTTCCATTAAAAAAAACTAAATAATGAATAATTAATATACATTTATATTAAAAATGGAAAGAAAATTAAAATTGTAATGTTATTTCATTAATTTATGTTAAAATATAATGTGCTTTATAAAAAAAAACATATTTAGATCGAAGAAGATAAAAAAATTTGCAAAAATTTAAAGAATTTTAATGTAGTTATTCTTAAGAAACAAAGTTAATAATGAGAATGAATAAAATATTGGTCAAGGAAATGAAGATTACTAGTTGGGGAAAAAATAAAACTAATAATAATATGACATGCGACTTAGTATATATAAATTTTTTTCTCAAAGTCTTGAAAATTTAAACTCAAAGAATAAAATATATTTAGATGGAAGAGAATAAAAAATATTTGCTTAAATTTATAGAATTTTAAAGTAGTTATTTTTAAGAAACAAAGTTAATAAACTAGAATGATTAAAATATAGGTCGATGAAATGAAAATTACTAGTTGTGAAAAAATAAAATTAAAAATAATTTAACATGTGACTCATTATACATAAAACTTTTTTTCAATAAAATTTTCGTTTGCTCTTACTGGCATTACTGACTTCAATGATGTAATTTCTATATAACCCTCTGGTTTTGTGACCTATATGTAATATTATATGCGAATGATTAGGAGATAGAACCAAATATTCTTTTACTGTAATTTATACTTTTTACTAATTTCTTTTAAAATAATAAAAAATAATTTAATTGAATTTTTTGAAGTGGATAGATTTAAAAATATATAGATGGAGAGATAGATATATAAATGTTAATCTTTATTTTAAAATAATTTCAAAATTATTTATGTTTATCTATCTATTTATTTACTCATTTAAAATCTTTGCAGTTCTAACTAATTTTATTTGAAGTTCTTATTTTGAATATTCGGAACTAGGAAAAATAGAAAAATCAATAGACTAATTCTTATAAAGTTATATGTATTAAAATCAACATAATTCTATCTAATGGGAAAATCAAATATGATATGTATACATATAACATATAATAATTGTCATAACAAAATTCAAACTAAGAAGATGGAAATAATATTTATTTGAAAATATAATAAATACTAATTTAATTAATAATATAGTAAAGATAATATAATACAATATACAATAATGTCATAAATTATCAAAAAATGTATTGTAAAAATTATAAATGTAAGACTGAAATTAAATATAATATATAAATGTATAAAATGTGTTACAATATTGATCATAAAATTAAAATTGAAAGACGAAAATTAATCACATTAAAATCAATTTCATTTAAAGCACAGGGAGAGAAGTGAATCTCCTCCAGAACTATTTCATTTTGCAAGGATTTTAGATTTGAAGTTTGCACCACAAATTTGCGTAAATAGTTTTATTTTAAATTAATGATATATATTAAAATTTTAATTTAGTTCAAAACATTTTTTATATTTATTTTTATTTTACTAATTTTCTTAAAAGACAAATTAAATATCTGAAATTTTTTCCTGATTTGATAATTAAAAACATAATCATTTCATCTTGCCATAAAAAGAGGACCTTTTGAAGATAATACCCATGAATAAAAGATTTTACAGTACAACTGTTTCAAATTTTAATGATAAATATTTTAGAATAATTATTAATGAATATATCAATTAGTAATATTCTCTCTTCTCAAGTTGATTTTACTTATCTACAATTTTTCCTTCTACTTGAATCTGCAATTTATTATATTTTATCATATAAATCATTTGTTATCGTTGTTATTTTTAAATTAAAATTTAGTATTAATAACAACATGATCTGGTTTAAAATTAGAAGTTAGAACATTTGAAGATGATGCCCATGAATAAATATTTTCATTTTTATTTTTAAAATTAATATCAACTCCTTTATATTTTTTCCTATTGTATTTTTGTAATTTTTTCCTCCTTTTATTTTTCTTTTTTATCCTAAATATTCATTGAATTGACACACTCTCCCAGCAAAAATTTCACACCCAAGCCTCCCTCCCAAATATTTCCGCACCTCCCACTTTTGTTTTCGCTTTGGTTATGATCATATTCCATAAAAATTCAAACTTCATCCTTTACATTTTCACATGGTATACAAGATTTGTTAAAACTGTAACTTAAATTTATAAACTTGTTGAATTATTCAAAAATCTCATTCAAATATAATATGAATGTATTTCCGAGTTACTATACAATGATTATATAAGAAAATACTCATATATGTTTACATGAAGCCCTAGATTCCCAAATTTCCTAAATTCAACTATCATATCTACTAACCAAATTTCTCAAATTCAAATTTTGATTTGATCGATATGAGAGATAGCGGCATATTGCTTCCGATCAACAAATCCAAATTAGTGACTTACTATGAATGTATGAAAGTTATAGATAAATAAAGTTAGAACTTACTACAATTAAGAATGATTTTCTTTGCCTATCCTAATTAAGAAACAATTTAGTGTCACTTTGACTTCAATTAACAAAAGAAAACGCAGATAAAGAATCTATCTCTTTAAACGGAAAATAGCTTTAAGGACTTTTAAATATAATATTTTAAACAATTTTAATAAATATAAAGTTAAGTTCATACATATTTATATATATCTTCATAATTAACAATGTTTCCTTAATTAAGTATTTCTTTCCATGGTTTTTTGTATGATTAAACTAAAAACTTTATTTTTCCTCCCCCTCACCTCTTTCCCAAAAAAAAAAAAAAATAGTTAACAATTTAGACTATGGATTATTAAGTTTATTTGGCTTTTCTTTAAAATTAATAAGTACACAAGTTGGGAATTTAAATTATATCAAATGACCCAATTCGTTTTTGTCTCTTTTAGATTTCTTTGAAATCTCCCAATTGAACAGAAACATGTGCATCAATTATTCACAGTTAAATTAATAAAAAATTATGCACATTAATTAAAATGTAAATAGTACCATATATTTTTCATGATAATTCAAAACTTTATAATTTATTTTAAATTGATAAAAATGTAATTAAAATTATCTTTTAGTTTACCTTTGTTATTAAATTTCTCCTTTTCAATTTATAATTTATATGTTTACGAACCCGATTGCTTAATTTAATTTAGTTTAATTATTAAGTCCTCTCACTTTTGGTGTATGATTTGATTATTGTAAAATGTCAAATATTTTTAAGTAATTTTAATTGATTTTGAATTAATAATTTATGAACATTTGAATGCATGCTTTTTTTATCTATTTTTCATATATAAAATATTAAAGCATGATCTACTTCTTATCCAAAAATTTGCCCGAAATTCATTTCACTCCAATTTATATCGTAGAGCTAAATAGCATTATTAAAATGCATAATATTTAAATTATAAAAATATGTAACTAGTTAATAGAAAATCATTTTTAATTATTTAAATTGTTTCATTATCTCTATCATTAAATTTAATATAGTCTAATTAAATTGGTAGTGAAATAGATAGGTAAATATTAATTTTCATTTAAAAATAGTTTTGAAACTAACATATATCCATCCATCTGTCCATCCATATATCTTAAAATCTACCCGCTTCTATCTAATTTTCATTTTGAATATATAGCTTTAAATTTATATAATTAATAAATTTTTCTTCAATTTTTTCCCACTAATACATTCCATCTCTTCTTAGAATTACCCCCCAATTCTATTTGTAATTCTCTCCTTTTGTTATTTATAAAGCCAAATAAAATTTAAAAAATTAGCCACAAATGAAAACTTAAACTAAAATTTCGCTTCCCCATTCCAAATCTCCTAAATCTCAGGTTCCCTACTTTAGCTATCAAAGCCTCTCAAAATTTCACTCCCTCAGTAAGTTCGCTCTATGAGACTACTGACTGTAACTCTTTAGCTTTCATTGACGCTTCCAATGCACCCTGCCTCCTCTTCTCTCTCATGGGTCTTGCTTTACCCTTCATCCATCGCTTCTTAGAATCTTCAAATCGCCCATCTCTAATCCCTAGCTTCCTCTACTCGCCTTCATCCTCCCCCAAAACCTTACCTCTCAAGATGATGCTCACGCATGTGAAAGGGCTTCTATTTTTTGTTATCAAACCAATTCTCCTCGAAAACTATTCGTGAAGGAAGGAGGAGGAACCTCATACAATGCTATTTTAAGGGCTTTTATGGGGTTGACATGTGCTTGCAGAGGACAGAGGGTATGGAGTTTGAGGAACTGAATACGTATTTCAAAGAGGACAAGGTCTTCTAAATCTTCAAAAGTGTTCAAAATCTGAGCTTATGCTTGAAGCAATTGATGGGTATCGAAGACCTAAGGTATATTGTACTAAATTACAACCTTTTATGCTTATTTTCAATTTCTATTTCATAGATATGGGAGTAGAGGATTTAGGATAACAACTGCACCCAAAAGTTGTCTCATGCGTTCTTTTGGAACTGTCCTTGCACCTGGTGAAAGTGTTGTAGGAATTGATAATAATAAATATTTCAGTTCTCAGTATTATAGGCTTTATTTGGAACATGAATGTAATAGATTGAAATTTCCCTCATTAATATTTATTTGGTTTGCTAGTGTTCAAGTTGGTCAAGCATACAAAAAATAATGAAAAGCTAGAGATGGTTAGTTAAATAATAAATTCACCATAGTTACAATTGTCATATAATAGTTGTTGATTTTAGTTATTTGATACTATGTTACCTTACATATATTACTCCCCACGGGGAATCTAACAAGTACGAGTGTGCTTTCTTGCAAAATCAAAAGTTTACAATCTACTCTGTAACTCTGTAGGATATGCTTGATTTTAACTTTCATGTCAACCTTGTATGATTCTGCTTTAAGTGTTTCTTTATTTCTGGAAACAGTTTGATGATCAAAAGGACCAATTTTCTTCTGTTATGTATATTAAAATAATTTTATTTATCTATTAAACATATCACCTCCTTATTCAAAGCTTTCTTTTCTCAGTCTTTTACCTTAATACTTGCATCTGTATAAACTCATTCATTTCCTTCTCCTTGCTAACATTTTAGTTAAAAACTTCGGTAAAATTTGTTAGTAAAAGCACTTTTAAATTGTTCATTTCCCGATCCACCTATGTAGGGCCACTGTACATGAAGCACCTAAGAATTGTTTCATATTTTATTGTGATCATGTTTAAGGTATTTGTATTGATATTAATATCTCGACTATATCACAAACTAGTGATAAGAAGATTCACTCATTTACAATTAAATATAATATTGCTTCCATCTTTTGAAACATGAGGTTATTGTCCTCTAGTATGAAACCTATGATTGAGAAAGTATGAAGTTTTTCTCGTGCCATTATTCATATCATACTCAACAGTAGTATTCTAAAGTGACCATGTCTTATAATTCACCATGGAAAGTTTCCATATGAAGATGTCATTTCAAAGTACGCAATTCCTCCACATTAAATATTTCCTCAATTATCTTAAATGTGGCTCAGATGCACGTGCTTCCATATTTATGAGGCTTTTTAAGTGTTTGTTTCATTTTTCTATTTTCTTTTTCCTTTTCTTCTTAATTGGGTAATTTCTTTTTCAATTTTTTTTATGGGAAACCACATTTATGAGTTCAAAAGAAAACATAAAAGAAAGTGGTAAATGTTATATGGTCCCCTTTATCATAAAAAACTTAAATTCGCAAAATGATTTCGAGTTTCATATTGTAGTAATGGTTTATTATCATACATGAATTGTAAAAGAAAAAAATTCAATGACTGTGAGGCTTGAGTTCTCCCTGTAAATTAAAAATATTCCATTGAAAACTTCTTGGTAAGCACAATATAAGCAATTTATTTTCTTTCATTCTTTTTGTGCAAATGTCAAAATCATAGTTATCAAACTCGTGAATTTATTATTTGAATTTGCGAGTTTACGATTATATATAAAGAAAACGAGTCAACTCGTTGTAAATTTGGATAAACTCACAAGTTGACTTATCAAGTCCACTGAGTTTACGATTTTAACGTGTCAACTAACTTATAAAGTTAGCAATATAATAATTTAAACTCAAGACTAAATAAGATATAGATAACTTATTTTTCATGAAGCCTTTACAATTTATTTTATTACAAATTTGAATATGTATCAAATATAATAAAATTACATTTAATATGTACTTATTAAATAAAATAAAATAAAGATTATTTAATTAGTTATATTGAATAATTATTTATATATGACTATATTAAAATATTCATGTTGAGTCTTATAAATTATAAAACATGAATAGCTTTTGTTTGATTAAGTATAATTAGAATTACGTTTGAATAATTTTTTAATGTATATAATATTTAAACTATAAAATTACATATTTTGATAATTATTTATTAATCAAGGCAAATTTTTACGAGTCTACGTTACAAATCTACCTCTCTCTTACGAGTTTACCTAAACTCGTGAGTTTAACAACCTTGGTCAAAATGCAACTATATTTCTTTTGTTGATGACAACCAACATGAACCAGCCATTTTCTTTCAAATTTAATAGTTCTTTGGGAAGTATTGGCAGACAGTTTGTAGAATGAGGTTCATCTTATATAGTTGTCACTTGGTAATTTTACTTCAATCATGTTGGTAGTGAAGTTAAAAAATATTACGGGATAAGCTCCACAAGATTACCTAGAGAAAAGGGAGAATGAGGTTATACTATCGCTCTATTTATGATTTGAATTTATTATTAATTGTAGAAAAGTGTCTAATGCTTTTGGAAGGAGTGTGCTCTAACTGCAATTTGAAAATTGAGCATTATGGTAACTATACTCAAGAAGCATAAAATTAACCCCATGATTGATTAGAAAAAGGGCCAAGACTTGCATTTTCCACCTGCATAGAATTAAGTAATTAACTATACTCTGCACTTTCCACTTCTTTTCAAGTTTTATGAAGAATTGTTAGAAAGTCAAACAATAACTTGCATAACTTTTTGGAGCTTTTGGGGACAATCGAAATGGAGACAAGTTTGCTACAAAATAAATATTTGCAATGGAGACCTTGAATCTCCTATACATTTCGTTGATTTTTAAGGACTTTCATATGTTCAATCCTATTTATATTTTTTGTTTTGCATATTTCATTTGTCTCTCTAAGGTATATTCTAACTAGTTTCTTTCAGGTTGCGTATCATATGCCAAAAACAAAAACAAAAAAACTATATTTTGGGTGAATGATATTTGTCTCTCTGACCCATGTAATTAGTACAAATTATTATATTTGTGTTTATGCTTTTACTCCATTAATAATTCCTTTCTTTTAACCTATAATTTAATAATGTATTTCTGGTCTATGGTGATTTTTATTTAAACTTCACTCTAGCAAACTAAGATTTCTATCCGTCATTTTTTCCCCTTATGTCTCTTTTCTTTATTCATCACATTTGACAAAGATTTTGAATTCCAAAGGACAAATGCTAACACGATTGAAACTCTAAAGAGCATCAAGGCAATAATTGAAATACATGTTAAAGTGTGAATCAGTGATCAAAGCAAATTTTTAGTTTTTGTATATTCATTTTCTTATATAAATATCTGACATCTTGAAATTGTTACACTAAAGCTTAAAAATTGGCTTAAAAAAATGCTCCAAAATTTATACCATTTCATTTGTTTGTTGGTAATGAGCCTATCATATTAACATTGTGTGGTTTCATATTTTGTGAAGCTTGCGTTTCTTTAGAGATTAAATACCTTTTGACATGGTTTTCCCTCTTCAAATCAAGACTTTTGGCACGGTTTCTTGTTGTGCAGGTCCTGCTTGTGAGTCATAGAAAGCTTTCTTAGCAATTGAGTATTTTAATAAGCTTCCTGAAATATGTAGTTACTTCGTTTCTCACCATAACCTTATAAGGTGATGGGACACAAGTGAGTGATGAGGCAAGACATGGTGCACTTATTAAGCTTTTCAAAATTAATCCCAAAGTAATATCTCTTTCACATTAAGTATTCTAGCTCTTTATCTTATTTTCAATTTGCTATAGCCTAATTCATTTCAAGGTTTAATATTATCCAGCTTTGTAGAGTACTAATGCTACTAACGATGAGATTGGAAGAAAAGCTATTCTAAAGTTAATTCAAGTAAAAGGTCATGGACTTCTTGTGTAGATATTTCTTAGTTCATATTATTTTTCTTTTTGTATTTTATTTCTTAAAAAAATCTTGCAAGAGCTTCTTAAGTTTTGATATCACAAAGTAATAAAGTAAGTATTCTAACTCTTTATCGTATTTTCAATTTGGTTTGTTCTTCAAATGATAGTATATTAACATGCCTATTTTTTACCTTTCCAAAGTCATAAAGTAAGTATGCACATTTAACTTAGCATAGTTCTGTAGCATATTATTTTATTGTAAAAAATTAGAATTGTATGTTGAACTTGAGTCTACCATGATGATTCAACAAGATCATATCAAAACATTTGACATTGATTTGAAGGTTCCGTAGAGGATAGATATTTCGAAAATATTGGCTGTCACTTTATGCATATATAAGTAGAACATTCTTTGACTTCCCTTTACATGTGTTGGTTAGATGGAGTACAAATTATTCATTCTGATCCAAAGTGACATCTTCACACACAGACATATACATATACATATATACATACATATATATATATATATATATATATATATATAGAGAGAGAGAGAGAGAGAGAGAGAGAGAGAGAGTCTTCGGATATCTTGATTCTAAAGTAATATATAAAAGATTTTCAGCTTATGGATTATTATATTGTAGTAGATGCTAGGAATAGTTTCTTTAATATTTACCTACTCTGTTCAACTTTGAACTCGTATGTCTCTTTCTTTATTTAGCTCTCTAAATTTTTATATGCTAACTCTAGGGTGAATAGTAAACAAGGCATGAATTTGTTTAATATATGCCATCAACTTTATTTCTTTATGTAATTCTTTGATTCCTTTTATTATGACGTGAAAAAAATTAATTGGAGGTTGGTTCTCATTCTTAGGTTTCATTTGGAAAAGATAAAAAGGGAAAGTATTTTATTATCATACTTTTTTAAAATTTTATTCACCAGAAGCGGTTAAAACCGTTGCTGTATATATTTTTTTCATCTCATTACAAAATTTGAGACAAATTAAAGACCAAAAAATCCATCTCTAATCAACAACAAATAATTTCGTCTCTAATATGTCCCATATTAGGATCTTAGAACAAAAAATTCATGTCCCATTAGGATTGATGAATCCGTAACAAATTTGTCCCTAATTTGGGACAAAATGTTGTCCTAAAACTAGAATTTCCTATTCTTAATTTAGGGATGAAATTTATAATTTAAGACTAAAACATCCATTCCAAAATTTAGGGACATAATTCTTTTTTCCATTCTAAATTTTGGTACTTCAATATATGGGATGTAAAAAAATGTGTCCCTAATTCATTGAGGATGGATTTTCTCCTATTAGAGACAAAAAAAATTTTCCCTAATTGGAGATTTTCTTGTAATGTCACCTTAATTTAATTTCTTATATTTCTATGAGAATCAAATTAAAGTTATGCATAATATACGTCTAACCACAACTCCACTAGTTCAATAGGTATATGTTTTTTCTAAAAGCAAATTGAGTTAATTCAAGCAATTAAGTAACATCAATCAAGCGATATTCAATCTTGTGGCTATGTTTAGTCTTCTCTTTAAAAAACTATCATATTCTTAACATCAACCCTAATTGATGGCCAACCAACAAGGGCATAAAGTAAAATTGAATTGAATAAACCCATTCACAATGAAATCAAGAAGTAAAGTAACAATAATAATTAATTTATATGTCAAATAGCCATAATTCTATATAAAGAAAATGTAGCCTAACATCTTGGGGTATACAATCAAGCTAAACTTAGAAGACATGGTAAAAATGAAAAATAAAAAGAGAGAAAGAGAAGAAAACTCCATTTTCATCAGTTTAATCAATTCCCTTCTTGAAATCTTCACTTAGAATGTCTTCATCTAAGCTCTATATTGCCATCTAAAAAGTTCTCCTACATGCCCCTCCCTTCTAAACTCTCTCCCATGAAAAACCCTTTATTTATTTAAAGAGGTCTAAAATGTTCGCAAGTTGAGGCCTAGGCTTTAGAGATTTAAAAAACAAAAATGGGATAATTCTGGTGCATAGGTTTCACGAGCTGAAGCCTAGGCTTCAAGTCTCTAGAATTTGTACTAATTTTATGCATTTTCTTTTAGGCCTAGGTTTCAAAAACTTGTTTTAATGCAACTTCTCATTTTTCTAAGACATAAATAACATTAAAAAAAAATCACCATAAGCACTCTAATTTATTAAGATTTAAGCATGAAAATCATCAAATCAACACTAAAACAACTAAAAATTAAATTAAAGCTAACAAAATTATTGTAGTATCCCAAATAATAATTCGCATTTAGTAATAGGTACAAAATTACCTTGTTAAGATAATAATTAAGCTAATCAAAGTGGGGAGGATCGAATTGAAAAGCCAAAAAGGACCTAACTGAAAAGTTTTGGTATAAATAGGGATAAAAGTGTAATTTTTGGAACGTTACAAGGCATGTTAAAATATTAAATTTAGAATTATCAGATAATCCAAAAATATGTTTAGGGAATTTTATGTAATTTTGGATTAGAAAATACTACTAAAGGGGACAAAAGTGTGAATAATGGGTAAAATGTCTAATTTTCACCAAATAAGTTTTTTTTTTTTTTACTTTTTCCTCCCACCCTTTAACCAATTGAGAGAAGAATGAACACCTCACTATCTTCTGCATTATATGCACGAAAATGAAGGAAAAATAAGGTAAAAAAATGGTAGAAGAAAGAAACATAGAAGTGGATTTTTCAAGGCAATTTCTTCACTTTTTGCACTCATGGTAGAAGAAAAAGTAGTAAAGCTCACTTAGAGCTATGTAATGATCAAAATATTTTATCTTATAGTGGATTTTGACTTAGATGCGATAAAGGATTTGGGGGATTCAAGTAGAGAAAAGTGAAGCAAAAGAAAGGGTAAGCTTTACTATAAGAATTTCTTAAATAATTTGTAGAAATTTCAAGTTGAAATAGATCCTCCATGGCCCAGACCATGAATTTTTAATTCTTTCTCACCATATTTGTAATCTAGAGACCTAGATGAAGAAATTTTGCTTCATGACCTAGGAGAAATTCTAGCTAGAAATAGGAGATATTGTCATTAGAAGGGAAATCAAGAAAATAATTAGCTTAAAATAGCAAGGTAGCTCCTTCTCCATTCCTCATATATTATGTGTGTGCTTATACTTAGTGATTGCATACTTGGTGAATTTTTATGATTTATGTTGTTATGAGTTGATCTATGATGGTGTGAGATCTCACATGGAGCCTTAGTGACTTAAAATTGATGTTATGTATGACGACTTGTAAGGTTTAAAGATGGTGATCCTACCCTAATCATGATATTGAATATGAAGTGGTCATTAACCAAAATCAAATGTGCTAATTCTAACATAATTCCATGACTATGTTCATGTTATGATGTTATGTGCATTACTTTACTTATGTGTCTCATTGTGTATGTGAAATATGAAGTGAGCTATTGAGACTTTTTATCTCATCATATCTTTAACCAATCATTTCAAGTAGATCTAGTAAGGATAAGCAAAAGGAAATAACCTCTTAGATCTTTTAGAGGAGCAAAGCCAAAGAAGCTTAGTTAGTTGGAAGCTATAATATTTTGATGTATGTGACAAGAATCTAAGTATCAAACATGTATTGTCATCTAACTTAGAAAATATGATGTTGTAGTACAAGACTTTCGTTGTATGTATATAAATTTCTACATGCATGAAGAAATGACCAACCAAGAGTTTGAACAAATTTTAACATATAATAGAAGGCTCCTTGAAGCATAACTATGGGTGAATGAGGCCAAATTCAACATTTGGTATATTGGAACCTATTTAGTCAAATTTTAGTTTTATGAAGATACAATTTTATGAGAGAAAAGAAAATGTAAAAAAGTAAGTAGATTAAGTCCAAAAATTATTATTTTTGGTGTAATTAATCTTAATATATCAGAGTTTATTTCTACCAAATTTCATCAAATTTTGAGTTAAGTAGCTAACCTGTTGCCTGCTTAAAAGTATGAAGAATTATACAGAATAGTTTTTCTAATATGTATAATGTTGGGTGACACTTGAGGGACTCAGTAGATAAATTTTTAGCTGAAATTTTATTTTCAATCCCTTGTGATACTAATGAATTATTCTAGAAACTTTCATATCATTTGGATTCCATTTAAGTGGGTTTTACACCAAATATTTGAAATAAAAATATGATTCTACATAATTCTGTACATCCATGATCATGGATTTATTTGTAGGACAAATGAATGAATTTAAAATTGAAATTCAGTGCTTAATTAGAAATTACATTATTCTAATTTCCTGAAAAATTTCACAATTTTTAAAGCTTCGTAAAAATTGTTATGGATTTTCAAAATTGACAAGTTTACCATGTAAACAATACCACCGAATTAAAATTTGTCTTTCCTATTCAACTATCTTGCCACCAAGTTTCCTTCATTTTATTTTTATCATTGGATTGTGAATAGTTAGACTATTTGCTTAGAGGATGCTAGGTATTATGGTATGACAATTACACATTGAAAGAGTATGAAAAAAGCTTGCATAACTCTATTTCATAAAGTTATCAATGCTCATGTGTAAGTTAAAGGACTAGCTATGGTTGTAATAATTTAAAGAAGAAAGGGCTATGTGATCCTCTATTAATGAAGTATATATAATTTAAGAAGTTAAATTCTAGCTTTCTTTACATATTTTATATAATAATAAATACTAACAAAAAATATATATACCTATAGATATGTAAGTACAAAAAATATTGTATCCATATTTGATCCAATATGCTACGAACAAAAAATTACAAAGTAAAGTGAATGAATCCAACAAATCTTAACTAACTAGAATAAATTAAGGGATATATATATATATATATATATATATATATATATATATATGAAATAGAAACCACATGATTTTAGTAATTAATAAACAATTTTAAAAAATATTTTAAAGGGATTTTTACCAAAAACCAACTAAATTCGTCCACTAAGATATAAGGAATAATGTGTGTGTGTGTGTGTGTATCTATCTATCTATCTAAGGGTAGATAATATAAGAGACCAATGTGAGTTAGGTACAGGTATTAATCAAATAAGGCGTAATGTTGATCTTAGAATTTCCTTTAGGGCGTAATAAAGTAAGTTTGTTGTTAATTTTTATATGTTACAATGTTTGATTATTAGTAATTGAGCAAAAATCTAGTATTTATGGAATAAATCTTCTAATAATTATAATAGAGCTATAACATTATAAAGTTGATCAACCTTCTAAGAATGAGCACAAAAGAGTTAAAATAAAGAAAATCTCATGTTTAAATGAAGGACTTATAATTTAAAAATACTAAGACAACTAATGAAATATTTATTTTTCTAATAGATAAGTTCATAGTATGATTCTCTTTATGGTACTTAGTAATTTCAAAGACTATGAAAGTCTTTGCTATTAAAATGTACATAATATATGATATGATACCCTTATATTTAGTATTTGAGTACATAGAGGAACATTACCTTTACTCCTGGCACACTAGGATATATCCTCCTAAACAAAAATTAGATGCCTTAAATGCTTTCATAAATTTTAAAATTATGATTGAATTACAAGTCAATTACAAAATTGAATCTTTTCAATATGATAATAAAGGAAAGTTTCGTGCATTTCATAAATTTTTGCTTCAACATGTCATTGTTCATTGCCTTACATGTCCTTATACCCATCAATAAGATAGAACCATTAACAGGAAACATAAAAATATTTTTGAGATAGGATTGTCATTACTATCTCAAGTTAGGTTATCAGTAAAACATTGGGAAGATGGTTTCACTACTATTGTCTACATTGTTACCAAACTTCATACTCTTGTCATTAACAATTATACACCTTTCATTAATTGCTTAATGTTTCTCTAAATTACTCTTTCATGAAAGTATTTGGATATGCTTGTTATCCTCAGTTAGGGTCATACAATTCACACAACTCTCTTTTAGATTAAGTGAATATGCTTTCTTAGGATATAGTTTAAATCACGAAGGCTATAAATGCTTATCTACTTTAGGAATAGTTTTTATTTCCAGGGATGTGCAATTTGATGAAACCTCTTTTCCTTTCAAAGCAAGCCTTTTTCTAGTTCTCAATCTACAACTACAACTGCCTCTTCATGTTTTCCTTCAAGTATTATTCCTACTATTTTGTTTCCTAGATGTGAAAGCAATACTGAATATGTTTCAAATGGCACTATTGTTCTTGCACCCTCTAACTACTTGTCAATTGTTTGTTGTTCACAAGAAAGGAATGTTTTTGCTTAGAACTTGTCCAATTTTAATTTTGTGTCAAATGTGAGTATTTCAATTCAAAATGATTTTAATTATAATGAAGCAAACAAATATAATGGTGGAAAAATGCAAGTTATGCCTTATCATCTAATGTTTAGAAGAGTTAAAAAAGGCATCTTTAAGCCTAAGGTGTTTTTAATTCACTTAACACCCAATAATCCATATGTAGCTTTACAAGATGACAACTGGAAAGATGTTATGATGGTTGAATATCAAGCCCTAATGAATAACAAAACATGGAGTTTGGTACCCTTGCCTCCTAGTAGACAAGCAATTATATGCAAATGGGTTTTCATAATTAAAGAGAACTCAAATGGTACAACTGCTAAGTATAAAGGAAGGCTAATAACAAAAGTGTTTCATCTAAAATATGGCTATGACTATACTGAAACATCCTCACCAATGATTAAACCTATCACCACATGCGTTGTTTTGTTCCTAACTCTCTCAAGTAGCTTGAAAATTTTTTAAGTAGAATTGAATAATGCATTTTTAAATGGTACTCTAGAAAAAGAAGTCTATATAACTTAACCGTGAGGTTTTAAATGTTAGAAGTCTACTAATTGTTGTACCTACGCATTAGTTTACATAAACTTGGTTTTGTTTCTAGTAAGTGTGACCTATCTTTGTTCATTTAAATGTTTACTAATTGTTATACCTATGTATTAGTTTATGTTGATAATATCTTGTTAATTAGTAGTTTAGTGGAGTATGTTCATTTGCCTTAAAACTCAAATGAATGATAAGTTTGCATTAATGACCTTAGTGAATTAAATTACTTTCTTGGCAACAGGTAAATAATCAATACTTTGGTGTTAACTCAGAAGAAGTATATTACAAATTTACTACTTAAAGCTTATATACAAGACTTAAAAGTCTACCAACTGCTAGGGTGGTAAGTTTGAAACTCTCAAAAATAGTGTCTACTCCAATGGCAAATCCTTAGTTTTACATTTCTATAGTTGAAGCCTTGTAATATGTGACAACTACTAGGCTTGAAATCTCATTCAATGTAAAAAAAAAGTCTATCAATATATACAAGAACTACTTGAATTACATTGAAAGGTTGTCAAAAGAACTTTGCATCATCTCACATATGGGTTGATGTTTACTAAGTCAATTGACATTAACTTGACTACCTTTAGTGATGAAGATTGGGGGAATGATACGAATGATAGAAGGTTTACATATGGGTTTTGTATTTTTCTAAGAACTAACTTAATATCCTGGGGAGTAAAGAAATAAAATGTAGTGGCTCGCTCTAGTACTAAGAGTATAGAAGTGTTGCAACTATAACTACAAAAGTAATGTGGATTCAAACTCTATTGGATAAGCTACAAATGTCAGTGAAAAATGTGGTTCCTATGATTTACTGTGATAACTTAAGCATAATTCATCTTAGTCACAATCTAGTACTGCACAATTGAACAAAACACATGGAGCTGGATGTTTTCTTAGTTCAAGAATGAGTTGTGAAGAAGTGATTGGAAGTGTGTCATGTTCCTTAAATAGATCAAGTTGCAAATCTCTTTATTAAACCTTTAGCTTGGATGAGGTTTGAATGTCTATAAGATAAACTTAGAGTATATAGCTATGAGAGGGTGACACACACCTAAGTTTACCAGGGTGTGACAATAGTATATCAGAGTTAGTTTAAGTGATAGATATAGGTTTCAGAATCATGCGTATTAGTTGTTACTTTGTTAAAAGTTGTTAGCGTGCTTATTTTAGGTAAACTGCTTATTAAAGGTGTACACGTAGTGTTGTATGATTATCTATTTTGGAAAGAAATCATTTCATACAATGACTTAGACATAGTTTACTATTCTCTATTATCTCTCTACTTTCTTCATGCTTTCATCAATGTGGACTTGAGTAGGTAGAGATGGATGCCACATATCATATCTCCAATCCCTTACATCTTGGATTAAAAACTTGAATAATAGTGGTATGTGATGGACGTGTAGTGAATAGCTTCTTCGAACAAGGGAATAAAGTGAGCTCATGTGTTATGGTAATTTGTCATGATGAGTAAGATTAAGTGGAGGGAAGCTATGAACTAAGTAGGTGGAGTTGGTTATTGAGTTTTTCTAAATAATATAAGTTTTATTTTCTTTTGTAGTTTTGTTTAAGCTCTTAAAAAACTAAATTTGCTCAATTAATATTAAAGAATGATGCTTAAACCTTATAAAATTAGAATAATTTGAGCCTTGAATATTTGATTCCCTAATGAGAATTCTCTAGAAATATTTCCACTGAATATATCAAGTGTGAACCAATCAATAAAACATGCTTGGCTTTCTTTTTTAAACCATAAGATGGGATCACCAACTTTATTCCCCTATTTAGAGAAGCTTCCCCCTTTTCATGACATAGCACGGTCTCTCAAATATGGACCTTATGGCAAGAAAGTTTCATGGTGTTGTAGTTCTAGCCTAACTTTCTACAAAACGCTAAGTCCTTGGTTATGTATTCCTAAACGCAATTCATTGCACCTCTATCAACCACCACGGCTATTTAAGTTTTTAATCCAAAATGGAGGGGATTGGAATATGACATGTGACATCCATTTATACTGACTCAACTCCTACATTAAAACTAATGCACATTTCATTAGCTGCAATAGATGGAATCTAATAATGTTAAGACTTGTAAAAACATTAGAGTATATTTGGATGGATGGTTGAGGAAGGTATGGCAAGGAGTATAATGATTAAAATGGGTTGAACTTATATTTGGGTTTTTTTTAAGGTGGAATGGAATGACAAAAGAGAAACACTAAGGCTCCTTTTTGCCATCCAAAACTTCAATTTTGTTGTCCCTCCAAATTAGAGGGTCAATGATGAAATAGAGTGGTCTAAGAATTCAAATTATTAATATATCATTATCTTGTTAATTATAATTAATATTTTCATCATCATAGTGCTTCTTCTACAGCCTAAAAGGGAACAGTGATGAAGGTGAGGATTTAAAGCCAATTCTCATAGTGCATATATCACAAATCACTACATATATCATGAAGATGTTTTTGCCATTGAAAGGTGATAGTAGTCATTTTTCAGGGTAGTAAGTTTCAAAGCTTTTACTGCATATATCATGAATATTTATTTTTATTATTATTATTATTATTATTATTATTTGTGTAATTTTAAAGATCGGGATCAATGTTGTTACTATCTTTTGTTGACTTACATTGCAATAGCCAACCTAGCTAAAAATATAACAAATATAGAATTTTTAGTGACAAATTTAATAATAAAATTCTATAAAAATTTTTCAAACTCCATTTAAAGATTTCTTTTCATGAACTCATTGCCACAAGAAAAAAAATCTCTCACTATTTCACAATCATAATCATATGTCATGACTTCAACAATAAAAATATTGTTAATCATGTGTTTATTATATAAGGATAATATTAGAAAAAATAACTTATGAGTCATTCCATTTCATTAATTTTATTGTGGCTTCCAAACAAAAGTTAAAGAAGTCCCTTCTTCATCTCATCAAAACTCCTAAACAACACACTAGCCTTAGCCCTTCCATTTCACTCCATTCCATTATATATTATTCCATTATTGACCATTTCATTCTATCTTCTAAAAAACTCCCAAACATAGCTGTAGGGATCACTTTTCACACTTCGGGAAGTGTAGGCATGGATTTGGAACATATATATATATATATATATATATATATATATAGGGACCAATTTAAAACTTAAGGTAAAATACAAAGACCAAAAGATAAATTTTCTTTCTATTTCAATAAATGAGTAATAGTGACTTAAAATTTAAGATTTGAGTCAATCATAATTTAAAATTAAATAATGTAATTTTATCTAAAAAACTTAGATTATATGACAAATTTTTAATTTATAGTAATATCATCAAATGGTAAAAATTGCTGAGAATGAACTCCAAATTGAAAGCGCCTTGGTTAATGTACAGAATGAGATAGTTTTTATTAGCCTCAAAAATTAAAGGTGTAACTTTCCAGCTATTCAACCTCAAATTAACATTAATTTATGTGGCTAAATGGAGAGTTACTTATTGATGCGATTGTAACCTTTCTCTTCCAATATACAATCCTAGACTTTAAAAGCATGTTAAATTTTCTAAAGAAAAATCGAACGAAAAGAAACGTTTGATTTAGACATTCTTATTAAATTTAAATCAAACATTCACATTATGTTTTATGCCCAAAATGAAAAAAAAAAAAAAATCTTTTCCTCAATCCAAATATCTTTTGAAAACTTGTCACAATTAAATTAGTACATCTATCTAGAAAAAAATATTCAAGTAGTAAAACACAATTCAACCTAACAGTTGATGGACAAGTTCTAGCTTGCTAAAAAGTACATGCGAATAAGAGTAATAAAATATTTAAAGAGTGCGAGAAACTTGTAAGGAAAAAAAAAAGAAAAAGAAAAACTAAAACTATGTTTAGGAGTTTAAGGGAGAATAGAATAGAGTGATCATTAATGAAATTGTATGGAATGGAATAAAATAATTTGAATATATATGTTGTTTGAAAGTTTTAATAAGGAAAAAAAAAGACACCTGTCAATTTTGTTTGGAAATTACAATAAATAGAATAGAATAGAATGACTTATTAATTATTATTTTTAATATTAACCTTTGTAACATAAACACATGACTAATAATTTGTCATTGTTCAATATATAATGTTACATAATTCTCCAATCCATATTTCTTTATTTTATTTACTAATTATCATGTCCATATTTTCTATCTAATACATTTATTACAAAATATCTATATGCTTCAAAAAATTTTAAAAGACAAACTTAAAAAGCCAAATAGAAAAATTATTGACTAAAAAAATTTAAAAATATATATGAAACTAATCTATATTGTAGATTCTTTCATTCTCTTTGTTTTGTTTTTCAAATTTAAAATTTTAAATGACAAAAAAAAAGGTCATGACCATAATGATAAAAATTAGATAATGTTATAATAACTGAAATCGGGTATATTAGTAATAAGATAAGGGTACACTAGTAATTTAATTTTTTAGACCACTTCATTCCATTCTTGACCCCCAAATTTGGAGAGATACAAAAATTGGGGTTTTAGATATCAATGAAAAGCCGTGGTGTCCTTCTCTTGCCATCTCATTCCACTTAAAAAAAATTCTAAATATAAGTCCAACTCATTTTGGTCATTCCATTCCATGCTACTCTCTCATCAATCATCTATCCAAATATAGTCTTAGTATGTCTTAAAATAGCCACCAATTTGAACCTAGTTTGAGCCAAATCCAAAATAACAAGGGAAAAGTGATCGTAAAGTTTGTCAAAAAGTTGGTCAATTTATGTGTCTTATTTGACTTTTTTTAAAAAAAAATGTTAAGCTGCATCTTATATATTGACCAACTTCAAATAAAAGAAAGTTAAAAGGTTACAACAATCAATATGAATGAGCAAATTAAATTAACAAAAGCAGAGTGCACAAGATTCTCTTTCTAGGGGTTAAGGCACAGGCTTCTATCCTTTAATTACAGGCCAGATTTTTTGTTCACGAGTTGATAGTGAAACTGATTTGAATTCAATGCAATTAGAGAGAAATATTTAGATTTAACGATTGATATTGAAAAAAATACACGATCTGACAGTTAAAATTAATCTTGATAATCATGCATAGTCACAAAATTATATTTTTAACCGCATGCAATCTCTAAGATTTAATCTAAAAGTTCAGATAAAAGAACTGTGTAATCCAATGGGACACAGTTCTTTTGGGGAACCTTAGCAAATCTAAATGAAACACCTTGAAATTAATAGTAATAATTAGATAACAATTTGTGTGGAAATGTTTTACATGTTTATCGCCAAAGAGTTTTGTTTTTGAATAAATATTTGGGCAAATTTTTTCTCTTCTTCAGAAAATGTCAAAATTACAAGGTTTTCATGTCTGTTTTGAACAAATAAACTATAGCAAATCTGAATTTGAGTGTAACACCTTGAAATTAATAGTAATAATTTAAAAACAATTATTTGGAAATGTTTTACATGTTTATCGCCAAAGAGTTTTGTTTTTGAATGAATATTGGGTAAATTTTTTCTCTGCTTCAGAAAATGTCAAAATTACAAGGCTTTCATGTCTCTTTTGAACAAATAAACTTCCTTCCCCTTAAATCATAACAATATATGATTCATTCATTTTCATTGCAACCCATAACATTAAAGTAAAAGTTTAAGAAATAATTTTCCAAATAAGTTATATTTTTAATTAGAGAAATTAATATTATCTTTAAGTGTATTTTGATTTTATTTTGATTTTCAAAGCATTTGTGTATATTTTTATAATAAAAAATAGTAATATCTTCAAAGAAAAAATAATAATTTACCCGTAACATGTAATACTTATTGTTTAGGTATATTTTATATGCTTGAGCTTGACATATTTTTTATTGTAAAAAATATTCACCCCAAATGCTATATCAACTTGCGATATTATATTAGCCAACTTGCTCTCCAACGAGGACTTTCCATATTAATTAAGTAGTCAGACATGTACAGAAGCCTTTTCATTGTCTAAAATTGCATTTCAGCCTACGCAAGTATATCACTATTGCGATCTGATTACAAGACAAGGATCGATCCATAGCCAGTTCTGTCAGGCAAAAGGTGAGGTCATACAGTTCTTGTGCACCCAAATAGCCATAATTACAGCAAAAGGAAATTGATCTATATGATGTGTTCATCAGCTTAAGAGGCTCTGACGTAAGACGTGGTTTTCTTAGTCATTTGACAAAGGAATTACAGCAAAAGGAAATTGTTGTCTATGTAGATGACAGGCTCGAGAGTGGAGAAGAAATATCATCCGCACTTCTCTGAGCAATTGAAGGATCACTGATTTCATTGAGGCTATTGTCAAAGATATTGTGCAAAAATTAGATCATATCCACCCCAGCGAATCAGAAGGCCTTGTTGGAATTGGTCAACACCTTGCTTATATTGAATCATTATTGAAAATGGAGACAAGTTCAGATTGTTGGAATTTGGGACATGGGTGGTACGGGCAAGACAAACATTGCGATGCAGCCTTGTAAAGAAACTTTGGGATGGAGTGCAGGATTTAGTGAACTTGTGGAGAGTGGACCTGTGGGGTTCTAAACTATTAAAGGAGCTTCCTGATTTTTCTAACGCACCAAGTCTTGAATGGGTGGAACTCTCAGATTGTATAAGTTTGTGTGATGTTCATCCATCTATCTTATCTCTCCGAGGGCTTGTTTCTTTGGGATTATGGGGCTGCAAAAATCTGAAGAGTCTTCAAAGTCAAACTCCTTTAAAATCTCTTGAACAACTCGATATCAGTGGCTGCTCTAGTCTATCTAAATTTTCACTGTCGGTAAAAGAAATAATAGATTTGTCGTTCTCACCTTTTCATTCAATATTGTGCACTCATCATATGGGAATCAAGCTGCATCACTCTTTTTCAATGGTTCAACATTAAAGATTCATCAAGTAGATGTGATACATTGCTTGAAATCTCTTGAAGAAACAAGTATTTCTTATTCAAGACAAGTTAATGACCAACTGATGCTAAGCATCAAAACTGATTACTTGTGTTCTTTACGAGAACTATATTTGGATGGATGTAGTGACTTCTGTTGCCTCTCTGAAAGTATCACCTGTTTATCATTGTTACGAGTATTAAAACTAAAGGGATGTGGTATCACGAGCTTACCTGCTTGCATCATGTTTCTTAATAAGTTGGAGATGCTTGGCTTGAGTGATTGTAAGAGGCTTGGGTCTCTACCTGAACTTCCAGAATCTGTTGCACATTTGAATGTCAATAACTGCATATCACTAGAGAGTTTGTTCATTATGACTTCTTTATTACATAACTACTCGATGAGATTCCTCTCACTCGTAAATTGTGTGGAATTGTATAAGTCTGGTATTATGGAAGATGCTTATCTCTTATTGCACCGTCTACCATTGCGAGGTATTACTTCAGCTAGTGTTTGTTACCCAGGAAACAGATTTCCAGAGTGGTTCAAAAATTATCGGACAACTGATAGATCTACATATCCTTTACCTCCACCACTGTAGCCCAAAAGGAGACCATTTGTTGTAACATTATATATATATATATATATATATATATATATATATATACACACACACACGCACACGGGATTGTATGGACTGAGAGAGTGAAGGCTTTTTTAATTTACTCTGGAGTGTACTAGCTAGATGAAGCAAGTTAAAGTTTATTTATATTATTATCAATTATATTATTTAAATAATTAAAAGAATCTTTACAATTTCTTAAAATATTACAAACATTTACATATAATTTCCTTTATATCCCTTTCAAAGGAAATTATTTAATATTTCAATCATGTTCCTAATTAAAGGAATAACATTTTACATTAATCTAGTATAGACTCAAATTATTATATAATAAATAGATCAAGTAAAAATACTCATGAAAATATCAAATTCTGGTCCCTTTAATTAATAAAATTTCAATTTGATCACATAGTTAGTTTAATACTAACCAATGTTGTCTTCTAATTTCTAAGCAATTTAATTTTACTTCTCTGTTTCGCAATCTACGTAAAATTTAATACTAAATTTTGCAATATATATTGACTCGAATGTTAAATTTAAATATATCGAAATACCAGGTAATTAAAAAAATGTTTTAATTAGCATATATTGAATTTTACATGAATTATGAGATGGATCGACAGGCAAAATATTGGATCATTTAACAAAAATAAGAAGACAACATTGTCTAATTTTAAATTAAGGAGTTATAGGGACTAAAATTGCATTTAATCTAAAAAATAACAGCTTTTTTTTTTTTGTAAAGTATAGTTAGTATTTTCTTTTAAATTCATTTTTATCCATATGCTACTGTTCTGATTTATGTCACTATACCAATTGCAATTTTAATATAATTTATAGTATCTACTACAACTTCTACATAACAATATTATATATATATATATATATATATATATATATATATATATATATATATACACACGTATTCACGGCAATACTTTTTCTACAATGCCCTACTATTTAAATTGTAGTTAGAAAACCTCCATGATGGAGGAATTGAAATAAAGGTTCATTACATTGAAATATCCAGATAAATTTATTTTGTTTTGGAAGAACTCAATTATGCCTCAAGTATCTTAATTATTGCAAAATCACCAGTTAAGAATAAAATGTTTCAACTGGCGTACACATTACCAAACAAAAACTCAAATGGCAGTTGAGAGAGAAAAGAAAATAATAAAAGAATTACAATATTACTTAGGGCTAAATTATTATTTGAAATCTGTTTCGAAAAATAATGTTTAATTTTAAAGCAAAAAAAAAATATATTGTTCGATGATATCTTTTTATCCATTGTTCTAAAATAACTAAAAAAAAAATGAACATCTTTTTAGATGTTCTCTGCCCTTTAATTTTTTTTTTTTAGAATTGAGAGAAAACAAAATAAACACCTAAAGAGAATAGTTTTCTTCCATGACAATATTAAAATTTTCATGAATTTGATCCCCTGCTAGTGGTTTTATATCTACATTTTTAATCACTGGATCAATGAGTGCATGTGGTCACCATGATTCAATAGTTTAAGATGCATAGAAAAAATGATCCGGCTACAATTTTGACAAAACCTGAAAAAATACCTCAATAGAATAATTTTCATTTAAGCAAGTTTAATTTTTTTCTATATTCAAAAATTTTTAAAAAACAATTTGATAAATTGTTAATATGGAAAGTATAATAAGAAAACTTTTAATTAATTAATCTCACAAAAATTTTCATAACCCTTTCTCTCCTTCTGATATTTTTTTATTATTTCGCCTTAAAAGATTTTAGAGAAAAAAGTTGTTTCAAGTAAAGATGAGAAAAACGATCACATATATGTGGCCATATATTTCAACTTTGAATTCCCTATGTTACTACATGATGTAACACCGTGAGAGAGAGATGGGCTGAAACTTCTAACGTTAGTTTTCTCTCTAACCTGTACGAGATTCAATCAAATTCATTTCTTTTTTATTTTCTATTGTATTTATTTTCTCTGAAAAAATTAACTTCCTTCTCAAATATGCCTTTAGGATTAATCACTCCCAAGCCAAGCCAACCACCACAAATTAATGATCTTCATCTACCCCATTTCCTTGCAATAAATGTTTTTTAATATCTCTGACACATTTTCTCACATGCGTGCACGCAAGTAACAAGGATAAAAAAATCTCAGTCATTTATGGAACAAATAATCATGCTTTCCACATTTCATCCGAAACCTTAAAGCTGTTAACTAATTAGAAGCATGTACAAAATAACAAAAATAATTCTATTAAATGCTTAATTGGTATAATTCCTGAGAAAATTCTTGATATGTATCAGAACGTCGTAAAGAATATGTACAAGAGGAAGAAGATGTACAGAAAGGTTGGACATGTTTTTTCGCAGAGAGAGAGGCGTTCTTTTACATGTACATACATACATACATATATATATATATATATATATGCTAATTGAATATATAACTTTTTATATCAACCCTGGGAAATAGAAGGATTATAAAGCATATTTATATATTTTAATTATCAAACTCATTACAAAACTTTGATATGAACATCAACTGCTAGTCTCCCAGATTCCAACAATTTATGACGAGAAAATTAAACTGCTTTATTACTTAGTATTATTAATTGCTACTAAATTAAACATAGCCTTATATAGTTTCTATATTATTGGCTGGCATAAGGCAAGTTGTAGCATATATATCTCATATTCATTGACTGATCAAAAGACAACATAGAGCTTGAACTGAACCATAAAATTTGAGTAATATTGCATTAGTTGCTTCATTGTTCTCAGCCCTCGTAATGAACTTGTACAACTAAGAGATTACAACCCAAAAATTAAGGATACACCAAACTTTTCTAATCGAGAATTTCAACTTTTAAGATTATTGTTCCTACACTGAATTTCACAACGAGCGTATAATAGGTGCGCGCGTGTGTTCATATGTATGTATACCCCGGCTAGCGATCATGCCTAAAGATCATGGAAGACATGGGTGAGTACCTGCTGGAAACCGCCGGTGTTGGCTGGAGAACTTGGCCGGAAAATCGCCTGGACGAGATGAGAAGGGAGGCCAAGTCCGTCAAGAGACATTCACAATCATAATATGTGTGTATACACTTCCTTAGAAGTACACTACTCAGCATACATACAGCCTCCGTGAATCTAGCCATTTTCTTCTCTCCAAGCTCTCTTGATGTTATGGACATGACACGAAACCTAGGTTTTTGTAATCTTCCAATAAAGTCTGGTCAGAAGTTGGTTTTACTAAAATGCCCTTGCTTTCGAAATTATTTTATGTAATAGAGATGGGGATGAACGTTGGTTTTACTAAAAGGCCCTTGCTTTCGACTTTATTTTGAGTAGAGACTAGGATGAATGGTGGTTTTTCTAAAATGCCCTTGCTTTTGGGATTTGTTTTGTTATGATATAGAGATTATGATGAATATATCAATGACCATGCAATTATGCTTCATAATGCGATTCCCTCCTTTGAGATTTTTAAAAGTCACGTTCGCACTTCCTCTATTTTTAATTTGTATAAAAACTTAATCATATTGGATTTTATAGATATTTGTATAAAAAAATATTTGATGCTTATAAAAATTTAAAGAGAAATTTTTGCATGTAATTTTAAAAAAAAATTGATGAAGATGTTAATATAAGTATGACACATTACAGAATATTTAATATAAATTAAAATTAGATTTTAAAAGCCCAACACAAAAATAAATGTAATTTATTCCATGTCTCTGTTTAATATCTCAATTAATTCCCTTTCCCATATTATCGATCGTATTGGGATGCAATTTTTAGCCCAATAAAATGTCTAATTTACAAGGTACTTGGTAAAATGATATTATAAAATTAAGACAAAGAAATTGAATTAATTAGATATATTATACAAGTAGGTATACTAACTATATATATTATTGAGAAATATGGTTGACATAATAAATCATGATCTATTCATTAATATAATTTAATCTACATATTTTTCATATGTCAAATTCGTCTAAAAGAATATGGAAATTTGCAGTGGTAATTATTATCCAAGAATGGGGAAAAAAAAAATGGAAAGTAATACAAATTAAAAGAAAGTGCATTGGGGGTAAAGTGGTAATTGTAGGGGAAAGCATGTGTGATTTGTCCGAGGCTGGTGGATCTGGAAAAGGACAACATGATGGGGACATTAATTTCTTACCATACAATGGTGGACTCCAAAAGCCATAATGTCCGTACATCTTTTTCAACCACACATGAGCCACATGTCGATCGACACGATGTCTCCCAGCACAATTCATGGATCTCACCCTAAACATCAATGTTAGGAGTACGATGAGACATTGGCTAACCGTACTCTTCATTAAACAATTTTATTACAGACCCATTTACATTGAATTCGTGGTTGAGGAATAGTGTTTTTTTTAATGATTTTGAATTTAAATCTTAGAATTAGTATTCTATTCCATGAAATGTGCAGGGTGCACCTTTAAAACTTGATAGAGGTTTGAACCTTTTTTTATAGGTAATCACTGTTCGATTATTATATATAATAAATAAATTTTAACTAATAAAATTAATTTGTAAATATTTATTATTATTATTTGTAATAAGTTCAATAAATTATTCTTGATTAATTTTAATAATTGAGGATAATTTATTATGTGTAATAAATTATTCTTAACTAATAAATTTATAGCACTAATTAGCAAAACATTTTTTATTATCGTAGACATAGTTAAAGATCATTTATTATTCATAATAAATTAATCTTAATTAATAAAATTAACCAACAAGTATTTATTATTATTGATAAGTAATACAATAAATGATATTTAACTAATGTTATTGGTTAAGGATTATTTACTATAAGTAATAAATGATTTTTAACCAGTGCTTTAATTACACTCATTAGCAAAACTCTTATCATAATAATATATTGTTTACTTTCCAATTCATGAAAAATCAATCTTACTAATGACTAATGAAATTATCATTGGGATGCAGTACGTGGCTTGATATATGAATTATCTATTATTATAGTACATGTTGTTTGTATTTTAATCACTGGGTTAAAATACATACAGAATTCCTATTTAAGTGATTCGTGAGCTTAAAAGCAATTTTAAACTACCTTCTTTAATATGTCAAGTAAAAGAAAAGCAAACTAGATTGGGTTTTCGTCAGAATAAAGAGTGGGAGAGAAGTAAAAAGAAAAGAAATATGAGTCAAGTAAAAGCAAAATGAGATAGAGACGTGATGGAAAAAAAAAGGGACAGATGTGGAAGAGAAAATTTTAATTGGTTTTCATATAGGTTTGGTAAATCAATCTTTATAAAATTATTAAAAAAATAATGTTATTAAAACTATAATACACCAAATGAATGGACGTGGAAATGCGATAGGAAAGAGCATATGTGACGAGACGTAGAGGCAGGCGTGTAGCATGCATAGCTTCGGGAAGGTCTTATGATTCATTGGCCCTGCCTTTTTACATGTCAACACGTGCTAAGGTTGTCGTAGGTATGGAAATGAAATCATTGATGACGCATATTTTCGTCGTGCAAGAACCTTAAGTTGACGAGGAAGCCTTTTCATGGAACCAGCTAGCTGTACAGGCAGGTGATTTGGATTTGGATGGGGTAATGGTACCCCCTCAAACTTGCCGTGGGACATCTTTGTCCAAACAAAAGCAATCATCTTTGCTTCCAATAGATCCCCACTTTCAAAAGTTTTAATTAGTTGCACTGCAAGCGATATCAATGAATCTGGTTTTCTTACGCTAACTGCAGCTGCATTCAAGAACTTGATAATTAAATTTATTTCAAATTGAGAAAAATATAAAATTAGTCTCTTATTTTTTTATTTTATAACAATTTAGTGTTTCATAAATCAATAACAAATTAATAATGACAAATTAGTCTATGACATATTTAAATATATACAAAAATAGTTTCATTATACTTTTAAATTTATTAAAAAAAAAACTAGTTTCTTCATTTGTATTAATAAGAGATTAATTTTGAACAAACTAATATTTCTAATGAATTAATTTGTCATAGTTATTTGTAAGTGAAGAAAATAAAATATAATAAATGAACTCATTCATAAATTCAAAGTATGAGACTTATATAAATCTCATAATTGTGGAAGCTTTTCAAACTTTGGTTGGGATCACTAATTGAATGAGATACCCACAATGTATTAGGTGTATCTCGGGTTTTCACAGCCTAAATATCCTCTTAAATGCAACTACAGAATACTCGCAGGTATTCTACTCAAAGTGTCTCAAGTCTCTCTTTATAATGAGTTTTTAATCGCATAATAGTCTAGCCTGATTTATAAAAGGCTAGCTAGGGTTAAATTTTAGTAGTAATTCTTATAATTATTATTTGACCCTTATTTAATAAGCACTCCTTATGGGTGGACTTAGTATAATATCTTAACAAATTTAAACCCTAGATATTATACAATATTCTAACATTTTCCACTCACACATAATGGGAGTGCTCATGCGCTCTAAACCTAAGAAACATATTCTTAGTAAATCAAGAGAACACTTTCTCTTTATAATCTGCAGTCATTCATACAGGGAAAGTAGGACATGCTACCAGCATACTATGAGAGCATCAATGTTATACATCAGTTACGAATATATAGTCAATCGTCGAAAACACACCTGTATGCAGATCATAAAGTATGCATGCACCATAGATCATAAAAATCACATTCAAATATCTCTCAATGATCTCATCTATCATAATATCTTGTATTCACAATCATAACACATAAGTCATAACTAATATACTAATGAATACAGAATAATGAGATTCTTTTTATGATCTTCCTCTTCTCACGATCCTATCAACACAGACTTAGTTCACTTTTTTAGACATGTCCCACCTGTAATGACCCAATTAATGGAGAATTAGAAGGATAAATTATAATTAGTAATTTAGTTAATGAAAAATTTAAGGAGAGAAATTTTTGCAAGAAATTTGACTGCGGTATATTACTTTATCAAGTGAAACCTTACATTAAGATTGAGGCTGGCTCAGTGATCAGGCTCCATGTGCTTATTCAAGAGGCCACGAGTTCGAGACTTGATTTCCCTAACTTTCCTTCTTTTTTTAAGAGCTGACACTTGTCCCCCTCCAACGTAAAAAGATCAAATTGCATTTAGCTATTTTACTTCTTCTTCACCAGCACCACGAAGCAGAGAGAGAGAGAGAGAGAGTCGGACCACTGATCGTTGCCAAAAGCTGCCCATTGCCTCATCAAAATTGCGCCTTATCACCCCTTGAAAGTCGCCAGTCTGTCGCCAGCCAGAAACTGCCACATTTCCAGCAAGAAAATCACGATTCCGTTGAAAAACCACAGAAAATTATGACTTTGATCGGAGCTCCGGTGAGTCCCTTTACCATCGTTTCTTGGTGGGTTTTGTTCCTTGCCATCACTTTCCAGCTAACCTCGAGCTCTGTTGACCCCGGTGACGTAAGAATTCCAGCGAGTTGCTTTGGACCATTGAAAGTGAGCTTCTCGGCCAAATTTGCTCGAATTGGTGAGTCTTTGAGCCAAATCTTGATATACATTGTGATTGTTAGCTTATTTCGGCCCTTAGCTACTATCAATTGCTTGGAATTAGGTCTTAGATGGAAAACCCCAAATTTGGCCGAGATTTAGGGTTCCTAAGGACCAAATTGAAAATTTTGGGACTTGAGGTATAATTGGTAGCTTCAAGGCAACATTTGGGATATTTAAAAATTGTTGATGGGTTAGGAATGATGATTGGAATTTATTCATATTTTTCTTAAATTTTTGCATGTATGGAATTGCTCTAAGGAGATTTAAGATAGGTACAAATGACCTATGACCTAAGCAAGTTGGATAAATCTAATTATTGGAGTTATTGAAAGTCAATGAACGAGACTTGAATGGGTGAGAATGTGAAAATTCATAGTTGCTTAATATTATGCCTAAGAGGGGAAAACTTGACTGGGTGAGGTGATTGGGACTTGGTTTTCCATTTTGGTAAGCCTCTTAGGAGTAGTAGGACTCTTTAGTGTTAAATCACATGTTAAGAGGTGATTTCTTATAGTTTGTGCTTAATGCCTAAATTGGTTGAGGGAAGAGGAAGAGGAATAATTCCTTGCTTTTTAATTGGTGTAGGTAACTCTTAGGGGTGAGACGGTTACCCAAGTGAAGGCATTGTGTCTCTGGTAATTAACGGCGCTCAGGTGTGCAGATAGCACTCCCCAATACTCTTCTTTATGCCTCACTTTTCATTGTTTGGAAATTTTTTATAATTATCATTTTTAATTTTGTCATGACTAAATTTTATTGGAATTAAACTTATGAGTAGATGAAACCCATTGCCATGTTAGATGACATTATGTACAGTTTTGAAAATGACTAAAAACATCATACGTATGGTTATGGATAATCATCGAGTAAACCATTATTGACAAACAAATTGAATTCATGCATACTTGTTGTATTCCTTCTATGCATGCTGGTTTTTATTCCACTAACCCTTGGAAGGACTAGTTAAGACACTGGTTACTAATAGCAGTACTGTTAGCCCTTGGTGCACCTAGATAAATACCCAGCTAGTAGGGTTAATGAAGGTGCTAGCCCCATGTGATGGTCATCACACAAGGACTAATGAAAGATAAACTTTCGTGAGTTATGACCTCACACCTATTGGTTATTAACCCTCGAGGATTATGTGTCTTTGTCTATTGTGATTTGCCCTTGCAGCTATATGCCACACCGGATTAGTCCATAGTAGTCCTTCCCCTGAAATGATATTTATAAACTTATTGATTCCTTGTGTATGGCATTTTAAATTCAATGTTTTAAAATGTGTGTTTTCTAGCTAAAACTGTTTATTTGTAATGGTGATTACTCGCAGTTTAAATGTTAATCCATTTCAATCAACTCTTGATCACGTTTTGATTTCAATTTATATATGTAATTTTATTACTGATTTTGGAGTGCTATCTGCTGGAAAAATTTTATCTCAAATAGGGAGACATGTGACTTCCCGGAGGCAGTAGAGTAGTGACAAGAATTCTATTAGTAATGCCGCTTGGGATTTACGAGATCCTATTTTAATTATTTTGTTATACATGGCTCATTCTTTTTTAGATGTGTATAGTTAGGGTGATAGCCATTGTTTAGTTATTTTGGGATTGTATAGAGACCACAGTTAAACTTTCCTTATTGTTGTAATTGGATATATGTTATACTAAATTCTACGTAATCCTAAAGACCTAACATGTTTCATAAACACATTTCTAGAAATCGGCTTGGTCATTAGATCTGCCAGCATCTCATGTGTAGACACATACTTCATGTTCACAATCTTGCGTGCAACCATGTCTTTCACATAATGATACTTAATATCTATGTGTTTGGTTTTGCAATGGTACTTTAGATCGTTGGTGTATACAATCACAGCCTCACTGTGGCAATACACTAACATTGGTTCAATGTTTTCTGCTTTGTACAATAGTTGATCCAAAAACCTTTTTAACCAAACAGCCTCCTGGGTCACTGAAAATAGGCCCACAAACTCTGCCTCCATCGTGGACAAGGATACATAAGATTTTTCTTACTACTCCATGATATGGCGCATTCACTTAGTAAGAAAATGTATCTGAGATAGACTTTCACTCATCTAAGTCTCTTCTATGATTAGCATTAGTGTATCCTATCAATCGTAGATCTATGCCGCCTTGATACCAGAGCACATATTCAATAGTCCCCTTCAGATATCTTAAGATTTTTTGTACAGCTTCCTAATGTTTAGGACCTAGGTTGGTTTGATATCTACTAACCAAGCCAACTACTTGACAGATATCAGGTTTACTATACATCAAGCATACATTAGACAACCAATCACATTCCTATATGGAGTTCAGCTCATACGCTCTCTTTCCATGGCAGTCTTAGGACATATTTTGGCACTCAAGGTTCGACTTGTGCTAATAAGAATGTCAGTAAGGTTATAATTTTCCATACTAAAACGTCCCAAAACCCTTTTTATGTAATTCTCTTGTGAGAGATACAAGAGTTTCTTATAACGATTTCTTGAAATCATAACTCCAAGAATGTATGCAGCTTCATCCATATCCTTTATCTCAAAGCGAGATGACAACCATGTCTTTACCTCATTGATCAGCTCTATATCATTTCCAACTATGAGTATGTCATCAACATATAATGTCATAATCATATACTTGTCCTTAAATCTTTTGGTATATACACAGTTGTCTTCACTCATCATAGTGAAACCATTAGAGATGATTACATTGTCAAAACAAATATACTACTGCCTTGAAGATTGTTTAAGGCCATAGATAGACTTCAAAAGTCTACAAACTTTTTTTTCTAGGCCCTCTTTAATGAAACCCTTAGGTTGTTCCATATAAGTTTCTTCATTTAATTCTCCATTGAGAAAAGTAGTCTTTACATCCATCTAATGCAATTCAAGATCTAGACAACCTACTATAGCTAGAAGTAAATGAACAGAGGTAAATCATATAGCAGGAGAAAAAGTCTCCTCATAATCAATTCCTTCCTGCTGTGTATACCCATTTGCTACTAGTCGAGCCTTAAATTTTTTGATTATATCATCAGCTCTTTTCTTGATTTTGAAACCCACTTATTCCTAATAGCCTTGCTGCCCCTAGAAGATTAACAAGTTTCTAAACATTGTTGACTTTCATAAAGTCCATTTCCTCTTCCATAGCTTTAGTCTATTTATTCTTAGAAAGGGATAAAAGAGTCTTTTTCAAATTTCTCGGCTCATCTTCATTTTGCATGAGCATTGTAAAAAGTTCACCACTATCAATCTCATATTGTCGGTAAGGAGTCTTTTTACGTGAACCACGTCTCAGTTGTGATTCATTGAATCTTGTTTCATTATTCCCATTTAGATCAATATTGCTCCCACTTGGGTCTAGAACGTTGGTCTCACTCCCACTTAGAATGAGATCCATTTGGTCACTCCCACTTGGAACAGCTGGCTCAAGAATACTTTTATTTGCATCAAATGATGAAGAAGGTTGCTAATGAAAAACTAATTTATTATCTGTTATAATCCTCCCACTCGAATAAAGTGGTCCTAGTGCGTTTGGATCCTCTATCTGAAATAAGAATAGGTCTTGACCTACCTCACATTTCTTAGGATATTCATTCTTTAAGAATGTAACATCTCTATATTCAAATTTAGTCACACTCTCACTCTCTTACTTACCTATAAACACATAACCTTTTGAGGTTCTGAGTATCTAATAAAGATACTTTTTTTTCCTCTCAGACCCAATTTGCTATACTTATGAGAGGAATCATGTGTATAAGTAACACATCCCAAAGGTTTCATAACACTTAGGTCAGGCTTTCGCCCAATCCATAACTCATATAGAATGGTTGCAACTAATTTTGTAAGCACATGGTTAAGTATATAGGTTACAGACATCAATGCATCACCCCAATAGGTAATTGGCAAATTAGCCTGTGTCGTATGGACTTAACCATCTCAAGGAGCGTTCTATTCCTTCTTTCCACAACACCATTTTGTTGTAGATTACTTGGAATAGTCAACTGATGAATTATCCTTTTCTCATCACATAATTCATTGAATTGAATCGACAAATATTCATGGCCTCAATCGGTTCAAAAAGCCTTAATCTTCTTATCTAATTGATTCTCAAGTAAGTTCATATAGTTTTTGAACCAACTCAATGCTTCTGACTTATGAGAAATCAAATAGACATAACTGAAACAAGTATAATCATTAATAAATATGATGAAATAATTCGCTTTGTGTCAAGCCCTAACATTCATAAGCCCACAGATGTCAGAATGAACTAACTGCAGTGGAAAATCCGCTCTGGTTGATTTACCGAAAGGTTTTCATGCAAATTTTCCTGCAAGATAAGATTCACAAGTAGATAAAGCTTTAGTGGTCCTTAAACTCCTTTAAGATGTCATCATCCATAGTGCTCAACAACGTAATGCAAGTAGTAGAGTTCTTTTGCTTCCAAGCATCATAAGCTTCACGATCCTGCCTATGCTAGGTTGTGTTTCCAGCTTCTAGCTCTTCCAAGACATTATTGAGAGCCTCAATAACCTTTTGCTCTTTTAAGAGATATTAGACTTTCATACTCCAAATCTCATAATTGTCGTCATTTAGCTTCAACCCCTTGTTGAGCTCAGCAACAATACCTCTAGAAACTGCACTTATTCTTTACATAAAAAGAAAGACAGACTTGAATCAGGATCAAATAATTAAAAACATGCAAGATTTAATGTTCACCATGCTTACAAATTATTACACTAAATATCGTATGATTAAGCTAATTAACCCATGCATAACCCGGAGTCGAAAGAGCACGAAGTGCCAATCATCATCCTAAGGTTGTATGCAAAGTGTAAATCAACGAAATTAAAACACAATTAAGTATCCTAATCATGCTACAAATAAATTGTAAATCATGGATTTTCAAATGCTAAGCAAATTAACATTTGTTAACTAACGTGTTAAACTAATCAACACATTAAATGCATAATGTTAAGCTAATTAACATTATATGTCTAAATTTTCTATAGATAGAAAATTGACAAAACAATTTGATCAAAAACAATGTTAAAGTAATTAACATAATGACAAGTAATCATATATTACTTGACTGAAATTTAATAGGATTAAAATAAATAAATTTTCATAAAAAATTAATTGCATTTATTTGGGGCTAAAATATAAATACACAATTTATATTTTTGAACATATCTAAATGTTCATTAATTAGGGATTTAACAATTAGGCATTTAATTATTTTTGGATAGGCCATATGCCTAATTAAAAAAAATACAAGACCCAACTCTTAAAAATAGCTAAAAAAAAACTCTTTGAATAGACCAAATCTTCTTCAAAATTGTTTAAGGCCTATTAAAAAAATTTAAGATTTTAAATCTGAAAACAATTAAGGTTTTTAAATTTTTTTTTAATTTTCAAAATTTTTGAATTTTTTTTAATTTTGAAAAAAGATGTTTCAGCACTGCTCTTTCTTGTTCCCCCCTTCCTTATTCCTATCTCGCCACCTTCAATCTGCAACTTACCACTACTCCCTACCAGCGACTTACGTTTTTGGCTAGAGAGGCAACAAATGTCGTGAGTGGCCTTCAGTCGTCGCGTCATGCCGCTCATGGCCATAGCGACTGACGACTAGCAACTCACATCGGCCAGTAACAGAAGGATGAGTTTTTTATTTTCTTTTTTTCACCATGGAGGTTATAAGCTTTAAAGGTGTCGGTGATGTGGTCGCCGACAACTGCAGGCTCCACCGAATGGGGGAGTGTCACTAGTGATAGCGGCAGTGAGGAGAGGATAGAGAGGCTGCTGCGAAATGCTGAGAGAGTACTATTTATCTCTACTTCTCTTTCTAGCCAGGTGGTTGTTTCTAGCTAGAGGGTGCCAGCGACCACGTCACTGATGGTTTTTCACTGTAGGGGAGTACCAACTACCACTGTCGCTGACAACATATATGAGAAGAAGGAGAAGCTTGAAACTTGACGAAAGGCTCATCTTCGAAACGTATCCCGTTTTTTGGTCATAGTTGTCAGCTAGCAGCTTCCCACTTTCAGGGCATTACCGACAACCATTGTCGACGACGGTAGGATGAAAGTAAAGGAAGAAAAACAACATCTGTACAGGGGAGAGGAAGCTTTTAAAGAAAACGATGCAATAGTGCTAAAAAATTCAATCAATTTTTTTTAAACCCTAATTAAAATAGCCCCAAAGAAAAATTCAAATCCCAATAAAATATGTAAATAATCATAAAACTAGCCTACTAGCTCTGATACCAATGAAGGAAATAAAATATAATAAATGAACACATTTATAGATTTAGAGTAGGAGACTTACGTAAATCTCCTAATTATGGAAGCTTATCGAACTCTGGATGAGATTACTAATCAAATGAGATACCCATAATGTATTGGGTATATCTCAGGTTTTTACAACCTAAATCTCCTCTTTAATACGACTGCAGAATACTCGTAAGTATTTCACTCAAAATATCTTAAGTCTCTCTTTATAATGAGTTATTAATCGTATAATAGTTTAGCTCTATTTATAAAAGGCTAGTTAGGGTTAGGATTTAGTAATAATTCTTATAATTATAATTTTACCCTTATTTAATAAGCATTTTTATGGATGAACTCAGTATAATATCTTAATATATTTAAACCCTAAATATTATACAATATTCTAATAGTAAGAAATTAAATTATTACAAACTGTAAAAATAAGAAATCAATTTAATACCATTTTCAATTCAAATTAGGATGCACATATGTGTCCAGTTGTTCAATATCTATTCACATTCTCATATGATCTAGATTCTCTCATGTTGTGGTGAGAATATAAGGTCATGTTTAATTATAGTGAACTATTGGATGGAGATTCAATAGTCCAGATTGATAAATTATAAATATAACTTCAAATGGTTATATAAATTTGAACAATTAGATTTTCATCACACAATTTATTATGACTAAATATGACCTCATATTCCTACCACAACATGAAGGGATCCAAATAAGTTCCCATGATAATTTGACGGGTTTCAATTTTATCATATGATGAACTAAAATATTAATTTAACCCCAATCTTATTTCTAGTAAAGCATCAACGCATAAATTAATAAAGAAAACAAAAATAGTTGAACAGGGTCTCTGATTGTAATTTGCAACTTCAATTTCTTGCTGCATAGTATATAGGCACATAATAAAAATTGAGATATATATAGATATATATGAACCTTTAAATTATGTATGAAATTTGAAAAGTTCGTAGTACAACTATATATTCAACTAAAAAAATTAGGAAAACTCTCTGAACAATTTTTAAGAAGCCAGATGCATCAAAACCAATTAAAATTTGCATGGTAAAGAAAAATCTGATTAATTTGCGTACCTTCCGTACGAATTATTTCAATAATTTTTTGAGTGCTTAAAAATTTATTGACTTAGACTTTCATGCTCCTCGATTTTCTTTTGGCCTGAGTAAATTCCTTTGAAAACAGACACCAACAAAACACCAGAAGACACCAAGCAAAGGCAAGATAACAAGACAGAAACTAACACATGCAGCAGAAAAAAAAACAGAAAAAAAAAAAAAAACAATGAAAAACCAAACAGACCAAGAAAGAAAAATACTCCCTAATGTTTTCTTGTAACTCCCATCAATGTTGTTGCAGGGGAATGGATCATCTCAAATAGTTGACATTATTGAAAATTTTTCAGTAAGATCTGGAGCTATTTGATCTAGATCCAATGGCTCTAGATTTAACAAATATAAAAAAAAATAAAATATACTAAAATTTTAAATTTTTTATATAAAATAATATTTTATTAAAAAATAGAATGATTTTTAGTTTTTTACAATTTATTTTATACATCTCATAATATAATTTAGAGAAACTTAATTGCCTCCAGTAAAATTTAAAATTTTAATATATCTTATTTTTAAAAATATTTATTTTTATATTTTTATATTTTTTATATCTATTAAATACAGGATTCCAATTTATTGCAGTTGGATAAATTGATTGAGCAATTATAGTTGGAATATAGAGAATTAAATAATTTTATCTAATAATTCAAATATTAACAAATTAGACGACAACATACCTTTCTAACCACACAGATTAAGCAACAAAACATGAAAACTATCAACAAATCCATTAATATTACAATTATAAGACAAGAAAAGTAAGAAAGTTAATGCTTGAACATTTCTTTGTGAATCACTTCACCTCCCAATCATTTATGGGAATTAGTTTTCCCAAAAGCTAAGTGTGTCTTTTTGAATAAAATTATATAAAATTAGTATTGGATTAACGTAATTTATACTCTTAATTTTAATTGAAAAAATGAATTTATATAATTGTAATTTACATCTTAAAGCTTTTATTTAATAAATAATTTTCTCATCAATACAGTTTATGTAATACGTAGTCAAGTATATTTACTTACATATTCATCAATATAGTTTATAACAAAAAAACTATAATGTTAAATTCAAATTCATCATAAGATAAATTCTAAATTTTGGTATGCAAATGTATTTTTAAATATTTTGCATATCAAACCAATGACACTGCCAATCTTTATTGAAATGTAAAACACTACTGTAGATTTAATTGGATTAGTTGTAAATCTTCAAATCTGTAATCCAGAAACCCAAACTCCTTTCAAAGCAAAACTTCCGAGTAAATGTTATAACCTCATGCTTATAAGGACTAAGAGGTTTCTTATTGGACTGAAAAATAAAAATGTAAGTCCATGCACGTACATGGGCTTTTACCCACCTTTTTTTCCTCCAATAGTTATTTTGAGTAATTGCTTGAAAGCCCAAATCATACATCATTCTGGTAGCTTTCATATCCGTGAAAAAGCAGAAGATAAGGGCTCATTTGGAATTAAACAGCAAAAGGAATAAACTTGTGTTTTTTTTTTAATGGTCCTTTTAGTACTTTATTATTAAAAGTTACGGTAGCTTTTAAGAAACACTTTATTATTTTAATATGTAAATAACTGAGTATTTTAAATATAAGATGTCTATAATTACATTTTTAAATTAACTAAATTCCAAATATGTCATGAAGCATATTAGTATCAAAGTTTACATTGCTACCCTCTTCTAATGTTTCCATTAATTTCTTACCAAAACCTGAATTGTGTTTATCCTTTCTCAAGTACCATAAATATCACATTACATGCATATTAGTGTTTACCTTTCTCAAATACCGCATCACATGCATCTTAGATTTGTATGTCATAAAAGCATATTTTTCAATTTACATTCTCTTCAAAATCACGTAGTTCTTAACTAGACCTAATTATAATTTAAAAAATTCATTTCATCTAATAAGTTTAAACCAAAAAAATAAAGTTCAAACAAAAAAATTAATTTAAAAAAGCCTAATTTGTAAACTAAATTGAGCTTAAGTTTCTTTTTTAAAGTCTGACCTAAGTCTAAAAGTATCTAGACGAATATTTTCATAATAAGAAAAAATTTATTATTTATAAAATAAAAAAAACCTAGTGTATCATGACATATTGGTAAATAAATAAAAATTAATACTTTTTATTTAAATAATTTACACCAATGCAACAACTTATTTGTAATTAAAAATTACTTATTTATAATCTTAAAAAGTAATAATAATAATTAATAATATTTTTTGTCTTAAATCTTACGTAATAAATTGACTTGCTCATTACTTAATAAAATCTAATTGACTCGCTATGTTTGGTCCACAAAATATAGATAAAAGACTGAATAAGAAAAATTAATTAAAATATGAGTTTTTTTTTTTAATTTGAATTCAAACCCAAATTTTAAAGTTTGGCTCCATTATCAAGGTTATTGCTAACTTAATAAGTCATAAACTTTTAGGTATTCGTTATTTATTTCAATCTAACCTTAAGCTAGTTTAAATTATTTTGCATAAGAAACTCATTTAAATTATTTTAATAATTTGACATAAAGTTCTTTAGTTTTTTTGGCATTATAAAAAAATAACATATATATATATATATACTTTTTTTTTATCACTTTACAAATTCATAAATTTTTAAAGAATTATTACAATATTTTGTATTCATTAGCTCTATTTTAAAAAATATTTTTTGTTTAATTTTTATCTAAAATGCTTTTATATTATCTAAACAATAACTTTTTTACAATATTTATAACACAATAACCTTTTAAGAAAGGGTGAACAATAATAGTTCCATCAATCCAATCTAGCCCAAGCCAAATAAAATTTTTTTGTAATTTTTACCAAGTCAGGTCTTGGATTCATAGAAGACCCAACGTTGACTTGATATTATTTTATTATTTTTATAATTTATTTATATTTTCTTTCAAATGAAATTTATTTATATAAAATTTAAAATACTAATTATTTTTTAAATTTAAATTATTTTTCGTTTCAAATATTAATTTTTATTTAATTTATTATTCATTTTAAACCTTAAACATTTTCATTTTTCTTAAAAAAATTTATTTCTTTTTGAAAATCACAAATAACTTTAAAAAAAAAAGTACTTGCCCAACTTAATCACTGATCGGGTCTCTAAAAAAAATTAATCTTAAATTAAATTTAATCCCAAATCTTTAAGAACCTGACTGGTGTTCTTCCCGATCTACAGTATTTTGAAATCCATCAAAAATGATTTTGCATTTGTTAATCTTTTTCCCATGAATATGATTTGTGGACATGAGACAAGACAGAAAACGCAAACTTGACGGCTTTCATTTAAAAAATTTAGCATTTTTCACACAATTGTTATAGTTTGGGTAAATTTCTATTTTGACCCTCATAAGTCGGACAATTTTAATTTAACCATCTATAGGGGCCAAATTGAGAAAGTAATCTTATGAGAGACCAAATTAGAAAAAGTAATTTTATGAGGGGCTAAATTGAAACAAATAATTTCACAAAGAGCCTAGTCAAAAAAGCAATTTTATGTAAAATATTGAGAAGATAATTTTATAAAAGATTAACTTAAAAATTATTTTGATTATGAAAATAAAAAAAGAGAATAAACTAAAATATATTTTATTTGCAAATAACTAAAGTGATATTTGTTGCTTTATTAATACGAAAAAGCATATGAATATACGACTAAAAACAATTTATATAAATAGTGTAAACAAAACTTATTGCCTAATTATTGATGGCTTTTGAACTTCACAATATTCAAAAGTGATTAAGACCCTTGATGAGGTCATCAGACATATGTCAGCATAATACATACATGTAACTTAGCCTCTTTCTTGGATTGGTTCTTTTGGTATGCATTTGTCGTCTCTTTCTGATTTTTGTGTGATAGTAGTTTTCTTTAGATAAATTATCCCCTCTTTATTATATATTTTTATTTTAATTTAAGGGAAAATTCACCATTTGGTTCATATATTTTACGCTAGTGTTCGATTGGTCCCTATACTTTTTTTTTTCCAAATGACACCTTATACTTTTCAAAAGTTAGAACATTAAACTCCATTATAATGCCATTCAAATTTGGATGATATGACTAATAGAGCTGATGTGTCATGCCCACATAATACTTGATGTACCAATTACATGCCATGTAAGGCAAGGTATCTAGAATGGTACAGGCAACAAAGAAATATGGTGTGAGATCAGGAGGAGAGTTGAGTTGAGGGCAAGATGATATTGAGAGGCCTATTTGATTGTTAAAATTGATATAATGGAAATGAAAATAGAAGTAAGAGTAGAAATGAGAATATTAAAATATTGTTTGGTTAAGAAGGAATGAGAATATGCATGTCTTCTTTTACTTCATTTAGTTAGTAAATTACACATAAGAATCAATTAGATAGTGTATATATTTTACTATATTATCTTTTATCATAAAATCAAAAAAAATACAGACATCTCTTTGAATTATTAATTAATAATATAATTATATATTAATATATATTTAATTAATAATATAATAATTTTAATATTAATATAATAATATATATTTAATAAATTAATAATAAATTTTGATTTTGATGTGTTATAGGGATATTTTTATTTAAAAATTATTATAAATAAAAACATTTTTATCAAATATATTTTTATTCTTATAAGACAATATTATTCTATAATTTCAGTTAGGGAAATAACTCTCCCTTATATGAGATAAAGCAAATTCTTTAAAAAAATAAGAATGAGAATCTAATCTGTCAATCAAATTTTTTATTTTCATTCATTTACTTTGATTCTAACAACTAAACAGCCCATAAGTTTAAATAAAGGTTATTTGGGGTTATAGGTGTAACGTTATATAAGTTACTTTGCAATTTTGAGTTATAGAGTTTCAATGTTTTCTTGAAAGTATTCGAACAAATTTTAACACACTTAATTCTCCTTTTGATTTAACACATCCTCTCGTCTTAGCTTTACGTTCGATCTCACACCTCCTCTCTTTCATTCTTCCTCCCTATCTTTGTCTCCTCTGTCTCACTCTATCTCACCTTGCGTCTCCATCTTTGCTCTTACTGTTTTCTCCTCCTCTTGTGCTCCCTCTCTACTCATGTGCCTTTACAATTTTGTAGTACCATTCCAAATTCTTTGGCGTATATGGCGTACAATTGGCACATCAAGTTTCCTGTGGGCACGATACATTAGCATCGTCGGCCATGTCATCAAATTTTGGATGACGTTATAATAGAGTTGAAAGGTGGGAACTAATGTTCCACCTTCTGAAAAGTACTAGAAGTCATTTGATAAAAACAAGACTAAATGAAAATTAATGTAAAGTATGGGGATTAAATGGTAAATTTTCTCTTAATTTAAATAGTATATATATTTTTTCCTTTAAACTTAAAAAATGAAAGTTAAAATATTGAATTAGTCTTTTAACTTTGTTTATTATTTTATAACAATCTCCTATTTTTAATATTGTCTCAATAAAATTTTGTTAAGTAAAAACTGTAAACAATTTGATCCTATTAAAGTCTTTATTTATATGAAAACTTTGTATATATTTTTGTATATTTTGAACGATGAGGTCACATCAAATTATTATTTGTAAAAGAAAGAAAAGAAAAAACACAAAAGGCACGAGTTAAAGCATTCTTCTTCCTTGACTTGGTAAGGGATATATTTCAACCTGATGAAGAATATTCGTCACTAAAAACAAAATTTCAAGTTATATATCTCCGAGAAAGTGGGTAAAGTTTTTAAGGACATAATGTAAATTTTTAATTTTTAAATTTTGAATCATTTATAAATAATCTCTTGAATTTAAAAAATTATTAATAGGTCTCTTAACTTTTATATTTAAAAATGATAATAGGTATTTCTATTTACTTCATCTAACTTCTAATTTTAAAAATTTTAAAAATTATTTATAGATGATTTAAAGTTTAATAGATACTTTTATCATATTTTTAATAAAATCACACACAAATAACAATTTTTTGTTGTCTTCATAAACAAAGGGTATCAACTTTGACCCATTAACTAATACAACTCAATAAATATAAAGAATCATTATCACATTTAATTGAATAGTAAATTCATTTCCGTGCAATTAAATGTTGCCAATAATAAAATATTATCATCTAAAGTCAAAGATTATGAACTAAATAGAAATATCTATTTTTTAGACTCCATTTGGTTGTTATAATCAATGTGAGAAAATGAGATAGGAGTGTCTCATTTTTATGTTTGGCTGACACACTATGCCCTTATTTTACTCTTTCTCATATCACGAATAATTCTTTTCCTAACTGAAATTAGGAAATAAGATTGGTCTTATAAGAATAAAAAATATTTAACAAAAGAGCCCTCGTTTATAATAAATTTTAGACAAAAATACCTTGATCCATTAAAACCTAATTTGCCATTAGCCCTTTCATCTTTGTGCTGTTGTCTCTTGCAGAGCCTTCTTGTAGTTATGTTCGTCGACTATCATGTCTCAAAGGATCATTGCAAGCAGAGCCCTAAGAAGATCTGAAGGCAAAGAAATTGCAAGACAGCAGGAAAAGGCAAAGACAAACAAGAATTCAATATCTTCTTCTAAACTGAAGCATTAGATGAAGACAACGACGCTAGAGATGGAGAAGGCCCCATCCCCATTACCATTGGGCTTGTTCTCATTGGAGAAGTTGAAGCTTGTAAGTGAAATTGCTCTCTCATTATTCCACCATTCGAAGCATAAGCATTCTACCTAAGCGTGCTTTCTTTGGAATTGACACCTTAATTACCTCGTCGGGCTGCTCTAAAATCTTTTGCTAAAGGAAAGCTCTTTCGATGTTTCAATAAGGACGATGATGAACAATGAGGGGTTTAGTGGAAGCATTCTTATTGAACCACCACTAACATTGTCGTTGTCTTCTTTTCTTTGAGATATTTGTCTTTTTTTTTTCATTTGTTTTATGACGATAGATAATATGATCAAATATATAAATTATGTAATTAATATATATATATATAATTTACTAACTAAATGAAATAAAAGAAGACATGTTCATTTATATTTATTTATAAACAAACGACATTTTTATATTTATATTTTTATTTATATTGTGTTGATTCTAACAACTAAGTGAGGTATTAGTGTGTGATTGTTAATGGATTTAATTTTTAATTTAAAAAATTCAAAAAATTGTTCACAAATAACTTCAAATTTGATCTAGGGGGTTTAACATTTTAATACATAACTAATTTTTTTGAAGTTTCACGAATAAAGGATATTAACTTAGACCCCTGCATTAACTAATACAACTTAGTGAATATATAACTATCATTTCTTACATTTAATTGATAATAAATGCATTAATTGCAATTAAATGTTGTCAATAATAAAATATTATCCTTTACCATTATATTAAATATTTATTTGAAGATTTTCATAATACATAATAAAAGGATTTAAAACAAAATTTCAAAGTTCCAAACATCGTATTACGAATAAAAAAGATTTTGATACTTAAATTTTTAAAGCAATTTTAAAATTTAAGACGTGTTTATAATAAATATTTTATATTTATGATTTTTTGTCTGTTAATTTATAAAAAATGTTAGAAAAATTAAGAATTAAAATTAAAAAAGAAATTGGGGAAAGGGAAGTCGAGACGAGACAAGACACGGCATAGCACCAAAGCGCACGCACATCCGATTTCCAAATATTCTTTTATTCGCTTCACAAACTCGCATTACGGGAGAGAGTGACGCCACTGTTCAATGCGCCACCATCATCTTCTTCCTCGCCTAGGGTTTCTCTCTCTAGGGTTTTCAGACCCCTTGGTTTCCTTCTCCAAGGCTTTCCGAGCTGGATTACCTCTCCTTCCTCTGGCGAATCTCTATGCGCCGCTGGTTCAGCGGCTTCGTTGATTAGCCTGCACCACTCCCTCCCAGCTTCCCCGATCCTACAGCTTTCAACAAAGTACTCTTCTTTTTGGCTATATATGCGGTTTTCCGGTTAGTACAAGGTTGAATGACCGTCTATAGGTTGACTTTGTCGATTAAGGGTTTTGGATTTGGATGGCATTGGGGGATTTAATGGCATCTCGGTTTTCTCAATCTTCGGTGATGGTGGTTCCGAACCACCTGGACGATTGTGTCTCATCAACGCATGAAGATACTGATTTGGGATCGAACAGAAGGGATTCCGAGGCTGCCAGCAGTAGTTATGGTAATGCCGCGGTGTCCGCCACCACCACAAGTATGGCGTATTTGCCCCAGACTATTGTGTTATGCGAGCTTCGCCATGAAGCGTTTGAGGCCTCTGTGCCCATGGGTCCATCTGAAAGTGGGTTGGTCTCGAAATGGCGAATTAAGGACAGAGTAAGCTTTTACAATTCAGTTCAGTATTTTTCTGATAGCTGTCCGATATGAGTGTACGACAAGCATATATTCTATGGTAACTGGTCATGAAACCACTCAACTGCATTCTTTGTGACTTATTGTGTTCTGTAAGTTGTTAGGATGGGAAATTCAAATCCAAATGAAGTGTAGTTATCTAAATGCACAACAGTGTGCTCCGGATGCTATACTTTGTGAACATCTTTTTTCATTTTTGTGTCATCTACATTGTTTCCTAATTGGTGATTATTCATCTTTTACACATCATGTTAGTAAACATAGTATCTTAATATCTTAAATAATGTATCACATGTGATAGAAATTAGACAACCAGTTTTGTAGAGGGAAAGGGAGGATGGAATATTCAACCTAATAAACATAAGATGTGCATCAGGGGGGCTTTTGTGAATGGCATTCCTTTATGAGTGTGAGTTCGCAAATTACACTGTACTTACATTGTATTATAGTGGAGATTGTCAACGGATTCTGTACCAGAAGCAACTTCCTTTTCTTTATATTTATGGATCTTATTCAGGTGGGATGGCCTTAAATAAAATTAACGTTGCCACGGATTCTTGAATGGTTATCAGTGGTTACTCATTATTATAACTGTTCAAAAATCATGAATATACCTTTTTGTACTATGCATTGTTGGAAATTTGCTTCAATTTGATTTGAAACAATGATGCTCAGTACTTATTATATGGCTATTGATGGAAGCTGTTCTTTGTAAGTGCCTAAAGCTTATGGCTTTTTTTTTTTGCCTGGTGTCTGGACCTTGATTTGGGCTGAAGCTTCTCTACTTTGGTTAACTATTATGCAAAATGTTTTCAGGAAGGAAGCTCACATAATCTAGAGCATTTAGCTACAGAATTTTAAAATTTCTAAAGTTAATGAGTGCAATTTGAAAGAGTGTCACTGACATGCTTATCTTTAACTTTTAAATGAAGCAGATATGGATACCATAACAAGTATGAATCGAAGTTATGAATATCTTGTTCCCTTATATAAATGGGTGGGAGAGCCACTATAAGTCTGATTGTGTCAACTGGGAACTATTGTGTTGCCAATTGTCCATCTGATTTAATCAATGTAACAACTTTCACATTTTCTTTTTGCAAAGGTTTATTCAACATGGGAACCTGATTTAGTGTGGTGATGCCAATGAACACCTGTATCAGTGAATGTTCTAAAGGCATCAATATAATGTGGAAATTCCATGCACTATGTGGCACTGAATATATCTAGAAGTTCTTGGTTTATTTATTATGGAAGTGGAACAGAAGGAGGAGGTTTTTTTTATTTTTTATTATTTATTTATTTTTTAATGTAAGAAGTCTCAGACTCATGTGGAAGATAATTTAAATTAATATATGTTGAGTCACCATTAATTCTATGGTGACACCTCCTAGCATGAGGGTTTTCTGTTCTTTGAAAGTAACCTAGTTGATTATGCTTGTCTTTGTTGGAAGTTTTCTACCTTCACTCTGTTTTCCTTTTGGGACTTTGGAGATTGGGGGTTTTAACAGCACATATTTATCTTACCTCAATTTTTTCTCTACATATGAATTAGAGTGATGGAATAGCTTACATTTAAGAGCAATTTTGCCCCTCAATGTTGTATAATCTTTATCACATTTTACTATTCCTGATTAGAATAATTTGTCAATAAGAGTGTTTTCTTGAAGTTTTTCTCATGTTGGAATAAATATGCTCCTGGAAAATGCTTATGTGTCTTATTTTTGCTGAACCGTCTGCTTTAATATAACTCCCAATTTTGTGGTGCAGATGAAGACGGGATGTGTAGCTCTAGTATTATGTTTAAACATTAGTGTCGATCCACCTGATGTAATTAAGATTTCTCCCTGTGCCCGAATGGAGTGCTGGATAGGTCTCTTTTTACCCTGCTGATCTAAATTTGTGTTTTTTATTTTATTTTCTCTGGTTTGTGGACAAAGGTTCTTCATGGTTTTGAAATTTTTGGCTTCTTTATGGTGATTTGCTAATGTTTGGAAAGTGTTTGGTTTCTAAATATAAGTTTTTTCACTCCTTTTTTTTCCGTTGTCCGTTACCTTCATTTTGACTTACTTTATAAGCTCTCTTTGCTGATCAGTCTAAATCAGTAATTGTCTGTGCATTGTTCAGCAGTATTGAAGATACTTGTGTGCTTTTTTTTTTTTTTTTGGGTTAATTATAATCTTAAGGAGTAATGTTGATTGATTGTTTATGAACCTTTGTGGCCTAGTTTAATTTATGGCTTTTTTGAACTATTTTTACATATTTTCCCTGGTTTCTATCATAATGCATTGTTTCATTGCTAAGGATACTGATCCTGAATATAAAAAATCTGTATGCTTATAATTTTAATTATATCACATGATACTGTTGGTGCAGTGATTTGCTTTACTTTCTATTGTTTATGTGGTAAAAAAAGAGAAAAAAAGCAATATGGTCTGCAGGAATTGTTGTCAATCCAAATTTTCTGTTATATGAGATATGAGATATAATATAGTATTATTTAATTTTATGTTTCTCAATGCTGTAGATCCTTTTTCTATGGCACCTCAAAAAGCATTGGAATCAATTGGAAAAACTTTGAGTAGTCAGTATCAAAGGTGGCAACCAAAGGTGCAAACATTTAACTAAATGTTTTCCATCTCTCACTTTTCCTTTGAAGTTGGTTTTCAGTTCGCGTTGTATGCATATGAACAGGCCCGCTACAAGTTTCAGCTTGATCCAACAGTGGATGAGGTGAAGAAGCTTTGTACTACATGTCGAAGATCTGCTAAATCAGAAAGAGTTTTATTTCATTACAATGGGCATGGTGTGCCAAAGCCAACTTCAAATGGTGAAATTTGGGTCTTCAATAAGGTCATCCTCTTTGTAGCCCTTGATGTGAGATGTTTATTTGATTGATCCAATGGTGCTGTCAATGAACCATGGATGATGACAAACTTGGTGACATGTCTAATTTCAAAATATATAAAACACGACACAAAACAGTATATATATCTCTTGGCATGTTTGTCATTTAAATGTTAGTTTCTTAAAAATATCATTTAGTGATCTACTTCCAATGAAAAAGCTGATCGTAGTTGTTTGATATTCTAAGCATCTTAAACTTTATTTTGCCAAAAAGAAAAATTACTAAATAACAAGATGTTAAACTATATTTTTCATTTTATTCATGTACACAAAGAATTTGGTAAGAATTTTTATTATCTCATCAAGTTGGGATTTCTAGTTTCTATTATATTTTTTAATAATTAATTTTTTTTTTTTGGGGTCTGTTGTGTTCAAGCCCTGTCTGGCTTGTGTCTGGGCCAATTCTTTTTTTTTAAATTCTGACCTGTCAGTATGTGTTGGAAAAGATTCAGCAGTATTGATGTCCAAAATGTTGATGCACCTGAAAATAGTTGTGTCCATTCTTTATAGGTTGCTGTTTGTTTCTGATTTTCCAGTGATGACCAATAGATTGGCTTCAAAATATATATGGTTGATGACTTAGGCAAACAGTTTATTACGTACAGGGACCCTGCTTTTCAGGCTTTCCCTAGCGTAAATAAAAATTTGTATTCTGTTTATTAACGTAAAAATGAGTAAGCTATATATGGGAGGATGGAATTAATGAATGAGAATCATTTTATACTTCCCCTTTGTTGGAGAATCAGGAGGAAAGAAAAAAAAAATGTAATGGCTTCCACTCTTGATGAAAACGGGGTTGAATATGGAACTTAGTCTAAGCAAAGGGAATACCATGCCATTTTGTTACTATTTGGTCTTGTTTTACTTAGAAATGCTGTCATTGACAATAATATGATACTTAGAAATGTGAGTTTAAATCATCTCAACTTTCACTAGTACCAAGTAGATTGGATGAAATCTTTTTTAATCATTTCACTTTTCACATTCACAATTGATTGCATACTTGTGAGGGTAAACCCTCAAATGGTTTCCATTTTCACTCCTCACCATATTTTTTCCTTTCTTACTTTTTATCTCTCTTATCAAGAACATTCTAAAGAATGTGGGTACATTTGGTTCATGGAATCATTAGGAATGAGAAAGGGAATGGGAATGAGAATGATTTTTGATGGAATGGAATCCTAGGCCCATGTATAGTATTTGGTATGATATTGAAAAAGAAGGTGGGAATGGAAGGGAAGGATAAGTAAATTACTATAATATCCTTATCAAAGATTAATTATTATTGTGAAAAATTAATTATTGTCATTATTATTAAAAATTATTATTTTATAGAAAGGAAGAGATCAAAGGACCATGGAGCATTGTCTTCTATCAAGTATCTCTCCTCCATTCAATTAATTTTGGGGAGAGAGAGAGATAGGAGTCGATGGAGGATCTTGCTAACGATGATGGATTTTTCTTGATCCCTCTACCATTCAATCGTGTGTTTGCCAACCAGTACCATTCAATCCGGATTTCATCTCACCGTTCTGTCACATGCTTGAGGGAATGGTTCTGGTTATGGATTTTCAGTTCAGGCAACTGGCAGAGGGAAGGGGAGAGAGAGAGAGAGAGAGAGAGAGAGAGAGAGAGAGAGAGAGAGAGAGAGAGAGATAGATGGGGGGAAAGAGAGACACATATGGAGGAGAGGTTCAGTGAAAGAGAAGGAGGAGGGAGAGTGAATGCCAAAAATGATAGAAAGAGGAAGGAGAAAAGACGCAGAGAAACAAATGGGCAAGATGGTAATTTCATTAATGATTTCTGGAAATGGGTCTCATTCCCTCCATGGGAGGAGGTATTCCCCACTCCCACATATATGGGATTGGGGGCTCCCTAAGTAAAGGAATTCCCGTGCATAAAATCAACCAAGCATAGGAATACGAATGGACCTAAAGCCCATTTCCATTCCCTGTCCTTATTTCCTCAAACCAAACAAACTCTATATGGTGATGGCAAAAATATTTGTAGAATTTTCTATATTGGGTAAGGAAAGTCAGTAGATCATTTATTAAATTTTCCAAGGCTTTGACAGCTAATATGAAAATAAATTCTAGGGTTAACCACATTTCCTACACAATTGGAGCAGTTGCAATTCCCCCTGAACAAATAAGATACACTGAGAAATTCCTACGAACATTGTGTACCTAAGAATAAGTCCAATTGGACATGCAAGAGGTGGGGCTCATTCAAAAGTTTCTCGGCATTCTCCTCTATTGTACTCATGGGTAAAATGCATCTAAGATTTTCTAAAGCATGTTACCTTCTGGTTTATTTGTGCAATTTGAACCTACTGTTTTCTTCCTTGCGCAACTCAAGTTCCCAAAATTTCATTCCAAGTGCAGTACTTCAAACCCCCCCCCCCCCCTGCGCCTTCTCATTTTCATCTTTGCTCAACTCAGCCATTTATAATCTTTATTCTTACTGGGCTTCTGATCTTTCTGAATTTTCACTTATCTAGAAAGTTGAATGATTGAGAAAATGATGAGCTGCATCTTCTTTTTACTTTTACTTGATTCTTTTCATGTTTCTTTCCTATTCGGATACTATAATTCTACACTCGAATCTTTTGGTATGTTCTCACTAAAGCATTTCTTTAGTTTCTACTGTCTAATGGGGTGAATTTTCTTTGTGACAAGCCTATTTTGAAATATAAAATCTGTAAAGTTAAGTTATTATGTTTTGGACCATGGTTCTCAATATGATTGATATGAATGACATGTTGCAAATTGCGGATTTGCATTTATTGTATTCTGGGGGAAATGACCTATATACCACCACTACTTTTTGTGTGTTAAGTGAAAAAGGGAGGAATTTTTGTCAAAGTATTCTTTTCGGATATGATACACTTACCTGTGTTATTGCTGCATAACCCAACATAAAATGTCTTGATCCATCCTTTACAAAGCAAAGTGAATACACGGAAGAGGAGGGGAGAGAGGTTTGAGAATGGGAGAAGGAGGAACTGAAGCTGACTGATAAAATGGGCATATAGGATATCAGTGCTGTATAACTTGACATAAAGTGTTTAGATTCGCCCTTCACATGGGAGAGAGTTTGAGAGAATGGGAGGAGAAGTAATAGGAGATGACAGATAAAATAAGATAAATAGGCCATCAGTAATTCAAAATTTTGTCCAATTTCCCTTAACAAGTACTTGATTTAACAACATTCTTATGTATGAATACATTCTAATTCTACTATGATAAGAAACCTTAACTTGGTGTGAATTTTAACTTGTCAGTATGCCCTGGTTTGCCTAATTCCCTGATCACCAATTATAGATCCTAAAAAAATAGTCCCCAGTCAAGGTAGTAGTATATCACATCAATAATTATTTTTTTTCTCATTCTCTATTTGATCAATTTGCAGAGTTATACACAGTATATTCCTCTACCTATAAGTGACCTTGATTCCTGGCTGAAGACCCCATCAATTTATGTTTTTGACTGCTCGGCGGCTGGAATGATAGTCAATAGTTTTATTGAGGTACATGGTCATAATTGTTAACTTTACATAAAGAAAATTGCCAAAAGAATAGTTGAACTGATTTTGTCATTTTGTTTTGGACTGCCACATTGGTTGCTGTTTGGTTGCTGGACTTGACTTTGATTAAATAGCTTCATGAATGGAATGCTTCTAGCTCTGCGGGTTCCGCAAGGGATTGCATTCTGCTTGCCGCATGTGAAGCTCATGAGACTTTGCCTCAGAGTGCTGAATTCCCAGCTGATGTGTTTACTTCTTGTCTTACAACTCCTATCAAGATGGCATTGCGATGGTAAAGATTTTTCCTTTCTACTTATTTCTTCCTTTATATTGTATAGGTGATGTTTGACATTTAAATCTTTGGTAAGAATATTATGGGTGCCTTTTGAATTGTAATATAGTAGTGCTTTACATCTGAGCTTCTAGATTTTCTTGCTTTATTTGCTTCCCATATTGATCCCATACTATCTTTCCAATTTCTGCCTCTCCTTCCCTTGTTTAGTGTATTTCATGATGGTTAATCAGATCCATTATCCTTATCCTTATTCCTTAACAGCATCTTTCATCATAAAACTGAGGGAGCTCCATTATTTTGGCGTTAACTAGATGCAGCTAATCTTTTTGTTAACTGGCAATGTAATGTCTTAAAAGATGAGCTCTGTTGTATTGATGGTTTGTGCCAATGGGTGGTGTACGTTGCTCTGGTGGTTGATGTTATGGTAGTTACATGTTGATAGTGATGACAATGGGGCTTATATGTTTTCTAGCTCTGCTAATGGACACAATATTGGTGCTTTCCCCTTTACTCCTCTGCTTGTTTCTTTTGTTTGTTATTTATGCTAGTTTTGAAGTTTAAGTAAATTGAGAGGAGAGGACGAGGTATCTTGTCAACCTCTTTGCTGTGCATATATTTAGGATACCTTAAAATTACAATGGAGTGAATGGACAAATGAAGCATAATGTCTCATTCCAGGTGGTTTGTTCATTGATTTAAGTTTTGGTCATTTGTCTAATTTGAATGAATAAATGGAGAAAGAAATTTGTAGAGTTAGAATATTTGGTTGTAGTTTATAGGAGTTACTCAGGGTCAATGTGACATTGCACTTGGCTACATAATGTTTCGTGATTTGTTCTTCGCTCTTGTATTTGTTGGACAGTTTGATGTCACTTACTGGAGTTAGACCCATGTGTAAATGTATCCTTAATTTAGTTTGTGGATATTACTGCTGGTCGATCAAAGTGTGGTTCTATATTGTTTTGACACTAGTTGTATTGTTTTGTGTAATTTTATTTCTCCCAATTCAACTTTTTAAGTGGTGTTGTGTATTCATCTTATGGTAAAATGGCTATTTTAATTCTTTGTGATGTGATTTGTCTCCTAGGTTTTGTACTCGTTCATTACTTCGTGAGTCACTTGATTATTCACTCATAGACAAGATCCCTGGCCGGCCAAATGACCGAAAGACACTTTTGGGTGAATTGAATTGGATATTTACAGCAGTAACAGATACCATCGCATGGAATGTTCTCCCTCATGGTAGGTCTTAATCCTCCTCATTCCAGATGCTGTTCTTTTTGGATTCACCATGGCGTAGGTTTAGTCTGGTAGTTCATTTATTGACTTTGTTGATGTCTTGTATATTATGTTTGATTTTATCGTGCAGATCTTTTCCAGAGGTTGTTCAGACAAGATTTGCTTGTTGCTAGTCTATTCCGAAACTTTCTACTTGCTGAGCGAATTATGCGATCTGCAAATTGCTCTCCAGTCTCTCACCCTATTTTGCCCCCAACCCATCAGCATCATATGTGGTACCATGGGTGTTAATTGTTAAAATTAAGATATTTTAATTTATGCTGACAATAGCTATTGTCACTGTGTTATTTATTTATGCTGCAGGGATGCTTGGGATATGGCTGCTGAGCTCTGCCTCTCTCAGCTTCCTTCATTGGTTGAGGATCCTAATGCAGAATTTCGGGTATTTTGAAAATTTTTATCTGGTTCTCTGATGTAGAGTTTCTTTCTGGAATTTTTTTAGATCAAAATTACATTCTAAAATTGCATTTTGTAATAAATAATGTCTGAGCTTTTAAGGCAACAGATGTTTATTTTAGCTTACATGGTGGAGTGTATTTGTTTTCTTTCAGCCTAGTACATTTTTCACTGAGCAGTTGACAGCATTTGAAGTATGGCTTGACCATGGTTCTGAGCATAAGAAACCTCCGGAGCAATTGCCTATAGTTCTTCAGGTGTGTTACATGTCTTGGTCTTTATCTTTCAAACCACTGTTTTGGTTCCTCATACGTTGGTTTTGTTAATTGCCTTAGTTTTGCAAAATCAGCTTCCAGGCTTGTTCCTTTATTAGGTTTTTGATGGGCAAGATGGAATAAAGTGTTTTTTTAGATGTAGTAGTTTGGCTGATGACCGGTATGATTCTTATGGAAATTTGCTTTGCAGTATTTTCTCAATGTTCAGTTATATAATTCATTAGTTATGCAAACGACATGGGTCTTATTTGGCATTTCAACTAATGGAGATTATGTTGGAACTCAGATTTTATATGCCACTCAAGTTACTTCATAGTGTATCTTTGGCTCTTAATTACTAATATACTAAAGGAATTTGCATGCCAAATGTTTGGGCTGTCAATTTTATACCTTTTAAATTTGTATCTAGGCTCATTAATCATTCCCTTGCTGTGTGTTGACTGTGAACATGTGTTGGTATTCAATGATTTTTTCTTGATGTGAAAATATATTCGGTAAGTTTACTTTCATGCCTTTTTGTTAATTTACTCTCATGCTTGTCTATTTCCCCTTGTTCATAGTATATGTACTTTATTATACCTGTGGGAAGATTGTTCGGCACTTTTCCTAATTTATGCATGTGTAGTTAACATTGTTCTCACCTCAGGTTTTGCTTAGCCAATGCCATCGATTTCGGGCTCTAGTACTCCTGGGAAGGTTTCTTGATATGGGACCTTGGGCAGTAGATCTGGTAATTTCTCATCTCTCTCTTTAATTATTTGCCTTTGTTGTTGCAGCTGTCTTCAATATGTATGATTGGTTTGTTAGATTATAACCTGAAACCAAGTTTTCTACATGTAGGCCTTGTCTGTTGGAATATTTCCTTATGTTCTAAAGCTGTTACAAACAACAACACCTGAACTTCGTCAAATTCTTGTCTTTATATGGACAAAGATTCTTGCGCTTGACAAGGTACCTTTGGAGGATCTTTAATATAATGCATGTGACTTGCTATTAATGTGCCAAATATGCTTCTGATTTCTTAACCCTTTTCAATGTTATTTCTCTATTTTCTATATGTTGTTGTTTGATATTTGTGACTTTATCATTTATTATTGTCATTTAGTGCATCTCCCACTACATGTGCTTATCTCCACTTTTTGGCAAAGCTTGATCTGGGCATGTGCTATGAAAAGATAGTCGTTTTGGTTTTTCTGAATGAAGTAATGAACCACTGATAGAAAATAATCAACCAAGTTCAGAGACTAATTACAATTTTATTGTTCTGATCAGATATATTTTTTTAAGACAAAAGAGGAAATCATGTTATGTTTTATGAAGGAGGAATTAATACATGAGAGGAGAATAAATTATAGAAACTTAATCATGCAGCAAAGCTGCCCTATGATCCCTCTACATGTCTACTAGAGTGAGTCCTTTTAAAAAGCCATGAGCTGAACACCAAACCAAGGCTACAATTGTTATTCTATCCCACAAGTCATCTAAATACAGAGACACCCCTGAGGATAAGCATTCCTTTCCAACAATATATTCCAAATCACTGCAAAAAACTACATATTGCCACAGTATCTTGCCCTTTTTTTGGTCCAAAACCTTTGAACCATATGAGCTCCGATCACATATATATTTTATTTGTGTCAGAACTCAGAACACTCTCAAGTTATGCACATGATTGTGTTAGCCGCACCTGCATTTTTAGCTGATTCTTTAAGTCATCAAAATTTGACTTCGGAGGCTTGGCATATTGTTTTTCATAATATATGAAATACTGTTATGTTTTTCATCTCATGTCTGGGATCCTAAGAGAAAGATGGAAAATAGAGGAGGAAAGGAAAGGGGCAAAGAATGAGATGCTTAGAAATGGGAAAGACAAGGGGGTGGTAGCAAATAATGAAGTGACAAAATGTTGCAACTTTCATCCACTCAATTGTCCAAACAGCTGTACATTAAAAAATGCAGTTATTCCTTAATTTTCTGGGGTAAAAAAAACATTTATGGCAGGTGCTCACAGTTTACTATAAGTCAAACGGTGATAAATACATTCTGATACATCTAATGGAGTCAATAATTGAACAATTGCTGATGTTATAATTTTCCTTGGTCATCCTCTAAAATGTCTTCACCTTTGCTACTTAATCTTATTCTCTTTCTTCGTTTTCAACTACTGGATATTGAAGCTCTGCCTGTTGCCTGTCTACTCTTACAATGATGTTCAATTGTTGGGTTGCAGTCATGTCAGGTGGATCTAGTAAAGGATGGAGGCCATATCTATTTTATCAAGTTTCTTGATAGCATGGAAGCATTTCCTGAGCAACGTGCAATGGCTGCATTTGTTTTGGCTGTGATTGTGGATGGGCACAGACGGGGACAAGAAGCTTGTATTGAAGCTGGCCTGATCCGTGTTTGCTTAAAGCACCTACAGAGTTCGTCTCCCAATGATGCTCAAACTGAACCTCTGTTCCTACAGTGGCTTTGCCTTTGTCTTGGGAAACTTTGGGAAGACTTTACTGAGGCCCAAATAATAGGTTTGCAGGCAGATGCCCCATCTATATTTGCTTCTCTACTGTCTGAACCCCAGCCAGAGGTTTAGCTTCTTACTTCTCTGTTCTATTTCTAGTATTACACAATGAATGTGTTTTTTTAGTATATTTCTATAATACACAAGTCTTGCAAATGTCTTGTCTCAGGTTAGGGCTTCTGCTGTTTTTGCACTGGGTACGCTTCTTGATGTGGGATTTGACTCTTGTAAGGAAGGTGTTGGAGGAGATGAAGAATGTGATGATGATGAAAAAGTTAGGGCTGAAGTAGCTATAGTTAAAAGTCTTTTGAGAGTTGCTTCAGATGGGAGTCCGCTGGTGAGGGCAGAGGTAGCAGTGGGTAAGTAATTATGCATCAGAGTTTAATTATCCATTTAGAATGTTTACTTAAGGTTTTCCTGTATGTATTATAAGAACGGAAAGTAACAAGCATGGCACTCGGTGTGTGTGTGTGTGTATTTGTTGAAGTAACGCTGCTACCTACTTGAGGCAAGATGAACTAATGACACACTTGCCCTAGTTAAGTGAGGTGCTAAAATCGGGAAGAAAAATGAATAAACAAATTTTAACTATTGTAATGTAAAATTAGCATATAGATTAATTGCTTAGCCATAAAATACATATAGGATATTAATTGTTAAGGATAAAGCCATAAACTTTCAACTCCACAACCATAAGAATGTGGCAGCCCTAAAATTCTTACAAACATCATGCACATATGATGTAGAATATTTTCTTTTAGTTCACTATTGTTCGAATTTAAGGTTCTATCTTTCACAGTCTGCTTAATGTGTTAATTTGAATCATGCATATCAGAAATAGTAGTTTGAAATACAAAATCTGTATCCATACTTCAAAACGTATACCCTTGCCATTTAGAATCTTTGCCTTGATTGATCTTTATATGAACATTATAGAATGGGAGGACTGGTTAAATTTGCATTTCTGTCCCACTTCCGTGGGATTGAAGTTAATTATTACTACTTATGGTCTCGTTAACTTTCAGCTCTTGCACGCTTTGCCTTTGGCCACAACAAGCACCTAAAGTCCATTGCTGCTGCATACTGGAAGCCCCAGACTAATGCTTTGTTGAATTCCTTACCTTCATTGGCTAATATAAAGGGTTCAGGTGGTGGATATCCTAGCCAAGGCCAACATACATCTCATGGAAGTATTGTTTCATCTCAAATTGGTCCGCTCTTAAGGGTTGGAAATGACAATTCTTCAGTGATTCGAGATGGACGGGTGTCTTCGAGCAGTCCTCTCGCTAGTTCTGGAATTATGCATGGGTCCCCATTGTCTGATGATTCATCTCATCATTCAGATTCTGGAATACTCAGTGATGGTTTTAGCAATGGAGTGGTTAATCACTCTGCTCCAAAGCCCCTGGACAATGCATTGTACTCACAGTGTGTATTTGCAATGTGCACTTTAGCAAAAGATCCATCTCCGCGGATTGCAAACCTTGGGTGTCGGGTACTTTCGATAATAGGTATTGAACAAGTGGTTGCAAAACCATTGAAGTCTACAAGTGTTCGGACTGGTGAACTGACAACATCTAGTCTTGCTGGGCTAGCTCGATCTTCTTCTTGGTTTGATATGAATGGAGGTAGATCTCTCCCTTCTCACCTTCTGTTTAGTGGTTAATTATGTAGGTGCAGGACCATTATCAATGATGTTTGGTGTTTTATCTGCTTTTGCATCAATTTGATTTTTGTGATAATTGCCTCTGCAATATGTCATTGGCCTTTCTGTTTGGTGTTGCATACTGTTTTGGTAGGTCACTTGCCTCTAACCTTCAAAACTCCTCCAGTCAGTCCGCCTCGCCCAAGTTACATAACTGGAATGCGAAGAGTATACTCTTTAGAGTTTAGGCCCCACTTGATGAATTCTCCTGACTCGGGTTTAGCTGATCCACTTTTGGGTTCTGCTGGAACTTCTGGGGCCTCAGATCGTAGTTTTCTTCCACAATCAACTATATATAAATGGAGTTGTGGGCACTTCTCCAAGCCACTTTTAACCGCTGCAGATGATAGTGAGGAATTATTGGCTAGAAGAGAAGAGAGAGAAAATTTTGCATTGGAGCACATAGCAAAATGCCAGCACTCTGGTTTGTTCTATATTATATATCTTAATTCTATTGATTAAGTACTCTTCAGACCTCCACTTGATTACTTAGCTCCATTCTGTTCTGGTCAGCTGTTAGCAGGCTAACGAACCCTGTTGCTAAATGGGACACTAAGGGTGTACAAACAACATTGCTCCAGCCTTTCTCTCCTATAGTGATAGCTGCTGATGAGAATGAAAGGATCAGGTATGCAGAATTCTTTGATAATTAATGCCAAGTGGATACTGCTACAATAATGCCAAGTTGAGTTAGAGAAAAGTATGAATGTATGGTTGGGTTTTCTTTTTTTTTTTTTGGGGGGGGGGGGGGGGGGGGGGAGGGAATAAAAAAATGTCTGGGCGATTGATGCAGAGGCATAATGGCCAACTATAGTGAACTGGAAAGGACTCTGACTATCCTAATGGCTAATGTTGTGTTCTGGTGGATTAGAAAAAAGTTTTAAATATCCTAATTTTGTGTTCTGATATAAATCAAGAATGACATGAGTTTGACACCAAATAAATATAGAGAATTGGGCTACAAAGGGGATCAAAATTCCATAATTGTCAAATTGTGAACAGATTTAGGAATTAGGATGCCAGTTACTTGAATCATGAATCTAGTTGAACACAAAGTCAAAAATAGTTTTAAATTTATGCTATGCATAAAATATCACAAATTAGTCATTGTAAAACATTGAGTTGGAAATTTTGCATAATAAGACATGTTTATCTTCTACATAATTCATAATACAATACACTCTGATTAATACTGCTATAAAGACTTTATATAGTCTTATTATTATAGAGTAACATCTAAAAATTTAGGGTTTGATGCGGTGCGAGAGTTAAAGCTTAGATAGGGATTCAAATAGTGGTGGATCTCCCTAAGTACAAGCCAAGTGGTTTTTTTGTTCTTTCTCTTTCTTTGGGATGGTCACTGCCTGAAAAAAAAAAAAAAAAGAAGTAAAATTATGCTACTCTCGTTTGGGCTGCTAGGGACCCATCCTTACTGAGCCTGGCTGGTTGTTTTAACCCAACAGAATAGTCTGGGATGCTGCACATTTTATACTATTCCGACCATGACTTGTGACCTGATTTATTTAGTCTATTTGATGGTGAATAGCTACCCCTGAGAAGCTAAACCATTCACACTACTCCTATTTCAATTTTATAGAAGATAGGAATTCAGTATATTGATCAGCTTAGAATAATTTTCTAGTCGTGGTGAATTTAGTTGCTGTCACTTGTGGCATTCTGGTTTTATTCTTGTTGGCTAATGTTCTCTGGAGTTTTCTACAGGGTATGGAATTATGAAGAGGCAACACTTTTGAACAGTTTTGACAATCATAATTTTCCTGACAAAGGAATTTCTAAGCTCTGCCTAGTAAATGAGCTTGATGATAGCTTGCTTCTGGCTGCTTCATGTAATATTCTCGACTGATTCTTAGTTTGTTTTATTTTATGTAATTAAGTTGGAATACCAAATTTGTAGCATATCTGTTATGATGCAGCTGATGGAAATATTCGGATATGGAAAGATTATACTTTGAAGGGTAAACAAAGGCTTGTCACTGCTTTTTCTTCAATCCATGGTCATAAGCCTGGGGTGCTGGGTCTGAATGCTGTTGTTGATTGGCAACAACAATGCGGTTATCTGGTATACAATTCCCTATGAACTTCTTGGGAATGTGGAATATTTTCCTTGCCCCAAGGAACCACTATTTCTAGCCACACTTTTCTTTTTTTTAATGTTGATTCCTTTAATGATATTATTCTATGTCATTTTACTAGTATTCTTCGGGTGAGATATCATCTATTATGCATTGGGATCTGGATAAAGAGCAGCTTGTAAATACTATACCTTCATCATCAGATTGTAGTATCTCAGCTTTGGTAAGCCTTGTTCTTTTATGTTGTTTCCCTGGTACTTATTTCTCAGCTATATTTGCATCAACTATCTTAGCATCGCAACTAAGCAGGTTATAGTATGTGAATCATGGACAAAGTTGAGGTTTCTGGACATTTGGACTGAAAACTTAAAATATCATATTATGCTGTACATGCCATCTGGAAGTTTGAATTTAGCAATTCATATCACTTTGAGAGGCCCTATTCATGATGACCCAATATCTGCTGTCTAGAAAAATCTGTCACTTTTTTTTTTTTTTCTTCATGTTAGACTCCTAAGAATTTAAGTCTTTAGCGATCAAATTCCAAACAATGCTTATGCAGTGCCTGTCTTCTCCAGAAACCAGTTATTTCTGTCTTTGTCATCTTACTTCACCATAGCCATTTTTGGGGGATGACAGCATCCAAAGCATGTATACACACACTCATAAGAAAACGTCTAAAAATGCAGGCGTTCGTATAATTCACACAGCACCTGCACCCATTTGTGCGCACATTCATAGAAACACATACATATATGTGCACGTGTGTGTGTATATACACACGCATCTGCGTATGTATATACAAATAATCATAGACACATTCGTATAAGCAGACACACATGCATATATGCGTGCATGCATTTTTAGCCTTTCTTTTTCTAAATTAGTGAAGAATATCAAAGATGCTGCATTGCATGCTGGTGAAACCCAAATTCTACTGAAGTATTATTTATGTATAATCAAGCCAGTATCCTCCTCATAAACAGGAAAGCAAGGTAGGATTGACAGCAATACAGCAAATGTAAAGTGACAAATAAAGAAACAAAGCAAATGGTAGATAGGTTCCCTGGCTTTCGAGAGGCCAGCACTCTCCAAGACTAATCCAAATTTTTCCTTGCCTCCTCTGCCTCCTAAACCATGCTCTTATACCTCCTTCAACAGCCTACCTTTCTCTCTTCTTCCTCATAGCCTGTGTGATTAGTTTGTTATAACTTCCCTCCCTTTTCCACCAGCGACACCTCATCAAATCCCATTATCTTTTCTGTTATATCACAGACCCAAGTCCAATATTCACGGGTTCCATCAGATGCAAAGTAGATTTAAAAAAATATCAAGCATAAATTTAGAATATTCTTATTGGAATGGATATTTTTTAGTATAATATGTAAGTAGCAGGCAGAATGGATATCTATCCAAATTTATATTGGTCAATAGGTGGATGGATACGCATCCACAAAGTAGGTCATAGATGGATTTAAATTATCTGAGAAGCTTTTTACTGGTTTTTGGTGGGTCAACAGGTTTAGAATATTCTTATTGGAATGGATATTTTTTAGTATAATATGTAAGTAGCAGGCAGAATGGATATCTATCCAAATATATGGGTCAATAGGTGGATGGATACGCATCCACAAAGTAGGTCATAGATGGATTTAAATTATCTGAGATGCCTTTTTACTGGTTTTTGGTGGGTCAACAGGTCAAGTTTGACCTGCTTGTTACAATCTGATTTTGAATCTGCTCATTTGCCACTGCTATTTTCATGTGATGATATACAATTTTCTTCTTGATTTAGAAACTATGCTATTTGATTGTTTTTTATATAAATCTTCTAATTATTTATTGTCCTAAAGATCTGAATGTCATTGTAATTTTAGGTTGATTTATTTTCAATTAACTATTATATGATCTCTGTAAAACTTTATACTGATTTTAGAAGACTTATCGCTATTCCTGGTTTTAATTAAATGCCTTGTAATCTCCACTTGTGCCACTTGAGGTTTCGGAAGCTGAAAGCTAAGCTTGTTACAATATACAGAGTCAACGTAGTCTTTTCCAATATTTTTAAACAATTCACGTTGGCTCTATGCGTTTATATTTCAGTGTTATTTTGTCCTATCTGTTTTATACTGCTTACACACCTGAGTTCTTTATTTGATTGAGATAATGAAGGTCATTTCAACAATAATTTCATTTCATTGATGTATCATCTTATATTCAGGCTGCATCTCAAGTTCATGGGGGGCAATTTGCAGCTGGTTTTGTAGATGGTTCTGTCAGACTCTATGATGTTAGGACTCCTGAAATGTAAGCACCTCAGAATAATGAATTTCTCCTTCCATGATTAGTAACTTCTTGATGGGATTGAACTTAGCATCATCAAGAATTGTTGGCTTCTGTCCTACATCCCTCTTTTGTATGGTTACTTTTTAATCTAGCCTTGTACTATTGTAATCAGCACTGGAATGGTGTTGTAAATGTTTGTGGCTTCATAGCTTAAATGGTCCCATATAGAAGCCTCTTTTAGTCTCGCTAATCTTCCAATGTTGCTGTAATGATTATGATGTTCTTAGGCTTGCCTGTGAATCACGGCCCCACATGCAGAGAGTAGAGAGAGTTGTGGGGATCAGCTTTCAACCTGGACTAGACCCAGGAAAGGTAAGAAGAGCATCTTGTTAGTTCCATGCTTTTTTCTGTAATTTGTATTTCTAAAAAATCCTTTTTTGAGAATTATTTCCTGCAATCTATGAAATTTTTTTGACATGGATGACGAAATCATGTGGCGTAATTTTCCTTCAGATTGTCAGTGCTTCTCAGGCTGGGGACATACAATTCCTCGATATCAGAAATCATACAGGTGCCTATCTCACTATTGAAGCTCACAGGGGCTCACTTACAGCTTTAGCTGTACATAGACATGCTCCGATTATTGCCAGTGGCTCAGCCAAGCAACTCATCAAAGTCTTTAGCCTGGAGGGTGATCAACTAGGCACCATTCGGTACTACCCTACCTTAATGGCCCAGAAAATTGGTGCTGTTAGCTGCCTCAGTTTCCATCCATACCAAGTATTGCTAGCTGCTGGGGCTGCAGATGCATGTGTTAGTATCTATGCTGATGACAACACCCAATCAAGATAAATCAACACTTTGGTCCTTGATTATTGTCTCTGGTTGTCTCCTGTTCGATTGATTGCATCAAGCATTATATCAGGAGCACCACGCCAATGGTTGAATCATCGTGGGTTACTGCCACACCCCTCTCCACTGTGAATACTTCTGGAAATATTGGTAGGATGCACTCTGCTGATAGTTTATGCATTTTATTCATTAGCCTCCATGGTAGAGGGTTGCACTCAGTCCGGAAGAAAAATCCTGAATATTGGTTGGAGGCTTTGGCAAATAATATCATTTTCTTATATGTGTAAATATCCCTTATTATTTCACCTTTCTGCTGTGTGTTATTTCGTACCCTTTCCCAATCTGTATGCTTTTTTTTTTTAGCTGAAATCATAATTTAGTGCTGTTGATGGGTGTGGTTGACTCCTGAAAAGCTGGGCTCATCCACCCATGGTTGTAATTTCTGTTGCATTGGTGAACTCGTTTTAGCCAACATGTAATTAAATTCAAGTTTGGGCCAGCTTGCTATCTTGTCTCATTAATGGTGTCAAGTATAATTAGTCTTGTACTATTGGGAAACCTTTGATAACCTTTTTATGATTATTGTTTCTCATAACTTACGACGTTGGATTAAAATTTTTATCATAGAAATATTCTCATAAAATGACAATAATTTGTAATTTGTTTAACGTCACATTGATAGATGTAAAAAGTAAGGTGCATGATGTCATGATTTTGTTGTAAGTTTATAACTATCCCTTTATAAAATTTAATCTGAAAAGTTAATGTATTAATTATGATTCCTGAAAATAATCTATATTGTAAGGCGTTAAAGTATTAAATTTTGTACTAACATCAATTGACCACTATATACAGGTATGGTTTAGAATCTCTAATTTAATATTAGCTTAAACAGAATATTTCGATTAAAGATACCTAGTCATATTGGCATTTTCAATAGAAGCAAAATCATCTTAGGATTCAAAAACTCTTCCTATTCACCACTTCTGAAGAAGAAGAAACAGTAATATCCGATAATGGGACTGCGCCCCATAAAGAACAAGCGAAAAGAAAAGGGCAAAGCCAATCTGCAAATCCCCTGAACAGCTAACAATCAAGAGGGCCAACACGTTAGGCTTTGGCTAGTGTAGCAGCTGGTGCTTCAGATGCAGAAGACGTGATCAGCTGGTCGAATTATTTTGCTCACCAGTGTTACTCCTATTCCCACTGCAACAGAAGAAGTGTGGAAGCTTGACACGGCCGCAACTCCTGTCAGAAGAATAATGTATTACTCACATCCGAATCAGAAAAACACATGCACTTCATTTCTCGCTCTTTCGGCTATAGAAAACAGATGGATTACATCACACTTAGAGCATAGACAATATTTACATTAGTAATTTCAGCAGAACAAAGTTGTCATAAATGATTAAAGATCCCTATGCACAAGATTTTACAGCATTTGTTGGATCTCATCTCAGATTCTGAGAGAAAACATACATAACAGAAGAATTTTCATTCTGATAGCCCAACAGTAAAACTAGTATTATTAGTAGCAAAACAGGAACCAATCCTCAGGAAAAGGATGGAATCCTGACTCAGTAAATACAGGAAAACAAATAACAAAGCTAAGAACCTCCCTTGGCTTTCGAGAGGCCAATGACTCTCCCAAAACATTATTGAATTCTTGCCTGCCTTCACTCTACTCCCAAACTGCTCTAATATACTCCTCTAGCACTCCCAACTCATGTGACTAGTTAGTTACAAATTTCCCTCCCTTTTCCATCCCTTGTGACACCACATCAGACCCCAAGCCCATATCCATGGGTCCATAACATTCTTGTGCTTCTTCCAATATGCCTATAATCAAAATGGCTGTTTCAATCAAATTTATTGAGGTCGTTGAATGTAAATTATGCATAATATGGATCTATAGTGAATTTATAACAATTTATTGGGTCCCGTATTATTAACAGCTATAAGTTAGCAATGTATTTTTTGTTTTATGTTCCTTCCTAAGCAAGATCTACATCTGAAAATTCATTGGTGCTTGGCAGGGGAGTGAAACTGCAGTAGGATGGGAAGGTTTAAATTTTCAATCCTCTCTAGAAATTATGGTTGCTTGTGTTTGAGCCAAATTGCATAAATACAGAGTAAAGTCTATCAAATGCAACTCATCAGCACCACTACAAGGAGAATCATGCATACTCATAACCACCACCAAGCCAACCCCTTGGGGATTGATTGACGTTCCTTGGTGCTTGTAGGCTTAAATTATACAAAGCAAGCAAAAATTTCAGTCCACATTTTCTACCTTCCGGTTTTCACCTGCCTATTTTTCAGCTCAACCAAGCACACCCTAAAATTATGATTCATAGCTTGACATATACGGCCTGGGCATGACAAGAAGCATGACATCCAAATGAAACTATTTTAAAAACCAAATAAAAGCACACACTCAGCATTCAAAGACTCCACCGAATTTGGTGAGGAAAATGACAAGATATTTCCAAGACAGCACAGTGACCACAGCTCAGATAGCATTATTGGGCAAGAAACTAAGCGTACCTGCATCGGACTATCACAGGAATAGGTTTCAGAGCTTTTGGTCCATTTCTTATTCCTCTTTTATGGGGAGAGACCTACATGACAGACAAAGCAATGAAAAACAGAATCCAACAATGAAATAATAGAACAATGTGCAAGCTGAGACTCGCATCCATTCTGCTTAAAAGATAACATTTAGATTATATATTGATTGATACTCCAAGCAGTAAAATCAAAGGAAAGACAGAGAGGGAGCTCTAAATGAAAGACAAGTTAAAAGGGTACCTTTTTTTTTGGGACAGCCATAAGCTCCATAGATCCACCAAAGGAGAAACTTGGGAAACTAAACTCAGGCAAAACGAATTGAGGTGATGCAAGAGGGTCGTTAATGCTCCCAGATAAAGGTGGAGGTTGGGGATTGGAATGAGTCCACCTTTCGATTCCTAACATGTTAGCCATTTTCCGTCCATTGTTCCTAAGCATAGCAAGTCTCATTGCCATTGCTATTATTAAGCAACACCAGTAGGCCACCGAAGACACAGAAAAATGTCAATTTTTCCATCAGACTCACAAAAACTTACAGACAACATCTGAGGAGTTGGAAATCCGGCATACAGACCAAACACATCAACTAGGGAAGAATGTTATCAGTGGAAGCAACATAAGCAGTAAACGGAATAGAAAATAAGGGACAGAATTACAAAAAAGTAATCGAGGAAATTTATAAAACAAAGCTTACACAAATTTTCCACATACAATTGGAATATAGATGAAGCGCTTTAACCTGTGAAGTATACTATCAGCGGAAGTACAGTGAGCAGCAAATGGAATAGAAAAGGAAGGTGCAGAATCACAGAAAAAATAATAAAACAAATTACAAGTACAAAAAAAAAATTACTGAACTTGAATAGAAATAAAGAAATGAAAGACCGTTGAAAAGAAGCTAAAATCGGAGATAGGCAGAGAAAGTGAGAGCGAATGAACTGATTGAGCGAAGGAGAGAAGAGAGAAAGGGAAAATTGAAACACCCAAAACCAACAAGACTAAAGAAACCAAGAGTGGTAGAAGCGCACACAGTGCTTATGGTTGAAATTTTTCCCCAAATCAATACATGCTATCCCTAATTGATCCATCGATACCAATTAATTTCAAACAAAATGTGGAGGAATATGAATTAGGAAAAAAAAAAATGCTTACAATAAGAAAGGATTCAGTATGCAGGGCGCGACGGTGCGGTGTTCTCTAGTTCTCTTCTTCGTATAGACTGATCGAATGAGAAGGTTCCGCCAGTGAGATTATTGGCGGCGCTCCCCGACTAAGCTTGCCGGGATGAGGAGGATCCTGATGCTACCACCGTTAATTCAGGAATTTTTAGGTCTTCTTGTCGACTGCTGCACAGCAAAGATTTGGACTTTTTTTATATGTTTTGGGTCAGATTATATTTAATTTTAAACTGTTTCAATTTTATTTCAAAAATTTGGATTACTGAACGAATATTTAATAATTTAATTTTTTATTAATAAAAAAATCACAAATAGTTATATTTATTAACTTTAAATTTAGATATTAAATGTTTATCGAACAGATAAGAAGAATAAAAATTATGGCCTAAACAGTACTTAATTATATATTAAGATAATAATAGGCTGTATTTTAAAAAATTATGACATTATTGCAAAATAGAACAATTAGTATTATTTTTACATTTGTGTTTTGATTTTTTTTGTCAAAAAGAAATATTTGCCACTGTTTACACAAGTTTTAATATGGATAAACTTATTCTGGTGACGTTGAAATTTTTTTAGAGTATTTTGGTATAGCCAGTTCATAAAAAGCTTAATTGAATTAATGCAAAGATTTAAAATTAATATATTCTTGATTTGATAAAAGTTATATGTTTATAGTCTAAATTTATGAAAAACTTTTACAAAAAATTAATTATATAGTCTCTATACTTTATATGAATTTATAAATTAGTTCTTACACTTTTTTTTTTAAATATTTTAATTTTTTTTAAATCAACTCCTAAATGACTCAATTTTTAAAAAAAAATTCTAAAATTACTCTTACAATCCCAACATCAGAGAACTCAGGCGCTTTGCCCAGAATTGTTTACTTCGGTAATTAAATGATTTTAAGAATGCATATTTTATCTTATTTTAATATACTTTAAACGATAAACGTTTTTCATTTATGAATCCTAAAATTTAAATAAGATTAATTAAAATAAAAAAAGTCCTGTGTCAATTTCTTGAAATTTCTAATTTTTAAAAAACATGGTCTCCCTCATGGAGACCAGGATGCAGAGGAAGACAGTGACCGAAGTAATAAGGAGAATTCATCAATATTCTTCACAACTCACTAGTCACAGTAGATGCTGTGGGTAGATCAGGAGGTCTTACATTATGGTAGGGTTCTACTGTGCAGGTGACAGTAATGGATACTTGCAGGAATTATATTCATGTGAAAGTCACAGATATAGGTGATTTATTGTCAGGTGCTGTAACCTTTGTATATGCTCCTCCAACTACGTTAGATAAGTCAAGTGTCTAAGAAGGGCATATACTTTTAAATAGGAGACATATTTGTATCGGATATATGTCCGATATAATACTTGATGCGATACACTTATATAAGTATTAATTTTTTTTTTTATAGAATATGTTTCAAAAAATGTCAAAATGATATCAAATTGGTGTTTTGCTTATTTTTTTATTACTTGTGATATTATTTTATTATTTTATCTTTTATTTTAGCATATTTTTCTATCATATTTCATATAATCTTTTTTTATCATCAATCTTATTTGCTTAAATATATACCTACACACACACACACACACACACACACACATATATATATATATATATATATCCATACCTGTATTCTAAATATTTTAAAATTAATATATTTCACGTATCGTATCGTGTTATATCCGATACTCATACCCGTATCAATACTTCTTAGGTCAGTGTTTTGGAGATCGCTTTGTCTTTTTAGCCCTGATCCCTTCTCCTCCTGGCTTTGCCTTGGAGATTTTAACAAAATTCTGTTCCAATATGAGAAACAAGGTGGTCGTCCATGACAACAAAATAGACTTGATGCTTTTCAAGGGTTTATGAAAGATTGTAATATAGTTGATTTATTATTCAAAGGCCTATTTTCACTTGGACAAATGGCCAATAGGAAGCATCCAATGATGTGGAACAAATAGATTGTGCAGTCAGTAACATTACTTGGAGGGGAAATATTACAATGCCCAAGTATTGCATTTGGAATCACTTAGATCAGATCATACTCTTTCACTAGTTCAATATCATCCTTTGGAGCATGTTGTTGCTCGTCTTTTCAGGTTTGAACTTATGTGGATAGATCACTCAGAACTTCTACAAGGTGAATGATTGTTAGTACCTTGGATGAAGATGCCATGACCACATTCATTTCTAATTTACATGCCACTCGAGAAGCTCTTACTGCTTGGAGTAAAAAAGAATTTCCCAATAACATGAAACTCGTGGCCTCTTTGATGAAAGGATTCCAACAATGTTATGTGGGTGATTGGACAGATGAGAAAGCCAAGCTTGCAGCTGATTTATCTAGGTGAATTGAGGAAGTTTCGGATAGAGAGGAAAAAATATTGGGCTTAATGCTCAAGAATTCAATGGCTCCAAAGTGGGGATCAAAATACAAAGTTTTTCCATATGTCTACTTTGCAGCGTCGGCAGTATAATAAGGTTATGAGATTGAAAGATGGATAAGGGGAGTGGACTGATAATTCGAAGACAATAGCTAAGAGTTTCCGACGCTTTTATGCAAATTTGTCTTCTTCAGTTGGGGACCAGGATTTCTCATCTGTTTTGGAATATGTTCCAAGTATTGTTACTTCTTAGAACAATGATTCTTTGCTTTGACAAGTAACTTTTGAGGAAATTAGAAGTGCAGTATTTGAGATGGGGAAATTGAAGGCATTAGGCCCAGATGGTTACCCGAGTTATTTCATCAGCATGCATTGGAAACAGTTGGTGAGAAGGTAAGTAGTATGGTAAAAATAATTTTCTCTGCTGATGTGTCTTTAATACCACTGAATGATACCAATCTAGTTATGATTCCTAAGATTGACACTCTTGAACAAGTTGGTAATTTTATATCAATTAGCTTTGTAATTTTTTTCACAAAATTATTTCAAAGATTATGGTCAACAGGATGAAGTTTATTATGCCAAAAGTAATTACTGAATACTAGAGAGCTTTTATTTTGGGCAGGCAAATTCAGGATATATTATTATTGTTTATGAAGCTTTCTATTACCTAAAAACAAAAAAAAGTACTAGGAAGCATGAAATGGTGATTAAACTTGACATGAATAAATCCTATGATAGAGTTGAATAGAATTTTTTATATTCTATACTATTGAAAATGGGTATAATGGAGTGTGATAAATGTGTTAGATTTAATTTGTTGGTCAGTGGTAAGAATATAAGTAAAGTGTATCCTCAACGTGAGTTACGGTAAAGAAATCCTTGATCACCTTACCTCTTTATCATTGTTTCAGTTCAGATTATTACTATACATGTTCAAGAACAAAAGTTAGTTGGTATTAAATTAGCAGGAGGTTGTCTTATTCTCTTCCATTGTTTTTTTGCAGATGATTCACTGTTGTTTATGAAGGCTGACACAACTAACTGCTTAGTGATGAAATAGATTTTGGATGCCTATTGTAAAGCTTCGAGTCAATTCATCAATTTTTCCACATCTTGTTTGTTTTTTACAAAGCAAACTCCACCTACACTATTGAGGACATCAAAAATCTCTTTGGCATTCTTGAGGCAGATTCTCTAGGCAAATTTTTGGGTTTACCTATGCTATGGGGTAGATCCAAGACTGAGGCCTTAGCTTTTGTTAGATATAGTATGTTGAAAAAGATACAACGATGAAAGATGGGTATGTTATCTCAAGCAGGCAAGAAAGTTCTCGTAATGTTAGTGGCTAATGCAATTCCTACATTTCCCATGTTTGGTTTAAATTTCCAAAAAAATCTTGCCAAATATTGGTTAGTATTTTTACTGATTTTTACTGGGGTCAAGAATGTATAAAAGGTAAAATTCATTGGCAAACTTGGGAAACTTTCTTCTTCAAAACTTGAGGGTGGAATGGGCTTTAAATTGGCTAAATTGGCTTGGTGCATCTTAAATTCCCTTAATGAATTATGGCTGAGAATCCTTAAATGTATCTATTTTCCTAACAGTGATTTTCTTCAGGCATAAGATGAATCCAAAGCTTTTCAAGCTTGGTTTAACATTTTGGAAGGGGGGCGTATTTATTACAACAGAATTTTTGCTGGGTGATTGGGAATGGATTTAAAACTAATTTCTAGGTTGACCTATGGACTCCAACACTTCCAAACTATAAGCTCTCATCATTGCTGCCTTCTGATGAATGTAGTGATATGATTACGGCGGAATTTTTGGCTTTTAGATGATGGGGTTTTTCTGGTTTCAAAGACTGTCTATTGCCAGAGGAGACTTTAGCAAGTACTCTTATTCCGTTAGCATTATCTAATAGAGACAATCAATTGATCTCTAATGGACAACATTCAATGAAAGCAGGTTACAGAATTGCAGTGAAGAACTCAAGGATAAGGCCAAATGCTAGCGTATCAACGCCTTAACATGTCCTTTCTAGACTATAGGCTACATTGTGAAAGTTGAAAGTGCCTCCATGAATCACACATTTCCTTTGGCAGGCTTGCATTAATTCCTTGTCTTGCAAAAAGAATTTGTGGTGTTGATGTTGTGCCAATACCCCTATTTGTCCTGGCTATAACTTACACTCTGAATCCATCGAGCATATTTTACTTCTCTGTGAATGGGTTAAACTGATCTGGTTTAGAAGCTCCCTTACTATCAATCTAGACTCTCACTACATATCTCGATTTGATAAATGGTTGGAAGGATATCTATGTGATTATAATTAGCAAGATAGAGGTAAGTCTTATTTAGCATTCATCTATTAGTATACATGGAAGGATAAATGTTGTTTTGTCTTTGAAGATGGAAAGTTTGATCTCACTACTACCTTGACCAGAGCTACAATAGTAATCACTGAATTCTAGAATGCTGTGTGTGGATGCCAGGAGAATAATCCTACTAATGCATACTTTTTGTTGTATGATGGATGTGTTAAAGAGAATATTGATAGAAGCCTAATTCCTTAAAACTCTATTGGCATTGGAAGATTCCATTAATTTAGGATTTGCATACCCGATTTGGTCTTGTACCTATCTGCTTGAGCATGACCGAATGCTTATGAATGAATTTAGTTATTGCCCCCTTAGGTGGATACCCAAGTCTGCTAATCAAGTCACTGATTGGCTTGCTAAGCATCTTGATAGGAGGATGTGCCTATTGGAATATTTTAAATTAATAGTGGATTAGCATTAATTCAATTATTAGAATAATAGTGTGTAATTAACAATTAGGCAACCAATATTAATTTAAAACAAGAATGGATCAGGTCCTTGTTAACAATGTGGCTAATCTATGATCAGTTGGATTAACCACAAGCCATTTTGGTAGAGACTCCAACCTGCAACCTAATGTTAATTGGTAATTGTCCTATCTGATTACCGATGAAAAGCCAATAGAGAGAGAGAAAAATATTAATATTCATCTACACAATCAAGGAGGCAGTAATTTTGGAATCATCATAATTAATCTTTCCATTAGCACCATAATTAGCCTCCATGATTGTGTCTCCCACTTTACCTAATATCCACCATAATTATATTTTATATAAGGCATCTTGCTAGAAGTGGGAGGTGTAGCTTACGAAAAACCTAAGGTAATTTTGAAAACTCTTAATTTCTCTCTCTCACACTGTGTTGAAATTCTGTTACAAGGCAAAATTTTTGTATAAACTCCTCATAAAGGTATTGGGTATTGCAGGTTGAAAATTTTCTATTATAAACATTAAATGACCAGTGTATCTTCATCTTCAGGTTAGTGTGTTACATTTATTGTCTCTCAATTTTAAACATATTATGATATGTTATTTTAGCAAATGGTATCAAAGCATTGATTATGATTGTAAAACACTGGTTGAGCTAAGTAATCCGAACTAAAGTATTTCATGAACTATAAGAGCCCTAAGTTTCAGATGAAATTTTATCACTGATGTTAAAGTTTCTTTGGAAACAAACTTGGGGCTTTTATAGATCAAAGAATTTCAAACATATTGATGAACAATATGTGCCCAGAAACGAGTTGAGCAAGTATGGCCCATAAATAACCAAACCCAAAAAATTTTAAGTGAAATTACTCGAAATATAGATAAAATCTTTTGCAAAGAGCTTAGGGATTTTAATCTTTGAAGAATTATGAACAAAATAAGACCCACATTGAAGCTCAAAATTCTCGAAATTGTAATTCACCACTGAAGCTCGAAACCCTTAAAAGTTTAGAATAAAAAAAAATATTCTCTCAAATGCTTCGTGTTTAGCTAAAAACAGCTTAGGGGATTTGTATACCATTACACAATGGTCATTTTGATACCTATTTCAACCCCTAACACCCACAATCTTAAACACTGCCATTGAAGCTTATAAATGCTTGAAGAATCGAAAATTTTTGAGCCCCTTTTTTCCCATGTTTCTTTGTGTTTTTGCCAATATCATGTAGGTAACTTATAAATCATGAAGTTTTGAAACTTTTAATGCCCAAAATGCTTCCCAAAAGGTAAAAATCTGTTGAGTTAAGTGACGGGTCGCAAATCGGGTTGGATGACCCGAATTGCAGACTCCCCAAATGAATAAGAAGGGTTAGTGCATGGGCAAGGCGAAGCCCATGCACATCTGATATGCGTGTGAGTGTGTGTGTCTCACGTGCTTACCTTCTTGACTCCAAACCTTGATAGTTTATCTCCACTCCCCATTTCCTAATTTTAGTGATTTTTTTCAAAATATTTCAAGACTTAGAAGTATAAGTTTTAAAATTTATTAGAGATTTAAAACCTTAAAATACAGTGTAATGACATTGTTTTGACCTAAATTTTTTTTTTCAAACAATTATACAAGATAAGGAACAGTATATGTAGCTCACTCTCTTTAAAAATATTCAGAGGAATTACAACATATTTATTCATGTAATTAGTGAATATTTTATTCCTAATTTAGCTTAAAATGACAGAATGAGTAAACAGACTCTGTTGAGCCATATTAGGCCATCTACACCTAGTGATTCTATGTCCACCTATCGTGAGCCGAGTTATGATGGTGTCGAGTTTCTGAACCACTATTGTTATGGTTATCATATGTTTACTCTTACAATATATAATAAATGGTCATTAAGGATAAGTTATTATTAAGACAACTAGTAGAAAAGAGTATGATTATATTGTCAATGGACATGCACTATCGGTATGACATTGTCAATATAATTTGTGAATAAGGCCTGTTAATGACCTTTTAGTAGCAAATCATTAATTGATGTATTCATGGTTTCTCATATCCTATCGATGTGGAGACTGTGGGTGCATTGTGTATTGTTTCTTTCAATAACATACTTCCTTGACATGAGTTTTCTTGGATTGTTATAGTTCTAACCGTTAGGTAGAATTATGATGAACATTTTATTACACAATTACTGAAGTTGAGTCTTGTTATGCAAATTTTGTTCTATAATTATGAGTTCGGGACATAATTAATGTTTCCTATTTGTTTTTCATCCTCAACTTCTTTGTTCCAGCAATTGTATGTGGTGAAACTTTGAATGGGACAAATTATGATGATTGGATTGAGTCCCTTGATATGTATTTAATGATCACCAATGAAGATTTGGCTATAAGAGAGCTTAAGCCAACGAATCTCTCCGCTAAGTCTAGCCTTGCTGATAAGGAATACCATAAACAGTGGTATGAGTTTAATAGAATTAGTCTAACTGTCATGAAATACATAATTAAGAAGACTATTAGACAAAACATTCTTGAAAAGGACACTGTAGTTGAGTATTTGAAAGTGATCAATGAGAAATTCAAGAAGTATGATAAGACTCGAAAGGCCGATTACCTTTCTTTGCTGGATAACACACGTTATAATGGAGTACATGAGCACATGATGAAGCTCATTAACTACTACAACAAATTAAAATCCTACGGTATGGATCTGGGTGAAAGCTACCTGGTTTATCGGGTGTTCTAATCGCTTCCTACTGAGTATGGAGTTCTCAGAACTACCTATAATTCTTAAGATGCAAAGTGGACTATTGATCAAATGATCTCTATAGTGACTCAAGAAAGAGAATAAATAAAGAAAACAAATTCTCATGCACGATCAGTGAACTACATTACACATGGTTTATATAGCAGGACTGGAAATAAGAAAACAAAAGGAAAGAAAAATAAGGGCAAGACCTATGGGAAGAAACTATTCAGACCCAAAAAGAACAATAAGAGCAATAAAAGTTAGAAGAAGAAATCATTCAAAGGAGAATGTCATTATTGTAAAAGGCCTGACCATAAGATCTCTAACTGTTTTAAGTTGAAGAACATGCGTGAGAAAGAAGGTATTTCTTCTGTATTGCTCCTTTATCTTGAGTTTGTTTTGAATCCAATAGTTTTGAAATCTCTTCAGATTCTTGGTGGTTGGATTCTGGAGCAACTGTTTATGTGACTAATTCCTTGTAGGGGCTTAAAGACAGGAAGAGCCCAAGTGAAAGAGAAAGAACCATCCTTGGAATGGAAGGAAGTTCGATTGCAGTTAGCTGTATAGGAACTATATTCTTAACCTTACATTCTAGACATTATTTAACTTTGAGTAATGTGGTTTATTTACCTTCATCAAGGAGGAATTTGATTTCCAGTTTTGTATTAGATAAACAAGGTTATTCCTTTTGAAAAGGAAATGGAAGAATTGACATTTATCTTGACTTCGTCATTGTTGGGTTTACTTCATTGATTAATGGATTATATCGATTAAATGTGAATGTTGATCTAAATTCTTCACTCAGTGCGATTGTTAATGCAATAGTAGGACACAAACATAGAAGAATTGATGAAAGTTCTTCCATGTTATGGCATAGACATTTGAGTCATATCTCTAGAGTGTGATTAGAAAGAATGGTCAGAAAAAGACTACATGACTTGGATTTCTCACATTTTGAATCGTGTGTTGCTTGTATAAAGGGAAAAATTCCTACTAAAGTTAGAAATAAAAGGGCCAATAAATCCAACAATATCTTAGATCTAATCCACACTGATATTAGTGGGCCTATAACACCTGTTGCCATGGGTGATTATAAAATTTCATCACATTCATTGACTATTATTCAGGATACGAATGTGTGGATCATTTCCATGATAAGTTTGAATCACTAGATGCCTTTAAGGCATTTAAAGCTATTATTGAGTTGAAATTTGGAAAGATGATCAAATGTGTTGGTAAATGTGGTGAATATTATGGTAGGTATATGGAGACAGGTCAAAATCCTAGACCATTTGCCCTTTTCTTACAAGAACATGGAATTGAAGCCCAGTATACCATGCTTGGCACTCTTCAACTAAATAGAGTTGCTGAAAGAAGAAATCAAACCTTAATGGACATGGTCAGAAGCATGATCAGTCACTCCTCCTTGCCAGAAATTCTATAGGATGAGTCCCCTTAAAATAGTGGCTTATATCTTGAACCAAGTTTCAAGTAAATTAGTTGAACAAACTCCGTATGAACTATTCACAAGAAAGAGGCCTAGTTTGAGGCATCTTCATGCCTGGGGTGCAGGATAAAGGTGAGACCTTATAATTCGCAGCTCAAGAAACTTGATTCAAGGATTGTCACCTGATTCTTTATTAGGTATTGTTCTAGATCTAAAGGATGCAGATTCTTTTGTCCTACTTACACTACTAAAGTCATTGAGTCTGATAAAGCATTTTATTTTAAAAAATAACTCAGATTGTGGGAGTTATGTTTCTAGGGCTATCAATCTGCATAATAAGAATGTAATGTTACCCTTACCGATTTCATCACCTCCTGCAATTACTATGATGGATACGATTGATAAGTTAACATGATCACAGAGGATATATAGACTTGCAATTCCATATGACTATATCGTATATTTGTAGGAATTTGAGTAAGACATCATTGACATAAATCTTACCTCATTTGATGAAGTTATATCAAGTCCTCATTCATCTGAGTGGTTGGAGGCTATGAATGATGAAATTGCCTCCATGCATCATAACAATATGTGGGAACTTGTTGAGTTATCATATGGATGCAAGGCTGTTGGTAGCAAATGGGTCTTTGTGACCAAAAAAGGAGCTAATGATGAAGTTGACAGGTATAAAGCTAGACTTGTAGCCAAAGGCTACAATTAGAGAGAAGGAATTGATTATACAGAAACATTCTTACCAATATCTACTAAAGATGTCTTTTAAGTTGTGATGACTCTTGTTGCATACTTGAACCTTGAACTTCACCAGATGGGTGTTAAAATAACATTTCTAAATGGAATTTTACACGATGATGTGTACATGAAACAATTAGATGGATTTATCAAATATGGGAAAGAACATTTGGTGTGTAAATTGAAAAGATCAATCTATTGGCTAAAACAATCCTTAAGGCAATGGTATTTGAAATTTGATGAGGTAATTACCTCACTTGGTTTCATGGAGAATGTTTCTGACCAATGTATTTATCAAAGGTTTGAAGGAAATAATTTTGTGATTCTCGTGCTATATGTGGATGACATCTTGTTAGCCAGTAACTCAATGAGCTTTCTGAATGAGACAAAACATATTTTGTCATGCCACTTTGACATGGAAATCTAGGTGAGACTTCATTTGTTCTAGGAATTCAAATTCACCATGATAGATTTCATGGCATTCTTGGTTTGTCTCAAGCAACCTATATTGATCGAGTGTTGAAGAAATTTAATATGCATTCTTGCTTTCCTTATGCTGCACCGATGTAGAAAGGTGATAGATTGTTGAAAGAATCATATCCTAAGAATAGTAATAAGAAGACCTTAATGGACAAAGTTCCTTATGCCTTTACTATTGGCAGGTTGATATGCCTAGGTGTGCACACATCTTAACATTGCTTATGTTGTTGGTGTGTTTGGCAGATATTTGAGTAATCCTGGGCCTGATTATTGGAAGGCTGCAAAGAAAGTCATGAGGTACTTTCAGGGTACAAAAGATTACATGTTGACTTTCAAAAGGTCTAATTCATGTGAATTAATAAGATATTTTGATTCAGACTATGCATCACATGTTGATGATTGTAAGTCCATTTTTGGTTACATCTTCATGATGTCTATAGGAGCTATTTTGTGGAAAAGTTGTAAGCAATCAATTACAGCTACCTCAACTATGGAAGTAGAGTATATCGCTTGTTATGAGGCCGTACAACAAGCCATATGGTTGAAGAATTTAATATCTAGCATGAATCTTGTTGATTATATATCATGACTGCTTACCATATACTGCATTAGTTCATCTGCTGTTAGTTTTTTTCAAAATCACAGAAATTCTAGTCGTACTAAACATTTTGATGTGAAATTCCTATTTGTTAGAGAAAATATTGCTGAATCTTAGACTCATTTGGTTTACATACCAGGTGAACGTACGTTGGCGGATCCATTGACCAAAGGCTTACCCGTAGGAGTCTTCAAAAATCATGTTACTCATATGGGTGTTGTTAAAAACTTTGATGTAGCTTTAGTTTAATGGGAGTCTAAGTTGAGTTCTACTGAGACTCTTTGTAATGTAATATGATCTATGAAATGTCATTTTGTGAGCAATGTCATTTTGTATTCCATTCTATTTGGATATTGAAACTATTTTGTAATAATAATAATATCACTTGTTTCCCTATCGGATCTAATAATCTTTGTGTAGTTTCATTTCTAAACTTTGCATGGTATAATATATATGTACACACATTCATGTAACTATTTGAATATTGATTGCCTAAATCTGATTATTGACCTAATAATTTGATTAATGCTATCCAAGTGGGAGATTGTTGAAATATTTTAAATTAATAGTGGATTAGCATTAATCCAATTATTAGAACAATAAGGTGTAATTAATAATTAGGCAACTAATATTAATATAAACCAAGAATGGATCAAGTCTTTGTAGACAGTGTGGCTAATCTATAATGGGTTGAATTAACCACAAGCCATTTGGATAGAGACCCCAACTTTCAGCCCAATGTTAACTAATAATTGTCCTATTTGATTACCGATGAAAAGCCAATAGAGAAAGAGAAAGATATTAAAATTCATCTACACAATCAAGGAGGCAATAATTTGGGAATCATCATAATTGATCCTTCCATCAACACCATAATTAGCCTCCATGACTGTGTCTCCCACTCTACCTAATATCCACCATCATTATATTTTATCTAAGGCATCTTGCAAGAAGTGGGAGGTGTAGCTTATGACAAACCTAAGGCAATTTTGAAAACTCTTAATTTCTCTCTCTCTCACACTGTGTGAAAATTCTGTTACAAGGCAAAATTTCTGTATAAACTCCTTATGAAGGTATTGGGTATTGCAAGTTAAAAATTCTCTATTATATATATCAAATGGCCGATATATCTTCATCCTCAAGTTAGTATATTACATTTATTGTCTCCCAATTTTAAACATATTATGATATATTATTTCAACAATGCCTTCTACGGTGGGGTCTTGAGCCTTCCTCTTCCCTGACCTCTGTTATTGTTGAATATGCAAGGGGAGAAAGGCAAGGAGTTGGTTGACCCAAGTATTCTGTCGCATCTTTTGCTTTTTATGGCTACTTCTCTTTTTCATCTTTAGTCTCTGTTTTATCTTGTTTGTGTTTTTAGTTTGGTTCTCTGTGGTGTTATTGTGTCTTTGTTTTGTATTTCATTTTGTAATTTGTGTTGTACTTTAGGTTTCTGCTGTGTTCTCCTATACATTAGTTTTCCTTCCTGTTAAATGAATGCATTTTCAGTCCCAAAAATAAAAAATGCTTTGTCTTATAACTCATTCTACCAAGCCCTGCTGTGTTCTCCTATACTTTAGTTTTCCTTCCTGTTAAACGAATGCATTTTCAGTCCCAAAACAAAGAAAATGCTTTGTCATATAACTCATTCTACCAAGCCACCGCCATCATAAGGATTATTTGAAAATAAAAAAAATTAAAAAATATATTAGATATTCAATACTTAAGAAAATAAACTAATTCACTCTTTTCTTAATGGTTTCCCCTATTTTTTCTTAGTATCCGAACAGACAACACAAAAACAAAAGCAAAAGCAAAGCAACAAAACTTAGTGAGAAACAAATAAAAAACGAAACCCAAAAATTGAAAAATTCTAGCTGAAAGGAGAAAGGAAAACAGTTCACACTGACATTGAACTTAGCACTAGGGATTGTAGGACTAAGAAGAATGTTGAGGTCTTTAGTAGGAAAGATGGGCTTGGCTTTGCGTTTTATAATTTGATAGATGCTTCTTATTTTTATTTATTTATTTTTTTAACTAACTATTACATCATATTTAATAATATTTACTTCCACTAAGATTTTAGCATGAAATTATTTTAATAACGTGAGGAGCTCTACCCAAAATGGACTTGACATCTTACTATATTGACACTTCTGTAAAAAAGTAATTAATGACTGGGATTGATTTGAAAATTTTTAAAATTATGAAGATTGTTTTTTAAAAAAATAAAATGTATAGACTGATTTGCAAACTAATACATAATATAGACACTAAATAATTAAATTTTTCGAACTTCTATTTGCGTACATTCAATATGATCTATATTTATGGGATTCATCTACTTTTGCCTAAAATCAAAACCTAAACTTACACGCGCGCGCGCACACAAATGATTGATCAAAGAAATGGAATTCAATTGGTATCAACTAAATACTTTGTGAACCTTAATTTCAATTCATTATATATATATTTTTTATCAAGTTTTGCATTAATTATAGTTAACTAATAATAACATTAAAAGTATATAATTTAACTCAAAAAATTATAAATTTATATGCAAATATCATATGTATGTAACGATATTATTAAAAAATTATATATTTATCATACTTTTTTGAACTAATAATATATTTATTATGTTTTAGTTAAATATCAAAATAGTAAAAATATAAAGAATTATATATAAATTTTTTGTAATTTATTTTTTAAAATAATTTAATTATAAGACTGTTTTTTGAAAAAATTAATAACCTCCTGATTTTAATATAACATAAAAGCAAAAGTCTTTTTTTTTTTTTAGCGTAGAATTTTGTTTGAAGGTCAGACATGATTTGAAAATAAAAAACCAAACATATTTCATATTTTACAAATATCACAAAACTATTTTGTTCTCCCGAAATATAAATATATCCAAACAAGTAAGAAACACAAATAAGAGTTTGGAATAGTGTCACGAAACACTAATCATAATGAACATTAGTTTTAGTTTTACATACACGTAGAGAAGAAACATAGATAACATTAGTAGAAATTAAAATACATAAATTATGAATTACTGCCTCTAATGCCCTTGTTGTCCTCGTTAATCTCATGAAGAATCACAATTAGAGCCACTATGAATGCATAATCCACGTTAGGGTACACTGTGACCATGAATTGGTCTTTCCCAATTAATACGCTTTGAACTGTGTGCTTCTTATGCATCTGCAAAAATAATATTCATGTTGTAAAATAGGTAAAAAAGTAAGAGTATTTTTATGAATAAAATATTTTAAAAAATAAAGAAAAATGTGGGAATAGAGTGTTTTTTTATTTAATTTATGAGTGTTATTTATATCATCAAACAAAATCTTTATTTATAAGCTAAGAGATTTTAAGAGGTTATAATGTATGAAAACTCAAGGGTGTGTATTTATATTAATGTACATGAAAAAAAATTAAGGGATTGTAAGTACATTTATATGCATGGAGAAAGTAAAAAATTGTATACATATTTATGTATGAGGATATTCAAAGGGTGGGGAGTGTATTGTGAGCATTTACATATAATATTTTATAATGATTTTTATTTTATTTATGAAAAATAAATTATGTGACTAATTATAAAGTAAAATATAATTTTTATTCTTAGGATATGGTTATTCTATGAATTTAACTTTTTCCAAAAAATAACTACCATCAAATCAAACATTTTAATAAAAAATACTATGTACCATTTGATCCTGTCTGGAGTTTTGCAAATAACTATTGACAAATAATTTGGTAAATATTTGTGTCCTCGACTAATGATATCATTCATTTATTGGGAGAGGCTGGATCTATACATAAATAACTTGGCTAATACTTAGTTTACAAAACATACAAATTAATATATTTTCTTAAAAAATAAATTGAATAAATTAATCTGATAGTAAAAATAATAAGGTAAAAATAAAATTTTAATATTTTAATTTTATGTGAAGTTTTACTTTCATTTTTTATTTTTAATTATTTATTTTATCAAGTTTTGTTTTTGATCTTTTATTTTCTACATTCCAATTTGATTTTTTAAGTTTTAAAAACTACTTAAATATTTTTTAAACATTATTAAATTAAAATACTTAATAAAAAAAATTTTATGACTTCTCGGTGACTTAATTTTAATAATTTTTTATTCAATATTTAAGTATTTTTTAAAATTTAAAAATAAGATTAATACAGAATGAAGTCAACAGATAAAAATAAATTCATAACAAAGTTAAAAAAAATGTCTTAAACATGAAATCAAATTGAAATACAGTCATAATAAAATATAGAAAGGCATATTTTACATAATATTAATAAAAATATATTTTAGCTTAATAATAATAATAATCCATTAAAGATTAGGCTGATAAAATAATTAATTGAATTGAAAAAAAAAGCATAATTACCTGGGCCACGACGTTGTTAGATTCACCAGCATAAACAATGCAAGATCGTTCTAACCAGCTACCTTGGACCTTAAAGTCACAAACTTCTTCTCTGGAATTATTTGCTAAGAACACATCTAATTTAGTTTTAAATTGGATAAGGGATGATCTCTTCAGTGTGAATATCAGATCGGTGTCTTCAGTGCTTTCACCCCTAAAAGCTTGCCATCTGTCATGTGCCGTCATTATCTGCATTATTCATTATTAATTTACTTCCAACATTAATTATTCTCTCTCTTTACTTGAGATTATGATTGATTATATAAGGAGGATAGATGGAACACGTTGATGTGAGAAAAGTACTAAACATCCTCACCATCACGTGATTATTGAAAAAAAATTAAAATTTGATTTTTGATCCATGGCATATTTCTATCGAAGTAAATAAAGTATTTCTGTTAATTTTTGATCATTTACAAAAAATAATCTTAAATTTTTCCATGTATTCATCAATGAATTTTTTTTTTTAATTTCTCACTTATCACATTAATTAAAATGTCTAATATAATTTCTTATTCATTAAAAATGTAGCATTTAATTCTTCACTTTTAAAAAATATATCAAATGTAGTCTATTTATAAAACCTTAAACATAAAATTTAACAGACTAAATTTAATATTTTTTTAAAAAATTAAAATAAAGTGTGATATTTTTTAATAAATAGAACATCATTTTGAACATTTAAATGAATGAATGAATATCAAAATAATAACTTTGTAATAAATAAGAGATAAAAACATATTTTTGTCATTCATTAATACAAGAAAGCCCCATAAAATATCGTAACTTATTTAGAAGATCAATTATTATATTTACGAACTATTTGTAAGCATTATGTTAATAATGTTTACGTAATTAGAAAAAATAAAACTTGTCTGAAAATTTATTTAAATCTTTTTCCTGTGCTCTGCATTTGGGTGTTTCAACTTTGTATCCCTCGGATGCTCCTATGTTGACAGCACAGCTTCTTTTTTATCTCAAAGTTCCTTCATTTCGCCACCTAGCCTCCTAATGTGTTATGCTCAGAACTTGCCTAAGTTTCCCTCGTACTAAGCACTACATGTTTTTCTCTTTTTTTTTTTTTTTTTGCCACGTAATAGTCACGTCTTCTTGAATTATTTCCCCTGATTTTACTTGGCTTCTATTTTCTGCTCATGGTTTTCTCTGAATCATTGTTTCATAAATTATATATACACATTCCTAATATTTCAAATTATATTATTTATCTCCCTAGTACATACTTTATTTACGTAGATTACCTTTCCATGAGGTATATTGTATTTGGGAATTCTTACTCTCCCCTTTTTCTTGGTATTCTCCTTAGGATTTTTTCCCCTTTATTATACTAATTATTTGAGAGCTAAGGGCTTATTTAAATATATTAGATTTATGCATACTTGAGATATTTATTCAATGATATTACAATATATAACTATATTAGCACTTATTATCACTATTTTTCTACTTTACTTTCCTTATGTGTATTAACCTTAATTAATTGGCCAAAATGCCAATTAATATTCATAGAAATTATATTTTCTATTTACTCATTTCTTTTTTCTAGTTAATTTTTTTTTATCTATTGACTCATTCAGTGGGTTAAAGATGCCACCAATAATTATAAAACAAATACGAAAAAGGAATTCATAACAAAAATATCTCATCATCAAATCAAATATCTAATTCTTATATAAAAAATTTATTTATATTGTCCATGTTTAACAAATATGAAATATTTAAAAACAAAGTTAGGACAAAAACTACTTAAGACTACTAAATCTTAAACCTTTCACCAAAGAAACTTCATACAATAAAATAAAATAAAATAAAGTAATGACAATGATTAAACTTAAGATAAAATTAAAAAAACTATATTAAAACCAAATAAATTTAAGTAACAAAACTCAACCTAAAATAAAATTAAGGCGTGAAATAGAAATTAAATCAAATTAAGGCACGAAAATAAATTCTCAAGTAAAATTAATGGGCTAAAAGTACAAGTTTATAAAGTAACATACTTAAATTTTATCTATTAATGTTAAAATAATTCTAACCGACCCAACTCAGCCGTACATTACCGTTAAGTTGACCAAATCTGATACACTATTCCGAAGTCAATGTAAGACGGAAAATATTTGCACGAAGACAAGCATATAAAAGAAATTAAGACAAAATTGGAAACAATAAAAAAGAAAGCAAGCAAATGATCGATGAGACAGGGACGAAGTCAAACCTTCCGGCGGAGGGTGACGAAGGGATTTCCGGCGGCGTCGATTAAGACACGGCGGTCACGGAGGCTTTGACTTTGAAAACGACGTTGCCGTTTATGTCAGTGACCACAAAGTTGCCGTCGGAGAGGGACATGACCTTCCTCACAATGGCTAGGTCCACCAGGTACGGAGCGCAGTATTGGGGCCCGATCACGGCGATCGGGGTGGGCGGCACTGCGGCGGGGGCAGACGGCGGCGGTGGATATGCGTAAGCCATGCTGATATGTAACAGAGAAAGAGAGGCTTGAGAGTTAAAGAGAGAATTTCTTCTTGTTGTGGCCTGTTAGGGGAAGCTCTCTTCTTATATATATAGAAGATAGGATCCGATGAAGAAGGAACTACGTTTGAGCTGATAAGATAGATAATTTTTCTTTTCTTTTTTCGTAGAAGATACGTTTTTTTGGCATTTCACATGTATAGAAAACAAATTTAGATTTTTTATTGTTACAATAATTGTTTTATGTGTAAAAAATAAACGCTAAAGAGAGGATCAGGAGTTCGAATTTTTTCTTATTATTAGAGAATTTTCAGTAACAAGAAAAAAATATATTTTATTAATATTAAATTAAAAAATATTAAATTAATAAAAAATTATTATTATTTATTTATCCTCAATTATTAAAGAATCACCAATAAATAGAGGTTATTCATTTACGAGTATCAGACTCAAAAGAAACTAAAAGGACATTGATGTGAGAGGATAGAATATTGGCTTTTGTATTATAGGCAGTTTCTGCGGGAACTGCCTTGCCTGCAGCGGAAAAAAGTGTTAATAATTTCATTTCAATTTAACATTTTGTGGCATATAATATGAGAGGAGAAAAATATATTTTTATCTTTTATTTATTACAAAATTATTATTTTAGTTTCTTATTTTTTAAAATGTCTATAATAATATCTCATTTGTCAAAGAATGCTACACTTAGTCTTCTGCAATTAAAAAAATTATTAAATATAGTCTCTTTATTAAACTTTAAATTTTAAATTAAAAAAATTAAATTTAATATTTTTTGATGAAAAAAATTAAATAGATATATTTTAATAAATAAAAATTATTTTAAATATTTTAATAAATATAAAATTAAAATAATAATTTTGTAATAAATAAAAAACTAATCACAACAAATAGTTGTAAGTTTTTATTATTAAAAGGAAGCTATTGACTTTTTGGTTAAAAAAAGTGTACTATGTCTCTTCAATTGCTGTCATTGAGGAATGGGATCTACACTCTAGATTTTTAATGACTATATATCGTGTATATATTTTGATTTGAAAGATCTTAAATTAAAAAGATTAATTATTTATTTTGAACGTGGCCATGGTCCTCTATCATGGAGCAATACACCAACTTAGAGAGGCATTAATAAAGCCACTTTCTTAGTCAAAAGATCATAATATATGAGGATGAATTCCTCGGTGCAATGGATTAAATTCAGTTCTAATGCCATAAAAGAGTAGACTTGATTAAAATTTATAAGGTCAGTCTAGTTTGAAAAAAAAAAGAAGAAGTAAAGATCAAATAAAAGAAATTTGATTTGTAAAAGCAACTTGGATTCCATTTTTTTTAAGTCTAACTCAAATTTGAAAATTTGAAATTAATATTTTTTTAATAAAAAATTTATTATTTAATAAAAGTTAGTGAAATATGAAATCCTAGTAAAAAAAATAAAAATTAATACTCTTTATTTAAAAAATTTATGCCAATATAATAAGTTATTTTTATTTACAACTTCTTTGTATATAATCTTATAATTAACAATTATCTCAAGTTCTAAATAAATAAATATACTTAATTATGATATGAAAAAGTTCATTTGCTTTGATAGATTTAGTTCAAAAAATATATATAAAATCTAAATAAAAAATAGGTTCAAACTTTTTCAAACTTGAACTACGACCTAATTATTAAAAATTTGACCTGATGATTAGATTTAATAAAGGAATAATACAGAACTCATACGGTGAAATGCTGTTCAAGTAAGATTCTATATTACTCAAAGATAAATTGTACAACTTTATTTTAAATTTTTAATAAATTCATATGGATTTCTTTTACTCATAAAATATATATCCTGGTTAAACTCTAAATTTCTTACTAAAAATCCTTTATGCATATTGGAGTATTTTACCCTCACTTTTATTGTTGTTTTTTTTTTTTTATCAAATTATATTTAAATATACACAAATAATTAAAAAAGAGTAGATTTTGTTTTCATTAAACTGGACCAAATTTTAAACTGATTATCATTTATCAACCATTAGTTGGCGACGTGACACTTGCTTTTTAAATGGGAAGATAATATTTTAATGTTATCCTCTTTGCTTGTTGCTCATAATTAATTGTTGTGAATTGAAAGTTTTAGCTTCACATAACTTGTCTAGACTTTATTTATAATAAATTAGTTTCTTAATGTTAAGTTCAAGCAAAATTTTGGCTCTGACCAGTGATTTCCTTATCATCTGATCTATTTTTGCTGGATCTGGAAGAGTGTATTATAATTTTAAGAAATATTTATATAGATTAATGGAAAATATTCTAGTCAAAAAATTAAAAATTGAATTAAATTGTAGTAGAACTTTTTCTTTCTGAAATATCATTATATATTTTCAAAATAGAAAGATATTTTTGTAATTTCCAGAAATTTTAAAGAGTTAAATGAAATAAAAAATTGTTTGGTTCCATTTGATTGTTTTTCCAGATAATCCATATCACTCTGCCAATTTATTGAAATGAATTGCTTTATCTTGAAAAGAAAGAATGGTATAAAATGAATTATAGGTTAAACGTTTTTTAATATTTTAAATTACTATGACTTCATAAAATTGAATGACAAAGACTTCCAGTTCATAAAGACTAATGAAGATTCCAAAAAAAAGAATAATAACCTCTTTATTGAACAGCTAACAAGATATCCTAAAAAATAACTTTTGTTAGTATTAAAATAACATCATATATTTTTGAAAAAAAAATATTGAAAATGACTTAATGATGACTTTTTAAACATGCTTTTATCAAGTATCATTTTTCAACACTTCAGTCTCTTGTCAATAAACATATTGGTATAGCATGCAGGGAAATCTATGATTATAAGCAAGATTCTAAATCTCAATATGTTAATCTACCCAGAAAATGAACTTGAATTTTCTTTTTTCATCTACAATTAATTGTATCCTCCAATCAAAGAGAGTGTGTGAGATAAGAAAATAAGAACGTGTTTGAGCAAACTTCACTTGGACAAATGGCTGGCAGGAGGCATCCAATGTGATGGAACAAATAGATTGTGCAGTCAGTAACATTACTTGGAGGGGAAATATTACAATGCCCAAGTTTTGCATTTGGAACCACTTGGATCAGATCATACTCCTTCACTAGTTCAATATTATTATGTGGATAGATCACTCAGAACTTCTACAAGTTATTAGACAAAGCCGAATGACTGTTAGTACCTGGATGAAGATGCCATGACCACTTTCATTTCCAATTTACATGCCACTCGGGAAGCTCTTGCTGCTTGGAGTAAAAAAGAATTTCCCAACAACAGGAAACTCGTGGCTTCTTTGATGAAAGAAGCAAGGCTTGCAGCTGATTTATCTAGGTGAATTGAGGAAGTTTGGGATAGAGAGGAAAAATATTGGGCTTAACGCTCAAGAATTCAATTGCTCCAAAGTGGGGATCAGAATACAAAGTTTTTCCATATGTCTACTTTGCAGCGTCGGCAGTATAATAAGGTTGTGAGATTGAAAGATGGACAAGGGGAGTGGACTGATAATCCGAAGACAATAGCTAAGAGTTTCCGACGCTTTTATGCAAATTTGTTTTCTTCAGTTGGGGACCAGGATTTCTCATCTGTTTTGGAATATGTTCCAAGTATTGTTACTTCTCAGGACAATGATTGTTTCCTTTGACAAGTAACTTCTGAGGAAATTAGAAGTGCAGTATTTGAGATGGGGAAATTGAAAGCGTTAGGCCCAGATGGTTACCCGAGTTGTTTTATCAGCATGCATGGGAAACAGTTGGTGGGAAGGTCAGCACTATGGTAAAAAAAAAAATTTCCCTGCTGATGTGTCTTTAATACCACTGAATGATACCAATCTAGTTATGATTCCTAAGCCTAACACTCTTGAACAAGTTGGTAATTTTATATCAATTAGCCTTGCAATTTTTCTTATAAAATTATTTCAAAGATTATGGCCAACAGGATGAAGTTTATTATGCCAAAAGTAATTACTGAATACCAAAGAGGTTTTATTTTGGGTAGGCAAATTCAAGATATATTATTATTGTTCATGAAGCTTTCTGTTACCTGAAAACAAAAAGAAGTACTAGGAAGCATGAAATGTCGATTAAACAGACATGAATAAATCCTATGATAGAGTTGAATAGGATTTCTAATATTGTATACTATTGAAAATGGGTTTTGCTTCTTCTCGGGTTCACCGGATAATGGAGTGTATTAAATTTGTTAGATTTAATTTGTTGGTCAATGGTAAGAATATAAGTAAAGTTGTATCCTTAACGTGAGTTACGGTAAAGAAATATCTTATTGCCTTACCTCTTTATCATTGTTTCAGCTTGGATTATTACTATACATGTTCAAGAACAAAAGTTAGTTGGTATTAAATTAGCAAGAGGTTGTCCTATTCTCTTCCATTGTTTTTTTGCAGATGATTCATTGTTATTTATGAAGGCTGACACAACTAACTGCTTAGTGATGAAATAGATTTTGGATGCCTATTGCAAAGCCTCGGGTCAATTCATCAATTTTTCCACATCTTGTCTGTTTTTTACAAAGAAAACTCCACCTACACTTACTGAGGACATCAAAAATCTCTTTGGCATTCTTGAGGCAGATTCTCCAGGCAAATTTTTGGGTTTACCTATGCTATGGGGTAGATCCAAGACTAAAGCCTTAGCTTTTGTTAGAGATAATATGTTGAAGAAGATACAAGGATGAAAGATGTGTATGTTATCTCAAGCGGTCAGGGAGTTCTCATAATGTCAATGGCTAATGCAATTCCTACGTTTCCCATGTCATGCTTTAAATTTCCAAAAAAATCTTGCCAAGAATTGGTTAGTATTCTTACTAATTTTTAGTGGGGTCAGGAATGTATAAAAGGTAAAATTCATTGGCAAACTTGGTGGAAACTTTCTTCTTCGAAACTTAAGGTTTTAGATATTCAATACTTAAAGAAAATAAACTAATTCACTCTTTTCTTAATGGTTTCCCCTATTTTTTCTTAGTATCCAAACAGACAACACAAAAACAAAAGCAAAAGCAAAGCGACAAGACTTAGTGAGAAACAAATAAAAAATGAAACCCAAAAATTGAAAAATTCTAGCTGAAAGGTGAAAGGAAAACAGTTCACATTGACATTGAACTTGGCACTAGGGATTGTAGGACTAAGAAGAACGTTTAGGTCTTCAGTAGGAAAGCAGTGCTTGGGCTTGGCTTTGCATATTATAATTCGATAGATGCTTCTTATTTTAATTTATTTATTTTTTAACTAAGTATTACATCATATTTAATAATATTTACTTTCACTAAGATTTTAGCATGAAATTATTTTAATAAACGTGAGGAGCTCCACCAAAATGGACTTCACATCTTACTATATTAACACTTGTAAAAAAGTAATTAATGACTGGGATTGATTTGAAAATTTTTAAAATTATGAAGATTGTTTTTGAAAAAAACAAAATGTATAGACTGATTTGCAAACTAATACATAATATAGGCACTAAATAATTAAAATTTCCAAACTTTTATTTGCATACAATCAATATGATCTATATTTATGGGATTCATCTAAGTTTGCCTAAAATCAAAACCTAAACTTATATATATATATATATATATATATATAGACACACACGAATGATTGATCAAGGAAATGAAATTCAATTGGCATCAACTAAATAATTTGTGAAATTTAATTTCAATTCATTATATATTTTTTATCAAGTTTTTCATTAATTATAGTTAAAAAATAATAACATTAAAAATATATAATTTAATTCAAAAAAATTATAAATTTATATGCAAATATCATACATATGTAACGATATTATTAAAAAATTATATATTTATCATACTCTTTTGGACTAATAATATATTTATTATGTTTTAGTTAAATAACAATGTAGTAAAAATATAAAGAATTATATATAAATTTTTTCTAATCTATTTTTTTAAAATAATTTAATTATAAGATTGTTTCTTGAAAAAATTAATAACCGCCTGATTTTAATATAACATAAAAGAAAAAGTCTTTTTTTTTTTTTTTTTATCGTAGAATTTTGTTTGAAGGTCAGACATGATTTGAAGATAAAAAACCAAACATATTTCATGTTTTACAAATATCACAAAACTATTTTGTTCTCCCGAAATATAAATATATCCAAACAAGTAAGAAACACAAATAAGAGTTTGGAATAGTGTCACAAAACACTCGAGACTCGTATGACTAATCATAATGAACATTAGTTTTAGTTTTACGTACACGTCGAGAAGAAACATAGATAATATAAGTAGAAATTAAAATACATAAATTATGAATTACTGCCTCTAATCATCCTCGTCAAGCTCATTAAGAATCACAATTAGTGCCACTGTGAATGCATAATCCACGTTGGGGTACACTGTGACCATGAATTTGTCTTTCCCAATTAATACGCTTTGAACTGTGTACTTCTTATGCATCTGCAAAAATAATATTCATGTGGTAAAATAAGTAAAAAGTAAGAGAATTTTTGTCAATAAGACACCTGAAAAGATAGAGAAACATGTGAGAAATAGAGTGCTTATTTACTTAATTCTCATTAGTGTTATTTATATCATCACACAAAGCCTCTATTTATAAGCTATAAGACTTTAAGATATTATAATGTATGCGAACTCAATGGTATGTATTTATATTAATGTACATGCGAAAAATTAAAGAATTGTAAGTACATCTATGTGCATAGAAAAAGTCAAAGGTTGTATACATATTTATGTATGAGGATATTCAAAGGGTGAGGAGTATATTGCGGGCATTCACATATAATATTTTATAATAATTTCTATTTTATTTATGAAAAATGAATTATGTGACTAATTATCAAGTAAAATATCATTTTTATTCTTAGGATATGGTTATTCTATGAATTTAATTTTTTAAAAGAATAACTTCCATCAAATCAAACATTTTAATAAAAAAATAATATGTACCATTTGATCCTGTCTTGAGTTTTTTAAATAACTATTGACAAATAATTTGGCCAATATTTGTGTCCTCGACTAATGATATCATTCATTTACAGGGATAGGCAGAGAAGACTATCAAACAAAGTATTCCTGAGAAGGACACTGCAGTTGAGTATCTCAAAACGGTCAGTGAGAAATTTAAGAAGTTTGATAAGACTTAAACGGCCTATTATCTCTCTTTGCTAGATAACACTTACTATGATGGAGTGTCAGGACTGTGTGAGCACAAGATGAAGCTTGTTAACTACTACAACAAGTTGAAATCCTATTGTGTGGACTTAGATGAGAGCTACCTGGTTTATAGAGTTATCTAATCCCTTCCTATTGAATATGGGGTCCTGAGATTCCCAAGAGCCAGAGTAATATATTGATCATATGATGTCCAAAGTGACCTAAGATGAAGAATCAATAAAGAAGGTGAATTCTCACATACAATTAGTGAACTACACTTCACATGGTTTATCCAGAAAGACAGGAAATATAAAGTTGAAAGGAAAGAAAAGTGAAGGCAAGGCTTATGGCAAGAAACGGTTTGGACCGAAGAAAAACCATAAGAATAATAAAGGTCAAAAGAAGAAATCATTTAAGGGTGAATGCCATTACTGTAAGAAGCATGGCTATAAAATTTCTGATTACTTCAAGTTGAAGAATAGACATGAGAATGAAGGGGTTCAAAGACAAGAAGAGCCTAAATGAAAGAGAAAGAATCATCCTTGGAGTGGAAGGAAGTTCGATTATAGTTAGCTATATGGGCACTGTAATCTTAAGCTTGTATTCTGAACATTGTTTGACTTTATGTAATGTATATTATATACCTTCATCAAGGAGGAATTTGATTTCCAGCTAGGCATTAAACAGACATGATTATCTGGTTTTAGCAAGGAAATGAAAGAATTAATATTTTCCTTGATTATGTTATTATTGGGTAAGTTTCGTTGATAGATGAATGATGTTATTTGAATATGAATGCTAGTTCTGATTCTCTATTCACTGCATCTATTAATGCAGTAATAGGACACAAACACAAAAGAATTGAAGAAAATTCTTTTATGTTATGGCATCGGCGTTAGGGTTATATCTCTAAAGGGAAATTAGAAGAATGGTCAGACAGGAAGTATTACGTTACTTACATTTCTCCGATTTTAAATCCTATGTTGCTTATATTATGGGACAACTTCTTAGTATAGCTCAAATTTAAAGGAACAAATAGATATGAGAATATTTTGGATTAAATTCACGCAAATTTAGTGGACTTATAACACCTGTTACCAAGAGTGGGTTTGTTGCATGAAATGTCTGAATCGATGCCTTTAAGGCAGTTAATGTTGCTATTGAATTAAAGTTTAGGAAGGTAATCAAAAGTGTAAGATCAGAGAAAGGTGGTGAATATTAGGGAGGTATATTGAAACTGACAAAAACCTTAGACCTTTTGCTCTATTTTTACAGTATTAAGGAATTAAAGCTCAGTATACTATGCCTGACACTTTACAACAAAAATGGAGTTGCTGAGAGGCGTAATCATACCTTTATGGACATGGTCAAAAACAGATCAGTCACTCTTCATTACCAGAGTTTCTATTGGTTGATGCCTTTAAGATAGGAACTTATATTTTAAATCAAGCTCTAAGTAAATCAGTTGAAAGGACCCCATATGAACTTTTCACTAGTAAGAAGCCTAGTCTGAGGCACTTTCATGTATGAGGTTGTAGAACAGAGGTAAGAACCTATAATCCTTAGCTTAAGAAACTTGATTTTAGGACTGTCAGCGGATTCTTCATTGGGTATTGTTAGGATCCAGAGGATGCAGAATTTATTGTCCTAATCACATTACCAAGGTTATTGAATATGATAGAGCGTTTTATTTTGAGGATGATTTGAACAGTAGGAGTGATGTTCCTAGAGTAATCAATCTGCATTATGAATGCCATCTTACCGATGCCATCTTTGTCATCTCTACCTATGGATCATGCTATTAGAGATGACACACTTGTTGAGAATCCAATTGATCTTATTGTGGAAACTCCTAAGCTGATGTGAGAGAACCAGTCGTTAATTTGAGACGATTATAAAGGATTTGTAGACCTGAAATTTCATATGATTACATAGTGTGCTTGTAGGAATTTAAGTCAGACGTTGTTGATGAAACAAATTTTGTCTCCTTTTAATGAAGTTGTGTTAAGTCCTCATTCATCTAAGTGGTTGGAGATTATGAATGATAAAATTACTTCCATACGCTATAATAATGAGTGGAAACTTAATAAGTTACTAAATGGATGTTAAAAACAATATCACTGGATGAAGACTTGCATGAAGATGTGTTGTGTGTGGATGACATCCTATTAGCTAGTAACTTAGTGTGCTAATTAAATAAGACAAAGCACATCTTGTCATGCCACTTAGATATGAATGATCTAGGTGAATCTTTTTTTGTTTTGGGAATTCATATTTACCGTGATAGATCTTATGGCATTCTTGGTTTATCTCAAGCAACCTATATTAAACAAGTGCTGAAGAAATTTGATATGTATTTTTGCACTCCTTGTGCTGCACCTGTGTAGAGTAGTGATAGGTTGTATAAATTGTGGTGTTCTAAATGATGACAAAAGAACTTTAATGGATAAACTTCCATGTGAATCTGTTGTTGATAGCCTAATATAGGCCTAAGTGTGCATACGTTTGGACATTGTTTTTCTTGTTGGTTTGCTTGGTAGATATTTAAGTGATTCTGGATATGATCATTAGAAGGCTACAAAGACAATTATAAGGTACCTTCAGGGTACAAAACATTGCATGTTGACTATCTAAAAATCTAAATTATTTGAAACAATGAGATATTCTAATTCAGATTATAATCATTTGTTGATAATCTTAAACCCACTTTTGATTACATCTATATGATGTTTTAAAAGAGTTGTTTTGTTGAGAAGTGTCAAATGAACATTTACAACTGCCTCATATATTGGTGAAGAGTATGTCGCTAGTTTTGTGATTATCACTTGTTAAGGAATATGGTCAAGGAAATTAATTTCCATTATGTACATATTTTAAGTCTTGACCATTTTATTGTGACATGACTCTATTGTGTGCTTTTCTCAAAGTTATAGGAATTTCAGTTACATTAAATTTTTATACTCAATTCCTGCTTGTTGGAGAGAAGATTTATGAATCTCATACTCATTTAGGGTGATCCATTACCAAAACAAACCCATTAGAGTTTTGGAAACATATGACTCTTGGATATATTCGAATTTTTGGGTGTGTTGGTTGGTGAGAGTCTGAGTTATGTTCTTAAGGAACACTTTGGTATATTTTGGCACTTGTAACATTTGCTTCCCTATCAGATTCAATGTTTTTTGTTATGCCAAATTTTTGAATATAATTCAAAATTGAAATTTTGCTGGCATTTATAACAATGCTTTCCTTATCGGATTCAATATCCTGAACTCATGATTTCATTTCTAAATTTTCGTTATCTCACACTTGCATGGTTCATATTTGCAGTGAGCGCATGATGACAGATCTGTTGACCAAAGGCCTACCCATAGGAGTAATTTAAATCGTATAACTTATATGGATCTTATTGAATTTTGATGTAGCCTTGGTCTAGTGAGAGTATAAGTTGAGTCGTTGAGGGGCTTTTGTGGTGCAATTTGACATCAAATTTCTAAGTTAAGTCCTTAAAGGATTTGACATTGTAATATGATGCTTCAATTGTCATTTTGTATATCATTCTATCCAGATATTGAAACCAATTTATGACAATGTTAATATCACTTGTTTTCCTATCGGATTCAGTGATCTTTGTGTGTGGTTTCATTTCTAAATTTTGTATGGTTTATAAATATACACATATTCATGTGTTTATGTGAATGCTAAATGCTTAATTATATATTCATTGATTGACATAATAACTTAATTAATGCTATCCAAGTGGGAGATTGTTAGAACATTTTAATATTATATGGATTAGCATTAATTATGCTATTAAATTAATCTCTTGTTATGACTAATTAGGTAATTAATATTATAATTGATAAACTAATAATAGAAACCAATTTATATTCATTGTTGGTAATAAGTGATGGGTTGGATTCTCCACAAGCCCACTGGGCAGAGACCCAACCTACAGCTCAAGAGCATTAATAATTATTCCATTAGATTGCTAATTAAGAGTTAATTAGTAAGAGAGAATTAATGGGCTTCCTTTATTTAAATAATGAAAGAGTAAACTATTTTAATATATATATATATATGAGGGTTTTATTTTAATATTATAATTAGTTATTATTATTAAAATAAAACCTTATAAGTTATTTTTATATAAGTTCTAATTTTAATTTGCGATGATAACTCTCTCTCTCGTGGTTGTCTATTCAGAGAACTCTCTCTTGGGTATTGTGGGTTGATATCTCTCTGCAAAATTGCACTATGACTTTTTCAACATTAGTTGACGTTTTTTCCTGCCAGAAATCAATCTACACTATGTCATCTTCAGTAAGTCAGATCTTAATACATTACAAAATCTCCTTATTCTATGTTAATGTATTATGAATAAATTATTACATGACTTTACGGTCCTCCAACTATGTTAGATAAGTTAGTGTTTGGGAGATCACTTTGTCTTTTCAGCCTTGATTCCCTCTCCTTCCGGCTCTGCCTTGGAGATTTTTAAAAAATTCTGTTCTAATATGAGAAACAAGGAAGTCATCCATGACAACAAAGTAGACTTGATACTTTTCAGGGGTTTATGAATGATTGTAATATAGTTGATTTATTATTCAAAGGCCTTATGTTCACCTGGACGAGTGGCTAACAGGAAGCATCCAATGTCATGGAACAAATAGATTGTGCAGTTAGTAACATTACTTGGAATGAAAATATTACAATGCCTAAGTTTTGCATTTGAAACCACTTGGATCATATCATACTCCTTCACTAGTTCAATATCATCCTTTGGAGCATGTTGTTGCTTGTCTTTTCAGGTTTGAACTTATATGGATAGATCATTTAGAACATCTACAAGCCAAATGACTATTAGTACCATGGATGAAAATGCCATGACCACATTCATTTCTCTTTTACATGCCACTCGGGAAGCTCTTACTGCTTGGAGTAAAAAAGAATTTCCCAATAACAAGAAACTCATGGCTTCTATGATGAAAGGATTTCAACAATGTTATGTGGGTGATTGGATGGATGAAAAAGAAAGTCTTGTAGCTGATTTATCTAAGTGAATTGAGGAAGTTTGGGATAGAGAGGAAAAATATTGGGCTTAACGCTCCAAAGTTCAATGGCCCCAAAGTGGGGATCAGAATACTAAGTTTTGCCATATATCTACTTTGCAGCGTTGACAGTATATTAAGGCTGTGAGATTGAAAGATGGACAAGGGGAGTGGACCGATAATTCGAAGACAATAGCTAAGAGTTTCTGACGCTTTTATGCAAACTTGGTTTCTTCAATTGGGGACCAGGATTTCTCATCTGTTTTAGAATATGTTCCAAGTATTGTTACTTCTCAGGATAATGATTCATTGCTTTGACAAGCAACTTCTGAGGAAATTAGAAGTGCAGTATTTAAGATGGGGAAATTGAAGGCGTTAGGCCCAGATGGTTACCCGAGTTGTATTATCAGTATGCATGGGAAATAGTTGGTGAGAAGGCAAGCACTATGGTAAAAAAAATTTCTTTGCTGATGTGTCTTTAATAAACTGAATGAGGCCAATCTAGTTATAATTCTTACGATTGAAACTCTTGACCAAGTTGGTAATTTTATATCAATTAGCCTTGTAATTTTTCTTACAAAATTGTTTCAAAGATTATGGCCAACAGGATGAAGTTTATTATGCCAAAAGTAATTACTGAATACCGGAGAGGTTTTATTTTGGGTAGGAAAATTCAAGATATATTATTATTGTTCCTGAAGCTTTCTGTTACCTGAAAACAAAAAGAAGTACTAGGAAGCATGAAATGGTGATTAAACTTGACATGAATAAATCCTATGATAGAGTTGTATAGAATTTTTTATATTCTATACTATTGAAAATGCGTATAATGGAGTGTGTTAAATTTGTTAGTCAGTGGTAAGAATATAAATAAAGTGTATCCTTAACATGAGTTACAGTAAAGAAATCCCTAATCATCTTACCTCTTTATCATTGTTTCCATTCATATTATTACTATACATGTTCAAGAACAAAAGTTAGTTGGTATTAAATTAGCAGGAGGTTGTCCTATTCTCTTCCATTGTTTTTTTACAGATGATTCACTATTGTTTATGAAGGCTGACATAAATAACTGCTTACTGATGAAATAGATTTTGGATGCCTATTACAAAGCTTCGGGTCAATTCATCAATTTTTCCACATATTGTCTGTTTTTTACAAAGAAAACTCCACTTACACTTATTGAGGACATCAAAAATCTTTTTGGCATTCTTGAGGCAGATTCTCCAGGAAAATTTTTGGGTCTACCTATGATATGGGGTATATCCAAGACTGAAGCCTTAGCTATGTTAGAGATAGTATGTTAAAGAAGATACAAGGATGAAAGATGGGTATGTTATCTCAAGCAGAGGTAGGGAAGTTCTCATAATCACAGTGGCTAATGCAATTCCTACGTTTCCCATGTCATGCTTTAAATTTCCAAAAAAATCTTGCCAAGAATTGGTTAGTATTCTTACTAATATTTAACAGGGACAAGAATGTATGAAAGATAAAATTCATTGGCAAACTTGGTGGAAACTTTCTTCCTTGAAACTTGAGGGTGGAATGGGCTTCAAATTGGCTAAATTGGCTTGGTGCATCTTAAATTCTCCTAATGAATTATGGGTGAGAATCCTTAAAAGTATCTATTTTCCTAACAGTGATTTTCTTTAGGCAAAAGATGGATCCAAAGCTTCTCGGGCTTGGTCGAACATTTTGGATGTGTGAAATTTATTACGACAAAATCTTTGATAGGTGATTGGGAATGGACTTAAAACTAATTTCTAGGCTGACCTATGGACTCCAACGCTTCCAAACTATAAGCTCTCATCATTGTCGCCTTCTGATGAATTTAGTAATATGACTGTGGCAGAATTTCTGGCTCATAGACGATGGGATTTTTCTAGTTTCGAAGACTGTCTATTGTAGGAGGAGACTTCAGCAAGTACTCTTATTCCATTACCATTATCTAATAGTGATGATCAAATGGTCTCTAATGGACAGTATTTAATGAAAGCAGGTTATAGAATTGCAGTGAAGAACTTGTGGATTAGGCCAAATGCTAACGCATCAATGCCTTACCATGTCTTTACTGGACTATAGGCTACATTGTGAAAGTTGAAAGTGCCTCCAAAGATCACACATTTCCTTTGGCAAGCTTGCATTAATTCCTTGTCCTCCAAAGAGAAATTATGGCATCAATGTTATGCCAATACCCCTATTTGTCCTGATTGTAACTTACACTCTAAATCCATCGAGCATATTTTACTTCTCTGTGAATGGGTTAAGCTGATCTGGTTTAGAAGCTCCCTTACTATCAATCTTGACTCTCACTACATATCTCAATTTGATAAATGGTTGGAAGGATATCTATGTGATTTTAATTGGCAAGACAGAGGTAAGTCTTATTTAGCATTCATCTGTTGGTATACATGGAAGGATAAATGTTGTAATGTCTTTGAAGATGGCAAGTTTGATCTCACTACTACCTTGACCAGAGCTACAACAGCAATGACTAAATTCTAGAATGCTGTGTGTAGACACCAAGAGAATAATCCTGCTATTGCAGACTTTTTGTTGTATGATGGATGTGGTAAAGAGAATATTGATTGAAGCCTCCTTCCTCAAACCTTTATTGGTATTGGTATATTCCATTAATTCAAGATCTACATACCTGATTTGGTCTGGTACCCATATGCTTGAGCATGACCGAATGCTTATGAATGAATTTAGCTATTGCCCCCTTAGGTGGATACCCAAGTCTACTAATCAAGTCGCTGATTGGCTTGGTAAGCATCTTGATAAGAGGATGTGCTTGTGGGAATATTTTAAATTAATAATGGATTAGCATTAATTCAATTATTAGAATAATAGTGTGTAATTAACAATAAGGCAACCAATATTAATCTAAACCAAGAATGGATTAGGTCCTTGTTAACAATGTGGCTAATCCATGATAAGTGGGATTAACCACAAGCCATTTTGGTAGAGACCCCAACCTGCAACCTAATATTAATTGGTAATTATCCCATTTGATTACTGATGAAAAGCCAATGGAGAGAGTGAAAGATATTAAAATTCATCTACACAATCAAGGAGGCAATAATTTTAGAATCATCATAATTGATCCTTCCATCAATACCATAATTAGCCTCCATAATTGTGTCTCCCATTCTACCTAATATCCACCATCATTATATTTTATATAAGGCATCTTGCAAGAAGTGGGAGGTGTAGCATACGACAAACCTAAGGCAATTTTGAAAATTCTTAATTTCTCTCTCTCTCACTGTGCAAAAATTCTGTTACAAGGCAAAATTTCTATATAAACTCCTCATGAAGGTATTGAGTATTACAGGTTGAAAATTTTCTATCATATAAATCAAATGACCAGTATATCTTCATCTTCAGGTTAGTGTGTTATATTTATTGTCTCTCAGTTTTAAACATATTATGATATGTTATGCTAGCAAATGGTATCAAAGCATTGATTATGACTGTAAAACATTGGCTGAGCTTAATAGTCCAGAACTAAAGTATTACATGAACTATAAGAACCCTAAGTTTTAGATGAAATTTTATCACTGATGTTAAAGTTTCTTTGGAAACAAACTTAGGGCTTTTATAGATTGGAGAATTTCAAACAAATTGATGAACAATAAGTGCCGAGAAACGAGTTGAGCAAGTATGGCCCATGAATAACTAAACCTGAAAAATTTTAAGTGAAATTACTCAAAATATAGATAAAATCATTTGCAAAAAGCTTAGGGATTTTAATCTCTGAAGAATTATGAACAAAATGAGACCCATATTAAAGCTCAAAATTTGCAAAATCATAATTCACCATTGAAGCTCGAAACCCTAAAAATTTTAAACTAAAAAAATATCTCTCAAATGTTTCGTGTTTGGCCAAAAGCAGCTTAGGGGATTTGTATACCATTACACAATGGTCATTTTGATACCTATTTCAACCCCTAACACCTGCGATCTCAAACACTACCATTGAAGATCAGAGATGCTCGAAGAATTGAAAATTTTTTTGCCCATTTTTTCCCATATTTCTTTGTGTTTTTGCCAATATTAGATAGGTACTTTATAGATCATGAAGTTCTAAAAATTTTAATGTCCAAAATGCTTCCCAAAAAGTAAAAATCTACCGAGTTAAGTGACGGCTCACAAATCATATCAGATAACCCGAATTGCAAACTCGCCAAAGGAATAAGAAGGGTTAGTATGTGGGCAAGGTGAAGCCCATGCGCATCTGACATGCGTGTGAGCATGTGTGTCGCACGTGCTCACCTTTTTTACTCTAAACCTTGATAGCTTATCTCCACTCACCATTTCCTAATTTTAGTGATTTTTTTTCAGAATTTTTTAAGACTTAAAAGTATAAGTTTTGAAATTTATTAAAGATTTAGGGCCTTAAAATACAATGTAATGACATTGTTTTGACATAAAAAAATTTTTTTAGAAAATTATATAAGATAAGGAACAATATATGTAGCTCACTCTCCCTAACAATATTTAGAGAAATTACAACAAATTTATTCATGTAATTAGTGAATATTTTATTCCTAATTCTGGTTAAAATGACAGAATGAGTAAATGGACTCTGTTGAGCCATATTGGGCCTTCTACACCTAGTGATTCTATGTCCACCTATCGTGAGCCCAATTATGATGGTGTTGAGTTTCTAAACCATTATTGTTATGGTTATCATTTGTTTACTCTTACAATATATAGTAAATAGTCATTAAGGATAAGTTATTATTAAGAAAACTAGTAGAAAAGAGTATGATTATATTGTCAATGGACATGTCCTATCAGTGTGACATTGTCAATATAATTTGCGAATAAGGCCTGTTAGTGACTTGTCAGTAGTAAATCATTAATTGATGTATTCATGGTTTCTTATGTCCTATCAATATAGAGACTGTGGATGCATTGTGTAATGTTTCTTTCGATAACATACTTCCTTAAAATGAGTTTTCTTGGATTGTTATAGTCCTAACCATTAGGCAAAATTATGATGAACATTTTATTACACAGTTACTGAAGCTGAGTCTTGTTATGCAAATTTTGTTCTATAATTATGAGTTTGGGACATAATTAATGTTTCCTACTTATTTTTCATCCTCAACTTCTTTGTTCCAATAACTGTCTGTGGTGAAAACTCTAAATGGGGCAAATTATGATGATTGGATTAAGTCCTCTGATATATATTTAATGATCACTGAGGAAGATTTGGCTATAAGAGAGCCTAAGGCAGCGAATCTCTTCGCTAAGTCTAGCCTTGCTGATAAGGCATACCATAAACAGTGGTATAAGTTTAATAGAATTTGTCTAACTGTCATAAAATATAGAATTAAGAAGACCATTAGATAAAGCATTCTTGAAAAGGGCATTACAGTTGAGTATCTAAAAGCGATCAGTGAGAAATTTAAAAAGTATGATAAGACTCGAAAGGCCTATTACCTTTCTCTGCTGGATAACACACATTATGATAGAGTGTTTAGAGTACGTGAGCACATGATGAAGCTCATTAACTAGTACAATAAATTGAAATCCTATGGTGTGGATCTGGGTGAAAGCCACTTGGTTTATAGAGTGTTCCAATCACTTCTTACTGAGTATGGAGTTCTCAAAACTACCTATAATTCTCAAGAGGCAGAGTGGACTATTGATCAAATGATCTCTATAGTGACTTAAGAGGAGGAATTAATAAAGAAAGCAAATTTTCATGCACGATCAATGAACTATATTACACATGGTTTATCTAGTAGGACTGGAAATAAGAAAAGAAAAGAAAAGAAAAATGAGGGCAAGACCTATGGGAAGAAACCATTCGGACCCAAAAAGAATAGTAAGAGCAATAAAAGTTACAAGAAGAAATCATTCAAAGGAGAATGTCATTACTGTAAAAGGCCTAACCATAAGATCTCTGATTGTTTTAAGCTGAAGAACAAGCATGAGAAAGAAAGTATTTCTTCCGTATTGCTCCTTTATCTCTAGTTTGTTTTGAATCTAATTGTTTTGAAATCTCTTTAGATTCTTGGTGGTTGGATTCTTGAGCAACTGTTCATGTGACTATTTCCTTACAAGGGCTTAAAGATAGGAGGAGCCTAAGTGAAAGAGAAAGAACCATCCTTGGAGTAAACGGAAGTTCAATTGCAGTTAGCTGTATAAGAACTGTAGTCTTAACCTTACATTCTGGACATTGTTTAACTTTGAGTAATGTGGCCTATTTACCTTCATCAAGGAGGAATTTGATTTCCAATTCTATATTAGATAGACAAGGTTATTCCTTTTGGCATGGAAATGGAAGAATTGACATTTATCTTAACTCCGCCATTGTTGGGTTTGCCTCATTGATTAATGGATTATATCGATTAAATGTGAATGTTAATCTAAATTCTTCACTCAGTGCGATTGTTAATGCAATAGTAGGACACAAACATAGAAGAATTGATGAAAATTCTTCCATGTTATGGCATAAACGTTTGGGTCATATATTTAAAGTCTGATTAGAAAGAATGGTCAGACAAGGAATACTACAAGACTTGGATTTCTCATATTTCAAATCATGTATTGCTTGTATAAAGGGAAAACCTCCTGTTAAAGTTAGAAATAAATGGGCCAATAGATCCAATAATATCTTAGATCTAATCCACACTGATATTAGTGGGCTTATAACACCTGTTGCCATGGGTGATTATAAAATTTCATCACATTCATTGATTATTATTCAAGATACGGATGTGTGGATCTTTTGCATGATAAGTTTGAATCACTATATGCCTTTAAGGCATTTAAAGCTGCTATTGAGTTGAAATCTGGAAAGGCGATCAAATGTGTTAGTAAAGGTGGTGAATATTATGGTAGGTATACGGAGACAGGTCCAAATCCTAGACCATTTACCCTCTTCTTACAAGAACATGGGATTAAAGCCTAGTATACCAAGCTTGGCACTCCTCAACAAAATGGAATTGCTGAAAGAAGGAATCGAACCTTGATAGACATGGTCAGAAGCATGATTTGTCACTCCTCCTTGCCAGAAATTCTATAGGGTGATGCCCTTAAAACAACAACTTATATCTTAAACCAAGTTCTAAGTAAATTAGTTGAATAAACTTCGTATGAACTTTTCACAAGAAAGAAGACTACTTTGAGGCATCTTCGTGTCTAGGGTTACAGGGTAGAGGTGAGACCTTATAATTCATAGCTCAAGAAACTTGATTCAAGTATCGTCACTAAATTCTTTATCAGGTATTATTCTGGATCTAGAAGATGCATATTCTTTTGCCCTACTCACACTACCAAAGTCATTGAGTCTAATAGAGCATTCTATTTTGAAAAATAACTTAGATAGTGGGAGTTATGTTTCTAAGGCTATCAATCTACATAATGAGGATGCAATGTTACCCTTACCGATTTCATCACCTCCTGCAATTACTATAGCGGATTCAGTTAATAAGTTAAGACGATCACAGAGGATACATAAACTTGCAATTCCATATGACTATATCGTATATTTGTAGGAATTTGAGTCAGACATCATTGACACAGATCCTACTTCATTTGATGAAGTTGTATCAAGTCCTCATTCGTTTAAGTGGTTAGGGGCTATGAATGATGAAATTGTCTCTATGCATCGTAACAATCTCCGAGAACTTGTTGAGTTATCAGATGGATTCAAGACTGTTGGTTGCAAATGGGTCTTCAAGACCAAAAGAGGAGCCGATGATGAAGTTGACTGGTATAAAGCTAGACTTGTAGCCAAAGGCTACAATCAGAGAGAAGGAATTGATTATATAGAAACATTCTTGCCAATATCTACTAAAGATGCTTTTAGAGTTGTGATGGCTCTTGTTGCACGCTTGAACCTTGAACTTCACCAGATGGATGTTAAAACAACATTTCTAAATGGAATTTTGCACGAAGATGTGTACATGAAACAATCAGATGGATTTATCAAATATGGGAAAGAATACTTGGTGTGTAAATTGAAAAGATCTATCTATTGGCTAAAACAAGCCTCAAGACAATGGTATTTGAAATTTGATGAGGTAATTACCTCACTTGGTTTCATAGAAAATGTTTCTGACCAATGTATTTATAAAAGGTTTGAAGGAAATAATTTTGTGATTCTCGTGCTGTATGTGAATGACATCTTGTTAGCTAGTAACTCAATGAGCTTACTAAATGAGATAAAACACATTTTGCCATGCCACTTTGACATAAAAAATCTAGATGAGGCTTCATTTGTTCTGGGAATTCAAATTCACCATGATTGATCTCATGGTATTGTTGGTTTGTCTCAAGTAACCCATATTGATCGAGTGCTGAAGAAATTTAATATGCATTCTTGCTCTCCTTATGCTGCACCTATGTAGAAAGGTGATAGATTGTTGAAAGAATTATGTCCTAAGAATAATAATGAGAAGACCTTAATGGACAAAGTTCCTTATGCCTCTGTTGTTGGTAGCTTGATGTACGCCTAGGTGTGCACACATCCTAACATTGTTTATGTTGTTGGTGTGCTTGGCAGATATTTGAGTAATCCTAGGCCCGATCATTAGAAGGCTGCAAAGATAGTCATGAGGTACCTTCAGGGTACAAAGATTACATGTTGACTTTCAAAAGGTCTAATTCATTTGAATTAATAAGATATTCTGATTCAGATTATGCATCATGTGTTGATGATTGTAAGTCCATTTCTGGTTACATCTTCATGATGTCTGGAGGAGCTGTTTTGTGGAAAAGTTGTAAGCAATCAATTACAACTACCTCAACTTTGGAAGTAGAGTCTATCACTTGTTATGAGACCACACAACAAGCCATATGGTTGAAGAATTTAATATCTGGCATGAATTTTGTTGATTATATATCATGACCTCTTACCATATACTGCGATAGTTCATCTGCTGTTAGTTTTTTTCAAAATCATAGGAACTCTAGTCATACTAAACATTTTGATATGAAATTCCTGTTTATTAGAGAAAAGATTGCTAAATCCCAAACTCATTTGGTTTACATACCAAGTGAACATATGTTGGCGGATCCATTGACCAAAGGCTTACCCGTAGGAGTCTTTAAAAATCATGTTACTCATATGAGTATTGTTAAAAATTTTGAGTAGCCTTGGTTTAGTAGGAGTCTAAGTTGAGTTCTATAGAGACTCTTTGTAATGTAATATGACATATGAAATGTCATTTTGTGAGCAATGTCATTTTGTATTTCATTCTATTCGGATATTGAAACTATTTTGTAATAATAATAATATCACTTGTTTCCTTATCAGATCTAATGATCTTTGTATAGTTTCATTTTTGAAATTTGCATGGTTTAATATATATGTACACACATTCGTGTAATTATTTGAATATTGATTGCCTAAATTTGATTAATGCTATCCAAATAGGAGATTGTTGGAATATTTTAAATTAATAATGGATTAACATTAATCCAATTATTAGAACAATAATGTGTAATTAATAATTAGGCAACCAATATTAATCTAAACTAAGAATGGATTAGGTCTTTGTTAACAATGTGGCTAATCCATGATAGGTTGGATTAACTACAAGCCATTTGGGTAGAGACCCCAACCTGCAGCCTAATATTAGTCAAAAATTGTCCCATTTGATTATCGATGAAAAGCCAATAAAGAGAAAGAAAGATATTAAAATTCATCTACACAATCAAGAAAGCAATAATTTTGGAATCATCATAATTGATCCTTCCATCAACACCATAATGAGCCTCCATGATCGTGTCTCCCACTCCACATAATATCCACCATAATTATATTTTATGTAAGGCATCTTGCAAGAAGTGTGAGGTGTAGCTTATAGCAAACCTAAGGCAATTTTGAAAACTTTTGATTTCTCTCTCTCACATTGTGTGAAAATTCTGTTATAAGATGAAATTTTTGTATAAACTCCTCGTGAAGGTATTGGGTTTTACAGGTTAAAAATTCTCTATCATATATATATCAAATGGTCAATATATTTTCATTCTCAAATCAATATGTTACATTTATTATCTCTCAATTTTAAATATATTATGATATAATATTTCAACAGTGCCTTCTACGATGGGGTCTTGAGCCTTCCTCCTCTCTAACGTCTATTATTATTGAATATGCAAGGGGGGAAAGGCAAGATAGAGGTAAGTCTTATTTAGCATTCATCTGTTGGTATACATGGGAGGATAAATGTTGTTTTGTCTTTGAAGATGGCAAGTTTGATCTCACTGCCACCTTGACCAGAGCTACAACAGCAATGACTGAATTCTAGAATGCCGTGTGTGGACGCCAGGAGAATAATCCTGCTATTGCAAACATTTTGTTCGTGTTTTTAGTTTGGTGCTCTGTGGTGTTATTGTGTCTTTGTTTTGTATTTCATTTTGTAATCTGTGTTGTACTTTAGGTTTCTGCTGTGTTCTCCTATACTATAGTTTTCTTTCCTGTTAAATGAGTGCATTTTCAGTCCCCAAAAAAAAAAATGCTTTGTCATATAACTCATTCTACCAAGCCACCGCCATCATAAGGATTATTTGAAAATTGAAAAAAAATTAAAAAATAAATTAGATATTCAATACTTAAGAAAATAAACTAATTCACTCTCTTCTTAATGGTTTCCCCTATTTTTTCTTAGTATCCAAACAGAGAACACAAAAACAAAAGCAAAAGCAAAGCAAAAAAACTTAGTGAGAAACAAATAAAAAAACGAAACCCAAAAATTGAAAAATTCTAGCTAAAAGGTGAAAGGAAAACAGTTCACACTGACATTGAACTTAGCACAAAAGAACGTTTAGGTCTTTAGTAGGAAAGCAATGCCTGGGCTTGGCTTTGCGTATTATAATTCGAAAGATGCTTCTTATTTTATTTATTTATTTATTTTACTAACTATTATATCATATTTAATAATATTTACTTTCACTAAGATTTTAGCATGAAATTGTTTTAATAGACGTGAGGAGCTCTACCCAAAATGGACTTGACATCTTACTATATTGACACTTTTGTAAAAAAGTAATTAATCACCCAGATTAATTTGAAAATTTTTAAAATTATGAAGATTGTTTTTTTAAAAAAAAAATGTATAGACTGATTTGCAAACTAATACATAATATAGGCACTAAATAATTTAATTTTCCAAACTTTTATTTGCATACATTCAATATGATCTATATTTATGGGATTCATCTAAGTTTGCCTAAAATCAAAACCTAAACTTATACACACAAACATACACACACACACACACACACACGAATGATTGATCAAGGAAATGGAATTCAATTGGTATCAACTAAATAATTAATGAAATTTAATTTCAATTCATTATATATATTTTTATATCAAGTTTTGCATTCATTATAGTTAACTAATAATAACATTAAAAATATATAATTTAATTCAAAAAATTATAAATTTATATGCAAATATCATACATATGTAACGATATTATTAAAAAATTATTATTTATTATACTTTTTTGGATTAATAATATATTTATTATGTTTTAGTTAAATAACAATGTAGTAAAAATATAAAGAATTATATATAAATTTTTTATAATTTTTTTAAAATAATTTAATTATAAGATTGTTTTTTGAAAAAAATTAATAACCGCCTGATTTTAATATAACATAAAAGCAAAAGTCTTTCTTTTTTCTTTTAGCGTAGAATTTTGTTTAAGGGTCAGACATGATTTGAAAATAAAAAGCCAAACATATTTCATATTTTACAAATATCACAAAAGTAATTTGTTCTCCCGAAATATAAATATATCCAAACAAGTAAGAAACACAAATAAGAGTTTGTAATAGTGTCACAAAACACTCAAGACTCGGGTGACTAATCACACTGAACATTAGTTTTAGTTTGACACACACGTAGAGAAGAAACATAGATAATATAAGTAGAAATTAAAATACATAAATTATGAATTACTGCCTCTAATCATCCTCTTCCATCCCGTCAAGAATCACAATTAGAGCCACTACGAATGCATGATCCACGTTAGGGCACACTTTGACCATGAATTTGTCTTTCCCAATTAATACGCTTTGAACTGTGTGCTTCTGACGCATCTGCAAAAATGATATTCATGTTGTAAAATGAGTAAAAAGTAAGAGAATTTTTATAAATAAGATACATGAAAAGAAAAAAAAAAAAAAAAAAGGTGAGAAATAGAGTGCTTATTTACTTAATTCTCGTTAGTGTTATTTATATTATTATACAAAACTTCTATTTATAAGTTATAAGACTTTAAAAGGTTATAATATATGTGAATTTAATGATATATATTTATATTAATGTACATAAAACAAATTAAAGAATTATAAGTACATCTATGTGTATAAAAAAAGTCACAGATTGCATACACATTTATGCATGAGAATATTCAAAGATTGAGGAGTGTATCATGGGCATTCACTTATAATATTTTATAACAATTTTTATTTTATTTATGAAAAATAAATTATGTGACTAATTATAAAGTAAAAGATCATTTTTATTTTTAGGATACGGTTTTCTATCAATTTAATTTTAAATAAAATAACTACCATCAAATCAAACATTTTAATAAAAAATAATATGTACCATTTGATCCTGTCTTGAGTTTTGTAAATAACTATTGACAAATAATTTGGCAAATAATTGTGTCCTCGACTAATGATATTATTCATTTATTGGGACAGGCTGGTTCTATACGTAAATAGCTTGGCTAATACTTAGATTACAAAACATACGAATTAATATATTTTCTTAAAATATAAATTGAATAAATTAATCTGATAGTAAAAATAATAAGGTTATAATAATATTTTAATTTTATCTGAAGCTTACATTCATTTTTTATTTTTTATTATTTAGTTTATCAAGTTTTGTTTTTGTTCTTTTATTTTTTACATTCCAATTTGATTTTTTTAAGTTTTAAAAACTATTTAAATATTTTTTAAACATTATTAAATTAAAATAATTAATAGAAAAAAGTTCTATGACTTCTCGGTGACTTAATTTTAATAAATTTTTTATTCAATATTTAAGGATTTTTTAAAATTTAAAAATAAGATACAGAATGAAGTCAACAGATAAAAATAATTTCATAACAAAGTTAAAGAATATCTTAAACATGAAATCAAATTGAAATACAGTAATAATAAAAATATACAATGGCATATTTAACATAATATTAATAAAAGTATATTTTAGCTTAATAATAATAAGCCATTAAAGATTAGGCTGATAAAATAATTAATTGAAAAAGAATGCATAATTACCTGGGCCACGATGTTGTCAGACTCACCAGCATAAACAATGTATGATCCTTCGCTACCTTGGACCTTAAAGTCACAAACTTCTTCTCTGGAATTATTTGCTAAGAACACATCAAATTTAGTTTCAGATTGGTTTGGGGATGTTCTCTTCAGTGTGAATATCATATCGTTGGTTTTAGTGCTTTCACCCCTACAAGCTTGCCATCTGTCATGTACCGTCACTATCTGCATTATTCATTATTAATACACTAATTAATTATTCTCTCACTTTACTTGAGATTATGATTGATTATATAAGCTAAGGAAGATACATGGAACACGTTGATGTGAGAAAAGTACTAAACATCCTCACCATCATTTGTTTATTGAAAAAAAAAATTAAAATTTGATTTTTGATCCATGGCAAATTTCTATCGAAGTAAATAAAGTATTTCTCTTAATTTTTGATCATTTACAAAAAATACTCTTAAAATTTTCCATGTATTCATCAATGAAAAAAAAATATTTTTTTAGTTCCTCACTTATCACAAAATTATAATTTTGGTCCATCATTAATTGAAATATTTAATATAATTCCTTATTCATTAAAAAAAAGTAGCATTTAGTTCTTCACTTAAAAAAAAAAAAAAAATCAAAGGTAGTCCTTCTATAAAACCCTAAACATCAAATTTAATGGATTAAATTTAGTATTTTTTAAAAAATTAAGGGACCAAGTGTGACATTTTTCAATAAAAAAAACATCATTTTGGACATTTTAATAAATGAAAATCAAAATAATAATTTTGTGACAAATAGGAAGCAAAAAAATATTTTTGTCATTCATTAATACAAGGAAGCCCCATAAAATATAGTAACTTTTATTTAGAAGATCAGTTATGAAACATTTATCTTTACGAACTATTTGTAAGCATTGTGTTAATTATGTTTACGTAATTAGAAAAAATAAAACTTGTCTGAAAATTTATTTAAAAAATAAATTATATTGTATTTGGGAATTCTTACTCTCCTCTTTTTCTTGGTATTCTCCTTAGGATTTTTCCCCCTTTATTATACTAATTATTTGAAAGCTAAGGGCCTATTTAAATATATTATATTTATGCATACTTGAGATATTTATTCAAAGAAATTACAATATATAACTATATTAGCACTTATTATCACTATTTTTCTACTTTACTTTCCTTATGTGTATATATCCATAATTAATTGGCCAAAATGCCAATTAATATTCATAGAAATTATATTTTCTATTTACTTATTTCTTTTTTTAGTTAATTTTTTTCAATAAGTATTTTTAATCTTTTGACTCATTCGGTGGGTTAAACATGCCACCAATAATTATAAAACAAATAATAAAAAGAAATTCGAACAAAAATATCTCATCATCAAGTCAAATATTTAATTTTTATATCAAAAATTTATATATGTTGACCATGTTTAACAAATATTAAATATTTAAAAACAAAGTTGGGACAAAAATTACTTAAAACTACTAAATCTTAAACCTTTCACACAAAAAACTCCATAAAATTTCTTGAGTTGGGTAATCTATTAGCTCATCAAACTGGTCTATTTAATTTTCAAGTTAAGTAGGTTTTATTAGTTTAAACCACTTATGTTAAATATATTAAAATTTTAACTCAACCCATTAAAATAATAATTAAACATAATCGTTTTGAAAACTCTAGTTTTTATCCTTCCTCTCCTTATATTGGTGTTACTAGCTAGCTCAATTTGTGTTTTAACTCTCCTATAGAAATCTTAAAATTTTAAAGTATTTTAATATTATGTGTAATTTTTGGTATATTCACAATTTTTGAATAGATAAAATTATAATAATATTAACCAAAAAATTAATAATATTATAATTACGTCCTTATATTATAACTAGGTACACTGATACACTTAAAATTATGAATGTATTAAAAAGTTTACTTTAATATGATGATTTTAAAGTAAAGGAAAAGGGTTTGAGTAGTTTTTACAATTTAAGGGCTAAAATAAAATAAAATAAATTTATGAAAGTGATTAAACTTAAGATAAAGTTAAAAAACTATATTAAAACCAAATAAATTTAAGTAACAAAACTCAACTTAAAATAAAATTAAGGCACGAAATAGAAATTAAATCAAATTAAGGCACGAAAATAAATTTTCAAGTAAAATTAATGGGCTAAAAGTACAAGTTTATAAAGTAACTTACCGAAATTTTATCTATTAATGTTAAAATAATTCTAACCGACCCAAGTCAGCCGTCCATCACCGTTAAGTTGACTAAATCTGATACACTACTCCGAAGTCAATGTAAGAAGGAAAATATTTGCACGAAGACAAACATATTAAGACAAAATTGGGACCAATGAAAAAGAAAGCAAGCAAATGATCGATGAGACAGGGACGAAGAGAAACCTTCCGGCGGAGGGTGACGAGGTGGTTTCCGGCGGCGTCGATTAAGACACGGCGATCACGGAGGCTTAAGGGCTTTGACTTTGAAAACGACGTTGCCGTTTATGTCAGTGACCACAAAGTTGCCGTCGGTGAGGGACATGACCTTCCTCACAAGGGTTAGGTCCACCGGGTTCGGAGAGCAGTATTGGGGCCCGATCACGGCGATCGGGGTGGGCGGCATTGCGGCGGAGGCAGACGGCGGCAGTGGATATGCGTGAGCCATGCTGATATGTAACAGAGAAAGAGAGGCTTAAGAGTTAAAGAGAGAATTTCTTCTGGTTGTGGCCTGTTAGGGGAAGCTCTCTTCTTATATAGAGAAGATGGGATCCCATGAAGAAGGAACTACGTTTGAGCTGATAAAATAGATATTTTTTCTTTTCCTTTTTCGTAGAAGATACGTTCTTTTTGATATTTTACGTGTATAGAAAACAAATTTGGAATTTTTATTGTTAATAGTCTTTCTTCAATTGCTGTCATTGAGGAATGGGATCTACATTCTAGATTTTTAATGACTAAATATCTTGTATATATTTTTTATTTGAAAGATCTTAAATTAAAAAGATTAATTATTTATTTTGAACGTAGCCATGGTACTCTGTCATGGAGCAATGCACCAACTTAGAGAGGCATTAATAAAGCCACTTTCTTAGTCAAAAGATCATATATATGAGGATGAATTCCTCGGTGCAATGGATTAAATTCAGTTCTAATGCCATAAAAGAGTAGATTTGATCAAAATTTAAAAGGTCAGTCTAGTTTGAAAAAAAAGTAAAGATCCAATAAAAAAATTCGATTTGTAAAAACAACTTGGATTCCTTTTTTTTTTAAGTCTAACTCAATTTTAAAAATTAGAAATTAATACTTTTTTAACAAAAAAAATTTATTATTTAATAAAAATTAGTGCAACATAAAATCTTGGTAAAAAAAAATTAATACTCTTTATTTAAAAAATTTATGCAAATATAATAAGATATTTTTATTTACAACTTTCTGATATATAATCTTTTAAATTATAATAACAATTAATTATAATAGTTATCTCAAGTTCTAAGTAAATAAATATACTTAATTATAATATAAAAAAATTCATTTAGCTTGATAAATTTGGTTTGAAAAATATATATAAAGTTCTAAATAAAAAAATTTAAATAAAAAATAAGTTCAAACTTAAACTATAATCTAAATTTTAAAAATCTGACCTGATGATTAAGTTTAATAAAGAAATAACAGAACTTATATGATGAAATGTTGTTTGAGTAAGATTTTATATTACTCAAAGATAAACTGTACAACTTTACTTTAAATTTTTAATAAATTCATATGGATTTCTTTTACTCATAAAATATATATCCTAGTTAAACTCTAAATTTCTTACTAAAAATCCTTTATGCATATTGGAGTATTTTACTCTCACTTTTATCGTTGCTTTTTTTTTTTTATCAAATTATTTGTAAATATGCACAAATAATTAAAAAAGAGTAGATTTTGTTTTCATTAAACTGGACCAAATTTTAAACTCATTATCATTTATCAACCATTAGTTGGCGACGTGACACTTGCTTTTTAAATGGGAAGATAATATTTTAATGTTATCCTCTTTGCTTGTCGCTCATAATTAATTGTTGTGAATTGAAAGTTTTAACTTCACATAACTTGTCTAGACTTTATTTATAATAAATTAGTTTCTTAATGTTAAGTTCGAGCATAATTTTGGCTCTGACTAGTGATCTCCTTATCATCGGATCTATTTTTGATGGATCTGGAAGAGTGTATTATAATTTTAAAAAATATTTATATAGATTAATGGAAAATATTCTAGTCAAAAAATTAAAAATTGAATTAAATTGTAGTAGAACTTTTTCTTTCTGAAATATCTTTATATATTTTCAAAATAGAAAAGAGATTTGTGTAATTTCCAGAAATTTTAAAGAGTCAAAAGAAATAAAAAATTGTTTGGTTCCATTTGATTGTTTTTCCAGATAATCCATATCACTCTGCCAATTTATTGAAATGAATTGCTTTATCTTGAAATAAATAATGTATAAAATGAATTATAGGTTAAACGTTTTTTAATATTTTAAATTACTATGACTTTATAAAATTGAATGACAAAGACTTCCAGTTCATAAAGACTAATGATTATTCCAAAAAAAAAAAAAAGAATAATAACCTTTTTATAAAACAGCTAACAAGATATCCTAAATAATAACTTTTCTTAGTATTAAAATATCATATAGTTTTGAAAAAAATATTGAAAATGACTTATTGATGACTTTTTAAACATGCTTTTATCAAGTATTATTTTTCAACACTTTAGTCTCTTGTCAATAAACATAGTGGTATAACATGCAGGGAAATCTATGATTATAAGCAAGATTCTAAATCTCAATATGTTAATCTACCCAGATAATCAATTTGAATTTTCTTTTTTCATCTACATTTAACTGTATCCAGAATCAAAGAGAGTGTGTGAGATAAGAAATAAGAATGTGTATGAGCAAATTTTCTTCTTTTTGCTCACTCTTTTTTCTCTAAATTTCTATGTTGCACTAGATCCTCTCTCCATTTGGACTAAGGCATTTGGCTTTGATGAAACTATAGGCAAGCCCCTTGAATTCAAGGGTTTTATTGCAAATTACCCTGAATGGACTTGTGTGAATATTACCAAAAAAATTGAATTTTTAATAGGGGTAAACATTAGTTTGGTTAACTCGACTCGATCCAATCACATCAGGTTGGGTTATAATTAAGTTAAATAAAAAAATTGCAACTTCTACAGGTCCGGGTCAGGTCCCGAGGGTAACATAAGACCCGACTTGGCCTGAACTGATATTTATTTTAAAATTTTTTTTAATTTTTATAATATATTTTAAATTTGATTTAAAATAAATTCAATTTATAACTGAATTTTAAAATATCAATTTTTAAAAATTTTTATTATTTTTCATTCCAAATCTTAAAATATTTTTTAATTCTATTTTATTTCTTTTCAAATATTTTTTTTATTTTTTATTTTAAAAAAATTATTTTCACAAAATAATTTATATTTTATCTTTTTAAAAAAAAACTCGACTTAGACTCAGTTGAACCCGACTTGGGCTGATCAATAATCAAGGCTAACTAGTCAAGCTAGGTCTAGATCCAAAAAATTTAACTTGAATCTCAAGTTGACAAAATACCCGACTCGACTTAGCTCATGCTCACTCTTTAGGATACTAAATATGTGATAAGGTGTCATATGGTATAAAAGAGAGCATGCTATGGTTCTCTTCAAACAAGCATCTATGATGATGGGTTGTTCACAACAGCCCAAAATTGCAACCATAACTTGCCCTTCATCTTAAGACTTGAATCTTTAAGAGGGAAAAAGGCGAAGGCAAGCCCTTATTCATTTCACCTTCATACTCAAAGGATTGGTGGGCTTAGTCAACCTATAACTGTATTTAGCCTAATTAATGTTTGGGCCCAACGAACTTAGCTTTCTAGCAAGTTGGCCACACAGTGCTACAATATAATGAATTTATTCTATAACTTTTATAATTTCTATTATTTGGCATATTCTTCTTATAATTTGCATATTCTTTTTTAATGTCTAGAATGCGATAGCTCCATTTATTTTTGCATATATTTGTTTAAAGGTTTGTCAAATTTCAAACAGGGCAGTATTGATATTGCTTATAGAAGTCCACGATGCTGTCGATCTCTTTCGTACAGTCCCAAGTTCAGGTGCGTTCCAACTATTTTGTTTACTCTTGTAGGAAGAGAGAACATTCACACCAAAGAATCAACTTTTCTGGTGCTCATCAAAGCTTCATGTAGAATAAATAGGACGGGAACTAATGCCATAGGCAATTATGTGAATAATGCAGATGAACTGTTTGATGAATTGCTTGCTTTGGACTTGTTCCTGATACTTACAGTTATACGCTGTAAAGAGTCTTAGATATGGCCTGTGAGAGCAGAATACTGTCGGTGAGCCAACTAATATGTTGTGACTTACTACAGAGAAGGGGCTGATGGGTATTGGCCTCGATTTTCATGTATATATAATCATACTTGATGGGTCTAGCACATGAGGCTGGATTCTTTAATGTTTAGCTGTTGAACATTGAATTTTGTATATGCTTTTGCAATTTTAACTTGAAGGCTTCAATTTAGGTTCAATGGATCGCTCAAATCATACAACACATGAAATTGACTCATAGAGGCCAAGGCGCATAATCACAAGGTATGATATGTGAGATACATAAAAGCATTTTATGACTAAGATATTATGAAACATCAATGGCAGTTTTATTGGTTTGAACTGATATAAGATGGACCATGATGCTTCTCTTCCATGAATTCTAAGTGTTGGCTGATCAATCTCTTTGTTCTTCTTTTAATTCAAGTCAAGTTTTGCGTGTTTGCATGTTACACATATAACTATATTTAAACCTCCACTAAATATACATCTTCGTTCCTTCGCACTCTTGAATTCATCTTAATTATAGTAAAAAAATATGAATTATTGAAGCTCTAACTGAGAATTCCCAACAATCAATTGTTTAATTCCCATGAAATTTAGAGCAACAGATTTTTCTTGATATTGTTTCATACCTAACCTGAGGTTATTATAATGACTGCAACGAGACAGTTGTGTTTAAAATGTTCTTTGCTTACGAATATGCTTTATGTATGTCGGTCAGGTTAATTTAAAAATGTAACATATCTTAGCTTGCTTGATATAATTAACCTCAATAAATGAATTTGCTTACAGAACTGAGGCCATCTCTCTCTGAGCCAAAAGAAAAATGATACTAAATAGCATCAGTTTCAGCTTCATGCGAAAGTGATTTCTGTATATTCTCTGCCTTACCTGCTTATAGTGCTATTAAAAAGCTGCTTTCTTGGCTACTTAAAATAAAACAGAGGGAAGAAAGGTGGGTAACAGCTGGGCATTACGATTGGTCATTGTTCTTACTATAATTATTATAATTATTGAGAAATATCATACTCGTGCATTGCCGAACACACTTGGCTGTGAAAAGGTACTACCGATGGGCATGTATGAATGCGTAGACTTTATGCTTTCCCACGTGTATATGCCCATTTTGCTGCAATACTTGGAAGATTTTGAAAAGTTACCTTTCAGAACATTGATGTTGATATTGATACAAAACAGAGAAAATATACATACTATATACGATGTTTGATATGAATATCAAACACGTAACAAATAGTACTATACAGTTTGATTCTTTACATATTGATGATTTATAGATTTTAAAACCTCCATGCCTGATTGAGCAAAATGGGGTATAGATTTGGGTGATGTCGCTTGATGGTTATCACTCTAAACATGATGAGCACTAATCTGCAAGGCTTCGGGCTTCTTCCACTTTCAGGTTTTCTAGGGTCTGAGGTGACTGCTTAGATAAGCATACAGTAAAGCCAAACAAAGTTCCCGCTTTAGGAGATAATATTTAGTATATCAACTTAGGATTGATTCATTCAGAGAATTTAAAGAAAAAAGAAATTTAATTCAGTTAAATTCATATAGAAAGTTTGATCCTTAAAATCGTTTTGAGGAAAAAAATTTAAATTGGAGGTATCATAGTAAACAAAATTATTATAGTTCTCTTCTTTTTTCCTTAATCTAACTGGGCATCCTAAGAGCACAGGGTAACACAATGCCATTTGGGTAGGTCACAGTTTGTCGGTGGAAAGAAACTTCTAAATTATCGTAAAGATGACACCTTATAAACAGTCACTGTTGATGCTGAGGCAATTAAGAATACGAAGACAACTTCCTCAGTACTGTAGAAAATAAAAAATAGGGAAGTTTGATTGATATTTTTCCTGCTCAGGCACGTGAGTTAATCACAAAGCAGACAGTCACACAAGCACCATGTGACATGACATCCGTATAGCATTAAAGGGACATAAATAATTGTTGGGTTTTGTTGGACATTGAGTGGCGGTGGCCCTATATTGTGTTGAAAAAAGCGCGTGTGAAGATGAATCTTATTAAAAATTGGCATTTTAAGACCACTTTGATTCGTGAAACCTTACACTTTTAGGAATAATTATATTTTAGAAAAAAATATATTTTTAAGAATATGGCAATGTCATGTTTGAGTATATCAATTTTCATATTATTTTATTTATATTTTCTATATTGAATAATATATTAAATATACGAAAACTTTTAATTCTGTAACATATATATTTTATTTAATCATTATTTAACAATTTAATATAATTATTTTTACTTATTTTTATTTTGTTTATCATCTTTTAAAGTACTTTAGGGTAGAAAGGGGGCAAAAGAATCTTTTACCAAAGACATTCTCTCTTTGTAAGAATCTAACATTCCCAGTTCTTTCCGTGGGGATTTTTATGGAAAATGTTGTATTTCCGGGAATGTAATATTTTTGTTTAATAAACAATGGTGCAGAACGTCCAACAAACAAAGAAACTAACATGTAATAAATCTAGAGTAACAAATATCTCGCAAATTAGTAGTAATTATAAGAGAAGCAAAGTTAATAATAATATCGAAACATTTGAAGGAGGGAACTTGATTGTGACTATGTTTGGCAAAAGTATTAGCAGCAAAATTAACTTCACGAATGATATGAGAAACTTAGACAGACCAGTCCAAATTTAACCATTGCCTTATAGTACGAATTAGATGAAAAACTTTCTACAGGTTATGAATCATTTAAACCACCATTAAAAAATCAAGTTCTACAAAAATAAATCTATAGTCAACTTCAAAACAAATTTTAGGCTTATAAAATAAGCTTTAAAGTTCAGCATTAGTAATCAGGTAATTTAAAAGCTTGATATTAAAACCTTTTATAAAATTATTCCTACTATCTCTTAGCAAATCACCACAAGCTGCAAATCCCTGATAAAAAGCAAGTATTAAGCTTAATAACATGATTATGGGGAGGAATCCAATAGATATGCTAAGTAGAGAAATCCTTTATAGTCTTTTTAGTTGATTTAATAAGAGAAAAGGCACAGTGATAATGTAGAACCAAGGTAGCTATATACCTCAGGAAACTGTGAGGCACAATATTAATTCTTTCAAATATTCTTTTATTTTTCATGTGCCAAATTTCAGCACAAATAATTTGAAAAGCTTGGAGCCGAACCACCCCATTAAAGAAATGAATTCCCTTATTTAGATTTGAATTCAACCACTGGATTAGGCCTTCTTGGAAGAAAACCACATGATGGGAACTAGGCACAATGTTCTTTCACACTAAACTAGCGATATTACAATCACACATAGCATGGAGCATTGTTTCATTATCAGACCTACAAAACATACAACTAGGAGATGCAACCAAGGATCAGTGATGGCAAGTACTATTGGTTATAAAAGCTTCATTAGCAACAAACCACTGGAAAACTCGAATATGTTAAGGAACATCTACCTTCCAAAACTTGCCAAATAGATCATTTTGAAAATTCCAATCAATACCAAAACAAGAACAAATGCAAATTTACAAGAAAACCTACCATAAGTATTAGGAAGTCAGGTCATAGAGTCAACATCCTCATCTAAGGGAAAGACTCTTAAAAGAATAATAATGTCCACAAATTCCGCAAGAAGGACTTGTTGAAACTCAGAAACATTCCAATCTCCATTAACGAGGATATAATCTACCACAAGCTTATTCCGAATACTATCATCAATATCAATGATGGCAAAATCTTCAAGCCCAAACACTCCCAGCATCCAATGATTAGTCCAAAAATTGATCAAATTACCATTTCCCAAACACCAAATAAGATTCTGATGAAAGGGTGCCCAAATTTGAATAATAACCTAGCATAAGTTCAAAGTAACATTACGCTGACGAACAATAGGAATAATAGTTTCAAAACAACTATATTTACTGCAGATCACCTTAACCCATAAGTCATCTTTTTTGTGAATAAGGTTCCATACTAGCTTCATAATAAAAGTTTAGTTGAAATCTCGAGCTTTTTGAAACCCCAAACCGTCAAACTTGGGTTTACAAATATTATCCCAGCTAATCAAATGACTTTTTTTTCCTATCTATAAAACCATTCCAAATAAAATTCTTACAAATGTTATCAATGCGATCACACACCTGAAGAGGAATTTTAGTAGTTTGTATTTCATCAAAGGACTCAACGGTCATAGACTTTCTCTCTCTAGCAAGAAAAGTCTCTCTCTCTAGGAACGGATTTTTTCAGGAATGTAATATTCTCGGGTATATTTTTCTAAAATCTAAGCCAATCATGGGGGAGGGAGGGAATATTTTAAAACTTGAACCAAATGTGTACAAAACATTCTTAGGCGTTAAAAAATGATTCCATGAACTAATCGATCACTGCCTAACACAGGCAAATGAAAGTTATAAACTCTCAAATATTTTCTATTCGGCTGTCTCCATGACCCCATGTCTCTGTGTGCAAGCAAAATGAGCGCTCTCTTTACATGCCTATGGAACTAAAAGAAAAAAAAAGTTTCCATGTGTGGTTAAACGTATTATTATATTATATATTTTGTCTTTGTCCAGTTTTAGAAATTTGTCGAAGAGTCAACTTTTAGGTTTGGGTCATGAGAAGTTTTCTTAAGAATTTCTTTTTCTCAGCATACAAATTGACTTATATAGATACTATCTTATCACATTTTAAAAAATGATTATAATCATATTTTAGTTTTCAAGTTAATCCCTAATTAATTTTTATTCTCATTTTGATCATTTCACATTTCAAAATTCATCTAATTGTATGGAGTGTCATGGCAATTTTTTGTGATGTGATATAATTGTCATTTTATCCATTAGCAAAGTTAGATAGATTTTGAAGCATAAAACTAAAATGAGAATTATAATTTGTTAAGAGTCAGTCAACTTGAGGATTGGATAATAGGTGGAAGACCATAAAGATATTAGCATAGGCATCAAACCACATACACGTATACCTTTTTTTATTAAAAAGCTTTCTGTGTGTGTTAAATTGTAGAGTTAACTACAAGAAGCTTATTCGTATATATACGCTATTAGGGGTGCATGGTTGCTACTTGGTTGCCTACTTGTGAACATATATCACTGTCAGTTTGTCGCAACAAAATTTTCTGAAAATTGCCTTATCTGGCAAGAACAAGAAGCTGATGAGGAATGAGATATTATAGAAATTAGCAAGATATTGATTAGTACCTTTAAGTGCGTACAACAATCAAGCTTTCAGCTACTGATTCATATATCACTTCGGTCGTTTTCAATTATTATAAAAACTATATGCAAGGCAAGTTCACTAGTGCTTCATTGAGAATGACATTTTCTGCTGACCCTGTAGCATAAGCTGTCCAAGGTTATTGATATCTGGAAAGACTGACCCCAAAACTAGAAATCTTTCCCATCATCAACTGCTCATTTTGCATCAAGATGATACCGCTCATAGTTCTTCCGTCGTCATCTTTAGCAATTTAGTTCCTCAATTGTTAGGCTTAGTTTATTGAGTTCACAATTAGCCACAAAGATCACAAATTTTTTGCATATAAATCCTTTTGTCGGTGGAAATGCCGAAAGACTAGTGTGATAAGTTTGTTATTTTTTTGAATTAACTCATATATGGCTAATTTTCAATAACTAATCTAATAATTCAGGTACCAAATATAGTTTGTTTAATCTGATCTTTATGCAACATTTGGGTTTTTCCACATCAAAACAACATCCAGTCTCGAGCCTTGATGTTTATGCAACATTTGATTGGTTCAATTGACAAAATTATCCCAACCATCCAAACCGAATTGATGAATATATGCCTCTAGCTTATTATGCATTTTCTAAGACACAATCAAATGATTCAACACTTCCACCAATGTTTTTCCCTCCACCATGATCCTTTCAGAACTCACACCCACCTTCCAGGCCATTACTTCATGACCTTATAGTTTTTATTTTGAGGTTTACCCAATATTTTCCTATAATTTCCTCATCATATAGAACATATGCTAATAATGAAGAATTAAGAAGAGCACAGATGAAAATGATAACAATAGTACTCACCTTCAATGTGGATATGGAACATCAAAAATTTATTTTCTATTACGATCAGTTGATGTCTCGACCAGTTTGCACGAAACAGCACCATTTCCATACGCTATAAGGTGCTATGGTCATGATGGGGAAGACGGGCACATGAAAGACTAACTCACTGCACCTAACTGAACCTCCTTCAGTGTTTGGTGAGTGAGCCAAAACATATGTGGTCGAGCATGAGTTAATATTGCACGTGCCCTGCTTCTCCATCTTGCTCAGCATGCACCTTCTTCTTCTCTCACAGGATAATAGACAGACAGAGGAAGAGAGAGAGAGTAGAAGAAAACAACAAAGAAAAGTTGGTAAGAGGTCTAGCTAGCCAGGAAATTAATGGTGACTTTTTGGACACCCATATGCTTCTCAAGTTGTTGAAGCCTACTCATCTTGCAAAAGAAGCAATAGAGAGGGTCTTTTTATAGGTGGGTAATAGGTACGGCAGAGAGCAAGAAATTTGAGAGCCTTAGTTGGCTGTGGGACCTTCTGAGTTTGCAACCCGAACAGGTTTTCACAAGTGATATATGATATATATAATTATATAGGACCACTTACTCATCATCGGTCAGCTAACAGTTTAGTTAAATTACATATATACCCTCGAAAATCATTGAAGAAATCTAATTTATGCTACCATTATACTGAAGAATCCTATTTTATGTTGATGCCACCTGAACTGTATTGGACTATAGAAAAATATATTATTAAACCAAATTGATGATTTAGACACAGAAAACAAAAATAGCAAAACACTTTGCTGCTTAATTTTAGATCCTAATTGAAATTCACTCATTAGGCTTGTGTTTAATTATTCTTTTAGGTCTGACAAATATGGAATATAGTAAACTGTCAAAGGTGAAAGCAGAAATTAAAGTTACTTCCCACTGGCTATTGACTACTGGAATTTCAAAGACTAGCTATCACCTAGGTAGATTATGCAGAATATTCTAGATATGGGTATAATATAATCATAACTAAATTAATGCTAAAATAATCGGAAAAGTAAAACGCTGTGATGAATAAATTCATGAAAAATAAGTCAAAATAAAATACGTAATACATTTACTGTAGATATAAAACAAAACAAAAATTATCTCTTTTGAGGATGAACCTTTTGCACAATTAATATTCTTGGGACATTTTTATTCGTGTCTATTCCTAATTGTGTGTCGTAATCAGAAATATTAATTTCTGTCTGTAGTCCGGCGATTTTCCTTCCAACAAATTCACTATAACTGACGGGAAGAAGAAGAAATTAAGAAGGTTCAGAGTTGAGCAATAAAAGTCTTGTTCAGGATTACAATATTAATAAAGCTTGAAAATTAGCAGCAAAACAGATTACACAGTCATACGCTTTGCATTATTGTTTTACCAATTTTGTTTGAGGGTTTTTGTACTGTGATAGGAAGTGAAGATAGTGATTTTGCATGGTATCTACAATGAGTTCATCTTGCTTCCCAACATGATATGTCGAACTATATAGAATACTGCTTGCATTAAAGAAAATGACTTTGTTTAAACAATTTTCTGACGAGTTTTTTGGTTTTCTTTTTCTCATAAACTTCTTTTCGTCTACCAAACAGCTAGCTGCTTCCACTGCTTCAATTTTCAATTGAATGATTCAAAATGAATCTTAAAAAAAAAAAAAAAAAAGCAGTGGGGCTAAGCATAAGAAAACATTTAGCTAGGGTTCTTTTGCTCCTGTAACTATTTCGTATAGTTCATGATTCTTTTTCTTTTTCTTGTGGAGGAGATGATGTGAATGTGGTAAGCATGCTTCATAATTGCACTTATTGCTCTTTACAACACACACTTCCTCTTAATTGTCCCCCTATGTTGGTCTTTTCTAGTCAAGAAAGGTCATAGAAGCATTTTCTTTTTCGCATCTCTTTTCACTTTTTACATATTTTAGGCTTCTAAGACAAAATTCTCCAAACACTGTTATAAGGATATTCAAATGGTTTTAAAATCCTTCGAGGGAAAACAATAATACACCTCAAAAGCTGGTTCACTAATTTAGAGGGGACCAATTTTTCCTTATAAGACTAGTTAAGCAGAAAGCGAAACTGTCATGGTTTTTTCACTATATTTGGTGGTTAAGGCTACATTTTAAGCTATATTCATCTATATAATTGTGGCCTAAATATTCATGGTAATCCTAAACATAATTCCAATCTAGACGAGTCTAAGTGTTTGGTAACAAGCAAAACATAAATATATCTAGTATTTATTTTTTGGGGTAGAATTCATCTTTGGTATAATGTTTTTTTGTGTCTATCTCTACTTGACTTGATGGATCTATGTATTCATCTTAAATATTTTTCTACATATACACATTCCTTAATATGTTTTATCACGAGTACTGAAAAATAGTTTGATTTAGAAATAATTTTCAATTCACACCAACGTACACACAAGGATATATAAGATGGTTCCTTCATTTTGGCTTCAAGAAAGGGTCATGTTATAGTGTAAAAGGCATTGGTAGGACATTGCCTAGCTATCACCATCTTAGATGACACGCCATGTGTAAAAATAAAGACTAGTGCTTGAAAGTTTAAACTTTTCTGGGTCTCTGGCAATTTAAATATATCATATATATAATGAAAATCAAACAAAACAATGGATTAGATCATCAAAACTTGTATTAATTGTGATTAAGATTTCCATTATGTCAATTAATATAAGCTAATTTTAGGCAGGACGATTGTTGGTTTTATATGCTACATGATATGTTGGATTTGACCCATTGACCTGGCATTCCACTTCACTAAGACACTGAAAGGGATGTGAGTAGTAGAAGACAAATTTAACCAAATGAAATGGAAGATAGAAGATTGGGAATATTGAAAAGAAAGATACACTTTGGAATGCCTTTTGAGATTTATAATTATTTTACTCAGACATGTCAATTTTGTAAACTTACAGTTGACATCACATTCTAAAAGAAAAAAGTTAAATGACCAGAGAGCTTAGTGGCTTATGAGTTGTTTATCAAGCATGAGGGAGACACGCATGGAAGTAGGTGTGGTGCACACTGTTTAATGGGCATATCACTTGCAGGCACAATGCCCAGTAGTGGATCCAAATATTAATAAAGAAGTTTAGCTTAATTTAGTGGGAATTAATTAAATAATTTTGTGAGGCCTACCCCTTCATGGCAACATCATGCGTGCCTATATACTCGTTTCGTTACTCCAATGATCAACATTTAATTATGCTAATATTGTTTAAAGGCATCTTTATTATATAAAAAGTGATAATTTATAATTATTGACTCCATTTATTCGTAGGGGGTCCAAAAATGACATAATTAAGTCTAATTACTATGACTTCACAATAATATTCAATATATATTCCCCATTTTGTGTGATTTACCATTGTATTCTAATTTCTAAGTGCTACAATTGGAGAAGCTTTATCCCTTTTTCCTTTAACTATAAAACTTTTTTCAAAAAAAGTTAAAAGTAGGACTAAATGAATAGACTGAGTTGTTTGATCAGAAAGGTCAAAACCTTTACGCATTTCAAATATAGTTTACGGGTACAATCACAAATGATATTCTATTTTAATCAGACAAAAATGTGGAGACTATGTGGCCTGCATTGCTAAATTTTCTATAGGATGCACTCAAAAAGCTTGGAGCATGGAGATTTAATTAAATCACAATTCATAACTATACCTTTGAATTATATATACATAACTTCATCTTCTCCCAATGTTTTGAATTATAAAATAATGGATTTTATCGTGCACTAATATAACTAGTAATAATTTTCATTATTAGTAATAATACACTACTAAAATGTTACTATTAATCAGGTGGTTATATATATATATATATCTATATATATATATATATATATATATATATATTATAGGACGCAACTTTTAATTGTGTGAAGAATAAATTGCTGCCAACAACTCCACAAAAATATTAATTATCAGACATTATTAATTAACACATCAATTAAACATTATAAACACAAACACCTTACAGAAAAGCACCAGTACGTACAATGTGAATATATATATATATATATATATATATATATATATATATATATATTTCTTCTGATTACTTAATTAGATGACTAGACACAGATTAAAGTGAAATCATACAGCTTTTCAAGTAGGGACTAGAAGCATTTCCAAATGAAATGCATGATTGCTGATTTTGTCCAATCAAACAGAAAAAGTCAGAAAAATGATTTAAATTAAGATCTCATTTTCTTACCATATCTTCCACAGTAAATCATAATAATTGTTATATGTCCCACGTTTGGTAAAATTTAATACCATATTTAAACTCTGAATCTCTTTTTCCTACTTAATTGACTTTTTGAATTCTCTTAACTTAAGCCATAATGATCAAATCGTGATGCAGCACATACCTAACCGTTAGGTTAATAAGTATTAATTTGATAAATCATTTATCAATTAGCCTATGCTATATAGTCTTAAATTACGATAGAGATAAACTTACAGTAATTGTCATAGGCAGAAAGCAAGACGTTATTGGAGGTAGAGGCAACTCTATTCTAATTAGATGAATTTTTCAAATAATTACTTGTGAATATTTAGGAAAATATGTATCAAAAGAAATTTTGTATTTAAATCTGTAAAGCTTATAAAATGTAATGTGCGTTTTAATAGTAATATAGTAATATACATATTTAAAAATCATATTATTTATTTTAATAAGTCACGTCACATGTTGTATTAATTATTTGTTGTTGGTTTAATTTAATGTAAAGGTAATTCTAAAATAAATATTTTTTAAATGGTTAAACCTAAATGTTTAATCTTTAAGAAATCAAATTAAAACAAAGTTTATCTTCATTAATAAGAAAAGCCAATTTATTACCGTCCTTCTGGATGATCAAAGTAAGCATCGCTTCACGTTATGAAGGAAATGCACATTTTAAACTTCTTTTTGGTACAATTAATTTTCTGTGGAACGTTGGGGTCATATCATGCTTCGTAAAGAAGGAAGAAAAATCAAAGAAGAACAAGAAGTTATGAATGAACGATCAACTTGCACTGTGAATAAAAAATATACGTACAATGCACTTATAATACAAATCTTTGTCAAATTAATTAATTAACTTGGGGGGATATAAAATAATATACATATATTATTTCCTCTTCTGTTATATATAATTTATTCGTCATTTCTTATATTATAAATATACATGGACTTCCTCAGAAAGAAAAAATTACCCTACATTATTATCAATTTAATTTTTTAAAACTAAAATATCGCCCATTTTAATTTTTTTTCAAACTTAAGAAAATATACATTTAACTAAAAAGAAGATAATTTAATAAAAAAAATATGTATGAGTTCATTCTCTTTTTACCTATCTATTCTCTCTTTTCTCTCTCTCTTTTTTTTTTTGTACTAGTGTCAATTTATTTTTTAAATTAAGAGAATATGAACTTGTTGATAGTGTGTTTAATTTATCATTTTATAAGTTTAAAATTTTATTCGTACACATAAATGAGATTTTATTTTATAAATATTTTTATTTGATTTGGTGTTTAATTTTTTTAAAAAATTAATTTTGTCTTTTAAACTCCTATTTACATAGAAGTAAAAAAATTTGCTTTTGTATTGAATGAATTGTGTAAATGACAACAATCAATTTTCAGATAAAAGTTTTTAAATATAAATAAAAAAATCACTTTTAACCAAAATTAATTTTAATAATCAAAATAATCCAAACACACATCGAATCACTTTCAGATCTAAATGTATGATAATAAAAAATTGAGAAAAAAAATTCAACCGTGAAATACCTGAACTCTTAAAAGCTCTCTATAAAATGATCATTTTTCTTAGTGAAATATAACAGAGACAGAAGCCATTGAAGACTTGGAGTGATTACCAAAATGAACCCCACCAGAGCAGCCACAAACATTAAAAACAGCTTTGCTAGATTGTCATATATATCTTTGTCTCTAAGATTTCACATAATCTTTTGAGCTTTAATAGGAAGAACCACACTAGAGAACCTTCAGCATCTCATGCCTGTAATTTCAGAAGACGTGAAAGTGTTGAGCACGTGCATGTGCATCTCCAAAACTAATTAAAGCAAAAGACATTTTTGGTACATCTTTATGATCATCACTTGTCCACTTTGATTTTGATTTTGTGAATTCATATATATACAAACTTGGCCATCTACCATCTACATTTTTTTTAAGGTACCATGGGTCCAAGTTTCAACTTAAATTTTTTTTTTTTTACTAAGTAGAGTTTTCTTTTTATAAAATTTGTGAATTTTTGTTTATTTTAATTTTTTTGAAAAAGAAATTGTAATACCCACTTTAATATTCTTAGCCCCACCTTAAATATTTTATTACCCCTAATCATTCCTAATATTCCCACTAATAATATTTTATCACAATAATTACATTCATTATCCCCACATAATTATTTTAAACACCTAATCATACCCACTATCCTTATTTTAATTAAACTAATACCCCAATTATTCTCTACTAACACTAATTTGTTACCCTAATCATAACCACTAATTCCACTAACAATATTTTTATACACAATTACAACTTAAAACCATCAGAACACCTAAAATTATATCTTAAACACCTGCAATTCCCTTCGTGCAACGTCTAACATGCTCTCCCTTCACTGTGCAAACTTCCATTGGCAAACTGAGGCTACTCCACCACCATGAAGGGTTGTTGGCGTCTCCTTTCCATGGCTGCAGCTCCATCGTCACGTTCCCCACCGACAACGGTCATTGGTTGGCCGAAATTTTTCCAATTTTTTGGCAGTTCGAATAGCAAAAATCTGAGGTTTTAAAACATGATTTTGGTGCATTTTTTATTCAATTTAGTTAGGACTTGTGTTTTTCAGTCCTTTCTCCCTCATTTACACTGATCAATTTGGTCCAATTTGCTCAGAATCGAAAAACCCTAATTTTAGCACTGTTCATTCAAAAAATAGGCCAATTTGAGCTCAATTCGGGTTGTTTGCTTCAAATTGAGTTAGGATTACACTTCATAGGTAAATTTTGCACCTTACTCCCTTAAAACCACTGATTAATTGTGAATTTTGGCTTCCAAATTGAAAAATCTCAAATTTGGGGTCCAGGAACAATTTGGAAAATAAGTGAAATTTGAGTTTTTAGGGCTTCTTAAAATTTTTTTTATACACTAAGGAGTGATTTAGAATTTTTGGAAAATTTAGTTTGAATTTTAGATCAAATTTCTAATTTTTCGTAATTTTCTTAGATTTTTCATTAAAAAAAAGGAAGGAATTCGACAGGAAAAATTAGTTTGGCTTGATTAGATAACAATAAATATTATCTGAGGTTAAATAAAAAATTTAAAATTTATAAGATGACCCCTAAGTAAAATTTGTGTGATGGTAGGTGTTAGAAATTTAATAAGTGCATAATGGAATAATTGAATATAATAATAATAATAATAATAATAATAATAATAATAATAATAATAATAATAAGAAAAATAAAATGAAATATAAGTCATAAGTATTTTGACATATTATTTAAGAAAGCAGCCCATAAATTTAATTTCCTAAAAATTTAGTAAAAAAATAGGTGAATTAGATAAAGGTAAATAAAAAATAATTAATTAGGTCGTGATAAAATCAAATAATTAAATTTATGAGGACTAGATGTTAAGAGTATTTTACTTAATCTTTTAAGTGATTAGAAAATTGTCAACAAAGGAATTATAATCAAGGATAGAAGGAGGTTGGTATACTCCTCTAAGGTGAATAGATAATCTTAATTATGCATGATATTATTCTAAATTATGATTCAAAATTTTGAATTATTAGAAATATTAAAACTTGAACTCTGAAGTGATATAATTTTTGAAATTCTGATATCTATACATGGATGTATATATATTTATGAAATATTGGAAATGTATCCAAAACAGAACCTCGTAACTAACGGCAGTAGACGTTAGCCGTAGTGCACAATGTACTGCTATTAGTTGTAGTGTACAGCAATTGGTAATCTGATAAGATTGGATATGATATCCTTACCACCATATTCTATATGAGGCCTAAGGCCATTATTATAACTACTTAGAACATATGGCTAAATGAGTATTTGATCTATTCTGTTTTCACTAGCCTTGGGCTAATTCTGTATTTGAAAGTCTAACTAGTTCTATAGGAGATTCCTAATGCACTCTATTAATGACGATTATCTATTTGATATTACTAAATTATGACTATATGATATATGGTTTAAATTTCGAAAGACGTACCATTCTAAGTCTGCTCTAATTTATGCATTATTAGAATTACTTACTCACTGAATTGTTACTCATCCCATTATTTAACATTTTTTAGATTCCAGTGTCGATCCAAAATATCCACCTATGGAATTGTAATATTGGTGATTAATTCTTTGGTATGCCTAACCTATTGCTAGAGTCATAGCTTTCCCTTATTTTATAATTCAGTTTAGTTGCTCCCTTATATACAGGCTAAGTACTTGATGTATTATCATGGTATGTTAGTTAACTCTACTGTAAAAATTTTGGGAGGTCCGTAAGTCAGAAAATAACCTACCCAATTTTCTACACAAAGAGTAAATTGATGCAATTGATGTTTGTATAAAGAGATTTTGAGATTTAATGGTTATTTAATGTGGGTTTATATAAGTTTTATTGTCCTGAGACTTTTGATGGGTCCACGAGAATAAAGAATACCTCATCGTCGTGTTGATCATGTCCTATCGGTTTAGATCGTGACAGAAATAATGTTTTATATGAAGAATTTGGAAATAGAAGCAATTTGTGTTTGACAATTTTAAAAAAATATATATTATTTTACTATCAAATTGCTTAAAATACCATGTACTCAAATGTATAGGTAAAGAAAAAACCCAATCTAGGCTATTTATAATAGCAACCACCATTTGAATCTCAAAAGACCATGATGAATGAATTTTTGGAGATTTTAATTTAAAAAAACAAAACTCTACCTATTGCAGTTACTCAAATTAAAAAATAAGTTTCAACTTTTTTTGGTTACTAATTAGAGTTTTGTTTTATAATTGCTGTGAATTTTTGTTGATTTTAAATTTTATTTTATATATATATATAATAAAAAAAAAAAAAGAAGTTTTATGAGAAGGATTCGGAAGTAGAATCAATCCATCTCTCACAATTCTTTTTTAAAAATATTATTTTACTATCAAATTTTACTTAAAAAATATTATTTCGTAAAAATTACCAAAACTCAATCTTAGCGAGTTAAGACCTGTCACTATACAGCACAAAGTGTTGAGATTCAATAACTTACGTTGCACAACACATTGAGTTACACAACAGAAAATTCATTTTCAATCTTAACTCATTGTAATAGCAATATATGTTTGAATATCAAGAAACGACAATAATTTGATTACCGGAGATTCTATGTTAAATAAAAAATTGTACCTATTACACTTACTAAATTTCAAAAGAATTAGTTTTCATCCAAAATAAATATAATGATACCACAACAGAACAAAAATTCTGTATGAAGAACAATGATCAGACACAATACATCTCTAACAAGAAAAAAACCATGGAAAAATCAAAGATGAGTTTAGTGGAAAAGAAAGATCTGGGCCGCAAGTTGAGTGTAATTGAATAGAAATTCAATCCATAAACCCTAAAGTAATTCAGAAGCCAGTACTGCCACCAGCCCAGTAGGCCCATTTTGGTTCTCCAGAAGGGTTTTCTTCGTTAAGTTTGGGCCAATATGGGCGACTTTATGCATTGAAAATGCCTTTAGAAGTTTAACAAGTAAAAAATATACTTTTGTTCTTCATTTATCATAAAACTATTCATATAGTCTCTTACTCATAAAAATACTAAAATAATTTTTTATTCATTGAAAAATGTCTTGCTTTGTCTTTTATTTTTAAAAAAATTATCAAATTCAATCCACCTACCAAACTCTAAATCTTAAATCTAAGAAATTAAATTTAATAATTTTAAAAAAAAATAAAAGATCAAGTGTAATATTTTTCTATAAATAAATAACTATTTTAAATATTTTAATAAATAAGAGAATAAAATGACGCTTTTATAATATTTATGGGACCAAAAAGGCATTTTACTCGAAGGCTCATGTACCCTCCAAAATAAAAAGGAAGATGTATATGTATTGTTCTTTTTCTTTTTTTATCAATTTAATTTTATTTGCATTTAATTTTTCTATGGTAGAAGTTTAACAAGAAAAATAAACTTTCGTCCTTCATTTATCATAAAATTATCATTGTAGTTCGTTACTCATTAAAGTACTAAAATAGTCCTTCACTTATTAAAAAATGTCACAATTGGTCCTTCATTTTTTAAAAAAATTACTAAATTTAATCTATCTACCAAACTCTAAATCTTAAATCAAATGGACTAAATTTGATAATTTTTTTAAAAAATAAAAAACTAAGTGTGATATTTTTCAATGAATAATAAACTATTTTTAGCATTTTAATAAATAAGAAGCCAAAATAACACTTTTATAATAAGTATAAGACCAAAAAGACATTTTACTCGAAGTTTAACTGTGTATCCTCTAAAATAAAAAGGAAGATGTATATGTATTGTTCTTTTTCTTTTTCTTTTTTATATTAATTTAATTTTATTTGCATTAATTTCTTCTATGGTAGAGTCACAATCATTCATCCCTTATATTTTTGGTAAAAATCATTTAGGTCAAAATAGTAATTTATTTCTTAACTATATTTATTATTTTAAAATGATCCCTTAAATTTAAAGTGTTTTAAAGTAATTCTTTGAATTTGTAAAACATTTTATTAATTTTATTAATGATGTGTCAATCACATATATTTTTAAATTATAATATAAGAGATAATTTGACACCCAATTAACATTTAACCTAGAAATTTAAATTAAAAAAAAAAAAAAAAGACCATGATGAACTCGAATGCTTCGCGCTTGGATTCATTCCACAATCTTCCAGAATTGATTTGAATTGCTCTAAAGCTTCCTGCCCAGGAACGTGCAAGTGTCTTGCAATGTTCTTCCTCAGCAATTCACGAAAACTGTTTCTAGTTAGATAGTATAGGAAGCTTTGAGAAATTTGATGCAAATTCTGGTTTTATTTCTACATCAAGGTGCCAAGGGATGGAAGCACGAGCTCTACTTTGGATTTATATTCTTTCTCTTCCTCTCTTAATTTTCATTTTTTTTTTAATTAAAATTTTTAGGTCAAATGTTAGTTAGATGCTAAATTGTCTCCTATATTATAATTTGAAAATATATGTGACTGCATAAAATTGATGGTGTTAATGTTTTCGACGAAATTCACTTGAAAGAAATTTTTATGAAATGTTTCACAAGATTAAGGATTATTTTAAAACATTTTAATATTTTGAAATATTAAATAAAATTAAATGATCAAGTCACTATTTTAACCAATCATTTATTTATTCAAACAATAATAATTTTATAATCATTTGCATTTAATTCCTTTTCCATATCTTAAAAATAAATTTTTTCATAAACAAAATTATCATTTTAATCTCTTACTAATTATAATGCATATGTCCATTCATTAAGAAATATCATACTTATTCTCCTATTTTATTAAAAAAAAAAAGTATCAAATTTATTCTATTAAATTTAAAGTTTAGAGTTTGGTATTAAATTTAATTTTTTTATAAAAAAATAAAATATTAAGTATAACATTTTCAAGCGATTATGATAAAAAGGTAATTTTCTCTTAACAAAATTAGTCAAACACAATGATCCTCATAGAACCGCCTATAGATGATTTTCCCGAATACTGATTGTATTTTTGTTACATTATTTTTTTTTCAATAAAGCTCATTTTAAAAAGGAAACTTTAAGGAAAAAAAATTCGAAATATGATAAATTTATAATTTTCCCAACTCAAATTCAACCGGAACATGGAAAGGAAAAATATTATATATATTTCTTTATATTTATAGTTTTAGATTTTTCAATCAAAATTCATCAAGTGTATAGTTTTTGTAGATAAATATATAATTCTCTAATTTAACTGTACTCTTATTATATTTTAATTGAAAAACTATATATTTATCATGAAAGAATAAAAATAACAAAAATATAAAAAGAAATTCCATATAAATCTACTCTTATGCTTAAATAGAAAATTTCAGTATTTGACTGTCTTAAGCTTTTGTTTGTTTAACATTTTACTCTATTTTTTTCAATTAAAAAAAACTGAAATAAGCAGTTCACAGGACAAAAGAAACAGGTTTATTAGTTGTTCAACTTGCAATCTTCTGAGAGAACAAACATGTTTTGAAAATGTTCAAAGATTCAAATAGATTTCTGCTTCTTCAACTAGCAGACAGTATAGTCACCAATACTCAACCAGCGAAGAAGAATCACTCTCTCCTCATGGCGTCCATGAATAACAACTCTTCCTCTTTCTCTTCTTCTCACCAACTAACATAGCCTAAGAAACAAGAATACTTTTAAATAAGAGACATACTTATATCAAATATGATACAATACTTATGTAATACACCTACATAAGTATTAAAATTTTTTTATAAAATATATTTCAAAAAGTCTCAAAATAATATCAAATTAATGTTTTAATAACTCTTTTATTAATTGTGATATTGTTTTATCATTTTATCTTTTATTTTAATATCTTTTCTTATTATATTTTATATAATTTATCTTTATCATCAATCCTATTTGTTAAAATATATATATACATATACACACAAATATATCTATACCTATATTTTAAATTTTTTAAAATTAACGTATTTTACGTATTATATCATATCGTATTTGACATTCGTATTCGTACAAGTACTTCTTAGATCACAGCCCAAAGTTACTGTTCTCCATCTTCATCATTTTCTTCGCTACTTTTGATTCTCTCTCGTTTGTGTTGAATCCATCATTTTACCTTTTGAATTTAATGTAATTTCTCAAACTTGTATCTCTCTTCTCCATTCTCATTATAACCGCCTTCTTATGAATCTGAATTTGGTTTCGTCTAAAAGAAACAGTGCACCACAGTTTCTGACTACACTAAATTTCAGGGGCCAAAAAATTGCAGAAAGATTCTGTTTTGACGAAGGAAATCTCCAAATATTTAGAGATTTCTATTAAACTCTGTCTTTCACAAGTCACACCCCATATTAGATCATTGAAGTTTAAATTAGTTAGAGTATGATGCCAACATTTGTGAGTTAAATTTTGGTTAAACAGGTCCTCTGCTGTCTAAAACTTAAAAAAAATTTAGTTGGGTTTCTAAAATTTTGAAAATTTTTAATTTGGTTCTTATTATTAGATTTTGCTATTGTAGTCAACTATGAGTTATCTTGACGTTAATACATATAATTTACACTAATTAACTATCCCATTTACTTAATTTAGAGCATTACATGTTACAAGCATAAATAGACGTTGCTCTGTCATTTATTTTAATCTCTCTTGTTGGCATACGCAATGCACACATAGAATCCCAACATGGCACAAGGTTGACCACCTTACTGGAATTTAACAATGACAGGGATCAAATAGAAAAAAAAAATTAAAAATCATCAGGACTAAATTACAAAATTTTAAAATATAGAAACAAAATTGGAAATGAAGTGAAACTCCAAGGACCAGCAGAATAATTTAACCTTAAACTTTCTTATATACATCTGTCTACTATTTTGCAAGATTCACAATTCTATTGACATTGACAGTTACTGAAATATCTGAGACAGAACTCTCTTTGGTATGGCAGATCCCATTCCTGGACCTTCAAAAAGAAAAAGAACCTTTTAGAACATCCCAGAAGGCATTACTGCTAACACCAGAAGAAGAAGAAGAAGAAGAAGAAGAAGAAGAAACCCTTGAAGTAGAAAAACCCAGAATGTCAAAATTCAGTGATTTCAGAAAAATCTGCAGAGAGTGGCTGAAGAACCCTATCAACATAGCCCTTGTGATATGTCTAACTTGTGTGGCAATCTCAGGAGCAATTCTGTTTCTTCTAAAGTCAGGAATGTTAGACAAAGTCCTAACCAGAGAGTCCCAAAGAGACTTATGGTTTGAGGTTGACATTCAAATCCTCAATGCTCTTTTCACTCTCATGTGCCTATACCAGCATCCAAAGAGGTTCCACCACCTGTTTCTTCTCTGCAGGTGGAGGCCAAAAGACATTTCTACCCTCAGAAATGTGTATTGCAAGAATGGCACTGGCAAGCCCAATGAAAGGCTCCATATGATGGTGGTTGTTTTGTTGTTTCATGTAAATTGCTTTGCCCAGTATGCCCTGTGTGGCTTGACCTGGGGTCTCAAGAGATCACAGAGACCTCAGGCTGGTATTGCTCTTTGTATATTGATAGCCATTGCTGCAGCAGCACTTGCAGGTGTTTATTCCAGTTTTAGCCCTCTGGGGAGGGTGTATGAAGAAGCTCAGAATGATACTGTCACCAACAATGGCAACAGGTGATGCAGATGCTTCTCTGTTTATTTATTGATTCTTCTGATTCCTTTTTTTACACTTGCTTTAATGCACTTTTCACTTTTGGTCCCTCTAGTATTTTAGAAATTTTAATCTAGTCCTTCTGGTTTTAATTGAGTGGTTGTTGTCTTATGTGTCTATTCATGAAACTACTTAGCTGTTCTTCAATTTTATTTTTTTTTGGGTCGTATTGGGATTGATAAATCAGATTGTAGAGGTAGTACTGAAAGTGATCTTTGTGTGATGTATCCAGTGGCTCATTAGAGAAGAGACTTCCATTATAGCATCAAGAAATGGGCAGAGTGGTGAATGTGTTGTTCAGCCTGAACTGGTTTCACTCTCCCCAGTCAGAACATTGTCCCCTTCTCAAATTTGTAGTCCTAGGTTGTCCATGGTCTGATCTGAAGAAAGAAACCTAAGATTTGGAGTTTTCTACAGAAATAAAACATTGTACTACGGAGACATTGAAGTTTTTTAGCAGGGTAATCTCTTATAGTCTATTACTAAGATTTGAATTATCTGCATTTGTACTTTCGGTATTTGAGATTTAGACCATTCAATTTTTATTAAATGATTTAAAATTTAATAAATATTAAACAGTTTCTACCAATTTTATAAAATTTAAATTATTAAATTTTTATCTCATAGTTCAGATTTCATCAACTTCAAGTTCCCAAATGCAGGGAATCTATTTCCCTATTACTATCGGTGAATGTCATCTATGGATTCAAAACCTTGCATTTTTTGTAGCATTTTCTTGTGTTCATTTATTCTCCTCTTTATTTCAAAAATTTGAATTGCATGATTTACATTTTACTGTGATGGTGATAAGAGACAAGCTCAGTTAAATATAGCATTAATTTAAGAAGTCAATAGAAAATGGTCATTAAGTAAAATCTGTAATGGACAACATCATTATTTACTTTTTTTAGAATATTTTTGAACAAATTAAAATTTTATTTTAAAGAAAATCTATACCTTTAATTGTTAAACTTTGATTCATTTATAATTAATCATCATATATTTTGAAATCTGTACAATAGATATACCAGACCATTAAATAGTTAACAAAAATTGTTTCAAAATTCGAAATTAGAATCATGTGTCTAGCTTCGGAATTGCAAATAAAAATTGGGAAAGATAAGATATATAAAGTATTTGTGCAATGTTGCCTTTTTCTAAGTTATTTATTCTATTTAACTTCAGATTTATCAAATTAATCCGTACATAAGTGAAAATTTAAAAATAACAAATTTATTATATGTAAATCCTTTAATCAAATAAACGATAAATACTAAAAAGACCTACATATAACATAACAAGTATGTTATTTTTCAAGAATTAAATAGACACTCATTAAATTTCAAACATTAAATAAAATAAGCTTGTAAGATCAAATTATTATTTTAGTGAAATTATTATATTTAAATAAACCCTAATAAGCTCTACATGTTTTTGAGTCATTTCACTAATGTCCAGTACTTAAAACTACAACTCAGACACATTTAAATATTAACCATGCTCCATACTTCCATGTTAGTGACTTCTGACTCCTGAGTGATTATTCCTTCCCTTCTTTCAATAAAATAGCAGACTTCTATAAAATAAAATTTTTGAGCATTGAAATAATATAAAATATCTCTGAAGAAATGAATCATCTATGAACAACAAGAACAAAATGAAATTTAGTCAATGATTTTACATAATAAGTAGAAGTTTCTAGTTCTACATTATGCTATTCAAAATTCCAAAAGGAAAACAAAAAAGGACCCACCAGTTTACTAGGGCATAACCATGTCTTCCAAATCCATCTCCATTGTTGGAATCATCAACCAGTCATCATCTAGGCCACAACTTTGGTCTATTGCATCCAAAAAAGGTGACTCATAGCTAAACACCCTGGAATCTTCCATCACAATATTTTCTACAAATGGATATTTCAGCTTTTCACTCTTCATATTACCATCTAAGCTCTCAAGAAATCCCAGCCACCATGAATATGAAGAAGCCTGATTCTCTCCCCATTCTAAATCTACAGAGCCTTCAACAATGGGTGCTTCTGGGGGTGGTAATGGTGGTGGCTCAGCCAGTACACAAGGTTCAGTTGTAGACCACACAGGTCCAGGCATAGGCATAGCCTCCAGTAAAGAGTAACAATATTGTGCATCTGAAAACACTGGCATATTATTGTGACAGTCATTTTCATAGTCGGAGCTAATGCTTGTGCTATTACCTTTTTCAGTGACATCTCTTTTGGTGCCTGCAAGGTGCATGACAAAATGCCCCTGAGAATCTCTTCTGCTATCTGAACTCTCTCTTGTGGATTTGCTTGATGGGGTTGTTTCATCTGAGCTCATGTGTTCTTCCTCCATGGCTTCTTCCACAGTGAACCAAAATCCCAATAGGATTAAAGCTTCTCTTCCTTTTGTTGGGTAGAACTAGAAAGTTAATGCTGGTGGAAGTTTGAAGCAGGCATGAGTGGGTGAGAGTAGATTTAAAAAAGGAGTGGGAAATCGGTGAGAGTGGAGACAAGAGCATGAATGCTGACACGTTTGTGTTGAATCCATTGGACACATCAAAGCTTTTTCTAGCAATAATCTGCGTGTCTGCAAAGTCTTTGCTTCTCTTTCTTTTGTACTTTCCTATCACTTTTTTCCTTTAAATCTGAATTGATCATTCACTATACTGTAAAGCCATTTAATACACCCTTCCTGTCTTCTATGATGACCCTCTAACAATTATGATAGCAACCTTTCACCTCCATAATTATTTTATATATGCCTCAGTTGATGTGTTTTTTCAGTCATTTCATCTTTTAAATAATAATGCTTTCAATATTTTTGCTCACTTGATAAAATAATGAATATAAAAAATATTGTCATTTTCAACAGTCCATTTTGTAGAGATTGAAATAAAATAAATGTATCAATTCAAAAACTAAATGATTAGTTTATTGCGATGCCAATAACACTCGCATTACTATTACTTAAAAACTATCTGAATGATTAAATATTCTTTCATAATCTTCAAGGTTAATAAAAAGGCAAATTCTTTTAGGTCACAATTGCTTTGTGAATCTACTTATATTAGCATAAATAGCCTACATTAAACCAAATAAAAAGTTATGCTTAAAATTTAAATTAATTGATGTGCATGCAAATTAGCTTAAATACCCAAGAAACAAACAAACAAAAATTTGTACCATATCCAAGTACACAAATATCTCTAGCTGGATTGATAGGTTTTGTTAGTTTTTAGTTTGCAACAAAGTATATCATATGTTTGTATCTAAAAAACACATATACTTTTAAATAGAAGACGTACCCGTATAGAATACGTATCCAATATAATACTTGATGCGGTGTATCTATATAAGTATTAAAAAAAATTTTTATAGAATATGTTTCAAAATGCACCAAAACGATATCAAATTGGTGATTTAATCATTTTTTCTATTAGTTCTAAAATTGTTTTATCATTTTATCTTTTATTTTAACATCTTTTCCTACTATATTTCACATAATTTTCCTTCATCATCAATCCTATTTGTTAAAATATATATCCATACATACACAAATATATCTATACCCATATCTTAAAATTTTTAAAATTGACGTATCTCACGTATCTTATCCTGTCATATCAGATACTCGTACTCATATCAATACTTCTTAAATGTGTGTATGTGTAAATATATATATATATATTTATATAAACATAAGTGATTAAAATTTTCAATAAAATGTTGCCCAACATTTATATATATATATATATATATATATATATATATATATATAAAATTCTCATTCATTAGAGCACTGTATCATGAAGTGGACTGCACAAAAGGTTATATATAGAGTCTTATATTTGTAAATGGGCTTCGCTTGCCTTACACACTGAGCCCAATGGACAATAGGCTTTCACTTCTTATGGCTCTTTAGTGGTTTGTTCAAAATCCAAAAAGATAATTTTATAGAATCATTTATATCAAGAAATATAAATGTAAATTAATGTTCGAACAAAAGAAATTTAGTTCAAGTAAAAAAAATCCAAAATATACATTATCATAAAAATATTTGAAAAAAGATGTAAAACATGTTAAATGTGACTCTCTTTTTTAAAAAAAAAATTCCATAATATATGTCAAGGATTTCTTACTGCTTTAATATCTTTATAAGTTTAAAATGATTCAGTTAATTTTGTTAAGAGTTAAAACTCATATTGTTGTAAAAACCACACTTAACGCTGAGGAAATTGAAAATTGTTGAAATTGATCCCTAAGTATAAGCAGAAATTGAAACCAAATCGAAGCAAAATTAATTTTCCTGCCAAAAAATATTATTGTTCATTGGTGGCTACATAACCATACCACCTTCCATTTCCCTTGGCTTATAGAAGAAATAAATTATACCCTAACACTTAGTAGATTAAGCTTCCTCATTTCTATTCTATTATATCTTCTAAGCCAACGACATACTTATGTGCTGTTTTATAATTAGATTAGCTACTATATTTCAAATAATTACGAAACAAAATTTAAAATTTAAAATTTCTTGATAACTACTAGATTATACATGATCAAAGGTACCTTATATAAAGCGATGACAATATTTAATAAATTTGCAAGAAGTCATTTCTTCGAACTTCTAATTAATATCGTCATTATAAGAGTTATCTTTTGGGCCGAAAGATTTAGGTTCAACGCAGTAGAAGGAATTAATAAGTTTAATTTATTTCAACGGTTATTAATGTCACGATTTATATCTTTTGGGCCAAAAGATTTAGGGGTTGGTTAGTTAATAGAATTGATACAATGTGAATGAGAATAAGAATAGAAGTGTGAATGAAAATATTAAAATATTATTTAGTTGAAAAGAAATAAAAATGAACATGTCTTTATTTACTTCGTTTGGTTAGTAGATTATACATAATAATCAATTAAGTAGTGTGTATATTTTATTATATTATCTCTTATTATAAAATTAAAATAAAAAAAAAGACATCTCTTTGAACTATTATTTAATGATATAATTATATATTAATATAATATAATAATATATATTTAATAAATTAATAATAATTAATAATATTAATAAAAATAATACATCATAAATAATATTAATAATAAATTAAAAAAATAATTTAATAATAAATTAGGGTTTTGATGTATCACAAGAGTATTTTTGTTAAAAAATTATTATAAGTATGAACAATTTTGTCAAGTATATTTTCATTCCCAATAGACCAATCTCATTCATAACTTTAGATAGCGAGAAAAATCTCCTTTATATAAAGGAGAGCAAATTTTCTAAGAAATAGGAATGAGGACTTAATTTATTAACTAAACATGAGAATGAGAGTGTCTCATATTCTCATTCTCATTCTCTTGTCTTGATTCTAACAATCAAACGGGTCGTTAGTTTCAATGCAATAAAAAGAATTAATAAGTTTAATTTATTTCAACGGTCATTAATGTCACGATTTATATATGAGTTCTTAATAGTTTCAGGTTTGAGACTTGATAACCTTAAATTGTTGTTGTATTGTCTCAGTAGTACATTATTGTTAGATACATCTATGACATCTAGCGACTGCCCCTGGTCTCACTGCCAATATTTAAAATTGGAAACGAAGAAACTATATATTTACCATAAAAAAAAAAGTGAAACTTATTGAAATCTGAATTCCTTAATTGCATTTTGCATGTCAAACTGTGCATTGCACAATCTTTTTTTTTTTTTTTCCTTTTTCTCTATCCCTATTAGTTGTGATAACTTTTACTATTAGTTCCAACATTTTCTATATGCACAATTGAGATAAAAATACAAAAAAAATTAAATTGAACAAAGTTCTTTATTGCTGCTTCAACATGAAGAGAAGATCTACAAAATATGCCTAACTACTCACTAGTGCTATCTGCAAAGTTATCACTCCTGTACTTGACAACACTTTTAAATACAGTAAATTTACGAAACATATACAGTTGGGCCAAATAAATTTATGAATATGTGTGCGTGTATGTATGTATATATATATTTGATTGTTCTCTCACATTTTTCCGTATCTTAAGTACATTGGTGGTATTAGAGAGTGTATGATAATATGATATTCTCATGTATATCTTGGGGGCTTTATTACTCGCGTAGGCTTAGAATGACTTAATTTACATTACTAAAACTCACTTTATTACGGCAAATTCCACGTAATTTTAAGGAAGATAGACCCAAAAAATCCCTAGGCAACCAGATCTAGGAATTACAAAGCAAACAAAGCATTTATCACCTAATTTAAATTATCACTATATATATATATATATATATATATATATATATATATGTATGTATCGGTGGTTACTGATGAACCCCTCCTTTTATTAGCTAAAGAATTTGTTGAACAAAAACAAGTTATTGCATTTGAGGAATATGTTATAAATTATTAGAAGTTATTTAGTGTTTTCTTTAATAAAATATATCATATTGTATAAAGAAAGAATTTAAGGGTTTGTTTGGTTGTTAAAATTGATATAATGAGAATGAAAATAGAAATAGGAATGGGAATAGGAGTAGGAATGGAAATATTAAAATATTGTTTGGTTAGAAAAGAATGAGAATGGGTATATTTTCTTTATTTCGTTTAATTAGTAAATTACACATGTGAAATAATTAGACAGTGTGCACATTTTACTATATTATCTCTTATCATAAAATATTAAAAAAAGAGTTAGATATCTTTTCAAATTATTAATTAATAATATAATTATATATTAATATATATTTAATTAATAATATAATAATTTTAATCATTAATATAATAATATATATTTAATAAATTAGTAATAATAAATGAAAAATAATAAATTATTATTTTAATGTATCACAAATGCATTTTTGTCCAAAAATTATTATAAGTAAGGATACTTTTGTCAAACATATTTTTATTTTCAGGAGACTAATCTTATTCCATAGCTTCAACTAAGAAATGAACTCTCCCTTAGGGAGAGCAAGCTCCCTAAGAAATGAGAATGAGAATCCAATCTATCAACCAAAAATGCAAATAGGAGACACTCTCATTCCCTCACCTTAATTCTAGCAATTAAACGGGACTTAAGTATGTCTTTTTGTATTATGATAATTTAATAAAATAATAATAATATTATAACATCTGGTATAAAAAAGAATCTAAATATTTCTTTATATACTATGATAATTTTTTTTAAAAAAATAATATTTATTACAGTTAAATTAAAAAAGACACGTAAAACATTTTAAAATATTATAAAAGTTGAGTAATTTAGAGCCTGTCCTGTCTTTATTAGGCGGTAGGACCAACAATTAATGAAAGACCTACTAAGTAGCAAATACCAACATAAACAGGTGATGTCAAATTGCTCAAATGATTAGACATTATGGTTAAGTGAAATTTTACGTAGAGAAAAGGACGCATTTCCAAGTGAAGTGCATGATCGCTAAATTTGTTCAATCAAACAGAAAAATTTAGAAAACATGATTCGAAGATCTCACTTTTTGTTAATCATATCTTTTACAGCGAATCAGAATTATTGTTATGTTCCACGTACGTTTTACTACAATTTTATATCACATTTATACTTTAGAACTCTCACCTAACGAGTTAATTATTCAAATTGAAAGATAGTTTACAGGTACAATTGATATTTAGCCTAACAAAATTAACCATATAACTCTCAACGACTACTTATAGTGTAAAACATTGCATGAGTACATTTAATTTCAGTAATCTTTAAGGACAAACCAAATCGATTTGACTAGATAATTGGAAATCTCATTCATTCAATTTAATAAATTTAGTCATAATCGAACTAATTAGTCTAATGCAGCCTTGGTTGATTTGGATTGGATTAGACAGTCAATTTAAAAAAAAAAATGTTATAAAATTTGAAAATTCAACATCAAATATTTTTTCAACCGCAGTAAAAGAAAATTCCAATAACAAAATCCACAAAAAGGGTAGAAGGGGAAGAGTCAAAAGAATTATGATATTAAGAATTAAGGTTAGATATATTGATATATTATTAATTATTAATTTATGTTAAAGATTTAAAATTTTAAATTTTATATATTTTAATTGGTTACTTGAACCCGATCAAATTTGTTCTTCCTACTACAATTCATTTAATTAATTAATCAATTTTGGTCATATTGGATTAGTTTGGTCCGATTAGACTTGGATCTCTCAAATTCAAATAGCCTTAGTCAAGGTTCAAGTAACGGTTACTTAAGTAATTAATGGTCTCATCATTCATGCTGTGGGATCACATCACATATTTTATTAACTATATGTTAACTGACTTAATATAAAATTTATTTTTAATATGAAAAGTCTTTAAATGACTAAAATTAAATGTTTGATCTTTTAGAAATCAAAGAAAAACAAAAGAATATATCGATCAGTTCAGTGTCTGTAGAACATGGATGTTATTTTCAGCTGAATCTAACTTTAAGTACAACTCGTTTTTTTTTTTTTTTGAAAGTGTGACTTTGGGATCAAATCATCTGACTTCTTCGTACCAAAAAAAGAGAAGAAGACAAGAAGAACAAGTTCATGTTGATTGTGATACAAATATTTGGAAGATGCACTTTTCAACATTCAAATCTTTGTTAAATTAATCAATCAACTTATGGGGCATATTAAAGTAATTTGGGTAAGAGATTCTTGTTTAAATATGTTCAAATTATACTGCCTTTCTTTTATTATAAAAATATACACATTTTTTATTCTTAAAAGTAAAATAAATTGAAAAATAATATTGATTTTGTTTTAAAAAGTATAACGTATGTCAAAAAATATATTTCTTAAATTTTTATTATTAATGGTTTTTTTAGAATCATCAATTTAGTTTGTCTTTAAGTTATAAAAACACTTATGCATGTTGTTATTGAAATCAAATATTTTTTTATTATTATCTTTTAGTTAATTTGTTAATATTAAAAATTATTTGCGAGTATGCTCTTATTTTTAATAATTATTTAATTTTTTCAAATAACTTTATAATCTTATAGATTTTTAAAAATGACTATTTGATATTAGTTAAATTCATTTGTTATATTATATATAAGCAATACATATAAGAGTGCATTGGTCAAGATAAACATGATTGCAATTTATATTTTGTTATAAAAAAATAAGTGTACGTAGCATATCATTTGATTTTGTAGGAGGATAGTAGAATTTTATTAATATAGATAAAATTACAGAGCCGTGCAATTTAAATATTCTTTTCAAATTTTAATTCAAAACTTATATGCTTTATATTAAACCCATAAAAAACTTGCTATATCACTAAATTTATTAGCAAATTTAATGGTTAACTGACAAAAAGATTAGATTGGATGAATTCCAAGACGTAAGAAACCAAAATGGCTGAGCAAAATAGAATTTTAATTAGTATGAAAAGACAAATACCATATAATTAACTTAATCTAAATTTTATTAATCAGATCTAATATTTAATCATTTCAATTTTTTTTTTTTTCCTTTACTCCTTATACCCTGTCAAAAGGGATACATGAACCTATTATTTCACTCATTTAGTTAGATATATGAGTGAAATTTAGTGCACTGTGAATTATATTATACAATATTATATTGTTTACAATTTATAGAGGCTTCGTAGGATATGCATAGCACGTAGCTAGATCTTAAAAGCCAATTTACAACTCATGCATTGGTAATCTTTGGGCATGGACAGCTTCTTCTTTCTTCAAGAATATTGAAAAATATGGGTTTAATTCACTGTTACTGAGTTCTCTCTGTAAACCACTTGAGAATGTTCAAGTTTGTGTCGCGAACATGAAGCCAATTGTTTCTCTTATGTTCTATAAATATGGGCAACAAATTCATATTATATATATATATATATATATATATAATATGAATTTGTTGCCCATATTTATAGAACATAAGAGAAACAATTGGCTTCATGTTCGCGACACAATATATATATATATATATATATATATATATAAAATAAACTGGAAATATAATGTGACAGTTTTTGTTTATAAAAGATAATAATAAATAATGTCAGAGTTTTTTGTCGTTTAACACCATCATAAACTTTTTGAATTACTTTTTCAAAACCCAACATTGCTCTGGCTGACCCACTTCTTCTTCATCTTCTTCTTCTAATTGGTCACCTTTCTGAGAATCAGGGGCTTTCATTTCCATATGTAATAATAAAATGAGATTTAAAGCTCACTTTTAATAATAAGAGCATAATAGGTGCTCTATCCAAAATAATAATAATAATTAGTCATGAAAGATTAGTATATTAGAATGAGATTTTTTCCCTTTTCAAAATTCAAGTCACATCATTTACTAATAATATCTAAAAATTGGCCTATGATCCCAATTTCAATCGCATGGTATAGAAGGTGATGTCCGCGTTGTTGTGTTTTTCTAGAAGTTTAGATCCCTTGTTGTAGAAGGTATGCTGTAATTTTATAAAAAATTATTGAATCAAAATTTTAAATTATTTATAGTTATTATATGAAATTTTAATTTAAAAATTATTAATTTCAATAATTTGTAATGTGTAATATATAGATTACCTCACCATCAAGACACAAACACATGACATGTTTGGTTTTATCTTTGGGGTCCATAGAAACCTAATTGAAAGACCAAAGGTAAGTTTGCAAAATGTGGTGTATTACTACGAGGGTTTATATTAATTGCAATAAAACATTTTAGTTATATGTTGAACTAAAATTAGGTTAGTCTAATACTTCCAAAACACCATAAAACTAAAGGCCCTGATCTTGTCAATTTTCTCTGTGCATTATGTTTTGATTATTAAAAAAATCTAATAGTAATCAAATATCTAAAAAAAATCTTCATTCAAATATAATTTTTTAAAAATAACGGGGTCAATTAGAAAACTTCTTAATCCAAAGGGGAAGATCAAGAACATGACAGCTTGCTTATATGCATCCCATAAAACAATGCAGGAAATCGCCCTCTTGGCCTCTTCAAATCATTGGGAACATTTCTTAAATCATAGAAAGACGAAATGGAGGTGGACACCAACCTCATTAGTGCTTCCTGTTTAATGGCTTAATCTTTTGTTTAAGCTAACACTACTTGCTAATATAAAAACTACATAAAAACACAATTAGAGAGGTTCTATGTCTATTCCACATTATATATATCATGCACACCCGACTCAACTCTTACAATTTTATCTCAAATATGCATGATAGACATGTGATTCTTAATATATAAGTACAACACAAATTTAATGACTTTAATTTTTATTTTAGTCCCTTATTTATTAGTTTTTATTTTATTTTCATTGTAATTAGTCACTTACTTATTATTTAATTCTCAATTTAACTCATTATTGATTAGTTATTTTTAATATGGTCCCTTACTAATTTCTATTATTAATTTGATTATTATCATTTAGTTAAGGTCAAGGAAAATGTATCAACTTTGGTATTAATGTCAGAATAAATTTAATATTTTACTAATTCTAAATAGATAACTAACAAAATGAGGAAACATGAATTTTTTTTTCTTTAAAAGAAAATTTATAGGCCAACACAATTTCTTGAGGTGGTGATTCCACCATCCACAACAAGGTTATGACCACTGATATACTTGGATTCATCACTAGCAAGAAAAAGTGCAGCCTCTGCAACATCTGTAGCCTTCAAAGTTGTTCCTTTCAAATTAGCCAACCCTCTCACAAACTCCTCCGTCTTCTCCACTTCTTCTTCTTCTTCTTCACCATTCCTTCTCCATGCATTCACAAGCATGGAGGTCGCCACTCCAAATGGCGATATGCAATTAACCCTAATCCCATACCTCCCCAACTCACACGCCACGTTCTTCGTCAAACCCACAATCGCATGCTTCGAAGCTGTATAAGCATGAGGCCCTAGCCCTCCCATAACCCCTGCAACACTAGATGTTGATATTATACACCCATATCTTCTCTGGATCATCACCTTCGCAGCGTGCTTCATCCCCAGAGCCACGCCTTTCACGTTCACACCCATCACTCTATCGAGCTCGTCGGCGTCCAAGTTCAGAATGCTCTTGTGGTGCTCCGACTGCTTTCCGAGCACGCCAGCGTTGTTGAAGACGATGTCCAGGTGACCGTGCCGAGAGACGGCGAAGCTGACGAGGTTTTCGACGTCTTGTTCGGAGGTAACGTCGCAGTGGAAAAATGTTGCTGACGGAGATAATGACTCTGCGAGAAGAGATCCAAGTTCGTCTTCAACGTCGGCTATCACCACTTTCGCTGCATGTTTGACGAATGTTCTCACTGTTGCTTCTCCGATTCCTCTAGCTCCTCCCGTTACAATGGCAACTTTGCCTTCCAATCTATCATAATATCAAATAGTTTATAATCTCGTTCATATGAATTAATATGCGACATTATATGAATATCACAGACACAATTTGAAGTTTCATATTGTGTTTAGTGTCACCATTGAATATTATATGCATCTGATTTTATAGTATCGATGAAAAGAAAATGCTGTAAACTGGTATTAATTATATATGAAACTAAACATTAAAGAAGACGACTTTGTATCGCAGAATGATAAGACGTCTGAATTAAACAAGATTTAAGAAGTGAAGACGCAATGTAATATATAAACATTACAAGACGATAAGATGTATCATGTTTTAAGATAATTTGAAGTGTTATGCATAAATATCATATACATATTGAAAACCATGCTTTGCAGAAGATCGATAGCTACAACTGGGTGATTTACAGAGCTAGCAGAAAAGAGAAAAGGAGCAGAAGAATTACTTATTATTATCATTAGACAGAGTATATATAGAGAGAGAATAGTACCTTCTGGAAGAAGAAGGATTAAAGGTGGTGTCATTGGGCAAGTTGGGAACTCCATGAAGGGGTTTCTCTGGCAATACGTCAGCTGCAACCATGGTTGGTGAAGCAGGAGAGTACAGTCCCCAGCCCCAAGCCCCCAACCTGGGAAACGAGAGAAGCAAAAGAAATAAGCTAACCCTGTGGTGTGGTAGAATCAGCAAATGAAGCTATATATAGAGAGAGAAGCTATATATATATATATAGAGAGAGAGAGAGAGAGAGAGAGAGAGAGAGAGATATATATATATATATATATATATATATATATATATATATATATATGAATGGGCTTATACTATTGGTGTAGTGTGTACCTGGCCTTTGGGAGGTCTATTCATGTCTCGGTTCTTAATTTGAAGGCATTGAATGATGTGAAATTACTTTTTAGTAGATATGACTCATTAATGTATTACATTTTAAAGTTCAATTCATTTGTCAACTTGTTCAAATTGTTACCTTTGAACTTCAATTCAGTGAATCCTATTAAATGACTTAAATTTGTCTACTTTTTTTATTTGTTCCCTTTTAATTTCAATTCAGTAAATTGTATTGAATGACTTAATTTTGTCAACTTTTTTAATTTGTTACCTTTAAATTTCAATTCAGTGAATTGTATTAAATGAATTAAATTTGTTAACTTTTTATAATTTGTTACCTTAATTTAAACTTAAATTCACTGAATTGTATTAATGACCTAAATTTGTCAACTTCATCAATTTGCTACCTTTAAACTTCAAGTCAGTGAATTATATTAAATGACTTAAATTTGTCAACTTCGTTAATTTTTTTACCTTTAAACTTCAATTCATTGAATTTTATTAAATGGCTTATATTTGTCTTTTTTTTTTTTTATAATCCGTTACCTTGAAACTTCAATTCATTAAATTGTATTAATTAAATAACTTAAATTTGTCAACTTTTTCAATCTGTTACCTTTATGCTTCAACTCATTAAATTGTATTAAGTGCCTTAAATTTGTCAACTTTTTTATTTGGTAAACACTGACTGATTGCTGCGCTGGTAAATGAAAAAAGTAAAAGAGTATATTAACTTTTTTATATGACATATGGAGACTTTCTTTTCTTTTCTTTTTGGAGAAAAATGTACAGAGACTTTTTTAATTAGCGTATTTTTTGTTTTCAATTATTTTCAATTTACTACTAACTAATTTTATTCTTTATCACTTAATGTAATATTAATCTTTTTTAACTACGATCTCTTGTCAAATTATTGGCGTAGTTTTTTTTTTTTATCAAATCGTCAATACTAAATCCTGAAAAACTAAATTTATGTTTAATAAGTTTTAATAGTTTACTAACACAATGAATCATGAATTATCTTAAGTGGATGATCACGAGCCTAAATGAGAGGCATTAATTACCCAAATGGGACCACATTGCCTAAATTATATTTTTCTATTGCTGTTTTTTAGTGCAGCCACAAATCGTTGTCTTTTTTAGTCTGGTTTTAGTTGTTGAATTGACCATAAATTAACGAGGAAATTATATTAATGTTCTGAGATTTAATCATATTATGTATTTAATATTTTTCTTATTTCAAAAATATCATAAGATCTCCTTATAGCATTTGGGGGTGTAAAACATTTTTATTATATATTTTTTTCGACAACCTTTTGTTTAGCTTCTGAAACCATAATTTTAATTTTTAACATGACAGTAATAATCTTATTTTTAAAATAATGCTAAAATTTTAATTTTATTAATAGATTGGAAATGTTCCCATCATGTCGTTTTTTTCTTCTAGGATCACCTAAAAGGGGAACTGAGATGTGAAATGAAAAGTCATTTTCCCTATTAAATGAACAAATAAAAAATCCCATCACAAAGTTGGACCATTATCAGAATTAGGGGATGGATGCCTCCAAACCCCAAGGGAAATTCTCTCTATAATTAAATGCTCATATTTACTTCCCACTGGCCACTGTAATGAGCTGTTGGCTAAAATCAATTTTCATACGGAACTTTAAGTCAATGGAACAGCTCAATGAAAATTAAGTTTGATACGTGTCTAGAGAAAATAAATCTTTTAAATTTCTCTTCAAAATTAATACAATTTTGATATATAAATAGACACCTTTAATGTAAAATTTATCATTTATAGAAGAGAAAATAAATATTGTTTTAATCCTTTACTTATATTTGAATTCTCATTTTAATTTTTTACATATTTTATTTGTTATATCTCAAATGACAGGGCGTTATTGGCACGAAAAACAAGATTAACCTAATCTCCATAAATCAAACAAATATAATAAATTAACTTATCCAAATACTTATATAACAAAAGACATAAATAATATCTAATTCAATTATCTAATATCATATAATTAACTCGAGACTACACACACTAAACTCTTTGCTTGTGACAATAGAGCTATAAAGTACAAAGAAAATATTTTCAAAGTTTAACAATTAAATAAAAATAACTCTTTACTTTTGCGAACAATGCAAAACTCACTAATAAATCTTTCAGTCGCCTATAAACCACAGAGTGTAACCAAATTAACGACAGAAGGGAAGAATGACCACACTCAATAAAAAAATATTACTAAATATATCAAGAGGAAACAAGCAGCTCGTTGGAGTTTCTCAAAACCAAATTATTTAGCAGTTCAAAACACATATAACTTACATATGTCAAACTTATTCCAAAAGGAAAGTCATATATCGTTAATATAATTCATAAGACTTTTACAAATATATATATAAACATTGCAAAACAGATCATATCAATAAGCATGTGAAATTCATAAATGATTTTAAGAAAATAAAACCAAAATGGAAAAATTCTCATAGGACCAATCACAAATCTATATATGAAAGCTAGCTCAATGCTAAGTATTACAATCTATAACGAAAGTTAGCTCAAGGTTAGGTAACATAATCCATAATAATTGAATTCAAACAATTAGACTCGCACATAATTGAAGGCCAAAACAATGCTTAGAATAACAAAAGCATGGTGCACCAAGGTTAATGTTTACTGTCATTAGTTACAGGGTTCTGTATTGAATGAATTTCCACAAATACAATACTTTTCCATAATAGTCTAAATAATTGAACATACACAAAATAACGAAATTCCAAATTTCTAGAAATTCATATGGTAACAAAATCATTCTGAAAGTTCCCAAAATATCATATAGTATGTAAATTGTTCAAAATGATCATTCAAATATGAAGGAATATTACAAAGAAATTTCTCATATTTTAGAAAGTGCAAATAAATGTCAGAATTAACAAAATAATTCAAGAAGCCTGTTCCTAAGGCACCAGAGTGTATAAAACAAAAATATTTTACAACAAATAGTTTAAAACACTAAAAACAGGTATGATTAGCAATATTTACTCACCTAGAAAGTACGCACACAACAATCATGTTCCTAACATTTCTTTCTTTATCACACTTGATCACAAAGCCAATACTTATGGTCCTATAATAATAAATAACACACATTTAACTTTCCATATAAGAAATTATTCCTTAATTCAAAAGAGTTCTCAACATCTAATATATTTCTTATCTAATTATTGCGTATCAATTCTCTTTAATCTCAAAATGGAGTGTTAACCATTCACTTTCCAATATCACAATCAAATTTTCACCATGGTTCAAATCTTATTCTATTTTCATGTGTTTTATCCTATATATACCTAGGACCCAAAATAATTTCTCTTTCTTAACTGTGTGTTGCCTAAAATTATCATGAAAATTTGAAAATCATCCTAATCACAATTCAAGATTTAATGATTAATTAAATTACTTATTTAAGATTATTTAGTCAATCACTATAAGATTTTCATCCTCTTTCTTTACATCAACAAAGAAAATTAAAAAAAATTAGGAAGAGCTACTGAATCAACATACTACTTCAAATGACAACTTACAATCACTTAATTTCTTCCTCTAATAGTGTTTCTTGAAGAAAATTAGTCAAAGATTTTGAAAACTCCATTACCCTATCACAGATTTCGTGTAACCAAGATGGGTGTAAAATTGAAGATCAAAACCTAGTAATTTCACATGGGAATTAGAAGAGAAATACTCAAAATTCATCTAAGAACAAAAACTCAACTTAATTTAATGAAATCTCACCAAAATAAAGTCTAATTTTGAATTTACACCACAAAAACCTCAAAAATAAGGATTTCAAAATCAAGACTCTAAATTCAGAAATTGATTACAGATTATAGAGGAGAAATAACGAATTTTGTGTTAAAAAACAAAGACACAAATTAATTTCAAGAATTACGTCACTTATTATGTTTAATTTCTCCTCTTGTGGCACTCTAAGTCACATAATTGGGAAAATTCTAAATTGAGGCTAATATTGCAAGATTGAAGGCCAAGATGATGAAATTAAGCACAATGAATAAAAGAGAAACGATATATTACTCACCAAATGGAATATGCGTAACTTAATTTGGAGGAATCTTTCTTCAATTGCATCAAATTGGCTCTTCTTGGCACTCATCATTATTGAGATAAATGAATGGACCTTTGCTTGAATTTTAAAAAATCTCGGTGTGAACCACGTTAGAATTAGTCAAAATAATGACATAAGAGGTTAAAAAAGGGTGGAAATGGTGAGAAAACATTGACATCACAGCAAGAAGAGGAAAGAGATTTTATAAGCTTCTTGTTGTGTGTGTACACATGAGAAAGACATAGAAAGAATGAAAAATAAGACTAACGACAATTACATAATTTTTGTTGGGTGAGACATGTGGCAAATTTTTAAACAATTAGGATATTTTCAAGGGTGCCTAAAAAGAGATTCAAATTTGTGTCCTCTAAGAAACATAGGGAAGTCTAAACCATATGTGTCAATCTCAATCTCAAACTTTATAATCATGTATTAAATATCATAGTCTTCTCTAACTATCTAATAAATTTATTCTTTAAGAATTTTTTTTTATATATACTTCATCTATATTATCTTGCTTTCTTTGTCTTATTAAACTTATGAAATTTTTTTCACTCAAAATTAACTGTTAAGTAGGTAAATTGAGGAGTATTCATTATTTCTACAGTTATGCTAATTAAAAATTATTACTTTTTGCCTCTTTTTAATTAAAAATTGCCACTTATGGTCTCCTTATTTTTAAAATCATTACCATATGTAATATCTCAAGCTAAGTAACATCAACTCACTTGAAAGAAGCAAATGTGATCATTTCCAATTAGTGGGAATTATTTGAGATATAAAATGAATAAGAGTTAAAAATAAAATTTTAGTGATAAGTCAAAGATCAAAATAATTTTTTTTTAAATTTTAATAGGTTTAAAGGAGACTGGCCATTCAAATGCACTCCACACTAATTTTTTTAAAAAAAAAAAAAATTCGACACACACAATTTTAGAGGAAAAAAAAAATAAAGGATGCATTATCATGATTTTATATATAGTTATAATTAACCTTGCAATCACCAACTCAAAATTTTCTAGGAAGAAAAATTATTTAAATTAAATAAATTGTTCCAACTATAGCATTGCACAGCATAAAAATTAACTGATGTTTGCCAATAATTAACACCAGACAAAAATAACACAATTTTTTAAACAAGCCCCCTCGGTCCAATGATTCACCATTGAACAAATGAGACAGACTTTGGACCAAAAAGAAATAGGGTTAAGGCATACTATGGGCTAACACTGGCCCAAACTAGAGATGGGCCTAGTCCATGATTGCTTCAACATATATAAAACTCTTTGGGCTTTGTTTTGGACTTGGTCAAGTGAAGTGAAATTTCAATTTTCCAGTATACATCTTTTGGTGCATGCATTTGTCAATAAAATATAGCTTTCATTTTTAGCAGTGATTAAGGAACATGCCATTTTTAAGAAGTTACATATTGGAGAGAGAAATCACAAAAATGAATTGAGAAGTCACCTTTTCATGCTTTATGATCAAGAGCATTACATCATGATGTTTATTTATTATTGATTAAAAATCTAAATAAAAACTTTTTTCCTTTTATTTTTCTCCACCCAAACAAAGTAAAATATCATTTTGATCCTTGACTTTTGAGTTTTGTCTCAATTTAGTCCCTTACTCATTTTTAAGTCTCAATTTGGCCCCTTACTACATTTTAGTTTCAATTTGGTCCATGACTTATGAGTCCAGATTTAATTCAATCTCTCACTAATATAAATATTAACACATTTAGTCTAAATTTAATTGAGAATGAATGACTAAATATATTAACATTCACATTAATAAAGTACTAAATTGAGATTAAATTTATAATTGATGAATCAAATTGAGATTATAAATTTATAAGGGATTAATTTAAAATTAAAATTATAAATAAAGAATCAAATTAAAACTAAAAATTAATAAGAGACTAAACTAAAACCCAGCTAATAAGTGAAACACCCATATAATGTGATACTCTCCAAACATATACTAACAATTAAGATGAGTCTAGAGCACCGATAACTTCAATCAAATTTCATTAGCTTGTACGTAGTTTTCTTCTTTTCAAATGTAAACAACTATAACCTTCAGAAAGCACCTTCCCCCTCATAGATGTTTAAGCTATGCGGGTCCCACATGACATAATTTATACTTGATATAACTTTATTATTTATAGCCAGTGTAAGCCGTAGTTTGTTTTGAATTGCATGTAAAGTTTCTGCTTTATTTAATTTCATTGTTTCAAAATTTTTGTCCGTTTTCTTTTCTTGAATCACATAAATTTACACAAGCTTGCCATAGTTACTGACAGAATAAAAATTAATAAATAACTAAATTAATAATATAAATTGGAGTGATCAAATACAGAATCTATTAATATAGTCTCTTATTTCATAAACAAAAATGAAAGTGAATCATAAATTGAGAGGCTTAAATCATACTCATAAATAGGGATGGATATAAAACATGAAAGGAATTAAAATAACGAACATATTCATAGATTCAGAGTAAAAGATTTATATATTTTTTCTAATTGTAGAAATTAATTGAACTCTAGTTGGGATTATTGATCAAATAAGATACTCACAGTATATTCGGTATATCTCAGATTTTATACCTTAAATCCCTTCTTGAATGCAACAGTAGAATATTTCGCAAGTAGTTATCTCAAAGCGTCTCAAGTCTATCTTTAGATCTCAGTTATTTATCATATAAAATATCTATCATATAATAGTCTAGTCCTATTTATAAAATGCTAGTTAAAATTAGGGTTTAATAATAATTTTAATAATTACTATTTTGTCCTTACTTAATGAGTACTTCTTATGAGTGGATTTTGTATAATATCTTAACAGATTTAAACTTTACATATTATATGGTATTCTAATAAAAAAAATGCAAAAGACGGTTCTTTGAATTTATAGAATTTCAATCTTTATATATAATTTTATCTGATATTATTTATTTGATTATTTAATTTATAAAAAAAATATCTCTATTAAATTTTAAGATATTATCTTATTTATTTCAAATATTTAATTAAAAGATTTTTATTCTGCTTATTATCAAATCTTAGAATCGTCCCATAAATATATTTGGATTTTAACTAATCTCGGGATAAACATAAAAAGTCCTCGAGGATGGATCCTTCTTAGCACTTGTAATTCTTCAAATAAAAATATGTCAAACTAAACAGCAAAATAGAACTATTGATGAATACAGATGAATATGATTATAAAACTATACATATAGCATCACGAAGATTTGATGATTCATAGCCATAAAAACATGAGAGAGTTCGAAGTGGTTCAAATGGTGGGTCCAAAAAACCCAGAAACAGTCATCGGCAGGTGAAAAAAACCAAACGGAAGGCCACCAACCTTAGACCTGTGGGACACACAAATGTGAAAAAAAAAATAAAAATTAATAGCTCTATAACTAATTCCACTAAAAAATAAAATCTAAGAATTGACTTAGAAACTTACACATAACGGATAGACTTAGCTTCAAGAGAAAAAGAAGTACAGTTTAAACACGTTGCCTACCATATCCCATATAGTGTGTGGCAGTTGAATCTGTCGCCAAATTTAAATAAAGCTTTTCAAATGCTCCTTCCATCCCTCAAAAGCTTCTCAAAACTTTAAAGCCAAGTTTGCATCATTTATTTATTTTATACAAAATTTAATAAATAAGATAATATACTCTCATGTTCAATGAGAAATGACTTCTTTTAATAGTGCAATGAAAATCAAGCGCTATTAGTATTGCATCTGAAGTTTTAGTTGTTATATTAATTAGTGTGAGACATTGCACTCATTATATATAGGTGCTATTGGTAAGGATATTAAGTGCCGAAAAAAAAAAATTGAAGGGAAGAAAAAAGCTAATGGGCCATTTCTTTTTATTATGAAAATATATACAAAGTAAAAATCGATGAAAAAATGTTTTAGGCAAAAAAATTGATACTAAGATTCGTATATATTTTACAATGAAAAGTACACATTGTCATATTTAATACATTGATAATTTTGAATATATTAGTGTATTCATATTAATTTATATAATTTTATTATTTTAAATATTAATTTAAAAAATAATAATTTTAAAATTATATAACTATATTATAATTGAATATATCAATATATTTAAAATTATAAATGTACTGTACATTTTATCAAAGTATAACCATATGCTAAAGGTAATATGAAAAGGCGATCATTAGGAAAAATTTTATTCAAAACATTCTGACTTTTGTCAATTGAACTAATTTTATTTTGTTACGTAATTTATTTACTTTAAATTATCTTTTGGTCTATATAATTTCACTCACTTTTTAATTTGATGTTTTGTAAAAATTGTTCACTTTAGTCTCTATTGCTAAACATTATTTTATTAAATTTCATTGATAGAACCAACTATAACTTATTTTGACATGATAAATATGTATTATTTAATGCCCACCAAAAAAATTAAAAAAAAAACAATAAAATTAAATTAAGTCACATATATAGCTGTACAATGCAATCTATGATAAATAATTTGAGAAAATTAATTTAAATCATGCATATTCCAATAAACAAGATGCTATATAGTTAGTTATATCAACAACATTTAATAACATACTAACAAAATGATTCTAATTTTTTGAAAAATACCGTTAGTTACATATTGCAACTAAATAGTTTGACACATTTCGTTAACATTTTAGTCTTGTATATGGTTGGACTAATCGTTTTTAGCTTCATCTTCACATTTATCATATTGAACGGCTGGTTCAACCATATATACAGAAAATTTTGAACTAGAATAAAACTATAGGATCAAAGGTATAATTTTTCTGTTATTTATATATTTATAAGTATCTTGCAAGACAAACTTTTTCAACTTTTTTTAGAAAAATATTTCTTTATCTAACAAGAAATCCGTTAGGTTAACACATCATGTTATTAGCTACTTGGTAATTGGACATTAATATATTAAATTATAGCAAATGGACCATATCCAAAAATGTGATATGATGAAGCACTATATGTACATACAGTGACAAATATAATCATGTTTTAGAAATATTCTGATGCCATAATTAGAAGTATCCGAAGCCAAATGAGGTGAAAGTGGGCCCCTTCCTTGCATTATTTTTCTTTATGCTTCTGCTTTTACACATTTATTTTATGCAAATAGGACAAACTTTACTTCATCCCGTGATTAAGTCTCCACTCTTAACTTATCATTCAAGCCTCAATGTTTTGATTGAGTATTCCAAAAGGTTACAATACAATAAAACCTCTTTCAGAATATAGATAAGATTAAAATAATGAATAATAAGTTGGATTCAACCAAGCTAGAACAAAATCTGAATTTGCTGTATTTGATAGAAATATAAACAATTAATATTAAAGGAATTGCGCGATTTGATAATTTAAATTAATTTTAAAAATTGCTCGTAATTATTAATTTGTCATTAAGGATTTAAATTTAAGAAATTGTATAATTTAACTATAAGCAATTTTTGTAAAAAGTTGTAACAAATTCAAATTTAGTTCATGAAATTAGCAGACTCCTTTATCAGTTCAACTCTTTGGTCAAATGTCACTAAGGTCTTCATTGTTTGAATGATTAAATTATCCAAATAATTAATATTTAATACGGGTTAAGAATAGATTATTCTGGGTAGCTTATTTTATAAGTAGATGAACTCGAAGAATATTAAGAAACAAGCCAAGAAAAATAGTTCTTAATTTGCATGAAGTATTTTTATATATTTTCTCAACTTGAGAACAAAGTTTACATACTGTCCGTAATTTTAAATAAAATGCTTAAAGTTGAAGCTACAAAAAGTCATGAAAATCAACTCACTTTTATCCCAAACAGTGTCTTAAACTATTATTAACTTAATCAATTACATATTTTAACATTATTTAAAAAAACACTATTTAGCAACGGACTAATCCGTTGCTAATTGGAAAACGGCTGTTGTTAATAATAATATTTAAAAATTATAATTATAACTAAAATATATTTATCAGATTTTTTGTTTTTTGGTGGTGAAAAGCAGTAATAGGAATATATTCGAAAAGCAAGAAAGAAAAGTCAAGTGAGGGTGGGAATTGAAAAAGATGGTACAGAAAAAGGCGTGCTTGAAAGGTTTAAATAATTTGGTGGAAACAGCGAAAGCCAACGTGCACTTCACATGCATCTATGGACTATAGTACCTACCTTAACTGAACCCTTCTTTCTGTGTAGTTTCGGAAAAGTTAAACAAGAATGGAAGAACCTTTAAAGGCATGCTAAAGAAAACCCCATTACACACACCACGAAATTTCTTCCTCATCGGATTCTGCATTTAGGAATAGTCTCATTTGATTCATTATTACATTTTTCTTTCATTAATTATTTTTTTCTTTTAAATATCGTGTTGTATATTAATGATAATATAAGGGTATGTTTGGTTATTAAAATTAATATAATAAAAATGAGAATGAGAATAGGAATAGAAGTAGAAATGAGGATGTGAATATTAAAATATTATTTGATTGAAAAAAAATAAGAATAAGTATATTTTTTTTATTTCGTTTGATTAATAAATTACATATAAAAATTAATTAGATAGTGTATATATTTTACTATATTATCTCTCATAATAAAACTAAAAAAAAAAAGACATTTCTTTAAATTATTAAATAATAATATAATTATATATTAATATATTTTAATTAATAATATAATAATATTTATTTAATAAATTAATAATAATAATAATAAATAAATAATAAATTAAAAATAATACTAAATTAAAATTAAGGATTTAATAATAAATAATAATAAATTAGGGTTAAATGAGTTGCATTAATGATACATTAATTTTTGAAAAAATATGCTTTTAGTTATTTATTTTTTAAGTATTACTAATTTTAGTTTATTTAATAAATTTTAAAACTAAATTTAATTTTTTTAAAAAAGTGAGGGACTAAATTAGTAGTTTTATAATAAGTAAAGGGCAGAAAAGTATTTTATTCCTTTTTTAATAAATTTTTTAATTAGAATCAAGTCTTTTAATCGAAACACATTAGACGTAAATGAATTAGAGGAATCAAAACCCCACAAACTCATTTAATGTAAAATAAATACAAAATTCTTTGTAACATCTACCAAATAGTAAAAAATCATCTGAAGTATTTTGGCAAGAAAAATATTTCTTGTTCACACTTCGATTTATTCAATATTAAGAAGAACTTAATAATTTAATAATTGAAGTATTTTTAATTTAATTTTCTGAAGATACAACCTCTCAATTTGGTTTTCAAATACTTTCCATTAAAAAAAAAAAAAAACTAGTTGCGGCTCTATATGCACTGAAATACCTAGCTCTGATACAAAACTAACATTCTTTATGTTAAAAATATATGAATAAGTTCATATTGTAGTTAACATTCACATGAATCATTAGAAATGTTATTTTTAAATGATTAAGTTAAGAAAAGAATGATATATCATAAAATTAAATTGAGAGATTTTATTTTTGAATAATTAAACTAAAAAAATTTGATTTTAATAACTGAATCATTAATTTATTCAAATATTAGCCTGAAAAAATTTGACTCCTTTTGAATCTTTCTTCATTTTCGAATTCTAATTTCTGTTTCAATTTTCGTTTTCTTTTTTTAAAAAAACCTTCCAATGGAGCCCACCTCGTTGACCATGCTTCTCGTACAAACTAGATCTACTTTTCACTGATTCCGTTCATTGTGGTATGTTTTTTCTTGTGTCACTGTTGGTAACAATAACAATTTTTTTTTTCATAATAAATATGATAATTTTTCCGTACAAGATTATCAATTTCCCATCCCATTTCGGTCCTTGTGGAACCCACACGAGCGCCGAAAATAAAACTAATTCTTACGCTATATAACTCATATTATTATTAGATTATATTTAATAATTTAAATGAAATTTGTTTTGAATTGTTACAGCTGAAATTTTATCTTCAGATTTTGTTTATTCTAAATATATATTAAGAATGTACTCCCATCTTCGAAATTTTATTCATAATAAATATATAGATTGATTAGACATAACACTATTCTTTGTCGCTAATAAGCTTACTCACCTAAGTATTAAATGTGATCTATATATATACAAAATATAAATTAATTAAAATTTATTTTACACAAATTATTATTCACAACATTAAAATTATTTTGCTAATAACGCTCTTATTTAAAATTTAATTAAAATTATACAAACTTTTACATTCTTAAAATATATACATAGATTTCTCCTAAAACAAGTAATCTAATTATAATATTAATTAAAATTTTTTTTATTGATCTAGATGCAATTTTTAACTATAATATTCTCATAATATATATATGTGTGTGTTTTATAGTCGTATTTTAGTTGAAAATTTAAAATTGAACTAATATATATATATATATTGTAAAAAAGACTTGTTTGTATAATTTTAGTAAAAGTAATCTTAAAGAAAACTTTATAATTCAATATTTGAATATTCATTTCATTTCCAAACCTAAAATCTCAATTAAAGAGTACGTCTATTATGCTAATCTTAACCATATTAAACTCTCCTCCAATACCACTTATTAATATGTCAAACTTAAAATTTTTTAATATTTCATTAATTATTAAATTAATTAAGGATATACTCATCAACATGTCGAAGCCATCCAACTTTGTATCATTTATTATAATTGTAAAAGTTTTTCAATCACTGCAAAATTGATCATCTTTGACACGACTTATCTCACGTAACAGCAAATTTTTATTGGCACAGTTTTTATCGCTTTAAATATAGATACAGTTATTTTAACTGTTCATAATCTATAAATCTCTAATACGAATACGATTAATATAATATAGTATCTGAGCAGGGGGACCATGACAAGACGATGGTTTGAACAATTAATAGAGTCACAATTAATCTGCTGTACCCCATACTCCCCAACACTGTCTCCTTCGCCCCTTCACAGTTCAAAGGTCAATTTGAGAAAACGACCCATCTCTTCCTATAGCAAAATACATTATAAGTGCATTTTTCATAAAAATAATTATGGTACCTACAGTTATTAAAAAAAATCTAAATATTCAAAGATTTAGTTTTTTTTTTTTTTTTACTTTTTTAACAACTATATAATTATTTTTCTTGGGTAGGCTTGTGATTGAAAAATCCACATGCATTATAAAAGTGAATAATTTTCATAAACTTTATTTAATTCTAAAATTTTGTTAAGTTGAATCATGCAACTCAATATAACAAGATTAAATGCAGTCGCTTTAATTTCATACAAATTTAATTTATTTATTAATTTAAGATAAATTAATATGTATTTTTTAAAAAAGAATGATCTAATTTTACTCATCAGTCACATATTCATATATAATTTAATGTCAAATTTAACACTAAACTAGTTTGAACATTATTTATTTATTTAGCAATATTGACTCACACTCGAATTTGAAATTTAAATAAACAAACTGTTAAAATTTACGCTATTTTTTTTTATACAAAAATACAATAGAAAGACAAAATTAGATTAAATAAGATTTTTGAACTAGAGAAATTAAAATAAAAGTTTTATCAAAGTAAAGAAATCAGACATGTAGTTAGACCGCTATAATATTGTTATATTATATTTAAAGCGGTTGCATTTTCATAAATTATTAAATTTGACTCATTGTTTTGGAACTTCTTGCTAGTGTCTTATTGAAGAGCACTAAAAATTTATAACCATTATTTATTTTAGGTACATTTAAGGGCATAGGATCATTCAATTTATACTATTAATTAATACACTTTTTTGTTTTTGCAATAAAATCTGTGTGATCTAATATAATATTTTGTTTCTCATTTCCCTACTCTTCTCTATCTCAAAAAACTTATTAATTTATAATTATAAATTAAATTAGTTGGTAAAAATCATTAATTATATTAGTTAAGAAGTCATGCTCATGTTATTTAATTTTAAAGAAATTAGGAAAATTATAACTCGGTGTATTTCGATGAACTAAATGAGTAAAAAATTATTTTTGTACAGAAGTACTAGATGTACGTAATAAATATTCTCGAGGGATAAAAAAGTGAACCACCTAAAAAAAAGAAAAAAGAAAAAAAAGAAAACCACCTCTTCATAATTACGCCTTCTCTGTCTTGCGGTTGTACATCACTCTATACATATGAACACGATCTAATACCACCCTAAGCGCCACATTGCGCGCCCACCATACCTCCCATTAAATATAAGAAAAATTACACATAATAAAAAATTATAAATTTATAAAACTTTAAGGTTAAATTATATGTAATATAAAAAAATTTTTAATCTAGGATCCTGAAATTTACTGTTTGAATATATAATAAAAGAATTCTATATTATAGTTTCAGATTCGGTCCAGAGTCTTTCAAAGTAATTAAAATGTGCTCCTAAAATTTTTTTTATAATAAATATATATTATGATTTGTGGTCTTCAATTATAATTTTAACTCAAATTATTCTTTTCTTAATATATTTTTTAACTTGAATTTTCTTAACCTCCATAAATAATAAATAATATACTAACTCCATCACGTCTCTCACTCACACACACACAGCATCCTTCATTCCCGCAAACCCCAAAATCTCTCTCTCTCTGTCTCTCTCTCCATGGTGGAACGAAGAAACATTCTTGCTGGAAGATCGAAGAACAGAGTCAAGTAAATTTGAGAAATTAGGGGTTTTCTATTGCTGAATTGGAAGAATGCCGCTGGCTAGGTACCAGATAAGGAATGAGTACAGCTTGTCGGATCCGGAGCTGTACCGAGCAGCCGATAAAGATGATCCAGAAGCTCTCTTGGAAGGCGTCGCTATGGCTGGACTTGTCGGCGTCTTGCGCCAGCTCGGCGACCTTGCCCAGTGAGTTGCCTCTCTCTCTCTCTCTGTGTTTAACTTCCCTCATTTCGTAATTTTGACCGTGCTGCAGCTCTGGAATTGAAGTGGTTCTCTTGCACTTTCCGTGATTACACTGAGTTGAATGGTGTTGGTTTCAAAAACATATAATTTAATACAATCTCTGTGTATATACTGACCGTCGTTTGACTTACCGGAGTCAGCTTTAGCTCAGCAAGAATTTGTGTATGTGCTTGTTTTTAGGCTCTGGCTTCTTGTTGTTTGGTCGTTAGATCGATGAACAGTTGGCTTCGGTTCGGAACTAGAGGAAAATGGCTTTCTTATTTAGTGATTGTATTCCACAATACTATGATTATTTGATTTTAAACTTTCATCTGATTACTCTTTGAATATTATTCCCCTTTTTCTTTAAAATTCTCGCTGCTATCACAACCTCATGTCCTTTAATCTTTCAGTATTTGTGGAGCCTCTTACTCTGTGTATATCGATTTTTATTTTTTTAAAGAAATGAAGAAGGCAGGGCAATCCTATTTTAGAGACTGGTCCAAATTCTGGGGTTGAGAATATGCTGTGTATGGACATGGAAAGTTTATACAAGTTTATCTTCTAACCGACTGGATTTTTATGAACTTTGTTGAATAAGTCTTGACTAATTTTCTTGAACCGACGAAAGTCTTGGTAAAATTTGGCCAGACATAGTCGATTTGAAAGCGAAGTCATCTTTTTTAAAAATATAAGTTGACTTTTGGAAAATTCAGTATTTGTGTAATGTTTTGTGGATAGTATTACCTTCTATATATTTTTTGGCCCGATATATTGCCCTCTTTGACATTTTGAGTATTTACAGAATTACAGTTACTCCAAAATTGCTGAAGCTGGGAAGCCTGTACCCTGGTTAAATGGGTGCTTTGAGTTTGACCTGTTAAATGAGCTCCAAAGTCCTAACTCTACGGTGCAGGCTCTAGATTGGTTTAATGAAGTACTGAGATTGAGTTTCCAATTAGCAAGTGCATCTCTAGAGTTCTTATTCTATTAGCATGTTGCTTAATGGCGTTATTATTTATTGTTTACATATCATAATGAAGTTATTAGAAAAAGAAACCATACACACAATGCAATGGACCATATTATAACTCTGGAGCATAATATTTTTCTAGCGGGTATGAGAGGGAGCTATATGGTTCAATTGCCAGTGCACTTAACTATACATTTTGGTTAGGTTTGCAGCTGAGATCTTCCATGACTTGCATGAAGAAGTAATGGCAACTGCTGCCAGGGGCCATGGTCTTATGGCTCGTGTTCAACAGCTTGAGGCTGAAGTTCCTTCACTTGAAAAGGCTTTTCTGTCCCAGACTCATCATTCATCTTTCTTCTCAAATGGAGGTTAGATTACTTACTGGTCATTACAGAGTCTTATGGTTTATAATTTGTGTATATCATAATGATATGAATAATCTTATTCTTGTAAACTGTTGGAGTTTTTATATGTTGTACTTGTATCCTTTAGGCGCTCATGGTCCCTTGGCAAATTTTTAAATTGCAGGGACTGATTGGCATCCTAATCTTCGGTCTGAACAGAATCTTATTACTCGAGAAGACTTACCTCGTTTTGTAATGGATTCGTATGAAGACTGCCGTGGGCCCCCAAGATTGTTCCTTCTGGACAAGTATGGTTATCTGATTCAGAAAGAAACTGTTTTAAAATAATTTTTTACATGATCAGTATTTGAAACATTATTCTTTATTGGCTTGTGGCTTCTAAAAGATTTGATGTGGCTGGGGCTGGAGCATGCTTAAAGCGTTATACTGATCCGTCATTCTTCAAATTGGAATCAGCTTCCTCTACAACTGAAACTGCAGAAATTCACTGGGAAAAGAGGAGCCGTAGGGTCAAGGTATTAAAATGCCCTTTCTACCCTTATTTCAGTCAATACTCTAATGACATAATTTTCATGGCATATTGCTTAAATTTGTAGTTGATTTTTCTTAATAAAGTGATCCTTATTGGCTTCATACTGCGGTATCGATCAGGTTCTTGCTGCACCTTTTCTAATCATAGTGGATCACTATGAATAATGTGGTTCATGCTCATGGCCATGCCTTTGATGCATGCACATATTAATGTACAGACAAGCAGACAAGATTTTGGCACTGCTTTTTCAGTTTTTCTTGTTCATGCTAGGATTAATATTTCTTGTAATTCATGCTGAAAACATTTCTGTGCAATGGAATATTGTATGACTGTATGTTTTCAATTTTGAAGATGTGATTATTTCTTTTACTTCCAGCAGAAGAAAGCAGCACGACTGAGGAATGGTGAAACCCCAGAAGTTGTACCAACACATGCAAAGTGAGCTCTAGTAATCCTGTTTTGGTGTACCAATTTATTATTTTGGTTTTTGACAAGCCAGAAAACAAATTTAAATGGTTGAGTGATAACTCAATTCAATTTCTATTATTGCAGACTGCATCAATTGCTTCTTGAGGAACGTATTGAGAATGCTTATAGCAATCCTGCACGTCTTGTCAAGTTGAAGAAAAGACAATTGAATGGACCTGGGATTGAAGCAAAAACTGGGAAAAGTTACATGGGAAAATTTCTGGAATCTCCTTCACCTGATTATAAAATGGTTTGTGAAACTTCAATCATTCCACTGCCTGTGAAATCAATGTCAGAAGATACTAGCGAAGCAGGGATTAAAATACTAGAAATTAATACTGTTAGTCCTGTGAAAAGGTCATTGGGAACTGAAAGCACGCATTCATCTCCTAATGAACAGGAATCAGTAGCAAAACCGTACTCAGAAACGGAAATGGAGACTAAAGATGGTCTTATGAAGTTGCATGAACAAATGCCTGCTAGTGTGAGAGGTGAATTGTCTTACAATAATATGAAGGCGCCTGATGAAACAGAATTGGCAGATGATGGACAAAAGAAATTAGAAACCTGCTTAGATGGTTACCATTCTGATGATGCCACTAGTGAGGTTGACAATTACGTGGACGCTTTAACTACAATGGAGTCAGAAATGGAAACAGACAATGAGTGTAGACCTAAGAAGAGCTTCCTGAATAGTCAAAGGTTATCAGATTCTGGTGGCAAAGAAGAGCATCAACTAGAAGCTCGGTATTCATATTCTCAATCATTTGGAGACTCCTCCACATCAGATGAAAGTAGCTCATTCAAAAAAGTTAGAAATGATGAACCTAATGAACTTCAAGCTGGGTTGTCAGATTCTCAGTCAATTGGAACCACCTCTACAATGGACGAAAATAGTTCATTCAAAAGAGAGACAAGCGAAGACCATCTGGAACTGCACGCTCAGTTTTCTGATTCTCAATCTGTTGGGAATTCATCTGCATCAGAAGAAATTAGTGTCAACAAAAAAGACACATCCAGCTTTTCTCAATCTGACTCTTCAGGCATCATGGTTGAAAATATTAAATCTGAACCTTTGTTACTCTCGTCTACTAGATGTTGTGAATATGAGATTGAAGATACACCATCCAACCATCTTACTGAAATTGTTGAGCCACAAAAGCCAGATTGTAATAAGTTTGTCATGCATGATGATGCAGAGTCTCAGGAAGAAGAGATTTCTGATTCTGGACGATCCTATTCATGTTTAATAAAATCAGGACATATGATTTCATGTCCAGATCTCGGGCCCAACTCACCAGTGATCCAATCTGCAGGGACTCAATTAGTTGAAACGACATCTGACACAGTTGAGCTTCATTCAAATTTAGTTGATGAAGATAGGAAGTGTCTTCCTGAACCTACTGCTGTGGTGCCTGATGCTCTCTCCACAGTGGAGGATGATGCTTGCCCTGTGTCTTCAGAAAAATATCCTTCGAACAACTTGGATGATGGTGATCCTTACTTTCAGTCTGGTGCTTCATTACAGATTTCAAATTATTTAAAATTGGCACCAGAAATCATTCCTTCAGGAACACAATTAGTCGAAAGACCATCTGACCCTGTTGAACTTCATTCAAGTTTAGCAGATGACAGAGAAAGGAAGTGTGACGTTGAATCTGTAGCTGCAGTTCCTGATGCTCCATCCATATTGAAGTATGATGCATGCCCTGTGTCTTCATCTGAAAAATATCCTTCAAACAACTTGGATGATGGCAATCCTTATGGGCATTCTGATGCTTCATTGCAAATTTCAAATGAGTTAGAATTAGCAGCAGTTGTCATACCTGCAGGGAATCAACTAGTTGAAGCACCATCTGAACCTGTAGAGCTTCATTCAAGTTTAGCAGATGATGAAGAAAGGAAGTGTCATGTTGAATCTATAGCTGCAGCACCTAATGCTTTCTCTTTAACAAAGGATGATGCTTGCTCTGTGGTTTCTTCTGAAGAATATCCTTTGAACAACTTGGACTATAGTGATCCATATGTCCATTCTAATGCTTCACTACAAATTTCAAATGATTTAAATGTAGCTCCTGTAGATGAATGCAGTGATCATTCAGAGATCAATGTGTTGCAGGCTGGATTTTCAAATGAAAATTCTGTTGAAATTTTGCCTGGCAGAGAGGTTAGTTCATCTGGAGAGCATCCCGTTTGTCCATTTATGGAAGAAGTGGACTTGTATTCAGGTACTACACTACCACTTGATGGGGCAGAGGTCCTTGACTCAAAAGCTGAGGATTGTATTATAGCTAGCAAACTTAACTCAGAAGATTCGTCTCCTGCAGTGGAGACTCCTCCGGCAAGTAGCTTGACAAGGGAGCAGCTCTCCTATTTTACTCATGAAAGTCCAAAAGATGAACCAAATTCAGCCGGAGTTGAAGTTTTGTATTCTGATCAGCTATCAAATTTTGAAGAGATATCAAGGATGGAGCATGGGGATGAAAAAATTAGATCTGCTTGCAGTATGGATGCAGTTGAAGAAGATGGTCATCTTCAACAGCCATCTTCTCCTGGTTATGTAGGGCAGGGGGATCATGTCAATGTAAATGATGTTTTCACTGAAAAAATTCAATCAGAAGATCAAGCTGCATCTGCTGATTGTGTTGATAGTGCTGAAAGTAGTGCAAGTATTGTTATTTGTCCAACTTCTGATCTGATTTCTTCTTCATCAAGGAATCTTGCTGATTTACTGGAACCTTTACCAGGTTCTTTAGATTCTTATCAGTTGGAAATGGAATCCAACAAGGCAGAATCTACTGAAATTTTCGGAGACTTGGATGCAGAGACAAGGAAGAATCAACTAGAACCATCTTCAGATACAATTGCTTCTAATATTGTATCTTCTTCAACAAGGGGTTCTACAAATTTGGAAGAATCTCTTTCTAGTTTTATAGATACTCATTCAAATGAGATGGAATTTAGTGGGGCAGTTGCTAGAGAATCTTTCACAGAATTGGAGGCGCAGAGGTTAGTGGATCAACCAGAAGTTTCTTCTGCTGATGTAGGGTTAAGCCTGAACAGATTGGTATCTCATGATCTTTCTGATTCAGAAACATCTAATAGTATCCAATATTCATCTCCAAAGGTAAAAAGCCAACACATTTCTTCTGCCAATGATGCTAATGATGTGATGATGCTGTCTGAGCTTTCAGAGCTTGGCACTCAGGAATTAGAATCTTCATCTTGCCATAATAATTCCTTGCCATCACCTTCCTATAACCAGCTGGAATTGGAAACTCTTTCACAGCTACAATCACAAGCTGGTCAACAAGATGCAGATTTTCCTCCCAGAGCTGAAGAAAATTCTGCCTCACAGAAATTTCAATCTGAACATATGCATGTATCAAATCAGTTGGAGCAAGAAAGAAAATCTCTTGCTGCTTCTGAATCTTCCCTTGAAATGTGTCTAGATCAACTATCATCCTTTGAGTCCTCGTCACAGTCAGCTGGTCAGGAGATGTACGCTACAAAACATGTAATGGATTCATTGAAACCTCTTAACCCCTTTTCCCAGGTGTCTGAAATAAATCTTGGGGAGATGCCACCTATGCCCCCTCTACCACCTATGCAGTGGAGAAGGGGCAAAGTTCAACATGCTTCCGAGAGAGAAGCAATAGAGGTTAGTCAGGCCTCATTCCAGCCAATACAGCCGATTAAAACTGATGAGAAAGGTCAATTTGGTTTACTGACTTCTCAGAGAGAGTATCAGAATCCATTTTTGCCAGTCATGCCTGTTGAAAGTGATAAGAACCAGTACTCGTCTGGCTTTTCAGTGGGTGTTTCAGGGCAACCTGTTGCTGTTCCACTTCAATTTCCTTTCGTGGTTAATGAAGCAAATGGTCAATATAATTACCTAGTTCTGGAAAGAAGCCAGAACCCATTCTTAACACTTCCTGTGGTGTCTACTGGTAGGCCTCCACATGGTTACTTTGTTGCATCAGAGGGAGAAATGGTACAATATTCAAACCCGCGCCCACCAATGCCACCTGTTGACTGTGCTGTTCCTGGATATGATCCTGTCTCTTCTCATGAAAAACTGACCCAACCTGCAAGTCAACAAATGGCAGAGACTGCTTCAGAAGTTAAAGAAGCGAAGCATTCTTTGAGCAATGTGGAAGGGGAACAAGAAGATCCTTCTGTCACACCTGTGCCACCTCCAAGCACGGAAATTGTGCAGGACAATCACAGTCTGTCTCCTTCAGAGGGCGAACTGGCATCATTTGATATATCTGCTCTAACATCAGAGTTTGAGGGTGAAAAGGCAAATGGAACATCAAAGAATAAGCTTCCTCGACCACGGAATCCTCTAATTGATGCTGTTGCTGCTCATGACAAAAGCAAGGTAATGATAGTTCTCTAGGTTTTTTACAATGTATATTTTATAGAGATCTTAATTCTTGCATGACACGTTTCCTTTGAGCCACTGCAGCTGAGGAAGGTTACTCAACGGGCTAGGCCTGAGACAGCTCCCAATTTAGATGAGAGAGATTCACTCTTAGAACAGATAAGAACGAAGGTTAGAGCTCGCTCCTTTTTCTCCACTTTTTTCATGGATGCTGTTTTTAACCCTATTCTAAAAGCAGTCTTGTACTTAAAAAACTTTTTGCTTCCCTCAGTCCTTCAACTTGAAGCCTGCTATGGCAACCCGACCCAGCATTCAGGGTCCAAAAACAAACTTGAAGGTTGCTGCCATTTTGGAGAAAGCAAATGCAATTCGCCAGGTCTATCTCTCTCTTTCACTATTTGCTTTATTGTGATAGGCATCTGCGTCTCCTCTTTATATTTCTGTCGCCATCTCTGTACCATTCTACTGCTTTTCTCCAATTAACTAATACGTTTATTATTGAAATAGGCTTTGGCTGGAAGTGATGATGAAGATGATGCGGATGGCTGGAGTGATTCTTGAATTTACGATGGAAATTGTGTGCTCATCTGATGGATGGTGCCTTGAATCTGGTGCCTTGAATCAGGTGTCAAAAGCCCTCGTCCCCTGTAATAAATAGGAAACCTCCCTGACATACAAGATTCTTGATCCTGCTCTATGTTCATACATGATAAGTGGCCTCTATTGAGACTCAAATGCATGAGCGTTACTATAAGTTTGCAGTTTAGCATTGATCCAGATTCAGTTTCCAAAGGTGAATTTGACCTCACCAAAAGTAAACCGTCTCAGGTTCGGCGTGCAAGCGCTGCACCATTCTATCGACGTATTTTTCATGTAAGCATGTGTATATTTGTGCTGTGGGTAGAATAATTTTTTTAGTTCCATTAGTTTCCAATTTTGTAATGCTGTAATGTGCTTTTTCCTCAGTTATCATGTAGTTCATATATGACTGTGTCCGGTGCTGTAATATATGTAGTGAATTCATTTTAATGTACAGTTTTCAATAGAGCATGTGCTCACTGATTACTCTACTGTTCCTGTTATATACGCAACCCAAGCAAATTGTAAACTTGGCCATTAAGATAAGGGTTTGATTTACAGTTCCGGTTACTCAGTCTTCATTTTGATTGTAGCAATGTTGCTCTCATAATTTTCAATTGATGTAATGATCCTTGGGATCCTTGTTATTTTTACGTCATCTAAGAGCTTCAATTGCATTAATTTGTTGAAATTGAGATTTGATATTATGCACGAACCATTATTAAGCTTGTGCAAATTCTTTTTTAAAGAAACAAGGATATGATTTCGTAAGTTTTTCAAATAGGGAAGGCCAGTTAAATATTCATAAATCCATGAGAAAATGGTGTAATCTTATGTTTTATTAACAGTGTACAGCCTCTTTGTTTTTTCTTTTTTTTCGTTTATTTGTTCCCATTTGATAATATAGGATATAGGATTGTATTCATTTGCTTTTCCCGTTGAAACTCCATTCCATAATTTTCCCAAGCATTGCATTGCCCATCAACCTCTTTTTATCTCTTCAGACGAATCAATCTTTTTCAGCCCAGGGCTTGTTGTGACAAAAATCCCATTTAAGTCCTCCACTTATCTCTTTATTTCTATTTTGGTCTTTCACTCCTTTAAAAATTCAAATTAATTCGTCATTTAGCCAAATATCCTTCAAACTAGTCCCTTATGATGTCATCAACTACGGAACAACTTATTTGGCATGTTTAATGCTAATGTGGAAAAAAAAATTGTATACTCTTTAATAGGGGTGATCATTGGTCTGGTCAACCCGATAAATCTGATCTAACCTGTTCACATTAGGTCGAGATATGATTTGATCAAATAAAAAAATTTACACATTTGATCGGGTTGAGCTAAGTCTTGGGGATGATATAAGACCCAACCTGATATTTATTTTTAATTTTTATAATATATTTTTAATTTGATTTAAAATTAAATTTATTTATAAATAAATTTTAAAATATCAATTCTTTTTAATTTTTCACTATTTTTCATTTCAAATCTTAAATTTTTTTAATTCTATTTTATTTCCTTTCGAATTTTTTTTTTATTTTTTGTTTAAAAAAATTATTTTCACAAAATAATTCATATTGAAAAAAAAAAAGTTGACTCGGCTCAGCACAATCACTACCCGGGTCTAACTAAGTCAGGCTGGGTTTAGGGTCAAAAAATGGTTACCCAGTGTAAAACTAGGAGACCCAGCCAAAAACCCGACCCATGCTCACCCCTACTCTCTTGCCACGTCGCAATCTGGCTGGCCCTGAAACTTTCAAGTTTATTGGACATGCTTTTCTTTGTCAGTTTTTATTAGGGGTGAGCATAGGTTGAAGCAAGCTAGGTTTTTTACTGACTCGAAGCCCAGCCCCATTTTATACTAGGTAGTTTTTTTTGGACCCTAGACCCAGCCTAGCTCAATTATACTCGGGTAGTGATTGGGTCAGGCTAGATTATGTCGGGTCTGGGCTAGGTCAATTTTTTTTTAAATATGAATTATTTTTGGAAAATAATTTTTTTAAACAAGAAATGACAAAAAATAATATTTGAAAGGAAATAAAATAAAATTTAAAATAATTTGAAGATTTAAAATAAAAAATAATAAAAAATTAAAAAGAATTAATATTTTAACATTTATTTTAAATCAAATTAAAAATATATTATAAAAATTAAAAGTAAATATTGGGTAGGGCCTTATATCATTTTTAAAATCCGACCTAACCCAATAAAATTTACCAAAAAAGTTTTATTTGATCTAATTATAACCTGAACAAATGTGACAAGTTCAAACCACATTTACCAAGTTAATCGGCCGATGATCACTCCTATTTTCACCGCGGAGATGGGTCTATTTTACATTTCCCCTCCCTGCCTTCTCTTACATTTTCTTCTTCGTCTCTTATCCTCCTTCCTTCGTCACCCGCTCTCTCTCCCTCTCACTTATCACTTCTGCTCTCTTTCTCTATTTCTGCTCTTCACGGCCAAATACTTCTTCAACCCCTTGTTGCTCACTGCCCGAGCTGTAATATATATCGGATAAAATCATCAACACCATGTCAAATAATTTAACAATCAGTGGAAATTTATGCCTTTGATTAGAGAAAGTAGAAAGTAGAAAGAATTATCGGGGAAGAGTTTGCCGACTACAGTAAGAGTCTGGCGACCTCCTCTGTTGTGGCCTTGGATCCAAAAAACGTCAAGTTTATCGAGCAGCTTCACTTCATCCAAGGCTGAGTTCATCGGAGAAGGAGAGTTGCTCATTCTATGTTGCCAATAGGAATAATTAAGGGTGTATTTCTTTGAGAATAAAGCCCATGGATGGATAAGCGTGTATGTTGGCCCGTCAAGTCCCCTCCTTGTTTGCTATTTTACTTTTTTTCCTTTAACTTCTTCTTTCTTGGTGTGTCATAAAGCATGATATTGTCTCCATGCTTTTCGGTGGCCAATTTGGGTCTCTATATTTCAAAGCTTTTGGTTAATAAAGTAATGTGAGGAGAGGAATGAGAAAAGATTCTTCCAATCCCAAAACTTGAAAATGCAACAATTTGATATGCTTTTAAGATGTGGATTTTATCTTATATAAATGGACAAGGGACAAGGGTGGCTAATGAATGTAATCTCTTCCTCTCTGTCTTTTTTTAAGTGGCAGAGAATGTTCAAAACACAAATTCCTCCATATTTGAAACTTATACTCCTTCGGAATAGTAGCTCCATTTGCCATATGCATTTTATTCTCCTCATAAATCTTATACAATACATGCAGAGATAAAAAAAGGCGAGAGAAGGGGGAAGGTTTTTAGGTCTCCGGCTGTGAGGAACAGAAACAGAGAAAGAGCCCAGAAGTGATAAGTGAGAGGGAGATGGAGCTGGAGACACGCAATGGAGATGGCCATATAACCTTCTCTTGGAGATGGATGAAGGTCAGGTGAGTTTGAAAGTTTTAGGGCCAACTAGATTGTGACGTGGCAGGGGAGTATACAAATTTTTTTCCACATCAGCATTAAACATGCCACATAAACTGTTCTGCAGAAGATGACATCACAGAGGGATCAGTTTCAAAGATATATAATTGAGTGGGGGACTAATTTAGATTTTTGAAAGAGTGAGAGACTAAAATGAAAATATAGAAGTGAGTGAAGGACAAAAATAGAGTTTTTGTCCTTGTTAAAATCGGGTATGCTATGTAAAAAATAATAACAAAATGAAAAAGATCAGTTTAATTTTTCGAAATAAGAGAAGAAATAGATAATATTTAGATCAGGTTGAAACAAGTCCAGTGGAAACGAATTTTTGAAATAGTCCAATTCCGCCAAGGCACCCTTCTCCGACGACGTCGATCGATTTCTACTGACTTCAGAAACCAGAGCTACACCAAAATAAAAATCTTCATGATGGTGATTCCGTTAACGCGCTCTCTGTAAACGATTATTAATATCTGCATTCTCATTCTTCATTCATGCCTTTCTCTTTCGGAATTTGGCGGGATTTAAGCCATGTCCTTCATCAGCAACCCCGCCTCTCCCTCATTTTCCATGGCCTTGGAGCTCAAGAGACGCCTTCTTCAAGGCTTCAACTCCTTTAAACACCTCAAGCACGTCTATGCCCGAATTCTCCGTCTTCATTTAAATCAAGATAATTATCTTCTCAACATGATCTTGCGCTACAGCTTAGACTTCGGAAACACAGAGTATACCAAGCTTGTTTTTGACCAAACCCAGCACCCAAATATCTATCTTTGGAATACCATGATTCGTGGGATGGTCTCCAACGATTGTTTCCTTGATGCTATTGAACTCTATGGTTCAATGCGGAGATCGGAGATTATGCCTGATAACTTCACTTTCCCTTTTGTTTTGAAGGCGTGTGCTAGACTCTCGGATTTCCAGTTGGGTGTTAAGCTTCATTCGCTTGTGGTGAAAACAGGTTTTGATTATGATGTTTTTGTTAAGACTAGTCTCGTTTGTTTGTATGCGAAATGCGGATGCCTTGTGGATGCCCGAAAGGTGTTCGATGATATTCCTGGTAAAAATGTTGTTTCTTGGACCGCCATCATTTGTGGGTACATTGGATCTGGCCATTTTGAAGAAGCTATCAATTTGTTTCGAGGGTTATTGGAGATGGGTTTGAGGCCTGACAGTTTTACTCTTGTCCGAGTTTTGTCTGCTTGTACTCAATTGGGGGATTTAAACAGTGGAGAGTGGATAGATAGATATATAACAGAGAATAATATGCATAGGAATGTCTTTGTGGCGACCTCTCTGGTTGATATGTACACAAAATGTGGACGCATGGAAAAAGCACGTTGTGTCTTTGATGAAATTCATGAGAAGGATATCGTTTGTTGGAGTGCTATGATTCAGGGTTACGCATCAAATGGACTTCCAAAAGAAGCACTTGACATGTTCTTCCAAATGCAGAGAGAAAATCTGAAACCTGATTGCTATGCAATGGTAGGAGTCCTTTCTGCTTGCGCAAGGTTAGGAGCACTACACTTTGGAAATTGGGCCAAGGGTTTGTTAGATTCTAATGAGTTTCTCTCTAATCCTGTCTTAGGTACAGCCTTGATTGACATGTATGCAAAATGTGGAAGCATGGTGCGAGCATGGGAGATTTTTAAACTGATGAGAGTAAAAGACCATGTGGTCTATAATGCTGTTATTTCAGGACTAGCTATGAATGGACATGTGAAGGGCGCATTTGGCGTATTTGGCGAAATGGCAAAAAAAGGAAATCAACCTGATGGGAACACTTTTGTTGGCCTACTTTGTGGGTGTACTCATGCTGGGCTGGTCAAAGACGGTCGTCAATATTTTAAAAGTATGAGTGATGTTTATTCTTTTACTCCTTCCATTGAGCATTACGGTTGCATGGTTGATCTCCTAGCCCGTGCTGGTTTATTGAATGAAGCACACAAATTAATTAACAGCATGCCCATGGAAGCTAATGCTATTGTTTGGGGGGCATTGTTGGGAGGATGCAGGTTACATAGGGATACCCAATTGGCAGAACATGTGCTAAAGCAGCTCATTGCCTTAGAACCTTGGAATTCAGGAAATTATGTTCTCTTATCAAATATATATTCAGCCAATCGTAGGTGGGATGAAGCTGAAAAAATTAGATCAACTATGAATGAGAAAGGGATGCAAAAGGTACCTGGGTGTAGTTGGGTTGAAGTTAATGGAGTCGTTCATGAATTCCTAGTAGGAGACACATCCCACCCTTTTACACAGAAGATATATGAGAAGCTTCATAGTTTATCAAAGGACTTGAGAGAAGCTGGTTATAATCCAACCACAGAGTTTGTTCTCTTTGATATAGAGGAAGAGGAGAAAGAACACCTACTTGGCTGGCACAGTGAGAAGTTAGCTGTTGCATTTGCTCTGATCAGTACCGATATCAAAGATGTGATTCGAGTTGTTAAAAATCTCCGTGTGTGTGGCGATTGTCATGAGGCCATTAAACTAATTTCGAAAATTACTGGTAGAGAGATAATCATTCGGGATAATAACAGATTCCATCGTTTCACTGATGGATCATGTTCTTGTGGGGATTATTGGTAGAATTTCGACGTGGTCCGAAGCCTAAACCGTTGTCTGCCTCACTATAACTACAGACATTCTTTTAGTTGTGTTAATAACTGGGAATGGTATATTTATTCTGTGAAATTCCATGAAAACTATATTTTGGCAATTTATAATGTTGATATCTATATCCCTCCATAAATTTTTTATGGCCTTCTGGGAAAAGATGCCTTGTAGTCCCCTAGAATCAGGGGTTCTGTAGCAATTTAAATTGGGTATCCCACCATATTGCTTCTTTCAAAGGGAGAAATAGTTACTTGTTAGATGCACCTAAAAGTGCACCCAGAGTGGATGATTGAATATGTGCTTTTAAAAATTTTGCAAAAAATCTGTTTTAATTAATATAGTTAATTGAAAAATTTATAGTCGATTATAATTCACAATAAACAATTGACTGAAATAAAATATAGTCGATTGTATTTTTTAGTAAGGCGTTCGCTCTATTAGAAGAAAAAAGAGTTAATTAAAAATATTTCTAGTCAACTATGATTTGTAATAAATAGTTAATTATAATAAAATAAAGTTAACTGAACATTTCAGCAGTGGATTTGCTCAGTTAGAAAGAAAGACAATTAACTATAAATATTTCAGTGAACTGTATTATTTAAAAGGAAAATATTAATGGAGAAAATAGTTAATTATAAAATTTAAAGTTGATTGAAAAATAAATTACAAGGCAAAGTTTAGGGAAAAAAAAATCAAACACGATAGTTTATCTTGATTCGGCCAATCATAATGTCTACTTTCAGTCCCCCTAATTTCTTCAAGGGATTTTTCATTAAGAATAATTTTCTTACAACTTCTCACAGAGTTTTTACATGCTAACTCTAATAACAAGGTTTTCTAACTCAATCTCAAACTCTAAACCAACCCTCTTCTCCACTAAAACAAAGTCACAATACCAGAAGAAGAAAATGAGTTTTATGAACTTTTACAAACTAGGTTTTTTACAATAGTTCTCAAATATACTCTAAAAAGTAAATAAACCAGAAACTAAGCTCTAAGATGAAAAACTTTTGAATATTACATAATGCTTTTTCTCTTTAATTCTTTTTCATTTTCTTTCTTATTGATTGAAGGTAGCAGCTTCAATATATTTATAGCTTTCCAAAAAATAATTGTTAGAGAGCATTTAATGTCGCAAATCTTTATGATGAGAGAGATATTTGAGTTGCTCATTCTTGGACTCTATGAGGTATAAATTTTGGACTCCAATGGCGTGGTTGTTCTGGGTTTGCCAGGGGCATCATTAATGGTTGCTTCTGTTAATAGCTCTAGGTAAAACAGAGGGTGTAGAAAGCATGTAGCAGTGAGTGTCAAAAATGTGCTTAGATTTGTCTCTGCAAGACAATTTTTTCTACTATGTTTGAAAGATGAACTTTATGAGTTGTCTTTCAATATTTTGTATTAATATGGGCTGATATTTAAATTGTTCAGATTTACTAATTTCTCTGATATGGACTAAGCATTATTTTCAGCATTTAGTTTATTATTAATCAAATGAGTTTGAGTCATTCACTTTTGGCCTATTAGCATCTTCATTCCCAAACATCATTGATTCTTCAAACGTTCAATTTAAAGCAGCAGTTTGGTTCAAAGGTGAACTTCAAGGTTGCTCTTATGTTGGACATTGCAAAAACGATTCTCCGATTCTGTCTCTATATCTGTGTGTATTATGGATTCTCTTGTCAGCAACATAACTCTTATTTGTTACTGCATGTGGACCGACTCTCTCATCTACCTATTGGCATCAATTTGAAGTGCAAATAATTCAAAAAATAGGCATGCATGTCCAATCAAATACTTGCCCCAATCCCAAAAATAATGTGATTCATGTAACGGCAGAAATGTGAGTTCAGGTTTGTCATATCGCATTGTTTGTATTAGTGTATTCTTCCTTATTAGAACATCTTACTAATAATCATGATTTAAAGAACAAATTTTGGTTATACTGACAAAAATGTTGATGATGATGTATTCCTGGCGTTGACTATTTTATGGATTATACTTCTCAAAGCTTTGATTTTTATTTGTCTATCATGTTACGAGTCGTCTGACTATTTCTTTTTTGGCAGTGAGAGCCATTTGACTATTTTATGCGTCAGTTAGAATTATTTTTTATGCAAGCGTTCATCTATTTCGAATCTTGATTAAAAATGAGAAAAACAAATATGAACCCTATCCTTTTTTAATTGAATTTTATTAAGAAGTACTGAAAGATGTATTTTTGTTCCTTTCGCCGCCCTTTTTCTGTAAGTCAGCCCTTCTCTGTAAAGTTTAAACTATTCTTTATTCCTCATTGCTCAGACCTCTTCGTTGGCCGATTCTGAATAGAAAGTTATCTCCAGCAAAACCAATCATGATCTCCAGATAGCATGAAAAAAAGCTCAGAAAGGGTAGAACTTTGAGACCGAAATACATTTCTTCTGTCTATATCTTTATTTAATCTGAAAGTTACCCGTAATTTGAGACAGAAATTCTTCTTTTGCTTATGCGACTGAGTAAACCTATTGTTCAGAAGTCTCAAGAAGCCAAATTTTGAAAACCAGCTTCCAAGCAGTTGAAGAATGGATAACAGAACGGAGAGAAAAAGGACCGGTCGTATGCCGCTGTCGGAGGTGGTGGCGGATTGTGTTAAGCGGTGGTTCAAGGATACATTGAAGGAGGCTAAAGCAGGGGATATCAACATGCAGGTGCTATTGGGTCAGATGTATTACAGCGGTTATGGGGTTCCCCGAGATGCCCAGATGGTGAGTTGTTTTCTTCGCATTCTTCTAGAATATGGTATATGGATTAAATTTGTTAAAAGATATTATCTAATTAAGTAAGAGAAAAATAATAATTATAAAAATAATTATTAAACTCTATCCTAGTTAATCTTTATTAATTGAACCGACCTTTGTTGGCTCCCATGAAACTAATGTGGATTCATGTTGTGGTCGACTGGGGTTGTTGGGTGTCGATTGTCATGTTCTGGGGTGCGTGGAGAAGTTGATTTTGTGTTTGTTGCTGAAGATTCTAGGAAAAGAAGATTGATTGATAATGAGTAGAAAATTCCCATTCTTTCACCTTATGGAAATTCAATTTCATTATTTTCCTTTCAAAAAGAGAAAAGTCAGTCTTAATGTTTTTTCTACTTGGAATTCCTAGCGTGCTAATTTTTAGGGGCAAGCTTGTGACAAAAGGGATAAATTTTTGTGATGAGAAAGAAAATGATTCCCTTTTATACCCTGGTACATATATATATATATATGTCTAGTGTCCCTATTGGCACGTAAAATGGTAACGAGCAACTATGCAATTTTGAATTATAAATGAACATTGTGCTGAATCTGTGGATGTACTTGTCCTGGTTGTTGTTTGGTTTTCAAAGACTAAAATTGTTTGTTTGGAATGAAGGGAAGAATTTGGCTTACCAAAGCATCAAGGACTAGGTCTTCGGTTTGGAAAGTTAGTGATAAGCATCCAGGTAAACCCTGCTTTGATTGTTGTTGGCTAAGAAACACCGATACAGGACGAGTATCGGATATGATATGACACAATACGTGGAATATGTCAATTTTAAAAAGTTTAGGATACGTGTACGGGTTTATTTGTGTATATATGTATATATATATTTTAACAAATAAGATTGATGATAAAGAAAGATTATATGAAATATGGTAAAAAAAATGCTAAAATGGAAGATTAAATGATAAAACAATATCACAACTAATAAAAGAGTGATCAAAGAACCAATTTGATATCATTTTGATGCTTTTTGAAACATATCCTACAAAAAAAAAATTCTAATACCTATACAGGTGTATCGCATTAAATATCGTATCGGATACATATCTGATACAGATACGTCTCTTGTTTAAAAGTATATGTGCTTCTTAGGTTATTGGTGATAGCTTCATTATTCTTTTGTTATTTAAGAGGAATTTAGTATGACTATGTTTTAATGCATCTTTGTTAGGTTATAATGCAAGTGATTCTGATTCTGATGAATCGGAGGGCAACTCTTAAGCAGATTATTCTTGGTTTATGCCTAAAACTCTGATTGGTGAGTTTATCCAATCTAGCAATCTCTTGGGCCGTTTTTGCTACTTTTATTGTGCCACATTTATTATCGTATGAAAAATTTTGAAGCTTGAGCTTATAGTTTGCTGGTTTGTTTCTAATTAGTTAGTTATATCAGTATGCCTCTTAAATCTAGTTTCACATGAACTCAATTTTATTTCTGACTTCAGAATCAAATGGCCAATTTTGTTATTGGTTGTATCTGTGTCATAACTCTACTCTTGAAATTCTTAATTTTGTAGGTATAATGTCTGTCATGAGAATTCTTTTCTCAGAAGAGAAAATGTTTGTGATTCCCTATTTTTAAACAACTTATGAGACTGATGGGTTTTATTTTGTGAGATTCATTAATGCGGTTTGCAGTTTATTAGAGCTCTGAGTTTCCACATAGCAGAGTTGAAAAATTTATGCCTCGTCTAGCTGGGAGAGAGAGGAGGGCTTTAAGGAGTTCTAGGATATAGATATCAGTATTATGGTCATATGCTACTACTAATAACCCTTGGATTTGGATGGTTAACAGCTTTGAATAGATTACATTATCCTTTGTAGATTGTTTTCTATTCCTCTTACATGCTGTGACATACTCGTGAAATATGGGATTAGTTTTACTATGTAATTATGCTAAGTAAAATTAATTTATCAAATGATTAGTATAACAAGTATGACCAACCCAGAGAGACCTTCAATCCTAATTATGAGCCACTGGGTTTTGGATTTTCAAGAGATGTGCAAATCTTATAGTCCTTTAGAGTTGAAGTTTTTTGTCATCACACCTCTTTTCAAGGGCCAAAGGCTAAGTACATCACTTGAAGAAACTCTGTATTATATTTCATTTATGTTTCTCAATTTCAACATGTTAAATTTCCCTTTCTGTTTGATTAATCTGATGATATTTTGTTAGGTAGGTATGCTCGTGTCTTGCGTAAACATAGCTCCCATGGATGATCTGATAACTCTACAATTTTCCATTTGGTTTGTGAGTTGTGTATGATTTGCTGCTATAGTTTTGTTAAAGGAAGCAATCTGATTGCTCTTTACGCAGGTTGGTATCTGGTAATTGCAAGTACCTTCCCCATTTCCTTGATATATTAAGAGGGTGCAAAATAGAAAGTACATTTGTAACATTATAATTTTTTCAGAATAAATTTGAAGCAACATTAAGGGTCCGTTTGGTTGTTAAAATTAAGGTGAGAGAATGGAAAAAGGGATGGGAATGAGAGACGCTCCCAATTTCATGTTTAATTGATAGATTGAGTATTCATTCTCATTTTCTAGAGAGTTTGTTCTTCTTCATATAAAGGAGACTTCTCTCTCTAGTTGAAATTATGGAATGAGATTGGTCTTTTAAGAATGAAAATATACTTGACAAAAGTATCATTATTTATAATAATTTTTTATCAACAATACTTTGTGATATATCAAAACCCTAATTTATTATTATTTATTTAATTATTATTATTTATGATTTTTAATTTATTATTATATTATTATTCATTATTATTAATTTATTAAATGTATATTATTATATTATATTATTTATTAAAATTATTATATTATTAATTAAATATATATTAATATATAATTATATTATTAATTAATAATTCAAAGAGATATATGTTTTTTTTTTCTATTTTTAGTTTTATGATAAAGGATAATATGATAAAATATACACATTACCTAATTAATTTTCATGTATAATTTATTAACCAAACGAAGTAAAGGGAAGTATATTCATTCTCATTTTTATTCAACCAAACGTTATTATAATATTTTCATTCTTATTACTACTCACATTTTTATTTTTATTCTCATTTTCATTATATTAATTCTGACAACTAAACAAGATGACTCGTCATCAACAATAGAGTGAATCTTCTATATTTTAAACATGTCTATTTCATTTCATGGCATGCTTTTTTGCTTCCTTTCACCTAAAAAATGTTTGAAGATATGGTTCCACAACATAAACTGAACTTTGCGCACGTCTGTTTATTTATAATGTTTGGTTTTGGCTATTAAAGGGTTAAAAAGTTAGTTTGCACGCAAAAACGACAGATTTTGTTACACGTAATTTTGCTTTGCTTGATTTGACATTAAACTTTTCTTCAATTACTTTTGTTCAGTCTTGATTTTATGAAAGTTCAAAAAAGCTGTTTTCATAAATTGTATTAATGACAAGATTTAATTTTTATATTAAAGTTTCTAAACACAAGTTACGGTTATGTAAAATTAGATTTAATTAAAATTAAGTTTATAAAATTATGTTGATGCAAAATCAAATTTGCACCATTCTAATTTAAATACGCACCATACTCTGTGTGCTAAAAGATTGACCCAATTAGTTTAGTTTGAGGATCATTGTTGCAACTCTATTAGAATATCAATAGAAATAGAAAATTTCACCATAAAAAGGACTTGCATAGAAGAAGGAATATTAAAAATAAAGAAGAAAATCGCTTTCAATTGGAAAAAAAAAAAAAAAAGAGTTGAATAAGAAATGGCAATTAGTTGCAACCCAAAATCCCCACATGATAGGGAGGGGAACAAAGACGCCCATAATGTTTCTTCTTTATTAAATTTAGAGAAAATTATTTTTTTTGTTTACTAAATTAGACAAATATTCTATTTTATTACAAAAATATAGACAAATTCCTTGATAATTAAAACATCTCTAAAAATAATAATTTTTATTAAGGAAAATAACTTATCAAGATATTTTTCATATTTTTTATTTCAATATTATTTATTTTGAATTAACAAATAAATTTATTTTATTTTAAATTTTAAAACAACTGTTTTATATTGGTTGAATATATATATATATATTTAATACTTATCATATTATAGCATTATAGTAAGTTATCTTTTGTTATTAAAAAAATAATAAAACGTATTATTTATTATTTCAAAATTGTATATTTTCTAAAATAAAAGAAATAATTACATAATTTAAATAACTATATTTTTAAAAAAAAAATTATAATTTACCTAAGTCAAAATATGCATCAAGGAGCCAAGCCAACAAAGTAAATGCTAGTGGTTTAGGACTTTAGAGGAGGAATACAATTTACAATATTACTTTATTGACTAAATCTAACATTCTAAAAGCACAAATAAAGTTGTCACTAGGACAATAATGTATAAAGTTTGTTTAGATTTATACGGTTCCATTAGCATCTATTTCTTTATTATATTCAATAAGGATTAGGCCATATCTAGTGTTGAATGATATTGTCACCCAAGAAAGTGAAGCTTTTAGATTCTTCAAATAATTATATCTCTTGTTCAAATAGCACCTTTAGTATTTCTGTGATTATGTTTGTGACCAATTCTGAGTTATGATCTGTCCTGTATTTGTAAGTTTTAATAGCAATTGACTGGTGCTGGGAGAACTGGGGTAATATGTTCTTATTTGGTGATAATTATGTGATTAAATAAAGTTAATTAGATAAGTTATTTGATTGAACAGAATAGATATTTTATTCTTCCAAAAATGCAGAATATTTTTGTTCAGTTTGTCAAAGTTTCAAGGGAAAATTATACTTTAATTGAGTCTTTATAGTTTAAAATTTTGTTTTTGGGTCCTAATAGTTTATGAATATTGTAATTTAGTCCAACTGTTAAAATGATATTAATTCTTTGATAAATTTTAATGTTGTCAAAATCGTGATTCTACCTAAACTTGGAAAGGTGGGGTGGACTCGTATCGTAAACTCGTAACGTAAAATCGTAAGAGTTTACCTACACCTATTATTTAGGCTATTGAACATAACCATATCACATAAAATTTCATACATAGTTCATAATTCATAATCTATAATATATAAAGTTCAATAAACTCTGTAATTCATATCCATAATATATAATCTAAATCAATATACAAAGTTTAATAAACCCTGTAATCCACATGTCATAATCCATAATCCATAATCCATAATCCATAAGATATAATCCATCACACATAATACATAATAATAAATGATTATTTAAATATATAATTACATAGTTAAAATACAATATAGAACATGAGATTTATTCAAATACTAATTATATTTAAAATCATTATAAAAAATAAATAGGATATACCATTAAAAGCTACAAATTAAAAAAACAAATTGAGCATAAATTTGTTATCTTTAAAAAAAACAGTAGGAGAGATAATTTTACACGCTTATTTTAGATATTTAATTGCATTATTAATATTAAAATATATATTTGATACAATTTTAACTATATTATATGTTTTATCTTTTATTATTTATGATATTATATAAAAATTATACAGTTCAAAACAACAGATGATGGCTCATGAAAAAATGATATTAACATTTAAAATAAAAGATATTAGTAAAAAGTGATAGATTTGAATTTTGTTTATGTTCTTAATTATTCTAAAATGAAATATAAATCAAATTTTTATATAAAAAATTATTCTATGCTAATCTTTAAAATGGCTAACTAAGGGATTAATATAAAAATATGTTGGATATTAGTATCTAAAATGGATGGGAGATGATGTTATATATAAAAGTTGAATATTATATACTAAAGAAGCTTGCTGGTTGAGATGGCAGAGACGCTGGAGATGATGCTGGGACTCAGGTTCGAAACCTGGAATTGGAGTTTTTGGCAAAATACATGACTTAAAGGCATCCAACCGAGCTGTGCACCGAGTTAGTTACTGTGCGAAGGCAAATCTTCAACTCGTCCAACTCGGAATAAACTCGGCGAGTTGAGCGAGTCCACCCGAGTTAAAAGCAATTCTAACCGAGTCAAGAACTATCAACTCGAAACTGATAGGTAGAAACGTTGACTCGCTAAACTCAACTCGCGAGTTTGACAACAATCGTTATAACTAACTATGCATTATCTTAACACCTAGAATATGTGTAATTAAGTTAATAAAATATAAAAATAAATAATGAAGTAAAATTAATTCACATATGACAAATATATTTGGTAATATATAATGATTGTGATTAAATTAATAAATTATTGAAATTCTAAGGAATCAATTACAAATTTTTAAACATAAAGATCAAATTAAAAATTAAGTGAAACTAATGATCAAAAGTATATATTTTTTTTTTTCAAGTTTTAATATCTTTGTTTACTTATTTAAAAATATTTTTATCTTGCAATTTCATCTTCCCGTTACATTTCACAATCAAATAATTAAATAAAATAAGTAACATAACATAATATGAAGTTGATGTTATGGCTAAGTGTTAAATTTGGCCTTAAAACGTGACATAAAAGCCAAAATTCAAAATAATATCATTTGTAATTAACCCAACCATTTTATGCATTTTAGTGTCAAGTAAATGTTAATGACTGCACCAATTTCACTTTAGGTCACCTCATTTCTTTTTTGGTTAACTATTTGTCAATTGGGTTAACTGTAAAAAAAAAAAAAAAAAATGAAAGCTTTTTAGAGAATCCAAATAATACGTTACAAATTTACAAAAAAAAATTGAAACTACATATTTGGAAGACAAATATATTAATTCGCTCAAGTTATTTCAATTACTAATACATGTTTTGAAATTTTGACATTAATAGTTGATAGTTAATTTTCACATGAGTGGTTGCAATTTTCTTGCTAAATTTTGTACCAACCCATATTGACTTATTTAGTGATGGATGGCTACATCATATTTGTTTCCATTTGAATAATTCAAGCCCTTAACTAATGAATTAAATTATTTGTAGTGAGATTTCAAGCCAAAAAATAGATTATGTTCAAACTTGAAGTACATAACAGCTTCAAAGTCCGCCTGAAAATTTTGATTTTCAATTATAAAGTAAATTTTCGGCACATGCACTTCAAAGACACTATTGATTTTTCAAAGGTCAAATTATATAATATATTAAAAAATTTATTTCATAAGATGATCATGTATTCAACGTATTAAAGAGACTATTATCTGTTTTTTTTTGGGTCAAAAAACAGACTATATCTAATACCATATATATGGATGGACAAGAAAAATGTTTCTTAAATATCAAAAGATGTTTCTTAAATACCACACAAAAGGAACTCACTGTCACAAATAATCCAAAGAGATCCCTGATTTCAATGTTAAAAGAAATTATGTTGCATAACATGATAAGAAAAATATGCACTGAAAATTGGAAAAAGATCCCCTAAATTAGGGGTGGTTGCTTGTTTTTTGAGTGGTTTTACTTTATTTTTTTCAATAAGCAATCATGATCATTTGTCTGATCTAATGCACAAAGTTATGCCACATTCCACCTATATCTCAAAACACATTATTTGACTAAGTGAAACAGTATATTTTAAGTCATAATTAAAATAAAAAGACGAAATAATACGTATTGTTTTGAATCCTTTTGTAATATCTCTAACCACGTTTCACTGAGTGAAATAGTATATTTTAAGTCTTAATTAAAAAAAAAACATAAAATAATATGTATTGTTTTGAATCCTTTTATAGTATCACTAATCACTCTCTCAAAACACTTTGTTTCACTGTGAAACAATATATTTTAAGTCTTAATTTTTCAAAAAAAAAAAACACAAGATGATACACATTGTTTTGAACCCTTCTGTAGTACCACTAATTACTCCCTTAAAACATATTGTTTCACTTAAATGAAATAGTATATTTTGAGAGGTTTTTTTATTATTATTTTATAATTATCCTCATTAGAAGACTTCTGTTTTGGACGATTAACCACCGTGGAAAATACAATAATACCACTGTAATTAAGAGGAGTAAATTTATTGTAATGTTATATTATGTGTAAGATGAATGAAAATTGTATATATATCCTATTTGTAATTACTTTTTTCCTTTTATCTTTCTATGTTTTTATTATTGTATATAATACATCCTAAATCTTAAATGTTAAACCATATAATATTATTGTGCAATTGAACAATTCTTAAGTTATTGACAAAATAAAAACACGGAAATGAAGTTTATCTCAGTTGGATTTGATCATAATTTTAAAAGTTCATCCAATTCAATACGTTCGGCCAATAAAGTTCGACTAGGAAAAAGTCAATTAAGAAACTTTGTTTCCCAAAAGCACAAATTAATATTTTTTAAATAAAAACTTATTATTTAAAAAATCCTAATTTGATTATCAAAGAAAAAAATTTGTAACTTATGACTCAAGATATTGAAAATAAAACTATTTTAATTTTAAAAATATAAAATATAAGTTTATCGGCGAGATGAGTTCATTTTAATTTAAGGTTGTTATACATGAAACCATAGGTTAATGTGATGTAATATTTTAGTAAAGACACAATAACTATTGCTCTTTATTCCAAGAATTTATAATAATACAATAATTAATTTATATTTATAATTTTTCTATATGCAATTATACAAATAATAATAACCATTAACTATATAGTCTATCTCAAATTTTAAATAATAAATAAATCTGTTTATGACTTGAAGATGTTCAACATGTATGATAAATTTAAAATTTAAGGTTTAGGTCTGACTCAAAAATTTAAATAAAAAATACCCCAAACTTTATTTTAAATAAATGACTGCATCAATTTCACTTTAGGTCACCTTATTTCTTTTGTGGTTAACTATTTGTCAATTGGGTTTCCTGTAAAAAAAAAAAAAATGAAAGCTTTTTAGAGAATCCAAATAATACGTTACAACGTTACCAAAAAAATTTGAAACTATATATTATGGAAGACAAATATATTAATTCACTCAAGTGATTTCAATTACTAATACATGTTTTGAAATTTTGACATTAATAATTAATAGTTAATTTTCACATGAGTGGTTGCAATTTTCTTGCTAAATTTTGTACCAACCCATATTGACTTATATAGTGATGGATGGCTACATCATATTTGTTCTCATTTGAATAATTCAAGCCCTTAACTAATGAATTACATTATTTGTAGTGAGATTTCAAGCCAAAAAATATATTATGTTCATACTTGAAGTACACAACAGCTTCAAAGTCCGCCTGAAAATTTTGATTTTCAATCATAAAGTAAATTTTGGGCATATGCACTTCAAAGACACTATTGATTTTTTAAAGGTCAAATTATATAATATATTAAAAAAATTATTTCATAAGATGATCATGTATTCAACGTTTTAAAGAGACTATTATCTTTTTTTTTTTTTTTTTGTGGTCAACAAAGAGACTACATATAATACCATATATATTGACAAGAAAGATGTTTCTTAAATATCACACAAAAGGAACTCACTGTCACAAATAATCCAAAGAGATCCCTGATTTCAATGTTAAAAGAAATTATAATGCATAACATGATAAGAATAATATGCACTGAAAATTGGAAAAAGATCCCCTAAATTAGGGGTGGTTTCTTTTTTTTTGAGTGATTTTACTTTATTTTTTTTAAATAAGCAATCATGATCATTCATTTGATTCAATGCATAGAGTCATGTCACGTTGCACTTATATCTTAAAATGTATCGTTTCACTAAGTAAAATAGTATACTGTGAGTCTTAATTTAAAAAAAAAAAGAAAACACCAAACGATGTGCATTGTTTTGAACCCTTTCATATACCACTAACTACCCTATCAAAACTCAATGTTTTACTTAAATAAAACAGTGCATTTTGCGAGGTGTTTTTTACTTTTTTTTTTTTTTTTAATTTGAGGACTGCAATATGACGTTGTTCCAGAGAGGGTGGTTTGAGCTCTTTCTTCATCTGCACGAAGCCTTCATCTGCAATACGTTTGGCACCAAGCAAATCTTCATTATTCCGCCAATATATCCTCATTGGAAGACTTCTATTTCAAACATGATTAATTACTGTAGAAAATACAATAATAACACTGTAATTAAGAGGAGTTAATTGTAGTGTAATGTTATATTATGAGTAAGATGAATGAAAATTGTATGTATGTATTATTTGGAATTACTTTTTCCCTTTTATCTTTCTATATTTTTATAATTGTATATAATATATCCTAAATCTTAATGTAATATCCATAAAAATTTATACTAAAAAAGGAACTCCGTCATAAATATAAATGCAAATAAAATTTTATTTGAAATTATAATTAAGTCAATACCTAAGCTTCACCCTGTGTATTTTTAGCACTTGTAACTCAATTAAGTATGATAATTAAGTATCTGTTAGAGAAATTTTGATTTGATAAAAATATATATATAAATAAATATTTTTCCATTTAAAATATTTTAAAATTTTTAGTTATGTCTACTAACTCCACTTAACTCATATTATTGTCAAATTATGCAACTAATCCTCAAATCATCTGCAAATAATTTAATCGATGTCATTCAAACTATTCTTTCAAGACCTTCCTACCACAATCACATCTTCCCCTTCGGTAGCCATCGTCACCACCACCGACGAGCACCAGTGACCCTCCAGCAGCATCACCAGCCCATCCCCAACCAGAGCTTCCTTCGACCTCATTCAACCTCGCTAGCTACTCTTCTCAACCACAGCAACACTGTCGACCACCCAGCAACGCTCACTGGTAGCCAAATCGCCAGAATTTTTTTAATTTTCTAGCGGTTTAAGGTTTAGGCAGAATCGAGCCTTAAATTCATCAAATTGGTGCGTTTTCAATTAAACATAGGGCTTCACTTTCTATAGTGATTTCACTCCTTTGTCCCTCATTTTCATTAATCAATTTAGTTTAATTTGCTCAGAATCGAAGAAAACCCAATTCAGGTACTATTCATTCACAAAAATCACTGTTCATACGAGAAAGTGATGAACTTGGCTCAATTCGGGTTATTTGCTTCAAATTGAGTTAGAATTACACTTCTAAGGTGAATTTTGTACTTTTTTCCCTTAAAATCACTGATCAATTGTGAATTTTAGCTTCCGGATTGAAAAATTTCAATTTAGGGGTCTAGAGGTAATTTGAGAATTTGGTGAAAATTGTGTTCTCAGGACTTATTAAATTTTGTTATGCATCTAATGAATGATTTAGAATTTTTTGAAATTTTAGTTTGAATTTTAGAACAAAATTTGAATTTTTAGTAATTTTTCTAGATTTTTCATGGAGAAAAAGGAATGAAATTAGAAGGAAAAATTAAGATGGCTTAATTTTATAACAATAAATATTGTTTGAGGATTAATGGAAAATTTGGAATTTATTAGATGACCCTTAAGTGAAATTTGTGTTATAATAAGTGTTAGAAATTTAATAAGTGCATAATGGAATAATTAAATAAAATAAAAATAATGATAATAATAATAGTAAAGATAATAATAATAATAATAATAGTAGTAGTAGTAATGATAAAATAATAATAATAATAATGATAATAGTAATACTAATGATAATAAGAATAATAAAATAAAATATAAGTTATAAGAATTTTAAAGTATTCTTTAAGTGACCCGTAAATTTAATTTTCAAATATTTAGTAAAGAAATAGGTAAAATGAATAAAGGTGAATAAGGAATAATTAATTAGCTGTGTGACAAAATCAAATAATTAAATTAATTATGAGGACTGAATGTTAAGAATATTTTATTTAATGTTTTTATGAGGTTATAAAATTGTTAGCAAAGGAATTATAGTCAATGATAAAAAGAATTTGGTATACTCCTATCAGGTAAATTAATAATCCTAATTATACAAAATATTATTCTAAATTATAAATTTAAATTTTGAATTATTAGAAATATTGAAGTTTGAATTCTAAAGTGATACGATTGATATTTATTTATTTCTGAAATATTGAGAATGTGTCCAAAACAGAACTCATTCTCAGAATACCCAATTGCAGTGCACTGTGGCTAACTTTGTATTATAAAATTATGACTGGTTTTGTAGAAAATTCTCAAATGCATTTTGTTGATGATTATTCTCTATTTAATATTACTAAATTATATCTGTATAATATATAGTTTTAAATTTTGAAAGACATATCATAGTAAATTTGCCTTAATTTCTATAATATTAGAATTATCTGCTCACTGAGTTTCTACTCACCCCATTATTTAACATTTTTCAGATCTCAGCATTGTTCAAGAACGTTTACCTTTAGAATTTTAATTTTGGTGATTAATTTTTTGGTGAGCATAACCTACTACTAGAGTTATGTCTTTTATTATTATTATGATTCCGTTTAGTTGTTTCTTTGTATACAAGCTAAATATTTGATGTATTACTATGATATATTAAAAAATATCTTTATGGAAAGTTATGAGACTCATGTTATTTAATTTGAATTTATATAAGTTCTACCACTCTTAGGGTTCCAACGGTTTTACGAAAATGAATGACACCCCATCATTGTGTCAATCATGCCTACCAACTTAGGTTATAACACTTAAATTTTAAACCATATAATATACTTGTGAAAGCTCAACCCAAAAAAGTCAATTAAAAAACTTTGTTTTCCAAAAAGCACAAATTAATATTTTTTCTAATAAAAACTTATTATTTAAAAAATTATAATTTGATTATCAAAGAAAAAAATATTGTAACTTATGATTCAAAATATTGAAAATAAAACCATTTTCAATTTAAAAATATAAAATATAAGTTTATCGACAAGGTGAGTTCATTTAATTTATGGTTGTCATACATGAAACCATAAGTTAATGTGATATAAAATTTTAATAAAAAAAATAACTAGTGCTCTTTATTTCAAAAATTTATAAGAATACAATAATTAATTTATATTTATAATTTCTCTATATACAATCATACAAATAATAATAACTATAAACTATATAGTCTATCTTAAATTTCAAATAACAAATAAATTTATTTATGACATGCCCAACATGTTAAATAAAAAATACCTCAAACTTTATTTTAAACTAAAACCCAACTCAATTTTTGTGAATCCGGCCAAACGATTCAGGTCTAATTTCAGACCTAAGTCAAAAAGTGGCCATAGTCTTAATATTTAGAAAACGTAGGTGACATAATGACAGTGTACCTGAACCGAAGAAAAACACAATCATCGTACGAGAGGTTTTGGTTTGAAAATTTTAGCTTTTGGACATTGGCGATCAACCACCATTACACAAAGTGTGGTTTTGATAATTGGGAGCCCTGCAATATAATAATATTAGTGGTGTGATTAGTTTAGCTAATATAATATAAATCCAACAAAATCATTTGTTCTTTTGTTAAATGAAACTGGCCCAAAGCATATGTCTTATTTTAAATTATATGAAACGATTATGCCGTTGATAATTACTAAAATATTTCATTAGGGACACTCATTATGAGATTTGAGAATAAAGTCACGAACCACAAAGAAAATGTCAAAGATAAAAGGTACACTCATGCTGAATTTTTACAGTTGAATGTGGATACATCCGCGTACGAACCATGTACTAGGAATAATGATAAAATAATAACCATTAAGTTTATAAAAGGTCCAAAATATTATTATTATAATTGATGATTATTATTCCCAATAATGATAAAACCTGAAAATACTTTCTCATTTAAAGTGTTGTCCATGGTCCATGCTTTTCTTAATAAAAAATTTGTAAAATAATTTTAAAATAATAATAATTAAAAAAAATAGATCCGACTCGGACCAAGTCTTGAGAGTGAAAAAATTAGCTAGATCAAGGGTTTTATTCGAACACGACTATTAGATACCCCCTACTCATTTCTTATAAGGAAATATGATAAATATGGTTAAGTTTTAGAGTTTAAGATCTACTTGAATTTTTTTTATTATTATAATGTACAATAAACATTATTTTGAGAGGTAATTTATTGTTTATGATTTAGAGTTTAAGGTCTAAATCTTACTTAAATTTTTTATTATTATAATGCACAATAAACATAGTTTTGAGAGGTTATTTATTGTTTTCTTCTAATCCTTTCCAAACATCTTACTTTGGCCAAATCCTAGACTCTACATATAAATCAAGAGGGCTTATCAAGTTAGACCTCTTATCTCCATCCAATAATAGAGTCATACTCACATGTGAATAGATAAGAGCTTCTTCACCAAGAAATTCTCACAATATATATTAATAAATATGTATATATTAGTCAAATTCCTAAAGAGAAAAACAAATTAGGTATTGGTTATATAACCTCATTTATAAACCCATAATTCGATGCTACTTAATAATTGCATGAGTCACGAAATATCCAAGTAATATCTAACAAGGAATAAAACACTATTTATTTTTATTTGATTTTTATTTTTAATTTTGTTTTTCAAGCATTAGAATATTACTATTTTTTATCTCTCACTAATTTAAATGTTAGTATATTTAATTCTTCAATTTTGACTAAATTTATACTAAAGATAAAAATATTTAGATTACTTAAGAACAAAAACTAATAACAATCAACGAATAAAAAATTAATAAATAAGTGACGAAATTAATAATTAATTAAGAGTAATAGGCCAAAATAACATTTTAATTGTTTGAAAAAATTACTCTAAAGGATCATAAGTTGTAAATATTTATTATAAAAAGCCTTAAGATTCAAATTCATTTTGAAGGAATTTAATCTAAAATCATGAACCTAATAAGGCTACATATTAGGGTAAGGGATGAATACAGGGTCGAGTTAGGTGTTTTTTTAAGACTGGAATTCGATTAGGCCTGATTTGATTAAATAAGTAATTAAATCAAAATAAGTTATATTAGGTTGGGTTGGGTTTATATATTAATATTTTAAATTTTTATTAATAAAAATAATTTTTTTTAAAAATAATTAAAAATATTTGAAATAAATAAAAGTGGGGTAAAAAAATTCAAAATTTAATAAAAATGATTAAAATTTGAAAAAAAAATTATTATTTTAAAATTTTAGTTTAAATAAAAGTTATTATAGATAAAATAAAATAAATTTAAAAAATAAAAAAAATATAATATAAAATTAGGTCTTATGTGAATTCGAATCCAATTCAACCTAATAAAAATTATAATATTTTATGTTGATCTGATCGAACTCAATTTTGTTTTGGTTGGACTAATTAAATTTATGATCACCCTTAGATTAGGATCCCAAAGTCTAAGATTAATGTCCTTTAGGATAAAAAAAAAAAAACTTAGCTTCACAATCCTTCAAACTAATTTCAAAATTTGAAATTTTTTAAATCAACATATCAAAATTATATTCTATGTAATTTTTTCCCCTTATAATTTTATATTTTCAAGAAAAAGAATAATGGGTGATTGGGAGTGGATGCAAACCAAGGGCCCAAATGAGTCAGAGCCCCACTGACCTAAATTCTGATGCATGTGTGATGTTGGTGGAATTTTGACTCTTCATCTCTCTCTCTCTCTCTCTCTCTCTCTTTCTCTTTCATAATCAATCATTTCCACTTTGAAGCAAAGCTGCATCCATAAGCAACAATGCCTTTCGCTTTCTCTCTCTCTCTCTTTCCGTTCTTATCTGAGTAAGGCTGGTACTATGCAAGGCCACCTATAAGTACGGCAAATTAATTTTATTATTTTTTCTTCCACCTTTCTATATTTTTCCTACCTTTTCATTTTCAAACCTTTCCTTTTCTCAACAGACAAACGAAAATAAATAAATACATAATTGGCCGAAAAAATAAAATTTAAATGAAGTCATTTTTAATTATAAAAATTAAGAAATTCATCTTTAAAAATTTTTTTTACTGAATTAAATGAAATTTTAAATAATTGATATTATGAAATTGTTTTCTTAACTATCTCAATTTTTTTGAATTATTCAAAAGTAATCTCATCTTAATCTTGTTTTGAATTAGGTCTCTTGTTAGTATTTTTAAATTTCAAATTTAATGGGTTTAAACATGTATAAGTCTGTAGAAATAAGATATTTTAATTGTTTAAATATCACCTGTGTTATCTAATTTTATCTTTCAACTTTTACTTAAAAAAAAAATTTTATTGCTGCTTCTTATTAAATTATTTGGATAAGATTTTAAAAATTTATCAAATTTAAAGATTAATATTTTTTTTAAAGAATGATACAAATTTTTTAATTTTTATTTTAAATTACATAAATTTTTTTTGATATAAAAAAAATTAAAATGAGACTAAAAAAATAGTTATGGAATGAAAAAAAAAAATCTAACCTAGCCGAAAGGAGAAAAGAGGGTATTAATGAAAAGAAAAGGGGCAATTTGTGAATTGGCCTCATTCGTACTGTCTGCACTTGAATCTGTCCTTCCTCATATAGTCCTCCACCATATGTCGTCTGCATTAGATAATTAAATAGACCTTCCTGCCTAACCGGTGAAACTACTATACTACCCTCAACCTCTTCCGTCTTTTACTTCCTTCCCTCACTCGTCCTTCTCCGTACCAATGTCACTGCCACGCATGAAATTACTAAATACCCCTCACATTTCTTTTTTAATATCTCAACACACTATTTCAACCACATGTTATGGTGGTATAGCAGATAGCCAAAGAATTAAGCCTAGTTTTGTCAAACTCTTATCAGTTTTTTTTTTAATATAATATGTATATATATATATATATAGATATTATTTTTATTTTTATTAAAACAATTTTTTTATAAAAGTAAGTTTAATTTTTTTAATATTTATTAATATTTTACATATAAAATATAAAATGAGAATATTTTAACAGTATAATATTTCATAATTCATTTTTCAAATTTGTTATGTACTATATTTTACAAAAAAATTAATAATAAAAAACTGAAAAAAAATTTCCAAATATTGATGATTGTAAGTAGACAGAGGTATATCTCCGTCTTTTCACGTTTGAGCGTAAAGTAGAGAAGGAGGGCTTTTTGGTACTTATGCCCTCTATGTCTCCCTCACTCCTAAATCGCTCCCTTCCGTCTCTAATTTCTCTAAGGCATAGCATATCATATTATACTATATCATATCTTCTGTTAACGGTTACTCCTGAGGAATAAAATTCCGTCTTGATTCCACCACTACCACTTCCCTCTGCAATCCTAGCACAAGTTCTTTGGCTCTCTGAATTTCCATAGATTTTCCCCAAAGGAAAAAATTAAAACGAAGAGCATGTACGGAGATTTCTTCTTAATCTAGCTTTCTATTTCAGTCATGAAGAAGCAGAAATCCACGGAAGCGAAGAACCCCTTTGATTTTCTGTCGGAGGAGCTTGTCTTCACCATCCTCGACCACCTTGCTCCGAACCCACTTGACAAAAAGTCGTTTTCCTTAGTCTGCAAATCTTTCCACGCAATCGAAGCCAAACATCGCCGAACCATTACGCCTCTTCGCTCCGAACTCCTTCCTTCGATCTTGAATCGATACCCATTGGTTACCCATGTCGATCTCTCTCTGTGCCCCAGGGTGTCTGATAAATCCCTCAACTTTATAGCGAACGCTTGCAGTACCACGCTCCGACGGATCGATCTCTCGCGGTCCAAGTTCTTCTCTGCTAACGGGTTGTTGAGTTTGGCTCTTAACTGCAAGAACTTGGTAGAGCTAGACTTGTCCAATGCGACGGAGCTGAAAGACGCGGCGGCTTCTGTGGTGGCTCAGGCAATGAATTTGGAGAAGCTGTGGTTGGCGAGGTGTAAGCTAATAACGGACATAGGAGTTGGGTGTATAGCAGTTGGGTGTAGGAAGTTGAAATTGATTTGCTTGAAGTGGTGTTTGGGTGTGGGTGATTTAGGGGTGGACTTGATCGCTGTCAAGTGCAAGGAACTCCGTAGTTTGGATCTCTCTTATCTGCCTGTAAGCTTTCTTCTTCCACTTCTCCATTTTTCCTTTAATTATATTCAATTACAGTATGTTCATATGTTTTTATCCTAAATTAAGAGATAGCTTTTGAGGGGAGGGGGTTTTGGAACATTGAGCTGGATTGAATTAAATGCCCCAAGTGTAACGCATCTTAGTAATTCTAATATTACAAATGATTGTTGATTGGAGGAGTCGGTAATGTGATGCTGAGTTGGAAAGTAACAAGCGTAAATTCTGTTCATTTAAACATTTTTAATTAATAGTTAAATGCCATGCTTAAATAATTTTCCATTGTTCTTTCAAAAGTGGACTGAGTTTATGTTTGTATTCTTATTCCTTTTATTATTTCTTGGTTGAGAATTGAGATAAATAATATTACTTATATTGTTCATGTATTGTGCAGATCACAGACAAATGTCTTTCTTCAATTGTTAAATTGCAATACCTTGAAGATTTAGTTCTCGAAGGATGCTTTGGCATCGATGATGAAAGCCTTGATGTCTTCAAACAAGCTTGCACGACATTAAAGGTATAAGTGGATGGTTAGCTTGTCCATTTCAATTGATCATGTATCTGATAACGACAATGATAGCACAAATATATTGTCGTTATCCAATGTTAGTTTAGACTCGAGACAGGAAGTGGACAATTTCATTCTTTAGTTTACGAGTAATTTCCCAAAAATTTTGGAGTTAGGTTGAGTGTGAAAAGGGGAAGAAATTATTATCTATATATTTTATTCCAGAGTATGAAAGAGGTTTAATTTGATTCACATTAATGGTGCTCCTCCGATGATGTTATTGGCAATATATGATGTGATTGCATTAACCTATATGTTTCATAATTTTTTTCTACTGTTTTTGGTTATTTGATATATTCGCCCATGTTTCCTTCCACAGAAACTTGATATCTCAGGATGTCAAAACATAAGCCACGTAGGTCTGTCTGCCCTAACAAGCCCTTCTGGATGTCTAGAGCAACTTACTTTATCAGATGGTTCTCCTGTAAGTCTTATTCTCCGCTTGTATATTTAAATACTGAAGATTTTAACCACGGCTAATTATTTCAGGGTTAATGATTTAGGTGACACTTGCCCTTGCTGATGCTTTGAATAAACTTCCCATGCTGCAATCAATCATTTTAGATGGCTGCCTGGTTACTTCTGCTGGATTAAGGGCCATTGGAAGTTCATGCAAGTCATTAAAAGAGCTGAGTTTAAGAAAATGTTTGGAAGTGACAGATGAAGCTCTCTCATTTCTTGTGTCGAAACACAAGGATTTGAGGAAGCTTGACATCACATGCTGCCGTGAGATAACTCATCTTTCAATTGCCAGCATTGTGAATTCATGCATAAGTCTCACTTCCCTCAGGATGGAGTCATGTATCCTTGTTCCAAGAGAATCATTTGTGTTGCTTGGACAGCGATGCAATTCGCTTGAGGAACTTGACCTAACAGATAATGAAATTGATGACGAAGGTTTTCCTCTAGCCTTACTCCTTTGGAATTTTTAATTAGCACGTCTGTGGCCTTACTTCTCTTGCTGCAGGTCTTAAGTCCATTTCTCGCTGTTCCAGACTCTCCTGTCTAAAACTAGGAATCTGCCTGAACATAACTGACAAGGGACTTACCTATGTTGGCATGTCCTGCTCAAAGTTGAGGGAGCTAGATCTCTACAGGTTTGTGGTTCACCTTTATAAGCTTTTCCATTTTTATCCCCATCATATGATAAATAATCTATGCATTCTTTGGGGTATTTATGATTGATTTGGAGAAATAACAACCTTACCAATAGAGCAGACATAGTTAAGGGTAGGAGAGTCCTGAATTGAATTAAATGGAACTTCTGTTTCTCATGCTCAGCTTGCTTTGTGGTATTCAAGCTTGTAACAAGGGCTTATGCTTGGCTTGTTTACCGGGTACTACAAATGCCCAATAAAATGCATCTTCCTATATTTAGAAAACCATTTAACATGTTATCTACTTTCCTTGAAATTATACAATATCCTTTTTGAAATAGTATGGAAGCAGATTCATTTCAACTGGTAAAACTTCTGAACAAACAATTGGAATCATAATTGCATTACCAGATATAAGAAGCTGACTTGGATAAACTTTGGTCTGGCTTGTTGATCAAACAAGTCTACGAGTCTTAAGTTAGGTTATTTAATACTTGCCCTGTTGCCCAGTTGCTTTTAGAGCATCTTTGTTCTTTTCCTCCCTTGATAGCATTTGCTACTATGATACAAACAATCATATCACTACTATTGTGGACATATATATTGTAATCCATAGTCACTGATGATTATATTGTTTGTTCAGGTCTACAGGAATAACGGATTTGGGCATTTCAGCAATTGCATGTGGTTGCCCCAGGCTTGAGATGATTAATGTTGCTTATTGTACTGACATCACCGATGGTTCCTTATTCTCCTTGTCAAAATGCTCAGAGTTGAAAACACTGGAAATCCGTGGATGTCTTCATGTCACCTCTAAGGGTCTAACAGCTATTGCAATGAATTGTAAGCAACTAACTCGTCTAGACATAAAGAAGTGTTATAACATTGATGATAGCGGGATGATTCCACTTGCACGTTGGTCCCAAAATCTAAGACAGGTTTCTTTTCTCATTTCTCATGATTTCTGGAATCATAAAGATGCAAGAAAATTTCTGCTAAGACTTTAATGATGTCTTTTGCTTTGCAGATAAATTTGTCATACAGTACAGTCACAGATGTGGGGCTATTGTCACTTGCTAGCATCAGTTGCCTACACACCTTTACTGTTCTGCACTCACAGGGTGTGACCCCAAGAGGACTCGCTGCTGCACTATTGGCATTTGGGGGGCTAAGAAAAGTAAAGCTCCACCTTTCCTTGAGATCAATGTTACCTGAAATTCTCATCAAACACTTAGAAGCACGTGGCTGCATGTTTGAATGGAGGAATAAAGTGTTTCAGGTATATGAATGGTCCAATTCCTCTCTCAAGACGTTGTGAAATTTAGATCGGTTCTGTTAATCCTGTTAGTATTTAGAAATTTATTTTTTCGGTAAAACATAAGAGCAGATTTTAGAATCTGTAATTAATCAGAAGCTGGGTTGATTCGCAGTTCAGTTTACTAAACAATATACATTGTGATTATAGTGCATGTTTAACCAAAGTGTCAAACTTAAAGGAGAGGGGATCAAGGTTCAATTAAATTTTATATAATAGCAAGAGGGTTAACTTGGTAACGGGAGTTTTATCTCTCTGCATGAGCGTGGGTTCAGCTATTGTTAGGAGCACTTTTGGATGAATCCTAAATGCAGAAAACCAATGCGGGAGAGTGTGTCCTTGAAATCACCCAAAGAAATACCTTGGGACAAGTCTGAGAATAGTTTGACTATGATACCAAGGAACCAAAAAACACAACTCAGTTAAAATTGTTATCTAGATATTGATAATTTTGATTATGTTATGATGATTGTTGTTGTGCCATTGGCAGGCTGAATTGGATCCCAAGTGTTGGAAGCTACAGTTGGAAGATCTAATGCAAGTTGTTTAAGCTGATTTCTGCTATCCTCCGTTTGTCCCTCATGAATTCCACTTCCCAATAAAACAGAACAAAATGGAAAGAGCAAAACTGTATATATATATTTTATGTATTCTATGTAGCATGTAATTATGGTTGCCCTTTACTAAGAATGTTGAAGCAATGGCAACAGAAGGTATTTTAGAAACTTTGTAACTCTTGAGACACAAATAACGGTAGATGTTTGATATATCTTGCCACTCCCGTTCACAATCAATTTTGGTTGGATTAGCTGTATGTTTGTTTACTTTATATTTTTTATTTTTCTTTAAAAGAAAAAAATAAATGCTACTTAGTGTTAATTTTGCAGTTCTTTAATAAAAGTAGGAGACGGCTGTAACTGTTAACTGGATTTTCTGAGAAATTATTGAATAGACTTGTTGGTAAAATTAACAGATAAAAGATATGCACATATCAAAATTATGATTGCTAAAACCTTAATTAAAATATTGTATGTGTTTGTTCTAGATTGTGTTTATCTACTGAAAGTTAAAAAAAAAAAAAAAAAACTAAGTTTACACAATAGAAAGGCCTCCATAACTAGGGTTGTTGGTTGCACAATTACAAAAATTGTTGAAATAGTACAGCTCATTCTGCTATAAAGCGCGGAATGTTTGAAAATTATATTGGATTAACCATATTTCATGGAAGCAACCGTCTAGCTATCACTTGAGTTTTCCTTTTTTTAAAAGAAAATTATTTAGGTGTTATACTTTTTAAATGACTGAAAGTATGATACGATTCTTTTTCAGCTAACAATATTATATAGAGTTTGGATAAGGTGTTGTACAATATATTGCTATGTATCATGAGTTATTAGATCTATATTAATATAGTTGTTGTATAATTTTATATTTATCATCAGTCATTAAATTTGTAATAACATTATACTATCGTCATTAATTATTCTGATTCAACGATTCATGATCCATAACTTATGGTGCTGTACATCAATGATTTTGAATTGACTGACAATATGATACCATGTATTTGTGGAAAAAATTGACATGGTTAACCAAAATGAAGACGACATTGAAGGTCCTACCGGGAGTCGAACCCAGGTCGCTGGATTCAAAGTCCAGAGTGCTAACCACTACACCATAGAACCGCACGTTAATACTGCCACTTTTTTTAAACTATATTTTATAAAGTGAAAACGATTTGTATTGCTACTTGAACCTTTTCATCAAAGCACCAATCACGGCTAGATGGATTTACGATTGCATTCACACGTGGACCGCTGTATACGGTATATAATAACATGAAAAAATATATAATTTAATTATATAATTATTTATAAAAATTATATATGTGATATTATTGAAATATTATATATTTATTATATTTTAATTGATCAAGATGTTCAAGATATAAAAAATTATATGTAAATTTTTTCCTTTGCGAACGCAAAAGATATTAACGTTGGATTAGACCGGTGTACAATTTATTATATCTTTGTTGCCAGATTTTTCAATTAACACATAATAAATATATTGTCAGCCAATAATAATATAAAAATTATATAATTTAATTCAGAAAGTATGCAATTATCTACAATAACTATTATGTGTTGTAATATAATTAAAAAAAATGTATGTACTTTCTTTAAAAAAATCTATATACTTGTCATATTTTAATTGAAGAACAACATATAAAAAATATAAAAAATAATTTTTTCCATAATCATCTAACAATTTAGGAGTTATGGTTAAAAGTTTATAATCCGCTTGAGAAAGGAAAAAATTTACTTATTTGAATTTTGCGTGTGAGAATTTTTATTAATTTTTTAAAGGTTTAGGTTTGAGTTTAATATAATATCTATTTATTTTAAACTGTTAGTGTAAAAATATTTATTTATATATCATTCAGTATAATATATCGTAAAAACTTTAAAAGAAATTGCAATAGCATTTTTATTTAAGAAAATTTATTTTTTTGGTCATAATTTCATATAAGAGATTTAATGTGAACCAGTCTCTTAACTTATGAAAATTTTGTTCATTTTAAACTATCTCTCGTATAAACAGGTTTTGGTCAAAAGATGGTGTAAAAATTTTAAAGAAATTTATATGCTAAATATGAATACGAAAATAAACATACTAAATTTCTAACAATTAGGCCTCGTTTTGTATGGGGAGAAAAAGTTGGTTGAAAATGAAATAGGAAAGGGGAGAAGAATGGAATAGAATGAAATAAAAAAACTTATTATAAAAACATGTTTGGTATATTGAGAAAAAAAAGTGAAATAGAATTGTAAAATGTATTTGATATAATTGAGAGAACCATGGAAAAAGAATGGTAATAGATCAAAATGACCATAATGGCCCTGATTATATATTATGAAGATCTACCTCTACTTGCTCGATAGAAGGAACCAGAAGAGGACGCTTACCCTGTTGCATGCAACGTCGTCGAAGCTCGAGCACGGAGGGTCGACACGGGTGGTTGTGGAGCTCCAACGACCGCCGACGAAGGGACCTTGTAGATTGAACAACACAACAATCAAGGGGAACGAAGCAATGAATGGGAACACACCTTGCCGATCGGCCGATCTACACCTCCGAGGAACATGCCATCCATTGACTTCGTCGTTTGCATTGGTCCTTTCTCCCACTCGTGGTTGGCTGCACCTTCTGTGAAATGAGGGCCAGCATGAAAGAACCAAAGCATATGGGCAGATGTGAATTGAGGGCAAAAATGTAATCTCCCTGCCATCAGATAACTCCACCTGTGCGTTTCCATCGCCCAAAGCCAAGAAACCACCTGCCAGTACAGATGGAAATGGCAACTCCAGCACACTGAACTTTCCTCAGCCTTTTCTCTTTATTTCTGAGTCATTTGCCTCACACCAAACATAACATTGCATAAACCATGGGGATAATGAGTGGAATAATTATATTAAAATAAATACATATTTAAAAATTTATTTTGAAATGAAATAAAATAACTAACCAAGAATTTTAAGATCACTTATTGTTATTTACAATTTTATTTTTGTTGTCACTCTTAATTGAGAGTCAATAATGAGATAAAATTATTTAATAGTATAATTACTATAATATTTTATTTAAATAAAAGATTACTATACTAACATTTTATTTATAAGAATAGTGTGATAAAACTAATATATAAGTCATTCTATTATATTAATTATCATTCTTTTAATATCTATTAAACTTTTTAAATAAAATGTTATGTCTCTTATTATTTTTTTTTATTAACTATTTTATTTCATCCTCAGTTAACTCCTAAACTTGTATTAAGTTTGAAAAAAAAAAAAACCACTTGTATCATTAAAAAAAAGGGCTCTCATTTATCTTTCAAAGTTAGCATCAGAAGAAAAGGAAGAAACTTGTCAAGTTATTGAAGCAGTGGAAATATGAGATTTTAAAAAAAAAAGTTAATGAATGAAAAATATTACCTAATTTTAATATATTTCTACCATAATGACAATTGATTTAATATACTAATTTTAATAAAAGGAATAAAATTAGATAAACAGTCAACCTTGAACCCCAATATTTTTTCTCACTAAATAGCGAGGGACACGATACAATAACAGAATTGTGCCACGTAATCACACTAACCAAGCCGCCTCTCTCCTTCTTTGTTGCAATAGACAAAACTCTGCTAGACTTTTGAGACAACGTAGAGTACAATGTATATATTATTTAAAATTATTATTGAATTTCTAAAAATATTCATTTTTATTGTCTATTGCAAAATGTAATAGAATATATTTCTAATAATTTTTTAAAAAATTTGATTCACTACTTTATTAGGTGTTTGCTGTTACTGTCTATAAATTTGATTAAACTTAGTTAAATTATTTTTACATTTTTATTATCAAAATTTTTAATTGTAATTTAAAAATTTGTTAAAAATTTCAATTATGTAATGTTGAATTGTGAAAATTATTCATGAGTCATGATTTTTGTTTTATCATTGCTCATCATTGTACTATTGATTAAAAAAATTATCCACCTATCATGATTTTATTGATTATAGCAAATACTTAACTATTACAAAATAGGTTTTGGACTATACCTAACTTTACTAAATGTAATGTATGGCATAAGGAGAGATTTTTTTTTTTTTATCATGAACTGAATTAAAAAGTATTAACTTATCAAACTTTCATCCAAAAAAAATTGATAGCAAATAATCTAGAAATTGTGGAATTTTCTTTTGCTTTGGTGAGTCCAGTCAAACCCACAAGGCTTGACCCAAAAGTTGGTATTCCACGGTCAAACATCCCTTTAGCTTCTCAGAAGGAGCTTCCTGGACTTTGGCGCACTATGCATGCCTCACCATGAAATGACAATGAAAATAAAAACAAATATCACTTTTTTTTTGTCTCCTTGTATGCCTTCTTCCCCATTTCTGACATTTTAGATTCAAACCCTAAGCTTTCTTTTCTCTTTCACAGACTCCATTACCATGGACAATATAAACTGGGGAATTTCTCAACTCAAAAGTTTTGATCAAGTTGGACTTGAAGATGATGATGCTACGTTCAACTCAAACATGCCTCCCATAAGTTCATTATTCCTCTCTTCTCCGTCACCAATTTCTCCTTCTTCAGAGTTCTTCAACTCTTCTAATGTATAGTTACAGACTCTCTCTTGTATTGTTTTTGTCTTTAAAAGCTCGAAGTTTGAGTCTTTTTGTCATTACTAATTAAGGGTTCTTCTTGATTTTGTGTATTAATGGTTCTTCAGATTCTTTCATCTCCCACTACTACTGATCAGGATTACAGGTGGAGAAGCACTTCAAGCGAGGATCAACAACGTAACAAGAAGGAAACCAATTACTCTGACTACTTTTCATTTCAATCTTCTTCATCCGTATGTTCCCACTTTCTGGGATGAATATGAAACATGGATATATACTTCTTCAATATAATTAAACATTATATATATCTTTGCCGTATCTTTACGAGTGTTGTATCCAATATAAGTACTCATGATTCTTCCTCTGCTGTTTCTTGCATATTATTTTTGGACACGTTTAAAATTTGATATTACTACGTGGATTTTAACTACCTAACATATGCATGTATGACTTGAATGTCATAACTAATAAACTTAAAAGGAATATTATTGCATGTTTCAAGAAAAAATATTAGTTCGTCTTATTACATTTATGTGATAGCAGATTTAGTGTATAAATTTTAATAAAATTATTTAGAAAGAAGAGTGAGAGTCATTAAATGAATAATATTTATAGGATTGGTATACTAAATTAACTACTACATAAGTATGTTAAGATTAATTAATATTTTTTTTGTTTATATATCTTTACAAACAGTTATAAGCTCTGTGTATAATATATATGTATCTTGATGATTTGAAGTTAAAAAATTTCTCTAATTTTATGATATTTGTACATTACGAAAGAAAATGAAGTCAAGTTTACATATAATGCTATAGCTAAATATAGGTAAAAATTTTTATATAATGTATGAATGACAAGAAATTTTTACTATAGGTAAAATATTTTTCTTCAAATTCTTTATTCATTTGATTTGTCTGTATGAACTCTTGTTCCTCCTGAACAGAAGGAACCACTGAAGAAATATGAAACATGGATATTCAATGAAGCCACAAAAAACCAAACCAATCTGTCATCAGTTCAGAAATTTTCCTCACCAGAAATGGAAGCATCAAAACAAAAAATAGAGGGCAATCTTCCTTCTGGGTCTGCAGTACAGAAAAGATCAGATTCAGAAGATGGGTATAACTGGAGAAAATATGGTGAAAACCAAGTGAAAGGAAGTGAGAATATTCGAAGTTATTACAAGTGCACGAATCCAAGTTGCTCTGTGAAGAAGAAGGTAGAGAGGAATCTGGAAGGTCAAATCACTGAAATAGTACATAAAGGAAGCCATAACCATCCAAAGCCTCCGGCTTCTAAGAGAGCAAGTCTTCATTCAATATCATCATCACAGCATTCTTGGACCTGTATTAACTCTGGGGTTTCTGATCAATCTGTTGTCACCTTAGGGACTCCAAAAATGGAGATTGTCTCCATGCAAGAAGTCTCTGTTGGAGAAGAAGACTTTGAGCAAACATCACAGACTAGTTATTGTGGAGGAGACGAGGATGATTTTGGACCTGAGGGCAAAAGAAGGTAAGAGTGCAGAACCATTTAACCACTCAAGAAGATTAAAATGAATTTGCTTTCTTTGTTTTCGGCTTTTATGTTTATTGAAAATAGAAGAAATGAATGAAAATGTTTCTGGTAGGGTTATAATTAGAAATATTTTCTACCAAACCATTTTTTAATAGGTAGATAATAGAAAAACTCTGTAAGAAGTTCATGATTGATGGCATTTTTGTAATCTTGCAAGAAAGTTTATACCCGCAAACCAAATGTTGCGTGAATATATATAAAAATTGGAATAGAAACTTTTAAAAAAATTTTAAATTCCGTACATAGTACGGCGCCATACTTTTTTGAAAAAAATGATAAATAATAAATAATAGAACATAAAAAAATTAGGATAATAATTGCAAATGTTCCTCAAGTTGTCTAGTGTATATAAAGGGTTATTTCAACCCAAAATTTCAAGTTTTTAAGTGAGTAAAATATTATTTTAATTGTTTATTTATTAATTTATTTTCAATTTAGCTCACTCACTAATTTGAATGTTGGCATATTTAATTCAAAATTAATCAAAATTATGGGACTATACGTGTTGACTTTTATATTGATAAAGAATTAAATTGCAAATAAAAATTAATAAAAAATTAAATTAAAAATAAATTGATAAGTGAGATAATAAATTAAGAATCAATTAATAATTGGAGATAACCTTTAACTTTTTTTTTTCTTTTAAAATAAAAGATTAGGAACAAATTTTATTATAATCCTTAATAGCAAGATAAATGCATTGCACCCAAGTGGCCTGATTGATCTATATAACATAAATTTGCAAAAGTAAAACTGGATTAAATAAATTTGCACTAAATGTGACACTAATTTTTGTAGGAAGGGAGAGAGTTATGAGATGGATGAGAGCAGAACTGTGAGAAAGCCAATAGTTGTAGTTCAAACAACAAGTGAGATTGATATACTTGATGATGGATATAGGTGGAGGAAATATGGACAGAAAGTTGTTAAAGGAAATCCAAACCCAAGGTATGCTAATGCAACACAGTTTGAATTTTTCACATTTTGTTACCATTTTAAAGTATATTCCATTTTCCCTATATTACTTTTTCTAACAGAAACTGTTGAGTCACCCTATCAAAAGTTGACATTGTTATTGAAATGTGAATATATGATATCTTGATTTTGTTTGAACACATCTTTTGGGAAAATAGATTTGGTGAATTGGAAATTTAAATGTAGGTAAATTTAATGAAATTTAGATTATTAAATAAAAATTTAATGATTCAGATTTAAAAAAATTGTTAAAAATTGTTTAATATTTATTAAAAGACAAAAGTATAAAATCAGTTTATCACAAATTTAAATTTGCACAAAATTAATCTTTTTGTTTAAATTAATGAGGTATTAATTTTGTATGAATTTCTGAGGCATTAATTTATCATGATTATTTGCGAATGATCAAATTATTACAAAGTTAAAAAGTAATATTAATTTGATACTTTTCTCTTTATTACAATCCAAAGTATTAGATAAAAATTTAATGACTCAAAGCTTCTTAAATACAATAAATTTGAATTCATTCACTTTTATTTTTCTTCATGTCAGGCACAACAAAGTACTTATAAAATGGTAATATTAACTCTTGACGATGTTCATCAATAGCCTTAACTTGGGGGTTATATTGTAGGCGAATTACACCATAGATAAATGAAACGAGAACATTCATAGGCCCAATTCAGACTTTACCTTCTACCTTGGGCCATTACTTACCTTCAACTATGGGACTTAGCCAGACTAAACTTAATCTCAGGCCCAAATCCAATGCTTATAAGGCTAAGCCTGGTTTGACAAGGCCCGGCCCAATATGGCCCATAAACAACTATACAACAAACCCTAAAACTAGCTTATTTAACTCGTTCAATTCTCCAATCTGCAGGAGCTACTACAAGTGCACAACACAAGGTTGTGTGGTGAGAAAACATGTGGAGCGAGCCGCACATGATGCCAAAGCTGTGATCACAACTTATGAAGGGAAGCACAACCATGGTGTTCCTGAATCAAAAAGAAGTTCACTGAATAGTACCAACACTGGCAATAATATAGGTGTGCCTATGAGGCCCTCTGTTGTCACCGACTATTCTAGCTTTCCAAACTCTCTTTATAATGCAAGGCCACTGCCAACATATGAGAGTCCTTATGAACCATTTCCCTTAGAAATGTTTCAGAGTCCCAATGCAAGTCATGCACAACATGGCTCAGATGTTAAGAAGTATGAACACTAACAAATATGGGACAAGACGAGACGTGTAGTTTTTGTTTTTATAATAGAGTGATTTATGGTGTCAACATTGATCCAACGGTCCACAAAGGATAATATTATATGTTGTACAGTATATGATTCATGCTCGTGCTTTATGTAGTGTCATTTGAACATAGAAGGATTTTTGTTTTGGAAGTATTATGAGTGCTTCTAGGCTCAATGTTAGGCAGTGTAAGGTGTAAGGCTAAGGATGAAATTAATGCGGCTCATCCCTTTATAATCTCTGTCAAAACTATTAAATTTAAGGTTTGTTTAGTTGTTAGAATTAAGGCGAGAAAATAAGAATGAGAATGGAAAACACTCTTATTTTTATTTTTTTATTGATAAATTGGATCATTATTCTTGTTATTTAAGGAGCATGTTCTTTTATTGATAAATTGGATTCTCTCCCTAATTAAAGTTATAGAATGAAATTGGTTTCATAGGAATAAAAATATACTTAACAAAAATATCCTTATTTATAATAATTTTTAAACAAAAATATACCTGTGATACATCAAAATCTTAATTTATTATTATTTATTTAATTTATTAATTATTTATTATTAAATTATTATTTTTAATTTATTATTATTTTATTATTACATTATTAATTAAAATTATTATATTATTAATTAAATATATATTTATATATAATTATATTATTAATTAATAATTTGAATAAATGTCTGTCTTTTTTTTTTTATAATAAAATATATTCACTACCTAATTGATTCTCATATATAATTTACTAACTAAATAAAATAAAAAAAAGATATGTTCATTTTCATTCTTTCTCAACCAAATAACATTTTAATATTCATACTCTCATTCTCATTCCTATTCATATTTTCATTATATCAATTTTAATAACTAAATGGGCCCAATCACAAAACAACATTCCTATATGTCTTTGTAGAGCAAAATAGAAAGAAAGAACCTTGATGAATAGATTAAGTAGGTGTGATGGCTTGTTTCAATCTAAATGTAGATGACTTAGAAAACAAGGCAATGGATTTTGCCATTCTTTTGGTTGTATTTGTTTATAAGGAAATTTGGTTTTCTTTTCCATTTTTGGGAGAGTTTTGATACAATCTTGTAACCAAAATGTATACTTGTGTTGGAATTTTTTTCCATATCCTTCTCTGCTTTTCCCGCATGGTTATGTTGTTACTTGTTTCACACATTGTCCTAATTTAACATAACCAAATTATGAAAGTGATCAAATATTGTGCAGGGATGATTACATATGATCAATTTTTTATTCGAGCAGCTTCTCTTTCCAATGCTAGAAGAAAATTAATATATATATTTTTTATAGTTGTATATGAAATCTATAACATCTCAAATCCGTAATGATAAAAAGAACAGAATCTCCTGAAATACTGCAAAATTATCTCTCTTTTTTGTCTCTCTCAAATGATATGTTGTGATGTGAAGTATGCAATCAGATATCCATCTACAAAATAAAGGGAATTGCTTAACTCACATTTTCAACTTAAATCTTCTTTTTAATGCGACTACAAAATATTTTATAGATATACATTTTAAGTTTCTATAAATTATTCTCTTGGTAAATCAATATGTGTTTTTTTCATCATATAATAGTCAACCCCTTTTATAAAAGGCTAGTTTAATAGTAATTTTTAAAATTATTATTTTACTCTTACTTAATGAGAACTCTTATGAGTATACACTCTATAATATCTTAACATATTTAATCTTTAGATATTATATGATATTTTAACAAGAACAATAAAGTCCCTCTCAAAATGTGAAAAATACAATTTAAGTCCCTCATTTTTTATTTCATTAACATCAATTTAGTCATCTAAAAATGAAAAGTATTAATGTAGTCCTCTAAAAGTAAAATCTTTTAAAAGATAAAAGTCCTTTAAAGATTAATTTAGTCTTTTATAAGATCAAATTCGATTTTTGTTTTAATCTTTAGAAACCTATTTTAATATTTTTTATTTTTTGAAGACCAAACTAATACTTTCACAAAAAATGAGGATCAAAATTGCATTTTCTCCTTTCAGAATTTGGGTAAACATCTAAACTCAATTTGATTCTTTTTTAGACTCTGTTTGCCGTTTAGAAAACACAAGTTAAAAAAGTTCTTGTGTTTATTTTGCTACAAGAAATTCAATAAGTCATACTAAAAAGTATTCTAAGTACTCACAAATAATAGAGGGCGAAACTAATGCGGCATATGAATTTGTTGATTTGTTAAACAAAGGTGACAGATTATATAGGTACCCATGACACGAACTAAAAATTAAAAGAAAAATTTAACACATGGATTAAAAAAATAAACTAATATAAGTAAATATATTACATTATAAACAGTAAAAGAAAAAGAAATGGTATAATAGCGGTAGGGCACATGATTTGGCTATAAAATGATTGTTGCATTAAGGTTCACTTATATATTCAATTATACTTAATTGCAATAACATTGACAGCTTATAGTGGAGTTTAAAACGAGACATATGGTAAGAGGTTTGTGGGATCATATTTTTAATGAAAAAAAAAAAGAGAAAAAATATAATTTAGTTTTTCTAACCTTAATATTAATTTAGTCTTTCAAATATTAAAAACATTAAAATGATCTTTGGAGGAACCAAATTTAATTTACTTCTTTTTCTTTTAAATGATCACCTGAATACTTTTTATTTTTTTTTAGAATCAAATTAATTAAGGTATAAAATATGGACCAAAGTGCATCTCTCTCTCTCTCAATATATATATATATATATATATAAGATTCTTTTCTCTCTTCAAATGTAGCCAGCAATGCATTGAATGAAGAAGGAAAGCATGTGAGAGGCCAAAAAAAAAAAAAAAAGGAAAAAAAGAAGAAGAAGAAAATAGATATATCTAGAACAATATCACAATCTTATCAAAATTCATATATGTTTCTATTAAATTTTTCAATAAAAATACGATAAGTAAATATATTATATATACAATTTAACATTATGTGGTTAACTTTTCTAATAAATTTGCTTCGCATTGTATATTTAATTTTAAATTTTATGAACAAACATCTAAAAGCTTCCTCACATAAGCAACTCAAAATATAGCAAATCCAGAGTCACTCGCTTTGCTTCAATTGGTTGCCTTATAGGATTGGATTTTTTTTTAATAAGAAATAAGAGACTTTAGTCTCAAGATTGTGTGGCCACTTCTGTTTTGTAAACTCGAATAGAAAATAACAAAACCTCATGCATGATCGATCCAAAAGATGTGATTTAGACTTCCTTCTAATTCTTTTAAGATTGCAAATTATAATAAGAAACTCATGCATAATTAACATTTTTCTAAACATATATATGATATGGGCATCAACCATCTTGCAATGAATCATTTGTTATACAAAGGATGGCATAAGTTAAGCAAATAGATTAACAATTTATGTGAAGATCAAACTCTGAAGGACATATTATAAGTTCAGATTCAAATTACTAATAACAAGTAAGTTCCTAAAGCCATCATAGTTATGCTCCATCACTAGATGACTTTTTGTGTATAGAAACATGTCATGGATCTTCACTTAAAGAAAAAAAATGTTATTTTATTCATCTACATTTTAATTATATCTTGATTTGATTTTTTACATTTGTCTTATTCTAAAATGATCCTTTATATTTTTTAAATATTTTTTTAAAAAAATTGATCTCTCACTTTCTCTGTTATAAAATAACCTTTTCAATCTTTGTAGACTGAAAGAAATTAATTTTCTTTACCATTAGAAAATGTGAATGACTATTTTGGGCTATGAAAAATTTAAAGGACCAACTTGAAACATGGACAAAATGATGAGGGCTAAAATAATAATTTTTTTACATTGGCAAAATAAATCTCAGTCTCAATATTTACGTAAACAAGACAGGCTTTTTGGCTTATTTCATCGATGCCCTATTCTTATACTTCCACTTTTCGGCTCATAAATCTTTACGTACCCAAAAAACATTTGTTAAGTAATGGGAATTTTTGTAATGTAGTAACATATTTTAAAATCAGATGGAATATTAATCACATGAACTATATTCTTTAATTTCTTTTTGACATATTAAAATATATTATAAATGGCCTTCATATCTTCTAAAATTACAATTTTGCCCTTTGAGCCAGTTCAGATCAGAGAGGGTAGCTATTGCCATGGTAATAGGGTTCATGGCTGAAGATTTATTTTTTTAACTTTTCTGTCTTTCTGGTGCCATCACAGAGGCAATTTTTTATTCAAACATATATTATAACTAAACGTATATATAATTATAAATTTCCGCAAATTATTCAACGTTTATACATGCAGAAAATTTATTATTAAATTATAAGAACAGTATTACAAGTAAAATATATTGAAATAAATATATAGACACAAACAAGTGGAGACGCCTTTCCTACATTCTCATTCTCAATTACAAGGAACAATTTTTTTCTTTTTCCGAATGCTTCAATTAGATTTTCAACATAAATTTATAACAAGCATAGTATAATTTGTCGACATGAAACATATAGAGAAAAATACACTTTCCTCACTTATCACAAAATTGCTATTTTCATCTATCACTCATTAAAATATCAAAAATAGTCCTTCACTTACTAAAAAATGTCACATTTAGTTTTTCACTTTTCAAAAAATTATCAAATTCAATCCCTCTATCAAACTCTAAATACTAAATTTAAGAGACTTAATTTGATTTTTTTTAAAAAAAAAGTGAGGGACTAATTGTAACATTATTAAAAAATTATTTTGAGCATTCAATAAGTAAATGATCAAAATAGTAATTTGATGATAAGTGAGGGATTAAAAATATATTTTATTCTCTCTCTCTCTCTCTCTCTCTCTCTCTCTCTCTCTCTCTCTCTATATATATATATATATAAGGGTATGAAACAATGAGAGGGAAAACTTAGTGGTAGTTTATACATAAGTCTGAGTTGAGAGCTTGAAGCCGGAAATGAGAGCAGAAAGAGCTAAGCACAAGAAGGCCAAAAGGGACATGCTAATGGCTGCAGCTGAAGAGTCTGAAAATATGGTATCTGCACTTTCTCTTATTCTGTTTGTCAAAGGTACTGCTGAAGATGCTGCTGATATCAAAAGATATGCCATTACCTGAAACCACCAATATTTTTTTCTCAATATTGTCAACCTCATCTCAATGCATTTCTATTTATAATCTACCCAAATGTTTGCTTCAAGACACAAGTTTCATTTTCATCACTTCCGTAAAAGCAACTTGAAAAGCCAGTCTTGAGCTTTAGTCCAAACTTTCTGAAGTTGCTTGGAGTTCAATCACACAAACAACTTAATTTCTTATTCATAGATGTGTTTGAATACAATGTGTCTATAACTTTTAGAGCAAAAGAGAGATTTTAATCTTTTAATTTTATTTTTATCTCTTTACTTTTATTTTATTTTAGTCCCTTAACTCTATCTCAAGTTTCATATTTATTCTTTAAATTTAGTTTATTTTAATTTAATCCTTTAATTTTACCTCAAGTTTTATTTTCATCTCTATTTTTATTTTTATTTTTTAATTTAATCTTTTAAATTTTAAAAATAATTCGAATATTTACTTCTCTCTAAGACTATCAAATTGAGATAAAAGTTGACAGTATGTTATTCAATTTAAGCCATCAAGCACTCAAATAAAACTTTATTTATTATTAGATAATTTGGAACGGTTAAAGAGAATAAAGCATTTTAGTAAATTAAAACATAATTTTAGAACAAAATAAACTTAAGTATACAATAATAAAACTTAAAATAAAGTTGAGAATCATAATAATTAGAATAAAATAAAATTATAATGCAAAACTAAAACTAAATGTAAAATTAAAATACTAAATTAGGACAAAATGTAGTTGAATGACAAATATAAAACTTGAGCTAAAGTTAAATTATATAGTTAAATTATATATAATATATTTTGACTATTTTTTAAGTTGATGATATAAGTCAAAAAAAGAAGGAATGCCAGACCTGATCTCCCAAAAAGTCAATCAACGACGCCGTTTCGGGCTGAAGAAAGTTTTTTCCGGTGGAAAGTTCCTGAACTTGACGGAACACTTGGCCTCCTGTGTACAGTGTGCATAGAATCGCTATAGCCAGAACATACCTATTATTTCCAATTTCCAAATCCAATTCACAAACCCAGAAACAAGATCAAATTTTGATCTAATCCCACGAATCTCAATCAAAATCCTCAAAAACCCACAACACGATTTCTCGAAAACCTACCTGTATTCTTCGAATCTATCAAATTCTCTCCAATCTCCATGTTTATTGCTGGCCATGACAATGAATGCAATCAAAGAGAAAAACAGAGCAATTCCCCTCAAACACAACGACCCTCTCTTCAACAAATCCTCTCTCTTCCACCGCCGCTGTATATCAGAAACCCCACCACCTCCCGCAGCCGGTTGCTCCGGCGGTGGCGGAGCTTCATTCGCCGCCATCGGCGGGGGCTGAACATGTATTTTTGTAGCTGAAGAATCGTCGTCGACACTAGACATATCTCTGTCTGGGATTTCTCTGACACACACCCACACTCCTCGAAGTCGTAGGTTTCAGATTTGGAACTTAAGGAAAAGCCAAAAATAGATAAGAAAAGAAGAAGAAGTTTTGGTGTAGAAGAAAAAGAGGTGGTCGTGCGGAATTTGGGTGCTTCTCTGTTTCTTATAATGATTTTTTAAGGTGACACTCTGTGTGAATCGTTATGGACGTTAACGACTTACCGCGCGATGAGGCAATATACGAGCGCGCGTGAGAGCACTTGCGAAAGTACGTGGCGTGAATCTATTGGATGGATGAGTCTGGATAGTTATCGATGCCAGGTTGGCAGGCGTGGGATGTAACGCCAAAACGGACCAGCCAATGATTGTCGTTTGAGAAAAGGGTTGCGTTATCGTAATTTAATAACACAAAAGAAAGGAAAAGGTTGTCGCTTGAGGAAAAAGGAAGAAATTGCAGAAATGGGACTGGAACACAACAAGGGAATAAAGACACTATAGTATTGACATTGCTTGGTGGTAGCAATTCGTTGCTCTTCTAGCAAGTTTCAAATTTTTGGGCCTCAATAAATGTAGGCTTCCATTTTAATATTTAATTATAAATTTATAATATATATTTTTAATCAACAAAGTTGACATTTCACACGTCTTGTGAAATTAAAAGATGCACTTTGCTAAATAAAATTTAGGTTCTCTTTAACGTGAGAGTATGTTGATCGGTGAGAAGACTTTGGTGAACAAATCATTAACTTCTCATACGATGAATTTTTATATTTTTCACACATATAAAATTTTTTTTGATGTATATAAATTTTTTATAGTTAATAAAAAAAATAGAGTCATTAATTTGTATAAATTCTTTATAGTTAACGAGAAAAATAATGAAGTAATTAATTAATAAATTAATTGACCGCTTTTTACATCAAGAATGTTTCAAGTTGTGAAAATTTTTTGAAACGAATGAAAAAATTTATGAATTATTTTTGGAACTATGAGAATTCTCTAAAGTAAATGAAAAAAATAATAAATTAATTAACTATCTCTTAAAGTGAATATTTTTTGAAATTTGAACCTTTTTTGAAGTTAATAAAAAAATAATTAATTAATTATATTTTAAATTTTCTAAACAAAATTATAAATATAACTTGCATGGTACAAAATTAAGACAAGAAAAAATAATATATAAGTAGATGGTTTATGATAATACATTTTTAATGAGTCCACTCTCGCTATTTTTTTTTACCAATCTTACATAATTAATGTTATGGACTTTTAAATTTTGAGTCATGTATAAATAACCTTTTCACAATTAAAATTTCACAATATAGATTTTCTTAAATTTTCAAATTTATACAGATAATCCTATTGCTAGTATATATATTAATTTACTAATTAAAGGGTGATATGATCAAATGGATCTATCTGAACTTCAATTTTGTGCAAATAACTATTACATTTTGAATTATATGTAGATAAATATATGCAAATAACCCCTTTATGTATAATGTTTTTATTGTTTTTTACCAAAAGAAAAATACTTTTATTAGTGAAATAACTGACTAACTAAAGATTTATAATAGAAGGGAATTATTTGCACATAATAATAAGTTTTAAGAGTTAATTGTCAAGTTTGAATGTTGACGAAATTATTTGTACATTATTTAAAATTTAAAAATTTTATCCATATTATCCCTATATAGAGGAGGAGATTTTATAATTTAAATATCTTTTAAGAAGAAACATATAATTTAGCTTTAAATAATAATAATAATAATAGCTTCTCGTGAATACCAAAAGCATTTGACTTTTTCAAACATTCTTTTTTCGCAAAAATGGTGTAATGGCCGTATGAAAATAGAAAAAATGGAAAATGGTGGAATAGTGGAACGTGGTTGCATTTAAGTTTCATTTATATATTTTATTACAAACAAAATATTATAATAACTTCATCAATTTATGGTTTTTTTTTTTTTAAATACCTCTGCAACGAGAGGCCGCAATATATATATATATATATATGTATATCTATCGAGAAAAAGCAAGTTAGTAATACACGAATGGTATTAATGTACACTAAGCACGCAAAGTGTAGAAGCAACTATAATATATTACCCCAGAAGCAACTCATCATATGGCAAATCAAGTAAGTGTCACTTATTTTGCTTCAATGATTGCCTGAAGGTATTGGAATATTTTGTGAATATATGTAGCTTTGTTTGTTTCGTGAGAAAATAAACATTAAAAATATTACTATTTATTTTCTTTTAAAAAAATTTCATTTAGGCCTAAATGTGGTTGATGATGGATTTTGGTGACGATAATAGCTTATAGTAAAGCGATGGGTCAAGATATATAAGAATGAATATATTTTTCTTTATTTGTTAAAAAAAAAATGGTGAAACTTAAATTGATGAAAATTATTCACTGAAATTTTTGTCCAAATCTCATCTTGATGTTATTTGCCAAGGCAAAGCACACATGCATATAAAATTGTACAAGCAACTAATGTGTCAACTCAAAGGCAACTAATACATACTGGCAATTGGCAAATCAAGTATGCTTACTTTGGTCATTGGTTTCTTCTTTCTTGTCTATTTTAATTTTTTTAATGTTTGTTGTGGTTTTCGTTGATTTTGTATGCTTACTTTCTTGCTAGATCTGATATTGGTAAGACTTTTAAAAATTGAATTTAAATTTAAGCTCAAAAAGGATTGAACTTATATATATATTTTAATTAATTTTTTATTTATATTTTTTAAGTCAAATTTATTAAACCAATCTAGTTTTTTAAATTATAATTAAGTCAATATGTTGTTTAAAACTTTAAATACAATATAATTAATTGTTATTATTACTTGTAAGATTATATATAAAGAAATTATAAATACAAATAAATTGTTGTATTCATATATTTTTTTTAAATAAAAGTATTAATTTTTATTTTTTTATCAAAATATCACTTATACTAGGTTTTTTTTAAATAATAATTTTATTAAAAAATTTCATTTAAACTTTTTAGATTTAAGTTGAGCTTAAAGAAAAAAGTCAACCTAAATAGTTTTACAAATCAAATTATATTTTTTTAAGCTGAATTTATCAAGCTTTTCAAGTTATGGATAAATCTATTTATTCGTTGCTATAGCATTTTTCAGTTTTCTGTCTGGTATCCTACTATACTCAGCTTTTAGAAGATGAATAAGATATATTGAAAGCAGAAGTTAAAATGACGCGAGAGGGATCAATGGTTTTTGGCTCAACACGAGGCCGTTGGAAACTCTAAAGTTGAATATTGTTTAGTGGAAAAAGAATGAAAATAAATATATCTCTTTTTATTTTATTTGGTTAGTAAATTGTATATGAGAATTAACTAAATAATATGTATATTTTATTATATTATCTCTTATCATAAAATTGACAAAAAGGTAGACATCTCTTCGAATTATTAATTAATAATATAATTATATATTAATACATATTTAATTAATAATATAATAATATATATTTAATAAAATAATAATTAATAATATTAATAAAAAATAATAATAAATAATAATAGATTAAATAATTAATAATAAATTAAAAATAATAATTTTATAATTTTATATTCATATATATATATATATAATTAATAATATAATAATATATATTTAATAATTTTATTATAATAAATTAATTATTTAATAATAAATTAAGGTTTTGATGTTTCACAATAGTATTTTTGTTTAAAAATTATTACAAATGGGGACACTTTTGTTAAATATATTTTTATTTCCAAGAGATCAATTCCATTTCATAATTTCAGTTAGAGAGAATATACTCCCTAAGGAATACAAATATAAACCCAATCTGTTAACCAAACATGGGAATGTGAGATACTCTCATTCCCATTCTTATTCCATTGCTTTGATTTTAGCAACCAAAATGAGTCCCTAAAGTTGAAATTTTAGCATAATGACTATTAATCCCAAAATTAAAAAAATGGATAATAGGTCATTAATGTTTGATAGTAGCTAATTAATACGAGTTAATTCACTGGCCATTTGGACATAAATTTTATTATTATGTGAGTATGAATATTCTAGTTAAATGAGAGAAACTTATGTTCGTAGTCAACCCTCTTTAGACAGATTGTTTAGTGTTCAATCTTTCATGTGAGTCTTTTGCTTGTAACTTAATAAAATTTTATGCCTTGAGGCATATATTTAAGATTTGATTTTGATGAGACAAATTTTTATAATTTAAAGGGAAAGAGTTTTTATCAATTAGATAATCAAATTAAGAATATATAATAAAATTACATGTAAAAATTAAAATTCTAAAAGTTTAAAAGACATAACTAGGTCCCTACGTCCTTCTTAAATCTACTGCGCATCTCACCCTTATACTTATCCTTACATTAATTACTAAACATGTGTTCGATGAATTTAAAAATAATCAACACAAGTTATTTTTCTTGATGAAAGAAATTCACTAAGGCTATGTTTAAAGGAAAAGTAGAATGGAATAGTCATTAATAAAATTATATACAATGATATAGAATGACTTAAGTAGTTATATTATTTGAGAATTTTAACAAGAAAAATGAATGACTCCTATCATTTTTATTTAAAAGTTATGATGTAATAAATAAAATAGAATGACTTATTAATTATTTTTTTTAAATATTATCCTTTATAACATAAATACATTACTAATAATTTTATCATTATTTAATACATGATATATAATACAATAGTATTTTAAATTACTGAAATACTTTTTTTTTTCGTTGACCTCCCAATTTAAAGGATAGAAGAAATTACATTCTTTATAGTTAGGGAAGGTCTTTGAAACCTACTTCTATCATTCAATTCTATCTTTATAAAAATATTTAAATATACATTTATTTCAAATCATTTTACGCTTTATTACTCTCTTTTGACCCTTCATTCAAACATAATTTAATATTTTATGTTTGCGTATGGCTATCAAAAAAGTCAAATTGGCCTACCTTAATGGTGGGTCATATAAAAGGACAACATGTTTAGTCCCATTTAATTTAGTGGATTAAAATCTTGAAATACGCCAATTAAATGAGTTGAATAGGCCAAAATTAAAAAATGATAACAATATAGATAAATAAACGAGATTTATACCACTCCAGTGTATAAATTTCTTCAAATACGCTGCTGGCATATTTTTCAACAACAATATTTGTATAGGAAGCACAGTGAGTCCAAGGCACTAATCATGAGGGAAAGTACTTTACAAATATGTTCTGCTCCGTTTGGTTCCTGGTTTTTGGCCGAGGGAGAGGTACTTGTTTGATCGTGTGAATGCTGTAATTTGTTCGAAAAATTTTAAAAAATAATAATAATTAAGAAAAAAGAAAATGTCAAAATATAAAATAATAATAAAAGAAGAAAAAAAAGGATAAATAACAAAACAAAATACAAAATGTAATAATTTTGAAAATTCAAAATGAAATTTAAACAAGAATTTCAAATAAAGATATTTTAAATTGAAAAGGAAAAATCAAATAAAGTAAAAAAAATTTAAAAAAAATTGATGTGAATTGCTCTTCATTTTGCTGATAATACATGCTGAAAATTTGATGTGTTTTCTTCTCAAATTGTGCTAAAAAATCTGATCTGAAATTCTCTTCAATTTGCTGCCAATATGTGCTAAAAATATGATGTGTTTGCCATTTTTACTTGCTGCCAAGCTTCGTTGGAATTGCTCTCTTGTTTGCTGTTAATTTGTGTTAAAAATCTTATGCATGTGAGCTTTGTTGCCAAGGTGTACGATAAATTGTTGCTAAGCTTTTATGTTAATTTTTTATAAAGCACTTTAGTTCTCTTATACTCCCAAATTATGCTCAAAATTTTGCTGTATTAGGCACTAATTTGCTGCCATTTATCCCCTAAATTTTATAGCATAATTTAGGCTTTTTGGATGTGTTTTGGTGAGTTGAAATTACATCTAATTAGAGCATTTTTGCTGTCTATTTTACTCAGATTTTTATTCCATTATTTAAGCTTTCTTGAACGTGTTTTAATTAAAAGATTCTTGCAGTCTATTTCTCCCTTGAATTTTATCACACGGTTTAGGTTTTTCTTGAGGCATTTTAACTGTTGAAATGACTTTCAATTTAAGTATCTTAGCTGTCCAATTTTGAGCTTAATTTCACTGTATATTAACTAAGTTGGCTATCCATCTTGAGCTTAATTTGTGAGGTGTTGCTACCTAAAGTTGTTTGTGGAATTTGATTATTGGAAACATAGATACCATGGCAAAGTTGCTCCTAAGTTAAAGACCCAAGGACAACCCAAGCAAAGGTGGCATGAAAAAGTGGCAAAGCTAGTAGACATAAGCTTGATAGTTGTGCAAAAATTATTTTAATTTGTGTAATCATTGATGTTTTAAATAATATACAATAAATATTCAATTGGACACCAATACACACAAACACAAATGTATATCTTGATCATCATTGATGGTGCCATGTGAAGTCTAACACTTCCATAGACATATTTATTTTGTTGTTGCTATGTGAAGTCCAATGCCTCTGTAGGTATCTTATGCAAATAATTTTACTCTTCATTTTGTTGTTGTCATGTGAGATCCAACACCTTCATAGACATATTTAGTTTTTTTCTATGTGAGGTCAACGCCTTCATTGGCACATTTAAAAAAAATAATTTTACTTTTTTCTGCAATATTGTCATGTGAAGTCCAATGCTTCCATAAGCAAATTTTGCAATTTTTTTTTCAACATTAATGTTGTCATGTGAGACCAACGTTTTCATAAACACCTACTAATTCCAATGGGGCTATGTAAGATTTAACGACTCCATATGTATTACCTAATATTAGACACTTTCTATTCAGATAAACTTTGAGTTCCAATTACTCATTACACGTATTGCTAAATAAAGTTTGATTTTAAATTATCTTCAAATAAAGAATTGTTTATTGTTTTAAGAGCTTCTTTATGAAATTTTTACCCTTTAAATAACCAAAAAATAAAAAATCTCCTTTTCCATTATTAATTTTAATTTAAATACAAACAAATTATGTTTCTAAAAATTTCATAAAATGAGGAGAGTAAAAAAGTGGTGAGATTATACCGTTTTTGTAAACTTAAAACACACCAACCAAGTTCAAAATTGTTTCATTTGTGAAAATTGGTTTAATTCCAACTATTTTGGTCTTTTCTCAAAAATAAAAAAAATACTAACCCATTGACATATATTTATAGTTGAACTACGTGAATTTTGATATCTATCGTAGGGTACGTAGGCCCTACATTCTTATCTTAAATTAAGTCTGCTCTTTGTAAATATTTCTTTTTTAGGTTTCATTATAGTCGTTTATGTCTTATTTATTTAATATGCATATGTGTTAGTAAAAGTAATTAAAATAAATTTATGGTTATATTTCGTTAATTTCATTGGACTAATTTAAGGTAAATGTCCTTATGAACAGATGTTGTGAGTTGCTTAACACCTTCTCCACATTCAAATAGACTTATAAACTCATCGCTTCTTTCACATACCATTTTTTCTTTTCTTTTTGTTTTAAATTGGTTTTCTAAAATTTTTTTTAAAAAAATTTTAGTAATAACTCCAGTAAATTAATTTTTAAAATTTATTTTAAAATCAATTTACATATCTTTTTTAACTTTTTCATCGGGTTGTCAAATATGACAGATTGTATCATGGCGCATGGAGTTGGTCTCCCATGGGAGAGAGCTCTCTCTTGTCTCTTGAAAAATGGTGGTAATCCAGAGGAGTGAAGGGAATGCAAAGATTTTGGTCAAAAATACTCTCCCGCTGTACAACATGTCTTGTCTGATATGGGAATTTAGAGGTAGTGGGAGATGAAAGGAAGGGAGTTTTCTGGGTTATATAAGAACAAAAGTGAGGAATTGTTTATGAAATCAGTGATGGAGATTGGAGAGTCATACTGGAATGTCAGTACCAACCATGGAGATGGGCTTCAAGGCGATTTCTCAAAGTTTTTGCACCAATAGCGAGGAGCTCTTTAAACGGTGTATCACAAATGGATAGGGAGCTGTATTATTATACTACATCATATTGCAATTTTCTGATTTCAAGCTCTCAAAGAATTCCCAAGTTTGATATCTTCGATTTCCATATATTTAATCGCATATACTGTGGTATACGTAAAAATCTGTATAAGATTGTTGAAAATGCTAAATGACTAATAGTGATTTTGTCTTATTTTGTCGCATATGGTGAATGACGGTGGCTGATATGGAAGAGAATTCAATTTTGTTATAAGTTAGCTAAAATTATTATATAAATATTTAATTATGTTAATATACCAATAAATATAATCATAATAGAATATATATATATATATACACACACACACAAAAGATATAAAATGAATATAATTTAAAATTAGAATATATTTAATATGCTAATTTTGAATATTCTAAATATTTTAATATATAATATACAATAAAAACAGAAAATTCTTTAAAATATTAATATATATCTCTATAAAATCTAAAAAATTATATATTTTTACTTTAACTTTATTTATTATATATTCTTTAATTTGTATGGAACATATTTTTTCTACTTTTAAGATTTAATAATTATTATATTTTCATATATATATATATATATATATATATATAAAACTTTTTGTTCAAGGATAATATAGTAACTTTAATCTCACTAATTTTCGTTTATTTACTGATTCATCAAACTAAACTAAACATAATTCTATGTGCAACCAAACATATATACTCCCTTTCCCTTTCTCCTTCCCATTCTCACTTTCATTTTCATTCCCTTTTTTTTTACATACAATTCTATCAAACAAATGAAGCCTTGGGGTTTATAATTTTGTTACACAAATTCAACAAATTACTAATACTGTTGCTAATATAGTTCCCAACATGGAAACAACAATATCAACAATGTTTCATGAAACAAGATTTTTAAACAAGAAATACAGATAATATTATTGCAGGATGAGATTTTACATATGAGTTTACATATAAATATGCAAACTTAGTCCACCAAAATAATAATTAAATGGTCCAATTTAATAAATTTGACCCCTTCTGACTCCACAAGTTATGTTATTCATATTACATAAATTTTAACTAAACTTGATCATAATTTAAAAAGTATTTAGCATGATAAATTCAACTGAAAAAAATAAAACTCAAACAAAAAAACCTGACTTGTAAAATAGGTTGAGTTTAGGTTTTTTAAAAGTTCGGTCTAAGCCCAAAAAATACGAATAAATATTTTTTAAATAAAAAAATCTTATTATTTAAAAAAAAACTTAGTGTAATGTGATATCTTTGTAAAGAAATAAAAACTAATACATTTTATTTAAAAAATTTATATCAATACAATAACTCATATGTATTTATAACTTTTCTATGTATAACTTTACAAATAATAATAAAAATTAGCTATATTATTTATTACAAATCTTAAGTAACAAAATAATTTGATTATGACTTAAAAAAACTCAATAGACTAAACCCAAATAATATAAATAAAACCTCAAATTATAAAAACTTAATTAAAATATAGGTTTAGACTTTTTTAAACCCAAATTTAAGTCTCATATTTAAAAACTCAATCTAATAATCAAGCCTAATCTTAACCAAAATTACATTCATTTAAAAATATGCAAAAACCTATATAATTGTTAATGAATTCTGCATACTATTTTTGACAATAATAGTATGAAAGAAGAAAGCAAAAAGAAGAAAGTGTTCCTACGTTCCAATTTCGTATGAAACATTATCATCAGCCTGCCAATAGGTAACTCCACAAGCACGTCAAAAAAGAATAAAACACATAATCCACAGATGAAGTTTTATCAAGAAGATGAAGGTGGCCAATTTTCTATATAATATATTTTGAGTAATTATTTAATAAGATATTATTTTACATTTAATAATTCATTACATTATAACAAGGAGACATATTCATAGAAAAAAAAAAAAAGGACATCATTGGAAAAAGTTACTATAGATCCTTTGTAGTTGAATGCACGTAACTTCAAGAGAAACAAAAGTGAACACAAGAAAATATATATAGAATTTACTTTTCTCCTTTCATCCATAACTTTTTTTTTTTTTCTCTATCTCTATTTCTCTTTCAGTACAATCTGCATTGAAAAAATAGTAAAAGTCCAGGTATATTTGAAGTTAAATTCAAGAAAAGTCAAAAGAATTTGCTCAGCAATATATTATTAAGAGTAGGAAATGATAGATATCTGTCTCATGGGGCATGTACGTATAGTTGCCATCCTGTGTAGGGTTGGCATTTTATCCTCTTCCTGGATCATTTTGCTCCAAATATTTGTCCAGAAGCATGCAGTACGTCGTCTTCACATGGGCAGGGATCACGAAGGACCATCCCTAACGTTCAAAAACCAACCTGTTCAAACATGTACATCTCAACGACGATAGTGAAAATATAGTATAATATTTAGAATTTAAATTTATTAAAATATTATACATTATTTATCTATAAGAGATGTTTATTAAATAAAGATAAAATAGTAATAATAAAAATTATTACTAAACTCTAACCCTAACTAACATTTTATAAATATAATTAAACTATTATATAATAGATAAAACATAGAGATTTGAGACGCTTTAAGAAGAATACGTGCAAAGTTAAAATATCGTATAATATTTAGAATTTAAATTTATTAAAATATTATACACTATATATTTATGAGAGGTGTTTATTAAGTAAAGATAAAATAGTAATAATAAGAATTACTACTAAGCCCTAACCCTAACTAACCTTTTATAAATAAGATTAAACTATTATATGATAGATGAGACAGAGACTTGAGACGCTTTAAGAAGAATACTTGCAAAGTATTCTGCAATCGCATTAGAGAAAATATTTAGATTGTAAAAACCCGATACACCCAATACATTATAGTGATCACAACTAAAATTTAATTAACTTTCATAATTAAAAAAAAATATAAGTCTCCTACCCTAAATTATTTATGAATCTATTCATTATTTAGTTCCCTTTAACCATTAATGTCAAATGAAGAATAATAGCCCCACACTACAATAATCTTCTTCTTCCATCCATTTCTTTTGTGTACTGAACAATTCTAGCTGTCCTTCATGGTGAGCCCCATGATGCCAACCCTCCCTAAATCATACGTTTGGTCCCCACTTTTTGTTTTCTTCCTTTATACAATGATTCCTCTAAGGTGAATGGATTATTTCAATTTACTTTAACTGGGTAAATTTCACTATTTAAGTAGATTTTATATATTTAAGTGAGATCCATCACTTAGGTGAGATTTATTTATTTCGTGTTTATATTTATCTAAAATTAAAAAATTTAGGAAAAACAAATTGAGGGAATCTTTTCTCTCCCTCTCTTCAAATAATAAATAAAATTAAGAAATCTAGATACTATTTTAACAAAAATTGTTATGGTGATAGACTTGAATTTACATCGTTGACGAGGCAGAAGAGAGTGGCTACATAATACATAAATTTTCATTTTTAAGTAACAAAAAACTCATAATTGAGAATTATTATTAAAAAGTCTTAATATTAGTTTCACACAAATATTTGTTGGGCTTAAACTACTGTCAAGAAACCAGAGTTCAATATATATCTCTGTCAACAAATTTTAATGTTATATAAAAAATATTTCTCTCAAAAGGTTAATTTGATACAAATAAATATTTTTTTATTATAATCCTGAACTTAAAGTGTTAATAAAACATATATAGACTCACAAATTTTGCAATATGTGACTTCTCTTATTCTTAAGATATGCTAGCTATCCTAATTACTCATTTATGGGACAAGAACAGCTTTATGAGCCAAAACACACATTTATAGTTCTAATATAAATATTACTAATATATCATCGGTTAAAATAGTGATTTGCTCCCCCCAACTTTATTTATTATTTTAAAATAATTCTCTAACTTTAAAGCATTTTAAAATAACTACTTAAATATCTAATTTGTTCAATAAAAAAGTCTTTAAAGTAAAGTTTGTTAAATATATTAACTCCGTCAAATATAATGCTTATGTGGCAGCCACATTTTTTTCTTATAATTTAATTAATGACTTTGGCACCAATTACCATTTAACCCAAAAATTTAACTTAGGTAATGCTTCTCAAAATCTTCCCTTTTTTTTTTTTTTCTTCCAATTTAACCTTTTATGTCTTGTCCCTTCCTTGTTACAACCCCATCGAAAATAACTATTGTCAACGCCATCCATGATTTTGTCCTTACAATATAATTTATGAATAGGGTTCATCTTCGGAAGCAGAGGAATTTGTGAGGGAAGGCAGTTTACTTCTTTAGGTGCTTCCAATGTTGTTAAAATCGCGATTTAACCTGTTAGAATCGACGATTTTATGATCTTAGGTAGCATTTTCATGTTAAATCGCAAGAAGAATCGGAATCAGTGCTAACTTGGTCAAACTCGGTACTAACTCACATAGAATTAGTAGAATTGGCGAGTTTGACCGAGTTAGACGATTCTACCTGATGGCCCATTTATGTAGCCCAAAATCAAATCTCTCATTTTCTCTGCAAAAAAAAAAAAAAAAAAAATTGGTTCAGCCCAAAGTCCATAAACCACCGGCGGCCAAAAAATAAAAAAAGAAGCTTTGAAGAGTGAAGACTCGAACTGAAGTCGAAGGCATGACAAAAATAGTGCAGATTCAGAACTGCAGAAGCATTTGAAATTGAAACAAAATCCCTAGCTAGAACGGTGAACGTTGCAAACTGCAGAAGCATTCGCCTGACTATGCTTTGCCTCAAGCTTCACAGACACGGTGCTCTCACTGCTCTTCCTCTTTCCTCACTGCTCACGGTGCTCTCACTGTCACTGCTCTTCCTCTCTCCTCACTGCTCACGGTGGTCTGTGGTCTACGATTTACTGCTCGCCTCACGGTGCTCCTCCTCTTTCCTCACGGTGCTCTGCCTCTCGACTGCCGATGACGCTATGCCTCTACCTCTAGCCTTCATGTCTCAGTTCATCTTCGGTCCGTCTCATTCCTTCTTCCACCAGGTATTCTCGGAGCTCCTTAGCTGCTTATGGTTGGAATAATGCTTCATTGCTTTGAATGGTAGATAGATGCTTCGAAATGGAATGGTGTTTATAGCTGCTTGTTCTTGTTCTGTTCGTTATGTTTCTGTGCAATTTGTTATCCTTATATTCTGTTGAATTTGTTATGCTTTGAAATGGAATGGTGTTTCACTGCTTCGAATGGTATATGTTTCAATGCAAATTATATAAAACAATTGCAGAATGTGCAAGAAATCTATTCTGTTTGCCTCATTTGATAGTTATATGCAGATATCTTGTGTTGTCCTTTGCATTTACTGAACAATTATTTAGATATAGGCATATAGCAATGAAGATGTTAAGTTTGATCATAATTATTTTGCATTACATTGTATGAATGTCTTCTAGTTTTTTTCTCCTTAATCCTTATATGAATGTCTATCATTTTAATTCTTTGTTTTGGCCAAAAGTATTAGATGGTTAGTTAAATTTGCATGAGATGTAAGAATTTACTGTCATATTATGAATTTGTGATTCTCATTGGTGGTTACATTTTCTACTTTCATGATTGAGGAGTGAATATAAGATTTTTCCACTTTTGAACAAATAAAACTTATCGTGTGAATTATGAATTGATCTCTTACATTTATTTATCTTTGTTTTGTTGTAATAAATCAAAGGAAATATGTCTTCAAGTGCAAGTGCTCCATCAGTCCCTACTGGAAAAAAATGTAGCTGTTGGAAGGAAGAATTTTCCTGGTAATAGATCTGATATATGGTGAAAACATGGGATGAATGTTAGTGGAGATAGTAAAAAAGTTAAATGTAGTTATTGTGGCAAGACTTATAGTGGAGGAGTTTATAGGTTCAAACATCATTTATCTGGTACTAGAATAGACGTTGAACCATGTCTTAGTGTTTCAAAAGATGTTAAGGCACAAATGTTACAACATGTTATTGATGCTAAATGTGCATCATCTAAAAGGAAAAAACAATGGGTTGATGTTGGTGAGGAAGAAACTTTAGGCACTCAAGGACATTCAAATTTTCAAGACCTTTTAAATTTATTGAAGGGTCCCAAAAAACATAGTAATGCCCAAGGTAGTTCATAATTTACCATTAATCACATATTCAAGAAAGATATTAGGGAAGAAGTTCGCCAACAGGTAGGCCGATTTTTTACACAAGTGTCATTCCCTTTAATTGTGTAAAAAATCCTGAGTTTATTAAGATGTGTAAGATTATTAGGAGATATGGCCAAGGATTTAAGCCTCCATCCTATCATGAGATTAGAGAAAATTACTTGAATATGGAAGTTAAGAACATACATGCCATGCTTGAAGAGTTTAAACAAGAATAGAAAAAAATGGGTTGTTCAATTATGTCTGATGGGTGGACGGATAATAAGAGGCATTCCATTTGTAATTTTTTGGTTAATAGTCCTAAAGGGACCGTGTTTTTATATTCACTAGACACTTCTCATATTTCTAAAACTGCTGACAAAGTATTTGAGATGCTTGATGATGTTGTTGAGAAAGTGGGAGAGGAGAATGTGGTGCAAATAATAACTAATAATGCTACAAATTACAAGGTAGCTGGACAAAAATTAATGGAGAAAAGAAAACACCTGTATTGGATATCATGTGCAGCTCATTGCATTGATTTAATGCTGAATGACTTAGAAAAGAAAATAGAGTTGCATAAAGAAACCATAAGTAGGGACAGAAGAATTACAACTTACATTTATGCAAGATCAATGCTTATCAATATGTTAAGAAAATTCACAAAATGGAGAGACTTGATTAGGGCAGCTGTGACTCGTTTTGCCACTGCTTATATGACATTAGGTTGTCTTAATGACCATAAAGCGGCATTGATAAATCTATTTAATTCTGAGGAATGGAAAGATAGCAAATTTTCTACTACTAAGGATGGGAAGGAAGTGCAATAAGTGTTATGGATAACAGGTTGTGGAGGAATATGATTACTTGCCTTAAAGCTGCTACTCCTCTCATTAAAGTTCTTCACTTAGTGGATTCAGAAGAAAAACCAGCCATGAGATTCATATATGAAGTAATGGAAAGTGCAAAAGCAAAAATTAAGATGAATTTTAATAATGTTTTAAGGAGGTAAATACAAACATATATACCTTATATTAGTGTCTTTATCTTTAATATATTTTAGCTTAATTGTTTGTTGATTACTGCAGCTATGAGCCTGTATTGAACATAATTGACGAAAGGCGGGATGCTCAATTGCATAGGCCTTTACATGCAGCTGCGTATTACCTCAATCCTCATTTCCACTTCAACATTGACTTCCAAGCTGATTATATAGTTAAGTAAAGGCTATATGAATGTGTAGCAAGATTAGTTGAAGATAAGGGAGAAAGAGACAAAATTAAGTTCTAATTGATCGAATTCCATTTCGCAAAGGACATGTTTAGTTGTGGTTTTGCACAGACATTAAGAACACAGTTGGCCCCAGTAGAATGGTAGGAAGCGTATGGAGATGGATGCCCATAACTTAAAAGATTGACAATTCGCATTATTAGCTTATGTTGCAACTCTTCTGGATGTGAACGTAATTGGAGTGCTTTTGAAAGGGTAAGTAATTGTAAAATTATAAATTATTTTCTTTCTTTATTTTTATTTTAATTCTTTTAAGGGTTAGAATACTTATCAACATTGTTTATTTTGTTTAGATTCATACCAAGAAAAGAAATCGCCTACACCAAAAGAAGAAGAATGACTTGGCATTTGTGATGTGCAATTTGAAGTTGAAAAATAAACAAACTACAAGAACTCATGTTTATGATTTTGATGATATTCATTCTGATGATGAATGGATAACTGAGGAGATGGGAAATGAAAATAATGTGGAGGCAGATGATGAGGTTTTTGAACCCATTCAAATTAATCCTGTTTCGGCAGCAATAGAAATTGGTGATTTGGTTGTTCAGCTTGATGTTAATGCTGGTGGTACTAGTACTGGTGAACAATTTAATAATATGGATTTTAATGATGACTTTTAAGATGATGATGAAGATAATAATAGTGAGAATGATAATATGATAGGTGGAGATTATATAGGAAATGATCAAGATTTTGATAATAATGATAGTCGTGGGATTCATGATCTTTATTAAATTTATATTAAAAGTTTATTATGTTAACTGAATAATTATTATGTATTATGTGTGATAAATTATATTTTATAGATTATGAATTATGATATATGAATTACAAGACTTATTGAACATTGGGTGCTTCTCTATTAATTGATTAGACACTCTAAGAAAGGCGCGTTTTTCCGGCGGGCAAATTCTACAGTTTTTAAAATTCGCCACTAAATGCACATTTTCAGGCGTTTTAGGAAAATTGCAGTGACTGCCGAAAATTAAATCAAAGTTCGGCGGTTTTTTAATCAATTTCTGGTGGTCTTTCTTGATCGTCGGTAAGTGTTGTTATATCCGTTCCTTTTTCCCCCGTCACTTTAATTTCTGTCGACGGTGCACTGCGATTACCGTCGGGTGAGTGGACGCCGGGAAGCTTGGCGCAAAATTTTGGTCTTCTTTCATACTTTCGCTCCTTTTTTATGTATTCCTGGGTTGATTGTTTCACTTGACACAGGTTTTGTGTCTTCGAAAGCTTCAATCGTGGAAACCCTTGAAGCTGACGAAGTTTCAGCAGCTCTCGCTTGGAGAAGACGATTTTGAGCAAACCCTTTCGTTGGTTCGTCTCTTGTACTGTTTAGAGTCTTTTTTTCTTTTTTTGGGTAAGATTATGCATTTTTTGGGAGTTTCGAATGCTTCAGATATGGGTAATGCTGAATATTGTGTAATGCTTTCTGCTTTGGGTACATGTGAATGCTGAAGAGTGTGTAATGATTTCTGTTCATTCGAAATTTTTACTCTCTATTTAAGGAGTCCAAGTCTCAGTTAAAATGTACTTCACTCTTTAGTCAAAAGCAAAACAAAATGTTATAATTAAAACAGAAAGTAAAAACTAAGAAAAGCACAATTTTTGTGATATTCATTTTGCAAAAGTGCTTTCGCAGAGAGTTACCCATTGAATATCTCTAGTATGCGTAAGCAAAGTAAAAGGGAGCAAGTGATCAAAGAATGACAAAAAACACATTTGGCAAATGCAGGAGGGAAGGGCCTTAAGACTGTGTTGAGGGAGGTCGAATGTTGCCCTGATCCTATTCCCTTTGCTGCCATCGAGATCTCTGTTTGAATCTGTCAATGGCATGTTCTGCTATATAATATGATATGAGACTTGTGGATGGTCATATCAAATTATTAGAGGTGTTTGCTCTGCCCTCTATACTGATATGTACTATGTGATGATAGATAGATTGTTGTTTGTTTCTGTTTAAAGCTATATTGTATCTACATATATATTGCTTTGATTAAAGAGTTCATATATATCAGCTTTTGATGTCCATTTTGGGTAAAGTCACTATTTTTTTTTTTATTCTTAAAATTAGAAGACAGAAGAAGTCTTAGTGTCAGAATAGGATTGTTTCTGTGTTTTTTCCATTCTTGATGCATTTAGCTGGTTATTGTCCATTAACTTCTATAGAATGAAGCTTTCCAATCATAAATGATAGTCACTTAACTTAATTAATTAGTTAGATTAATTAAGTGGCAGGCACTTTGGTGAGTGTCTGAGATTAAGATTACATTGATCAGTGAGACTTAGGAAGAACAGTGGTCCACATGTTTTTTAGGGACAAAAAGAAAGAGAGAGAGAGAGTAGATTGGTGTATATTGGCTGGGCAAAGCAATAGCATAACCGAGAGGTAAAATTTGGAGCTTTGAAACATCCTGACATTGTTGAAAAGCAGTAAAAAGGAATATAAAAAGAGGCACTGCCTGCTTTTGCCACAATCCTTCTGATGCCACTTACTTATTCTATATCAAATGGGATAATTGGTGGGATTGGACTTTACATTGCTCTAAGATTATATGATTATGCTGTTAGTGCAATAAGGCGGTTGATGAAGATGAGAAGCTGTTGAATCCGAATTGTTGGTTTTGCTTTTCTGGTGTATTAAGTGTTGGGCTGAATGGGCTTTTTTTTTTTTTTCCTTCCGTACTCATTGCAGGCTTGCACCAATGTTTATGCCAGCAATGTAGAGGTGGCTCGCAAAATCATAATTAGTCCTATGTGAATCTAAATATAATAATTAGTAATTACATTTCTTTGTTATTGATTACAAGTGACGTCTATGGTTAAGGCCATTTGGAATTAAAAACTAAATTCTTGACATCAGGCTTAGTTCAAAGTGAGATTGATGTCATATGAACTATGAACTACTCGTTGACAATCATAATTCTTTATTTTAATCATTGAAGGTTTGATCTTTCGAGTGAAATGTACAGGGTGTTTGAAATTTGTTTATTTGATCCTTCTAAGTAGACCGGTGGGAAAGATGAAAGCTCTTTATTAATATGAACAACATTATTTCTACTTATGACTAATTGTAAGCTGAGAAGCTCCCTCTAGGTCTAGAAGCAGTCAAAATGGCAAAATGTTTGGTATGGAGGATTTTTTTACTTAAATGTATTATACATATTTGTTTGTATATACATATTTTTACTTGCTACTATACACTATTTATGGACACAAATGAGGATCCATATATGTTAATTTCTCATTGGCTTAATTACTCTGTTACCAAGACTTCGTATTTGGATTGTAGAAAATGGTTGAAACAAATATTACCGAGACTTCTTAGGAAACCATGACTAGTAGACCTATGACGAAGCAAGGGTTATTTGCATATGTTTTAAATGTTTACTTCATTTTAATTTAATATTGTTTATGTGATTATGATATTTTTGCTTTTTGGTTTAATCTCAAAAAAATCTTTCAACACTTGAGACATAACAAAGTTCATTGTAAGCAATTGGTTACCATAATTCTCTTGCACAAGTTTTAGGCTCGGAGCATTCAGGCACGGTTCATGGCCCGGAATTTGGCCCCACTCCTTCCGAGGTTTTTGGCACGAACTCACAATCCTAATGGGATATCAAATGTTGGTGATGCTACTCATGCCTCTAAAGTTGTAGAATTAATGTCCCAATTGCAACATAAAGATGAGCAAATTAAGACATTGCAGCATTGTATGCAAAATCTCTTCAAAGGTGTTTATGGAAACATTTCGCCACTGTCAAAGCTTGCCTCAGTATTTGCTCGTGAGGTATAAATTTGGTAGTTATAGCTCAAAAAAATAATTTAAATTAAAATTGCATATTTTTGGCAATCAAAGGTGCACTTACCAGCGGTTAAGAAATTGTTGGAATCCAAATAATTGTTCAACTTTCGGCAGTCAGAAACCGCCCCAAAGTGCAAATACAAATTCAATTGCACTATTTCTGGCAGTCAACGATGCAATTGTCAGCAGTTAGTAACCGTCGGTAAATCAATTACTTCTTCAAATCCTGACCGTCATAAACCGCCACAAATTCAAGACAAATTCGATTACTGGCGGTTCATTAACCGTCAGTAAATACAAACACAACTGTCGTCTAACCGCTGATAAATGAACTTGACCGTCGGTGGAAAAAAACGCAGCAGTTATTCTCGTTGTTGACTGTTGGCCGTCGAAAATTGATTTCCAATGCCTGTATAGCTGGCACGTCCATGACTACCGGAGATGTCATATTCCAGCACCTCTGACCGTCGGTAAATGCCCAAAAAACTGCCAAAAATTGACAGTTTTTTTTGTAGTGTGATTGGGAGGAAGGGATGAGCTGCATTTGAATTCACCTCTTTTTATAATTATGGTTTTAATATTTTTGGCTTAAATATTAATTAAGAGTTAATTTATTATTTAAATTAAATGACAAAATTATATAGATGTCACTTCAGCGTTAAATTCAACGATGGTAATGTATTTAACAGATTTCACTCAAAATGATTTTTAATGGGACAATCTGAAAATTTAGAAGACTATTCATTGTAAGGAGACCATTTAATATAATAATTAAAATTAAAGGCCCAAATTACTATTTTAATTTTTATCTGCTGACAAAAATGTCCTTTAAGAGTCGTCTGACGAAGGTTAATCCATAAGTAATCATATGTACCTGTATCAAAACTTAATTATTCATAAGACGAATCATTTCACTCAAACGGAATTCAATGGCTAAATGAATGCACCGAAATAATATAATCTTGTCCTAGTCCATCTCTTAGGTTATGTTAGGAAATTTAAGGAGGATAAAAGGGAATGATTATTAATGGAATGAGGTAGAAAGATTTGAGTAGATATATGATTTGAAAGTTTTAATAAAAAAATGAATGAACTCTTAAAATTTTTGTTTAAATGTTACAATTAAATAAATAAAATATAATAACTTATTAATTATTTTTTTAATATTAAATTTTATAATATAAATATATAATTAATAATTTTATGTTTGTTCAATACGTGAAATATGAATGTGACTCAGTTTTTTCTCTATTTTTTTGATTTCTCAATTCACAAAATGTAATATAATTATAAAATGCAATATATATATATATATATTATGTAAACAATTTATAATATGTAAAAATTACTTATTTTAAAATTGTTTAAAATGAATAAATTTAATATTTTAATTAATGATTAAATAAAAAAAGGGGATAAAGATAAAACTTATTATTCACAATGTAAACATTGGATAAACTTATTATTTTAAGAAATTCATAAGGATATAATAATATTTTTAATTAGTAAGTCACTCCTTTCTATTCTTGATTCCCAATTTGGGGAGACAACAAAAATAATATTTTGGATGACTAGGAAGGGTTTTAGAGCCCTTGCCAATCCATTTTCTCATCATAAAAATATCCAAACATATATTCATCCAAATTTGATTATTTCACTTTTTATCATTGCCTCCTAAATCCTCCATTCAAAAATAGTCTTATACTTTTTTTTAAAATTATTTTTAACATTTAAGTTGTTTGAGTTTATTATGGTGTAAATAAGAACATTAACTCTGCCATCATTTCAAGAATTACTCTAACTTAAAATAAATTATTGAAATAACATTTTTATTAATTTGATTGATATTCTCCAACAGATATAAGTTGCTTTAAACTTTTAACAGTTTAAAGTAATTAGGTGCACTTAGTATTAATGTTAAAATTAATAAATCTAATAGTTAATATATTTTATTTATATAATAAACTCTTTGACCGATCAAACAATATTAGATTGTATAAATTTATATTTTGTAATTTATTTTTATTAAATGTTTGATACATAAGATTATATCGTCAATTTTAATTAGTAGAGCTTATCATCGTAAAATAAATTAATTTTTTTTTATTTTGATTGAATTTGATTGTATAAAAATATATTTTAATCTTCCCATATTCTCTATTTCACACTATACTATACGTAATATTAAAATTTAATCAAGTATTAACCTATCAAAGTTTATACCAAATTACTTTATTTTATATCCTTTACCTGTATCAATAATATCCTAATCCTAATACTTAACTGTAATACATTAATTAGGTACATTCAACAAATTATTTTGAAAGTAGTTTAAGTCATAAATAGCGGTGCATGTTCCAGCACGCAAGCTTGAGATTGGCTTATTATTTTATGAGAAGAAAATGAATGAATTAATAAATATTGGAACTTTCTTTTCTCATTTTGGTTCTCTCTGATTTTTCAGAATTTGCAGATTGTGAAGATGGCTTGGGGGACAAGGGAATCTCTCAACCATATATGAAGCTATGAACACATTAAATTACTCATTTCCTCTTATAAGCTCATTTCTCTTACTTTGTTTATTTAACTGATGCTGGGTTTAGCTGTCCTCTTCAATTTCCTCATGTGCCTTGTCTCTTTCTCTTTCTCTCTCTCTCTTTTTGTTTTTCTCTCCCCATCAGATAATTAGAAAAAAAATACTAAATTTATCATTCCTTTTATACTTTTATATGTAAACAAACATAATATTATATTATAGCACAAAACTGTACTATATATATATATAGGCATGTACATTTATAACATAATCATATATGTATATATATTTATACCCACAGAAAAAAAATCACTGGTGTATACATATATTAAATTTGAATCAAATATTTTTTGAAAATAGAATTATTACATACTGAATAATATGATGCTACAATTCCTATTAAAAATATTTTTATCTTGTCCAAATTAGATTAAAAGAAAAATATTTTCTTAAAAAGTATTAGTTTGTATTATTTTTATTATGTATATATGTGTGTGTATATATATATATATATATATATATTTATTTATGTTAATTTTTTTATAATACTTATCACTTATCTATACATTAAAATTATAATTCAATATGGAATTGCAATTTGGTGTTTTAATTTTTTTTATATGACCAAAACATGAATTTTAAAATTCTAAATTAATTTCAATTCTAATAAAATTGGAATTAGAATTAGAATTTTATATTCTAATTATAATTCTTTGCACCAAATGAAACCTAAACTTCCTTTTTTATTTTTTAATAATCAATACTATTATCAATCAATTAAGAAAAATAATATGGAGTAACACACTTTAATCTCTTGTTGACTTGTAGCATTAATTACGTAAAAATCTTTCTTTTATATATATATATATATATATATATATATATATGTTTGTGTGTGTGTGTATCAACCTTGCTTATATACTTTACAAGGCATTCTTAATCTAATTGTTAGTTAAAACTTAAACCTCTATAAGTCAATCAACAATATCCAAAAATCTTATAAGGAGTTGTTTTCAAATTAATCTCAAAAGTATGTCCAACAATTTGCTGTCAACTGAACTCACTCAAATGAACACAAGCAAGTGTTAAAGCCATTTCATACAATACATTAATGGTGTTTTACTGAATATCATTTTCCCCTAACAAAAAGAAGGTAATAATCTTATATTCGGAGAAATACCCTGTTTTCAGTTTATGCTACAATAATTATTAAACTTTACTTTAAACAAAATAATTTTTTTTTTATTTTTACAGATTTAGTGTTATAATAATACTCATTAATTAGACAAAAATAAATTAATTATTTTAAGAATATAAATTAATACTTAGTAATTAATTTATAAAATATTATTTTACATTTAATAATTCATTGCTTCATAATAGGAGATATATTCATACAAAACCTAAGGTCTCTTGTTTGGTATGCAAAAGGAAAATAAATGAGAAATGGAATATAAAAGAAAAAGAGAAAAGAATAAAAAGTTTCGATGTCAAAATCAATTTGATATATTGAAAATGAAAAAGGAAATGAAGTTACAAAATTTATTTAGTACACTGGAAATAATAATAGAATTAAAATGGCAATGGATTGAAAAGATTGAAATATCCTTATGCCAAACACATTAAATTAGTATTTTTTTAAAAAAAAATTAGAATAATATCAATAAAAAATATTAAATTATTTAAATAAATATAGTAAATGATTTTATAATTTTGTACCGTGTGAATCAGGGCAGCAAATATCAATTTGTGGCTTCTGTGCCTATCATCAAATGTTCAATTGATTTTGACATTGAGGACAAATTTATCATTTTACCTTCCATTTCCATGGGTCTTGACTCTTTCCATCAGTATAGTGCTGGAAAGAGGACTCCTATAGATCATGGGAGAGTATATTTCCATGACACCTCTCTCCTCTCATGCTAAATGGTCCTCCCTCCCTTTTTCTCTTTCATTTCCTCACCCTTTTATCGGCTTGTAATCTCCTCACGTTGCTTTCTCTAGTTAAATCGCAACCATCTGTCTTTCCTGTGACTGAGATGATACAATATTTCTTCCAATGAAATGAATGACTCATATTTTACTAAAAAAAAGAACTTAAAAAAGTGACAGGAGAGGATCCGAATCCCCCTTTCATCTTCATAGCTTCTACCAAATAGACCTTAAGAACATCACTGAAAAAAAAATTACTAAGAATCCTACATAGTTAATTGAACACAATTCAAAGACAGCGAAAGTGACACAAGATTAGACTTGTACATTTAAAACCTCATCGACCTAAAAAATTAAAGTCTTAATAAAAAAACTTATTTTATAAAACAAGTAAGGCTTAAATCAATATTATCTATTAAAAATTTTATTATGTAAAGTAAATCTTAATTTAATTATTCTAAAAAAGAGTGTAACTTAAGATTCAAGACATTAAATATAAAAATATTTTAATTTTAAAAAATGTAAAATATAAATACATTAGTGAAATTAGTTCATTTTTAATTTAAGGTAATTATATATGAAATCATAAGTTAATGTCATATAATATCTTAATAAGAAAAGAGTAACTTAAACCCTTCGCTTAAAAGATTTATGATAGTATGATAATTAATTTTTATTTACCTCCGCTGTGCAACAAAGAAGGGGAGGAGGAATAAAGTAAAGGGATTCATTCACACATGAGTCCTTAATCATACAAGTAATAATAATTATAATCATGCAGTTTATCATAAATTCTAAGTAATAAATATACTTATTTATAACTTGAAAAACCATATTAGCGTAACTCAAATAATGAACAGAACTCAGATTAACAAAAAACTTGGGCATTATTTTTTAAACTAACATCCAATTTTTATGAACCTCACCCAATGATCATATATACACAAAATGTGTAAAAATGTATGCAGGGTCACTTTTCTCTTTTCATCTATTCTTTTTATCTCTCTTTTAATACATCTTGACGGTTAATAATCCATACTACAAAAAAAGTAGTGAAAAAGTCCAGGTACATTTTGAAGTTAAATTCAAGAAAAGTCAAAAGAATTTACTCGGCAATATATTATTAAGAGTAGGAAATGATAGATATTTGCCTCATGGGGCATGTACGTATAGTTGCCATCCTGTGTAGGGTTGGCATTTTATCCTCTTCCTGGATCATTTTGTTCCAACTATTTGTCCAGAAGCATGCAGTAAAAATAACAAGAATTACTATTAAGTAAAAATATAATAGTAATAACAAAAATTATTATTAAACTCTAATCCTAACTAGCTTTTTATAAATAAAATTAAACTATTATATGATAGATGAGACATAAAGATTTGAGAAGTTTTAAGAAGAATATCTACAAAATATTTTGTAATCACATTCGAGAAAAAATTTGAACTGTGAAAACCCAAAACACTCAATACATTGTGAGTATTTTATTCAATTAATAATCTTAATTAAATTTTGATCAACTTCCACGATTAAAAGAAAATAAATTTTTTACCTTAAATTATCTATAATTGTATTCGTTATTTAATTCTCTTTGACCATTAATGTCAAGTGAAGAATAATAGCCCCACACTACAATAGTCTTCTTCCTCCTTCTGTGTACTGAACAATTCTAGCTGTCCTTCATGGTGACCCCCATAATGCCAACCCTCCCTAAAACATACCTTTAGTCCCCACTTTTTGTTTTCTTCCTACATTGATATTCCTTTGAGCTTCCATCTCTCTCTCCTGTTACACCATGAAGTTCTATGAACGTCAGGTTGCCTGTTCTCTTAAATCTAAAATGAAGAGATAAATATAAATTTAGTCCATTACTTTTATACTTTGTGATAATTTGATCCCTTACAAATTATTTTACAAATTAATTATAATAAATTAGTTTTTCATAAATTTAAATTTGTACTAAATTAATCACTCCATTTGATTTAATGAAGGATTAATTTTGCATAAAATAAGATTTTAAAAAAATTAATATATCACAGTATATTTATGAGGAACCAAATTGTTATAAAATATAAAAATGGGACCAATTTAATACTTTTTTTCCCCTAAAATTAATGTTTTAAAATAATTTTTAAATTTCTAATTGGTCTCAAATTCTGATTTCTTACAGTCATATAACCACTTCTATACGGATGAAGAAGAATTTACAAAATCTTGTTATAGTCCTTGTTACATTCGTAATTAAATACACTTGGATCAACGAAATTTTAATGGACGAGGCACATGAGAGACAGGGTACGTAGTACATATAAATTACCATTTTTTAAATGGAAAAAAATTCTTAACCGAAAATTATGATTGATTTGATTAATTACTAATACAATATTAACAAAAGGTTAAATTGCTATCATGTTCTTTTAAGTTTGAAGTGATTTAAAAGTTTAATAATTTACTGTTATACACTGTGTTTTAAGAGAAAATGCGATTAATGTAAAAATTAAGCAATTTTTAAAAAATGTTATAAACCTATGAGGCTAATTTAAATTAATATATTTATTGTTATGGTCCTTGTTTCATCCGCAAGTACACTCGAATTTACATAATCTTAATTGACGAGGCACATGATAGTGCCTACGTACACGAATTTTCATTTTTTAAGTAACAAAAAATCCTTAATGGGAAATTGTGATTGATTTTATTAATCTATAATACATGCTTTCAGTTTTAACTAAATATTTGTTAGGCTTAAAGTGTCAAGTATAGATGTTATACTCGTAAGTTTATTATACGAGTTACGATTATACATTAAAAAAATATTAGTTAATTTGATGTAGATTCAGATTTAGTATAAATTCGGGTAAACTTATAAGTTGACTTGTCAAATCTACCAAGTTTATAATTTTAACGTGTCAACTAATTTGTAAAGTCAATAACATAATAATTTAAACTCAAGACTAAACGAGATATAGACAAATTTTTTTCCCATGAAGATATTACAATTTATTTTATCATAAGTTTAAATATGTATAAAAAATAATAAAATTACATTTAATATGTACTTATTAAAAAATAAAAATAAATTAAATATTATTTAATTAGTTATATTGAATAATCACTTATGTATGACTAGAGTATTACAAATTATGAAATATGAATAGTTTTTAATAGATTAAGTATAATTTGAATTATATTTAAATAATTTTTTAATGTATATAATATTTAAACTATAAAATTACATGATAACTATTTATTAATCGAAGTAAAATTTTACGAATTTACGTTATGAGTCTATCTCTCTCTTACGAATTTGTCTAAATTTACGAGTTTAACAACGTCGGTGTTAAGAGTTCAATATATCTTCTATTAAAACAAGTTTTAATTTACATAAAGAAATATTCCTCTCAAAAATTAACTGAATACACATAAATAATTATTGTTATCATCTTGAACTTGAAGTGTATAAATAAAACATATATAGACTCACTTACAAACTCTGAAATTATTTCACTCCTCTGATTCTAGAGATATGCTGATTTAGTTCCTCATTTAGAGTTGAGCAAGGATAGTTCTATGAGCCAGCTAAAACAAATATTAATAGTTCTACTTATGTTAATATTAATTACTAACATATCTTTTCACAAAATAGTCCTTTGAATTTACTCTCAGTAAAACGAAGGTTAATCACAGTACCTGTATTAAAGCTTAATCATTCATAGCACGAATCATTTTCCTCAAAAACAGAATTAAATTGTTAAATGAATGCACCATATAATTTAATTATAGTCTGGTTCTTACACTTTTCTTTATTATTATTATTTTTACATTTAAGTTATGTGAGCTTATTATAGTGTAAATAAAAACATTGGCTACAGTGTCACATCATTTCAAGAATTTCTATAACAAAAAATTTTTTAAAAATAATTTTTTTATTAATTTGATTGATATCTACAACAGGCGTGAGTGTGTATACTAATTGGAGGGTCCATTTTAATATCGCATGCATGTTACTTACCTTTAAATAATTTGAAGATTAATTTTACATGTAATCTTTTTATATTAAATACGTGATTGAGCTCTTAGGTGCACTTAATATTGATACATCTAGTAGTTAATATTTTATTTTATAATAAACTCTAGTCATATACACACTATTATCTATGGTTGTCCAGTCAATTCTTTTTAATATATATGGCCAACCACTATATCATTAATGAAGTTTTTTTTTTTTTTGATTAGAGTTAATTGTATAAAAAATAAATAGAAGATCTATTTTAAACCTAAGTAATTTTGTCCTCTCCTTTAGCACCAACCATACATAATATTAAATTTTCATCAAATATGTTATCAAGTGCATTCTATCAAACTTTATATTATATCTTATACGTATATCAATCAAATCCTAATAGTTATGTGTATATACATTAATTAGGTGTCGAATAAATTATTCTGAAGTAGTTTAAGTAATATATAGGTGGTGCATGTTCTAGCAGACAAGCTTGACATTGACTTTTTTTTTTTTTATGAGAAGAAAATGGATGAATTAATAAATGTTGGAACTTTCTTTTCTCATTTTGGTTCTCTGTGATTTGTTAGAATTAGCAGATTGTGAAGATGGATTGGTGGGACAACAAGGGAATCTCTAAACCATATATGAAGCTATGAACACATTAAATTATTCATTTCCTCTTACAAGCCCATTTCTCTTTGTTTATTGAATTGATGCTTGATTTAGCTGTCCTCTTTAATTTCCATATTTGGCCCTCTCTCTCTCTCTCACTCTCTCATATATTAGTTGGTCAAAATATGATAAATAATTTAGTATATCAATCTCAATAATTTTATTTAAAAAAATAAAAATATTATAAAAATAATAATTTTATTAAGATTAACACATTAAATCAGCTGCTACATAAATATGTCAAAACCAGTTATTTTTCTTCCCTATCTGATAATTAAAAAAGAAAATACTAAATCAACTATTTATTTTTACATATTATGATAATTTTATTTTTCATAAATTCATCGTAATAAATAAATTATTCATAAATTATTTTTTTATACAAAATTAGTTATTTATTAATTTAAACAAAAAAATTAATTTTATATAAATTTAAATTTATGAGAAACTAATTTATTATGATTAATATATAAAACACTAAGCTGTGACAAAATACAAAAATGGTGACTAATTTTATACTTTTTTTTTCTTGATAATGATTCCATTTTGACTTTTCTGGATGACCCATTAAATAAAAATGTAAATATGTTTTATTTTATAAACATTTTAATGTAATTCCAGAAATTTAAAATATTTGATCATTTTATTATACAAAATTTTTTATAGTACTGATGTATTGCTGAGACCGTCAACCTTTCCCTATGCATGTGAAAAGTAGTTAGTATAAACTAGAAGGAGACAACCAGAATATTTTCAAGGATTTGACCATAGTAATAAAACAAAAAGGAGAATAATGACGTTAAAGATTATATATCCACTCCTAGTGTCTTTTTTTGTCACCATTTATTGAATACTTGATTTTATTATTCCGATTCTTTTTTTCTTTTTCTTTTTTCATTTTATCGAAATCCAATCCATTTTGTAATTTTTTTTTTAATTTTTTAATCTGAATTCTGTCTTTATGTGTTTCGCTTTTTTAAAACACATGAATTTGTTTCATGGAAAGCTTTGCTTATGAATAGATAAAAGGAGCACGTAAAGGTACAGCTTTTGAAGTTTGATTTCTGTAATTAACTTAATAAAATAAAATTTTCCATTTGATAAATTATATGGTCCGTACAAGATCATAGGAATGTACACATTTTAATTGAATAGCAATTGTAATTTTTGTTGAATCAAATAGCCACTCTTTCTCACTTCATATTCCAGTTCGAAAAAAAAAGTAAATGCATTTATTTAATATATTAATTATCATTCAAAATTTGATTTAAAAGGATCGAACTAGCCTTTTTTTTTTTTCTCAGTTAGCTAGTTCTTTTATTTCTCCATAACAGTAATTCTTTATCCCATTTCTCTTTTTTCTTTCAAATCCTTTTATATAAATTTATAATGTGTTTTCTAGATCTATAAGAATAGAGTCATATCTTAAAAATTAAAAAAAAATAAAGGCTTAATTAATTTTCAAACATGGTTAAATGAATTTGTCATTAGCTGTGGTGTTTCATTTGTCCATTGCGCCTTTCATTGTCAATTCTGCAAGTCCTTTGTTTTGAGCAAATGAATCTGTCTATTTTTGGAATAAAATGTGTTGATTTAAGGCTCTGCTATGGGATAACATGATTTTATGTATTAAGTGTTGAGTTGTCGAAGAAATATGGATACTTTTAAATATGAAACATATTCATATCAAATTCGTATTTAATATAATATTTGATTCAATATACTTACATAAATATTAAAAATTTATTTTTAGGATATGTTTTAAAATACACTAAAATAATATTAAATTGATATTTTAATTTTTTTTAATTAATTGTGATATTATTTTATTATTTAATCTTTCATTTTAGCATATTTTCTTATTATATTTCATATAATATTCTTTTATTATCAATTCTATTTGTTAAAATATATATATATATATACACATACACACATATATATATATATATATATATCTATATCCATATTTTAAAATTTTAAAAATTAACATATTTTACGTATTATATTATGTTGTATTCGATATTCGTAACTGTATGAATGCTTCTTATATTATAATTAATACATCTAAAACATTCTTTTGAGAAGGTTAAAAGTATCAAGAATTTACTATAAAAGGATCATTAAAGTGATCACTGAAAAATGAAAAACAATAACTTTCGAAGTTTCATCAATTATATTATTGAATTATGTGTGAAATACATGTTAATAAAGTATTTATTTTTTTCCCAATTTTTCTTTTGAATAGATAAGAAACAATATTTTGATTGTTAGAATTAATAGAACTTATATACATTATATTTAAGCCAAAAAAGTTCTTTGTTCTCTTACTATAAAATACGCGAATAATGAACAGAAATAAAAGTGAATCATCATCTATGCTAAATCATAACACGCACAATTAGAACGCGGTTGTGATTTGCGAAATCACGTGACGTGTTTGTCATGGAGTTAGCACCGTTCGGCGGAACCAATCATGCAAGGCACAAAAGCACATGGTCGGTTAGGGGCATTTTAGGTATTTCAGTAACGACAGATCCGATATATCATGTATATCGGATCTATAATAAAACGAGACATATGAGCATTCGGTTGATTGTGGTATTATTCTTCAATTTTTGGTTTAAAAAAATGAAACAAGACTTTCACTAAAAGAGTAAAATGTCTGTAAAATTTATTTATCTCTATTTACTTTGTCTTATTTGTATATTTTCTCAAATTTGGACTAAAATTGCAGGCGTGCAGTTAAAAGAAGAAATTATATAAAACAAAAAAGAATGTGTGAAGTAAAATTCTCTCACTCTTTTTCTAATTTTTTTCGTTTATCTCTAATTGTACGGGAGTAGTTTTTTCGCAAATTACAAATAATTTTGATATCTTATTTTTTATTTTTTTACCAAAAATTTGAAGAATAAAATCACATTAAGCTTATTCAAACCATTTGAATATTCTAATCATACACGTTGAAACATGTTTAAATTTATCCAATATTAAATTTAAAAATATTTATAAAAAACTTCAATCACGTTTTTTAATAAAGTCACTTATACTAAAATGATTTTTATAATTAAAAATTAAAAAATAAAATGATATTTAAACAATTCAAATAATTTTTTTTTCATGATCTTTAATTATACGTCATGCCCATCTTGTCCAAAGCACAAAAAATATGTCACGCATTTTCCATTAGATTTGCGAAGAATTCAGATTTTTCATTTTTTTTTTTTTAAATTATGTAAGTATAAATAATATTCTCGATTGAATACAGTTTGTACCCACCGGAATATTTTGTGTTGACGCGTGACGCCTGCCCGTGACGCCTAAGAAGCCTGAGGGTTGCTTGTCCCGTTTCCTAGTATTCACATGCACTCGCTTCTCCCGAGTATGGATAGTCTCCGGTAGCCTCATCTCCTGAGATTTTTCAATATGATTTAGAGATATTAAATTCAAGTTTAATACTTTAAATTTAATAAATATTAAAAAAAATTTAAAATATAAAAATAAATATTTTTAAAAAATATTTTATGTTATTATAATATTTTTATTTTATAATTTATTTTATACATTTTAAAATATAATTTAAAGAGAAACATAAAATAATTTTTAATATTTTATAATTTATTTTACACATTTTACAATATAATTAAAAATAAAATAAAATAATTTTTAATATCTTATAATTTATTTTATGTATCTTACAATATAATTTAAAGTGATTAAATTATTTTTAATAAAATTTAAAATTTTAATATATTTTTTCTATATTTAAAATTTTTTTAATACCTATTAAATCAAATCATACTAAAAAATTTCCACTAACCTAATTATCGGAGAAGATCCATACTCTACCTCTTCCACTTCTCAGTTCTCGAGGATTTGACTTTCTTTTTCTGTTTTTTTTTTCCTCTTTTCTCTTTTTTCTTTTTTCTAAATTTGACTTCCGCTCGCGCAATAAATAGGATTGTAATGAATCGTACTGTCAGATTTCCACGTCATCGTCATTCTCCATCTTTCTTATTTCACTATTCTCAAGGATAGTTGGATCCCCTCTCCACGTTTGTGCATTTTTTATTATACAATTTTTAATATTAGTTTTAAAACAAATTCAATAATTAAAAACTTAATCTTTTTTGGTTGCAATCGCACATTCTTACTATATATTTGGGGGAGAAAGGATAAAACTCCCGGAATATATTCCTATTTCTTTCTCTCTCTAACTCAACAAATTTAAAAGTTGATGTTTTTGGAGGTTATTTAAAAATTTAATAAAGTGTTAAAAATAAGATTTTAAATTCATAAAAAAAAATATTAAAAAATATTAGAATTAAAACATTAAGATACAATAAAAAAAAGTGAATATTCTGAATTAAATTAATTTGTCCTTTGCGTTGTGCTGGAATTCATTCCCCAAACGGTAAAAGGGAGTCGTTATCCTGAGCTTTTAAGAAGCGTTACGGTTACACCAGGGGAATCCTATGTGGTGGTTAACTTGCGTATAACGGCTCCCCCTTGTTTATGAGCATGGACGCTTCTGGAGATCCTCCAATAAGATATGGAGTTATTGGTTGGATATTATAAAAAATTTAAAATATAAAAATAAATATTGTAAAATAATATTTTATTTTATTATAATATTTAATTATTAACAAATAAAATAATTTTGAGAATGTTATAATTTATTTTACATATATCACACTATGATTTAAAGAAAAAAATAAAATAATTTTTAATATCTTATAATTTACTTTATACATTTAATTTATTTTATGCATTTCACAATAAATTTAAAAAATAAAATAATTATTAGTATCTTATAATTTATTTTATACATTTCATAATATAATTTAAAGAAACTAAATTGTCTTTAAAAAATTTTAATATATCTTATTTTTAAAAACATTTATTTTATTTTATTAATATATATATATATATGTTGAATCTGAAGTCATTGGATTTGAATCCAATGACTCTAAATATCACCGGAAACGGTTCATACTTCCTTGTTTTTCTTCCACATTTGGCATAAATTCTCTGAAAACTTTGGATCTTTTTTGTGTAAATATTTTTGCGTAATTAGAGAGATATAAACAAAAGAAAGAATAAGTATAAAGAGGAAAAATAGATCTTATATCTATATCTTTTTGAAATTTATAAAAAATTTTAAAAAATAAATATAGAGGATTGTAATATATAAAAATAAATAAATAAATAAGATATATTTTTTAAAAAATAAATAAAATAAGATATATAAACAAATATTTTTAAAAATAAGATATATTAAAATTTTAAATTCTACTGAAGGCAATTCAATCTCTCTGAATTATATTGTGAGATGTATAAAATAAATTATAAAATACTAAAAATTATTCTATTTTTAATAAAATATTATTTTATATAAAAAATTTAAATTTTTAGTATATTTTATTTTTTATTTTAAAATTTTTTTATATTTGTTAAATCTAAAGCCATTGAATTTAAATCCAATGATTTCAATTATTGGAGACGATTCATTCTCTTGTTTCCCATCCACATTTGGCATAAATTCTCTGTCTGAATCTTTTCATGTAAATAATTTTGCGAAATTAGAGAGATATAGACAAAAGAAAGAATAAGTAAAAAGAGAAAAAATAGACCTTATATCTATATCTTTTCGAAATTTATAAAAAATTTAAAAAAATAAATATAGAGGATCATTTTACTTTCAGATTTACATAATTTTTGGGAATCTAGGTGGGCATTATATTTTTTTATGAATGAACTTAGAGTTTATTTATGAAATATTTTTCTATACAAATTTTTTTACCAATATCGTTATAATTAGTCAAAAGAAAATATTAGAAGAATTCACAAAAAATTATCCTTTTTTTGGATAACAAGATAGGCCAAAAAGTCTAAAATAAGCGAGGCTAGCTCTTTGAAGGAGGCTTTCAAGCTACTAGATTCCAAGGAAAAGCGACCTACGTGAAGACTACCTCTCATGGAAGCCACATGCAATTCTTAATTGTACTGAGGATTTGATTATACGACATTGTCTGAAGAAATTTTTTTTTTAATGACTCAGTATACAATCTATATAAATAATTATATCATTTTCAAAAATTGGTAAGAAATAATGAACTGCATGTCAATAATTTCTTAAGTAGTTTTAAAATATTTTAAAATAAAAATTAAATTATAATTTTAAAAAAATAACAAAGAAAAGTCCACATACATTTTACTTGAATTATAATTCATATTTATAATTTTTTATATTAGTTCATATAATATTACTGATATATAATGAGTTAACTTTTTTTTGGAAAAATTGATCACTCATCAACTTTGGGGCATAGAACCCGCCGATATGGACGTCGAAAGACACATTTCCCTCTGTATTGTCCCAATGGCATTATTGTAATTTCTGAAAACTTCGTGCCCATTTACCAACTCGCCTTTCTCACTTCTCACTTGCGCTAACCGGCTTTCCCGGTCACCACGCCGAGCTTCGTCTTTATCAGTTTATCTCTATTCTCTATCTTACCCGCAGAATCCATTGCCATTTACCACCCTCTCAAACTGAGTCACACTGCCGAGTTAAGCCTCCGAGTGATGGACTCAGTCTTCACTGTTCCATAGAGAAACAGCCTTCTCTTTCGATTTCCCTGTTCTCAACCATGCCTTCCCGTTTTGCGCCTCCCTTCCCTCTCTATTTCCCAACATCTGCTACTCCCGCCTCCGCAAGATCATCCCTCGTCGGAGCCAACCATACCTCCGCTCGTTTCTGCTCCCGATAAGCTCCACCAATAACATCGTGATTTTCTGAAATTTTGTGGTTCAATTCCTTTTTTAATTATTATTTTTTGGTTATTTTTCTCTGTGAAAAGTGCACAATTAGCTGCCATGGAGCCTACAGCAGGCAAGCCTGGCTTTCTGAAGAATGTTCTGGTACGGTTGCTTCTTTTCGGCGTCTTCTTCATACTCCTTCGATTCGCCTACGTCATCACCATCGCTGGGGAGTCTTGTAACGTCGGCGCCTTCTGTTTCTTTTCCTCTCCGGAGAGTGTCACTGTTATGGTCACCGGCGCCGGTGCCGGCGTCGATGGACCTCGGGCTCTGGCTGTTTCGTCCGACGAAGCCGTTCGATCGGCGGCGCGGCCGGAAGTATATACCAGCAAACACTGGATCAAGGCCGTTGAATTCTACTCTTCCGTGTTTCAAGATCTGATTTCCAAAGGCTACCTCACGCGGGAGTCCAAATCGTTGTGCGTGGAGACGCCGACGGGACGCGACGTCTTCGCGTTGAAGGAGATTGGTGTTTCAGATTCCATCGGAATATCGAAGAAAGCTTCGAAGCCTCTGGTGAAAGCCGGGGAGGCTCATCGGATTCCGTTTGGAGATAACACGTTTGACTTCGCCTTCTCCGGCGAGGGCGGGCTCGAGAAATCGGCACGGCCATCGGAATTTGCCTCTGAGATTGCTCGGACGCTTAAACCCGAAGGGTTTGCGGTGTTCCATATAAAGGCTAATGACACTTACAGTTTCAATTCATTTCTTAATCTTTTTAATTGTTGCAGAGTAGTGAAATCGCAGGATAGAAATGGGTTTGATTCTTCAATGCCTTACATACGTGAAATTGTTATTAGAAAGGAGGGTGATGGTATTATTGTTCATGAAACTGAGAATCAGAACTCTAATGCCGATTCCAATGCTAAGTGCTCTGTTTCAGGGTATAAACAAGAACTGGTCAGAAAAGCTGAGCCTCTGATTAGTGAGGAGCCACTTAAACCATGGATAACTTTGAAGAGGAACATAAAGAACATCAAGTACCTTCCATCAATGGTTGATATTAGCTTTAAGAATAGATATGTGTATGTGGATGTTGGAGCTCGAAGTTATGGCTCTAGTATAGGAAGTTGGTTCAGGAAACAGTATCCAAAACAGAACAAGACCTTCCATGTGTATGCAATTGAAGCTGATAAAACTTTTCATCAAGAGTATGGGTTGAAAAAGGGAATCACATTACTACCATATGCAGCTTGGGTGAAGAATGAGACCTTAACGTTTGAAATCCATAGAGACCCAGGTAAGCAAGTGGAAATTAAAGGTAGAGGAATGGGTAGAATTCAACCTCTGCAATCTGCAGGTGGATTTGATGGTGAAGTAGAGATTATCCAAGGGTATGATTTTGCGGAATGGTTGAAGAACACCGTTTCAAAGAATGATTTTGTTGTGATGAAAATGGACGTGGAAGGTACTGAGTTTGATTTGATTCCGAGATTGTTTGAAACTGGAGCTATTTGTTTGGTAGATGAGATTTTTCTGGAATGCCATTATAATAGGTGGCAGAGATGTTGCCCTGGGCAGAGGAGTTCCAAGTATGAAAAAACATATGAACAGTGCTTGGAGCTCTTCCATTCTCTTAGACGAAGTGGAGTGCTGGTTCATCAATGGTGGTGAAACCTGTCACATCCTCTGTAGCATTATTCCTGATTTCCTTTTACCCTCTACATGTTACCTCACAGGTTTTTTCACTTTTTACCCCACCACCCAAAGTGAAGCGTCCTTTGTATTTCAATTTTCTTTCATTTCTGCAATTGCAATCGATAGGATTGTATTTGTTGCATGAGTCTCTTCTGCACTGCAAAGGCAAGTATATTTTTCATACTACGAATAGAATTATTATGAAGAATAAAACCCATATTGATGAGGAAAAGATACTGTCTTGTCTCACTACTAACCAAGCTAACATTTTTCCTTGAAAAATAATGTAAGTCATTTTGGCTTTGTTTTGAATTTTATATTGTAAATTTGTAATATGTTAATGTTAAAACTGAGGTAAATATATTACAGGTACTTTATCTGGACAGGTTGGGTCCTCTGTGTTGCTGGGTCATGGGAATATATGAGGGCTTTGCAGAACAGAGAATAGTACTGACCTTTAACTTGAAGGTCAATTATCAGCTCCAAACCTTTTGCTTTGAAATCATTTTGCTAATGTGTGCATGTGAACTGATTAGGATTAATGAATTGTTTGGGATTTTTTTTTACCAATATTTGATAAAAGCATTCCGTTGTTTGAAAATTTTGTTACAAAATTAATAAATTGATATATTTAATAAATTTAAGTTGAATTTTTATTTTCTTTACAAGTTTATCTTTTTTGTACTCTATAGGCATGGATTTCTTATACTGAGACAGAAAATTCATGTACTACTTTTAAGGGGTGACAACTGTAGGAGCTTTATTTTCTTAATTTTTTTTTTAATTTGGTCTATTTCGCCCTGTTCTTTTGATGCACTGCTTCTTATTTAATTAGGGGTGACGACTAAGGCAATGGTGAGAACTTAGAATGTCGACATTTTTAACGAATTGTAAGTCAATAAAAATATTTCAAATGTAAAAGAGTTATGCAGAAAATTCTAAATTCAGCCTTTTGTGTTACTGTGTAAAAGTAAAATTAATAATTTGGTAATATTAGAGATCTCCAGAAGTTTTAATAGAGAGTGGGAAGTAATAGTTGCTTATTTCTTGAATGTCAAATTATTTGATTAAAATATAATAATTTTATGATCTTTTAATAAAATATAACGAGTACAGATTAATTATTGGATAGTAGATATCCCATCAATTTTTATTTTTTATTTTTTAGATAATTAATTCCATGCTACTACATATATACTGAGTAACAAGAGATCTAATCTGAAATATAGCCAGTGTAATTACCATGATTTCATTAAAAATTATATATTTGTCAATTTTTATTTGGAGAATCTCATGACAACAAATATATAAGTTATTGCAATTAAATTTAATTTTTGTTAGGGGATTATTCATATTTTGGCCAAGAAAAGTGCATTTATTGAGCAACAGAAGCATGCATTTGCAAGAAGTACCTTTTAGTCCCCTTAAAACAAAGAAAATCTCATAGACCAATGGATACATTCCATGCTTCTTGAAGGCGAGATTCTTAGCACTGTGGATTCAAGATTGGGAGAGTTTGACACTGATTCTGCAATGAAAGTCTACGATAAGACAACGGCATGTGTGGCATGGATAAGTCATGCTCTTTGAAAAAAAGAAAAAAAAACTGAAAATATGGCACATAGACTTTAATCCCAAAGAAAAAGATATAAAATAGGAGTGACACCCTTATGAAGTTGTGACATAATTCATCATAAAGAGAACATTAAATAATATATTTATAAGGAAAAAATGTTACGAATTTAAAATACATTTTGACCTTCTACTAAAAATGGGAAGTAAACAATGAAGAATATATGGATATAAAGTAATGCACTCCGTTATAGTACAGCCACAGAACATCCTCCCTTGCATTTTCTCTCTTTTAGCATTTGTCTGCTAAAAGATCAATCCTTTTTTAGACATTTTGAATCTTCTGACTCTTGATTTTGGATTTTTCTTTTTCTATTTTAAGAAATCCAGTTAAGACGGCCACCGCGAATTCAGAGAGCAAACAACCAAACGCCCAGCGGATTCCCAATTCACAATATCCCAATTTCAAGCTTATCTCAACATGACAACTTCCGTTGCAGTCCTTGCATGTATTTCTGGCCATGTTCGCCATTTCTTTAGCCTCTCATCACTTTTCCATTACCTCCTTCCCCAATCCCCTCTTAACCGATCCGAGCTTTCTGGGTTTCCAGGAAATTTCATTGTTCTCCTCCACATTCTCGAGAAAATTTCTGGGTTTCCATTGGAATCTTGCGGGGTCCCCTTTGTTTTGGGATTACCATTGTGGGACCTCTAGATATGGGAGGTTGTTGCAGTTGCGAGATTTCGTTTGGAAGCAAGGCGATTAGAGAGATAGATGATAGAGAACGTGGTCGCCGAGAGCACGATGATATTACATATGGAGATTACGGAGCTCGAATCAGGTTAAGAGGTTCCTCTAATTCTATATCAATGTACTGTCAACAAGGAAGTAAAGGGATCAACCAAGATGCGTTAACAGTTTGGGAGGTAAAAATTCTCATATGTACATTTACAGATTTCGACTTTTTGTTTCATTCCCATGAGTTCAGATGGCTTTTCTAAGCTTTTAATCAATTCCTCTGGCCTGCATTTATTTCCTTTTGTTAATGGGTTCTCAGTTAGAAATCTTATTTTTCTGTTTGATTTCCATTAGTATAGATTTTTTTTTTCTGAGATTTTAATCAATTCTAGTGGCCCTGAATTTGTTTTCTCTTGTCAATGGGTTCTCATTTCGCAGTCAGTCTGTTCGTTTCATGCGTTATGTTTCAATTCAAGTTAATTACAATGAACATGTTATTACCCTCTTCATGCAATTACGAGTTGTCCCGCCCTTCCCCCTTTTTCCGGCTTCTTAATTCTTTTCTTTTCTTCCTTTTGTTTATTTGGGGGAAAGGAAAGGAATGTTTAATTAAAACCTTTATCTTATTTGGTAGTTATTAATAAAAAGGGGAGGATAATGAAGAACTTTGGATTAACGTTCCAAAATCTTTCGAAGTACCTCTCTCTTTTGTATTTTGAAGTTTTCTCAATTTGGGAAATTTCTGAGGAGAAAGTTTTCCAATCCTCCCTCTTTTATACTTTCTTTGGTTTCTTTCCCTGTACTTCTCCTCCCAATGCTAATCATACGCTAAGGGCAGTATATCCTATGATTGTTATATTGAAGTGTAACCCTTCTTAATTGATGAACTTATATGGGTTGGATTAATGTTTGATATGAAATATAATTAGAACTTCACTGGAGAAAAAGGCATGGTCTTCTGTGGTGTTTTCGATGGTCATGGTCCTCTTGGCCACAAGGTTTCACATTATATACGTGACAATCTACCCTCAAAACTCTCTGCAATAATTAAAATGTCTCATCAAAAGAAGGTTGGCAAACTCTGGGACGCTTATGCTCCAAATAGAGGCAGCCCTGTTAATGCGTCTGGTCAAAATGATCAAAACATGTCCCTTGCTTCATGGGAGGGTATCGTTGTCAAATCTTTCAACGAGATGGATGAAGATGTTGCTAGAGACATCAATACTGACAGCTTTTCTAGTGGTACTACTGCTGTAACTGTAATTCGACAGGTATAACTAGCAATTTACAATCGCAATATCTCATAGATGCTTTCTAAGTTGCTACTAAAGACAAACTCCCACACGACATTAGACACAACACAGACACATCACACTTAAGAAACATATAACATAGCACAGCATATGGGAGTTTTAACCTCCATACTAAATTATTTGAAGTTAGTAATTTCTACACAGGTTATTTTGACAAAAAAGGTCCCTACTTCACTCAAAGAAACTATGAATTTATGGGTGCTTAACTAATTTTATCATAAAGACACAGTATATATTGCAGGGCTATTTAAGTTACTTTACCATAATAAAATTATGAGTTTTTTTGTCTAATGTGGACATAGCTAACCTATCCTCTTTATAAATGGAAGTTAGCATTTTCCTATATGTAAATATAGGTTTATTTGTGCTTTTATTGCTAAAATGGAAAATAAGTATATAACTCTTTTACATACCAATTCCTAAAAATTCAGGGCGACCAGCTGATAATTGGAAATTTGGGGGATTCTCGTGCAGTTCTTTGCACGAGAGGAGATAATGACCAACTTACTCCAATTCAACTCACTGTGGACTTGAAACCAGATATTCCAAGTGGGTATTTACCTTAACTTCCATGTCTTATGAGCCTATCTAGCCTGAGTTTAACTAACTTTTCTTGTGTCACTGACCAGCTGAAGCTTTGAGAATCCAAAATTGTGAAGGCAGAATTTTTGCTGCAGTAGAAGAATCACAAGTTTACAGGGTATATATGCCTGATGAAGATTGTCCAGGACTAGCTATGTCTAGAGCCTTTGGAGATTTCTGCCTGAAAGATTATGGCCTCATCTCTGCTCCTGACGTCTTCTATAGAAAAATAACCAAGCAGGATGAATTTGTGGTTTTAGCAACTGATGGGGTAAGTGTAGCAAAACTTCAATTTCTTAAGCTTGATGTTTGACCTATCAGCTACAGAAAAAATAATGCAAATATTTTATCAAATAAAATGAGCAAAATATTATTTGGTAGACCAAGTTAATTATGAATACACATGTATGTAAGTCAGCATACTTTTCAGTAAAAATCACCTGTAATGTAACATTTTTGGAAAAATAATACCTAGATGTGATGTTAGGGAAATTACTTGGGTCACAATTTATTAACGGCTTCTAGCCTGATATAAAAATGAATTCCCCTCCTACTCTTCAAGATGCCTATAATACGGCTAGGGTAGTATATAGTATTCCCACTTAGAGGTGTTTCCCAACCTGGTCCACAAGTACACATCCTTCTTGTTGTTTGGATAATTTGCTTGGGTGTCTTATAAACTTTTGATTGAGACTCACATCTTACATGTCTATTAGTTTAGTTGTCGATGGAACCTAGCTAGGAATCTCTCTGTGACGAGAACCTAATTACAGAATCCAACTGTACCTTCTTTTTTTCTTTTTCTTCAGATTTGGGATGTGTTATCAAACACTGAAGTAATAAACATAGTTGCTTCAGCACCAAGGAGAGCCAGGGCAGCAAAAATGTTAGTAAGGCATGCTGTTGCCACCTGGAGATACAAGTATCCTAATGCCAAGATTGACGATTGTGCAGTGATATGCTTGTTCCTGAATGAACAGCCTACTCTAACCAATTCTCCATCTAATAGGAGCAATATACATCAAGGGAAGTACCTTGGTCCTCTTGGCTGTAAACCCACTAGATATGAAGGCACTGAAAGTCGTTTAGATGATGGCAGGAGTTCTATAATAGAATTAGGGCAAGAATTGGATGGTCGTGGAGGGTTATCTAGAGCCAACTCTGTATCAAATTCAAAATATCCACAACTCTCTAGGGTTGTGAGTAGAAAGCAATCTCCTCAGTATCCTGACAGGGTTGAAGTTCACTAGCTCAGCCTTTCAAATCCAGAAATGCAGAGTAGGCATCAAGTTGTATCATAAGGTGGAAAACAAAAAGTGGGGGTAAAGATTTTGGCTCTAATCAGTGAAAACCGCATAAGATATAATGGTTGTCTCTTCTCAAAATACTTCCAGAAGCCACCAAAACATCAATGAGGAAAGAAGGAAGGAAAACTGGAGAAAAACATTTTTAACAGTTGTATTGATACAAAACCATTATGACTGTCATTACTAGTAACTCTTTTGTTATATTGATATATGTAATGTTATATATATTCTTTGTAAATGTCTCATGTTATTCTTCCTTTAGAAGAGCAGTTATTTTGGTTCTAAACTCTGCCTGATATTTCATGTATGCTTTTGTATATCTGTACGAATGGGCTTTGATCATTTAGCTCCTTAGATCTATTTGGCAGCTGAAATAAAAATAGAGGGAAAATAAATAAATAAATAAAGAGTTCTTTTTATATCATTTTATTTCATCTCAAAATAAATTTTAAAACATGCATTTACCTTAATTTCATCATTTTATTTCTCATCACTTCTTCCTTAACTATCCATTTAAACATATTCATATAATTTTTTTATTAAGAAAAAAAAATGGAATGAATAATATTTGGTCTAAAAACTCTCTGTTAAATCTATAAAATTGGTTATATTAATGCAATTAATATGTGACATATTAGAAGGAAGATGCGTGCCAATAATATGATAAAACTTGTTGGTTGAATGTCAACATGAAATAATTTATTGTATTTAAGTTTAATCCTAATATTTTTCTAAACTCTTGTTTATGAATCCCAAGCCTTTTTAAATTTTTAATTTATTCCCTTTATTTATTTGTTCAATGACTTCCAAAAATATTAATTTATATAATAAAAATAAGAATAGGATTAAATATTTGGGGAGATAAAGAAGTATAAGAGGGGGTTGACAAATATACAAATATATGTTTTTGTGATTAGTAAAGAAAATAAAGAGCATAGAACGTGTAAGTTGACAAATTAGAAATTGAAAACCTTAAATTCATACATATTTTCTTTTCAATATGTCACCGAATAAATGGATATCTGACTATATACATAATTGATGCAAAAGTGGAAGCAAAAACCAATGAAGAGAAGTGGGCAAGAAAGCAGGAAACGTGTAAAAAAATAAGCCAAGAAAAGCAAATAAGGCATGTAATAGTCAGTGAGCTCCTACTTGTGCGGGACCCAGAAAGGGTCTCTTCTCACTTGGTATAATACCTAAAACACACATCACTCCATCAGCTTTAGGAGCACAGGAGAACAACGATGGCACAAGAACTTGCCACATCTGAGCTCAAAACGCAGTCGTTTAACCTCTTGAGTGGGCATTCCATACCAGCCGTTGGATTAGGTACCTGGAAATCAGGTTCCCAGGCCTCCCAATCTGTACATACTGCCATTGTTGAGGTATGTAACTTTCTCTTCCTCTTCCCAATATCAGTTTCTTCGTTTTCTGAAAAAGAACATTTTAGCATTCATTCTTCGGATCCATTTATTTGTTTTCAGTTTTTTTATAGTGTGGATTTCTTGCAGGCTGGTTATAGGCACATAGACACTGCTTGGCAATATGGAATTCAACAAGAGGTAAGGAAAAGGAACTAGGATATTCTACAGTATTATAAAATCTACAGTAATATGTGAGTCATTAAATTTTAATTTAATAATTCACGTTTTATTTATTTATTTAAAATACAAAAATAAAAAATAAAATATAAGTCACATGTTACTACAGATTCTGCAGTAAGAACATCCCATTGCAGGTGATCTGCTGGCAAGGAAGGAAGATGGTATTTTACTATTATGCAAAACTCATTTAAAGGATATTCATTGAGTATAAGATATATAAGAGATTTAAAATCTTGATGTGTTGTATTTGTTCTAAAGAACGTGAACATATCCAATTTCTCTTATGTTTCGTATTTGAACCTTGAGTTTTTGAATACTTAAAAATTTTAAAATTAAAATATCAACCTAGCTATTGGTGTTTAAAGATATTAGATATGCGTAATAGACGCATATCAATGCCCTGCACTATCTTAATAAATTAGAATCCCCTTCCATGAAGTAACTTGTCCTAAAATTTTCTACTTTCAGGTGGGAGGGGCACTCCAATCTGCCATGCAAGCAGGAATTGATAGAAAGGATCTCTTTATCACCTCTAAGCTATGGTAATTCTAACATACTATATATACAGGTCATTTTCCTTATAAAGCTCTCTTATTTCCTATACATAATTTTAGAATCAATTAATTGGCTGATTCAAACATTTTCTGTGTCCCTTTGATCTTTGCAAGCATAATTCCATTTCAATCTTAACCTGTTGAAGATTTAATATTTTATTGAAGTTATATTATAGTATTATGAATACCACATCGAGGAGCCTTCTCAAAGGAATAGGATTATAAGACTAAAGGATTTTTCTACCTAATAAACTAGTATTTTGGAATGGACTCTTTTTTTGAACTTATTCTTGTAACATTGGTATTTTTATTGAGAGGGGCCGAGACATAGAAAGGACAATTGAAAGTTAACTGGAGCTGCCAAGAGAGAAAGGGTTGCTAACGGACTAGTGTCAATAGAGTAAGCCACCATGAATGTTGATTCTTGAAAGGGGATATATTATTATAAGTCCTACATTAGAAAGCCTCATCAAAAGAAGGAGACTTATAAGACTAAAAAAATTTCACCTAATGGAGTAATTTTTTGAGATGTGCTCTCAATTTGACTTTATGCCTCTATAGCATATAGAGACTAAAATCTGATTTCAGTCTTAAACTTAACCCTTGTTAATATATATTTGTGCTTATGAAACTTGCATATATATAGGTGCACTGAATTGGCCCCTGAAAGGGTTAGACCCGCGCTGAAGAATTCCCTTCGAGAACTCCAACTTGACTACCTTGATCTTTACTTGGTAATTAATTTAATCTTCCATGTAATGTTATCATATTTTTATTACAAGCACTTGATTTCAGACATTTAACTTAAAATTTTCCTACGATGTGTATGAAAGACTTTACTATAATGTATAAGAAAAAAAATAAAAAATGCAGATTCATTGGCCGTTTCGTCTAAAAGAAGGAGCAAGTAGGCCTCCAAAGGAGGGAGAAGTATTAGAGTTTGACATGGAAGGTGTTTGGAGAGAAATGGAGAAGCTTGTGCACGACAAGCTTGTTAAAGACATTGGTGTCTGCAATTTCACTATTGCCAAGCTCAACAAGTTGCTTAGCTTTGCTCATATATTGCCCTCTGTTTGCCAGGTCAAATCATCTCTCTCTCTCTCTCTCTCTATATGTATATATACACTCACAAATACCATTGATAGTTCGTAAGTTTTGTACTTGATGTTGTTTTCTATATAGATGGAGATGCATCCTGGGTGGAGAAATGATAAGATGCTTGAGGCTTGCAAGAAGAATGGCATCCATGTCACTGTAATTACACTCTCCTATTTCAATCCAAGTTTCTATAGTTTTGAGGTAGAGGCTAGGAAGTGATGTTTGGATTTTATAGCAAGAATTGTTGCATATGATAGGCATACTCACCACTAGGATCATCAGATGGTGGGAGAGATCTGATCCATGATCAGACGGTGGATAGGATAGCAAAGAAGCTGAACAAGAACCCCGGACAGGTGTTGGTGAAGTGGGCCCTTCAGAGAGGGACAAGTGTCATCCCGAAATCAACCAAACCAGACAGAATCGAAGACAATGTCAGTGTCTTCCATTGGACCATCCCAGAGCAAGACTTCAAGGCCCTCAGCAACATTCCAGATCAGGAAAGCCACTTTGAACTTCCAAGTTTCTGGTTTTGTTTATAACAAACATGCTATAACTGAATCCAAATAACACCACACTTCTGTTCATATTCTTTGTTAATGGTGGATGCAGGAACGAGTATTGGATGGTGAAGAGTTGTTTGTGAACAAGAGTGCAGGACCATTCAGGAGTGCCGCTGATATTTGGGACAATGAAGATTAGTTGATGCTTGCTCTAATTGGTCAACTCTCGTTTCTTACTTTAAAGCTTTTCTCTAAGTGTATGTATGTAGACTTTTGACCCCTAAAATTCCATATGGGTGCTTTTGTTATCATCTATATTTCAATAAATTAAGTTTTTGGATTCTTTCAAGAAGCTCAATTCAATTTTGAAGAGATCTTATGTTAGCATCAGTAGATGCTTCCATCAATACTCATAGAAACCTTTGAATTTCAGTGCTTATGTTTGGTGAAATTTTTGGGGCTTAATTTTGGAATTTTTTTTTTTTAAGTTGTGGGTTTTATATAGCTTAATTTGATCATACTATCCACTTTATAATTGTTTTGTTTGCATAACATACCATGGAAAGCAAGGGATAAAAACTTGTTTAGGAGTTATTAATAAAATGAAAGATCATGAACTTTCAATTTGAAGAAAAATACAATTATGTAGCCATATAATTCCCTAATTTCTTTATCCTTTCATTTCTTAACGTCATTCATCACCATATAAAATTTTATTTTTATTGTTACTCTAAATTAGATGGTTAACGATGAAATGAAATGATTTAGCAATATAATTATTATAATATTCTCTTTAACTAAAAATTTATTATACTTTCATTTTATTTATAAGGATAATATTATAAAAATGATATGTAAGTCATTATATTTTATTAATAACACTTTCTTTTTTTATTAAATTTTTAAATAAAAATGTGATGTATATCTTGGCATTCCACTTTTTGTCTTATCATTCTTCTCTCAATTATTATTAGTTATTTTATATTATCATTTCATAAATTCCCAAACATAACCTAAAAGTTATCAATATAAGCTAATCTAATTAATCTTTTATAAAATGATACAAATGAACAAATTTCAATTTCTAACTTTAGGGTTTAACAATTTTGTAAAAAAAAATTAATCATTAAATAAAATCGTATCAGGCTAAACCATGAGCAATGAGGGAAATTCTATCAAAAACTTAATTTACTTATATTTTATATGTATCAGCTTACAACTCTAACAAAATTTTGTTGACGTTATTCAAAATTAGCTGGCTTAGTCTTTAACCATGATTATGGTTAAATGATAAATTTGGTCTGTTTGGTTGTGACAAACAAAATGGAATAAATGAAAATTAGAATAAAAATGAGAATATGAATTGAATGGGAATAATTATTATTATGTTTGATTTGAGATGAAAAGATTAAAAAAAATGCATTATTTTTACAATGTTTGATAGTTACTTTTAACACGGGAAAAGAAAAGGTTGTTTAGAAATACATAAGTGTCCCCAGATGAAAAAGCTACACAATGTGGTTCTTAGAACTCAAAAAAAAAGAAGAAGACAAAAGTAATTTTTAAACTAAATTATTTGTTATATATATAATTATATCTGTTAAATTTAAATCTGAATTACCACATAGTGATTAAATAATAATGAATACTCTAAATTACATAAAAAATATATATACATATTCCAACATAAACGATTTACTCTTATGTGAATTCAAAATTTAATTCATTTGAAGTAACAAGATATAATCTAATGAATTAGGAGGAGTATTGACAATAAAAATAATTAAGTTAATGTTTAACTTTAAAATGGGATTGAGTTTTTGTTCTTGATATAATAATAAAGATAGTTGAAAAATTTATTTTAGAAGATATGTATATAGCGTAAAAAATTGATTTCATTAAAATAAATTTAAAAATCAGTAACATATGATTTCTTAAAAAAAAATATCATGTCATTACTGATATGTTGATGTAATTGCAAATGAAATATGCTCTTTTCCACTGATGGAATCATCACTCCCTCATTTGAGGGAATGTCCGCTCCCAAGCAAGTGGGAATATTTCAATAGTGTTAGATACCAAACAAAGGAGTGAGAAAGATGCATTTTCTTTTTTCCATTCTCATTCGACTCCAAAATTCCTTAAACCAGATGTCCCCAAACACTTGTAGATGCATTGTTTGGTAGGAAGAATTAGAAAGGAAAGGAAAAGAAATGAGTCTTTCTACTCTCTGAAAGCAACGGAAAGAAAAAAAAAAAAAAAAAAAAAAAAGGAAGTGATTGGAAAGGAGTAGGAATCCGTGGCACTGTCCTTTTAGCAATTCCGCCATTCTGAATTGAAAGAAGGAAAGGAATGCAAAAACTCCTTCTTTACCTCTTTACGCTTTTGTTTTTATAAAAAAAAATGTATTCAATTAGGTTTAAAATAAATTAATTTAAACTTATATGGATATTATTTCCTTTTTCCTGAATAAAACCAATCTTTCATTCCATAATGATAAATTCTTCCGTGCCCTCCATTGTTTGAAAGTACCGATGTCCATATATTGTGGACTAATTTTATTGGCTTATGTGCTAAAGAGGGTAGATAAAATAATAAATGGTAAAATTAAAAAAATGCCCCAAAGTTTAAGATAATTTTTTTCTCTATTCATTATATGATCTCTATTGAATATCTGATATATACTAATTTCCGAAATTAATAAGATTTACATTTTGGCTACATATTTTTTTATTTGATCTTTTAGTCCAACTTAATCTTTTTTCTTTTCATTAAGGCCTTGCAAACATATATAAGCTATCAAAGTCAAGGTTGTCAAATTCACGAGTTTAGACAGACTCGGAAAGGAGTGTAGACTCATATTATAAATTTGTAATATAAAATCATAAGAGTTTACTTTATTTAATAAATGATTATTTAAATATATAATTACATATTTAAAATACAATATATAACATGAGGTTTATTCAAATACTAATTATATTTAAAATCATAAAAAAAATGAATGAGGTATACCATTAAAAACTACAAATTAAAAAAACAAATCGAGTGTAAATTTGTTATCCTTTAAAAAATAGTAAGAGAGGTAATTTTACACGCTTATTTTAGATATTTAATTGTATTATTAATATTAAAATATATATTTGATACAATTTTAACTATATATATATATATATGTTTTATCTTTTATTATTCATGATATTATATAAAAATTATACAGTTCAAAACAACATATGATGACTCATGAGAAAATGATATTAACATTTAGAATAAAAGATATTAACAAAAGTGATAGATTTAACTTTTTTTTTATGTTCCTAATTATCCTAAAATGAAATATAAATCAAAATTTTGTATAAAAAATTATTTCATGCTAATCTTTCAAAATGGCTAACGGAATAAGGGATTAATATAAAAACATGTTAGACACTAGTGTTTTTTGTCAAAAATAGATTGGAGGTGATGTTATATATAAAAGTTGCCTATTATATACTGAACAACTTTGTTGGTTGAGGTAGCAGAGGCCTTGGAGTTAAAGCCAGGGTCTTGAGTTTGAGATTTGAAGGTAGATATTTTTGCAAAATATATGACTCAAGGGCAATTCTTCAACTCATCCAACTCGAAGTAAATTCAGTGAATTGAACAAGTCTACATGAGTTAAAGATAATTCCAATCAAGTTAAGAGTTGATTAATCGAAATTAACAAGTAGAAATTGAGTTAGGAGCTGAGTTAACTTAAAATTAATAGGTAGAAACGTTGACTCAACGAATCCCTTAGAATAAGAGTGTGAATATAACTCTCAATGAGAGAACTCAGAAAACATAAAGGATGCCCGCGCTAATAGACGGGCTTCAGCATTGTCACATCTCCTAATCCAAGTGCATGTGACGTGACCACGTTGAGAGATAAGGGTCTTGCAGTCTTCAATGATCGCTCCAGTAAAAAGCGTGTCTAACAGCCATAGCTTCCATGATCGGAGGTGAGAGGAGACCTTGGAACAAGCCAGCTAATGCGCTCAAACTCCCGTTCATCGGATTCCTCATAATGACAGCAAAACCTCACTTGCCCTCCTGCTCAAATAAAGCTGCATCAATGTAGGACAACCATTTCTGGGTGTCATGGTCAGTGGGGAAGGGAGGAGAAGGACTGCCCTATTGGGCACGACTTCTAAGAAAATATACGTTCCTCGACTCCGCCAATAACTGAAGGGCATTAGAGATCAGCTGAGAAGGGTTCTTCAATAAGCCTTTCCAGAGTCCGTTATTCCTGTTTTCCCTGATCTTCCAACCAATAATACAAAACTCTTCCAAGTTTTTCCTGATCACACATATCGGCTATCGTATTGAGGCTCGTCAGAAACACTAAGAGAGAGCATGTGATAGAGTCTCGGAGCTATACAAAAAGGGCACTGAACCCCTGTGTTAATACCTCTACTAGCCAACTGTTGTCTCACTGGGATGACCTGTCTTCTAGCTCTCCAGATAAAGTTCAGGACCTTTGGATGAAGATTTAGCTTCCAAATATTCCTCCAAGGTATATCAGGGGCGTCCTCTAGGATCATACCATGGGCTACCCAGTAAGCCAATTTAACAGTACAGCGTTCCTTTCGGTTATAATGCCAAATTCTCGATCCATGGCTGAAAAGTCACTAAATGGGATACTCAAAATAGCCTTTTTATCCTCCTCGTCGAAATGCTCATCTATTTTGGTTAGGTTCCAGCCACTCCCTTGCAAATATAATCTGAGAATGGAAAATAAAAATGCATTGATTTTGGAGGCAGAATGAAGCAAAAAATGGGAACAAAAATAACAGAAAATTAGAGACAGAATAATATACGATGTCTAAATTGAATTGATCATTGTGTAATAATAAAATGTTAAAATTATGAAAAAAAAACTCATTTTTTCTTTAAAAATTGTATTTAGCCCTTAATATCTTAAAATTGTTTCAAAAAATTTTGATGATGCACACGAAGATTGGTTGCAGATGGTGAATGACAATATATATATATATATATATATTATATTATGATGAATGATTCTTCTCTTATATTGATTTTTCAAATTCTTGAAATTACGAAGAAGAATATTTTAGTTGTTTGTGTAAATTTGCTCATCTTTATAAATATGACTTACTTTTGATTGGATTAGATGGTTAAATAGTTTATACTTGTGTACAAGGTAACTGAAATATCACCACAATTAAAATTTAAACCCCAGAAAAAAAAAATTAAATATTCTTTAGAGGCATATGTTAGAGCTAGTTTTGTAATTTAATTTTTACTTGTTTTATTTTATTTTTGTTAAAGTAAATGTCAACTAAAAAATTTAAAATATTTTCTATGGAATTATTTAGTAAAAAATAGATATTCTAATTAATCATCTTATTAACTATTACCTTAAATTTTTTGCATATTATAATTATGTTGAATAATTTTATAATAAACAAAAAAATTATATAGAATTTTTTTATATATAATGGAAATGGTATTTTTTCTAATTATTTAAAGGATAAAATTTTGTAAAGAAACTCTTAAAACAATAATATTTTATTTGAAAATCATTTGAAGAAACAAAATCAAACTTTATTTAACATAGTGGACTGTTGAAATCTAAAATTTATTTGAAAAAAAAGCATCCAGTATTAGGTAATACCTATAGAGTCATTGAATCTCACGTGACCCTACTGGTAAATTTATTAGGTGGTCATAGAGATGTTGGTCTCACATGGCAAGAAACCAAATATGCCTATGGAAGTGTTGGACCTCATATGGCAACGACATATTGAATAGTAAAATCATTTGTATAAGATGCCTTTGGAGACGTTGAATCTCACATTAATGTGAGTACAGATGACAAGAGGCACAATGGCTTGAATGACGATTTGAATTTTCCTCTGGGTCTAATTATAAGACTGAGAGTCCAGAAGTTCAAGGAATCTTTACAAATTTATGTGGGAAAGTTTTTAGAGAATGCAAAAGAAAATCACTTGAACAGCTTAGGCTTAGAGAAGGAACTCCAATTCATTTATCTAAGTCATGTCCAAACCAAATGAAGGCCCAATTCATTTAGGTTATGTCGTTCATAATTGTTGTTACTAAAATAAGTATTTTGGACCTCATTGTAACTAATTTGGGCTTAGGATTTATATGGTTATGTATTGGGCTTCTATTTTTAATGTATAAAGTTATTTTAGCCTCATTTGACCTAACTCAATAGGGGCTCAAGGAAGCATTACGAATTTGGATTTCTTAGAGGGGTCTGAAGCTTATAAAAAGATTTGAGTCTCAACTTTGTAAAATATCAAGTTTCATTCTATCAAAGAAAAATTTTAGTTTCCTTCTTGGTTTGGCCAGAGCTCTATAGGGGAAGATAGCTTGTCTTCTTCTATTACAACAAGAATTAATTCTTAGCTAGGTAATCTCTTGAGGTGAATTTATTCTTGTTTCCAATAAACCTATCATTTGTGTTTCCATTTGCATCTTTCATTTAGGAGTTCAATAGGTTGGGGGTTTATTCCATTTCATGTTCTTGCCATAGTATGTGTTCTAGGAGTTTCAAGTTCTTCATAACATTGGAGTTCCGCATCACACATGGTAACACTGAAGTAAAGACACCTATGGAGGCGTTGGATCTCACATAGCACCCTTAATAATAATCAAGACATACATTTGTGCTTATATGTGTTGATGTCCAATTGAATATTCACTATATATTATTTATTACATCAAATATTACACAAATTACAATAATTTTTACACAATCATAAAGCCTAATTATACTAGCTTTACCAGTTTTTTATGCCACCTTTACTTGGATTGTTTTTACTCCTTGGTTTAGCCATAATTTAGCCACAATGTTCATGCTTCATATAGCCAATTTTCCCATAATTTTGAGCTGCCACACCTTACACATACATATAGCCAAAATTGGGAGATACAAGAGTTAATCATGCAATAAGTGTGAAAATCAAAGTGGATTAAATGTGCAAGCAATTTTTAACTTAACTTTCATTACCAAAGATAATGCTTAAGTGTAATGAATTTGTCTCAAATTAAGAGGGAAAAATGCACAATATTCATCATATACCAAGGCTGGAAAATTCAAAATAACATGCCATCAAATGCAAGCAAAAATGCATAGCACATACAAACTTTAATAAGGTGCAATTATGACTGAAAATGGATAGTCCAAATAAGCGCATGTAAGATACATTCAAGGCTACATATAGACAGCATATATGAACTCAAACAAAGCACAATGGGCCACAAAATTAAGCTAAAAATAGGCACAAGACACAAATATGGATAACATGTTTGTGTTAAAATGAGATAGACTTAAGGTACAAAATGGGCAATGTATGCAAGTTAGAATTAAACACCAATGAGGCACCAATCATGAGATTAAATGAGAGCTAAAATGAAACCAAATAAATCATCAAATTCCATAACTACATTTTATCATACACCTTGCCAACACAAATTAAAGTCACATAATTTTTTAGCACACATTAATCAATGAATGACAAGTTGTTTTCTATGAAAATTGGTCATTAATTAAATCACAAACACATTTGAATTTCAACCCTAAAAATTGTTACTCTACCTCATACTTTCTAGCAAAGAAACACACCATAATCAAAGGGGAAATTCATACAAAATCTAGCCCCTAAAAAATGCTACCTTACGCAATATTTCTTAATAAGGAACACGTTATAGTCCATGGGAAACATACACAAAATTTGGCCTCCAAAATTGCTACCCTACACAATGCCTATTAGTAAAGTTACATGCCATAATCAAAGGGGAAGATACACACAAAATTAAGCACTTAATCAACCAAAATCAAATTGAAAACTCCAACCTAAATAGACACCTAGAGTAGAAAAGAAAGATGAGATAAAGAAAGTGAAAGAGGATTACCTTATTCCTTGGCCTTTAGCACTTTTTTACCTCCTCCTCCTCTCTCTCTTTTCTTTCAAGCATTGTCTTCTCCCATGCTCCTCTTTTCTTCAGCCTACTTCTCTATCTTTTTATAATAATAAAAAAAAACTAGGGTTTTCTTAAAAACTTTTCAACTTACCTATTAACTCTTTTCAATTTTTCCTTTTCGAAATTTTCTTATTTCTATTGTGTCTTGGTTTTCATGAAAGGAACTTCTCCCATTTATTTCTTTTTTTTTTTTTCAATCATTGATTATTTTGCTTATTTTCAACCTAAAAAACTAGGGTTTTTTTTTTTTTTTCCTTTAAATCATTGATTTTTCCTTGCTTATTTTTAATCCTTCCTTTTTTTTAGGGAGTTTTCTATTTCTATTGTATCTTGTTTATTAAGAAAATAAATTCTCAACTTTGTTTCATTTTCTCTTTCAATCATTTTCCCCCCTTATTTTCAAGCAAAAAATCATTTTTTAAAATCATTGATTTTTCTTTACTTATTTTTAATCCCTCCTCTTTTTTAGGGATTTCCTATTTCATTTTACATTGATGAGAGATATATTTAGTCTTCTCTTTTTTATTTTTTTATTTTTAATTATTGACTAAACAAAATTAGAATTAACTGAAATAAAAACACATGATTATATTGACTCAAAATTAAATTAAAATGACCCAAAAGTAATAATAACTCAAAATAAAATTAAAATTAATTACAACTAAAAAGCAAAAAATCATACTAAAAATTAACTCAGCAATAAAAAAAAATTTGATCATGAATTATTAATTTTAAAAATACCAGGGAAAATTCAGCGTTCACACATAATATCAAACAATTTTCTTCGGATTGCTCTCTTTTGAAATTTTTTTCTCCTTTTTTCTCACAAAACATTGCATCCACAATGTGCGGAGGGTATTTTCTCGAGTCAACATAGAAACGACACAAACATAAATGGGAATTCAAGCAGAACAGAAGAAGAGCAGTACACATATGAATGCGAGAAACACGGAATTGCTTATGCTCCCAGCTCTTCAACCCAACGTACGGCAACACATTAACGTTGGACAGTAGTTTTGTACCATTTGGAGGATGGACACAATAAATATAATTGATGTTTAATATACTTACTATAAAATACATTAAAATTTGAAGTTATATTGAAAAATTTAAGGATCATATTATTTTAGTTTCAAGATTATTTTATAAGATTCTTTCATTATGTAATTTAAAGGTTCTCGAACAGGATCATTTATGTCTGTCCTTTATATAATATAATTATTGTAGATAATTACATAATTTATTAATTAATTTATGATAAATTTTTTTTTGCAATTATAAAATTAATTATACCGATACTAGAGAAAAACTTATGACAATGACTTGTCATAGTATTATTATGTTAATTTAAAATAATTTGTTGTATTTATATTTTGACCCCATTATTTTTAAAATTTTATTTATGAACCCAATTTTTTTTTTAAATTTTTTAATTTATTCCATCTACTTTTTATCTTTAAGTAATTACACAAAAATATTAATTTATAACTTTGTTAACTCATCCCTCTATTTTATTTATTTTTTCAATAACTCCACAACCTCATAATTTTATTTTTATTTTCAATTTATAAACCAATATTTTGTATGGTTATTAAAAAATAAAATGTAAAGAGGATAAATTAAAATTAAAAAAAACTTTAAATTTATAAATAAAATCTAAAAATCTTGAGGTCAAAATATAAATATAACAAATCATTTAAAATTAGTAAATAATAACATATTTTGACATGTAATTACTACATATCTTCTCTTAAATATATTATATAATAATTATTCCGATATAATTAACTTTATAGTTATTTACACTTATTATACATTAGTTTAAAAACTTGATAGTAAAGTATAACAAACTATATTCAAGTCTTTTTTTTTTAATATATAATCCTTCAAACAAAGTAGATTTTTGCATCATAAAATAAAAGAATGAAAAGCATTTTAATTTAAATCTAAATTCCTTACCTCTATTTTTTTTTGTGTGCATGAAAAGAGAAAAAATTTTAAAAATTATCTATCTCTCTCTCGTGCTCTCCATCTCACTCTCACTGGGTCTTCCAGTGGCTTTTAATTCACTCTTCTAATGGTTTTTCACATGGTGAAACTGTACAAGAGGACAAGAGGCTCATGTATCATGCATCCTTGAGAAATAAATGCTACTTTTAATTATTACTGTCAGATAATATAATATATATGGTGTAAGAAAATTCCTTTGAACTCAAAAACATTAGGAATTACAGTATGTTCCATTAATGGAAAATAGAGGCTCTAATGAATAACAAAGTAACTTGAACTAACCCAATTAGTGTGTGGTATATTTATTAATGGGTAATTTGACTGTCATCCAAGTCTCCCTATTACTTAACTATTATATGGTGCCTTAATCTTAATTTATAAAACAATTATGTAAGTATTGAATTATAATTAATGTTAATATTGCTAAAATTATATTTTATTTATATTTCAAATACTTGTATTAACTTGTAACTTTATTGTTGGGATTAAGATGTTTTTAAAAATTCTATTTGTTAGCTTAATCTAAGTAAAAGTCTCTAAATAATGTGAAAGTGTTCATGATATAAGTATAACACTTTTTTCTTACAATAAGATTGTTATCCTTCAAAAATATTTACATAACCAGTTTTATTAATGATATACTTTAAGCCAAAGGGAATAAACATCTCATTCCTTTATTTATAAATGCAAAATTATGCCCATGATCATAATAAACTACACAAAGTTGAGTTGATATTGTTATATTTAATGTGATTTAATTTCGTATATTTAATTAAATAAAATAAAATTTTAATTGAAATAAATCATAATAAATATATAAAATTATTTATTTATTTAAACAAAATTAATTGAAACTTTATATAATTACGACTATTGGAGTAAATTTTTAGATCGTTTAAAATTATTATATAAAATTTTTTAAAACTATTAATTTTTTTTTTTTTTGACCAATGCACAAAGAGACTTCATTATTCAACATTTAACTCGCTGAACAAGTTATCACATACCGCCCGTGAACTCTCTGGAACTCTCAGAAATTGCTGCATTCTCAAATCTCTCAGAAAACGCACAGTTCAGTCAAAATATGTTTGGTAAAATTACAACTGGGGACTGAAATTTAATATATTTATTTTTAAATATCTTAAAATTTTGGATTTTTTTTGAAAGAATTCTAGTACTAATTACTTTTATTCACCCTGATCAGTGACTTTATAACCTAACATTCATACATAAAATGAAAAGATCTCAAATCATGGTCACGTGGTTCCTAATTTAAATTTCGGACTAAATAAAATTTAACTTTAAATCGTTCATCACAATTTTTAAGATTAGAGTCCTTCATAGTAAATATATGAAAAGTTTCATCTTTAAATATAATTATGTGAAGTGAAATTTTTTCCCTTTTCAAAATGAGATTATTTAAATATTTATAATCAAATTCTACATTTAAATCTTTTATAAAGAAGTGATATATGAATTATACGATGTGCTTCAAATATCATATTTTTACTAGAAACTTCTAAGTACCCTAATCCAATTATAAAACGACAAATCTACAGTGCTCTAATGTCTGGTCATGTTTGATAGAGTTATTGTATCTTTTCGTATTTGCTCACAACAACACAGGGACAAGACATCGCAGTCACATAGAGACAAACAGTCCACAAGCAAAACTTTACTGCCTTTCTTCTATTCCAAGCGATAATGAACCACCATCATCACTTTCTCTTTTTCCTTTTTTTACATTCAACTATTACACCTCTAGCTCATACGCACTACCAAGCACTAAACCACTAGCATTTCAGAAAGTTCAAAAAGCATAACCCAGAAGAGAAAAGAAGAAAGAAACATCTCAGGCAAACTATGCAACATCTCAGATGGTGGTGCTGCTGCTGCTGCATTTGCGGACAATATAGCGATATGCAGCAACTTTTTTCCTGCGAGAGCATGTGTTATCCACAGACAGTACCATCTTCCCTGCTTCTCTTGAAGTGAATGAGTTGTGTATTGCTTCATCTGATGCTGCCATCTTCCTTGCTTTCTCAACTGCTATGGTGTAGCTTCCTTCTGCACTTGGCACAAACTCTGCACTGTACTCCAAGTCCCAACCTCCCACTACAATGTCCCATGTGATTGTTGCTCCAGCCTGATCATTTTATGGCAAGAAGTTATAATCAAACTATTTGTGTTCTTACGCTTAAAAGTTTTAAACTCTTAGAATGGAATTTAATCAATGGGTTAGAAAGTCTAAACTTAACAGTTTGATATGTTAGCCTCTGTGATTGTTACCTTATCAAATGCATTTGACACATCAAAGTATTGTTCAGATTGGTTAAATTTTGGAATGACTTTGCTTCCTTTGTAAAACTAAGAGGTGTAAGTGCAAAACTTAGAAAGTGTAGGAGGTCCTCAGCAATCAAATGTATATGGGTGAAAAGTAGAAATGTTAATGGACTCACTTCCCTCTTTTCACTCATTCTTGCTTTTCTATTTGTCTCTCTCATTTTGAATGCAGCTGCATTTGATTGAAAGGATCCAAGCTAAAAAGATGAAGTGCTAAAGTGAAATTTTACTGAAACCACAAGGACTAAAGTGCACATAAGCCTTAAAACTAAATTTCTGTACAAGGTATGGTTAAGAAAACTTTTGGAATTGATGTAAGAGTTAAGATAATTAATTTTTTTCATGCAGTCATGTAATCTTTTACTTTAAAGAAAACACGTGCACAGGAAAGGATCACCTCAATGCCTTCTACTTGTATGTTCACTTTCTCTCCTCCTTTTACAGTGAACTCAGAAGCAGGTTTTGGGGGACCATTCTGCAAATCAATGGGACGACTCAGTCCTCCATACTGAACTGGAATGTCCTCAGGCCTTATAAATCTGAGCACAAGAAAACAATTTATACCTCAGAAAGCATACCCAATAGAGAAGCCCGAGGCATGTGGATTTTCATTTGAAACGGGGCAAAAAGTAAAGCACAGGAACAACAGAAAATTAAAGAGTAATGAACAGAACCCCCAAAAAGAAAAAGGAAGCGGATAAGGAAACTCAGAATCATTAAGAAATCTTCTTATGGTCCATTACTTAAAGTTCATAGCCGTGGAAAAAATACATCAAGATTTGCTAAAATAATTCATTGCACAAAAGAAGAGATTAAATTTCTTTCTTTCTTTACTGAGAATCAAACAAAAAGGAACCAATAAACTCACTTGAATATTAAAGAAGAGAAAGAAGGTGACTATTTAGAAATCCTTTTATAGTCCATGATTGGAAGTTTATAGCCATGGAAGAAGCCAAAAAAATATTTGCTAAAATAGTTATTTGCACACAGCAAAAGATTAAAATTTCTTACTGTAAAGCAAATCAAAAGGAACCAATAATTAATAAACTTACTTGAAAAAATGAAACTAGTAAGCGAATAAGGAAACTCAGAGAGTCATCTAGAAATATTTTTGTGGTCGATGATTGGGAGTTTATGGCCATATTGAAGAACCCAAATCCTAGTTTACTAAAACAAATATTTCATTTGCACATAGTAGGAGATTAAACCAAAAGGAATCATAACCAAACAACTCACTTGTAGAGTGTCTCCGCAGCATTTCCTTCCTTGGAGATCACAAACTTGCTCTTAGTTCGTTGAGTCAGAAAAGGACTGAACATTGAATACAACATGCTGAAGTACCAAGGGACATTGATGAAAATCTGAAACCCCAGTAGAGAAAGCAGTGAAATTTACATCACACCAAAAGAACAAGACACCCATCATGCTCCATTTTTCGAGAAAAAACAACAAGAGACAAGGACAAGCAAACAGTATACCTTACGAGCGACCATTTCTGGGTAATTGTCTTGGAACAGAGAGAGGATCTGATTAGAAGCCACCCTAAGCTCTCTCTTAGGCATGTCTTTAAGATCAGTGACTTGAATAATAGAATTAACCCCACCAGGCTTGAAATGAAGAAGCTTAATGCCTTTTTCCAAAACTTGAACTCTCCATCTCAGAAATTTCTTAAGCTTCTCTTCATTCCCAAATATTCTTTCGTACATTTCTTTATCTTTGAAAATCCCGTAAGCATTGTAGCACACAGGGTGCCCTTCTCTGTCATACCCGTGCATATAGGCTATAACCCCTTCAAGCTCTTTGAACCCCAAGTCCTCTTCAACGACGTCGTCAGCTCCAAACTCCTTCCTCCAAGCCAAGCATTTCAGGAGCATGTTTAGAGCATCTCCGACTCTGAAATCTCTGGCTCTTAGAAATTTCAAGAGAATAACGTCAGCTTTTTCGTCACCCCCGAGAAGCGAAACACCCCACATGGAAGATTCAGAGGAATCAGAGGCTTTGAGCTTGTCTTTGAGCTCCTGAAGGGCTTTCTTCTCAGAAGATTTCAAGTGCGAAATGAAGTAGGTGTCTTCTTTGAATGAAGGAGTCCGAAGGGTCGCTGCCTCCATTAAAGTTGTGACGAAGCTTTTCTTGTAAGGTTTTGGGGAAGCTTCTGGATGGTTTTGAAAGGACAAGGGAGATGAAGAGGAATCCATTAGTGGGGATATTGGAGGAAGAAGCGAGAGAGAGTGCCCAGATGAAGTTTTTGTGAGAAATGATAAATGAGGGCGGATTTGAAGAGATTCTGAAGGTGGGATGTTGAAAAGTGTAGGAAAGCACAGTACTTTTTCTTGTTTCCTTCCCTTCTCGAGTGTGTAATTACAGAGACAGAGAAAGAGAAAGAGAAAGAGAAAGCGACTGGGTGAAAAGGAAAGCAACAAAGAAAGAAAGAGACAGAGAAGCCAAAGAAAGACAAGGGAAAGGGGAAAGAGCAGAATTATTTGAGCCGGGATTTTGGTTTAAAGTTGGCAATAGCGGACGAAGGTGAAGCAAAGCAAGCAAGGAAGGAGCCAATTTGAATGACGAAGGGACAGTGTGCGTGGGAGAGGCTGAAGGTACGCCCTCTTTGGGATCATCTACGAATGGCTTGAGACCGAGCCGAGCTACATAAGCCGAGCCGATCCGAAGGGCAGCTAGTAAAGTGTACGAGAGTGCAACAGTCTGAATTAAGCTGAATTGTATAGTCTATTAGTTTGAATTTAGAATTTTGAAAATTGGATGACTTTTGAGAATTTAATTTTAAAATAAATGTGTTTTGCAGTTGGCACACTAACTATAAAATATTCATATCACTCAGATAGAAATCAACAAAATATTCCGACTTCATGGGTACATATAGAAGATTATTAACTTGGTATAAGAATTTTTATAGGCACTTAATAGTCATGAAGTGGGTAATATTTTAAAATAAAATCTTTCAAATAGTAGTTTATAAGTTGTGAATTATATTCATTGTTATTTAAGATATCTTTTTTTTTAATTGTAATATTATATAAACAGATTTTGTATACCTAATCTTAATTTTAAAAACAAACTTTTATATTTTAAAATCATTTTCAATTAATGGGTAATATGAACTAAAATAATTTATCCATACTTACCTACTATAATTCCGGCAATCATAAGAGTGCACCCCCTTAAATGTTTGATGCATTTAAAGAATAAAATTCCTTAAATTGTTACTTCCCAAAAAAGTCAAAATGAAGAGCATACCTTCTAATCTACTAAGCCAATTTCTTGAAATTTTAAATGTTGTAAAATTTAAAACCTGATGACAAAATTAGTTTGTCTACAAACATTAGTTAAAACAAATAGGGTAATGTGTTTATGTAAGTTTTAATATTTCAACAAAAATTAATTGTGATTTCAAACTTACTTCTTGATCATATTATATAAACACTTGTAAATTTGATATACTTAAAATCTAACACTATCATATTATATCATGTCATATATACTATGTAAGAAAATGCCTTTCTTTTACAAAATACAATTCCATTGTTTTTCTCTGTTTTTAATCACCTTTTTATTACAAGTATGTTATTTTTCATTACTTTTGTTTAATACACTTTCGATGTATTGAAATAACAAGAAGATATATTACACTTACCTTAATTGAAAAATTGTAAAAGGTAATTTTCAGTGCATTGAAATAGTTATCAATAAAGTGCAATATTAGGGTGGCCCCAAAGAAAATAATCATTGAGTTGGGTTGTTCGATTCATAGGTTCACATGGACATGAATTCATGTGCTCCTGAAATCAATGTTTGATTATTCGAATTTGAACTTTAAATCAGCCAAGTTACTCAACCAATATTTTATTTATTTACATGCAGGAAAAAATGAAGGAAGTATTACAATTAAGAGTTATATGTTTAAGATATTGATTATAAGTATTTTTAATTTTGAAATTATTAAGAATTATGAAGGATATATATTGGTCCGTTTGGTTATTAAAATTTTTGTGAGTGAATGAAAAAAGGAATAAGTTTAAAATTAAATTAAACAAAAAAACACTAAGTTAATTCTATAGACAATGAAAATATCATCAATTAAAAGTAACCAAATATAAGATGTAGTTCTCGTTCTGATTTCTTAGTTTGGATTCTAATAACCAAACCTAACAATAGTGTTAAGAGCTTGAGAATATATTATAATAGGGTTTTAAAGTAGGGAATTTAAGAGTCTAAAAAAATATTTGGTTCTTAGGTCATTCAAAATAATTTTTAAATTTTAAATTTTTTGCAATAAATGTTTAAAATTTATGGTCACTAATAAACGTAATCATTAATATGAGCTTTTAAAAATTGAGATTGATTTCAAGGTGAAAAAAATTGTCAAGCTTGTTTTTTTAATCAATTATTTTATTTGAGATTTTATTCATATTTTTAAAATTAAACTTATCAAATCAATTAGGTTTTTTATAGCCATGATTAAGTTAATTCGTTACTTAAAACTTAAGATAAATAATATAATTAATTATTATTATTACTTATAAAATTATATAAATAAAAAATATAAATACAAATGAGTTGTTGTATTAGTTAAATCCTTTGAATAAAAGACATTAATTTTTACTTTTTTATTAAAATATCACGTCATACTAAGTTTTTATTCTAATAATAAATTTTTTTATTAAAAAAATATTTATTCAAATTTTTTAAACTAGAACCAAGTTTTTAAAAAAGTTTAAACCTAACTCATTTTACAAAATAAGTTTTTTTAATTGGTATTTTTGTTCAAGTTTTATATTTTATAGGTCAAACTTATTGAGGGCTTTCTGAATTATGATCAAGTTTAGTCACTAATTATAATTTAAAAAAAAAATTGTAAGATGCTTTTATAAATTTGAAAATTAAGACTACTATTTATAAATTTGGTATTTTATAGCCTAGTGCAAATTGAGATATTTCTAACCGTGTTTTAATCCAATTGGTGCAGATGCAATAATAAGATAAGAAAGCATCTCTTCAATTTTTTTTCCTTCTTTTTTTGGTTGCTCTTTTGCCATGAGGGAAAGTGGTTTGATCTCTTTAGATAAAAGGAAGAGAGAGTAAGAATATGTAAAAACAAATGTTATAAAGCCACTAAGATTCACATTATCCAAAAGGCAAAGTTCAACCAATGTAAATTTATTTGAAAAAAAAAAAAAAGGTGTTTAATATGTTTTTTTAAGTCTAAAGCAAGGTGTAGTGCAATTAATGGATAAAATCAATAAAAGACTAGTAGCAAACAAGAATTTAAGTTTTGAAAAAATTAAACGAGATAACTTAATTTAACTAATTAAGCCAATTCTAATTAACCAATCAAAGTAATTTTAAAACAACGTGTAAATGGTGGAATTATTATGCATTTGGAATTTCACGCTATTTATATACTTTTTAATAAAATTGAATGATGTTACATGCCTGAATTTCATTACACCATTTCACTATAATATTACATGCAAACTTAGTTTTATTTTATTAAATAATATATAAATGACGTGAAACTCTAAAAGTATATAAGAGTTTTTTTTTTAGTGCAAATGTAAGACTATATTGAAGGCCATTTAGTTGCTAGAATCAAAGTAAAAAAATGAGAATACTTTCATTCCTATATTTAGTTGACAGATTTGATCTTTATTCTCATTCCTTAGAGAACCTATTCTCCTTCATATAAAGCAGAGTTCTTTTCTTAATTAAAGTTATGGAATGAGATTTGTCTTTTGAGAATAAAAATGTACTTGACAAAAGTGTTCCCATTTATAATAATTTTTGAAAAAAATATTTTTGTGATATATCAAAACCCTATTTTATTATTATTTATTATTTTTAAATTATTAATATTATTTATTATTATTCATTTATTAAATATATATTATTATATTATTAGTTAAATATATATTAATATATAATTATATTATTAAATAATAGTTCAAAGAGATGTATGCTATTTTTTGTTTGTTTTATAATAAGGGTTACTATAGTGAAATATGCATATAATTGATTCACTTGTTTAATCTACTAACCAACCAAAGTAAAGGAAGACATATTTATTCTCATTCATTTCCAACAAAAAAACATTTAATATTTTCATTCCCACTGTCACTCTCATTTTATTTTCATTCTCATTCTCATTATATCAATTCTAACAACCAAACGGATTCCTAGTTGCAGGTCAGTTAACTACATTAAATGTGGCTTAATAGGAAAATTAGAGAAATATGATTTTGAAGCAGCTTATAATATGTTTATTTGGGATATTGGAGAAGAAATTGCAGAGATAAGAAATTACATAAAGATGAGATGGCTTCCGATTGTTAATTTTAACTGGAATGTAACATTATTTGTTTAGAATATTTTGTTATATTTTAAAATTAATGCTCCAATTTGATAGTTGAATCTCATTAATTCAGAGGAAATATACTTTTGTCTCTAGAGATAATGAAAATGTTATTAGTTTTACTGAAGAAAAGTTCAAACGTTGTATATATGACAGGGAAAAAAACTAAGGTATAATTATTATATTTTTGTGATTAAGTGTTTTAATAAAATATATAATAAGTAATTATTTTTTACAACTTATCATTATGTTTAATCTTTTTAGAAAAACCTCATGTCATTTTTTAAAGAAAATGCTATGACAAATATCTAATGAACTCTGTTTAAAATTAATTGTATATACAATTATGATTATAAATTACATACAAACAAGGTTGGCCTATTGCCCGTAATTAAAGAAGGAAAAATTATTATAAATTTAACATATTTAAAGTTAGGACTAAATTTCATTTATTTTATTTTTAAAGACCTTAGCTTAAAACCTAAAATATATACTGAAAGAGAGTCTTAGAATCTCAAGTTATGATCTTTCAAAGTAGCATGATGATATATTTAAAAAATCCATTTGGCACAATAAATTTGCCGAAAAAAAAACAAATGTTGAGTTTCGAAAAGTTTAAATTAATATTTTTTAAATAAAAAAAATTTATTATTTAAATAAAAACTTAGTAACTTAATATTTTGATAAAAAAATAAAAACTAATATCCTTATTTAATATAGAAATACAATAACTTATTTGTATATATAATTTCTTTAAATATTATCTTAAAAGTAATAATAATTAATTATATTATTTATCTCAAATGTTAAATAATAATAAATTTTGATTAAGACTTGAAAAAACCCATTTAATCTAATAAATTCGATTTAAAATATATAGATAAAAGTGCGAGCAAAAAGTCCAACTAAAAAATGGGATCAAATTTTTTTTTAAGGTATGAATCTAAACCTTATCTGATAATCAGATATACTTCAAAGTAACAAAATTTAGCTATAAAATTTAAAGTTTTTAATATGTATGTATGTATATATATATATATATATATATATATTATTATTATTATTCTTAAATCTATTTTTTTAAGAAAAATTAATTTATAATTGTGCTGGCCACATATGAAAAGAAAAGAGAGAGAGCTTGGAAGAACATATTTGACCAAGAATCCAGAAATTCCGGAAGATGAAAGGAGTGCATTAAATCAAGAGACTGAGAGAGAGAGAGAGAGTGAGAAAATATCACTTTCATATGAATTTCTCTATCAGCAAATTGATGTATTCACTCTTCACACTAAATCTTGAAAGTGATAGGCTATGGCTTTGTCTTTTATTTGTCAGCCTCATTTTGATCCTCAACATAAATACCTACCTCCATTTTTCAACCCAGCTTGGAGCATTCACCACCTTGCTTCACCTACCAAATTATGACTCTGTCTCACTTTCTTTTTGGTTGAAATTGTTAGATTCTTTGGAATTAACTGTTCTGTACAGTAAGAACAAGAATTGCATAAAAAGAGTGAGAATCCATCGGACTCATTTTCCTCTTTTTACCTTTTTTTTTTTATAATTGCACATAATACAATTAGTTGAATAATTATAAATAATTTTTTCCTCAGCTTATAAAAGTGGGTAAGAGAAACTTTAGGCTAATATAAACGTGGTGAGTTCCAAATAATATTTGAGATTGACAGACAAAAAGCCTTTTGCAAATTGAAATTAATGGACGAACTTTATTTGATCTGTTTTCAAAATGTAATAAAAATTAGATGTCATTTTTTGTATATTCACAATATAATGTACTAATGTATTTAATTATAATATAAATATATAATTATAATTATATTTTTATATTATAACTCTGTAAATTAATTTACTTAAAATTACGCGTATATTAAAAGATTTTACTTAAAAAAATTAATAAAAAAATCCAAATTCCAAATGCAATATCATTATAACAGTGTGGCTTAGAAAAAACGTACCACCTTAATCATAGGACAATTAAGGGACAATATGTTGGAGATTCTTCCAAAAGTATTACCTTTATGTCACCTCCATAACTTCCAAACCCAGAAACCCATAAGGAGTACAGCTTAATGCCTATTCACATACTATTTGCAAAAACATCCAAATTTAAAGTTGAGTTGTGAAGCATTGAAAGGTTAAAAAAGATCCATCGTCCAAAAGCTTCTTATAAAGCAATAGAATGAATGTTTGTGCCAGCTAAGAACAATTTCACAACAACTCAGAGAAAATTAAATAAGCAAATTAAGAAGTCAATAATTAACACAGTTCGTTAATTTGTTCATCTTTCTTACCATAGAGAAATTCAAGGGGTACAGAATATGCTTGGATGGAAGATTAAAAATAATAAAAACAAGAGAATGAAAAGAAAGGTTTTCATGGAATTTTCTGTTATTTAAAAATTAGTAATAATTAAGGAGGGCAAGGAAATAAACACAAATTTTCAATTAACCTCTTACTTATTATATCCTAAGGTCTTCATTCTTTAACATCTTTTAAATTTCCACTTTAAAAAGTTTTAAAAGAAAATGTTCTCGAGAAGAATCATTTGATCTTTTGCTTTTTTCCCCTAAATTTATGTCCTTCTATTTTACTTCCAACTTTTAGACATACCACAATTTTTTTTTCTTCCATTTTATTTTCAATTTTTTAAAGAGTAAAATTTATCTCCAGGCCTCTAAAATGAGATATTTTTATATTTACTCACTTACATAATTGCTCTCTCAATTTGGTCTCTTATAGATAAGGTATTTTTCATTTACATCCATCCTAAAATTATCTTATCAATTTAGTCCTCACATAAATATTTCTTAATTTAATTTACCATAATTCAAACTATTATTGATAATATGCTTAATTATGTTAATTTAAAATACACGAAAGACATTATTAATAAATTTTTATTTGTGAAAAATAAAATTTTAAAAAAAATCATCAAATTGAAAGATACTTTATTTATAAGAGATAAAATTAATAAAAAAAATGTATAAACAATTAAATTAAAAAAATACTTAATTTATAAATGACCAGAACAGAAGTTCACTTCTTTTTTAAACTTTTGTTCCATATCTAGTGGGCTAGAAAAAATTGGACTATCCTTATTTATTTTGGGCCAAGGGGCCATCCTTTTGATTAGTACCTTTCATTGATTTGGATTATCAATCATTTCATGTTAACCCATAGAAAAACATAGAACCAGAAACTAAAAAGATAACTTTAACATATCATTTTACTTTTATTTCTAAGTTATTAAATGACTTTATCTAAAGTTAGAAACTTTTTCAAATAAATTTCAAGAACAGTATTAAAAATAAAAATTTATGGCAAATGATAAAGTTTCTTTTTATTGAATCACATCTTATGATTTAAATTCCTCATAATTTGATAAAATCTATAGAATTTATATTTAAATTATGATTATAAATAATACATAAGCTATATTTGTGTATGTATATACATAGATAGATTCCAATTGAATTTATAAACAGAAGATTTACAGTTTTACACATTAAATATTAAGAATAATAAATTGAAACATTATTTGAAAGCAACTTGAAATAGTTAAAATGTATTTGTTGAAAAATTTTTAATCTATATATAATGATCACTTTTAAAAAGTAATAGTACATAAAGAGTCAAAATAAATATACACAATTCATAAATTATTTATCGAATTATGTAATCTAATATTAACAATAAAGAGAATGAAATGAAAGTTTGCTTAAATAGCACGAGGTATGAATGTATGTTTAAATAACACTATTTTTGCAGACCTTTGATCGCTGATAGCTATAAATCTAAAGGTTTCTAATCAGTGCTGAGATGAAGGATGAGATACAAAATCTCTCTCTCAACGAGGATGAGGAAGAAGCATTGCCTGTTGAATTACCAGGGGGATTTCAAAGACGGTTAGAGGAGGAAGACTATTTTTGCCTAGTGGGTAGATTCTTAACAATGTGTGTCATCAACTTTTCGAAGATGAGAAATACTCTGGCTAACATTTGGGATCCTATTGGAGGAGTCTATATAAAGGACATTGGAGAAGGAAGATATACATTTAAATTCTTATATGAATTTGATATAGCAAGGTTTATGAAGGGCGGCCGTGGACTTCCAACAACCATTTATTGGTGTTCCATAAGATGAGGTTGGGTGAAGATTTGAAGAGTGTTCCATTGCTTTGGGTGGACATTGGGATTTAGATACATGACTTGCCAACGGGATTAATATCATAAACATGGCGTTATTGCTTGACAACTTTGTTTGACATTATATCCAATATGATGCCTAGGCCATATCAAAAGGGAAAACAAACTATATGAGAGTCAGAATTCGGCTACTTGTCAGGAACTTGTTGATAAAAGAAGAAGAAATTGTTGCTACCCAACAGAAAGTTTGTATATTACTTATTCAAGTATGAGAGGTTATATGTTTTTTACTTTCTCTGTGGGAGACTAGGACATGCTGAAAGTTTTTGTGAGTTAAAGAACATGGGAGGTGAGAAGACCATTACAATGGGATATCACTCTAAAAACGGGTGGCCGAAGGAATATTCCAACAATCAACAATTGGCTTAGAAAAATCGTGGGGGGAAATTAGCTGGTGATTAAATAGCATTCAATGCTAATTAGAACCATGCGAGATTTGAGGAGCAAGATTTTAGGGTTTCAAACATAAATGAGATAAGTATAGAGATCTTCTTGGAGTGAAATAGAGAGATTAAAAAAACCACCTTTCTAGGATAATGCAAGGAGATCATGCATCATAATAGGCCAAGTGGGCTTGGCCCAATATTCTATGATGAAGAAGAAAGTACCTTAATGCAGGCAGAAAGTAAAAAAAAGCTCAGGGTTAATGAGAAGAGGCTTACTTATGGGCCTAACAAGGATCCTTTAGAAGAAATTAATGTGAATAAGAGCCCCTTCACTGATAGATTAGCGATGGGTCTTGCGAAGCAAGCCTATAGGGTCTATGATCCTCATAAGTTGGAACTACTGGGGTTTAGGCAACCCCCAAGCAGTTCGGGCTTTTAAGGAGCTCTGCAAGAAACATAGGCCTAACATACTCTTTTTGATCAAGACACTGGTTAGCAGTAAGCGAATTAAGAATATTATTAAAATTATTCAGTTTGATTGTTGTTTTGTGGTTAACTGTAAATGAAGAAGTGGAGGTCTTACTCTGCTTTGGAACAATAACCTAAGGTTAGAAATTTTTAACTTTTCACGATAGTTTATTAACGTTAAAGTCAAATCAAATAATAAGCAAGATTGACTTCTTACTAGGTATTATGGATACCTTAAAAGAAGCATATGGGAGGAGCCTTAATAGATGATTCGAAAACTGTCAAGAGTAGATGATCTCCCTTGGAAGTGTTTAGGCAATTATAATGACCTTCTCAATTCTGTCAACAAGAAAGATGGTAGTGACATCCCAAATCACTTTCTCCTAGGTTTCAAGGCAACCATTGAAGATAGCAGCTTAAGCAATATACAGTCGAGAGGGTATTAATATACCTGGGAAAGAAGAATAAAGGCTAGCAATGTTGTCAGGGAAAGACTATATTGAGCGATGGCTAAGAAAATTGGTTTTGCATATTTTTTGAGTAGTACATTAGAGTCTTTGGCGATTTTATTCTCATATCACTCCTCGATGAAGGTATGTACAAATCCAGAGCAAATTAGGAAGTGTAAAAGGAGATCTCATTTTGAAAATTCATGGATTTTATATGAAAGATTACTAACGTTGTTAATAGAAGTTGGAATATGGAAGATCATGCAGAAATTAAGAAAAGATTATATAGTTGTTGAAGAAATCTTGAAGATTGGAATTAAGATTTGAATGGAGATTAATGTGGTCAAGCAAGGGAGATTGATAATAAGATTAATGAATTGCATCTCACCTCAAGGGAAAAACCAAAATATCAAATTTTATAAACTGAGGGAGGAAAAGAATAGACTCTTGCAGTAATCGGAGACAAAATGGAGATTGTGATCGAAGCTGCATTGGCTTAAAGAAGCAATTATAATGTGAAGTTTTTCCTTACCCATGCCTCAGCTCGTTGAAGAATGAACACAATCATGGAGCTAATCAATGATGACGGGGTTTACGTATTTAGTCACAAGGGCATGAAAAATTTAATTCAGAATCATTTTGAATAAGTGTATAAAGAGTCGAAAGCTCAACCAGATTATGTCCTAAATCTAATAAAAAAGGTGGTGACTGATCGTGACAATGAGATGTTGACAAAATATTATAATGCCTCTGAATTTAGGAAAGTTGTTTTCTAAATACATCTTGATAAATCTCCAAGCCTTAACAGATTTAATCTAGCATTTTTTTTAGAAGTTGTGGCACATTAGTAGAGATAAAGTAATAAAAGGTTATACCAGATGGTTAACTAATGGGTCTTTTCCATATGATTTAGCCAAAACATTGGTGGTCCTTATCCCTAAATCCAGTACCCCTGTTAGCTTAAAGGATTATAGACCCATATCTTTATGCAATGTACGCTATAAGATTATGGCAATAGCCCTTGCTAATAGATTAAAGAAAATCCTGCCTGCTTTGATTTATGAGTACCTATTTGCTTTTATTCCAAGTTGTTTAATTACAGATGATATTTTAGTAGCGTTTAAGCTCATCCATTATATGAAAAGGAAAACTAAAGGAAAGAAGGGCTTTGTGACTATAAAAACTGATGTCAGTAAGGCTAATGATAAGGTGAATTGGTGCTTTCTGAGAAGGATAATGGAAAATATGGGTTTTAATATTAAATGGATTAGCTAAATAATGTTGTGTGTACAGAATGTCAAATACTTCTATATCTTAAATGGTGACGTGATTGGTCCCATTTCTCTTCAGAGGAGTTTGAGACAGTGGGACCCTTGATCCCCTTATCTTTTTATTCTCTATACATATACATAAGGCCTTTCAGCCTTACCTAAAAAAGCTGAACAAGAGGGTGTTTTACTTGGCTATAAAGCTAGTAAAAGTGGGCATTGTGTCTCTTATATCTTATTTGCTGATGATTTCTTGTTTTTCTGTGAAGCTTCTGTGCAAGAATGTAAAAGCACTAAAGAGATTCTCAACTTTTATGAGTAAGCTTCAAGGTAAGCTATTAACTTTTAGAAATCGAGAATTTTCTTTAGCACCAAGGTTAGAAGTGATATTAGAGACCTGATTTGTGATATAGTTAGCATTTACACTCCCATTAACCATGGCAGATACCAAGGTTACCTTCTTTTATTAAGGAAAGCTAAAACTCTATTTTTGCTTTCTTTAGGGATAAACAATAGGGTAAATTGCAGAACTAAAAGAACAAAATTTTATCAAGAGTAGGGAAGGAGGTACTCTTAAATTAAGTGGTTTAAGCTGTACCCAACTTTTGTATGAATGTCCCTGATCCCTACTTCCTTCTGTAATGAACTTTAGAGAATGGTGAATTCATTTTGCTAGGGTTTGAACTAGAGAGACAATAAATGAGTGATATGGCTTTCTTAGGAAGGATGGGTCACAATGAAGGAGATGGAGGCATGGGGTTCCATAGCTTACTTTATTTTAACATGACCATGCTTGGCAAGTAGGGCTAAAGACTTGGTTTAATGCATAATACTCTCACTTATCAAGTTCTCAAATCTAAATACTTCATAAAAGGGGATTTTTGGTAAGCTCGATTGGGTTGTAATTTGAGCTTTACTTAGAGGATTATTTAGTCTACAATCTCTCTATTAAGATAGGCATGCAATGAAGGATGGTTGATGGACTTTCAATTAGGATTTGGGTTGACCTATGGCTTCTTTGTGAAGGCCATTTTACCCTAACTGATATTTACAACATTGGAAATATGAAAGATAAAGTAGTGAATTATTTATCCTCGTGTAAGCAAATATGAGACACTTTGAAACTGGAGAACATGTTTAAGGAAAAAGATATTCAAACTATTTTCAATATCCCCATCAGCATAATGGACAAGAGAGATCAAATAATATGACATCATGATAGGAAGGGGAAGTATACTATCAAATCAGCTTACCATGTAACTTATAGATTAGTTTTTCCTCTAGAACCTAATCTCACAGAATTCCCATAGAGAAAGTTATGGGACTTGGATATTCCACCAAAGACGAAGGAATTCTTATGGAGAGTATCTAGAGATCTAATTTTGGTGTATGACAATTTAACGAGTAGAGACATTGAGGTGAATCTGGAAAACCCTTTTTGCTTTGAACATGAGGACACATCTTAATTACGAATATGTGAGAAGAAGCTGTGATGAATGAAGTCATTTGGGAAATAACTTTGATGCTTGTAACTTTTCTAAATGCTTACGTTCTGTCCATCTAAGCTTCTCGTTAGAGTTGATTGAACAATTCTGTTGTATCGCTTGGTATTTGTGGAATACTAGAAACCAAAAAGTTTAAGGGAATAAAAATATAGGAGATATGAATCTAATCAGTACAACTCATAATTTCTTGGATGAATGAAAGCTAGCTAATAAAAAGGATACTAGAAATTCTTCAGAGAGTCTTCCATAAGCTCTTGAATCTGGGAGACGTGAAGAGAGTGACTGGTATTGCTACATAGATAAAGTTCGCTGATAAAGGCAAGTCAGGCTATGATGTAATCTTCAAGAATTTGGATGGGTAGGTCATATACTCTAATTTTGGTTTTTATGATGGAGTTTTTCAAGCAAAATTAATTGAAGCTCTCACACTTAGACCTGCAATCCAGTGGACCTCATGCAACTTAGGAACTAGTGGGGTCTTCTACTCTGATGCTCAGAACATTGTAATGGCAATAAATTCTTCTAACGAGGATGATTATGAGATAGGAAGCATTATCCACAACTACAAAAGTTATTTAGTCACCAGGCGTGATTTCCTGTGCAAATGGATTGAAAGACGCTTAAACCTGGATGTTCACTCTTTAGCTAGAAACTCCTTTAGTTTTTGTCATTTCCAAGTTAGAACTTTTGTTCCTAACCACTCTCAATTATTGTACTTTGTTTGAGCTTTTGAAATTAAACTTTCCTTAAATAATAATAATAATAATAAAGACAATGAAACCAACAAAGTAAAATGTTTTACTCGTGTTTGTCAACAAATTTAGTTCTCTTTATTTATATTTAATATTCATGCATTAAATGTGAGAATAGCAATTGAAGCTCTCACACTTAGACCTGCAATCCAGTGGGCCTTATGTAACTTAAAACCCAGTGGGGTCTTTTACTTTGATGCTTAGAACATTGTAATGGCAATAAATTCTTCTAACGATGATGATTCTGAGATAGGAAGCATTATCCACAACTCCATAAGTTATTTAATCACCAGGTGCAATTTCCTGTGCAAATGGATTGAAAGACGCTCCAACTTGGATGCTTACTCTTTAGCTTGAAACTCCTTTAGTTTTTGTTGTTTCCAAGTTAGAACTTTTGTTCTTAACCACTCTCAATTGTTGTACTTTGTTTGAGCTTTTGAAATGAAACTTTCCTTCAAAAAAATAAAACCAACAAAGTAAAATGCTTTACTCGTGTTTGTCAACAAATTTAGTTCTTTTTATTTATATTTAATAATCATGCATTAAATGTGAGAATAGTAATTGAAGCTTTCACACTTAGACCTATAATCCAATGGGCCTCATGCAACTTAGGAACCAATGGGGTCTTCTACTCTAATGCTTAGAACATTGTAATGGCAATAAATTCTTTTAACGAGGATAATTATGAGATAGAAAGCATTATCCACGACTACAGAAGTTATTTGATCACTAAGCGCGATTTCCTATGCAAATAGATTGAAAGACGCTCCAACCTGGATGCTCACTCTTTAGCTTGAAACTCCCTTAATTTTTGTCGTTTCTGAGTTAAAACTTTTGTTCCTAACCGTTCTCAATTATTGTACTCTGTTTGAGCTTTTGAAATGAAACTTTCCTTTGAAAAAAATAAAATAATAAAGATAATGAAACCAACAAAATAAAATGTTTTACTCGTGTTTGTCAACAAATTTAGTTCTTTTTATTTATATTTAATAATCATGCATTAAATGTGAAAATAGTATATAAAGTGTGAAAGCACTATTAATATTTTCCTTTGCATGCACAATTATACTCAAATTTTGATTTAATTTTTATAATAAAAATTTATGTGTTATATTATATAAATCAAATATTGATGATAAAAATAAAGTATATACTTTAATCTTTATTATATGTTTTTCTGATATATTTATTTATCTATTTATAATAATTATGAAATCCAATTCATACATATAAACTCTTGAAAGTAAATTTAACATATTTTATTTTTATTTTTGAAATATTGATTGATACTATTTAGAGTTAAGGATTTTTTTCTACACATTTATTTATCAATAATGTGAAATTTTCTTATTAGACCACAATTTATTATTTAAGTTTTTTTTGAAAATAATAATAGTTAAAATTATTACATAAATCAGAATAATAAATATTAAATAAATGATGTTTGTATAAAAAGTATGTTTCAGTCGTGTTTTCTTTTCGAAAATTTTTTAAATAGTCATGCAATATAAATATATTATTGTAAAAATTGATAATATATTAAAACACTATGAAAAAAGCTTTGCATATAACATATATATATATATATATATATATATAATATTTAAATTATTTATTCTTGACTCACATGTTACACCCTGCCAAACAAATACTAAACACGACAATAACGGAAAAAGTAAAGTAAAATGATTTATTCATGTTCTTCGAGAACTATGCTTTCATATATCCAATTATCATGCATATAATGTGAATTCACGTCAAAAGAACATGAGTAAATGAGATGTAAAAGTCATATAATATATATATTTTGCTGATATATATATATATATATATATATATATATATATATATATATATATATATATTTAAGATTTACATTTGAGATTGCATGAATTAAATAAATAATGAGAAAAATAAATTAAAATGCTTTATTTAATCTTTAAGAAACGCTTTTGATTTATTTATTCATTACACACTTGTCAGATTTCACGGATCAATCATTGGCCATAATAACGAAAGGAAAAAAATGCTTTACCCTTGTCAAATATATATATATATATATATATATATATATATATATATATATATATACATATATAGAAAAACTATACATCATAATTGCTATTAAATTTTCATTTATGACATATTTATTAACTGTGCGAATCAAATATTAATAATAAAACATAAAATAAAGTAAAATAAAGTGCTTTTCTCGTGTTTATTGGAGGCATTATTCTTATAATCATGCATAGAATGTGAACATGTCAAAACAATAATTGAACATAAAGAGCAAAAGTACAATCAAAATTTTATTTTATGATATATATATATATATATAATAACTTATATTTAATTTTTACAATTATTTATCATATATTAATTGTATTAATCAAATATTAACAATAAAAATAATTGGAGAAACAATTTAACGTGCTTTACTCGTTTGACACTTTTTATTTATTTGTGATAGTCATGCATAAAATGGCTAATTTGCATGTAACGTTGGACTAAGAAATGTTGTGCTGCATAGTTTATGAAATTAAAAATAAAAGAGTAAAGTGTTATTATGATCTCTTATTAATTAATTTTTAACATATTTGGTAATTTAATTTTCACTAAATGTAATTTAAATATGTTAATATTTTAAAGAAATTAAATTGAAAATCAACTAAGAAATGAGAAGATTAAATTAAATTTTAAAATAGAAAGGTGATTATTATAATATAAAAATGTTACTCTAATAACAAAATATTACTGAAATTTTTTAAAAATTATCAATGGGCAGTATTTGGTAGCCGTATCCTACTACTATCATTTGCTACATGACCCCTCGTTCCATACTCCCATTTGGCGCTTCGTGTTTGTGTTTTTACGGCGAACCTCTCTCTCTCTCTCTCCTTTACCTTACTGGGAAACTCAGAGTACCTTTCTCTTCTCCATCTCCCATGCTTTTCTCTCTCATTCTCTCTCAGTTCTTTTGCTTGCTCTGTAAATCACCTCTTTGTATTCTGGGAATTTGTGGGAAAGGAAAATGCGAAACCTTTTTTGCAGTTCTTGAATGATTGATTTTAAGCGCAATGGACGTTCGGTTTTGAAATTTTCTCGTGCTGTCAGAGCTTATGGGTTTTAGGGTTTAATCCCATTTGATCACTGACATATTTTTCAGCTTTGGATTTGCTCGGTTTGTCCTCCGACTCGTCTCTTTCAATTCTTATTCTAATCTGTGTCCAGCTTTGTATAATGTTCAGCTGAATACGAAAACTTTTCCCTTTCGAAGAACTGGTATTCCAAATTGTATGTTATTAGGCCATAAATGGCAATGATTGATTTCTATAGTACTTTAGGAAAGCTACGAAATATAGGCTGTCTGTTTGCTGTTCTATTGTTGTGTAGTTCGTTTAATGGTTCTTATGAATTGGAAAGTTGTCCAGGATGGCAGGATCACTTTGCGATGATGAATAACCTTCCTGCGAGAAATTTCGTAGTGGCATTGACATTTCTTGATTGTTTATACAAATTTTAAAGTTTTCTATTTCTTAAATTTTATATGATCCTGTGTTGGAGTCACTATTGTCTTGCAGGCTTGAAGTTATTTGAGCTTGTAACCTTTTTCTCGTCATTGCTTCTTTTCCCCCCTTTATTTTTTTCGGTCAAGGCTGCATTGGTAAACCTCGGGGAAATGATGTTGACATTAATTGAATCTCAATTGAATCCATGTGGCATGCTTTCTTTAAACTTTTCGTGTTACAAGTTTGTCTTCCATATACTCAAATGGTCAGCACTCATATTTCCAGAATTTATATATATCAAGATTTAAGCAACTGTATTAGTGCCACAGGGTTTCCATTGTCTTTAAAATATTTCAACTTTTACAATTTACAATGGCATTTTTGTGAACTGTATGTATACTATGATTTTCTTATCTTTCACCCAGAAATAGTCCTTTTTCACAGCTTTCAATAGGGGAAAAAGCAAACTCCGATTTTCTGTTATATTTGTTCAAAGAGGAAAAAAATTGAAATGCTTGCATGCTGTTCTCTAAATTCATTCAAATATTTTTGTTATTTTTTTTGTTATTAATGGCTACTACTTTGAACAGCTTGAAAATTTTGGTCTTTTGATGGATATGCATTATCAGCATATTGATAACTTATATTTCTTAAAGGATTTTTTCTTTTTATAGATTGCCGAAATAAGTTATCTCCTCTTAAACCAGGATGGGGACAGGAAGGAAAATGCAAAATTTTTATGTCAGTGCGACTCAATCTATCTCTCCAAATTCTGTATGCGGCAGAAATTTGAAAAAGGATCAACTTGGTGGTGTAATATTTGGTTGCAAGAATGCTACCATAAAAGAATGTTTATCTAAGCAACTCTTTGGTCAGTCTTTTGCATTTGATTGCTTTTCTAGATGTTTTTGGAATAGCTATGGTTATGGGTCTAAAAACACAATAAAATTGGCATTTTTGTTCATGGAATTTTTTTAATGTTAGTTTTAATTTTTAACAGGCTTACCAGCTCAACACTTCTCCTTTGTGAAGAATATTGATCCTGGGCTGCCTCTCTTTCTGTTCAACTATAGTGACAGGAAGCTTCATGGAATCTTTGAGGCGGCTAGCAAGGGGCAATGGTCTATAGACCCTTATGGATGGACTGACGGCTCAGAGAGAACACAGTATCCTGCACAGGTTGATATACCTGCTAAACTCTGATTGATTTAGTTCTACTTCTATTGTATGTCATTTTGGTCCTGATTAAAAGAAGGCCCTTCCATTAATATCTTTCTGTTATTAACATTTAAGGTGCAAATTTGTGTACGGCTTCAGTGCCAGCCGCTGTCTGAAGATAAATTCAGACAAGTAATTGCAGACAACTACTACCTTAATAATCACTTCTGGTTTGAGCTAGACCATGGACAAACTAGAAAGCTTCTGTCTTTACTAGCATCTTTGGCAATAGGCCCGGGTACCCTTATACCACAGAATACAATGAAGTGGAGAATTGTATCTCGATCTCTTCCATCAAATGAAACTTCAGTGGAAAGTGAAGCATTTACAAAACTTGCATCAGAAATAGAACATGCTACTCACTCTAGTAAGAGATCTGATTCCTCTGAAATTGCTTCTTCTTTGGATGCTGATGGGGACACCCAGCAATTAGATTCTGACATGGTTGTGAAGGAACTAGAAGAAGATGAGAAATCCCTTGTATTCATGAAACTAAAAGAATTGGCTTTTAATCGTGAAAGTCAAGACCTTTCATTGTCAGAGTATGTGAAAGACACTCCTGATGTGAATTTTATGAACTTCGATGAGAAGGATTCTCCAGAGGCATCCACTGTTTTAGAAAAGAAGGAAGAGTTTCCTAGTCCTCCGTCTGAGTATCAGGACATCATAGCCCAGGTAGTTGAGGATGTTGGATGGAAATATCTAAAATATGCAACTTAATCTTTTCTTCCAGTAATTAACTTCTAGTGCATTTTAGTTGACTCAAGAGGTCAAAGAACTGACAGCTTTCAAGACAACACAAACTCAGAAGTATTGTTATCTAGAGCAAAAGCTGGTACTCTTTATTCTGTTATTCATGCTAGCTAACTTGTATCACACAACTATTGGCTGTTTTCCCATCCTTAGCATCGTCAATTTATATTGCTTGTATGCATTTAAATGTACATGGTGTACACATCACTTCACCATATTTGGGACTCCTCGGTCTGTTTCATTTATTTATCCTTGTTAAGTAATTATCTCTATATTAAAATAAGACTTCTGCTGATGTGTGAAGTTCACAAATATGTAGGTTATCTACTTGTATTATTGTTGTTGCTCATTACACTCTGTTATCTGACTTCTGATTTCCCACTTGGCAGACCATCTAGAGATTACATAACACACAGTCAATAGTAATTAAGAAATATGGTCTTTCAAAAGCAAACTGAGCATAGTTTTAATTTACATGTATTAATGGTTCATTAGTTAAGGGAAGAAAAACTAGTCTTGAGAACAATTCATTCAAGTATTTGAAGGCATCACAAAGAAGCCTGAATTCATTATCTGATCAGTTCAATAGGAACTTAAGGGACAGGAAGTTGATATGACTAATCAAAAGTAGGTTAAATCATTTGAATAAATGTTGTTAGAGATGAAATTCATCTGAATATATTGAAGTTAGACTCAGATCATCTTTTATAGTGCTCATAGACTCAGAATCTCTAATCACACTCAGTTCATACTTTCTATGTAATATTTCATGGAATTTTTGGTTAATTTCTCTTTATGTCATTCCAGGTGGAGGCAGAGTTGGAAATTCAATATCTAAAAGATCGCTGTACCACACTAGAATCTGCATGTAATATTTCTCTTGAACATGATGAACAGACAGTTATCCAGTCTTCTGATCAGCAGCATCTAGACCTTAAAGAGTCATTATTTCTAATAGGAGGCTATGATGGAGAATCATTTTTAGCAGCTACAGATTTGTATTGTCCTTCCCTAAATGTGATGAAATCTCTAAGGCCTATGAGCTCAGTTCGCTCATATGCTTCTGTTGTGCCATTGAATGGTGAGCTTTTTGTGTTTGGTGGTGGAAATGGTAGTGTTTGGTATGACACAGGTATGATATCTTGCTGAGTTTAATATTGTAACATTTAAGTGAACTGAAAGTTTTGATATTTCCTTATCTTCTATCTATGTAGTTGAGTCTTACAATCCAATTTGTGACAAGTGGACATTGTGCCCATCTCTGAATCAGAAGAAAGGAAGCTTAGCTGGAGCTGCTTTAAGCAACAAAATTTTTGCCATTGGAGGAGGCAATGGAATTGATTGTTATTCAAAAGTTGAGATGCTTGATTTAGACATAGGACGATGGATCTATAGTCGATCAATGCTAGACAAGGTAAAGTATATTAACTAATGTGTAATATACAATTACAATCTAATTGTGAAACAAATGAATGAGATTTTCAAATGATAAATCTTCTAGGGCTTGATTCAGAGGTATACTAATGCATAATTGTGAAAGAATTAAGGGCTTGTGTTCAACTTGTGCTTTGATGCTTAAGCTTCTGAACATGCCAGTTTGAAACAAATATTTGATTAGATATTGATTTACTTTTACCGTTTATATTTCTCAGTTGTTTTGCACTGGAGATGGCCATGTTAGTAGGTAAAAAGTGTTACATGGAAGCTTATATAATTATATAGTGTAGGGTATATCCTTGCGTTAGGCAATGCAGTTGATCTTATGCTTATAATTCTTATATGTATTAGTCTCTTTCAGAATATGAAGTCACCGATCTGCATGACCTAGGTCTCTTCTGCTCAAACTATGACATGAGTAATGAATGGCTTTTTTGTTTGTTTGTTTGTTTGAAAAGGCATCCAAAATCATTGAACTCAGGAATTGGGTTTTATATTTTCAGAGGTTTGCTCTTGCTGCTGTTGAATCCAATGGAATCATTTATGCTACTGGTGGATTTGATGGGAATGACTATCTGCAGTAAGATTTGTAGCTGTATTTCCTTTAAGTTAATTGATATCAAGAACCAAGATTAACAAGCACTAGCAGGACCTCTCCATATAAGTATTCGATAGAATATTTACTGCATGCTACTCCTACTAACACATGCATCATGAGGCCTATGTTTAGAAGATCTTTTATCTTACTCATATTTATCATATGTTGAGCTTCTCTGGAATTTATAAGCACATATATATAAATGTATATATGTATGTGCATTTGTGTCTTGTTGTTTAATGTACGTAACAATCTTAGTGCTAACTATGGAATCTTTGCTTGTTTGATTAGTTTAAAGTTGATAGAAAATGTTCAGCATAGTATGAATAATATGTCTATACTATTTATCAGCCAAGTTATTGTTTAGAAAATTGTCATTGTATCCACCTAATTCAATCATAAACATACGGAACAAATTGGCTAATAAAACACAATGACACTTCACAGTAGAAACCATGTTTTCTTTTGATCCATGGAATAAATAATTCCTTGTTGATTGGGCTTTTCTTCTGATTTTGGCTCTGACATTCTCATTTTTTATAGATGGCAGTTTCTCAAATTCTACAAAAAGATAACATAAAGTAGAGGTGCTTTGTTCCTTTAGAATCTTTGGGGGATTTAAATACCCTGCTCCCCCTGATCATGGTTTGATCTAGATTATCGAAAACTATGTATGATCAATATTATATTTAGATCTGAATTAATGTGAGTGTCACTTGAAAATTACATCAGGTCTGCTGAAAGATTTGACCCCAGGGAACATTCTTGGACCAAAATAGCAAACATGAATACAAAGCGGGGCTGCCACTCATTGGTTGTCCTCAATGAAAAGTTGTGAGTTCAACTTCTCTTCCTTTCAGTTGCCTTCAATTTTTATCTTATCAATAATCTCATCAGGACTTGCACAAGTGTGCTTTGTAAATTATGTGTTGGACTTCATTTGGCTGGCACAAAGCAGCTCAAAATTATCCTCCCAGGACAACATATGACTACATCCACTGGATGAATTTTGAAAAGAATGAGAGACAAATTGGGTGCATGTTATTAGGCGCCCATATTGCCGTTCTTGAGTTGCCCAAAATAATTTTTTACCGGAGACTTGGTCCCTATTACCATGTATTACTTGTTTAGTGAGCTCTTGACATATCTGCCAATGATTTTCTTAAAAAGCTAAATGGTGACTAACGGGGTTAAAGAGTTACGCAAAGTGCTGCAATCCTAGCCACATATTTTACTTGCCTGTTCAGAAACTTCCGTGCTTAACTGGAACGTGCTTCACTTAAATGTTAACATTCATTTTGCAGGTATGCTCTTGGTGGCTTTGATGGTGACACGATGGTTTCAAGTGTTGAAGCTTTTGATCCCCGTCTTGGGACATGGATGATAGGGGAACCCATGAATCATCCTAGGGGATATTCTGCTGCTGCAGTGGTCAATGATTCAATTTATGTGATTGGGGGAGTTAAAGTTGGTGAAAACATTATAGATACGGTAAGTATAGCAGTTATTGTCTTTTTTCTTCTTAAGGTGATATAGTTAGGAATAGCCTCGTGCTTATATATCTGAAAAAACGAATGACAGGTTGAGAATTATAAGGAAGGTCAGGGATGGCAAGAAATTTGCACAACAGCGGTTGGCAAAAGGTGTTTCTTGTCAGCTGTTGCCTTGTAGTTATGAGTGAGACAAGGTTGTTTAGACTTCTGACTGTAGAGAGAAAGTAAATGACTAAAATGATCATTTTGAGGCCCTTCTTCATAGCCACTGCTTCTTTAATCTGTTGTATACTTTTAGAATAATGAGAGAGTTTTGCATGACTATGAACTCGTCCTTTGTATGGGTGTATAATTTGCATTTAGCTACCATAATGTCATTTGGGGTTTTACAAAATACTAGTTTTCATATTAAGAGTAAACTACCATTTGGGTAGTTGACTGATGCAATGTCCATGATTACCATTAGTTGATTCCAAAAAGTTTTTAAATCCCATTAATATTGCATATACATAGTTAGATTCATGTACAAGTTTCACTTGGTAATTTTCGTTGAACTTCTGATGCTGTTAATGCTGTTTGCAGTCTTCCTAATCAACCAGAGGAGATTCTTTGTGATATGGTGTTTATGAATGCAATTAAACTTCAGATACTAAGTACTAAAGATACTAATTCCCAAGTCATATATAATTATTATCATTATTAATCAATGTGTAAGTTGTATGAAAATGAACCTGTAACTCAACTAATCAAAACCAGATAAATATTTGTAATAATCATAAGAAAGCTTAATTATAGATTACTTGGTTGTTGAACATTCTGGAATGTTTTTCCAGTCATAAACTGTTGTGAATTGGAGCTAGCCATAAATTATGTTAATAAGCAGTCAAGTGAGAGCATGACTATATGGATAAATTCCTTAGATATTTGCTTTCACGTAGTGCCATAAATTATTGTTGCTTTTGATCTTAATTCAATATAAAACTTGTATGTCTTTAAAATAGCATTTTTTAATCGTTTTGATATAAAAATTATACAAAATTATTTAAGTTTCTCACTACAAAATTGACACCTAGTAATATTTACAAAACGTAGTTTTAAATATAAAAAAACTATGTCAAAACAATTAAACAAACAAGTTTTGGGATCATCTTTTTTAATTTTGTAATTGATAATAATATATAAATATACTAAGATTTTTTATTTGTATTTAATCTCTTTTGATTATAAATGTGGGTTTAAATCACAAGAAAAATAATGTCAAAACAATAACCCATCTTGTTTCCCAATACCAAAAAAACTACTCTTCATTGAAGACTTGCGTCACATGATTAATGGATCTATTTATAATAGGCTAAAATGTGCAAGTAATTCTTTTAATTTTTAAAACTTAACAATGGATTCACAAATTTAAAATTATGTACAAGTGACCTTTTTCGTTAGTTAATTTGTTATTTTGCTGACAAAAATATATACATACCAGAACACAACCCAAAGTTTATATAAATTATTTATATAAAAAATGAAGTTTAAATGGAATCATTTAATTTAACATGTCACCGTTCAATTGGTAAATTAAAGAATTTACTAATAAAAGTTATCTACACAAATTTAAAAATTTAGAGAGCTCAGTAGTTAAATTTTAAAGGTTAAAAAAATTTATTTGCATATAGATTAAAATTCAAATAGCTTTGTACTTTTTATTTAATGCTTAGGACTAAAAAATAAAAAAAGTCTTGAAAACATGTGAATGTATGTACGACATAGTGCATAGAGGTATTGACCTAGAAAATGGGGCTGAGGTAACGAAAAATGTGAGATCGGATTATTTATACACGTGGAAAACATGCACTTCATTGTGGGTTTTAAGAATTAAAGACAACCAAGATATTTTGGAAGAATAGTGATCCAAAATTAATATAAATAGTAAAAGAATTGATCATCTATTTTTATATTTTATAATAATTTAGTTACCTATAAATAAATAATAATAAATAAGTCCCTTATTAATAAATTAATAGTAATAATTAATATTTTTTTTATAAATTTAAATTTGTAGGAGATTAATTTGTCATATTAACTTATAATGGATTAAATTATTACAAAATATAAAAGTAAATAACTAATTTTTTTTCTCAATCTTAACTTGGCTAAAGTTTATTCTTAATGCTATTAATTAGGAGTGAACATCAACATTTAGCTTAGCTTACTCAGCTTAGCCCAATTCGACTTAGTATTAACTTTTATTTTATTTAATTAAATTTTAGTTATGATTAATTATTTTAAAATTTTCATTTTTTTATATCTTAATTATTTTCCAATTCTAATTTTAATGGTTTACTCATTCCATTTTTTTAATACAAATTTTTTTATATCTTATTTTGATTAATAAAAACTGTAAAAAAATGTTCAAATTTCAAAATAAAAATGTATAGACCTAGGTCGACTTAGTTAGATACAATCATTAATTGGGTTTAGCCAGACCAAATTAGGTCTTGAGATCAAAAGAATTACCAGACACATCTTGAGTTTTGTTGAAATTTGGCCTGGCCAAGCCGGTAAAAACCACTACTACCAATAGGTTGAGGAAAGTCCCTTTCATGGAGGATGCTTGAAAGTGAAAACTCATCTCATGGTGTCTTGTATTGTACAACCAGAGTGTGCCATTCAGTTCGCAATTCCCACTTCCACTAAGCTTAGAGGATTTGGTGAACAGCCAACACTCCATTGTTTTTTTAATAAAAAATTCTCTTTTGTAGGAGAGTTAGAGATTTTAACTTACCAATTTTATTTTGTTAATTATTCACATTTCTTTTTATATACGAGATCATACCAAATGATGTACAATGATACCCTCTAAATAATGTGTTAATATATATAGTTGGGTTTACTATAGATCATTCATCCTAAATATTTTAAACTTATGATCATTAATTATACTTTTTCTAGTTGGGTAGGTTTGGTAAAATTTTGAATGACCAGAAGTAAAGTAATTTAACCTAATTTTTTTAGTATAGCTTGTGGATGATGAAAATAGATGAAGTCGTGATATAATATTTAATAATATTTTCTTTAAAAATAAATCTAAAATGTGTGAGATCTATCACTAAAAAATGAAAAAAGTATAATTAGCGATAATTTTTTATTTTCATTTAGCGAGAGTTTTAACTTCCTCTTAAAAAATATAGTGACAATTGAAATAACACCACAGCTATTGACATTATTAATTTTTTTAAAAGAAAATTAAAATGAGTCAAAATTTTTAGCACCACAGGCATAAAATAAGTTTGGATTCTAAATAACTTAAATAAAATACGTAAAGAAAATATTAGCAAAAGGTAAGGTGGGGCAAAAGCTTCAGTGAGAGTGATGTAACAGTCACTACGAAGTGGAGAGGCAAAATGGGGTACGAGAAAGGCAATGCGTTACTTGTCAAAGCGAAGTTAAAAACCAAATTCATTTTGAATAAAATTTTAAAATCATATAATCATAATAAAATGAAAGGAGAAATATATTTTTCAGTCTTAAAAGATGTATTATCTTAATTTATTTTTAAAAATTTAATGGTCTCATTTCAATCTTTTTTTTTTTAAAGAAAATCTGGCATTTAATATCAATATCATATTAACAAGGAAGAATGATAATATAGCCTAATATGAAATAAATATTATCATTTCGAAATATTGAGCATTAATAGGGTATCCTACTGTGGCTATTTGAAGTAACATTTTGTTCTATTATAGCATGCTTTTGTGATGTTTATACACTTAATTAACTAGTAAAATATCTTTTTCATCCTTTATTTATTAAAAATTATTATTTAAATTTATTAAAATATCTAAAATATTTTTTCACTTATTAAAAAATCATATTTAATCTCTCATTTAAAAAAAAATACTAAATTTAGTACCATAAATTTAAAATTTAAACTATAATAAAAGAACTAAATTTAATAATCTTAAAAAAAAAAATAAAGAACTGAGTATAATATTTTTTAATAAATAAAAAATTATTTTAAATATTTTAATAAATAAATGATTAAAATAATAATTTTATAATAAATTAAGAATCAAAATAATATATTTTCCCCTAATTACCAACCCACGTTAATTCTTGCATGTCCAGTCACCTCAGATGCTTTTGTCAAATAACGAGAAGTTTACGTCAATAAAATACTAAAGGTAAAACATTTTTAAACTGAAATGTTAATTAAAAAAATTGTAAAATAGAAACATTGACCTGCGTTGAGAATTTTAAAACTTCACCTTTAAAATTCTATGTAAATTTTTTTTTACCATTTTGACCATCCTTTTAATCTATAACTTATTTTACATGTCATATTTTTAAAAGAATTAATATCAAAGATAATTTTAACAGCTTGAAACACACCATTATATTCCATGAAATAATGTATTTTGACCCTTATTTTTTATATTTGCGATACCATAAAAAAAATCATAAATAAAAGCAAAAGACTAATATATATATATATATATATATATGATTATGCTTAGGTCATGTTTGGTTAATCATCTTCTTATATTTGGTTATTTCTAATTTATAGTATTTTCATTATTCAGTAAATTAACTCATTAATTTTTTATTTAATTTAATTTTAAATTCATTCTATTTCCTGTTTCTATTATCATTCTATCACAAAAATTACAACAATCAAATATGTCATAACCAAACACGTCCCTACTAAAGCGGGGCAGAATAGTGAAGAAGGCATGCGACAATGGAATGTGGCACTCTTCCAAATTGATTGTGTTGTCTAAGTTAGCTCGTGACAAGACCACATTCACCATAGGTTCTAGAATTTCCTATGACTTCAAAGAGACTTTATAAGCATTTGTACCACGTGATTTTCAAAAAATTTTATCAATTTTTGGAAAATATTTAAACATAAAATAATAAATTTAACATATTTATTATGAAATACTTTAAAATTTGAAATTATTCAAAAGGATCTTCAAACTGAATTTTGTTTACTTTGAAAGATATTGGCTTGCAATTGTAAAACTATTAAACATATAATGAAGACGTTCTAGCCCAGGTCTCTCATGGGTCTAAGCTATGTTTTTAGAGTAATTAATTTAGTTATGCGATTTATTTTAGGGGTTTAAAATCATGTTTGTTTACCATAATGGAAATTTATCATACAAATAAATTTTAATATTTGAAAGACTTAAAAACTCATCTTTTAATTAAAATGAGAGTTTATTTTAGAAAGAGTCTTGTTCGGTTTGGACTTTAATTTTATGAAAAATTATTTTTATACTCCAAACCTCTATTTTGATATAAGTTAAAAAACTTAATTTTGCTTTGAATGAATTTAGTGACAATAAAACTCAATTTCCTGTTAAAAGTTGTTGAACATAAATAATGATTGTATCAAATTAAGTTCGATAAAAATTAAATTTAAAAATTAAGTTAATTTAAAATCACTTTTATCCAATTCCAATATAAATACTTTGGTTTAATGTTTGATTTTTTGTAAAATTAATTTTGTCCTCCAAATCATAATTTGCAAAAAAAAATGTTTTTAAAAACTTAACTTTACATTAAATAAATATATTGATGGTAAAATTCAATTTTTATATAAAAGTTACACCTAACTTCAATCCAAATACTCACTAAATATGTTAAACTTATATCTGTTAAAAGTAATTTTGCCTAAAATTGTTTAAAAATATTTTGATACTATAAATTCCATTCAAATATCTAAATACCTAATAAATATAAAGATAAAATATTTTTTCATAATATATGATCTTGACAATAACTTTGAAGATGATTTTTTGATTCACATGAATAAATTTTTTAATTTTTAAAATGCTACAGTATAAAAATATTACATCAAGATCTTATAAATTTGGGATAGTCTTAGTGTATTTTTTTTGAGATTTGGAGTGATACACTTCGAATTTTAGTGTACTTTTTTTTTTTAACTCAGAGTTATCATTTAAAAAAAAATGAGAGGGAGAGATATAGAGAAAAAGAGAGAGGAAAAGAAAGATAGGGAGAAAAGGAAAGAAAAGAGGGACAGAGAGAGAGAGAGAGGGGGGGAAGGAGAGAGGAAACGAAAGAGAGAGAAAGAGAAATATTAGTAGTATGTAAGTATTAAATAAAATTTTTTTTAAATAAAATATATTTTCATAAAAATTAATTTTAATTTTAATTTTAAAATTTTAAAATAAAATAAAATAAAGAAAAATATATTTTTGGTTCATTCATTTATCATAAAAATATTATTTTAATTCTTTATTTATTAAAATATCTAAAATAATCACTAATTTATTGAAAAAAAATCATATTTAACCTTCTATTTTTAAAAATATTACTAAATTTAATTTTTTTACTAAATTCTAAATCTTAAATTTATTATTTTTTAAAAATAAGAGATGATGTGTGATATTTTTTTAATAAATATGAAATTATTACAAAATTTAATATTTTTTTAATAATTTATTCTGAGTCAATTCTCCTTGGTCCCAGAAAAGATCCGAATCTCAAATCTATACTATCTTAATATAATACTTTTTATATTGTAACATTTTAAAAATAAACTTTTTTCTTTTATGCACCGTGAATCAAAAAGCCCTTTGATGATCATTTCCCACCTCAAGCATACGTCAATGTCTGCTCTTTCAAGCCTCATAATAAGCGTTACTTTCTTTATAGGGACCACATGGCTGTCTCATCACTCATATTTTTATAAATTCAACAAAATAATCATCGCAGTCTAAGAAATTGTTATCTCAGATTTAACAGTTGTGAAATTTACAGTCAAAGCTAGATAAGCATTAATTCAAGAAATTTTATTTTCAACCAAATCATATAAAGATAAACAAAGTTTGCTTTAGTTAAATATAGACATTAATTAAAAAAAATGAGTGTTCGATTTATTATTAGCCCATAATGAAATAGTGTATTAATGTGATCACATGATTGAGAGTGTATATAATTAATCTGCAATTCTTCGTCAAAACAATATAAAATGCATAAGAAATAGTAGTGTAAAACTGCAAATAATTTTAGTATATTTAGTTTAACATTTAAGATTCAAAAACTCATTCATACATGAAAATTTGTTTTATAAATATTGTCATTTAGTTTAATATTTAATTTTTTTAAATTAATTTTGTTCTCTAAACTTTCATTTACACAAAAATGAAATATAATTATTTTTATGTTACATGAACTGTATAGATAGTAAAATTTAATTTCTAAACAAAATTTTTTTAACATAAATCACGGTGATACAATACTATACAATCATGTTAATTCAATACTAATTCAAATATAATCATATTATGAAAATGTACCAATTTTTCTTTTTTCTAATCGTGACATTTTACATATGTTAATATTATACTTATATCTGGCATTTTAAGTATAAAAATCAGCATTGAAACGAGGTCAATTTGGGGACAACTTATGATAATGTGCTATCTCTTTTTTACAAAGTGACAAGTTTTTGTAGGATTTGAAGTCCAAAGGATAAATTAATTTTCTCAGAAAGCAGGAATATAGAAGAATTGAATTTTTGAAATAATGCACGTGTCAATTTTTAGTTGATGTCCCATGAGCTAATAATTTATTTATCGCAAAAAATGAGGATTGTTAGGTTATACATAGAATTAATTTGTTACCGGTAAAAATGGTAATTAAACTTTTGATAATATTTAAAGAACAAATTTATAATTTAACTGCTAGATAAATCTATGCAACAATTAGTTCTAGCTCAAAACTCTAATTTTATAAAATAATTAATTATTATATTTTTTTAGAGTAAATTATACTAAATTTCTTGAATTTTGACTAAATTACATTAAATGATCTTTTGATTTTCAAAATTAAACTCAATTCTAATTTATCTTTTATTAATAGAATTAACATTCTACACAATATGCGTTTCCTTTCACAAAACAAACTTAACTTTCTGAAGTACCATATTATAAATAAAATCAGTCTCATATTAAAATTGAACATATAAGTTGTCTTTACTATTATATTAACAATACAATTATAATTTAGTATTGTGTAAAAATTATATTTTTTTTAGCAAAATAGAAATCAATGTGAAAGATTTTAGGGCCGAAATAATTTTAAAACAAAGAGTGTCGTATTTAATTTAATCAAATTATATGAAAAGTTAGCATAATTTACTCTATATATTTTAACTTGTCCCTATGAATCAGTCTCCATTTCCCAATTTATCATAAAGGTTTTATTCTTTTATTAAGCACTATAACTCCAAAATTTAGTATATCTTTTGTAGAGTTGTCAAACTGGACTTGACCTATTAGGCCATACCTATTTAATACATAAAAAAGGCGGATTGGGTTGGAAATGTTATTTGACAACTCTATTTAGTAAGGTCATATGAACTTGTTTAACCCATAGTTAAATGGGTTAACCAATTAATTAGTGGATTGGGTCATTTATTGTATTAGATGTAAATGTTCATGGTGAAGACAGAGATATTGGTGGTGGTGATGACAATGAAATTTTAATTTTTGCTACAAGATAATGTTCTAATATTGTTGACGCTGGATAAAACTTTGTTATAGTTGTGTATTTGTTTGTTGCTTAATTTTGAACTTAATGTATTAAATTATGTTTGTAATTTGTCACCTTTAAATGTTGGGTTGAATTTGTGGTATTAGAATTCTTGATGGTTGGTTTATTTTTTAGAATTTTTTTTTAAATTTTTGGTGGGTTAAAGTTATGACAATGACAATATTTCTTTTTTTCATATCTTTTTTAAAAAAATTGATAGTTTAAACAAATTAGTTCAATTAACTCAGTAGTTAACCTATTAAAATTTTTAACCCACATTCTTATGAATAAGTTAAATGAGTTAAGGTTTAAGATTTAAAGTTTAGGTTTTAATTCGTTTAATCCACTAGTTCAAGTGGACGCCTAAATTGACCCACTTTGATTGTTCAATTCTTCTACCATAATTTCTCCTTCTATATATAATTCAAATTCAAAATATATATGTGGCATGCTTAACATAGCTATAATTGAAGATATTTCATACGAACAGTACTTTTCTTAAAATATAAAAAAAAATATATGAAAAAAATATGTGAAGTAATTGATGGCATCCATTACAAAAGTTTAGAATGAGATTAATAATTGTCCTTCTCAACCATTTGGGAAATTCATCATATAAAGGCTGGAAAGTATAGGTTCTGGAGTAGTGGGATTATTGTGTGTGGGATATTCTTCAATACTGAAATATAAAATTGGTTATTGATAAATAGGTAGGAGCACTATCTTCCACTGAACTGCCTGTTTAGCCCCTTTTTGTTTACACCACTTTAATATTTATAGATGGAAAAACATTGTGACAAAAAAATTATTAAAGTTCCCTCTGATATATTTTTTAGTCAACTGAGGAAAATGAATAGTTCACAAAATATTTCCTGATTTACGATAAATCATATATTTTTGGGAAATAGAAATTTTTTATGAATGAGTTGGAAAAATTAAAGTTAAAAATCATAAGTTTAAAATATTTACAATGAAATACTTTGAATTTAAAATGACTCAGAATGATGCAGAGAGCAATTTTTTTAAAAAAATTTAAAAGACTATTTAAGGATTGTAGAACTTTATCCTATAACTTCTTTATTATATGTTCCAAGATTTTAAGATAAGGTCTTTCAGATTAAAAATATTTAAAACTCTAGTGTTTCAAAATAATTTCAAATTTTAAGATTATTTATAGTTAATATTTTAAACTTATAAACCTTAATTGTAATTCTTCCAGAAAATTAAGACTTAATCTTTAAATTGGGGAAGGGTGCCTTTTTTTGTTTTTGTGTCAAAAGGAGTATTAATTGAATTCATGATCTTCGTCTAAATCACCATTAATTGTCTCAATCACCTAATCTAGCCTCGCCTGACAAAAATTGTGTGACGATTTTAATATGAGAAAAGTTAATTAAAATGGTTAATTAAGACTTAATGCCCCAAATTTCAAAAGCCATAATTTATAACTAAGTAAATTAATTCAAAGATTTATTTATATATTTTTATAACTTTTCCTCAGAATAATTAATGGAACATTCACAAAGTAGGTCAAAAACTTCATTCCCACAGCTCCATACGAATAAGTTGGTGTGGATTGGCCCAAAAAGAGAGGTAGTGCGGTCATCAATGAAATCACAATCCATATTGCAAATCTTCAAAGTACAAGATAGCTTAATTAATTAACTATCATGTGAACATTTAACTAGTGCATTATATGTATGCTTCAAGTTTCATTTAAAAATATTGTTTCTTTTTATCTTCGCAATTTTCTTTCATATTTGAACTACTAATTTTGTGTATGTTAGTATATAAGGTTTATGTCATGACTTGGGTCGATAAGAAGTGACTGACATAGAAATGAAGTATCGTTCATCTTCATAAACCTATCAAAATCCTCAAAACAATAAAACTTATGTAAGCCCATATTAAATAAATATTAAATTTCATAACTTTTCATGCAAACATTAACTGACTTATTTTAATCTCTGAATAGAAAGTTGGACATGTTATTCTCTGAGTTATGAACCTTTTAATTTTTACAGTAAGTTATTTGATATATTATGGTAATACATCAAACATTTAGCCTATATACAAGAGAGTAGCTAAATAGAATCATAAAATAAGAGAAAAACTTAGCTCTAGTAGTAGGCTAGGCTCACTAAAGAATTAATCACAACGATTATAATTCTGTATGTGAGTATTTTGGATCGGCACTGGAATCTAAAAAATGTTGAATAGTAGGGTGAGTGGAAACTCAGTGAGTAGGTAATTATAATATTGTAAAAATGGAACAATCTTACAATGTTATTCCTTTTGAAATTTAAAATCCAGATATCATACATTCATAATTTAATGTCACCAAAATGAAGAATAATCATTAACAAAATGCATTTGAAAATCTCCTACAGAACTAGTCATAATTACAGAATACAGAATTAGTCAATGCTAGTGAAAATATATCATAACAAATACTTAATTCAGTCATAAGCTTTGAGTAATTATAATAATAGCTTTAGGCCTCATATAAAATAAGGTGGTAATGGCATTATGCTCAACCACATCAGATTTCCAATTGCAGTGCATTACAGCTAATGTCTACTGCTATTAGTTACAAGGTTTTGTTTTGGACACGTTCCCAATATTTAAGAAATAAATATACATCCATGTACAAATATCGGAATTTCAAAATCATACAACTTTAGAATTTATATTTTAGTATTTTTAATGATTCAAAATTTAGAATCATAATTTAGAATAATATCATGCATAATTAAGATTATCTACTCACCTGATAAAAGTATACCAATCTCCTCTTATTATTTGTTTATAATCTTTTGTTGACAATTTTTCTTAGCCACCTAAAACATTAAATAAAATACTTTTATCATCCAATCTTCATGAATAAATTTAATTATTTAATTATGACACTAACCTAATTAATTATTCCTTATTCACTTTTAACCAAATCACCTCTTCAACCCAGTTCGACCCTTTTTATTTACTCAATTTTAAGAAATTAAATTTTTAAACCACTTTCTTTAATAATACTTCAAAATACTTATAGCTTATATTTCATTTATTATTATTATTATTATTATTATTATTATTATTATTATTATTATTATTATTATTCAATTTATTCCATTATGTACTTAATAATTTTCTAACCCCTACCATCACACAAATTTCACTTAGGGTTCATTTAATAAATTCCAAAATTTCCGTTTAACTTCAAATAATATTTATTGTTATCTAATCAAGCCAAACAAAATTTTCTCTTTTAATTTCCTCCTTTTTTCTTCATGAAAAATCTAAAAAAATTAGAAATTCATCTTAAAATTCAAACTAAAATTTCAAAAAATTCTAAATCATTCCCTAGATGCATAAGAAAATTTAAGAAGCCCTAAAAATTCAAATTCCACTTATTTCCAAAATTACCCTTAGACCTAAAATTTGGAGTTTTTCAATCTGAAAGCCAAAATACACAATTGATTAGTGAGTTCAAGGAATTAAGGTATGAAATTCACCTATAATATGTAATCCTAACATAATTTGATGGAATTACACTAAATTAAGCTCAGTTTCATCACTTTTTCATATAAATAGTGATTTTTGCGGATGAATAGTACCAAAATTGAGGTTGCTTCAATTAAAGGCAAATTGGACCAAATTGATTAGTGCAAATGAGGGAGAAAGGTCCAAAATTGATGCAGGAAGTAAAACACTAAGTTAAATCGAAGTAAAAGCACACCAAAATTCGCAATTTGGAGCTCAAATTTTTGCCCATTTAAACTACCATAAAATTGCAAATTTCTGGCCATCTAGTGCTCATTGTCGGTGGTTCTCAGGCCAGTGGAGTTTCTTGGATGTTGGTCGACCACCAGCGGTGCTTGAACGATAGTGACAATGGCCACGCAGTGAGTGATTACATTTTAGTTGTTGTTGTGCAAAGGGGATGACATTTGAAGGTGTCTAAGATATAATTTGTGTAATTAGATATTGTTAGTAAGGGTTAGTGAATATAATGGATGTAATTATTGTTTTAAATTATTGTAGGTGGAGGATAATGGGGTATTAGATAAATGTAAGTAGGGTTAGTTGGTATGATTAGAGTGTTTGTTTAATTTGAGTGGGAATATTTGTCATGATTGGGGATAATAAATTAATTTTAATGGAAAATAATTGGGGTATTACAGTTTACATGTTTAGTAAAATGATTAAGAATACAATTGATAATTGAAAACAAAAATCATTTTGGTCCTCCATTTTTTAACTTAGTTTTAATTTGGTCATCCACAAAATTGAAAATATCAAAATGATTCTCTATTTTTGAACTTAATCTCATTTTAGCTATCCACTAATTGAAAGTCTTAATTCAATTTTAAACTTAGTTTCAATTTAGTTCTCCAGAAATTGAAAATTTCAAAATGGTCATCTATTTTTAAACTTAACTTCATTTTATCATCTACGAATTGAAAGTCTTAATATAATCCTCCATTTTTCAATATTTAACTTAAAGTAGTCTTTTCCTATATGAGAGTGACTAAGTTTAAAGTGAACGACTACTTTGAGACTCTCAATTTGCAAAAAACTATATAATATTAAGTTTATATTTAGATGACCAATTTGAGACTTTGAGTTTGTAGAGGATAAAAAAAACTAATTTCAAAATTAGAAGACCATTTTAAAACTTTCAATTCATGTAGGGCCAAAATAAAATTAAATTCAAAATTGGAAGACTAAAATATTATTTTTTTCCCTCATTGATAATTATATAATTAGCTAGTTAGATGTTTCAATTTCTTCAAAAATAGCAAATTTTTTTTTTTTCAAAACAAACCAGTACTGGACTTTTATTGAATAAAATTTTTTAAAAGGTATAAAAGTATATAATTGTAAAAATCTATAAAAATTATTAAATACTAGTAAATATTATATTCCTAGCTAATGAAAGTCGTTTTTGGATACAAAGAATTTGGGTTTTGCGTACTGATGTGATAATTGACGCTTTGAAATCTTCATCGTAAAAAGCATTGACTCCATATGCTAGCTAGCATAAGGTTCTAAACGTTAATTATATATTCTTATTGCAGCAACGAAGTTAAAATCCCCCAAAATCTTGCTCCTTTTATCTATAAATCACATTTACAGTGAAGTTTATCGTACAACATACAAATAAGTTTATGATATTTAAATTTCATATTTTATCATTAATTTTTACCTATATATAGACGAATATAGTTTATAAGTAATATAATAAATGTCCATAAAAAATTCCATCCAAGGGATAAGCTTAACCAACCAAAATAGTGGAATTTTTGTGTTTGCTTATGAATATTAAGAGCTAGGCACACTCACACATATATAAACAAAACCCACACTTAGATTTGCAGAATCAATCTCATCAAAACAAAAGAAAGAAGAGAAAAAGCGTAAGAAAATATTGAAGATGCCTTGCCTTTACATCACCACCAATGTTAACTTAGATGAAGTCGACCCCAATCCCATCTTTTCTGAAACCACCTCTGCTGTCTCCTCCATCATCGGAAAACCCGAAAAGGTATATATTTATCTTCTCTTTTCTCTATCTTTTAAGGACTGTTTAAAAATAATTTAACAATTAAATCTGTATTTATGTATCATAAATATCAAATACATATAAATTACTTACGCCATAGCTCGATTTTTGGGATACAATACTTCGTAGGTTTGTGTTTTTCAAGTATTGTATGAGCAGTGGCGGAGTCGGAGGAACTGTCTGTCGGAAAGAGTTTGCATATAAGTCCCTGTAAAGTGTAAAAATTACATATGACCCTTATAAAACAAAGTTTACATACAAGTTCTGAAATATTCTTTTCATCCCAACTCTTTTTCAAAGAATAACTTCTTAGCCTCTGACTATATGAGATTTGGCCGATGCTGTCCAGAATTGCTTTGAACTTCTTACTGAGTTGAAAGTTAATATATTTTTAAGGTTCTTTCTCTATCTCTCTCTCTTTTTTTCCTTTTGGATTGATTTGCATGGGACTTCTAGGAATTATCCATATATAAATGAATTCTTTTATTATTTTCTGGAAAATATGGATTTGCTTATCATCAGGTAACGGGTCAAAAGATTAGCTAGTTAATTTTTTGATAGAAATATACTGAACAGGTCCATGTAAGGCAAAATAAGGTTAAAGGTATCTGAAATTTTGGATATAATTAATATATGATGATGATCAAACTTAATGCTTTTCATTAAGCAATATATTGTCACTCTGATGATATCTCTGAGTTGTTTATATCTACATAGATTTGCACAGACAGAATAGAAATGTGATCTTATATTATATTGTACTCATTCTTCAACCGATATATACAATTTGGTACCACACTAAATCAAACAACTAACAATTGTCAAAAAGAACAAATTGACAAGTTGGTGCAAAAAATATTTATAAATAAAGAGAGAGAAAAAAAGAGAGAAAAATATTTGATTGATTTTTCACTTTTATACTTTCTCATAGTTTATTTTTTATAAATTATTTATATCAAATTAGTCCCTCATTTAATTTGTATAAAATTAATTTTTTATTAATTATAAATATATAGTTGCTTTGAAATTCTAATTTTTCAATTTATATACAAGTAATCACTAGTTATTATAAACTTAAAATAAAATATAAATTAATTTTTGATCCGATTAAAATTAGGTGATAAAAAGAACTCTGTCCTCTTTCATATAAAAATTTTTTATAATAATTAATATGCGCAAACTTTCCTCCTTCAATTATAATCTTATACAACTTTTTTTTGTTTTTTATAAAAGATGTACTCAATTTATATCCTATTTATATATATATACATATATATATATATATATATAGAGGGAGAGAGAAAGAGAGAGAGAGATGTAAGCAAGTTGGAATTGGCAGCCAGCTGGCTAGTGTTTTAAATTGGCCTCTATTCTTAACTGAACCATCTTCTGCTTGAAACTCATTCAAAAATACGAACACCAAGTCATCTCCATCTCCATCTCCATCTCCAATATTACGACGCAGAATGTAATAAACAGAATACTAATTAAAGCCACCTTGCACTATCAAAACATGAGAAAGATCGATATTATTTCTTAATTTCTTCAAAGTTGTATTCTGAGTTCTTAATGAATTGTCTGTGTTTTGTATATAAACGCGCAGTTTGTGATGGTGGTACTGAAGGGGTCAGTGCCCATATCATTCGAAGGTAACAAAGAAGCAGCAGCATATGCCGAGGTAGTCTCCATGGGAGGAATAAACACACAAGTCAAGAGGAAGCTCATTGCCACACTCGGCACCATTTTGCAGAACAAGCTTGCTGTCCCAAGAACTCGTTTCTTTCTCAAAGTCTTCGATACTACTGCGTTTCGTAATAACTCCAGACTCTGATGATCGATGCTTAATTTATTTTTAATCTATGGAGTACACTTTGGATTGCTATCGTAGTATCACACGAACTTGGTGATAATTATGTATTAATTTATTTAATTTTGCCAAGTCACGTTCCTGAAGCTTGTTATTTTGTTTTATCTATAATGTGTTTTGGTGCACCAATGAGCGAGAATGTCTGTCTATGAAAAAGAATAAAGATGACGTAATTTAATAAAGGGACAAATTGACCAACCTTTAAATTTAGCCATTTTTTTAATTTATATTTTAATTATGTTACAAAAATTAATGTCAAATCAAATAACTTCTGGATTTAGCGTTAAATTTGGAGTGTAAATTACAAAATGCTAACTTATCGTGCTGGTAAACTGTTATGTTTGATATTAAAATTTATATGGAAATGGGATGAAAAAGATATACACTATAATTGTTTTAATGACTGAGAAATCAAATAAAAAGTATATTGTGAATATTTGAATTGAAGATACACCAATCAAGATCAACATAAACTTCTTCTCCTCATAAATATAGTTGACATTGTGCTTGGCCATTCCATTGCTAGTAAGAACGTGTGCCATAAGGCTGCAAGTTGAAACTACAATTTAGTTAATCTATTGGGAGTCCAATTATCTTGAACCCTTATACGTATAAATTATTTATTATCTCATTATTTAAAATTTGTCGTTATTTTAACATCTGGATAAATACATTTTTCATAATCGTATATTAATTTTTTGTTAAAAATTGAGTATAGGAACATCTGGTCATATGATTTGTGGTTATTTTTGAGTCTTGCGTCTGTATAAATTTTAGAGTATGTATAAATAAAATATTCAAACGGTTTAAATATTATCCAAAAAAATATATGCTTAACCGCTTAAATTTAAGTCATAAACCTTTAAAATTATTACAAAAGTTAACCCCTTTCATACATATATAAATATAATTTTCCCAAACTAAGAATAGCCTTAATCTTTCAAAATAAATGGTGAAGCAGAACCAAATTTCAGAGGTAGTTCAAACGTGGAAAATAGATTTCCTGCATTTAAAAATTTTAAATAGAAATAAAGTTAAGAAAATATAAACCATTAGATAAAAATATATTAATTTAAATTTTATAAAATTAATAATAATTATTTAATATTTATTAAAATTTAAATTATTAAATAAAAATTTAATGATCTAAATTTTAAATATTAAGAATACACGTACAAAGAATCTAAACTTGGATCCTAGTAATCTAAAAAACTCAAATATTGAGTCTACGTGAGTCGGGCGCGAAGTGGAATTAATGATTTTGTTTGCCACTTCTGGAGGCTGTGCATTTGCTTATGTGCCATTTTGCTTTGCCCACCCTAGAACGTAGCCTCTGTCTCTCTCACCGCACCTATGACGTGACATGACGTCACACACGCCATCTCCATCGACTTCTTTTTATAATATAATTTGTGAAATAATAAAATTGTATTTATTAAGTTAATATATTTTAAAAATTATAAATTTAAAATATTTACTATATAAAATCTTAAGTTTTAAAATTATTTAAAAAATTAAAAATTAATTCTTTTTATTTTACATGACTCTGAAAAACGCATAATAAAAAAAATCTGAATTCATAATTCTCAAAAAGAAAAAAAATTAGTTTCTAAATTCTTTAAAATAATATTAAATTTAAAATATTTTATTGTGAATGTATAAAAATTATGTTATTTTTAATATATTTTAAAGTTACATCACTAAATTGATCAAATAAACAAAATATTGCTACATGAGTAAAATTCATGCATCTTTACTGTACTCTGTGTAGTATAGGAAAAAAAATATCATAAAAGGATAAAACTCATTGTTTTTTAAAGTGATAATGTTGTATAAAACTCATTTTTTTTAAACATAAAATTTTTTACAAAATAAAATGTATTTAAAGATCAATCTAGTCTTTTAAAAAATAACTCAATTCATTTTTTTTTTCATTTTTAGAAGATTAATTTTATAATTTTATTTTAAAAGACTAAATTAATACTTCGATAAAAATATATTTTTTTATTTATCTTTCACTTATAATAAAATTATTATTTTAGTCTCTTACTTATTAAAATAATTAAAATAATCATTTAATTTTTAAAAAAATATTATACTTGATTTTTTATTTTTTAAAAAATTATTAAATTTAGTTATTTTATTAAAATTAAAACTTTAAATTTAAAATTTTGGTATGTTTATAAAAGTTAAAAGATTAAGTATGACCTTTTTAATGAATAAAGACTATTTTAAATATTTTAATAAATAAAAAATTTAATTAATAATATTATGGAAAAAGACTTGAGTGAGAATTGACAAAAGGCCTGAGAGATAGATCCAAAGCGAAAAACAGGACAAAAAGATTTAAACAGTGGTTTTTTGTCATTGTTTGGCTGGGCCAACAATAATATTAACGTTAATGGACCGAACTTACTGTACTCTTGACCACACTATGTAAAGAATAGCTCATCTATGTAAGACATCTGTTTTTTTTTTTTTTTCCTATTATGCACTGTGTAGTAATTGGGTTTAAATTTATTTGAAAATATTATGCCTAGTCTAAGTAATGCTAAGTGAGAAATGCTTAGATTAAACCTTGCTCCTGCATTATCATACGATGATAAAGAAGAGACATTTCCTTTCCCTTATTTTGGTTTGATCAAATAAGAGAAAAAAAGTATAAAATAAAATGTTTAATTACTTTATTTACATTCACCTGACTAAATATATTTACCATAAAAGAAGTAAAGAGGTAGAGATGGCCTTTTTTTGCTTTCCTTTCCCTCTGTTACTATTAACAATATAGGAATTGTTAAAAAGTAAGTGTCTTAAATTCTTAATTCTTTCCCACAATGTTCTTTCCTTTCTTTTTATGCATACCAAACATTACCAAAAAAAGAAAAAGAAAAAGAAATCATTCATTTTTTAGTTTATTTCCTTTCCTTTCAATATACTTCCTAGCACACATTGTATGAAGGAGGACTAAGAGTATTGTTTAATGCAAATTACACTAGTGAGTGGGATCTCCTTATTGATAACATGGGAAAGCAAACTAACAAGGAAAGAAAGTAGTTGACTCTCCACTTGTAAAGGCATTCTTCATATCACATTCTTTAAAGATAAATCAGTTACAGTGCTTCAGTTTTAAAAATATAAAAAATGTCTCTCAAAACTTTTACTTTCTGATCATTTAGAAGTTTCTGTCTATTTTCTGCTGAGAAAACACTACTCTATATTATGTTATATTTCTTGCCATATGATACATCATTAGTGGTCTCAAAATAAATCATGGTAGTCAATATAATAACATAAAAAGCCTTGTATGAGAATAATAGTGTGTTCGGTTCAATATTTGAATGGTTTAAACAACCATTTGTATAGTTAAATGAGAGTTTGTATTGGGAATATTTTTATTTGATTTGACGTTTGATATTCTTTAAAATTAATTTTACCTTCCAAAGCTCAATTTGCACAAAAGTGAGAAAAAAAAAAAAGATGACAAAACTCAATTTTCAAACATAAATCATGATCATCCAAAATTATATTTGACTAAAATTAATTTTAAAAATCAAATTTATCAAAAATCATATTAGCCCAACATCAATTCAAAATATCTTTAAACAGAGTTCATTATTTAGTTGTGGTTTCAACATGCCACACATAAGGTAGTGATCTATTGGAGTTATTGATTAATAAAAATATAAATATTAGTAATGAAGCACTAATGGATTAGACAGATTAATTTTGCCAATGACATACCTAGAGGAAAGAGGTAAGATATTGCATTCTCTTCTCTTAATTCTACTTTATCTTTGAAGTTTTCACAAATTGATAACATTGACAAAGAATACAAGGCTTCATGTATATAAGATCTTGAAGCTCTAACTAGCAAGATACGTAAGAATTTTCACTATTGGCAAGAGTGATGCTTAGTAACACTGTTGGTTAAAAGGTATGCATCTCAAGGATGATAATTACACTTTCAGTTACAAGCTTATCATTTAAGCTCTAATATTTCACAACAATGATTTATAGAAGTAAGGTAAATCATTATCTCAAGTTGGATAACGTGTAACCAATTGAATATTTAGCCATGATCAATTTAATATATGTTGATTAATTATGCTTGAAATATATAAATATACACACACACTTACACAATATTTATTGATTTAATGTAATATCTATGGCTGCATTTGGTTCATTCTTCATGGGAGGGAATGAGTTTGGTATTCTCACACTCTTGTTTAGTTCACATATAGCCACTAAAATTTGTCTCCCACTGGTGACATCTCTCCCTCACTCATAGGAGAGTAATCTCCCTTAAAGAGGGAATGGAATGAGGTGATTGCACTGTAATGAAGCTTGTATTGTCAGAAAAACCTCATCCCTATTGGTGTCTTCTTAGGAATTAATGCACACGGAGGCAGGAGAAGATGCTAATGAGTTAAAGCACTCACCCACCCATAACTTTCATCTCATGCCATACCTCTCTTCTGAAACTCCTTCAGTAGTACTTTGTTTGGATGGAAAGGACTTCTTACTAGTAGTAATATACAATAAAAATAACTTCTTTTCATTTATTTTATCTATCTTGGCTATGTGGGCATGAAAAGATGTCGTTATTTCTTGTTGTTATTCTATTTTGTGTGTGAAAAATCATTGTTATCATTTTTGTTCACATATAGTAGATGTGCCTAAAGAGTGTCATTTGTGATGTTTTTTCTATGTGAATTGACTTTCTCCACTTGTTATTAGGTTTTGCTATGTTCATTTGAATTGAGATTATCATTTGCTTAGTTGATAAGAAAATGTTGAGTTTTTGGACTCTTCCTTTTTGTTATGGTGTGGTTATTATATTTAGGTGTCATCGAATAAGTGAATGAACTTGCAAATCAACCCTCCAATGTCTTTCCATTAATGCTTGTTCAAATAGAATAGATAAACCACGGTTTAGTAGACATATAGATGAAGCCCAGAATAGATAAGCAGTGATTCTTATATACGCTTACATATAATATTCATGGGTCAATGTGTCACATAAGGGTCATATTTAGTAATATCAGTTTGTTACATAATACAATCCACATAGATCAGACATATATAGTTAATTCATTATATGGTCATCATGTGGAAATTTTGGTAGTCTCACCTGAAATATAGACTTCCTAAAATTTCTACAAATAGTTATATATATATATATATATATCAAAAGATAGAGAGCTCTGCATTCACAATAAAATTCATAATCAGATAACCAAATACGTATACAAACAACATTAAACCCTGCTTATGACATATAAAGCTATTATATTACAATTTATACAAAGTTTACAACAAAAGAATATTCTTGCCCTTGCAGACAATGCAAGGCTCAAGGATAACTCTAGACTCTACACAACAAAGGAAGGCGCAGGCTCAGCACTACTATAAAAAAGAAATAGAGAAATAAAGATGAGTAACAACACTCAGTGAGTAAATACCATTAACTATACTGGAAGAGGAATAGACAATACTGATAGAGTTTTTCACAACCATTTATCATTTCAATGAAAACTTAAGGTATAACATAAATCAGAATACTTACAAACTAGTAAATGTAAGTCATTAAGTTTAGATCTTAAGTTATATAGCAGATTAAATGACACTTCACAAGAAAAGAGAACTAATAAACATTCAAACCATGATTTAAGGAATATAAGGGTGGAAATCATCTCATAAAACCAATAATAAATCAGTAATCCAAGGCTAGCATCAACTAACAATGAAAATATAGTTCATAGCAATAATAAGTAGTGAGCAAGAAAGCTTATAATAAGTCAGTATACGACACAAGACCTCAGTACAGTAATATGATTCATAGTGTGCCATGGCTAATGCCTACTACCATTAGTTGTAGGGTCCTGAGTTAATGTATTTCCAATAAAACACCCTCTATTATAACTATGCAATCAACTTCAACATCTAATCAGTGATTTTTCAAATATCCAGAATGTCATGCACTATTTGAAAATCAAAATTCACCAAAAGTTGTACAGTAAACAATCCATTTAGAAATTTCTAGAAAACCATATAGTAGTCAAATTTCAATACAGAAGTAAATCAAGTATAAGAACACCTTTATAGCAAGATTTTCTAGAGATCTTATTATGTGCAATAAAATCCTTAAGGAGAAATTAGTATATTTTAATATGTTTATTCCTAAGGCACTAGAATGTATAAATTCACTAATTCACAAGGGAAAGTTCAAAATATAGAAAACAAGTGTAGTTTGTAATATCTACTTACCTGAAGAGGGATATACCAACTTCTTCGTAACTTCGCTTACAATCCCTTTGATGATAATTAGTCCTAAATACCTATAACATCAAGTAAAGAGCTCTTAACACTTAGTATTCATAAATAATCTAACTCATTCTATCTATCTATCTATTTCATTTAACTATTCACTTGCTTTAGAGCCACAATATAAGCCTTATAGTTTATAACTCATTTTTGCTATAAAGGTTTTCATATTTATTTCTAAAATTATACTCTTAGTCTAAATTTATTTAGATATTCAATAATACTTAAGGCCTTGAAACTTATCTAATATACTTTGTTATGTACTTAAGCATATTTCAATAATTTACTATTAACACTAATGTGGCCTTAGAGATCATCCAATTAAGTTCCAAAATCCTTCATTAAACTACTATTATCATTCATGACCACTTAATCAAGTCCTAAGAGGCTTCCTAATCAAATTTTGCTTAATTGTTCTTTATGAAAAATTCAAGAAAATTAAGATAAATATCAAATCAACTTACAATTTAAAATAATAATTTTGGTGGCCTTAAATCACCTCGTAGATGCTCAATGATTTAGGAGAAGTCCAAAAACTTTGAATTATATCCCCTTGCAAGTGTGAAGATACACTTCCAAATTGGGGTTTTATTATTCTAAAGCTAAAACTCTTAATTGAATAATGATTTTAAGGAAAAGAGGTGAGAAAATTACCTAGGATGTAAAACTCCAACTCAATTTGATGAGATTGCACCAGATTAAGCTTAAATTTCTCACTTTCGTGCTGGGAATTTTCAATTGTGAGCTTTATAGGAGAAATGAATCAATGAAAATGAGAGAGTGAGGCCCATAATACCTATTAAAAGTGAAGACCTCAAGAAATTTGAAGAAAAGCACTACAAATCAAGTAAATTTTAGGTGAAAAACACAATTTCTTTAAGTTATCTGCATTTTCGCAAGTTCCGACCAATTGCATATTAGAAAAAGGTTACTCACCAGCCAACAAGGATGAAGGAAGGCCGAGGAAATGGAGATAGACGCAAATGGAGGAAGTCAATTGAAGATATTATGGGAAAAGCTCCAGGGGCTCAAGGAAGAATGAACGTAGGAAAGAAAACTTTTGATGGTGAAAGTGGTATATTTAGGGGTATTTTGGTAATTTCTTGGATGGCATTTTGGACTATCAAATCAATTATCTTGAAAAATATTAGATTTACATACTCTAGAATTTAACTATATATGTTAAGAATGCATAAGATAACACTTTAACACACATGCTAGCTTTTAACTTAGATATAATATTATCTATATTCATGTTTAATATATCTTAAATTCCCTCTTTCAATGTTCCATCATCATATAAACTTTATACTCATCTCAAGTGCATTTTCTTCCTTTATCCAACTTTTAAAATTTTATAAAAAAATTTCACCTAAAATAACTTACTTTACGTATGGATTTTATAGGTGTTACACAATGTCTAACAGGGTTTGCAGTGTGGTGTGACCTAACTTAGAAAACTATGCATCATGTGTCCTTCTTCTAATGGAAGAGCAAGCAGCACCCATAATTGATAAAATGAGATGACCCTGTTCGTACATTAACAAATTTTTTGTGAATTATGAATTTATAGAAAAATTATATTTCATGTTAATATTTCTAGCATTAAATAAAACTCTTGATACAAGCAAAGTTCAAAAATTGAAATTTATAAATCCCATTTTTCTTAAAAAATTTAGACATAATGGTGTTTTAATTTTTGAACAACATGCACAATTTATGGGCATTTAATCATAGTAATTAGAAGTTTAAGTTGAATAATACATACTTGTCTTCTCTTGCATAATTGTGCAAGATGGAAGCACAAATCACATCAGTTGAGACAAAATTGTAATTACATCCATATTTTTTTTTTATGCTCCTAACTATTTTAACTAAAATCATTTATTGCCTCTTCATCCTCATGATGATTTATAACTCTAAGCATGGCATAGTTGGGACTTTGAAAAGTTATAATGTCTATTATAAATAATTTAAGATAGGTTGGGAGTTTGTTATGGTAGCATATTCCCAAATATGCAGATTTTAGATTCAATTATAGCATAAACTGTTCAATAATATATATATATATATATATATTTATTTATTTATTTATTTATATTCATTTCCATATTAAGCAATTATATGTTGATATATGTTTATCCTTAAATATCATTTATAGGGAATCTATGGCTACAATACTTAAATTGTTTTTCTGATACTTACTTGCTAATGATATGCAAAACTTTAAAAGGGATTTCATAACAATTGATGGTCTTAATGCATAAAGAAATGAAACTAATAAAGCACCTAGTGTAGGGTGAATAGGTGTATAAAAATTTTGCCTTTTAAAACTATTACTTAGAAAATTATACTTTACTAAAAATCTTAGAAAATAGTTAATTGAGTTTAAATGCAATTGACTAAAAAAGATAGAAAGTAGTTAGCTATATATTTTACTAATAAATTGAATTACTTCGTGAGAAGGTGAAGTTTTAAGAACACAGTTGACTATAAAATTTATAGTTAACTAAAAGAACTCAAACCAGAAATGCAGAGAAGAGGGTTAGAGAAACAAACATGAAAATTTATCATGGTTTGGCTAAATGATTCCTACGTCAAGGGATTTTCACTAAAACAATAGTCTTCTATAACCGCAAGAGTTTTACATGTGCTAATTCTCTTAAACATCGAAGCTCATATATCAATTGATAAAGCACCTATAGGGGGTGAATAGGCGTATAAAAATTTTGCTTTTTAAAATTATTTGAAAAATACAATTGACTTAGAAAATTATAGTTTATTGAAAATATCATAAAACAATTAACAGAGTTTAAATGTAGTTGACTAAAAAAGATAAAAAGCAATAGATTATATATTTTATAATAAATTAAATTACTTGTGAAGAAGGTGAAGTTTCAATAACATAGTTGACTATAAAATTTACAGTTAACTAAAAGAATTAAAAGGCCAAATGATGCTTACATCTAGTCTCTTTGACTCTTTCAAGAGGTTTTCACTAAAACAAGTATTCTACAACTACAAGAGTTTTACACTTGCTAACTTTCTTAACATAAGGTTTTCTCAAAGCATAACCTCAAACTTTCTTTGAGTAAGTCACTCCAACTCACAATTTTCTTCTCACTAATAGAGATAGAGGTAAATCAAAAGGAGAGATTTTATAACCCCTATAACAATGGGCTTTACAAAGTTTTAATGCTCAAAGAAAGCTCTTACAAACTTAGAGCCTAAAAGCAGATGATATCTTTATCTAGTTGTTAAGTTGTAGATCTATATATTCTTCAAAGGATAGAACCTCTATATATATTATTTTAGAAGTCAAACGTTGGAGCTTTCAAAATCTTCATATCTTTGTCTTCATGGTGATGGAGAAGTTTACACCATTCTTTCATAAATTTCGTTCATCTTAGTATCCAAATGAAAGGAGAGCTTCGATGGATTTGAAGCTTTGAAATTTCACTCTTGATTAGAATACTTAAAAGGAAAAATGACGTTGGGAGATTTGAATGTGGCTATCATGATAATGTCTTTTAACTTTTCACGTGATGTACTTTACGTTTAGATATGTTGAGTTGTCAAGTGACATGGTTTCATGGGCTGTAGTGAAGTGGGCTTTTATAAAGAGTTCAAAGTGAGTCTTTTTCCTTCATTTGGGTTTGTTAGAAATCAAACTTAGGGATTTGGACCTAATTTTGGGCCAACAGAAGCTTGACGAGAAAAGTCTAATATCCTAATATGTTTTCAATTTTCACTCTAAGGGACTACCACTTATAAGTTACTTTTCAAGTTTAACACTATTAAATCTTGACTTCATGAAACTAGGAAAGCTACATAGTAATGAATGATATTTTATGAAGCTAGCAGAGATAAAAGCCAACATAACAATGTTTAATAGCCTATAATCTACTATGTACCTTAATTGGAAAATATTCTATTAGAAATTCTATCAGAGAGAAGAGCTCCACGTAACAGCTCAGTTATGTCTGATATGCTATCCACTTGGAACTAGGAGAACGACCCAACAAGATCCCTACCATGCCACAATAAGCAAAGTGCAGTATCTTTGCAAATGGGTTGCACAAGATTGAACAAACCCTTAATAATGTTTGGGATACATGGCAAGCTTAGATTTTTTGAGACCTCAATTTCTAAATTTATTTTTACAGGGGTGAAATGGTAACTTCCTCCTGAACAATTGCCATTCGTTTTCTTATTTAGTATACCAAACATAACATAATAGCATCATTTTCATTCATTTCTATTTCTTTCTATATGCAACTAAACATACTTACTTGATTTCTCATTTTTTTTGTTATTTTCATTCCCTTTCATATTTCCTTTCTTTCACAGGCATTTCTACCAATGAAACAGGCCTATTTGTATACAAAAAAAAGGATTCAACGAAACAAGTGCACAATACTCTGTATTTTGTTGTTCTTTTCTTGTTTATTAAGGCATGTGGAGATCCTTCTCCTCTCTCTTTCTTTCCTTTTTTTTTTTTTTCCTCTTTCAATTACTAAAAGAAATTTAACTTTCAATCTATATGGTGTGCGAGAAAGGGTATTCATATTGAGCATGCTTATTTTGCGATTTTTTTTTTATTATATTACGATTTTATTTTCAAACTTTATCATTCAAAACTCTGGACATAAGTTAGTGTAATTTTTTTTTTTTGATAGACTAGTTTGGTATTAAAGTAAATAAAATTTCAAATTAATGAAGTATAAATTTTGAGTAAAACCAAACTAAGTCCTTAATTATAATTAATGAATTGTACCAAAGGATCCAATAATGCCTCAGTATCAATTGTATTAGCACTTTGGATTTTTTAGGTTAAGCATGTGTTTGAATTAAAATTGCGCAAACTTAATTTGAATCAACATAAATTTATAAATTTAACTTCAGTCAAAAGTGAATTTATGTGATACCAATTTATGTTTGTAAAATTTTTATTTTAAAAATGAGTTTTATCATCAATATAGCTTATGAAATGTAAGAATAATTTTTTATTTATTTATGTGTAAATAGAAAATTTGAAGGACAGAGTTTAAAAAAAAAATCAAATTAAATAAAATTATTTAAAAAATAATCTTTTGTTTTAATATATAAACAGACTTTTTAATTATTCAGAACAAACCAATCACACTATGAATTTGTAAATTTTTTGTAAAATTAGGGAGAAACAACTCAGCATTTAATAGAAGTTACACATTAACACTTGAAATTTATATTTACCTTTTTGGGCATTTACAAAACTGGTCTTAGAGAGATCCGGATTGGTTGTTGCAGGGGCCAAAGAGAAAGAACGTTGTTTTGGTGAAGGGCATTTTGGGAAGTGAGATATTATCGCTCCTAAGATTAATAGATTATCTTTGGACCATTAAATTTTCATTTAACTTTTTAAATTTATTAAATTATTTATTAAAATTAAATTTTAAAAATTATGTAATAAATATTCAATAGTCCAAAATTTATTACAAATCTCCAGCGGGAGATCTGGAGGCCCATTAACCTCGTATAAGTGGTGTGGGTTTTACGCTATTGTTAATCGGTTGTATGCTGCCGAGAGTGAAAAGCGAGAAAGAGTGAAGAGAAAATGCCGTGCTTGAACCTTTCCACCAACGTCAGCCTCGACGGCGTCGACACCTCTTCCATTCTCTCCGAAGCCACATCCACCGTCTCCAAGCTTATCGGCAAACCCGAGGCTGTATGGAAACCCTTCATATCTATTATTTCTGTACTGATTTTCTGACGGTTTATATGCTTCTCTTTGTTCTTTGCAATTTTCGTTTCTAAGTGTTCTTTTGTTGATGATCTTTCCTTTCTTTTATTTCTTCAGTATTTTTTAGGAATTTCAATCATGCTACTGTGCCATAAGTTCGTAAATCACTAAATTGGTACATTTAAGTCACTGCTTTTGCTTTTGTCCCCAAAAAAAAAGTTCGCTGCTTTTGCGGTGCTATGTGGCCGATGATGGCTGTTCACGTGTTTTCTTCTTTAATAAGGGGTAATTATTCAATTGGTTAGATCAGAAACTAGAGATTTTAATTCAGTTGTTCCCATGAGGCTTTAGGGCTTATTGAATTTTCAATATGTACGAGGGATAGATTGTGCGTTGAGGGTTAGTTAGATTCGACGATGTACTGGCCTTGATTGATAAACTCTGCCGTTGATGACACTTCACTTGACTTCATTCTTGAATTTAATTATTGCGGTTCACATTTACATCTGGAAAGAACTTTAAACCCCTTTTCAATGCTTACTGTTAAGTTCTAAGGGAAATCAATTGTAGTTGAATGTAGAGGTTGCGAGTGTCGTTCTGAATATAAACATGGATTGGCTTCTCTAGGTTAGTTGTATAGTGCTTAATGTATGATGTGGATAGTAGTGATATGATATTAAATGTTTTATCCTGTTTTAGTGGTTTAGAGCTTTTTGCATGTTGTATATTTTTATGAATATCAGTTCATTTCAAGGACATTTTACGTTTCTTAACATCTTTGGTTTTTCTTTTTGTCGTGTCTCAACGGTTTTAAAGTGTATTTACGGTGCTCTGAATTGGAAGAATGGAGTAATAGCACTTTTTGGCGTGTATGTAGATAATGAATCTGCTAACATTTAAAAGCTTTTCACTACTTGTCTCTTGATCATGTAGTTTCTTTCAGTTGTCCTGGGTGATGAGTCGTGACTTTTCTTGAAGGAGTCATAATTCGATGTCTGAATAATTTCGGTATGAAGCAATAGATTTTTTGATAAATACTTCAACTTTTGTATGTTAGTATTCCTACACTTTGAGGCATCTGCGATTACAAGTTATTGTGGCTTGAATTTTTGTGTTTATATTTCAAGTTATGCATTTGAATCCTCATTTTTGGTTGACTTCTCTTGAGACACATTTTTAGTTTACCACTTGACCTTTATGGCCTGTCAGCAATTAATTTTAGGTCATTCTATCTGTGCCATTTTATTAGCTGGTCTTACTGAATTTCAGCTCTGACAACTGCTCATTTCTTAAGGGTATTGTTAGAAATAACTAGTTTGAAAAACTAAATTATATGTGTTAGGTTAAAATAAATCCTATGGTTCATCAACCAAAAAAAAAAAAAAATCCCATGGTTCAAATTAACTTTCTAGTATAAGAATATGACTCTTTGTACAAACACAACTTTTTAGAAAATATATGACTTGATATAAAAGAATTGTGTCTTTACAAAGTTTTATTATAAATAAGACTTGATTAAAGAGTGGAAAAAATATAGAGGAGAGTCTGAAAATTAATTCGATTAGGCATCCTTATTCTTTCTCTGAAACTTCTCTGAAGTTCTTTAGGAGAGATTATAGAAGTTATTATCTTTCAATTTCAGGGGGTGCTTGGGATAAATCTTAGGGGTGATTTGTCATATACCTTGCTTTTTTTTTTGGGGGGGGGGGGGGGGGGGGGATATCACCTTAAGAACAGTGTAGTAAACAATGTTTCTGGGTACAATTTTCATCTTCCATAGATTCTACATATATTTTATCTAACAGGTATTTGAAGAATGCTTTTGGGAAGATTCTGGAAACATGATGTTATAGATAAATAGCATGACTGTCTTGGTTTGTTGAATTATGTTTCTATTTTGCCTACGCAGCTGTATATGACAGGTACTTGTTTTCTCATTTTTTGAATGTCCTAAAGCCTCTAGCTTGTGCATTTTTTCTTATTTGCAGTATGTGATGATTGTCCTGAAAGGATCAGTGCCCCTAGCCTTTGGTGGGACTGAACAGCCAGCTGCTTATGGTGAGTTGGTGTCCATTGGTGGTCTTAACCCCGATGTGAACAAGAAGCTTAGCGCTGCTATTTCCTCTATTCTTGAAACCAAGTTGTCTGTGCCCAAATCACGGTTCTTCTTGAAATTCCATGACTCTAAGGCAAGTATCTAAACTTCTAAGAAGGGGTCATGAGCATGCACTCTTTTCTTATTTAATTCTTCCTCTTTGTTTAGGTCCATCAGAGTCAAGAATTCTGCATGCTTTATGCCAAAACTAGATTATATAAATGAATATTTACTGTTCAAGGCTTTTAGTGTAGCTCCTATTAGTTCGTGAAGAAAAATTGTTATGTTGACATGGTGATATAGACTTTTTGGCTGGCCATACCCCAGACTAACTAACAAGGTTGGGGGGTTCAAGGTTTTCATATAAGCGTAGCATTATGATCCCATATTTCCAATGTAGAGTTCCATACACTTTTAGGGTGGCCATTCCTCAAGACTAACTAAGGAGGTTGGAGAGTTCAAGGTTCATATTAGTTCCACATTATAATCTATTGCTTTCAATCTAGAAGGCTTTGATACTATTGGTATGGAAGTATGGGAGAGGTATACCCCAAGTTAGGTTGAGGTTGGAGAGTCCATGATACATACAAGCCCCACATTAGAATTACATACTTCTAATAATGGGCTGAAGTCCTTTAACTTGTAAATTGTAAGTTGGCTCATAAAACTTGGTCTTCAAAGAGATAGACTAAGCCCATATTGAATATATATATATAAGCATATTAGACATATTTTTCTGTAGAATTTCCCTTTGACATGCATATATATATATATATATATATATATATATATATATATATCTATTTATAGTTAGCTTTATCTACTTAGGAATTTATGGCTCTTGATAATCCAATTTATATCCTTTTAATAATGATTATGGCGTCTTACTAGTGTCAATTTCTGGCCATTTAATGTTGATTGGATTCTTCGCTGCTACTTGATGGTAATGCCGGTGCCTTCCTTGTTGTCCAGGGTTCCGACTTTGGGTGGAATGGATCTACATTCTAAATTCCATTTTACTTTGGCTGCGGTGCCTTCAATGTTGGATGGAGTCTCCGTTCTGATTCACAAATGTTTCCATGTCTATGATTTATGTCTTGTCATAAGTAGTAGTTTGACTTGCTGATAATCGAAGTGGGGACTTTGTTCCAATTTGATGAAGTGTGAGGAAAACTGAAGATATTATGAATGCTACTCTTGGACAGTTTTACTTGACAATGGTCGTGATGATGGTGCAATTGTGCAAATATGGTGAAAGCCACGAAAAACTAAAATTGTACTAGTTTCTTGTTTTCTTTAATTCTGTTTTATATTTGAACCCCTTGCCTTAAGATTTTCTTGTCTCTCTCTACAAATACATATTTCAAGTTTATAATACTACATCAAATATAGCATGCTTGGAAAAAAAGAAAAGAAAAGAACTAGAGTTCTAATTAAGGAAATATCATACATATTAAATTGATTTTTTTAGACTGATATACGCATTAAATTGTTAACTTTAATTTAATGCCAAAAAATAAAGAAATAGCTTGTACTCCGGAAAAGCAGGGCACTAATTCTTTTTGTAAGTAGAAGTAGTACCCATTAAGTACTCTTTCATACAAAACGGAGGGAAGGGAGCAATATAACTTGATATAACTTATTGTTAAGGAGTTAGATTTTTGGCAGGCGAAAGAAATTATAAAATGTGAATTATTATGTCTTAATTGGCACTTTTTCAATTTTTTTGGTTGCTTTGAATTGAAAATTTTCGTAGGAGAATTTGTCCATATAGGCGGGCGTGGGTGCATAAGGATAAATTAGGAAACACATTACCCAAGAGCGATATGAACTGCTTTAAAGCACGTAAGTAGAGCAATTATATAAGGAAGGATAATGAATTCATGCATTGAACGTCATAAATATACCAAATCTCAACGTTGTATAGCTTGTACGAACAAAAGTTGGGAATAACGTTGATTTCAATGAACCCTTCTGTCAGGTTCATTAACCTAACCTTCAACATGTTCAGCTTTACGGAGGTCTTTTCTGATGGAGACAGTCCAACTAAAACTCTAAAGTCGATTCAGATTGGATAAGTCAGGAGTGCTAAGATAGAGTAGAGCATGAAGGTTGTGGGGTTTCACTGCAACGATTCTATTCGGATAGTATCTCGGACTTTATTTTGTGATTGAAGGGAATAAAAATAAATAGAAGAACTAATTCATAAATTTAAAGTCGGAAATCAACATATTCTTTTTTATTGTAGAAGTTAATCAAACTTTGGTTAGAATCATTGATCAAATTAAATACGTATAATGTATTATATGTATTTTAAATTTTCACAACCTAAATTTTCTTTCGAATGCGACTGTAAAAAATTTTTTCTTAAAATCTTTCAAATATTTCTTTATGAAAGTTATCTATTGTATAATAGTTTAACCATATTTATAAAAAGTTAATTTAGATTAAAGTTTAGTTGTAATTCCTATAATTAATATTTTACCCTTATTTAATGAGCACCTCTTATAGATAGACTCTGTATAATATCTTAATAAATTTAAATTTAAGATATTATATGATATTTAAATAAACTTGCCCATTACAAGAACTTAAGCATTATCCTAGACACCACAAATCATCATAAATGCTGGGTACATGTAACGTTACTAAGGGTAAGATATAAGGCTGCAGAAAACAAAGCACAAATTAAACATTTTGCTGGAATTGTTTCATTTAACATAGAAGTCATCAGAAAGTAGAAGATCATCACGACTGCTTGGGCAGCGAACAAAACAGGCTAAGGGCAGTAAATGACCTATAGAGAATGAGCAATACATTTTGGTCTTGATTCAACACTTACATAGCAAGACTAACTTGCAAAATTACTTCGTAAGACATAATTGTTGGAGCAGCTCCTTTAAGTGGAGAAATAATTTCTACTTCTCTTTAATAGCTTATCTTGAAAAATGTTCCCAGCCTCTGCTATACATGTCTTTCTATAACTATTAGTAAAACAACATTAGATTCTTTGCTTATTAAAAACAAACTCTCGACATAATATCCAACAAAAGCATGAAAACATTTTTGATCTCCCAAAGCCTTAACTAATTCTTCATTGGATCTAGTAAAACTACAACTTTACTATAAAGTCTTAGCACTATTTTTCCACTGAATTTGGTGAATTTAAAAATTTAAATGTATATGAATTTGATAGAATCTGGAGAAAATTTAATGGTTCAAATTTTAAGAAATTATTAAAAATTATTTTATATTTATTAAAACTTGAATTATTAGATGAAAATTTAATTGTCCAAATTTTTTTAATACAGTAAATTTAGATTCTCAAATGCAGAAAATCTGAATCCCTACTTCTAAGGGCTAAAACACTTGATATGCTCCCAAAACATTTTGAATTAGAATGAAGCGCTTTTTAGTCCATGACTCCAGAAAACCATATAATCTTTCGTCACCTAGATACTATAAAAATCTTGACTTTCTTCTAAATAAGTATGAACTACACCTAATCCCCTCCTCCCAAATTAGACAACACAAAAGGTGATTCTTTAAAATGCTGTGGTAACTTATTTCTCCAAATGTCTCTTCAACCACATCAAATGATAAAATAAAATTGTAAATTTGACCATCACTTCTAAGGCTGACAACCCATTGTAACACACCATTCGCGAACGTCAGGGATATCCTCCATAAATGCTCAAAAAGGAGAAATGGAGGAGCTCTAACATTGATGCTTCTCCAAGAACAAGAAGCAAGAGAGCACACCTCAACTTGAGGTGTATCTTGTTCACTGTAGAGTCACAAGTCTAAATGTCTTGTTCACTGTAAAGTCACAAGTCTAACTAACTTATAGTCCTTGTTCTTAGAATCAAAACCAAACCCAAAAAATATCCGATACCTCTCATGCTCCTGGATGCCGGTCCTACAAGTTACGATTAGTTTGGAGAACTCAAATATTTTTGAATAGAAAGACGAAGCCATTGCTATTGCCGTTGCTGGCTTGGATGGTATGGCTGAGATGATCAGATATGAAGGCTTTTCATAAGAGACTTGAATGGTAGTCTGTGAGAAATTTTAGAAGAATTTCTCAAGGGAAATGATTTGACATTGCTTCAGCTTGGAAATATGGACTTGAACTGTAAGATAAAATAAATTTTAAAATATAGGGAAGATGAAAATTGTGCCTAAAACCCCAATGTCCTTAAGGTTATATTTGTCCCTAGTATGTTTGCTGCAAGGTTTTATAGCAAATCACCCTTAGAAATTATCCCAAACACTATAGAAATTGACAAATAACACGTTTGTAATTTCTTTTAAAGAACTTTGAAGGAAGTTTAAGAGAAAGAATAAGGAAGACTTTCATCTTAATCTTAATCAAATCATTAAATTCTAGTTTGTAATCAAGTCCTATACATAATAAGACTTTGCACAACCAAACCGTTCTCTGAAAAGTTATATTTTTTCTAAAAATTATGTTAGTACGTAAAGTCATCTTTTCAAACTTAAATTTTAAAATTGACATAACTTTTTTATGAAAAGTCATATATTTTTTGAATAGTTGTGTTTGTATGAAAAGTCATATCTTTTTATCAACAATCCCCCACTTAATTTGTCAAAATAGTTATTTCCAACAATCTCCCAGTTAGTTTGGAAAGCTAAGTTTCTTGTAATCTATAAGGTTATAATAAAGATAGATGTCTTTTAACTTAAACCTACTGTTGGTGTAAGTACTTTAAAGTTTTAACAAATTGATGGTCGCATTAAAGCATTGAACTACAATTCTTACATTAAAACTAGAAGACCTACACACATAGTCTCATCTATAACTTCAAAGAAATTCATAAAATTTGGAGCACTTATATGGCCATGTGCTTCACCCTAGGCTTTTCATGAACATTTCCAAGAATCAATCCCAAATTCTTGCTAAGAGAGACACATACTTCTTATGTTCACATTGGTGGATTCCTTTAAGCCTTAATCTTTTTAGACTTTCTTAAATCCATGAAGAGTTTAACTTACCCTGAGCACTTAAGTTCTTATTATGTGCACTCAACTTAGAATGACTAAATATTTTCTAGTGCACCTAGTCACTTATTATTAACTTGTTCTTATCCTTTGAACCTTTAAACAAACTTTAGTCTAGTTAAAGGTTGGGTTCCCATTACTAGTGACTCAATTTAAAGGGTTTTAATCTCATTTAATTCAACATCCCTCATTTATTTGCCAGTCTTTTTTTTTTATTTTTATAATATCACATCTACCAATTTATTCTTTGGTTTGATATGTTGAATTATGATTACATTATCATATACAAATATATATTTCAAACTATTATATCTAAATGTTTGTTAAAAGTCACAATACACTAGACATATAGTGCTTTATAAACACAGTACAAAGAAATGATTAGCTTGGATTATGGCCATAACTCTTTTCTTATTCATTTATCAATCATTTTCCTCTTTGCCTACTGTTTTATATATCACTAACTCATAGTCCATGGTGTAAAATGAGTTATACACCTTTCCTTGTCTAGGAATAAAAAGTATCCTTTAATCATGGATAAATACAAAACAAGGTGTAGACTCATTCTTTTACATGCACTAGTAATCTAACTAGTTAAAAATATGTCCAACCAAATATATGAGTTTTCAAATTTTAATCCAAGATTCATATTTATTTCAATACATCATAGGACAATCCTTAACTCTCAATAACCAGTACTTAGAGGTCAACTTTTAGTCTTAGAGTTTATAAAATATATATGGAACATATTTACTTTTAGTACAATTTAAATTGTACATACTACAAGAATCAAATAAATAAATAAAACCAATCAAACAATTGACCATCCATTGTTTGATTTATTTGTGTGATATACCATAAGGGGTCCTTATATTTTAAAACCAAATTGTTAAAATTTGATAACCTTTTAACAACATTATGGATAATCCCCATTATGCCTTATGTTTTGAATTCAAGATAGTAATTGATAATCAAAATATTATTTGAACTTATAGATACTATTTCCTTTATTCACACAAATTCATTTCTTTAGAATAGTTATTCATGATATCTAAGCATAGAAATTTGTAATTAATTTACACCTTATCTCGCATCATTCCTTATGCTTAACCATGAGACAATATTAACAAGAAATAGTTTCATCTTAATGTACTATTTTCAAATAGTATCTCCACTAGATATGATCATGCTGATAATAAGTTTACAATTTGTAAAATTCACAAATAACATGCTTAAATGAAATCATAAGCATATAATCCCAACATTATCTTACCAACTCACTATTAATAATGTCATGACCTTAGCCGATAAGACGTGACCGATATGAGAAACAAGATATCCGTTGCCCTTGTATGCCTATCAAATATCATAAGGATATCATAACTTAAACTAATACATGGATCCTTATCCAAAAAACTCAAGACTAATACATTTGCATGTAATTACCAAAAGAATCAATTTAATCTCTGTGTAGAAATTTCGACAGTGTCTCCCTTGAAATATGGACATTCTGAAATTTTTACAATAGAATAATCTAACATACAATAGAATGGAGAGCTTCGCTCTCCCACATATATAAAATAGTCATGACCATGGGACTACGTCAAAACAACCAGTTTGTATACAAAGGAGCAACTAAATCTAATTACAAAGTGTAAAATAAGAAACTGTTGCTTTGGCAACAGGTAAGGCTAACTAGAAATAAAAACACCGCAACTCCTACTCCGTAGGTGAGTTTTTTGGATTGGCGCTGTGATTAAAAAATGTTAAATAATGGGTTGAGTGGAAACTTATTGAGCTAATAATACTAATAATACAAGGGGAGGAACATACTGACAATGGTAGAGTTTATCACAAAAACTTTCATTATTTAAAACCGAATAACTTACAAAGTTAAATTAACCATTCCAAAAGCATAAGAAAACCATTACGTATCAAATAAGTACAACCTTAAATATTCAAATCATGTTTGTAACACAAATGAATCAACATATAATGAGAATTTAAAATATCCAATTTAACATAATACATTAGGAACCTCCTACAGAGCAATCCAATGCGTAGAAAATAGAACTGGCCCAAGACTAGTGTAATAAGATCAGAGCAATTACTTATTATTAGCCTTATACTTTGAATAATCATAATAATGACCTTAAGCCTTAAACAGAATATGCAAGTAAAGACATCATACCCAACCATATCAGAAATACTAATTATAGTGCACTACGGCTAATATATACTACCGTTAGTTACAGGGTCCTGTTTTGGAAGCATTCCTAAAAGTTTCTTTAATATACCAAAAATCCATAATCAGGAATCAGATTTTGAGAATCAAAATTCCTCAGAATTTCAAATTTAAATGATTAAGATAATTCAATGCAGAATCATAGTTTATAAAGCCAACAAAATTACCAAGTTTCCAAATATGCAATAACATTTATAAATTTGGAAGTCTGCCCCAAGTACCAAAGATATCCAAAAATTTTGTATTTAAAAATAGATGATTTAAAACAAAAAAACTTGCATAATTAGGAATATCTACGCACTTGGTCAAAGCATACACAAATCACCATCTTACCTGCTGGGTAAAAAGGACAGCTTTAACCCTAAAAATATAACAATTAATATATCTTAAGTTTTCATATTAATCAAAATCTTAATTAAAAAAAATTCCTAAAAGAAATTCCCACAATAACTTATTCAAACCAAATTTGTGGTACTTATTTTCTCTGTGTTCCCATTATTACTCTTAATGATCTTAATTTCCATAATCTGCACATAATGGTATATATATGCTAAGGAAACACTTTAGGAACCTAATGATCCATAAACTTAAAGTCTCATTTTTATTGATGCTCAACACTAATATTTTTGTACTAAAATATTTCCAAGGCTTTGAAAATGCCCTAAGGCCAATAAACTCATATATTATTCTTTGTAGTCCTCGCGTTGCCTAACATTATCAATTGAGTCTAAAAATAATTCCAGTCATTATCAAAGTAATTATTGACATTAATAATTACTTTCATTGTACCCTTATTCATAAAACTCCCTCCCACGACACTGAAATTTAATATAAGCTTGAGGGAAGTTTTCAAAATCACTTACCACCCAAACGATACCTTATAATAACTCATACAACCCTTCTTGATGTCCAATAACACGGGAGGATCAAAATTTCTTCAATTATTGGTACTCTACACACCTCAACTCCCCACCAAGAAAGATGGGTTTTTAATTTAGTGTTCCAAATATCAAATTGACACATAGGAATTATTAGAACCTCACTTAAGATCAAAACCCCTAAATAATTTTCCCAAAACAACTTGAAGTCATGCCTCAATTTCAAATTTTGAGTTTCAGTCATTATTTATGTCGTTATTCATGTTCTTCATCCAAAATTAGGGATTTCCCAAATTCAAACACTAATTCACGTAATTGGGAGCTAAAATGGGTAAAGAATAATACAAAAATTGCTTTTAAATAAAAGCCTTAATTTAAAATAACAAAATTTCACTTGAGTGTGGCCAAATTTTGATTTTTTGTTCATTGTTCATGCGCGATGGAAAGCCATGGAATGAGCTCGATTTCTAATCAATTTACACGAAATTAAAGGCTAAAATCAAGGAAGAACAAGTAGAAATGATGATTAACAACTAAACCCCCCATCAAAATTGGATTAATCTCACATGAAATTGTGAATCTTAGCTTGAAAAACCCTTGTCATCGCTATCACTCTCCATTGGATTTCTGGAGGTTTTAAGCCACCCTAACCGACCAAGGTTGATGATAAAGTGCAAGGATGACGACGTCAGTGCAAATCAGTGGGGGAAAAGTGGAAGGGAATCGAACTCGAGTCTTAATGGATGCTTAAGTCAGGCTTAGCCATCTGAGCTAGCCTAGATTCATGAAATTGGTTACTTGAATTAATATAATAACTTTCTTAAAACTTCTATTTTTACAACTAATTTAATTATTATATTTATTATTTATGTTTTTCTTCTTTCCTTAATTAAATTTCTTCTTCCCCTTTTCTTATATAAATTTCAAAAAAATTATCCCTCAAAGTAGAAATTTTTAAATATAAAATTTTAGAATATTACAAGTAATGTTAATTAAAATTAACATTTAACAATACAAATATCATCCATTCTAATTAAATTAGAATTTTCAAGATAATTATCAATTATTCTAATTAACATTAAAATTTCACATGATAATAATTGTTATAATAAACCACATATATATTATTATTTGAGTCTGTATAAAACTTATCTAATTTTTACATAACAAGATTAAATTAAATAACACTCAGATAAACATATATAGTATTAAAAGATAAAGAAACAAAATATGTACCTGTACACAAAACTCTCTTGACAATAGACTATCTCACTTCATTTTCTCTAAGACATTTTCAAAATTTTCTTCTCAATTTTTTTGACATAAATAATGTTTTCTCAAAATAATCCTTTATTGACTTGAAATTCTCGCATCATAGTTATAATAATAATTATAATTATTTGTGTATAAGCATATTTCAAAAACAATCATAGGTATGATTAATCAAGTCAACATTTATTTAACTATCAATAATATTATATCTGATAGTTATTATCAAAATTGAGTAGGAACAAAAATATATATTAATGATCAATGCCTCTTTTCTCATGAAGAATCATATATATAACAACTAATCATTATGCAATAGGGAATATATTCTTTCAAAACAAAAACTGACGGTGCGAGAAGGCTCGTTCTTTTTTTCTCTGGTTTCTTTTAAGCCAAATCCCAATACCACATTATTAAATATGATATGTAATTCAATCAAAACTGGATACCTCGTATGACGCATTCCCCAAGTTGTCGCAAACTTGATTCCACTTTGTGAATATATCAAAGGATTCACCCATTGTCCAGCCAGTTCCACGCGAATTGCTTCTTCGTTCCATGTATGCGAAAACCAATTGCAGACACGGTAGGCTTATTGTTCATTGATAAAAATTCATTCTGACTTCATGTGTGACGCGACGATGATAAGCGTCGCCATCATGTTTCCAAATTATCATTATGAAAACAAACTTTTAAGTTTTTGCATCTTCCCACTAAATATCATCAAGACTAACATATTGGGCCAATTTTTCATCTTCCACAAAATATAAATGTCACCTTAAGATTGTTAGATAAAATAAATTTAAAAATTGTGTTAAAAAATGTGTGTTTACCACACTGTCTTTAAGGTGATATTTGTCATCACTATATTTGCTGTAAAATTTTATGGCAAATCATTCCTAAGAGTTATCTCAAACACCATAAAAATTGACTGACAACAAGTTTTGTAATCTTTTTTAAAGAACTTTCAAAGAATAGGGATGACTCTCATTTCAATATTAATCAAATCATAAAATTTTAATATGTAATCATGTCTTATATATAGTAAGACTTTATACAGAAATAATTCTTTTTTAAAAAGTTATATCTTTTCTAAAGAGTTATATTAGTATATAAAATTATTTTTTCAAACTCAAATTTCAAATAGACACATCTCTTTTATGAAAAGTCATATATTTTTTGAAAAGTTGTGATTTTATAAAATGTCATATCTTTTCATATTTAAATTTTTAAATAGACTAAAAAATTTAATTTGAATTATTAGATTTATTTAACTCAACACATATATAACTTAGCTTTTTAAACTAGTTATTTCCAACATTAACAATTCTGCTCCCTCACACTATATATATATATATATATATATGGAAAAAAATTTGAAAACACCATTACACCATGACAAAATGATAGTCGTTGATGATCACTTTGATTGCAGTAATTACTGAAAGTCAAAACCATATCAACCTGTCTAGATGACTTGTGAATCAAGCTTATTTAATAGGTTTGATTAATTGATTATGTGTTATCTAGATAAGTTGATCTGGTTTTTCAAGTTTATTTTTTTAATTTTTTTTTGGCCAACCAAGCTTATTTTATGCTAAATGCATCAAAAATGAGAAAATTTCTGTTTAAGCCCATAAATGCAATTAATTATTAAAAAAAATTTTTGCAATTATTTTGAAGGACCTAAACTTATTATATGATTTTTCAATAGATAAAAATACTCTTAATATAATTAGTTACTTATTAGTCCATCCAAAGTTAAAATTAAAATTGATATAGTAAAAAAATGAAAAAGTATTCGTTAATTACTGTGAATGTAAATATAATTTGGAAACTATGACGAATGTTATGTGTGAAAAACACAAATCATTGTAGTAATAATATGATTAGTGACTCATTAGTCAACCATAATTCTTATTAAAATTGGTAACATGAAAAAATATTTTATAAATAGCGAATGTGATTTGTAAGAAGATCAAACCATTGTAATAATAATATAATTAATTACTTATTAGTTTAATCAGTTAAAAATAAATTTGATGTGATAACAAATTTAAAAATATTTGATAACCATCATAAACATGATTTGTAAGAAATGCAAATCATTGTAGTAATAATATAAGTAGTTACTTTTATCTAACTACAGTTAAAACTAAAATGTAGTAACAAATACCAAAATATTTGGTAACTATGACGTACTTGATTTGTGAAAAACATAAACAATTGTTTTAATAAATGTAAAAATTATTGATAACTACAGATAAAATAATTTGTAAAAATACAAATCATTGTTGTAATAATATAATAAGTTATCTGTGAATCTAATTAAACTTAAAACTTAAAATAATGTAATAACAAATTCAATAACTCTAGTAATTATGCATAAAGTGATTTATAATAAATGCAAAATAAAATCATTGATTGTACTTTAGTCAATGTCTAGAGTGGTAAAAAATTAAGGCATAATCGATGATGATGGACTTCGGTTACTCTAGGGGAAGCATTCAAGCCAGCAACCGCCATAATTTATTGCTTCTTTACCTTAGGCATCCGATGAGGAAATAGAAGTATGATATATTGATGGAGTCTTACTCAATAGGATATTAAACAATTTGATCTTGCCTCAAATCTTGAAAGCCCTCATGTAATTGATTCTTGAATAATATTTGCTAGGCGGTTAGCACATTTAATGACTGGGTATTTTCTGAAATTGATTTAGTACATTGTCACACTTAATTTATTTGGAATCCTTTTATTGGAAATACGTGAAATTTCCAAATCCAATACAACCTTCTAAAGCTCTAGATATACTGACACTCGTGTTGCGTTTAGGTTTGATCATAGGACCAAAGATTTAAAAGGTAGTAAAATTATGACTTTCTCAGTTGATAAATGTCTTCTTGAAAGTTAGGTTTACTCTCATGCTACATATTTCTAGAGAAGAATTACTACTAGACTTTCTCTTTGTCACAATTATAGGGACCAAGACATGAAAAAACAACCTAAATTTGTATAAATGGTATATTACATTATATTCTCACATGTATAAAGGATGGTCTCTTTAATAGTTTTATTTTAACATTTGATGTGGTTAGAGAGACATTTGGAGAATCACCGGCGGAGCCACCCGTAGTTGAGGGGCACTTATAATTTTACGTCCTGTATGATTGATTCAAATTATTTTTTATTATTTAATATTTTAATTTAAACCTATTTTAACCATACATGTACTATATATAATTTTATATTCAATTTATATATTCATTTGACACATTTTCTTTTTGGTAAATTATTAGTTTTATATTACCTGAGTAAAACATATTCAAGTTCAAAAGTTCAATGTATTTTTAGCTAGATCTTGAATAATTGTCCTTAAAAATACTAAAAAAAATTTTAAATATTGTTGGATAAAATAATATCTATAATGCTCCATAAACATGTTTTTTGAAAATTGACAACCATAAATTTTTATACTTCACTATATAAATTTTTTTTCTCAAAATGTTCTTTTGAGTTGTTTACTAAATTATTATGATGTCATTAAATGATTATATATTCTTTTTCTAGTCTATGTTTGTTATGCATTACATGAGTTATGGGTAAATATAAATGTGATGTTGATTAATAAGGAAAGTAATACTTTGTACAATATTTATTTAGATTTAAACTGTCACGACTTGAGCCAATAGAATGTGACTGGTACAGGGAACGAGGTATATCTTATCCTCATAAGCCTATTAGACATTTCAAGATAGCAGAACTTTAATAAATTCATAGACCCACATCCGATAATATCAAGGCTAATACCTCTGCATATAATTATAACAAGAATCAGTTCAATTTGTGTAGAAATTTCAGCAGAGTCTCCCTTAAATTATGGACCTCTCGAAATTTCTACAACAGAGATACCTAACATACAACAAATTAGAGAGCTCCACTTTCCCACATATAATTACAACACAACCCAAAACCATGGAAATACATCAAAACATTCAACTTGTATACAAGGGTGCAATTACATCTAATTACAAATGTATTAAAAGAAACTGTTGCTCTGGCAATAGGCTAGGCTTACAAAAAAAATAGAAACACCTCAGCTCTTACTTTGTAGGTGGGTGTTCTAGATCGGTGCTGGAATCTAAAATGTTAATTAAAGGGGTGAGTGACAACTCAGTGAGCAAGTAATACTAATAATACATGAAAAAGAATAGACTTGCAACGATAAGGTTTTCATTGTTTAAAACCAGATAACTTACAACCATAAATCAATAGTACCAAAAGTAGAGAAAAACCATTAATAGAATACATTGGGAATCTCCTATAGAACCAGTCAATGTTCAAAATACAGAATTAACCTAAAGCTAGTGAAAACATAATAGATCACTTATCCATTATTGGCCTTAAGCTCTGAATGCTTATAATAATGGCCTTAGGCCTCAAACAGAATATAGAGGTAAGGCGTCGTACCTAACCATATCGGAATACTAATTGCAGTGCACTATGACTAATGTTTACTACCATTAGTAACAAGGTACTATTATGTAAACATTCCCAAAATTTAGAAAATATATAAACATCCATATTTAGAAATCATAATTTCAAAGTCAGACCACTTCAAAATTTTAAATTTCAATAATTCAAATAATGTAAAATGCAGAATCATAAAGTTCATCAACTAACAAATTTCCTAGTCTCAGAATATAGAATAAAATTTATAAATTTAAAAGTTTGCCCAAGATAACAAAGACACAAACACTTATATTTGAAAATAGATATTTTGGTGCCAAATCCTACATAATTAGGATTATTTACTGGTCGAAGTACACACAATTCAACTCCCCTTACTGTGTCATAATGTGCGACTGCTATGACCTTAAATACAAATGATATACCTTTAATATCTTATCCTAAGAAACATTTAAACTTAATTAAGTTCTAACAAATTCCAATGTTTTTAAAAATGCTTATATGTATAAAATTCACTTAATCCCATCAACTTCACCCCCCCATTTCTAACGTTATACCCAATACAAGACCTTGATTCTTCTAATTATGAAAATTTACATTAAACATACTTGCCAATCATAATTATCTTAGTTGTAAATTCCAATACCATACTAATTCCCAAATAGCTCCATCAACTCCAACGTCACTTAGAGGATATTCAATTAAATTTCAAAATCCTTCATTCAACTTGCATTATTGTTTATTACTACTTAATCACACCATTTAAGGTTTCCCATTTAAATTTCCTCTCTTTTTCTCTATGAAAAACCTAAAAAAAAAATTGGAAAATTAGCAATTCAACTTATAATTCAAATTAAAATTTTCAAAAATCTTAAATCACTTCTTAGATGGTTAATAATATTCAAGAAGGCCCAAAAATTCAAATTTCACCTCCTTCTAATATTATACTTAGACCTATAATTTGGGGTTTTTCAATTCAAAAGCTAAAACTCACAATTGATCAGTGATTTCAAAAGAGAAGGGTGCGAAATTCAGTTATGATATGTAGTTTTAACTAAATTTGAAGCAACCACCCCGAATTAAGCTCAAATTTGCCTCTTTTTTTAGTGAACAGTGTCGCAATTTAAGGATCTTTAATTTGAGGCAAATTAGACCAAATTGATTAGAGATTTGGATAGAGAATCGGCTGAAAAACATATAGGAACCGAATTCCTAAGCCAATCAGAGAAAAACGAACTTAATTTCACGAATTTTGAGCTGGAGTGTGCTATTATTCACCCGCAAAAAATTTCCTCATTTTTCTAGCCACTTGGAGGTTGATAGAGATGGTGCACAGGTCAACAGTGATGTTGCAACTTGCAGGAAGCACCAACAAGCCTGCATAGTGACGATACTACATAGGGATAGTTCACGAATGAGTAGAAGAGTAGCGAGGGAATAGGTCTAATGGCAAAAATATGATATAATTAAAGCATTATAATAATGTAAGTGGGGGGTATTTCATTTTATTGGATCAAACTTTTTCTTAAAGATGCTTGGTTACTATACTCTATTAAGTTATAAGTACTAGAAATGCACAAGATAAGACTTAAGTACTTACATTGGTTACCATCTTAGATAAAATTTTATCTGCATCTATGTTTATTTCTACTTGAGTTCCCTTTTGAGTATTCCATTATCATATAAATTTTATCCCTATACCAAGTGAATTTTTCTCCTCTTCTTCATCTTTTAAAATAAAATAAATTATCTATTATTATTATTATTATTATTATTATTCAGAATTTGGACAACATTATGTAAGTATTTGGATAATGAAAAAATATGGTGACGTAAGATCATAGAAAAAGCTTTTCCAATTAGATACAAGACGTTATGGGGTATAAAGGAAATATTAGCCCTTACAAATAGAAAGGCATTGGTATTACAACTTAAGGGGAAGGATAGTTTAGCGGATCCAAGGAAGAATTTGCAAAAGGTTTTGGGAGTTCAAGAAGATTATTATCCTTTGTTGGTTACCATGTTGAGATTTTATTTTTACTATATTAAAAAAAAAATGTTGTGTTTTATTGACAAGTGGTGGGAAAGATATGTCTGTTTGAAGATATGCAACTATAATAGACATAATTTCATTTCGCTAATAAGGACCTATATTTTAAGCAGAATAATATAGCATTGTTGCTAATAGTTCCTCCAAAATTTTATGATGATTTGATTGACAAATTTGTTTTATGATTAGACTCCCATGACCTATATATTCTATCTTGTGTTAATTTTCTATATTGTACGACCTATATAATCATACAATAACTTCTTAAATTCACATATTCATAGGAGTCTCTAAAATATATTCTCTCATATTTCTTAAAGCAAGCGAGTCGACATTGCATAAGAAAGAGAAGGAAATACAATTACTAATAGTCAAAGAGAGGAAGTGTCACACCCTAAACTTCTAGAGTGCAATCGTCTATTTGAATCTCTTACGATGCAATCATATTTGAGGAGTCATATAAGTACTTTCTGAGCATAGACACGTGAAACACCAAATGAATGTTTGATAACTCAGGGGTCAAAACAAATCGATAATCTATCCTCTCTAGTACTTCATATGGACCAATAAATCTAGGGCTTAATTTACCTTTCTTGCCAAAATGCATAACGCCTTTCATAGGGGAAACTCAGAGAAACACGTGATCACCAACCATAAACTCTAACCCTCTTCTCTGATGATCAACATAGGCTTTTTGTCTACTTTGCGCTACTAATAATCTTTCCTTAATTAACTTTACCTTCTCCACAACATCTTGCACTAAATCAGGGCCCAATATCTGCGCCTCACCTATCTCAAACCACTCAATAGGTGAACGACATTGCCGTCCATATAAAGCTTTGAATAGGGCCATTTGAATACTAGCTTGATAGCAATTATTATATGTGAACTCCGCCAAAGGCAAATTATTGTCCTAACTACCACCAAAGTCTAAAACACATGTTCTCAACATATCCTCCAAGTTTTGGATTTTTGGTTCTAACTAGCCATCAATTTGAGGATGGAAGGCAATATTCAAATCTAATCAGATTCCTAGTGCTTCTTGGAAAGTTTTCCAAAATTTAGAAGTAAATTGAGGTCCCTAGTCATATATTATGGATAAAGGTACTCCATACAACTTAACAATCGCGTGAACATACAATTGAGCGTATTTGGTTGCGCTATACATTGTTTTAATTAGAAGAAAATGCCTAGATTTTGTTAACTGGTCAACTATTACCCATACAGAATCATAACCATTTAAGGTACGAGGCAATCTAGTAACAAAATCTATAGTAATTCTCTCCCACTTTCATTCTCGAATTTCTAGTCTCTGATGTAGCCCAGCAAGTCTCTGGTGTTCAGCCTTAACTTTTCCTATTATGAACTTGTTAAAGGCATTGGAATGAGCCTAAATTAATGTGTATTGATGATGGTGAATTAAGGAAATTGTACTTTTGTGATATAGGGATTATCTAGTGAAATATCTTATAACTAAGAGAAAGGAGGCAAGGTTATTTAGAATACTTCACCCACCAGGTAAACAGTAACCCTTCCAATAGTATGACATGTTAAATGATGTTGTTTACTATTTACATCATTATATAGTGGAATAGCTTGCTAGACTTGATTAGTCTTAACTTATAAATTGTATGTGATGTCATGTAAAGACCATAAGAAAAAGGTTGTATGAAAAGTGAGTACTAGATGTGTTAAATAATGTGAACTTGTGCCTCACGACCGTCTAATTCAAATTACTCAAGGGCTAAATTCCCTTGACCAATGAGAAAGTTTCCCAAGGGTTGTGGATCCTCGATCGATAAATCTATTTTCCAAAGGTTGTGTACCCTTAACTAACTTAATTTCCATGGAAATGAATCCATGACCGTTAATGTTATATTGCATGTAATTAATGCATGTTTATGACTTACTATGGTAAGGATTTAAATGTTGATTCACAGATAACTGATCATTTTAAAAGGTTAGTGCCAACAGGTATAGTATTATATATTTGAGAAGTTATTATGCATTAAATTGCACAAAGCCCTACATACGTAAAGGTATTGTAATGGTTTTATTACTGGAATGCTACCTATTTATATTTTATTTAATTTTAGGTAATCACCCAGAGTAGTTTTCTGAACGTAAAGGCTAGAAGAGCCCTACTGGTACTGCAGAGGATTTTATTCCTTATTTTGCTGAGGTTTTATACTTTTGTAATAATGTAATTTGTAAAAAATGTAAATAACTATAAATGACTATGGATGACCATAGGTAGATTCCTCATTTCCCTATTTTTGATGTAGTTTTATTTGGGAGGCCAATGCCCGAAACATTGACTTTGGCAATTGCATGACAAATCGCTTAATTCGATGCTTTTCAGTAGGAACTAAGTGTGTTGCAAACTTTGAGAGGTAAGTAAATCTAATATCATAATCTGATATAGTAGTTCCAGGAATCCACCTCAATAACTCAAACTTGTGAGCTCTAGCATCACACACACTCTGCGGAATAAAACATTCTTCGAACAACTCCTAAAATTCTAATATGACAATCCATCTTAACTATTTCTGATTCAATAACAACATGGCAATTATTACTCGATTAACCACAAGAAGACCCTTAAACTTGGCTCTGATACCAATTTGTCACACCTCAAACTTCCATAGTACAACTAGCACAGATTACAGGAATAACCAGTTCCTGTAAGCTTAGAATTCTCTGTTTAACCCCAAAATTCTGGAAAATTTTTGGTTTGGTCTCTAAGAGAACTAATCTAAAAAACTTGTCTAAAAACATGCTTCCAAGATTAAAATTTAAAGGGAAAGGACCAAAAATCAATCTACCGTTAACATCTCCATAAAAAATTAAGCAAAACTCACAAAAAAAAATCGTTGAAGATGGGGAACGCTACCCAAAAAAAATGATCGGGAAGGTGAAGAATATGAAGTGAGGGGCACTTTGGTATTTCACCTAGCTAGGAACGTGGTAGCACTTGAAAAATTCTGAGAGAGAAGGAAGTTAGGTCTTGAACCCAGGCCATTAGCATTTAAACACCAAGGTCTTACCACTAAGATATAGTTTATTATCTGACTAACAACTTACACTATGGATATTTATTCTTATACTCTTTCTAAGAACTTACAAGTGATACAAGAAGAGTATGTAAAAGCATGTCTATATATTGCAAAGCAAAAAAAACATATATATGGATAATTTATAAGGCTAAAATACAATTTTTGGCCCATTTAAATTTTATTTTGACCTCTTAACTTTATTTTATTGTGATTTTTTGTTTTACCTATATTTCAAAGTTCACTTTCATTCCTTAATTTTATTTTATATGTTCCTTTAACTTTATATTTGATTTTACTTTCATCTCTTAATTTTTTTAATTTTGTTCTAGTGATAATTGGTCTCATCTCATTGTCATAAAAAGGAAAAAGCAATCAACATATATACTTAATCTACTTAAGTTATTAAACTATAATCAACAAGAAAGATTAGTAAATGAACACCATTACCAGCTAAGGCTTAAGACCCTATAATTTTATAAACATGTTGGAATAGTCACTAAACACCTTAATGAATATTGGTTAAAATAATGAGATAGAAGTTTCCAAACACCTGGATATATGGATGCGAGCATTTCTCTCTTTAGGTTGTGTTAAAGGTTATGATAAAACTATTAGAACTTGACATATATCAGAAAATCAAACACTTGAATTAATAAGTGACATGCCCAGAAAAAAAATCTAAAAACCAAGCTCTCATATTTAATCTATTGCAAAGTGAAGGGAGTTCAACAAATCCAGTAAAAACATACAAAAGACCATACTATCATTGGGTTCTTAGAAAATAAAGACTCTAATTCCAAGAGAGATGGGAACCTTGCTTGATAAAGAAGTTAGAGAAAGAAGCATGACACAATGGGAAAGGATATTAAAAATGGTCACTTACCAATCAAGGAACATCCAAAACTTGGAATGTTCACCAAAAATCAATTAAAATTAAATGAGTTGTATACTAGAGAAGTATTTTCCCAAAGCTTAGGATAACTAGCAGTTGAGCCAACCATGGCAACCATAACTCTAATATATATTATACCAAGGACGGATCTAGCAATTGATTTTAATGTGTGCGATGAACTATAAACATAAATAGGAATAATTTAATACTTCCTTATATTCTATTAACAAATATCTATATTTGATAAATCATTAAAGCTTTACAAAAAAAAAATACAAAATATGAAATAAACATAAACTATTATTTTATTTTCTTAAGCCATGCATTTTAGATTGTGTTATTTATTTTGCCAAAAGATCAAAGTTATCAATGAGAAAATCTATTAAAAATTCTTTAGCTCTATCTTTTTCAATATAGGTTACCAAACAAGTTGAAAGAAAATTGTCCTTCATCTTGTTCTAAAGTCTTGTATTCACAATTTTCATAGCTGAAAATGCCCGTTCTATTGTTTCTATAGACACCAGAACGATAATTACAAAATGAATAATGCTATCAACAAGTGGATAAATTCTTGACTTGTGTGTCTTTGTTAGCATTTAATACAACTCTGCAATTGTTGAAACTAACTCTGAGCTTTTATGAGTATCAATTTCAAAATGCTCCAATTAAATCTTTAGATGTTGCTTTTCTTGTTTTGTTAAGCCATTTAGATAAAAATTATACACAAGCTTGGAAATATTCTCAACTTGAAATGATTTTTAGTTATCTCATGGATTTAGAGCAAAGCTAAGGACAATTAACTTTCCTATATTCTCCTTTAAGCAATAATTCATTTCTTGTAACAATGAATCTACAATAGAAATTAATATATCATATTGATAATGAAGCTTAATTGTATGATTATCTCTTTAATAGCGAGGCTGATCTTGGCCAGCTCTATAACAGGCACTTAAATATGGGATCTCTATATTATGAACTTTACAAAATAACTTACTTTCTCAAGTAAAGGATTATATCCCTTTTCTTTGAATTTTTGAATAAGTGTTTTAGAGGATGATACTAATTGCATTGCATTCAATATGTCTTGAAATTTATGCTGTAAAGCTTGACACATATTGTAACACCTTGAAAATAATTTTTTATAATTAAATTTTATACTTCTAGTCCTTATAGGAAAAAGGTTGGACCTAAAACTCTTAAAAATTTTACATATATTAAACCCAAACACAAAACATGGAAGTTTAGTCCTTCTTATCTAGGCTTGTACTACTTTGATTTGATTGGCTAGGAGAATTCAATACCAACCGTTCTTTAACATATATAAAAACTTTATACCAAATCTTAGAATTAACCAAAGCTATTTGGTAGTTTATCAAGGCATAAACATATACTAAACAATATACAGGAAAATGATACATTCATTCTAGTTTCTATTTATTATATAAATATACATAGTTTTTTAACATAATAGTCATCTAATTAGTCATATTATACACACTATCTTCATATTTAAGGGTGCAAAAAAAAAAAAAATAATGGTCCTAAAGCTTATTACATGGCTTGCTTTCCTTTTTCTTCATTGCGACTTTCTCCTGAAAAATGTTAGTCAACTTGGGTGAGATTACAAATCTCAACAACTATGTACCTTATTCAGAATATACAAGCATTATCATCATCATACATACTATAAGAACTAGGAGTTTACTCAATAAGCTATGTAACATAATATATATAAATGCATATTTAGTTTCTTTTATAACCACAACCCTAGCTACCTCATCTTCATCATGATCATTATCATGTCAAAATATTGGCCAATTCATTATCGTGGTGAGGTTAAAAACTTAAGAGTTCTATTTGTCCATGGAAATTACCTGTGGCAATTTATAGATAAACCAAGCTAACCAAATATATATACATAGCAAAATATACCATAGTATATTAATATTCCAATTACAAATAGGTATATAGAGAATAAGAGTACTAATTACCTTTTATGCAACCGAAATTTGAATTTTCCATTATACTTATTTACTATAATCAAAACTTTACTCTCTTCCCCCTCTTTTCTCTAGCTTTAACAAGTAAAGGAAAAAAAATGTGTGCAATTTATAAAGTGTTGAAATGCAACTTCCAACTACTTCAATTAATGTTGGCAGGCTTCATGTGAAATAAATTTCATTAAATGCTTGTCGTATACTTTTTCAGCATGTGTGCCACACTTATTAAATTTTGACTACTTTAATTAAATTTATATGTAATATATGGGCCTCACTTTTATTTAATCTCTTCTTTTTTTCTATGCTAAGTTTCTTACCGACTTGAAGCTTTACAAAATGTTAAAATCATTTGAGACAATGTTTTTCTCTTTCATTTTAGCCCTTCTGATTGCATTTTTAATTCCTTTTATGCATTATACAATAAATTTCATTTTATTAAGGTTATTCATAAAATCATCTTGTGATTTAATTAGGAAACTTTTATATCCTAATGACCTATTTTTAATATTTACATTATTACTTATAATTAGATCACACATATAAGAGGATATTCGAGATACTTAAGAACCTATAAATGCCTAGTAAAGATAGTGTGTAACATCCTAAATTCTTACACTTAGGTCCCTTGTTCTTAATTGAAAATTGTCTGGGTAAAGTATAACCTTAGAGTAATTCTTTATAAATACATTGAAATAATAAATATTGTTAGGGATCTAATAGATAAATAAAGGACTTTTAAGGTGTGAAAGGAATCCCTAAAGTACAAGGGCTACATTTTAATTGTTAAAGAAAAGTGAATTGAAGGTTGTCCTTAATTACACATGAAAAGTACTTTTAGGGACCATATTGCAAAAACAAAAATTTGAGGGGTATGAATGAAAAGTGGCCTAGAAGAGTGGAGATAAGGACCAATGAAGTAGGAAACAATCATTGGAAGGATTAAAGTAAAGATTCCCCTTTAAGATAAGTGCACTTCCTTATGTAAGGGCATAAAGTGTAATTTCAACCTTAAAGAAACCAAAAGGTGTGGGCTCAAGTTAGAAATTTAGTCAAAGTGAGAATGAACATGTGCTAGCAATCATTATAAGGACATGTGAAGTGAGACATGTGCACCAATGCATGAAGAAATAAAGGACACATGGCATATGCTTAGTGAACAAGTTAGAATTACTTGAAAAATAAGCCAAGCCACCTATCCTATAAATACCCCTCCCACCTTGCCATTTTGTGCAAGTGAAGTGTGTGTTCTTGTGTAGAGAGAGAGGGACACCGAGATAGTGTAGAGAGAGAAGGATAAGGCATGAAAGGGAGAAAAGGAAAGGAAGAGGTCGAGAGGAGGAGAAGGTGGTGGTGACCAAGAAGGTTCTTTGCAAGTAAGCCTAAGGTTTTAGTTAGTCATATTCACCATTCTTCTCATCTTAATCCATCTTCATTAATTAAGCATTGCATTGTTTTATTTTTTTAGCATTTGGAAGTAACAATTCTTACCTTTGGCCGAGACAAAACTAAGGTAGATAACTAAGTTATTCTTTAATTTTTTTTCCTTGTACAAGAATGAGGTTATGGCCATTGGTAGGCAGAGCACCACGATGGTGGTTATGGTCCTTGCATGGCCAAAGATAAAGAGCTCTTGTATGGCCAAGGTTATAGTCCTTGTATGGCCAAAAGCCCTTGTGTGGCTGAGGACATGGTCCTTGTATGGCCAAGAGCCCTTGCATGGCTAAGAATATGATCCTTGCGTGGCCAAGAGCCCTTGTGTGGCTAAGGATGTGGATTACCTAAGGCAATCAATCATACATGACGTGTGTTTATGGATCCTTATTATTGACATCCTTGTTGTTTATATATCCTTGTGATGATTATCTTAACGAATGATTTTAACCTATTCTTGTACTTTGTTAATTATTTGGAATGCTTATTTATCTACTGGGATTTGTTGAAATCTTACCCATTTTTCTTATATATTTTAGGAGAAATTGCCAATATTTAATACCTTTAAGTTAATTCAAAGTTATGCCGATGTTATGGTTATATATACTATTATGGTATTTTGTTTAGATGATCAAGTGATGGTGGCTGAAGTAACCATAAGTAGTCTTATGCTTGAGGAAGCTTACATTATACATGAGTTATGGCTGAGAGTGGCGGTAAACCTTATCTATAGGCCGTGAAGAAAAGTGAAGCAAGGAGGAGAAAACTTTTAGCTAGGAAACTTGTTAGGTGGTGGCTTGATATTAGAATAGGATAAATTTTGAATTGTATTATATTAATACTATTCATACCTTTATATAACTCTAGACATGTTATTTTGAGTTTCTCTTCCTTCACTTTTATCTTTTATGAACCTATGTGGAAGTATGGTAGTATTGGAATGAATTGTTTAAGTGGTTTATTTTGATTAAAAATATATGTTTATGAAATTAGAATTCTTTATTACTTGTAGGCCGAGAGCATATAGCTTAATTTAAGATAATATAAGTTAAGGCTTGTATAAGATTAACAATTGACTAAATGTCCAATTAAATAGCTAAGCTAATTAATGCATTTTTGCATGGTGTTCGAGACCACTCTAGAGCTTCAATAGGCAAAGTAACACGTTAAGCTTAGGCCAACATCCATATAATTGGTAGCAAGAATATACTGATATGGTAAACAAGTTGAATATGTCATCTACACATGTTACATAGGTTTAAGGTAATAAAAATTAACCAAGTTTAATATGCTTATCACTTAGGCCAATAATCTTAAAGGAAGAAGTTAGTCATGATGCAATTAGGTTAAAGATGATATTAACATGAGAAATAACTAATGGTCTTTAGTCTTATCACAATTGGAACTAGAAAAAAATAATTCAAAAATGCTAGGGCACACTTTAACCTGGATTGGTTGCATTTTATATGTCAAAAGGTGTCTTGATAGAAGAAAAGGTCATTTGGCTAAAAAGCATGCTATGGAAGGGACAAGTTGGAGTTTCAAGGAAGAAACCCTAAAAGTGGCAAGTTAAGAAGCAAGATGACAAATCTATTAGCTAAAGGAGAGAGGTAAGTATATTAAATTATTAGGATTGATCTTAATGCCCAGTTTAGGAAAATGAAACCTCCTTGGGTTAGATAATGCACCTAGACCGAGAAGAACATGCATGGAATAGGTTAGAATAATTTGTTAGTTGCATGGGTAATATAAGCACAAATGGACCCTAGTTAGCTTAGTGCATTGATAATATAAAGTTATAGCGTAAGGATTAAGAAAGTGATCTTAGAATTGCACATTAGGTTTGATTAGTTGAATATTAAAGGTAATGATGTGCAATTTGAATTATTGGAAGATTGATGGATTAATGACATTTGAAGTGTTTAGTTATTTGGCACTTTTTGAAATGATTGCATGAGAAAAAGGCATTGATAAGACAGGTTAGTATTTTCATGTAAGTCTTACTTAGTGGAATGTGTAGAACAACCTTGGAAATATGAAAAAGCATGATATAACTATGATTGGAATTAGGTTAGCCAATAGGTGTTCTTGAAAAGAAAGCACTTATGGTAGCCTTGCATAGTAGCACGTGTGATAAAATATTAGTAAATTATCAAGGAGACACCATGATGAAGGTGGGTCCCACACATGATCATGCTTGAAGTTTTGGAAATTCCATAGTTTAATATTGATAGATTGGGCTTAGATAATAAAGTTTGTAGAAAAATCCAATTAAATGGATAATGAGCTTAAAATCCAATCAAACATAATATAGGCCTAGTATATGGGCCATAAGATTAAAAGTTATACTTACATGTATTGGCCTTGATTATATGAGTATGATCTCTAGAACTTTCTCTTAAGTCCACACAAGGAAAGTAGCTACAAATAATACTTTCTTAAATTTTTGCATACGCGTGTATACAAAATAAAATAAAATTTTCAGTTTAGTCCCTAAATATTTCTCCTCAGTACTTTATAAGTGTGTACGGTCATAATCTGTGGGTATAGTTGTATAATTGTCTACTCAATTAGTATTTAGAGATGTCACATAGTGTATTGGGATGACATGAAAAAATAGGTTCAATCCTATATAGCTAAGTGCCATGTTTACCTAAGAAATAAGTATTAAACATTGCATCCAGCTGGTCTCTACAACTTCTACCTATTGACTTGGGAAGACTTGAGTATGGATTTCATTGTCATGCTTCCAAAATCAAGGGCAATGAAACTGTGATGGTGGTAGTTGATAGGCTAACCAAGTATGCTTATTTCATTACGCTTAAGCATCCTTTCACAACCTAGGAAATGGTATAGGTTTTCACCTAAAAGATCATCAAATTATATGGGTTTTAAAGTCAATTATATCCGACAGAGATAGGGTATTCATTAATCAATTTTGGAAGGAAATCATTAAGTTGGTTGGCATTGAATTCATGTACAACTCTTATTATCATCCAAAGATGGATAATCAAATAAAACTAGTAAATAGGAGTTCAAAGATGTATTTGAGATGCTTTGTTAGAGAAATCCTAAGCAGTGGGTGAAGTGGCTACCTTAAGCTAAGTATTGGTTCAATATTGCCTATAACATATTGGTAGGGATGTCTCTCTTTAAAGCTATCTATGGTAAGGATCCGCTAACTTTACTCAGCTAAACGACATTGATTCCCTTGTGGAGGATGTCAATGAAGTAATTAGAAAAAAGAATTTGATTCTTACTTAGTTAAAAGAAAATTTGTAAAGAGCTTAGGAATATATAAAGTTGTGGGATGATAAGAAAAGAAGGAATATGGAATTTGCTGTAAGTGACATGGTATATTTACACAACAGACCTTACAAGCTTAAAGCTTTGGCCAAGCGACCTAATGAGAAGTTGAGTCCAAGATTATATGGACCCTATAAGGTGTTGGAGAGAATAGGGTATGTGGCTTATCCCTTGGAACTACCTTATACAACAAGGATCCATCCTATATTTCACACTTCTCAGCTTAAAAGGTCCCTGCAAGCTATTATTACAACTCAGGATATACCACCTTGTTTGACTGAAGACATAGAACTACAAGTTCAGCCGCAATCAAGGAAACATGCTCGAAAGTTCATGGATGAGACTATTGAAGTGTTAATCAGTTGGAATGGATTACTTGAATCTAAAAGTACATAGAGAATTATGATGTCATTCACCAGCAATTCCTAATTTCCTGCTTAAGGATAAGGAGAAAGTTATGGGAGAGGAAATGTTAAACCAAAGTCCAATAGACCCAAAATTTCTTCTTTGAATGATTTCAGTATGAAGCAATAGATTCTTTGATAGTTTTTTCAACAGTTATATGTTAGTATTCCAACATTTAGAGGCATATGCGCTACAAGTTACTTTAGCTGGAATTTTTGTGTTTATATTTCGGGTTATGCATTTGAATCCTCCTTTTTGGTTTACTTCTCTTAAGACACACTTTAGTATACCACTTGACCTTTATGGGTTATCAACAATTAATTTTAGGTCATTATATCTATGCCAGTGTATTAGTGCTAGTCTTATTGACTTTTGAGCTCTGTGGCAATTGCTCATTCCTGAGGGTCTTTGAAGATTGTTTTTGGGAAGATTATGGAAACATGATGTTTTAGATAAATCAAGACTATCTTGGTTTGGTGAATTATGTTTCTATTTTGCTTACAAATACAACATATATGACAGGTACTTGTAGAATTCCATGTTGGAATAATTTTAAATTAAATATGGAGTAACATTAATCTAATTATTAGAATAATTATGTATAATTATTAAGTAGACAACCAATATCAATGTAAACCAAGAATGGATTGGAACCTTGTTAACAATGTAGATAATCCGTGATGGGTTGGATTAACTACAAACTTATTGGGTAGAGACCCCAACCTATAGCCCAATGTTGATCAATTATTATCCCATTAGATCATTGATTAAGAGCTAATAAAGAGAGAGCTTATTTTATATTTAAAAAAGGGGGGAACAATTATTTTAATGATTATTTTATTATTTATTTTTATAAAAGGAAGGTTTGTAAACCTTCCTCCACACACCATCCGACCTCTCTCTCTCTCCTTCTTTAGTTCATGTGTTCAACTCTCTAGGAGCAGTAGGTATTATAGGTTATTAGTCTCTGTTATTGAGTAAAATTATGGTTAGTTCATCATCAATTCCATATCAGTATTTATTTATATGTGATCTCCCAATTTTAGACGTTATTTTTGTATAATGTCATTTCTAGAATTCCATACACTTTTAGGGCAGCCATATCTCAAAGACTAGCTAAGGAGGTTGGAAAGTCCAAGGTTCATACAAGCTCCACATTATAATCTATTGCTTCTAATGTAGGAGGCATTGATATTATTGGTATGCAGGTTTTGGATGGAATGGATCTACTTTCTAAATTCCATTTTACTCTGGCTTTAGCACCTTCAAGATTGGAAGGAGACTCTGTTCTGATTCACAAATGTTTCCATGTCTATGATTGATGTCTTGTCATAAGTACTTTGGGAATTTGTTCCAATCTGGTGAAGTGTGAGGAAAACTGACGATAATATGACTGCTACTCTTGGATAATCTTGACAATGGTTGTGATTATGGTGCAACCGTGCAAATATGGTGAAAGCCACATAATACTAAAATTGCACTAGTTTCTTGTTTTCTTTAATTCTATTTTAGATTTGAACCTCCAGCCTCGAGAATTGGTGTCTCTCACTATACATATATATTTCAAGTTTATAATACTACATCAAATATAGCATGCTTGGGAAAAAAAAATTTAAAACTAGAGGTATAATTAAGGAAATATTATACACGTTAAATTTTTTTTTCAGACTGATATACACATTAAATTGTTAACCTTCATTTAATGCAAAAAAAAAAAAAAAAGCTTGTACTCAACGAAAAAATAGGGAGCTAATTTTTATTTTATTTAAGTAGAAATAGTAAAACTAATCTCGCTAAAACATTTATATTTTATACTTTTAAAATTAAGATAATTTTACTGTTGATATCTTAAATTTCACATTGGATTCCTTTTTAATAATTAAATTATTTTTTAAATAATAAATTTTTTATTTAAAATATTTATTCATATTTTTCAAGTTCACGCTAGAGTTTTAATATTATGAACAGGTATAAAAGCAAATAAAAAGAATCTGTAAGGGCGTGGATAATAAAGAGGGAAATTGAGTGGTGGAAGTTGAAGGCGTACAAAGGAGAGAGACGAAAGAGCGAAGATGCCATGCCTGAACTTGTGGACCAACGTCAGCCTTGAAGCTGTGGACACCTCTTCCTTTCTCTCTGAAGTCATCTCCTCTGTGGCCTCCATCACCTCCAATCCCCTCACTGTATCTTCCCTCCCTCCTCTCCCTCCTCTTACCTCTTTCATTCATTCTTTATTCTTGTTTTTTAACTTCATTAATTATAGTCCATAGAAAAAATTATTCATAGATCTCAAGTTAGTAAGCGGATCAACCGCTACTTTGTGAGTCTGAAAGCTGTACAGCAGATCTGTACGGCATATGAGATGAGTTCCTCAAGTTAGAGGCAGCTGGATTTAGGTTTCAACATGTGCAGTTGGGTGAGAATATATAAAGCTGAACGTCGGGAAAATTTGTGGGTTATTTATAATATATCTTGGGGTATGTTTGGATTTGAGAGAAATATATAGACAAAAATGGAAAGAGATAGAGAATTTTATTTTAGGCAAAGATTGTTCTTTAGATATTCAACTTTGTGTCAGTTGTTTCATTAAGATAGCGTTTGAATATTAAAATTTCTTGCTAAATTATGTCAATACGTACCTTCATAGTATTATAAACGTTCAAAATTTTTAAGTAAAAGAGATTATAAACAAAATATTTGTTCATTATTTTACAAGAGTAAAATATCATAGGGAAGTCAAGTAGTTATGGAAATTGTATTCATATTGAATGAGATTAGAGGCAGATTAATTTTAAACCAAACCAAGGGGATTGATTAAGATTTACTATATCATAAATTTCGTTGAACTCCTGAAGACATGCGTAAACGCTAGGAAAAGCATTATATGTGAAGAAGCACTGATATACTTGAATAGAATAGAATGAGTATATGTATGGGACACGTATCTAATATAATATGCAATGTAATATATTTATATATGTGCCGGAAATATGTCAAAATGCACTAAAATAATACTGAAATATATTTATCTATTTTTTAATTAGTTATAGGATTGTTTTGTTATTCTGTCTTTTGTTTTATTGTCTTTTTTTAACTATATTCATGAAACTATTAAGTTCATTTGTTTGCTGTCTTTATTTACTTTTGTCTACCACAAAAATTTCTCACACACACACATCCCCTATTTTAAAATTTTTAAAAACTGACAGCATCAAACAGACACGAACTCACAGTTGTATATCTTAAAGTTTTGAAAAGTGTCATATCACATACATGTCCGTGCTTTCTTTCTTCTTCTATTTTTCATGTTTTTGGTTCTACTCTTTCTATTTTTAGTGCTAGACATTCTCCCCAACACTTAAGACTTGTTTGATTGTTAGAATCAATACAAAAAAATAGAAATGAGAATAGGAGATACTTCTATTCTTATATTTAGTTGACAGATTTGATCTATATTTTTATTCCCTAGAAAACATATTTTTTCTCATATAAACAAGAGTTCTTTTTTAGTTGAAGTTATGGAATAAGATTAATCTCTTAAGAATAAAAATATACTTGACAAAAATATTTTCACTTATAATAATTTTTTTATAAAAATACCTTTGTGAAACATTAAGACCTAATTTATTATTATTTATTATTAAATTATTATTATTTATTTAATCTATTATTATTTATTATTAATATTTTTAATTATTAAATATATATTATTATATTATTAATTAAATATATATTAATATATAATTTATTATTAATTAATAATTAATAATTTGAAAAGATGTCTGTTTTTTTTTTTTGGTTCTATGATAAAGGATAATATGGTAAAATATGCATATTACCTAATTGATTTTCACGTGTAATCTAATAAGAAAACAAAGTAAAAGGAGACATTGTTATTCTTATTCCTTCCCAACCAAACATTTTAATATTTTCATTTTTACTCTTACTTTCACTCTTATTCTTATTGTATCAATTCTAACAACCAAATAGACCTCTAAACTCTTCTTTGCTATCTAGGAACAGAGAAGCTACACGTTTTTGAGATTTCCTGCTTTTGTTTTTTCCTTCTGGAACCTTTTGGTTATTTATCTGTTTATTGTTGAATCGCAGTATGTGATGGTTTCACTGGAAGGATCAATACCTACGTCATTTGGTGGGAGTGAGGAGCCAGCAGCTTATGGTGAACTGGTGGCCATTGGAATCCTTAATGCTGATCTCAACAAGAAACTCAGTGCTGCAATTGCATCCATTCTTGAAGCCAAATTATCTGTGCCCAAGTCTCGATTCTTCCTCAAATTCCGTGACATTGAGGCAAGTTAACTTCAAACTTACTTTCTCAAATTGTTCTTAGCCAATGTTCAAATGTTCCCTGCTCTCTTTTGTTTTATAGAAAAAAAAAAAAATTTGAACTTTAATTCTTATATATTTATTATTAGGTTTTTAAACTTGCTTGATTCATAGTTTTTAAAGAACTTCAATATTGCAGTGCTCTATCTTGGTTTAGAAAAAACAATTAGGTGCAATTCTTAGATTTTCTTTTTTTGAAGTTCTTGAACATTTATGAGATTTTTTAGCACAAACATTACATGTGGTAAGGGTGTTCCTAGCTATTATTTCTTTATATATAAATATATGAGTCTTTTTTTTTTTTAGTAAATTACACATCATTCTTGAGTTTTGTTATAATTACATGGGCCTCCTTTTATTTTTAAATATATAATAAAAAGGTTACCTTAAACTTTAGTCTAATTTAAAATTTTTGACTAAAATACCCTCCATTTTAAAATGTTTTAAGTTAAAATAGTTAAATGGATGTTATTTTAGTAAAAAGATTTCAATTGGACTAAGGTGTAAGCTTCTTTCAGGAGATGTTTGTTTATATTTTTAAAAATAAAAAAGTGATTCATGAATTTTAATAAAACTTAGAGGAAGTCTGTGTACTTTATTTTTTTTCGGTTAATACAAACCAGTTTTACTAAATAAATACTCTTATCTCAAAACTATGAAAGTTGGGGGAAAAAAGAGTGTGATTCAATCATACATGGCCTAGCTACACACTCTTTTTCACTTAAAAAGAGTCAATACTGAATTATAAAAGTTGGCTACTCATTACAATTTTAATGTATAATAATAATAATAATAATTACTACTTAAAGAATTATAGTTAAATCTTATCCTTTATTTCCTATAAACATAAAAAAACACTTGTTGGCCCCGCTAGAAAAATATAATTTTTTTTCTATTTTGATATCAATGATTTTTTTCCTATAAAAGCGTGATTAATAATTAAGGTGATGATTTTATATTGCTTAATAGTTATCAATTACAACAACCTCACTTTGGAATTAGAATATATTTGTCTAAAATTGATTTAGTTATAGAGAAAAATATTTTTTTTCTTATTTATTACAAAATTATTATTTTAGTCCTTGATTTTTTTTAAAAAAAAATCAAATTTAATCCCTCCATCAAATATTAAATTTTAAATTTAAGGAACTAAGTTTAATAATTCTTTTTACAATGAATGATTAAATATGATATTTTCTAATAAATGATGAAACTATTTTAAACATTTAATGAGTGAAAAATCAACTAAAAATTTTATAATAAATGAGAAACTAAAATATTATTTTACTCATTAATTACACATACATCAAGTTGTTAATAAGACTACCATTAGCTCCAAATCGATGGTAAAAAGTGCTCCGTTTTGTTGCAGGGTTTCAACTGTGGCCTGCATGGATCTATCATGGTGGTGGAGTCCAAGTAAATGCAAAATGAAAAGTTATTAGATTATAAGCCTGGTTTTATTCGGGCTATGAATAAGAAATTTCAAGCTCAAATCCTACTTTTGATATGTATTAAAAAATTAGTTATTAGATTATAATAAATAGACGTGATGATCATGACAGGATGCTCCAACTTGTAATCAAGTTGATGGACTTGATAAATAATATTTCCAAAATTTTAAAGCAAGTCTCTCAGCTTGGCACAGCTTGTGCAAAATAATCCATACTTACAAAGTTTAAATAATGGGCTTCTTTTGGAGGGCCCCAACTCTATTAGAAAGTGTCTTTCTTAGTTTAAATATCAAAATATGTAGATTTAGTGTTTCAAATTTTGGTATTTCATATTATAAGTGTTTTAAAATAGTCCCTCTATAATATAAATAATAAAATAATACAGTATGAATTCATAATTTAGTTTTATTTTTTAATTTAGTTTTACAATCACGTAACATATTAACTGACATAGCACAAGCAAAATTACATGTAATTGATTTTTTATTTTTTATTTTTGCTTGATTCCTATTGATTATCTTAATGGGCTAAGACCAGATGATCCTTAAAAAAAAAAAAAAATCAAATAAAACATCACCCTTTGAGAAGGAATGACATTTGAATAAGCTGAACTTTAAAATCATAAGTTGAGAAAATAATCAAAAAACTAACTTGAAAAACTTTCATCTTCTAAGGAGAGTGAATTTTCAGACTTCATCGTTAATTTCTAAAAAATTACATAAACACCAATTGATTCAAACTGTTTAATGAAAAATTTAGACAACCCAAAAATAAATAAATCGATAGCAAAAAAAAAAACGTGTTTTTGGGTATAGCCTAAAAAAAAATAGTGTGAGAAGCCATTGATTGATTCACAAGAAAAGGTGGAAGGAACCGTGGCGACCCTGCAAGTCCTGCCCTGCGAAACTGAAACGGCGTTTGGCGGCGTTTTCCTTCTGCACCTTCCGTCTACCTCTCACTTCGCCATCACAAAACCAAAATCTCTCTGAAACATCATTTTTTGAACCATCAAATTCTCATCTTCAATCCAATTCTCTACCCTTCTCTATCTCTTTCTCTCAAGATCCATCCCTATCAACAATGGCTTCTTCAGCCCGACCTGTCCTACCCATTTCCAATCCCCCTTTGGCCGGCGCGCCCGCCGTCGTGGAATTTCAACCCCCATTGCGCGCCTTCATCTCCCAAGTATCCGAATCCCTCCGAAATAGCTTCTCCGAGCGCCGTCCGTGGTCTGAACTCGTCGACCGTACTGCATTCTCCAAACCCGAGAACTTCTCCGAAGCCACCTTCCGCATCCGCAAGAACTTCTCCTACTTCCGCGTCAATTACTACGCCATAACCGCTCTCGCTCTTGCCTTTTCTCTCATGAAAAATCCTTTCTCTCTCTTCATCCTCCTGGGTCTTCTCGCTGCCTGGATATTCCTCTACGTTGTCCGACCCTCCGATCAGCCTCTGGTCCTTTTCGGTCGAGTCTTCACCGATTTCGAAACCTTGATCCTTCTGGGTGTTTTGACTGTGTTTGTGCTGTTTCTGACCAGTGTTGGGTCGATTCTGGTGTCGACTCTGATGGTGGGTGTGGCCGTTGTTTGTGTTCATGGTGCCTTGAGGATTCCAGAAGATATGTTTATGGAAGGACAACAGAGCTCACAGTCCAATGGGTATATGTCCATCGTTCGCGGCGCCGCCGCAGTTAACGCTGCTGTTGCCGCCTCCGCCGCATCTCCGGTCTCTTCACGCCGTTGAATTCGAGATCGAGTTAGATTGGGGGTAATATGCCCTTCCTTTGATTTTTCTAGTTTTGAGGTTTTGGAAATCAAGTGCAGAAAAATTCTTTTAACCCGATATCAACACATTCTTTTACGCATTGGGGAATATCATGGGATTTGTATGGATTTGATATTTTGATTTTGTTTTTTTCTTTGTTTTGTATAGGCTTTGTAACTCTTATTTGTGAACTTTCAATTGATTTATTCATTGTGTTCTCTCATTTATCAATGTAGATTTTGGATTACATATATAAAAAAAGGATTTATTATTTCTATTTCATTCCGAGAAGTTATCGTTATTCCCATCCCCTTCGACCTCATCTTTTGTAGAAGTTCCTTTATCTACTTATATGGAAACGATGCAGATGATATTGACACTTAGTTAATAGTTACTCTGCTGATTATATTTCCTTTCTATTCTTAATCATTTATTGTGTTGGATCACCTGCATTTTGATTGAGATATTGGATCTTTCTAGTTTGGATAGAGATAGAATATGAGGGGTCGATATAAATGTTGGGATTCATTTGAGAATTGAGTTCTGCACACTCTACTCTCTTCAAAATTGATGCAGTCAATTCAAATAAAGAGTTACGCGAATCTAAACTAACGTTACTAAATTGGGCCTTCTTGGGTCTATGGAAATCCATCTCATTCTGTGCATTGCACACAAAATATGTACCGGACGTGAATTGGGATGTTTAAAATCTTTTAAGAAATTGACATCTCAATATGAGACAATATGCAGAGTCTGACGTGTCTGATTGATTGTGAGTCCATGAGCAGTTTATGTTTTCTTTTCAAAATTCACTCATTAAGAAATTTAGAGGATCCGAGTGTTAAAGCTTGTATGTTGTGTTTGATGGTTGGTCACTCAATCTCATAATTGATTTTGCATTTCTTGTGTCCAGACAAATATGCAGTGTCATGGAATTTGATTCTCTTATTCTCATCGATTTATAGAAAAGTTAGGCAACTAACCTTCTTCCTTCCATCTACCCTTCTGCTATCAAGTTTGATGTTTTTGTTTGTTGATTGGGATCTGAATGGTCTTGATGGCAAAGGTTCTAATCTGAATGTATACATTGAGCATAGAGTTGCAGTATGATTATGCATTAATATTTCTTTGTCATGTAGCTTCAAGCCTTTATTTTCAAAGTATATTCTCAGTGATCCTAAAACCTCAACTCAATAAGTATTTCATTTGGACACAAGTTTCTTCACATGGATCTCATGTACTTGGATTGCATATGTATCCCTCAAGGCTTCTGGAAAAAGAAGGGTATCTTTTCAGTATAATGATGCATGAGAGTTCCTTTCATTAGTATTAATTATCACTAGTGCGTGGACGCCTAAAGAAGAATTGAATTTTTATAGTTGAATGAGATTTCTGCTCTAATTTGATTTCTTCGGGTTTGTTTTACTTTGAAGGTCAAAGAATGTAGTTTCACATATTGAGCTTGAGCTAATTTGATTTAGTCTGGCGCTAAATTCTGTAATCTATATTTTTATATTGCCTGAGCTAATTTTATTTTATCGGTGCTAATTTCTCCATTCTATAATTTTATATAAGTTTTTAATATACAGTATTAGATATAAAAAATTTACCGTGTTTCACTTTGAACGTTTTCCTAGTAATAGTAGAAGCCTGGTGTTTTCTGTTTTCACTTGTTTCACACGTAACAGTCCAACAACAGAACCCAAAAGCTGATTCGAGTTTTCTCATTCTCAGTTTTTTTTTTTTTTGGGTTGTTCTTATGTAATTCAACGCTTGATTGATTAGGATATTCTTTTGGGCCACGGAATATGAAGTTTTGTTTCAAACAAAGCAAATTTACTTAGGAATTTAGATCTGGATCTTTCTCTACGGCCATTGGATCTAATGCCCTAAATTTTTTATAAAATTTATTTTTTAAAAAAATAAAAATAATTATTTTTATGAATAAATATTATTAATATTTTAAAAATTTTTTATAAATAATGTTATCTAGTTGAAGAAATAAAAAAATTGAACTTTTTTAACATCTTATAATTTATTTTGTATATTTTAAAGTATATTATTTTTTAACTAGATATCATTTTGTATGAAAAATTAATCTAAAATATTAATATATTTTTATTTATCAAAATAATTATTTTTATTTTTTAAAAATTATATTTTATAAAAATTTTAAGAGTCATGGGCTCTAGGGCCATTAGATCCAGTGGCCCTCTTTTCGTATTGGAGAAAGATCCCTACTAGTATCCAAACTGATTTACTTAGAGTCTAAATCATTAAAAAAATTATAGGGTATATTATACGGAATCCTCCTTCAATACTAAAAGAAATGTAATTTTTGAATTAAATAATTATATTATATTTTTATTTAATTTTAAATTTTTAATAAATTATTTTTTTAATAATATAAATGCATATTAAATTATTAGAAAGTAATTTAATTAAAAATTTTAACATTAAACTGAAGTGTATATTATGAAAAATTAAAAGAGAAAGATCTGTGCTATTTTAACAAAATTTAAAATAAGTTCACATAATTTATTCAAAATTATGATAGTATTTAGAGACAGCCAAATAATGAGATCTTTTGACAAAAAAGTTGAATTAATATTCTTTTAATCTAAATTTTTAATTTCATTTCATAATGTGTTAAATTTAATTTTTAATCTTTTAATATGTATTTTAAATAATTAACTTCATTAACAAACATGCATCTAATTGAGTGAAATTTTTTTGGCATGCCTCAGTGAATTGACTATCTAGAATATTATGATATACATTAAAAAAAATGAAATTATTTTAAGTAAATGAACTAAATCACGAAAATAGATAAACTTTTTCATAAAAGTAATAAATAAATTTAGGAGGACTTCATCCTAATTAACTCATAACTAGTTTATTTCATCGTGTGTTGCATAAAATTAGAGAAAATTAGTCTATTTTGTTGTATGTCAATATATTTTAAATCAACAATGCTTATAGGTATTAGAAAAAAAAATTAAATTTAATAATGTATTGTGATAAAGAAAGTATAATAAATTAGAAATAGTGCTTAAAATTTGTTCTGAGTTTGGTAAGAAAGAAATGATGACAATAAAATCATTAGAAGGGCACCACCATAAGAGATTTACTTTGTCATACAAAGTAGCTCCAATTTTTATTCTTCTAAAAAACTTTGAAATCTCAAAATTTGATAGAATCTTATTTAATTATGCCTCTAACTTTAATTTATGTATAATGACGAATGTAATAACCCAAGAAGAAAGTGTATATATATATATATATATATATATATATTATGTAACATCTTAAAATATACATAGTTAGAGATATATAAGCCTTATTGGAGCCTCCTATTCAAACCCAAAATGATTTTAAGAATAACATTAGAAAAATAAAATAGAAATTTATAGACTAAAATGTAAGGAGAAAATAATATTTGGGGTATAAATTATAATTTAAACTTTTTAGGAACTAAAATGAAAATAAAAAAAATATTGTCTAAAATAAAAATATAATTTTAACCATTGCGTAGTAACTTAAAATTTTCTATAACTAGTATGAACATTTTTTAATTTTTCACATTTGAAGTTAAGAAAAAGAGAAGAAGTAAAAAAAGTATTAGTAGAAAATTTTGATTTTTAACTTGCGTAGAGGTAGTCAGTACTTTCATTTTTTATATGCCTATTTATAATTAAATTATTAATATATTTTAATATGTCTTACTATGTATAAACTTAGTTAGTTTTATTCATCTGTAAATTGCCACATAGTAATTTCTATAGACATATTGAACTCTTGAATTTTTAAAACACACCATGATAATGAATTAGCTAATATTATGACATGATGATTATCACAATGATGATATGAGGCGGTAGCCATAAGTATGAAATTATGATTACAAGAGAAACCAGATATGCATTGAGTTACACAACCCAAATTAATATTCCTAGTTCTTACAGTATGTATAATAATGATACTTGTATATTCTAAATAAGGTACATGACTATTGAGATTTATAATTTCACTTAAGTTTATTACTATTTTTCAAGTGAACATTCATACAAAGATAAATGAAAGCAAATCATGTAGTAGGCTGTAGAATTAAGATGCCAGTAGTTGTTTGTATTTTATTATAAGAATGATATATATAATATGTTTGTATTATGTGACTGTTATAAATCTATTTGTATTTATAAATATGTTTTCATATAAATTGTTTAGTATGTTTTCCATAAATATTTTTAATATGTATTTTGGTTTAGATAAAATATTTATTAGCCTTAGTTTGATATGGATTATATATATATAATGAAATTAAATAGAACTTTTTATGGAGCTTTATAGACATTGTACATGTAAAATTATCGTAGGTTATGTTGCCTAAATGCCTAATTTAGATTTCATAAGTTTCTTAGCAAATCAATTTATCTTATAAATCCTGAAGTCTATGGTAAAATTATACAGTCTAAATAATCACTGGAAAATGGGGTTATTATATTTCTTTGTATCTTAGCCTGAGATTAAAATCTTAAATATTGGGTAAAGGCAAAAATGTTTGCATTGTCATAAACATTTTGAAACATGAACCATACTAAATAATATATATTTATACAAAGGGCTCATGAATCAATTTAGACTTAGAAAAGTGAAAACTAAATGTATAATAAATTTTAAAACATAAAGGAGATTTCTAACTACCAAGAGTATTATAATAATAATAATTTTTTTAAAAGGATTACACATGCATAAAGTTTTAGTTGTAGATAAGTAGTATTTATTAATTTTTTCTTTGGCATTACAATAGACGATCCATATCGTTGAATAAATATATATCATCTTCTCTTACTTTAATTTTGGACAATGTCAAATTATATTAATAATTCTTTATTAAGAAATTTAAGAGGTAATTAATTAATTTATTATTATCCTTGTTGACTCTAGAAAATATTTGGACTTCAAAAAATTCTTAATTTAAGAGATAGTTAATTAATTCATTAATTTTCTTATTCATTTTAAATAATTCTCATACTTCAAAAAACTTTCGATTTAAAATAGGTTAATTAATTCATTAATTAACAACTTCATTATTTTGTTCGTTAACTTAAAAAATTTACACGCTTTAATAAATTCCTTATACATGTATAAAAAAGATGAAAAGTCATTGCACAATGAGCTAATGTTTGACCTAATAAAGCTTTTTATCGATGAAATAGAACTCTCATATTAAAAAAAACCTAGTTTACACACACACACACACACATATATATATATATATATATATATAATAGATAGATTGTAATGTTTTTGAGACGTTTCAAAAATTTAAAAATTCTTCTATACAATTTGATGTTTAATTAGTGTGTCACTTGTTATGGTATAATCATACATTGCCAACAAATTGTAAAAGACGAGTAAAGTATTATTCTTAGGGAATCCTCCTTATAATTCATATTAATTACTAATATGTATATAGTTATTTAATCTAAGCAATTAATCGTGTAAGGAAAATTGTAAATAAAACACAAATCTATAATGAAATGTAACTTTAGCAGAAGGCTTAATATAAAATTATATTTTATCATGACACTGCAATTATCTATGAGTTTCTTAACTTAAATTCAATGTTTTATGAATTAGTCTTAACTTCTGATATCATCATAAAAATTCATTGATCCTTTCTAAATTTGTCAATCTAATTCAATTTTTTATATTTCTATAAAAAACAATTAGGTCATGGTTGATAGCAAAGAAAGGGGTTCAAGAGAGAGGGAGACAAAGAGGGAGAGGATAGCTTCAATGTTTGGTATGTTGCAATTCTGCTTCCGTGGGAGAGAGCTTTCCGCCTAACATAGGAGGCTACATTCCATCAAGTGAGTGATGGAAAGGCCGAGCATTCCTTAGAAAGTAAAATTGGTTTCTAAATCTGTCCTATACTAAATTAGAAAATGACAAACATTGCCCTTGAATAGTATTGTGAAAAAGTTAGACACTATTTATAAAATCATTTATCATATTTATTATAAATAATTTAATATCTTTTATTAAGATTATCTTAAAAATATAAAAAATTATTTATCAATTATTTGTTTTGGAAAGTAAAAAAAAAAATTCTAGTTAAAAGTAAATAAGATAAATATTTTTTCTTCAAATAATATAAATATTTTACTATTTTTTGAAATATTTATTATGCATAATTCAATATTTTCTATTCATATTATCCTAAAATAATTTTAAAAAATATTAATTTGATGTTTTTGGTATAAAGCCATGTTAGGGGCATTTCAATCTTTTCATTTTATTATCATTATTTCTATCATACCAAATAAACTTTACAACTTTATTTTCCTTTTTATTCCCATTGTACCAAATAGATTTTGGCATCCAAAATTTCTATTCCATTATATTCCTTTCTCATTCTCTTTTCTATTTCTTATCTTATTCACTACAGGGCCTTAGAGACATGCTACATACGGCTAATTATGATTTTGCAAATACTATAGTTATATATTTATTCTAAAAGAAAATTGATTTATTGCAAACAATTAATTAATATCAATCAAGCCATATTCAACTACTAAATTTGAATTTCTCTTTTAAGAATTTCTAAAATTCTCAACATAAATCATAATTGGTCGTCAATTAATAAAAAAAAAATAAATATTTGAACTGAATAAATTCAACCACAATAAAATTCAAGTAGGGAAATCACAATATTTTTCAATTTATATGCCAAAGGTCCATAATCTTAAAGAAATAAAGACTTAATCTAGTCCATCAATGTATACAATCTAATACACATCTAAAATACATAATTAAAAGAAGAGTGAAAGAAGGGAAATAAAAGAACTCTATTTCGTAAAATTTAAACGGTTTCTTGTCTTAAATCTCATCTTAAAAAAACTTCCTTAAATGAATCCTTACTCAAGAACTCGTAGCTACATCTTTACTTGCTTTGTAAAGATTTGATATATCCCATCAAAAATTGCAAAAAGACCATTTTATCTTTCATGCACCGCACGTTGGTGATATTGCACCAAATTACTAGAAATTATCCTCACAATGGTGCCATGGCGTCCCATTCTTGATGCTGAACTAGCTTCGATGTTTACAACCATAAATTTGTGCTATGGCAAACTACCATTTATTAGAAAAAAACCTTCAATAAGCTTTTCAACTTTCTGTGTTATGGCGATCTCTAAATTCTAAAATTTGAAAGTCCCAAAAATTGTTTCAAAGTTAGATGTTCACTTCATTTTTTCTTTTTATAACTTAGACGAGAGATAAAAACACATAAAGAGCTAATAAGTGGCTAGATACTTAACAAATTAACATAAATCAATACTAAAATTATCCAAAATCTAAGCTTTCAGATACATTTTTAAATTAAAAAAATTATATAATGACAAAACAAAAAAATGTTGTAAATAACTGTATTTCATAAAATTATCATTAATTTTATTTAAAATTACTTCTTTTAAAACCTTCTGTCTATAGATAGAAAAAAATTATTATTTGTGTTAAATATATTGTACTAATGATAAAACTTAATTTTTAAATAAAAAATTTATATATAAAGATATTAAATCAAAATTAATTTTAAGAATTTAATGTATCCAATATCATTTTTGGTCACCCCCATTTGGATATTAATTTCTTTTCGCTTATATTTCTCACAGAACATATATGACATTATTTGAGCCAATATCTGCGCTGTCTTTCAACATTGTATGTAAGAGGAGGAAGGCTGTGCGTGGCTGCCTTCCACGAGAGACATCTTTGGGCATTGCTCAACAACTTCACTCGCTGTCGCTGATCATCCAATCCTCTCTCTCTCTTGGCGCCGCCATGGATGAGCTTCCTCTGCACAAGATTGCAATCTCAGGACCAACCTTAGCTTCCGTCATCCAACGCTTCTCCACCTCCCCCGGCGCCGTCGACGGCCTCCTCTTCGGCCACGTCACCTATGTCACCCCATCCACCCTCTCCGACGATTCCGCTTCCGAGTCCTCCACCCTTGTCGCCACCGTCACCGGTCTCATCTGCTCCGGTACAACCAATAGCTTCTATGATTCCACTGGCACCGTCGAACCTAACTCTCTTCGCCGCCTTCTCACTGACCCAATCCTCACCCCCCATTCTTCCCTCATCGGTTGGTTCTCGGGTCGCCGGAAAACCCATCTCCGGCCATCAATGCGAGAATTCGCTGTCACTGCCTCACTTTCTTCCATGACGCAGTTCGCTTTCCCCGTCAAGAACGCTCCAGGATCTACCAATTTCAACCCTTGTGTGTTTTTACTATTAGCATCGCCGTTATCGGACCAATCTATTCATACGCATGAATACCGCGCTTACCAATTTCGCAGAGTTACCGAGTCTTTCGACCCTAAATCGATGGATATTGTAAACATTGGGCCTGCGTTTCGCGGGCATTATGGTTCGTTTAGCCCTAATGCTCCATTCCCATCATTGCCTTGTGATTTCCGGAACGCACCTATGAATGAGGACAGGGTTGAGGGGAATTTGAATCAAATGAAGAAGGTTTCGAAGGATCAGAGAGAGCTGGATACATGTGCAGAGGGATTTGATGTTAGTCGCTTGAGTCGGTTGATGGGGTCTGATGCAACGAATTATACGGCGGGTTTGGAGGATTTGTATGAGAAAATGCTCGTCAAAATTGAAAATTTGGCCAGACAGGTCGAAAGGAGTTCTGCTAAGGTTCTTGAGCAGGTGATTTTTTTTTTTTTTTTTTCATGTCGCTGCAAAACAGTTTTATACAATGCTGATACAAATGCAGTCGGTTATAGATTATGCAAATTGTTCCCGCGTTTTCTCATTAAAGTGCCTGACCTAATAGATTCAATTGTTGGTTTTATTGCTTAGAAACATGATCAACTATGACTTCTTTTAATTCAATTTTTGTAATGTGGGATCAAGTAACAGTAACACCACATATTGGAGAGGAAAGGATTTTATGACAGATATTAGTGTGCTGCTTTATTTAACTACATTGAGATTTAGACATTTCCATTTCTTAAATGATGGTTGGGCTATTTGAAAGCTGTAAAACTTGATACAATAACTAACTTGTGATTGTTTTTCTATATCTAATTCTAACAGGAAAACCATAATAGGAAGTTGAGATACAAAATTTTGAAGTCCGCTGTCCCAGAATAAGTGTCTATATAATTGCTGGCGACCTTTTCTTTTTGTGTCAGGTAAATTCTCTTTGTTTGAGTTTTCTTTGTTCAATTGTAACCAATCTTCTTTGATAATTGAGTAATTCATTCACTTGAGAAGAATAGAAAGGAGCAGTTTTGTTGCACTAGTGTAATATCTTAGTTCATGTCAGCAAAATAATGGTTCATTAGCATATATCTTTTGCATCAGTGAGGCAAACTGATGTGTAAGTTATGCAAGAAGTTTTTTCCGCTAGACCTCTTCAACATCTGCACTAACACGGCATACATATATATTAAATATTATTGAATGTTAATTCAAGATTAAATAAAAAATCTAAAATTACAGCCATGCAATTGAAAATTTTTAATCAAGGAGATTATATCACGAGTTTGTAGAATTATTTACAGTATCTTGGCATATGCATCATCCCCGGGTCCTAAATTTTGAGCTTCCCATTCAATTTCCTCCTTCAAACTATTCATATACAACTAAAAAAATTTGGAATGAACTCTTGTGATCTCTTCAAGATAGGGTTTATAGTTTCTCTTTCTATTCTCTCTTGCTTTTGGTTAGTCTTACAATTTTATTGTTATTTGCTGTCTCCAAGCCAATAAATGAATTTTATTTTATAGAAATATATGGATAAATGTCATGGCAATGTCTATGTATGACTGGAGTAAGTCAAATTACCTAAAAGCTGGTGTATCCAAACTTCTTAGGTAGTAATTACCATCTTACAAAGCTTTGGCCCTTTAATGAAAGAATTGTGTTTGTGTTAAACATATGTTAGATGCTAAATTGCTGACACTTAATACACACCTCCAACCGTTACTCTTCAAAATAAAATATTGAATTTTAATATTTATCACTTTATATGCTTTTACCAAATACATCTTAGATATATTACCCCAGTCATTGTGTGTTTGGTTTTATATATATGAATACTTAATTATTTCTAGAATTTTTTATTTACAAGTCTATGCGTTGTGGCCTTGTCTTGTCCTCACATCTTGAAGTTTGTGTCTACATGTCCAAGTTCTTATGTATTTCGTATTGCGTGTTGTGTTCAATGCCCATGCCATTCTATGTCCATATGTTGTTCTACTTGTGCATTTGCATTTCTCACCAAATCTCCACTTTTAAATCACCAGCTTATCTGCAAAGTGAGGAACACCTCAAAATTTGGTTTCCCCTTTTTCTTGTCATTGCAGAATTAGTTAATTTTCACTTTGACAATTGATGAAAAGGGACATGATAGAATATTGTTATCCTTGACAAGGTGGTTATCCTGTTCTTTATGTGCCAACTAACCAATAAGACGCGTCCTGGGATTTGCTTTTTCTTATACTGATAAGTCATGGTCAATTGACAGCAAGAGCTTGACCTCTGATTTAAATGGTTTTCTGAGTTTTTGCCCTAAATGTGCTCACATGTATATATTTGTGTGTTAAGATAGTACTTTCAAGCAGAGGTTGGTCGTCCAGTTTTTTTGTTGTTTTCTGGGGGTATTATTCCGTCCAGGTTATCTGAATAATGATGAGTTTTGTCTATTATATTAATGTCCAATAATTTTCAAAATCCAGTATTACTTTCATCCAATACCTGTCTCCTTTACTTGCTACTTTGTGAAAAGCACTGATATGAACCTGTTGTATTTGACTTATAGTTGTTAAAAGTGCAACATGCGTCATGGCATGTTGTGTCATGCAACACCTGTGGTGCTTGACATGCACAAATTTCCATGGTGCATGGCACATATGACAGATGAGGAGAATCCAATATATGACATAGGTTTCAGACCAGTCCTCAATAATCTTAGACTAATGCATATCTTAGGCACATTCTATGATTAAGAGGACTCACAACAGCTCTGCAGACCTTGATTCGAGTTTGATCTCTTTGTTGTCTTTCTTATCTGTTCTTTTCTTAGCTGTTTGCTTTTGCTAGACTTCTGTAAACACTCCACATTTGCCATGACCCTGCCAAATTTCTCTCTAAGTAATGCGTTCCTGTCAAGATCCCATACTTTACAATTGTTAAAATTTCTGAATTTCCTTATCTGGACATTGTAGTCTTGTTAATAATTTGTCTCCCCTTGTTTATTTAGCCTGAGATAAATAGCGAGAAAAGTATCAAATCAATCTTCCACTTCTACATTTTGTGACAATTTGGTCCTTCACAAATTATTGTAACAAATTAGTCTCACGAAAATTATATTTTATGCAAACTTAGCTTCTCATTAATGAAAATAAAGAGATTGATTTTATATAAATTTAAATTTGTGAAGAGCTAACTTGTACAAGTTTAAATTTATAAAGGACTGATTTGTCAGTTGATTTGTACGAGATTAAATTGTCACAAAATGTAAAAGTGGATAACTAATTGTGTACTTTTCTCAATAAATAACTCTTCTTTTATCTAGTCTGTCTGATGCATTTTGGTTAATTTCCATGCTTCATTTTGTATGTTGTATGTAACTGCTTAGTTTATTGACCACGACTGAATTGAGGTTCTTGAATGACTTGGAAAATCCTTTCAGTTTCTGGTTTGGCTGTCGCTGTAACTGAACCACAGTTTTGAGTTATTTCATAGTTTATCTGATTTCTGGAATCCATGATTATATAATCCATACTTTTATCTGGATTGTATCGTTGTGCACTGCATGTTAATTTTAAAATGTGCAATGCAGTGTGCCATATATGTACCTAATGATCCTATTTTGCTCAAGGGGCCTTTTCTATCTTCCTTTCTGTTTTTGAAACTTAAAATTTCCAAACAGGAGGATTTGATACGGTCACAACTTTATTAATTATTGTTGTGCTTTTCATTAAAGTTTTACTAGAGGAATATCTTGATGTCTTTTGTTTGTCATTATGAAGATCATTATCAACTTCCATGTGTAGAGCACTTGAAATTACGGAGTATTATTTTGCTTTGCTTACAAGGACTCGTTATCCAAATGATAATATGAAAAATCATTGATTGATTATTGATGTGTTCCAAATTTTAACCCGAGAGTCTTGAAGTCATATTGGAGGCATGACTACTATTCCTGCAATAAACTTGTGATGTATATTGATAATGAAACTCTTACAAATGTCATGATTATCCAACAAATGTTTAATTTGCATGCATGCATTTTGACTGAGGAGGCATTGTCAATCATTTACATTTGACAAGCTTATATTTTGTATGGTTCAAAACAGAGAAGATAAACCATAAACAATATTCAGACCTCATTGCCAGACAGGATCAGCAACAGTTTCTTCTGGAATCACTTGAAGCATGTGTATGGCAGTTAGAATTTTTTTGGTGCAAATGTGGGTGTATGCGGCTCAGCAATTATTGTTGATGTTGTATTTTTACTTTTTGTTTATTCCCTAGGTTGAAGTGGGTAGTAGTAACTGTGCAGGGTAGTTGAATGGTTCAGTCTTTCAATACTAGTTAGCTTTGATGCTGTCTCTATCTCTGGGCATATATTTTGTTCATGTAATTTGTTGTCATCTATATTCTGTATTGCCTTGTATTTTTTTTTTCTTCTTTTTACCCATGTTACATGAATATCATTTCAGCTATAGTTCAACTTTGCTATGTTGTCTTCATAAGGTCACTTTACAAGAGATATGAAATCAACATGCTTGACAGTATTTTAAATACTTGCAAATTTATCATTCAATACCAAAAATAAGATATCTCCAATATGGCTAACTTTAGGCACCCATCTTGTCATACATGCATAGTTTAGAAGGATCAAATATTTCTGTCAGAGTACCATGGTTCTCTGAGTTTGACACCAGTTTTAATTGTGTATGGATGATATCTTTAATATGTTTCTTCACATAAACCTCCAATTTTTTCTAGTGTAAACAAAATGCAAGATGAGCTACCATTGTGAAAATTAACATTTTAAAACTTTATTAACTTGAAACAGCTCCATAATTAGAGACTTTTTTAAATCCAATTTCTTTGACTTTCTCATAGATAATTACCTGCTATGACTTGCACTTCATCATTTAAAATACAATATGCAATTTGGAGAAACCCAATCTTGTACTAACATATAGTTTTGAGTAATGAGCTAATGTGGAAGATATACTCCCAATGGGAAAACGATTACAATCAAATCGTTCCTCTATTCAAATGATCAAAAGCAAATTGTTTCAGATGACTTCCTTTTTAACAGTATAGCATTAATATGTTCCTAGTAACAGCAAAATCAGCATCAATTTACTTCGACGCAGCTTCATCCTTCTCTGACAAGTACCTATTGAGAGCAAAATATCCATAGATGCAAACTTAGACATGGAAGTAGAATCACAACTGTATGCATGAAGTTTCATAAACCGTTTGTTTTAAAGTTTTTCAATAATAATAATATATCAATAATTTCGTAATTCAACATTATATTTAACAAAATTCTTTAGTACATCATAATATTATTAAATCATTACACAAAAATATTTTCTTTTAGAAACACAAAATTTGGTGAATTATATATAATGAGAAAAATGTCTTTTTGGTCATTCATTTATTAAAATGTCTAAAATAATTTTTTACTCATAAAAAAATATTACACTTGGTCCTCTATATTTAAAAAAAATATCAAATTTAATCTCATTGTCATATTTGAAATTCTAAATTTAATGGATTAGATATATATATATATATATATATATTTAAAAGTGAGAGATCAAATGTGACACTTTTCAATGTATAAGGGATTATTTTAGACATTTCAATAAATAAGAAATCAAAATAATAATTTTATAATAAATAATGGATCAAATTAATATTTTTCTCAATATATAATGGTCTCGATGAGTTATCTTACCCCTTCCCCTTTGCCCAGCGGGAGAGTTGATAGAGTTGTATGGTCTCATTTGAAGCATGACAAGCAAGAAGCAGATGGTTGCGTGGTCGAACCATCCATGCAAATCTCATGCACAATACTGAATACACACACAGCACTGCACCACCAACCCAGGCACGAGACAAGACTTAGCCAACATACAAACACCAAATTCTTTGCTACACTTTTGAAGTATTTGCTATCAAAATTTTCAATAAAACTATGACACGTAGATATTTGTAATATCATAAGATTAGGTCTTGTCCAATTCCTAGTATACAGAAATCCTCAACTTGCTGTCATGTTGCCTGAGATTATTTCTGGAGGTTTGTTCATGTCTACCAACCCCTGTAATGGAACATCATTACAATGATTGATGGTATGTGTGTGTGTGTGAATAATCAGTTGCAGTGAAACGTACGGCAGCAACAAATCCAAAATTTGGCAACAGGTCCCCAAAAATGGGTTGTTTTGAACCAACTGGACTGTTCAAGAACGCTCGGAAAGAAGTCATATGTAGTACTGATGCTCAAGCAACTCTTAACTGTAAAGAGAAAATGGTTTAGATAATGGACATAGTAGCAATATGATATCACATAATCAATCAAAAAATGCAGAGACTTTATTTGCATAGTAGAAGAGCAATAAAATTAATAAAACCACAGCCAAAAAGCCAAGTGACAGATAGATTGAAGCAATCTTCTCACTTGACACTTCCCAAATGCATTAATATATTTCACTTCCTCATTCATATATGGCACGTAGTAAAGTGATAAACTTTTAAGCTTAGAAAACGTTGGCCATGGAAGGCTGGCATACAGAAAATTAGGAAACGAATGCATGCAAACAACAAACAAATGACACAACAATTTCTCTCAATCAGCAGAAGACACTGATAATATATATATATAGAGAGAGAGACAGACAGACAGACAGAAGAACAGCTTCAAAAGCTAATCCAAATTTAGAATCAGACGAAACTGGTAATCTGATCTGCTGAGTATACAAAAAAGTGCATTTAAGAGGAGAGCTTTACCTTATGGGTATGCTTACAGGTAGCTGAATTGTGCAGAAGTTGAGAAGAGAGAAACTGAAAAAGAGATTGATTATAGAGGAATGGCAATGGTTGGAGATGTCATCGTCAGAGAAGATATTAAAAAGATCCAGGACATAGAGCCAAAAAGACTCGAGACTCGAAAAATTTACACGAAAAGAATGTTTTTTTTTTTTTTTTTCTATTTAGTGCTTTGTACATTATGGTTTTTATTTAATTTATCAGTTATTTTAATGATTGCAAGTTGTCCTTTCTATTTTTTTATTCAAAATTTAATGTGGAGTTCAATAATTTATAACTATAGACATTATTTGTTTATTTAACTCCGTTTTTTTACATCTTATATTTGGCATCCAAATAATCAGATTGTTGATTCTGCATTCAATCTTAGATCTATTGCAAGCAATAAAATAATTCATAGAACAAATTTAAAGGAATTATTTATAGGAGATGAAATAAATAATTCAGATCTCTGTCATAAATCATGTTCAAAAATAAAATAAAAAGCTCCCTTTGGACCACTTACAAATAACTAAAACTTTTAAACAAGAAAAGTTGTCCCTCAATCTCTACAATGTAATAAATAGAACTGAGGAAATCAATTCCTACCAAATCGAACTGATCCAATCTAATCACAAACTCTCATCAATTGGATAGGATTTTGACACAACCAATTAATTTTTCCTTTTTGATATGTAAGCAACATTGGGGGGGGGGGGGGGGGGGGGGGGTTGTTTGTGTATGAAATGTGTATTAAGAATTCTCCATATCTTGTCAAGCTGCTGAAAATGCCTTCTCCACCAGTCCTTGTGCTCTTGGTGTACTGTGCCCATGGTGTGCTCCCTGAACCTACCTAGAAGGTGTTGAATGTCTTGTCCAATAACCTGGTAGTGGTGGTGTCCTATTATGGTCTCCTTAAAATGATTAACATTGACGTGCGAGAGGAAAAGGATTAGTATTCCCGAGGCCAAATCAGGTTGCCAACATTCCTCCATGAGGAGCCAGTCTAATACATGACGCAAAGCCGTACTCAATCCCCAATATTTACTCTGGTTTTGCTCTAGACTCCATTTCCAATCTCTTATATGATCTCCATCTAGGTGAAGACCAGCGAAAACTGCTCGATTTGATTGGGGTTGACTTCCTCCTTTCTTGTACCAAATGATTAAATTCCAACCTTGGCTCGTACAATGTAGTTCACTGGTGCTACTTCAGTGGGTTCTGTCTCTGAAGGCCTTCCATAGGGGTGCTCTAAGCTAAGTTGACCATGTGAGTCTATCTGTGAATTTCGTATAAGCTCTTAATGGTCAAACTTGAGTGTAGGACCTGATTGCGAGTGTGCCAAATGGTGTATAGTAAAATCATCATGTATTTTGTGGTGTATTCCCATGAAGCTTGTAACGCTTCTGGGGAGTTAACCAGTTCCTGAGTCACAGTGTCAAGCTTGGATATTCATTTGGTCAACTCTAATTCCTAAAGGACTGGCAAACCAAAGTGCCCTTGCAAAGAAGCATTGGAGGAAGATATTGACTTAGCCGTGTTCGTTCAATGCTTACTTAAACTCTCTTTGACCCAAAGCGTCACGTCGTCTTTCGAAGGCCTCAAATCTAGTTTTTTGTCTTGGTTGGTACCACTGCCATTACTACAAAGAAATTACGTGAAACATCCAACTATAAATCAAGGGTAGCTTCAGTCAAATTATGGTTCAATGGTCAAGGTTATTTGGATCACTTGAATAAGAAAGAAACCAAAATTCTTAAAGCTTATCGACCTACTTGGATGCGAATTGATGCTCATCTTTATGTGCTCCATGGCATTCTCTAGATCCAAAAATTCTTGATTTGTCAATCCTGCCAAACTAGTTACAAAGTTTGGGCAAAGGCCATCATGATTTATAGCAACAATGTCCACTGTTACCATGAAGTTTTATCCATAATTTCTTTTTTTTATAAATAAGACAGAATATAAGGGAGAACATGCATCTTACATCTTTATATCTTTAAAAAATATTTTCAACCGACCTTTTGGCGGAATAAAAAAAAAAAAGTTTAAATTAATTCCCAAAAATGAATCTTGAAAATCAATTTATTTGGAGTCGCAAACAAAATTTTTAACGGAAAACTTTGAAAAACTAATTTAAAATAAAAAGAAAAAGGCAACATGGTCTACACAACCAAAGATGAGTTCGGGAGTCTATTTGAGTATGAGAAAGGTGTCAGACATCCCACAATACCCGTCCATAATGACAGTTACCTTAAACCAGTCAGCTAAAATAGAATATGACTTTTAAGTTTATCTCAATTACCTTTTTATCGACATGCATGCCCGTTAAACAGAAGAGATAAAACAACAATAACGAAAGCAAACAAATAGATATTTAAAAAGGATAGACTTGACCTAGGATAAGAGCTTAGGGCCTACGTACGGTATGATAGGGATCAAAGTCCATGTAGTTCGACCAAAAAGGCATGTTTATTGTTTGATGGTTCGCAAATTTTGTGATGAGAATAAGAATGTTTAAATTAAACAAATTTTTATAAACGAAATGGAATTGAGATTTAGTTTATGTATTTTAATTCTAATTCACAACAACCTGATTAATCTAGCCCTCCCGACCTCTTCATATTTTTAATTTTGTTTGATTTTGGAATCTTAATCTTTATTTTGAAACTTAAACGAAATGATTATAAAGAATGAATTTAATCATTTTATGAAAAAAAGAAAATTAATTAAGATATTTATTTTTGTATTATTATCATTATTGTTATTATTATTTTAAAATGAGTATGTACTAATTTCGGGGATCTAAGGAGATTCGAATATCACACGACTCTAAGCATTCGAGGAGAATAATATTTTCACACGATAATTTCGTAAATGACGGGAAATATTTAATTAAAGTAAATATTTAATTATTATTATTTTTAAAACAAATGTGTACTAATTTTAGGGATCTAAGGAGATTCAAATCTCACACGACCCTAAGCATTCGAGAAGAATAATATTCTCACACGATAATTTCGTAAATGACAGGAAATATTTAATTATTATTATTTTTAAAACAAATGTATACTAATTTTAGGGATCTAAGGAGATTCAAATCTCACACGACCCTAAGCATTCGAAGAGAATAATATTCTCACACGATAATTTCGTAAATGACAGGAAATATTTAATTAAAGTAAATATTTAATTATTATTATTTTTAAAACAAATGTGTACTAATTTTAGGGATCTAAGGAGATTAAAATCTCACATGATCTCATACAATCGAGGAGATTAACATTCTCACATGAATATTTCGTAAATAATGGAAAAAATATTTAATTAAAGTAAATATTTAATTATTATTATCATTTTTAAGACAAATGTATACTAATTTTAGGGATCTAAGGAGATTAAAATCTTACATGATCCTATGCAATCGAAGAGATCAACATTCTCACACGATAATTTCGTAAATAATGGAAAAATATTTAATTAAAGTAAATATTTAATTATTATTATTTTTAAGACAAATGTATACTAATTTTAGGGATTTAAGGAGATTAAAATCTTACATGATCCCATGCACCGAAGGAGAACAATATTCTCACATGATGATTTCGTAAATAATGGAGAGTATTGAATTAAAGTTTTTTATTTTTATTTTTCTTGTCATTATTTTTTAAAACAAATATGTACTAACTTTAGGGATCTAAGGAGATTAAAATCTCACAAGATTCTAAGCACTCGATGAGACAAATATTCTCATACAATAATTTTCTTAAAAATTTACTTATGGAACTAAGATTAGTCTTATATTCACATAAAAACAAGTGAAATAATAATGATGATAATTAAAAAAAAACCAAGTAATAAAACAAAACAACACAAAAATAATAATAATGACAATAATGAGAATAAAACAACTTCCTACTGGTTTATTTTTCCCTACATTATATATATTTACCTATGCATGCACCCATGTATTCATGTATATCTATATCTATATATATATATATATATATATACATATACATATACTCGTAGACATCCCAAGAAGAAAAACAATTTTTTCTCAGTTCACTCTTTCCTTTGTACCTTATATATATATATATATATATATATATATATACCTAAGCACACATATATATGGGCACATATATATATATATATATATATATATATACACACACCAATGCACTATTTCTTGTTCTTGTTCTTTTTTTTTTCTCTTGCCCTTATACACACCGAAACACACACAGATGCAGGCATATATATATATATATATATATACATACATATGCATATATTTTTATATTGGTAACATCAGCTTGCAACCAGTGAATCCAACACGATGAAGGAACTAGTTTGAAAATATTATGCAGCAAGTTTTAATGATGTTGGACACCCCAAACTGAGACTCTTACTCATCTTCTCTCAAGCATAACCCAACAACAGAAAAAAGAAAGATAATAGCTAAGTTTTTGCATGCATTCATGACAGACCAGATAATGAAACTAGGGACAAAAAAACCAGAAAATGGTACAGCGAACTGAGGGAACCTAGCAGACACCTTCAGTAGTTTTTTTTTTTCTCTGTTTGCCTCTGTTTTAATGTGTTTAAACGGAAAAGTTAATTCCAGTCATGTTACCTGGTGAGCTGACGGAGAGAAAGCTCGGTTTGTGGCTTTGTGGTCTTCAGCTCAGATTCCTTTCTCCACTGTCACTCCTTTGTTCTCGTCACTCTCTACTCTCTGTTCTCTACAGCCTCTCAATCTCCCTTCCCCAGCGTTCTTCTTCTTCTCTTCTAGCCTTAATAGCCTCTCGGTTTCTCTTCTAGTGTTCGGTTTTTTCACAGCCTTGGCAGCCTCTCGGTTTTCTTTTGCTTCAGCTAAGGCTCTCAGCCTCTCTCGGTTTCCCTATGCTTCCTCGGTCTGTCTCTTTTCTTTTTCTCCCATCAGCTTTTTCTTCAGTTCTTGGTTTCTCTTCCTTACAGCAACTCTCTTCTTTGGTTCTCGGTTTCTCTTCCTCATAGCCACTCTCAGACTCTCTTTTTTTCTCTTTTCATCTCCTCCTCTCTTTATCTTCTTCATGCTGCCTCCACTGCCATCATTAACTTCCCTGTGCTATCTGTCACTTCCTCAGAGCTACAACAACTTGCAAGAAGAGGCGACCATAGCGTTGGCAGAGCAGCATCCACTTGCAGCCACTGTCAAAATGAACTAGAATCATCATATCTTGCCAATATGTGTTGTATTATATAGGTTCCGTGATTACTTTTAATTTAACCCCTTTTTTATTATATTTTTTTCTTTATTTATTATTATTTATTTTTTTTATTTTTGTCATCATCACCATTAATATATACTTTTGGATTTTTTTCTATTTTTGTGTCTTTTATGATTTTTTATTTTGATTTGTTATTATTATTATTAATTAATTAATTCTTATTTTCAAATTTTGATTTTTTCTTTTTCTTAAATTCTCCCATTATTCATTTTGAATTTTAAATTGTCTTTATTTAAAAATGTCATTTGAGCCTATCATTTTTATTTTTCTCATTTGCTTAATTATTAATTAATTAGCGAATTTATTAATTAAATAATTAAGCAACTAGAGATGGGGTGTTCACAATTATGATATTTAGTTTAACATTTACAGTGACCAAATTTTGTTGTCAAAGGTATTCAAAATCTGATTCCACCTTTTGAAACTTTGTATGAATGAGACCTCAAATATGTTTCTTAACATCTCCAAAGTGTTAAAAATATGCATAATACTTCTTGTTGATGTGAAAATCACTATTTAAGTCTTTATTAGCTTTGATAACACATGAGAAATATGACCTATTTTAGTCAAAAATTGTAGATCGAATATTTTTATCAAAGAAAACGTGGAGATCGCTTTAATCTCTTGCCATCATTTTTAATATCCTCCACAATTGTCTCGATTATTTTATTAAACTTTACAGTAAAATTATAATATATGAAAACTTTAATAATTTAAAGTATACCAATTGTTATTAATAATTCTCGTTATAGTAATAAGGTTTATTTTTAAACCAGGTGGCCCCATTTGATATGCTTTCTCCATAGTTACTATGATGTCACAAGAGTGCATCCATTTTAGATTAAAAATATTCCTAAAAGACAAATTTAGAATGATATTTTCAAACTAACAACCTTTAACCACACCATAATTTTTTCAGACCTAATACTTCACTGGTCGCGTCTGACGCGACCAATATATATATATATATATATATATATATATATATATATATATATATGTCATGGAATCACGGAGAGCACTCATGCGATCTATCTATATTTTGTTAACACAAATACGATATGATATCTGAAAGCAATTGTTTGGCATTGGAAGATATAGACAGTAATTAACATGTAGTGTAATGACAAGATAAAAAAGCCTAAAGAAATTCTTGATGTGATAATTGACAATTTATGCTTTCGTAACAAAGATTTTTAAAATCAAAATATTTTGACCTTCTCATCGATGATTACCCGCTCCAATTTGCTCTTCATTATTTATAATACAATATGCAATTTTAAAATGCAGCAATTTTTAATCCGCATGTAGTCACATTTTACTGCAGTAAAAGCAGATGATTCATACTCATATAGTATCATAGCTATCTAGACGGTGATTGTTTCATAACAGATTGTAAAACAAATAAAATCGTTAGGTGAGTCAAACGACAGTCAATTTCTTTAGGCCTTGACCTCTTGAACAAAATCTGCCATCAAAGTCACTTCACAGCTTATAGCGGAGAATTTTGAATAATCAGTTAATAAAAGGATAGACTCACATAGGTAATACATCATGCAATCAAATTATTCATGTATTGGAATGATCAAAGGCAAATTGTTCAAATGATTCCCTCGAGAAGAGTATTGAGTTGATATGTGCATAGTGACAGCAAAATCAGCATCAATTTACTTAGATGCAGCTTCATCCTTCTTCTCTGACAAGTATCTGTTGAGAACAAAATATCCGTAGATGCAAACTTAGACATGAAAGTATAATCACAACTACATGCATAAAGTTTTATAACCAGTTGCTATTAAGTTTTTCAATAAAACTACAAGACATAGATAATTTTCACAACTCAAATCTACACTATTGTCTTCTTAACAAAATTCTTTGCAAGTCATAATCTTGTAGAAAAATGTGATAACAAACACTTGAAAACTGCACCAAAATTTTTTCTTTCAAAGAAACACAAAATTGAGTAAATCATGATAGTTTCAATTCAATTGCATGCTCAGCTTCTTACCCGTTCCCCTTTGCCCAGCGTGAGAGTTGATAGAGTTGTACAGTCTCATTTGAAGCATGACAAGCAAGAAGCAGATAGTTGCGTGGCTGAACCATCCATGCAAATCTCATGAACAATGCTGAATAGACACACATTGCTGCAGCACCAATACAGGCAAGGAGGAAGATTAAGCCAACTCACCATAATGTTAAGAAAAGACCAAATTTAGGTATAGTTTTGGGTATTTGCTATCAGGTTCTCCTACAATAACATAACAAGTATATTTTTTGTAAAGGCTTAACAACACATGATTAAGTCTTTCGAAAAATTTCTTCCACATATTATGCCTTTCTCAGAATATTTGATAGCAAACACTTAAGAAACTTAGTCTTGTACAATTCCAAATTCTATTTCCAACCTGCTGTCATGTTGCCAGATATCATTTCTGGAGGTTTATTCATGTCTGCCAACCCCTGTAAAATAAAACAGCATTACATATTTGGCGGGACGAGAAGAGAACGGGTATAACAAGAACATGCTGAATGTCCTCCCACACACACACACACACACACACACATAACAGAATAAGTGCAGCAAAACCTACTGCAGCCACAAATCCCCAATTGGCAACAGGTCCCCAAAAATGGGTAGTTTTGGGACCAACTGGACTGTTCAAGAATGCACGGAATGAAGCCATATGTTAATGCTGATGCTCAAGCAGCTCAAACTGTCAAGAGAAAATGAGTTAGATAATTGACATAGTAGCAATATAATATCACATAATCAGCTGGTACATGCGGAGAATTTATTATTTATTGCAGAAGACCAATGAACAAAAGAACTACAACTATATAGAAAAGTGACAAATAGATTGAAGATTCAACTTTACTTTTAAGCTTCTCTAAAACCCAAATAATTGAAAAAGAAAGATGAGTTTGAACATGATGCATATGTATGACCATTTAACTGCCTAATCCTTCTTGCTGCTATTCCAAGAACAGATAAGTACATACATATCTTCATTAACTGTTCAACCCCCAATCTCCTAAAGAGAACTCACATTTAAAATTTGCCAAATTGTGTATTTCTAACACTCTATGACACACTTGAAGTGAAATCATGTCCATTTCCGATGATGAAGTCTAATCAAATTTAGAAGCAAGAGTGCTATATCTTCTCCCCTTGACAACAGTTTTCATTAAAAAAACCAGTGTCCCAATAAGCATATATATTCTAAATTTCCTTTAAAACTAATTCCAGTACTGCGAGCAGGGAGATAATTGGAAATTCTATCAATTTAGTGATCCTTCTTTGCCACTTAGTGAAGCTTCTACTATGAGCCAGAATTTCATATTAGCATTATATGCATGCTAATCAGGCATGCTTTTCACACAATGATTTCTACTCTTTTCTTTTCTCTCATTTTGAATTAATAAATGAAACTGATTTTGTGCACAATGAGCACACATGGTACAAACTAGACATCACATAATATCGTACCTCACAACTAGAAGTTAAAACATATTGCTGAATTTAATTACCTCAATTTGATTGTATATACGTGGATTATGCAGTGCATGAGTGCCTTCATGCTGCAATTAATATATTTTCCACTACTTATGGATGGCGACTGGAATATGCTATAAACATGTCAGATGTTATGATATCCATGGCAGGCAACCACATATTAACGTGAGTGGGTTAATGAACCATTAACTGTTTGCCCATATGACACAAACTCCTGCTGAAATTTCATATTTCCACTAATTTGATCAAGCATAGGAGCCAAATTGACAACACAGCCAACAACAAGGAATCTATCCCGCCACGACCTATTAAACTTACCCAATTTTATTATACAAAGAGAAAAAAAAAAATACGGCCTTGACTTCATATCTTAAACTTATAAGTTAAAGTGATCTTGACATGCCACATATTGTTAAATTTCTACAATAGAAAGGCATAAATTGATAGGCAAGGCTATGGTTGGGAGGAGAGAGACTTGGAAAACGAACCTTGCAATCTTTAACAAGACACTTCTGAAGTGCATTAACATTATTCACCTACCAATTTCATAGCCTAATCGCTCACATATGGCATGTAGTAAAAATCATTAGGTCTTGAACGCCAAAAAAGAGAAATTATAAGCATAACCACCCAATTTGGAAGATTTGGCCACGGATTACAAGGCTAACAGAGAAAGATAGGAAACTAACGCGAACAACAAATGACCCAACAATCCTAATCAGCAGAAAACTCCGAAAAGAAATACATAGACAGAAGAACAGCGTCAAAATCCGATCCCAAATTCACAATCAGATGAAACTGGTGATGTGACGAGTATGACGAAAAGCAAATTAAAGAGAAGAGCTTTACCTTATGGGTGAGCTTACAGGGAGCTAGGTTTTGCAGAAGTTTAGAGTGAGATCGATGAGCAGGGGTCAATTTGTTCTGTGGAATGGCAAAGGAAGAGAGGATGGTGATGCGGTTGGTGGAGAAGTGCTTCGACTAACAGCGGGCCAATGTTATGGGCTTCAATTTGAAGCCCATGGACTGCTTCTACTTTGAGGCTGTCTCAAAAAATGTTTATGGAAAGAATATTTCTGTTTTTGATAAATTGGTGAATTCTTTATTCAATGATTTATTAATATCTTTTGAATTTAGTCTATAAATTATAATAATTAAATAATATTTTAAATAGAATATATCAGTTGATTTTTTTTATTAAGATATGACCATCATATCCAATTCAAATCAATCAAGTTAGGATTGTATTGTTCCGTCTATGATCAAATTCAATGAATTAATTAAATTCTATATATATATATATATATATATATATATATATATATATGTTGCCATCCAATTATATTGATTTAGTTGGTTAAAATGACCAAACTGAAATAATCCAATCCATTATTCTCTTCTAAAAACACCATATTCAAAAAACAACAACAACAACAACAACAACAATAATAATAATAATAAATATTATTATTATTATTATTATTATTATTATTATTATCATCTCAATATCTAATACACTAATATCATATAACCTTAAAAAGCCCCATATCTCAAAACCTATATGTGAATTTAGTGAAATCTTTAAAGTTGAATGTTTAAAATTATAGGATTTTTTTTTAAAAAAAAAACATTAAAATCCAATTCAAATCGATTAAGATTGAGTTGGATTAGTTTGTTTATAATCAAATTCACCAAATTGATTGGATAAGATTGTTAGCCTAGCCATCCATTAAAATCGATTTAGTTAGTTAAGATGACCAAATCGAACCCATCCATTAATCATTCCAGATATTTTCATGATATAGGTTGTTATTTCATATGCTACTTCAGACTCTTCCATCATTGAAGTGGCAAGTTTTCATTTGTTCCCAACGCCAAAATGCCAACATGTCTAATTCAAAGCATTATAGGAGAGATTAAAGTGACCTAAAAGTTATAACATTAAAGCTAAAATAGAAAAAGGGACTTATTTTTATATATATATAAATTAAAAATTATATTTCTTCATTTATAAAGTCTAAAAGAGCACTTGTACTTCGCTCAATGTTTAAAAGAAAATTTTGGCATGTTTCTAAAAAATGTATATTTATATCATTTATATTCAGTTAGTCATTTCAACTTTGGATAAATACTGCTAAGTTTAATATAGGCTTAAATCAAAAGTATTCATCATCCTTGATCATATGAAATATGACTTACCAAAGTAAATGTAATTATTCAATCTTAATATTTTTTTTCTCTAAACGATGTCACTTCATATGCCACTCAGACTTAGCTATAGTGTCAAGCTTTCATATGTCTTCAATGCCAATATGTCTATGAAACTATATGTGTATGCTTGTTTAAGAACACAATTTGTACATGCATGATGACTGATACCTAAAATGTATATGTTCTCAGTATTCTTTTCTTTCCAAGTCAGCTCAACTTAGTTCTCTTTCCCCTTGAGGTTGCAGCACAAAGTTTTTAAGTTTTCAACTTACAATGTATAAAGTGCTTTAATTTGAAACCTTCAAAATTCATTTATATACAGATCTGAGATTTATTTATTGCTGGCATCAATTTTGAGAGTTCTGAAAAGAGTTCTTTTTTTTTTTTTGGTTTTTCCTTTGTGGGTGATGGCTGCAGAAATGGGAAGTCGAGGAAGAGACGAAGAAATGGAAGCGACTCTTCTGTGTTAGAAGCTTCAAAGTGGATAGAGTCACAGTGAACTTGACTTTTCTCAAAATGAGGTCAATAAAGCGACTCACAAAGTTCTTGCTAAGGGCTCAAAGAAAGGGTGCATGAGAGGTAAAGAAGGGCCTTAGAACTCAGATTGCAAGTACAGAGGAGTGAGACAGAGGATCTGGGGAAAGTGGGTTGCTGAAATTAGAGAACCCATTAAAAGTAACCATGTGGGTATTAGGAAAGCAAATAGACTCCGGCTTGGTACTTTCTCCACTACACTTGAAGCTGCTCTTGCTTATGATGAAGCAGCCAAGGCCATACATGGCGGTTATGCCCGTTTGAACTTTCATACAGTATGACGGGGAATCAATTTGCTCGAGCGAGTCATCATCATTTGGTGCTGAATGCTGATGAAAAAAAATACCATGTGGGTTCAAAACCAATTGTTCTGAGGTTGAAAATTCTGGATGGAAGGTGAAAGGATGAAGGCTTTGAACTAAACTACTGGTGTAAAATCTAAATTGCAAGAAAAGAAAATTATGGAATTGCTCTGTCCAGATTTGCTTCTGGGCATAGTAGGAGGCTATCTGATCTGTCTGATGCATATGAATGATACGCAGGAGGCAGACCAGAAGTGGGTTATGATTATAGTTTCTTAAGACCAGATTATGACGTAGGCTCATCGGAAGAGTATAAGTTAATTGATATCATATAAAAAATACAGATAGACCGCAAATAGGATCTTAAGAGTTTTTAAATACTTTAAATTGTATTCTTGCAGGATGTTTTTCCCCCCTTAATAGTTCAAGGCTCAGTATCTACTGTCTCTTCCACACACAGTATTAATGCATAAAAACAATTTATAATAAAGAATTCCAATTAACGAAGAATCAATACTCACGTTCTCCATTTAATACATTAGAGAGAAGAGACATCATATACATTGATTTAACATAAATAGCTGTGACAGTTAAGTCTAAGTACCTCACTCCTATGCAGCTATTGCTTAAAAGACATTCAGAAGTCATCCTATATACAGAGATCGCCAAAACCCTGAAAGCAGATAGAATTTGCTTGGCTTTATTCCATATTATCTGCATCTTTTGGCCATTCTTCCTTTCTGTAATAGAAAAGTTGTGACTTGTTTGCAGCAATAAAACGGAGTTCTAGTAATTTGCTGTAATCCTACTACATCTTCTTAAAGTGTGCGTATTTGATGACCAGGAGAGGGTGCATAGAATCCAAATTTTAGAGATCTTAAGTATCTTATCTTGGGTGAGACTGTCAGTCAGTCGCCTACTCCAAATTTCACCAGACAAGCAAAAGTGGGCATTTCCAATGCCTAACAGTCAGTCGCCTGCTCCATCTTTGTGCCATATCAAACTCCATGGTCCACTTTTGCTGCCCAACCTAAATTGAAGCATCGAGAAGAAATTTTGGAGATTAGCAAATAGCAAGACAATAAGAATTTTATTAAGAAACGTTAACTCATCACTCACATACTACCCTCCCCAAACTATCTTCCCTGTCCTCCAGAAAGGGAGAGAAATAGAGGTGAGGGGGAAAATGATGGCTGGGATATTAAGCCATATCAAACCAGTAAGTGTTTGGTCATCACAGTTTGTGATGATTTTTCCCTTTAATACATAATGAAATTTATACTGCTAGAAAATATTTTTGGACCAAAAGAATGGATCCAGTTTAGCCCTGTCAGTAGGTACCCTCTAAGCAAATATTAGGGTTATGATGAATATTTTTGGTCAGTGGATTGTATTTTGAGCATGAGTATATATATCTATATATATATATAGATATAGTCTCATCTCACAATATATCAAATAATGTACCTCAAGACACCGGCAAGAACACGCAAAGTCATAAAGAGAAACAACCCTGCCCAGACTCCAGGAAGTCCAAGTACCGGAGCAGCCACCAATAGGAAGACTGAAGAAATTAGTCCAACTAGCACCTAGCCATCAAAAACCAAATTAATATGGGGAAAGAAAAGAAAAGAATGAAAAAGGGCAACAAAAAGGGAGTTTCAAAGGAAAGAAGAAAAAGTAAATGGAATGTTGAAATCTCTTCTTTATTGGACTAGGGAATTACCATAGAGTAAGCAGCATATTCAAAGTCGGACACCCCATAGTAAAGCCCATCAATAACAAATGCCAAAGCATTTACTGGTTGAGATCCAGCAACAAACTGCAAATGAGTACATTTCAGATCTTTCAACTACATAAACAAGCATGCATCCACAGACACAACAACTTGCTACACATAATGTGCATTAGTTAGTCCCACTAACATCTGATCCTATCAGAGAACAATGATCTCAAATTATTTGAAAAAATTGCAGCAAGCAAAAAATGATGGACAAGAACAATATATAGAGTTCATTCTATAGATAAATTTTAATAGAAAAATACATCAAAATGTAGATAAAACTTGTAGCCCTGCAACTTCTAGAGGATATTCTCATACTTTCGATAAGAAGAAATTCAGCAGCAAACATAGAAAGCAATTGCTAAACTTGCACAATCATCAGAGCCAAGAATATTCACACCGTAAATTGTTGACAATACTCTAGTCTATCTATCCAAAAAAAGAAAAAGGAACTTTAATACATGGTTGGACCAGGTATTTTCAAAGCATATAAACCCCCCCCCCAAAATAATATAATATTTGCATCAATACTTAACAACATAGAATACGGATCAATATATGCCAACCAGGATATAGTGTGAAGCTTTCAAATGGTATGAAGGAATCTATCTTTCACATGGTTATGATTTCCTACCAATAAACCAGACCGAGCAATTTCCAGAACCTCTGAGTCTGTGCTGAATACTCTAGATAATGATCCAAACCCAACAAATAAGATCATTGATAAAGCAATTCCTGTCCCTAAACCAATCTGCTTGACATTGAATGGACAAAAGAAGGGGAAAATAATCCAAGATTAGTATTATTTCCAATCTCCTTTAAAATGGGGCACGATGGAAGGAGGAAAACATCAATCATTAACCTGTAAAACTCTATATATAATAAGGCGAGCTTGCTCATAATTCCCTTGGGAGTAACCGCCAGCAAGCAAAGCCTGTGAAGTAAATATCAATGCATCAATAGAACCCAGTAAACCTCAGCCAAACAACTTCCAATCACTGGACTTATTTCATATAGTTTTAGTTTGTCACAAATATACACATAACATGAATTTCATGGAGACTAGAAAACAAATAACTCCAAGATACACACAGCCAAACAAATATTGTAAACAAGCTCTCATCAAGATCAACAACAATGCCAATCAACCACATAAGAGTTATCATATCATGCATCATAAATCTGTTTGCATTTGCTCCTATCCACTGGATGCTGACCACAATATACTAACATAAAGAAGGAAAGAATGAGAAGAGGGCTATGAAACAAGAATCCAAAGATCTAGCATTTGTATAGTAACTGCTCATAATAATTTTCCATAGCAACTGCAGCCTCTAAAGAACAAGTATCTTATAAATTTAATGACATTTAAATTCAAAACCCCCTCCAATGTTCATTTTTAATTCATCTCATACATTAAAATAGTATATGCTTCTAAAGTTATCTGTGTCTCAAATCACATGAATAAGCTACTCAAGAGATATGTTTTGATTAATTGATCAACTGCAATGTCATCATGCCTTTAAAAAAATTGTCACTCCAATGTGATATTATTCTACCTGACCAGCTAGCGCCAGAGCATCAGTTAGCAAAGATATTGACAACCAAACTTGGATGCAAACTTGATGACCAGCCATAGGTATAGGACCCTGCCTAGCTGCCATAGATGTTGCCAGTGTCATGGTCATAAGCACAGCCAAGGTCCTGCCGGTAAGAAGACCACCTGAAAAATGCAACATGCTAGGAAATCAAGAGGGAAAAATTCACACTGCTTCATTACATAACTAAAAGAGATGAACTTAGTCTTCTTATTTTTCAACCTTGTCAGAAATTAAAAAAAGAAAATAACAGAGGAACACAGTTTAGGTTGTTAGCATATGTTATGGGCACTAACATTGGTTTACCCAAATGAAGTCTTCAATTTAGTCATAGAAGTGGCCAACCAAGGAAAAATAAATAAATAAAATCAAAACTAATCCAAATTGTACTCCATCACTATAACATATTTACAAACCAAAGATGGAGAATCAGAAAAACCACAAAACAAGAGACACTTGCAGCTTTAAGGTGCGGTTAGTTCTAACTATTCAGTAATTAAACCTGGTTCTGTATGATCATTCACTAAGGAAGATTGTGTTTGTTTCAAAAATAAAATGGATTGTACCTAGAAAACAAGTAATTATCCAATAAATATTCCATTTAGCAGCTGCCTTCTTCTATCAGTAATCAAGGTTGATCATTACAATGTCATTACCAAAGAAAAAAATTAAGCTTGAAGGATAAAGGACGGTCAAAGTAACATTACAAAATATTTCAGAAAGTGAAGTACCAGATTTCAGATAGCTGAAAAATTTTCTCCCATCAAACTCAGAAGGAATTAGCAGTACTTTGTCACTCAATTTCCATAAAAGAATGAAAGCTATTAAATATCTGGCGAACAAAAAGATAGATTCTGTTAAAAGGGCAAAAGGCACATAAATTAAGGCAATGCGTGCTTAATGCACTGATAATGTTAAAGTTTACCACATTATAGACGTACTCAGAGGTCACAGTTGCAATTGCGGCACCATTAATACCAAGACCAAAAAGAAAAATAAGTATTGTATCCAATATGACATTAAGTAAGTTCCCAGCACCTGACATCAATAAACAGTATGTCACTTAATATACATCGAGTAAATTATCTTCCCAGTACCCTGATATGCATTCTACATATGATTATGGAATGCATTTATTAGAAATTGATGCAACAGAAACATAACCAAGGATTAATATTAGTAATTAGTTACATACTTGAAGAGAGTAGACTTATATTGGGATGGGAAAAATCATAAAGTTCATGAGTCATTCTAATTAAACAGATCTGCTGAAATGTAATATGAGATTATTTTTATTTGAGGATTCTATTTTTTGACTGAAAAGGGTACAAGGAGAATCACTAGTTGTTATATCCATAATTCACTTACTAGCCATTCTAGTAACATTGTATTGAGCATTTGTTGAATTCCAAAGTCCACCAGTTGAACAGGGTGTTCACTTGGAACTAATATGTTTATGCTGTTTTCTTAAAGTTACATATCATGCAGCTATCTATGAAGTACGTATGATGGAGAAAAGGCAAATTCAGGCTATATTACAAGTCTACAATTTCCAACACATAATCCACTTTTGCGTTTTTTTCTGCCAGTGGATGGTTGCTTGCATCAAATTGTTATTACTTTTCCATCTCTTTCCTCAATATTTAAAGGTATGTTGGATTTTTCATATTGAATTACTTGTAAGGTCTGTGTCATTGTGGATCGAAAGCTTTGGTAGTCACTAAGGATAAAGTATTACTGCAAAAGGACTTCCCCCGCCCTCCATCTCCCTTCCCCCACTCAACTAAAGAAACAAAAGAAGAAAGATATTTAACTTGTATGAGACATATTAGTGGGTGACAATAAAGAAAATAAAGAGAGAGAGGAATGAAGGCTGATTTAATACTTGCCAATGGCATATAGAGGTGCCTTTGTATCCATAAATCCCCGAAAAGTGCCTTGTGCAGCTAGTGCTATCACAACAGGTGGAGCACCAAATGCCCTCAAGGTAAGAAACTGTTCAGTGGGTGCATGCATAGGTGAATCCTACAGAATATAAAATGGAACAGATTATACAGACATGGAATATAAGATCATGCACACAAAATCCAAACATATGATGAATTGCCAGTTAGAGGGAGTTTCTGCAGATAATGGCTTCAATTACTCCTCGTGACATCAAACCAATAGAAGACAACATACTATTAAAATAAAGAATTATTCATACTTACAAACATATTTTGATTGACAGTTGCCAGAATGACACAATTACAACTCATGTAATTAGCTATTAGGCTAAAACTACCAACCAGAACTGGAATTAACATAATTTAATCTTTTCTAGAAGTTGAATTAGAAGTTACTACTGTCACAAACACATTTGACATACTAGTTAAAATCTCCATCAGATAGTGTTCAAATAAATATTTTGTTCCTCTCTATGTATGAGTCTTACAAATAAGATGTAATATATAGAGCTGAACAACTGATGAGGACAAAAAATACTGTCTTAAAAGTTGATATGCATTGTGATAAAGAGTTTTGCTAAGTATTTCTACCTGCAAGCTCACTAGAACTGGCATTAGTATCTATGATATATACGCAGGACATACATGCTTCTCCAGGGTAGAAGTACTAAAAATAACAAAGCCAGGATGGATATAAAGAGTAACTAAGGAACAATATTGGAAAGAACACAAATTTTATAAACCAATTTAGAAATGAGATTAGAAAATCTAAGACATAATAACTCTTATATAGGACAACCCATATAAACCTAATTTTACTAGGACAAGAAACCCTAACATAAGATTTTCTTATTTAGGTAATCTAAATGAAACAGATAACAAAGTCCTAAACCAATGAGATAATATGAAATCCTTATTACCAAATAAAAGCCATATTGATCTGTGCATTTTTACAGGGTTGCTCATATGCTTTGTCAAATGCAATCATGCAACATAATAGAAGTAACAAACCCGAACTTAATATTTTATCATTTAAGTGATCCTAAACTAAATAGATAATAAAGTACTAAGCAAACACAATAATATGAAACCCTAATTATTAAATAGAAGTTACATTGTTATGTGTTTTCACAGGGTTGCTCATTAGTAATGTCAAATGCAATCATGTGGTAGAATAAATATTTATAACCAGTTAACTACACCATTATGACATAGTAATCATAATTGCATGATCCATGAATCAAATCTTACGATTTGTAACAAATCACAAAGCCAACGATATGAATCAATAGCTAAATCGGAAATAGTTACAAACTGTATAATTTACAATTTGAATCTTATGATTCCTAAAGAGTCACAAAGCCAATTATATGACTCATTCACTGAATCAGTCATGGATATGTGATTCACATCAATATGGCATAATAGCATGACTTTACAATTTAATGAATAGGAAAAATCAATGAATTGGCATGGTAATGTTGTACTGTTGTTAAGTTTTATTTAAACTTTTTACAAAAGAAATAAAGAAGGATATTATTTGAGATTATTTCAAAAATTAACTACTTATAAATTATATGATTAAGGAGGCTTTATGTGACTATCTTGAGTATTTATGCAAATCATTAGGATATACGTATGTCATTTTTTATATTTCAAGCTATTTTTCATTTGTTAATAAATCTTACAATTGAATACATTATATGATTTAAGATTAAAGTTACTTTCCAATTCATTATAGGTATCACAATTTGATTACTATGCTTTATGACAATCTTAAATATAAGTTTAAGGCATCAAATTGAAATATTATCAACTTTCTTGATAGTCATATCAGAACACAAACAGTTGTTTAGACCATATATGTCATTATGTTAAGTATTGCATAATAATCTTCGTAAATAAAAATTTTATAGCCTAAATCATCTTCCTTCTAGTTTTTACAGCCAAAAATTTTTTTATCCTCTGATCTTTTTTCTTTTGGGTGAGGGGGAGGAAGCGGGGACAGGGTCTTCTTTAGCCATGCGCATAACTCAAAAGTATTTTAATATGAAAAAAATATATAATAATAATATGAAGTGTAATCAGCCAAGTATGACATACAGCAGGTATACCCATGATATTCACAAGGATGCCAGAGCCAAAGGAAAGGGCTACAGCTTCAACAATTCCAAGGCTTGCGGCAAGTATTAAAGAAGTTGATACCGAAGGAAGGAGCATCTTGCTTTGGTGCTTACCTGGGAGGTCTTCATTTTAGCCACATGAGATCAAAACTTTTCAGTACATATAGATGAATAAGCCATTGTACAAATCGTGTACAGGACAAGAAAACAGAAAATATTGGCTTTCTTGAATAAGTTACCATTGTTGTCACTTTGATTGGAGTCTTCTCCCTTGCCAATCACTGTCTGCTCCTCAGCAACAAAGGATGTAGTGATATTAAGCAATGGAACATTGAACACTTTTGACACTAGATTGAACAGAGAAGCTGAAACCCCAACTGCCGCTAATTCAACTGATCCTGAATAGAGAGGTTTCTTGATTACAAGTGTGACTATAGGACAGACCAACCAGAAGAAGAGAAAACCCATTATATGCTATCATCATCATCAACAACATCAGCAATGGGATGATTATTATTATTCATGCACACAACACATAGTTAAGTAGTTGGAATGATGTTTCTCAAGTCAAATTCATACCTTCCTTTCTTTCTTTGTTTCATTTTTAAAATTCATTTATTCAATTGGCCCCTAAAATAAGTATGAAAACTACAACAATCATGAAATTCACTCCCACAGAATTACCTATATGGCCAACGAATGCTGTGTCAACTAATGAGGCAATGGGATCAGCCGCCAAAGCCAACGCAGCAGGCAAAGCAATGGACAATATCTCCATCCCAAGGTTATCAAATTTAAGCCACTCATTTCTGTGCAAAACACCATAACAAATTTCAAATTCTCAGTTTCACATAATCCACTGTCCGAATTCATAAATCATAACATACCATAATCTTAATCAAATTCCAGCTCAAAAGCACACTCCTGTTACGAACCTAAACTTTCAACACGATACCTGAAACGATGAAGTATAAGAGAAAACGAATCAACCGGAGATGAAGAATCCTGAGGTGGGGTGGGTTTGGGGGAGCTCGTTTCCAGCGAAGTAGTACTGTTCTTCTGAGGGGAAGATTTGGGTACGATTCTTAGACGAGCAAAGCATTGAGCTTTTGTAATTAGCGTTTGAGATTTCAATAAAGGATTCACTTGCAGAGATTGCAAACAAAGAAAATTATGAGAAAGAGTGTAAGTCATTCTCAAGCAAGAGGGAGAAAATATTGGGGTATTGGAGAAGAAAATAGCAAAAGCACTTCATAATCTTGCAATGGAGTTTCGAATTTAACAAATAACGGACGTGTATGGTGAGCGAAAAAGAAATAGCGATAAATATCTGTCCTGGGTGGGGCCACTGTAGTGTTTGGGTCTCACATTTGCATGTATGAAAACTCAGATAGCCCGAGACTTGCTTCTTTAAGTCTAGGCCTAGAAATATCCTCCAATTCCCTCGTGAACACGATTACAATAAGGCATACAAGATTTTCATTTTATTCTTGTGATGTTTGGGACCACCGGTTTATAAATCTCCATAGACCATAGTTATATGTGGTTTGTCATTGCTGTGACCATGACAGTATGAACCAATTACCCAGAGTTCTTACTTTGTATCTTAGTATTTAACTTTTATATGACAAAAATAATGAAATCAATTCGGGTACAGCTGAAGTTTAGAGAATATAATGAGAATACTAACAATTTTTTCCCTCTTAAGTATCTTAGATCCAGTTCGTGTGTAATTTGAGATTAAGCTTATCCTTAAACAATCTTTGCAATAAGCTGATACCAAACGCCAAGACAAAGTCTTCCAAGTGGGAGATATGGTGTGGGTAAAATGACACAAATTCATGCAACAATATGTAGTTGTGACCTTCAATTTCAAATTGGCTAAGCGTTACTTTGGACCCTGTGAACTGCAATTACTAGAAGGTTTCAAGTTCCACTAGTTTTTCATGTGAATTAGCTTAAGGATGTTGGTCCTCAATTCAATAAAAAAAATGTCACACTTAATCTTTTAATTTTAAAAGATAAATTTAGAATTTAAAGTTTGTTAGATTAATTAAATCTAACATTTTTATTAAAAAAAATAATAAATGATGAAATCTGACATTTTTCAATAAATAGGGAGATCATTTTGAATATTACAATGAGTAATAGACTAAAATAATTATTTTGTGACAAATGATATACCCAAAAAGTATTTTTCACCAAAACAATTTTTAACTTTTGTGATATTAAAAAGTAAGGAAGCTAATCGATTAATTAGGATAATGGATGCAACCACAATAACAATAGTATCATTCCGGACTTAAACTTTAGGACAGCTTTGTATCGTTTTCTTTTTGCCATTGAGTGGGCTCTTATCCTCAGAATTTGAGAGTGCAACATCCTCCTAGTTTTCTTTAAATGGATGTAGTTTCTTACTGCATCAACATTCATTTCATCAAATGGGACTCTGTAGCAAACATTCCAAAAGAGGGCCACATGATGTCTTCTAGGAATTGTTTTGTTGAAAAACCTTGAACCTCCTGATCCCAAATCTTTCCTTAATGGTATGATAGCATAATTACATACAAATAAAATGGGTCTTGTATAAAATGACCAAGAAACAACAGAAGTCACCCAAATTATTAGTCATAACCCATAATGGTTCACTAGCCACTACTTATGTCCAACTTGAACACTTGCACTAGTAGTAACCTTCTTCCCTATACTACTATATCTATAATTTTTATATGTATTATCTAGGCTGAAATACAGATAAATAAGCAATAACACTCCAAATGATTAACCAAGGTACAGCTATATATATATATATATATATATATATATATATATATATATTAAACATTGCCAAATGCTTCGAGTATTGGTGCAGGGCATGTAGGAAATTTTGCTAATATTCTTAGTTTTGTGGGCTCCTTGCAGATCATGAACATACAATTTCCCAAGAAACGAACTCACTTGTAAACTTTGACTTACAAACTTGAATTGATATTAATTAGTATTTGATTCAGATGAACTATGTTGAATTACCATTTGATTTGTTATTCATTTGGAATTTTAGAACTTTCAAAACTATAACTAAAGGAATATAATACAAGTATCTTTTCTAAGAATTCAAAATAATCCACTTACAAGCTTTTTTAATTAGAATAATTTGAATTCTTCTTGAATCAATTTTGATTGTATATTGTTTTTTAACTAGGGAAAGTTTCTCTTTAGCACTGCTACATGCAATTAATTATTAAAAAAATTTAAATTTTGTAATTACCTAAAAGGATCTAATATCAATTTATGAATTTTTAATATACAAAATTACCCCAAAATAATTTTAAAAAATTTTATTCTACTCCTGATTTCTTATCAAATCTCAATGTTTTCACTCATGTTACGTTCTCTTTCCTCATTCTGAAACTTCGTCCTATTCTAAAAGAGAGAAACAAATTTTAAAGGAGTATGTTCTTGGTATATACAAGTCTTGTAATTTTTTTTTAATAAAACAGTAATGTTAGTATTTTTTCTTACATTTAAATCTTCATCATTTACAACTCATTATCTATACCTTTCTTCAACTATGTACTATTGAAATAAGGAGAAGGGAGAAGCCATTTTTAGCTTAATATGGAAAACCTTTGTCCATAGGAAAGGAAATAGAAAAAATAAAGTCATCATTAACACATTAAATATGTAATAATAATAAAATATATTTGTAAATTTGGCAAGCCTCAGTGACAAGAATATTTATCGTAACAATTAGTAGAAAGGAAGGTAAAATTAACAAAGTAAGATAGTAATAAACAGATGTAGAAATCACAATCCATCATCATGTTGATTTGGACAATGCCACTTGGCTTTGCCATGTTTACAAATAAGTTCAACTGACATTACTATTAGCTTGTAGAATTAAAGGGACATGAATAGAGACTAAATTGAAAGAACTTTTTATTATTCTTTACAAAATTATAATAATTACCAAAGATACACTCCACTTTTCTCTTCCACACTTCTACTCATGTCACTCTATGTCTCTATCTCTTTCTCACACGATCATATACTCATACACCTTTTATGCACACACAAAAAACACTTGCATTCCTACCTATTAATGCACCTCATTCAACCACCTCACTTAATGCACAGTAACCCACTTTTCCTTTTTTTTTTTAATTTTAATTCTAACCTATTTATCTTATGTGAATTCATTATAATAAATGAGAGAGATGAGTCAGTGATGCTTCAAGTCTCCCCCTTAATGACTAATGTCTCAATGCTACTCTTAGGTTATGCCAAGCTATTGTTGAATTTCTTCAAACTTGACTCCATTTAATCCTTTGGTAAATATATTGATAATTTAGTGATATGTGTCGATATACTTCAAATTAATTTCTCCTCGTAATATTTTTTCTTGATGTAGTGATAATGTAACTCTACATGCTTTATCCTGACATGGAAAATATAATTCTTTGCCTAGCGAATTGCCATTATGTTGTCACAATATAATTTTATTGAATACTTCATTGATTGAATTAAATCTCATAATAACTATTTCAACCACATACTTTCCTATGTTGATGTCGCTACTGCTCTATATTCGGATTATGTGCTTATAAAGCTACCTTTTACTGCACTAAGATATGACTTCCGATCCTAAGTTAAATGCATACCCAGTCGTTAAACAATACGTGTCATAATCATCAGCATACTCAACATCACAATATCTTTTTAACTTGTATGAATTTCCTTTATTGTAGAATATGTCATAATATAGGGTACCTTTGATATACTTTAAAATGTGTCATACTGCTTCCAAATGTGACTTTCTAGGATTTTGTATAAACTAACTCATTTCTCCAACTACATAGGAAATATTTGGATGAGTTATTGTTGAGTATATCTGACTTCCTACTAGTTGTTTGTACATGGTAACATCTTCTAAGTCTTTTTTCTTAGCTGAGCAAAATCTTGCATATGCCTCCATTAGAGTCGAGATAAGCTTATAATCCAACATTCCAAACTTCTATAAAAGATCTCTGGCATATTTTTGTTGACATTAAAAAAATACTTCTTTACTCAATTCAATTTCAAGTCCTAAAAAATGTCTCAGTTCTCCAAGATCTTTCATTTAAAAGTGCACTGTTAGATTAGCTCTAATAAGATGAATTTCTATCTTATTATCTCCAGTAATGATCTGTTCATCTATATACACTATGACTACTGTTATTTTATCTTGTGAACTCTTACTTAAAGATTTGAATATGCTAGTCCTACTGAATACCCACTCTATATTAAGAACTCAACAATTTTTCCATACTAGGTTCTTGGTGTTTGTTTAACTCTCTATAAAGCTTTGTTCAACTTGCATACATAATCTGGGTGTGCCATAATATCCAAGACTTCTTTGCATTGAACACCAACAATACAAGTACAGTGGTAATTTTATCTACTAGATTAATTGTTTTTTCATAGTCAAATTCATACCTATAGGAGAAACCATATGCCACTAGCCAAGCTTTGTATCTTTTAATTGATCCGTTAGGATGAGTCTTTACTTTATACACCTATTTGTGGGAAATGAGTTGTATATCTTTAAGTTTTGGCATTAACTCACATGTCTGGTTCTATGTCAACATTTCAATCTCTTCTTCCATAACTTTCTTCAATTCTTGGTACTATACGCCTCTTCATATGTTGTAGGCTTGCATAATTCAAATATGGTTTACTTTTTCTTATTGATCATCATAATTGTTGTGGTTAGGAAATATCTTCTTCACTTAAAACTTCTTGCTCTACAAGTTGACTTAGTCTTTCTTTGTTTGGTGTTGCATGCACTCTTGTCTTCCAAGGGTTCTTTTCACTTTATTTAACTCTCAAACTATTATCTTTGGTTATTAGTTTAAATTCAACTTTAAAGATTGGCTAGACTTCACATGCTATTTAATTTCTCTTGTAATTTTTCTTTAATCTCCCTTGAATCAGGAATAGTTGTTGCTTGCGGTGACTACCATGATGACGTTTCATCGAATATAACATTGCGAGACATATAACATTTACCGATGGTTGGATCACAACATTTGCAACCTTTCTATTGATTATCATAACCCACAAATATGCAATGAACTACCTTTTTATTAAACTTACTATGTTGATGGTCAGACGTGAAGACATCACACACATAATCAAACACGCAAAAGTGACTTATTATGAGTTTGATATTCCAAAGTTTCTCATAAATCAACATTAAATCAAGCTTTTCTTGAGGATCCTATTGGTAACATAAGCAGTGGTCTTCATGCATTTCACCCAAAATTGTGGCAACACATTGTTGGCATGCAACATACTTCAACAAATTTCTATTAAGTGTCAATTCTTCCTTTGTGCGTCCCCATTTTATTGAGGTGTTCTTAGGCATGTTAACTGTCATTGTATTTTATTATGCTATAAGTGCTCGTTAAATTCTTCAAATGTATACTCCCCTCTATTGTCAGTACATAGGCATAATATGTTGTGCCTAACTTCCCTTTAATTATCCTCTCTATATGCCATGAATTTAGATAATGCTTCTAACCTTTCTTTTATGAAATCTATCTATACATACCCTGAGTAGTCATCAATGAATGTAATCGTGTATCGATATCTATTGATAGATGCTTACTTTACTAGTCTAAAAACATCAAAATGCACTAGTTCAAATGACTTCTTAGCTCTGAAACTCCTCATATAGTAACTAATGTGCCATACCATACTGGCATCCTGCACAAACTATATCGTTCTAAACTTCAAGTGCAGAAGTCCTCCAAGCATTTTCCTCTCCATTATTAGCTTTAGCTTATGATAACTGACATGGTCAAGCCTTGCATGCAACATATCTGTTGTCCTATTTCTTTTTATTTTATTTACGTATGCTGCCTAAGTTGACATTCAGTAAATAGACTCTACATGTTTGCCTTCTAAAATTAGTGCACAAGCTTAATTCAAACTTCTATATACTTTGACATCCTTTGGCCCAAATGTCACATAGTTGCCTTTAGATGCAAGTTATATTACTTATAAGAAATTTTTCTTCATTCTAGGAACATGGTAGACATTTTTTATATGCATTCTCTTTGTACTATGGTGGGGATTGATCACCATACTGCCAACATGGATTCTTGTCAATCTCAAGTTATTTGTTGTTACAACAACTTGACCTCTTCCATATTCAAATATTGTTGACAGCTTCTCTTTATCTCCTGTCATATGATTAGAGCATTGGCAATCTCGAGTTTTATACTGTTACAAAAACTCGACCTCCTATATATTTAGACATTGTTATTAACATCTATTTATCTCCTTTCATATTATTAAAGCATCCCGAATTAACAATCTAGTCTTCTTCATAATTGACAAATTTGTCGCTTGTCGTTACTTGTGTCACATCTTCTTGTGGTTCTTCAACATAATTCAATGCAATATTTTCTTATTCTTCTGTGACTATAAAGGAAACTTGAAATTCTCATTCTTCTTCACTATAGTGTTCAGTTATAGCATTTCCTTCTTTATAAAGTACTCTGCAATTTCTAGTAAAGTGACTTTTTCTACCATAATTATAGTATCTATTGTCTCTTCGTCGCCCCTTAATTTAGGGTCTTGTGGATCTAAGCGAGCTCTCCCTCAATATGAGCCTCTCCCATGATTGTTTCTCTACCAATTATTTTGATGCCTTATATTATCTCATTTCTATCTCCATCTGTATTCCTCTTGTTAGCTTTTTTGTTTGTTAAAGATAGCTTTTTCTTCATCTTTTAATGAAACTTGGTACATCTGTAAACCTAAAGCCTCCTAGTTGACTAATATACTTCCCAACTCTACTAGAGTTGGTTCCTTGGTCCAACCTCTTATGGCAATGACAAAGTTATGATACTTTAAGTTTAATCTCGTGACAATAGTTCTCTACATTCTTGTGTTTGTAATAGCATTCTGCAAGTGTAATTTTGAAATTTCGATGCAAATAGATATGACTTTAAAAAAAAATCACTTATTAGCATATCATTTTTCCAAGTTGACATAAACTCATTCTCCAACTGTTGCAACTTTGCATCATTTGCCCTTACAAAAAGTGTGGTAAGTACATCCCAACCTTCTTTTAGTGTCTTGGCTTCTTTAATGCATCTAGCAAATTGTGGTTTTACAGTAGAAATCAATATGTAAAGATTTTTTCTTACTCTTACCTATTATTTCTTCAATTCATTTGTATTAGTAGAACTGTTTCATCTCTGTCAATAAGACCTCAAAGATTCTAGGCTCCTAAATAAAGCTCAACCACAACGCTCTTGACTTGATAAAACCAAGCATGTATTCATTGACATATTAGTCACAACGATTTTGGTAGTCCCTTGCACTTATACCAAGTTTCCACGATTCCTAATGGCGTTTTGTCATAGTCCCTGATTGTATTTTGACATAATCTCATTATACGACGATCCCAAATCTTGTACTTGAACACAAGAACCACTTGGCTTAGACACTTTGTTGACCAAACTCGAAGTAACCCTAAACCATATTAGAATCGAACTCTAACCAAGCTCTAATACCACTTGTAGAATATAAAGGCAAGAATATAGACTAAATTGAAAGAACTTTTTGTTATTCTCCAAAAAATTATAATAACTACCAAAGACACAATTCACTTATCTTTTCCACACTTCTTCCTATGTCACTCAATGTGTGTCTCTCGCTCTTTCTTATGCAATCACATACTCATTCACCTACGCACACAAAACACACTTGTATTGCACCTCCTTTAACCACCTTACTTAATGCACTGTCACCTACCTTCCCTTTTATTTTATTTTAATTATAATAGGTTTATCTTATGCAGATTCATCATGATAAATGAGATAAATGAGTTAGTGATGCTTAATAGTTTTTGTGCTTATTACTGCATTGATTTAAGTTTTAACTTAAGTTGAACTCGTAAGTAACATATAACTTTATTATGACAATAGTTTGTGTTTATTATGAACCTCCTTATTTGTAATTAACTAATGTTATTAGATTAGTTACCAATTTACCTCAAATTTTAATTTTGGTTAGACTCACCAAGCAACTAATTATATTATTACCACAATGGTTTGTGTTTCTGATGAATTTTTTACATTTGTTACCACATAAATTTTAGTAATAACTTTGGTTGGACTAACAAGTTTCTATTTATTAATATTACTATTATGGTTTATGTTTCATATAATTTATGTTTACCTTAGTTATTGACTGTATTTACATTTGTTACCTCATCAATTTTAGCAATAACTAGTTATACTAGCATATAATTTATGAATTTATTATTACTATGGTTTGTATTATTTACGAATCATGTTTGCCCTAGTTACCAAATGTTTTTATATTTTGTTCCATGTAATTTGTATTCTTAATTAGTTGGACTAACAAGTAACTTATAGATTTATTAATACCATGGTTTGTGTTACTTATGAATCATGTCCACCTACGTTATTGAATGTTTTTACATTTTTTACTATGTAATTTTATTCTTAACTAGATGTACCAACAAATAAATTATGGATTTATTACTACCATAGTTTACATTACTTATAAATCACATTTGCCCCAGTTACCGAGTGACTTTGCATTTTTTATCACATAATTTTTATTCTTAAATTGTTGGACTAATAAGTAACTTACAAATTTATTACCAGTTACCAAATAGTCAATAAGAATAGTTGAATTCATTTTTCGTCTATCGAACTTACCTAGCAAAATGAACAAATGTCAATAAGAAGGATCAATATTCACTATGTTTAGCACAAGGTGAACAGGTATTGTATGTTGTAGCTAGGGTTGCCTTCGCCATTCTATGCAATGAGAAAAAAGAAAGTATCAAGTAAAGTAGTAAGAATTTATACTACAAGTTTACCTATTTTTATAACTTTGTCAAAACTACAGAGTTTGACATTCGTAAAAGCAATCATAACTAATAAGTTAAAAATAATCCAAACCCTAACAAAATTTTATTAGTAGAAACAGCAATTAATGCCCCTACTATCTATACAATGTATGTTTAATGAAATTGTTTGTGCAATAGATAGGTAGAACAGGTGACTAACCTAAATTATTTGAATAAATTATTCATGATCCAGTCATGGTACGTATTATATACTTTCAAGATTACCACATCTTAGAAAGATATGTAAACTTAGCCTATAAGTATGAGTACTCCTTGTTGTTCCCTTAATTTCAGAAAATTTCCATAGTACCATAGGAGAAAATATAGCATCCATAAATTTAAATAAATTCACCTCATAAAGACGAAGTACTAACAAAAGAAAAGAAACTCCACAAAAATATCCAATTACTCATCCTAAACAACATCAACATAATAGAACACAGAAATTTTGTCAAATTACTAAAAACTTGGTGTAAACCAAGTAGCAGTATGTAGATGCAAATAACTTGATTGTTTGAACTTATAATATTTGATGTTTTCATGACTGAAGCGAAGCCTCCCAACCTGAATTTGCGAACCTCTTTCTTGATCTTTGTATGGCAAAGTGAAATAGATAAAATTCCCACCCCTTAGCTTTCCATAGCCATCAAGTGCAGTGGTTGATACTGCTAAGCTCTTAAGCTGAGAGATAAAAAGCAGACGATTCTCCAATTTCTTCATCTCCACCCATTTAGGTTTCCTACTCATATCCAACTTGAACAATTGACATGTTGTAATCCGAGGTGGAACAGTATGCTTCATCGCCAATAACAAATTGCCACGTTGACATTTATAAGCTTTGTCATAACATAGATAACAAAGTAGTAAATCTCCAGATGATGCATCTATGGCTAAACACTCAAAAATTTCATCATAAATCCGACAATTTTGGTTCGATGAAAAAAATCTGGATGCAGGTTTATCTGGAAGCTTGGCTAATATTTTAGGCTTTATAATTTTTTCTTGCAGATCATAAACCAATGTGGAATTTAACTTACCATCAGTAATTACATATAATTTTTCATCAAGAATTTCCACTTCGTTGAAAATAACTCCCGCCTTCTTATCTCCTTCAACAATAGTCCATGATTTATCAGAAATTCTATTGAATGCAAAGGTGAGGAAGTCAGAAAAGAGGCATACCACGATGCAATGTGGGTTACTAGGTTTTGAAGAGGCCACAATTTTAAAAATCGGCACAAAAGTGTGGTTCAATCTGGATGGGAGAAAAAACCTAGCATTCGTTACTGGATTCAAGAAGAAGATGGTATGAAGACAAGTATGAATTAGATAGGAAGATGCACTCATGATCATCCAACCTTCTACTGTGCCATGACAAACTTGGTTATTATTCCAAATGCTCGAGTTGAAAAAGTGGTTGGTAGAAATGTTGAAAAAGGAAAATCGGTTTGTGTGATGCTGTGTTTGTGAAAGAAGAAGTGGCAATTCAGGTAAAGGAATACAATATTTGTTTGAAATGGCTTTAGTGACATAAGCTTTCCAATTCGAACACACAGCTCGGATTCGAAGGTAATCCGTGAGGTATAGTTGTTTTAGAATCAATTCAAATACATCATATTCAATATATGACCATTTATCACTACCACCTCCATCTTTTTTTTTGAAAGGACCTCCATCTTCTTCTTCTTTGTTTGTTAATCTTTTCTGGTTACTGATATGGATCCTGTCATGCATAGCCAAAACTATCCTCATTAGTCATTACTTTTTCTTCAAATTCTATAAAACTCATATCCCACAAATATTGAGACATTCTGCTTAAAACATTAGGGCCAATAACTATGGATATAGAATGAATTCTTAACCTCAATTAATGCAAAAATTGAGACAAAATAACCCTTTACGGCCTGCAGATAATGAGTATTTCAGTTTTAAGACAAAAGATTAAAAATTAAATATATAAGAATTACCATCTTGTAGCTAGTGATCTGTCCAATCTGAGAGGATATGAACAATATAATTAAGATAGCCAACAAATTCATGTAATATACACACAGACACACACACACACACACACACACATATATATATATATATATATCACTGCTTCTGATACAAGATTAAGAAAAACTTGTCATACTTTTTTTTTTGGCCAGAAACTAATAACATTAGTGAGCCAAATATGTTTAAACTTTGTACTAAGTATCTTCAATCACATGCATCTTCACCATAATTGCATATACAAACACAGATATTGCATATAGGGTTTCAGTTTCCACTGTTTAAGGGAAAAATACGTTGAGAGAACAGATATTTTACATACACAGGTATTATATGGCAGATAAGTGGCCATGAAGGAATAAAAATGTAGAATCCTGCTTTTGAATTCTGCATACGATCCATAAGGAGAAGAGAAGGAGAAGGCTAGAAGATCTGTAGGGATTGCTTGAAGATCTGAAGATCTGCTACCAAAGAAAACCTTAAATCATGGGAGGAACAAGGCCGGAGTTCGATCCGAAGATGTGCATGTCGTTACGTATATCATTAACTAACTTCCTAAATATTCGACATACTCTATGACTTTCAAATATGTACTACAACAAAAATAATAAGATGAGTTAAAATCATGTTATAATTGATATATATATATATATATCAAATGAGTCCCTCAATTTTACATTTTGTGATAATTTAATCATTCATAAATTTTTTGTGATAAATCAATTTTTCAAAAAATCAATTTTACATTAATATAAATCAAATAACTGATTTTATACAAATTTGAATTTGTGAAAAATTAAATTATCATAAAATATGAAAGTAAGGAACTTTTTTGTACGTTTATATTTAGCGTTTGGCCAGGATATATATCTTCTGGCTACCCAAAAAAATAGGCTAGGATATATATCATAATAATTGCAATCATTTTTGCTGGTTTATCCGAGTCCGTATCAATTAATTTTGCGAAAGGCATAACACTTATGAAGAAAAGACTTATCATATAATGAGGAGCTTAGTTACTCATAGATAAGTTTTGAAAAAAAAAAACAGAAATTCAAACAAGATTAATAAAAACAAGATAATGATATGATACGATAATTAAAATTATAAACGAAGGATAATTGAAATATATCAATATAAATTTATCTCGCTAACAATGATGTATTTTCAATTGATCTTCCAATTAGAATATAGTTATATTTTATATTTTGAACTTTCATTCTTAATTGTCACTTTATTAAAACCAGCGCAAAAGTAGACATTCTTATAATAACAAGGTAATGCTCTTTGTTTTTTTCAAGTAAATGGTATTAAATTTTTAAAATTAAAATGTACTTTACATGGTTTAACATTTGAGTATGAAATTTGATCATAGAGTGAATTCTTCTTGGCAAAGACTGATATTTGTGTCCAGCCTTGTACAAGTTATTGCTCTTAAATCTTGGTTGAGTCCATAACACAGGCGGAGTGAAATCCCCTTAATTTCCTATTCATGATGTATATATATATATATATATATATATATATATATCTATATCTATATATATATATATGACCTAGATATAAAAGATAAATTTTTTTTTTGACTCCCACATTATTTATAAAATATTAAACAATAGTTTATTCAAATAAACAAAATTTAACTTTTCTTGTTTAACTTTTTGTAATATGTTTTTACGTTCTACTCTAAGCTTTTTTAAAATTTTTTAAAGTTAATTACTTCATTTCAATCAAGTTTCTTTATTTTTTCTGCTTTTTATTTATTTTAAATATCTAATTTTTACTCTTTAATTTTCACTCAATTACAGACATAGTATAACTTAAAATAAAAATTCAGTGCGCATCAATATTTACATTTCACACATTCGCTTCATCTTCCTCAATTCAGTTATTGTCCAAGTTCTCATCTTTCTCATGTTTACTTTATCTTATTCAATTCAACTGGGTTCATACTTTCATTTCTTTTTTTGACATCATGATTTATTAATGTTCAATTCATTCATAGTTTTTTTTTTTTTTAGTCCATGCCTTACTAGTGACATTTTCCCCATATCATGCAAAATTATTACAATTTGCACCTTACTAGACTTTCTCTAATTTTGACTTCTTTGTTTAAAAACTAGTTGTGATAATAAATTTTTAAAAAAACGTGTTTGGTTTAGTTATTTTATATTTCTATTTTTACTTAAACCTATTCTTAAGTACTTTTGTTCGGAAAATGAGTATGTTTAAGCAATATATATTATTTGACCAAATATTAAATTTTTGATATATATATTGGTGATAAAAAAATTTTATATATCAAATATCTTAACAGATCTTTTTAATCAGCCTCGCCACTGATAACAAATTGTACGTCTTGAAAAACTTATTTTTTAAAATGTCATATAATTATAACGTTCAAATAAAAATCACATGTAAACAACTAATTAACGACAATAATAATCTATCATCTCAAGAGGTCATATCTGTATATCCTTGGAAATGAATAAAACTATTTCAAGTAATTCTTGTAAATGTATAATATATTAATACACGACTAAAAAAAGCTTTCACGTTAGTTTATTTGTCCATTTGTGTTCTTTAACAACAACAAAAAAACTGTCTATGAATATGCAATTATATTTAATATTTTCTAGCATTTAAAATGTATCTAATTATCTTATTATCCTTTCTAGCTATTTTGGAAAACTACATTCTATTTTTTAAATGTTCGTTGGATGCTAACCTATGTGGTTTCCCTTGGGAAACTTGCAAATATAAGTAATATATAGAATTTTCATTGTTCTATATATAATGACCTAAAGCTTCTATTAACTGAAAGCACAGATTCCCTCCAATAACTAGAGGGGACTATTTTTTGCATTAATGTATGAGAATCTAATGGTCCTCAATTTTTGTATAAAATATATTTTTTAAAATTAAAAAATAATTATTTTATAAATAAATATTTTTTTTAATATTTTAAATTATTTTTCATACATAATGATATCTAATTAAAAAATAATAGATTCCAAACTATACAAAATAAATTATGAGATGTTAAAAACAATTTAATTTTTTTTATTTTTCAACTACATATCATTTCTTATAAAAAAAATTAAAATATAAAAATATATTTATCTATAAAAAAATTATTTTTCAATTTTTTAAAATATATTTTATATAAAAATTGAGGGGATCCGGGTTCAAACTGAAAGACATACACATAATAAAGACAAATTGTAGCGTAAAAAAAAAAAAGCAACAAAAATATTAAATAACTCGTGAATAGTATCAATATAAAAAAAATAATTACATTGGCCAAAAATAGATAGAAGAATACCCACACCCAAGTTCATAGCTTTGGCTCCACTCTCCCCATCATGATTTTCCTACCCCTAATGAAGTTACAGAAAACTTGGTACGAACCAACTAATAGGAGCATGAGCTTCAAAACTTGAACCTCGAAAGTTAAAATATTCAGTGCTTCTGTCACTCAAGCAAAATCTCCCAATTCGATGTTCAATCTGATCAGGGACTGGGTTTAAAGCAAATCGAAATGACAAAGCAAAATAGATAGAATTCCCTCTGGTGAACTCTTCCAATCCATCAAGGTCCATGCTTGATACTACTAAGGTCTTGGAATCACCAACAAACAATAAACAATTACCCAAATTATTCATCTCAACCCACTTAGCATCACTGTTCATGTCAAACTTAAACACTTTACATTTTGTAATCTCAAGTGGATTACGACAATTATAACTCTTTGCCTTGAATGATACATAAATAAGCAATAGGTCTCCAGATGAAGCATCAACGACGACATATTTAATAACGTCACTATAAACCTGATAAACAATATTATTTCCAGCTATTAGTGACGGTCTTGCTATTAGCGATGGTCTCGCTACTGCAGGAAGCTTACCTAAAATTATAGGCTTTATGGGATCTTCTTGTAAATCGTAAAGTAACAAGAGACTTTGATTAACAATAACATACAATTTCTCATGAAGAATCTCCAGGCCTGTGATAGTAATTCCTGCATGCATGTTTCCATGAGTTTGAGTCCATGACTCATCATGAATCTTACTGAAGGCAAAATCAATGCGGAAGACACACACCACAACACAACGAGGGTCAGTGGGTTTTGAAGAGGCTATAATTTTAGAAATTGGGTTATGATCAGAGTATCTCAACAGTGATGGCATATTTACTGTGGCATTTGTTACTGGGTTGAAGAAGAAGATAGTTTTACTTAGACCATTGTTTCTATCATTAAAAATCTTACCCATGATCATCCAGCCTTCTACTGCACCATAGTAGATATGGTCTTGCTTTGTGAAGTTGAAGACAGGTTCTTTGGACAATTTGTGAAAGAAAAAGGTTTTGGATCTAATTGGATTATTATACCTTTGAAAAAGAAGAATTGGCAATTCTGGTAAAGGAGTACAATGCTTGTTTGCAATAGCTTTCGTGACAATGGCTCGCCAATTAGAACAGACAGCTTGAGTTCGAAAATAATCAGTGACACGTAGCCGTTTCAAAATCAATTCCAAGACATCATGTTCGACATCTAACCATTTGTCGTTGCTCTCTTCTTCTTCTTCTTCTTCTTCATTTTCTTTGATCTCCATTAGGGCCTCGTTGCTTTCTTCTTCTTCTATTTTTTCTTTGATCTCCATTAGTGAACTTGTAGAAGGAACGAAGATAAATTAAAACAACCTTCAATATCATATCTCGAATATCAGAAGAGATTTGAGTACTAATAATAATAAAAGAATAAAAACCTCAGAAAAGCTTATTACCTAGCTCTTTTGAGACGGGAAAGAACAACGGAACTAGAATTCAGAACTTAGTTAGAGTATATCCAAAATCTAGACCTTAACTTATATATTAGATTACATAACAGATTTTTTTAAAAAAAAAATTAGCTCAAGATATCACAAATCAACAATAATCCACCTTTTGAGATTACATATATCCATAATAAACAATAAGATGAATTCAAAAATTTTTAAATTATAGTTTATATATATATATATATATATATATATATATGCTGACTTTAAATTGAAAAATAAAGCAAAATTGCTTAAATCTTATCATATCAAACTTCTATTTTAAAAAGCGAGGTGAAATAATGAAAATATAAAAATATTGAAAAGATATTGAAGTGGAAAAAAGACTATTTAGTGCATGCTTAGATTGGTGTTGGACTAACATGATTTTGGATTAACTTGATTTTTAAAATTGATTTTGATCTACTGTGATTTTGCATCACCGTGATTTATGTTTAGTAACTTTGGTTTGAAAATTGATTTTTGTCAGTTATACAGTTCATGCAATACAAAAGCAACCATTTTTCACTTTTATACAAACGAGGTTTGGAGGATAAAATTAATTTTAAAAAAAATTAAACATTAAATTAAATAACAATATTTACAAGGCAAACTCCCGTTTAGGTGTGCAAACGAGCTTTTAAATCTTTCAAACACTAAACCAAACACACACTTAAGAATTAGGATTAAGTGATTTGATAATTGTATAGAGTAAAATAGTCTCTTAGTTATTATAAAATTATCACTTTGATCCTTCACTTATTATAAAGTTCAAACCTCTAACCTTAAAAAGAAAAAAAATATATCAAATTCAGTATCTTAGATTTAGGATTTAAAAATTGGTACAAAGACTAAATTAGATATTATTTTGTAAAGTGAAAAAATAAATATAACATTTTTTTAATAAGTGGGTTATAGTTTTGACTATTCCAATTAGTGAGAAATTAAAATAGCTAAAAATTTTATAATAATTGACACACTATTAAGTTAAAACCTAACTTGGCCAGTCACACCCCTTTTGATATTTTGAACCTTTATATCAGTTCATAATCCAAAACATAGATCCATTTTCTTTAAAAAAAAAAAAAAACTCATTACGATCACAAAAAATTTCGCATTTTGTTTGAGTTAAATAAAAGAAAAAGGCAGAAAACGTGAGATAGGTTAAATTAAGATTATGAATAACAAAATGATTAAGAAAAATTATTAAAAAAATTTGAAACCAAATCTAGAGAAAATCTCTCACGAGAAAGGAAAGGAGCCATACTTTTGGGGGAGAGATAAATATTAGGGAGTAATCATTCCTCAAATTTCTGCATCACTAATTATTTTATTTTTAAATTTGGATTATGCATTGAATCAAGATAATTAAGTTTCCCTTATCAAATATACTACTATTTTTAATGCACTTTTCAATTAATTAAACAGATATAGTTTTCAAAATAAAGGATAGAAACGTAGGTGGGTCATCCATTCCATATTATCTACGGACTAAAACAAAATTTGGTAAGTTCAAGTTCTTAAAAGGTCTCGAGAAATTTCAATATCTAAAAGTTTAACATAGGAAATAATTTATAAATTATTTTTTACAAGTTATTAACAAAAAAATTAATTATAATTATAATCACTTAGTCATCTCATTCTATCTCAAACTTTTCAATTTGAAAACTCAAAGATCACTTCTGGTATGCAAAAATAGGTTTATGGAAATGAAAATGAGAATAAAAAATAAAATGAAGTTATAAAAGCTAAAAGTACATTTGGTATGTGTTATGTATGGTATGAAGCAGTCTAAAATAAAGCTATGTAAAATGCCCAAAATAGTTTTTTTAATTTTATAATGTCCAAAACAATTATTTTAATTTTATAACAAATCCTTAGCCCTAGCAACAAAAAAACAAAATCAAACTTCTCTAAAAGCTCCCAATCCACGACGGCCTCGTGTCAAAGTCATCTACCGGTGTTTCTTATCATTAGAGGATGACATTTGTTGTCGGCAGATAGAAATTGGCAATGAAACAGTGTGTGTTATGCCAAGGTTATACACAGGTCAAGCCCGTTGGGTTTTTAGGCGACATGAGACTTGACTTAACTTGGTTAGTTGTCGGGCTGGGTCTCTCACTTTTTTCTTATTTTATGTATCTAATTTTTACTATTTGTTCTTCATTATAAGCATAAACACTACTTATGGTAAAAACTTTAGCTTTCTGCTTTTACTATTTACACTTTACTTTATCTGCTTCAATTCAACTCTTTTTTCAATGTCCAAGTTTTCATCTTTCTCATGTTTGGAAACTTTATGATTTATGCTTTTATTTCATTTTCTGTTAAATTAATTATACACATTTTTTTTACCTGGTTAAATTAATTAAAATTTGTACTTGGTGCCTATCAAAAGAAAGGATTAGCGAAAATAAATAAGAGGAATCAACTATTAGAAATAAGTAAGAGAAATCATTCACTTGCAAACAACTAACTATAATAATAATCCATAAGCACAACTTTCTCATGTACCTCCTATCCCCTAATGTCAGTTACAGAAAACTTGGTACGAACCAACTAATAGGAGCATCAGCTTCAAAACTTGAACTTCGAAAGTTAAAATATTCAGTACTTCCGTCACTTAAGCAAAATCTCCCAATTCGATGCTCAATCCCATTGGGTATGTGTGGGTTTGAAGCAAAACGAAATGACAAAGCAAAATAGATGGAATTCTCTCTGGTGAACTCTTCCAATCCATCAAGGTCCATGCTTGATACCACTAAGGTATTAGAATCACCAACAAACAATAGACGATTACCCAGATCATTAATCTCAACCCACTTAGCTTCACTGTTGATGTCAAACTTGAACACTTTACAATCCGTAATGTCAAGTGGATCATGACAAATATATTCCTTCGCCTTGAATGATACATAAATCAGCAACAAATCTCCAGATGAAGCATCAGTGGCGACATATTTAAGAACGTCTCTATAAACATGATAAACAATACTATATCCAGCTATTAGCGACTGTCTTGCTATTAGCGATGGTCTCACTACCGCAGGAACCCTAGCTAAAACTATAGGCTTTATGGGATATTCTTGTAAATCGTAAAGCAACAAAAGACTTTTATTAACAAGAACATACAATTTCTCATGAAGAATCTCTACGTCTGTGATAGCAATTCCTGCATGCATATTTCCATGAGTTTGAGTCCATGACACATCACAAACCCTAGTGAAAACAAAATCAATGCGGAAGACACACACCACAACACAACGAGGGTCAGTGGGTTTTGAAGAGGCTATAATTTTAAAAATTGGATTATGATCAGAGTATCTCAACACTGACGGCATATTTACGGTGGCATTTGTTACTGGGTTGAAGAAGAAAATGGTTTCACTTATACCATTGCCCCTATCATTGAAAATATTCTTACTCATGATCATCCAGCCTTCTACTGTACCATGGTAAGTAAGGTCTTGCTTTATGAAGTTGAAGACAGATTCTTTGAACAATTTTTTAAAGGAAAAGGTTGTGCATCTAACTGGATTATTATACCTTTGAAAAAGAGGAATTGGCAATTCTGGTAAAGGAGTACAGTGCTTGTTTGCAATGGTTTTCGTGACAATAGCTCGCCAATTAGAACAGACAGCTTGAGTTTGAAGATAATCAGTTACACGTAGCCGTTTCAAAATCAATTCCAAGACATCATGTTCGACATCTGACCATTTGTCGTTGCTCTCTTCTTCTTCTTCTTCTTCATTTTCTTTGATCTCCATTAGGGCATCGTTGCTTTCTTCTTCTATTTTTTCTTTGATCTTCATTAGTGCACTTGTAGAAGGAACGAAGATAAATGAAAACAACCTTCAATATCATATCTCAAATATCAAAAGAGATTTGAGTACTAATAATAAGAACAGAATAAAAACCTCAAAAAAGCTTATTACCTGGCTCTTTCGAGACGGGAATGAACAACGGAACTTGAATTCAGAACACAGTTGATTGTAATTCTAAAGTCAAGACCTTAACTTATTTATTAGATTATATAACAGATATATTTAACGGAAAAACAATTGGCTAACTTGACGGATATTACTCAAGATATCACAATTCAACAATAACCATCTTTTGAGATTATATATATCCATAACAAACAATAAGATGAATTCAAAAGTTTTTAAATTATGGTATATATATAAATATATGCTGACTGTAAATTTATAAATAAAACACAATTGCATAAATCTTGTCATATTAAACTTCTATTTTAAAAAGGGAAGTGAAAGGATGAAAATATCAAAATATTGAAAGGATATTGAAGTTGAAAAAAGATGATTTAAGAATTAAGATTAAGTAATTTGATAACAGTATAGAGTAAAATAATTATTCGTTTATTATAAAATTATTATTTTGGTCTTATATCTTATTTTTTTAAAAATTATCAAATTCAGTTTTTTAAATTTAGGATTTAAAAATTGGTATAAAGACTAAATTAGATATTATTTTGAAAAGTGAAAAATTAAATATAATATTTTTTAATAAATGAATGATAATTTTGATTATTTCAATAAGTGAAAATCTAAAATAACTAACAATTTTATAATAAATAAGATACTATTAAGCTAAAGCCTAACTTGGCCAGTCACAACCCTTTTGATATTTTGAACCTCTATATCAGTTCATAATCCAAAACATAGATCCATTTTCTTTTAAAAAAAAAAAAACTCATTAGATCACAAGAAATTTCGCATTTTGTTTGAGTTAAATAAAAGAAAAAGGCGGAAAGCGTGAGATAGGTTAAATTAAGATTATGAATAACAAAATGATTAAGAAAAAATATTAAAAAAATTTGAAACCAAATCTAGGGAAAATCTCTCACGAGAAAGGAAAGGAGCCATACTTTTGGGGAAGAGTTAAATATTAGAGAGTAATCATTCCTCAAATTTCTGCATCACTCATTATTTTATTTTTAAATTTGGATTATGCATTGAATCAAGATAATTAAGTTTCCCTTATCAAATATACTACTGTTTTTAATGCACTTTTCAATTAATTAAACAGATATAGTTTTCAAAATAAAGGATAGAAACGTAGGTGGCTCATCCATTCTATATTATCTACGGACTAAAACAAAATTTGATAAGTTCAAGTTCTTAATGGTCTCGAGAAATTTCAATATCTAAAAGTTTAACATAGGAAATAATTTATAAATTATTTTTGACAAGTTATTAACAAAAAAATTAATTATAATTATAATCACTCAGTCATTTCTTTTTATCTCAAACCTTTCAATTTGAAAATTCAAAGATTACTTTAGGTACACAAGAATGGGTTTATAGAAATAGAAATAGAAATAAAAAATAGAATTGAGTCATAAAGGCGAAAAGTACATTTGGTATGTGTTATGTTGGTATGAAACAGTCTAAATTAAAGCTGCGTAAAATGTCCAAAATAATTGTTTTAATTTTATAACAAATCCTTAGTCCTAACAGATAAAAAATAAAAAAATAAAACAAAACAAAATCGAACTTCTCTAAAAGCCCCCAATCCACAACGACCTTGTGAGGAAGTCATGTACTAGTGTTTCTCATCATTGGAGGATGACATTTATTGTCGGTAGATAGAAGGTGGCAATGAAACAGTGTGTTGTGCCAAGGTTGTACATGGGTCAGATCCATTGGGATTTTAGGAGACATGGGACTCGACTGGACTTGGTTACTTGTTGGATTGGGCCTCTCACTTTTTTTTTATTTTATGTATCTAATTTTTACTATTTGTTTTTCGTTACAAGCATAAACACTACTTTGCTTTACTATTTACACTTTACACCTATTTATCGGCTTCAATTCAACTCCTTTTTCATTATCCAAGTTTTCATCTTTCTTATGTTTGGAAACTTCATGATTTATGCTTTTATTTCATTTTCTATTATCATGATTTATTAATATTTGGTTTTGCTTAATGGTTCATTTTTTCTTTTTGTTCATACTAGTGACATTTGCACTTTATAATGCAAAACTATTACACATTCGCACTTTATTAGTGACTTTCTCCAATTCAAACATCTTTCTTCAAAGACTAATTGACATAATAAATTTTAGAAAAATGAATGTGTTTGATTTAGTTATTTTATATATTTATTTCTATATAAATAGGTACTTTGGTAAGAAAAATGACTATGTTTAATATATATTATTTGACCAAATATTAAATTTTTTTCATATATATATATATATATATATATTATATGGGTAAAACAAATTTTATATATCAAATATCTTAATTGACTGCCCCCCTCCCTCTCATAACACGTTAACGTACATCTTGAAAAACTTTTTTTCACAAAATGTCATATAATTATATCTCTCAAATAAAACATCGATAAAGGTAGACAATTATATACTTTTTTTAAACTGGTTAAATTAATTAAAATTTGTACTTGGCGCCTATCAAAAGAAAGGATTTGCAAAAATAAATAAGAGGAATCAACTATTAGAAATAAGTAAGAGAAATCATTCACTTGCAAACAACTAACTATAATGATAATCCATAAGCACAACTTTCTCATGTACCTCCTACGCCCTAATGATAGTTACAGAAAACTTGGTACGAACCAACTAATAGGAGCATCAGCTTCAAAACTTGAACTTCGAAAGTTAAAATATTCAGTACTTCCGTCACTCAAGCAAAATCTCCCAATTCGATTTTCCATCCCATTGGGTATGTGTGAATTTAAAGCAAAACTAAATGACAAAGCAAAATAGATAGAATTCTCTCTGGTGAACTCTTCCAATCCATCAAGGTCCATGCTTGATACCACTAAGGTATTAGAATCACCAACAAACAATAGACGATTACCCAGATCATTAATCTCAACCCACTTAGCTTCACTGTTGATGTCAAACTTGAACACTTTACATTCCTTAATGTCAAGTGGATCATGACAATTATAGTCCTTCGCCTTGAAATTGAATGATACATGAATAAGCAACAAATCTCCAGATGAAGCATCAGCGGCGACATATTTAAGAACGTCTCTATAAACAGTATTATTTCCAGCTATTAGCGACGGTCTCGCTACTGCAGGAACCCTAGCTAAAACTATAGGCTTTATGGGATATTCTTGTAAATCGTAAAGCAACAAGAGACTTTTATTAACAAGAACATACAATTTCTCATGAAGAACCTCCACGTCTGTGATAGTAATACCTGCATGCATATTTCCATGAGTTTGAGTCCATGACACATCACAAACCCTAGTGAAAACAAAATCAATGCGGAAGACACACACCACAACACAACGAGGGTCAGTGGGTTTTGAAGAGGCTATAATTTTAGAAATTGGGTTATGATCAGAGTATCTCAAAACTGACGGCATATTTACGGTGGCATTTGTTACTGGGTTGAAGAAGAAGATGGTTTCACTTAAACCATTGCCTCTATCATTAAAAATATTCTTACCCATGATCATCCAGCCTTCTACTGTACCATGGTAAATAAGGTCTTGCTTTGTGAAGTTGAAGACAGATTCTTTGAACAATTTTTTAAAGGAAAAAGTTGTGCATCTAATTGGATTATTATAACTTTGAAAAAGAAGAACTGGCAATTCTGGTAAAGGAGTACAGTGCTTGTTTACAATAGTTTTCGTGACAATGGCTCGCCAATCAGAACAGACAGCTTAAGTTTGAAGATAATCAGTGACACATAACCGTTTCAAAATCAATTCCAAGACATCACGTTCAACATTTGACCATTTGTCGTTGCTTTCATCTTCTTCTCCATATTCTTTGATCTCCATTAGCGCATCGTTGATTTCTTCTTCTTCTTCTTCTTCTTCTTCTCTTTTTTCTTTGATCTCCATTAGTGCAGAAGAAACGAAGATAAATGAAAGCAGCCTTCAATATCACATCTCAAATATCAGAAGAGAATTGAGTACTAATAATATTGACAGAAAAGAAAAACTAAAAAAACCTTATTATACCTGGCTCTTTCGTGACGGGAATTAACAACAGAACTTGAATTTAGAACACAGTTGAGTGTAATTCTAAGGTCAAGAACGTAACTAATTTACTAGATTATATAACAGATATATTTAATGAAACAAAAATTAGCTAACTTGACGGATATTATTCAAGATATCATAAATCAACAATAACCATCTTTTGAGATTATACATATCCATAATAAACAATAAGATGAATTCAAAATTTTTTAAATTATGGTGTGTGTGTGTATATATATATATATATATATATATTACACAGTTGAGTGTAATTATAAAGTCAAGATCTTAACTAATTTACTAGATTATATAACATATATATTTTAAAAAACAAAAATTAGCTAACTTGACGGATATTATTCAAGATATCACAAATCAACAATAACCATCTTTTGAGATTATATATATCCATAATAAACAATAAGATGAATTCAAAATTTTTTAAATTATGGTGTGTGTGTATATATATATATGTGCTGACTGCAAATTTAAAAATAAAACACAATCGCATAAATCTTATAATATTAAACTTCTATTTTAAAAAGGGAAGTGAAAGGATGAAAATATCAAAATATTAAAAGGATATTGAAGTTGAAACAAGACGATTTGAGAATTAAGATTAAGTAATTTGATAACAGTATAGAGTAAACTAATTTTTAGTTTATCATAAAATTATTATTTTGTCCTATTTCTTACTTTAAAAAAATAATTAAATTTAAAATCTAAAAAGTTAGTAGAAAAATTAAATTTGATATTATTTTAAAAAATTGAAATGTAATATTTTTCAATGATTAGGTGATAATTTTAACTATTGCAATAAATAAGAGATTAAAATAGTTAGCAATTTTCAACCAAAAAAAAGACTAACAGTTTCATAATAAATGAGAAACTAAGTAAGATGCTAACTTGGCCAGTCACAGTTCCTTTGATATTTTGAACCTTTATATGAGTACATAATCCGTAACAGAAAAATTCATTACGATCACAAGAAATTTCGCATTTTGTTTGAGTTAAATAAAAGAAAAAGATGGAAAGTGTGAGATAGGTTAAATTAAGATTATGAATAACAAAATGATTAAGAAAAAAAATATTAAAAAAATTTGAAATCAAATCTAGAGAAAATCTCTCACGAGCAGCCGTACTTTTGGGGGAGAGTTAGATATTAGGGAGTAATCATTCCTAAATTTCTGCATCACTCATTATTTTATTTTTAAATTTAAATTATGCATTGGATCAAGATAATTAAGTTCCCCTTATCAAATATACTACTATTTTAATGCACTTTTCAATTAATTAAACAGATATAGTTTTCAAAATAAAGGATAGAAACGTAGGTGGGTCCATCCATTCTATATGTCAACAGACTAAAATAAAATTTGGTGAGTACAAGTTCTTAAAGGTCACGAGAAATTTCAATATCTAAAAGTTCAACATGGGAAATAATTTACGAATTATTTTTTAACAATTTATTAACAAAAAAATTAATTATAATTACAATCACTTGGTTATCTCCTTCTATCTCAACCCTTTCGATTTGAAAACTCAAGCATTTAGATTTCCGAGAACAAAGAAAAGTTCTAGAATCTATCCTTTTTCATTTCCAGCCATTTTTTTTTTCTATTTGAAAAAAAAGTTTCAAATGATTATTAACTTAATTTTAGTTTTTTCATTCCAATCCCTTGCTATCTGCGTCTAAAGATTATTCCCATATTCGTTAAAATTTGTTTGGTCAATTGGGCCCAGGTATGGTACGGGCCTTTACTGTCTAAATGAAAGGAAATTATGACAGTGTTAGTGTAACTTTCTTCTGAGTTTGGACCAAAAGCAGAAACAGTTCTCTTTCACTTTTTGAGTAAGGGCCTTCTGCCTCTTGAACAGGTCCTTGTGGACAAAAATGAACATTGTTTAATTTCAACATTGGACCCCCCGAATTTATTAAGGGCAGGCCCACTTTTAGGTGAATATCTTTACTTTGTGGGCTCCACTACGTGGTCCATAATTTCATGGACCGTAGTGGGTCAGAAACTCAGAAGTTTTTCTTCTCCCTCACCTCTATTTTGTTATAAAAATTCTGGTTATATTTTGTACTAGGTATCGGAATTCTTTTTGTTTTTTTTTCCTACGAAAATACATATATTAAAGGAATAAAATACATTCTTAGTCCCCTCACTATCACAAAATTACTATTTTAGTCTCTCATTTATAAAAATATATAAAATAATATTTCACTCATCAGAAAATGTTATATTTGGTCCTTTACATTTTTAAAAAGAAATATCAAATTTAATATCTTAAATTTAGAGTTTTAAGTTTGATAGAGAAACTAAATTGCATAATTTTTTAAAAAGTAAATGACTAAATATGACATCTTTCAAAGAGACTATTTTAAACAATTTTATAAATAAATGACTAATAATGTAATTATCTCTTGAACTCCAAGGGTTAAGGTAGTTGATAAGAACAGATATTATTACTCCTTTAGAGTTCAATTCTTATATGAAACATTTGAAGAATAAAACTCCAAATGCATTACACTGAGAAAATACAATTTAAAAATAATCCTATAAAAGTGATTTATCATGGGCAATTTCTAAAGAGTTTTCTAATTATAATTTTTTACATATTTGTTATCAATTTTTTATAATAAGAGTGCATTATGTGGATTTTTAACTTAAAATCCTTATTATTACTTGAAATATTTTCTTGATAATTACTAACTAATTTACTTGTTTTCAACTTAAATATAAAGCCTAAATTTTACATACAACCTCAGAGTTGCAAACGTCCTTAAATTTAGATTCCCTATTTTACTAAAAATTATTGCATCAAGTTTTTAAATTATTTATAACTATCAAATTAAATTTATGAAAAAAATATCAATTTCAATGACTTAAAGTTCGGACATTAGACTGTGAGATTGTACTATTAATTTAATACTGACCATTAAATAACTACAATAGAGCAATCATAGCAGGGAATCTGACCTCAACTTTAGGGTGTGTCTTTAATATATATATATATATATAAAACAAAATTTACATGAAGTTCTGAAATTATCACATGGAATTAACTTATAAAGTGTACCATTTTTCAGGGTTTTTAAATTTTTATTTTATGGGGACAAAGAGTACTGTTTGTACATTTAATGATAAGGTTCCAAAACCATAATTAATAGTGTCCTTCGTGACTGTACAAGTTTTGTTTATAAGCCTGCCACCCTGCTTATATTTTAATGATATGACACTACTTTTTAACTCTTAAATATTCCCATGCTTGTGGTGCCCATTTGAATTTGGATTTTTCACATTTTGTTAAAAAAGTTAATAGTGTCATAAATCTATTAGAATGTACTTATTCCTTAATTTTGATCATTGAGTTAATACCATTGTCGCTCCAATTATAGGATGTGGAAGAGTGACTCTTTTTTTAAGGGAATATTTTGTTAAATTTTGAATTTAGTATTTCACAATTAGGAAAAATTTTGTTTTATCTCCTTAAGTAAGATTTTTAATTACAAAATTAGTATGTAGAGTCCAAATGTAACAAAACAAGCCCTAAAATTTAAATTTAAATTAGAAGAAAAAAAAACTTAAGCTTCTAGTAAAATAATTGCATAGAGTTTATACCGAAAATTGTTGATTTTAATTAAAAGTTAACAGTTTTATTTTAATGAAAGTTTGAGAAGGTAAAACTTTTATAAACCTAATACAATTGAAAATGTTTGTATAAAAATTTTAGTAAAAATTAAGTATGACCATCAAAATATAAATTTTTATTTAAGTTCCAATAAAATCATATGACCCGTAAAGAAAAAAAATTTACATATAAGTCTCTACAAAACTTTTATGAAAATTTTTTTCTTCTATTATCCTACGGCTCTCCCAAAAATTTTTTTACCTTCACTACTAAGTATAAACTAAAATGTTCGACCTAAAAATGTTAATTATCCCCTTTTTAGCCCTACAGTAAAAATATTTTTAGAGTGGTTTGCACATTAATAAATATTAAGCCTTGTTTAAAATGGATTAAACTAACATATGAGTGCTTATATTTTTGCTATTAAGATTTTTAATTAATATATAATAAGTGGATAGTTAACTAATGATAATATAAAAGATGTCTCATTTAAATTATAAATTATACAGTTATTTATCATAACTATACATGTGCGGTGATATAATTTAAAATATATATATATATATATATATATATATATATATATATATATATATATATAGAGCGCATCCCTCATATTGATTATATGTATTTGAGAGAATAAAATTTTATAAATATCAACCTGAAAATTTAAATTCAAATAATCAAACTAAGATATGTGATTAAGGTCATGGTTGCTTGGAATAAAATATAGAGAATATCTTAGCTCCTTCCTACTTCCACTTCCAAATGCCAATAAAGTAAAAGTCCAATTCAGAATAGTATCTGAATAAAAGGTGGCTTTTTGGAAAAATGTCACTTCTATTAATTAATACTCTTTCTGCATTGCTGAAGTGCTTGAGACGACCATTTAATTTTTAGCATTATATCTAATTTGATCATCCAAATTGTTTTAATTTTATAAAGTACTAAAGTGATACCATATAATTTTTAAGAAGCAAATACACTAGGAAGGCAACTAATATAATGTTTATTTTGGATAAATAAAATACTTAAATTGATCATGTAAGATTGAAATGTGTAATAATAATTTTTATATTTTATTTTATCCTATTAGTGGTCATAAATTGTCATATTTACCAACTAAATATTGTTGCTGAGATGGCTCTAATTATGTTGATTATTTATGTGGGCTCCATTAGTTAATCAGTTTCTGAAAACCCTACATTAAGACATATAAGTCAATTTGGGAGGAAAAGTGATAGGATAAATAACAAAATCAAAAACCATGTAAGATATTTAGCATAATTAGAATCATCTGATTAGTTGAATTAACATAACTGACAATTTTTAGCACTTGTTTGACAAAATGAAAAATAAAGGAAGATTTGGACAGAATTTGAATTTAAGGTGAAAATTCAAATCTTTAAGTCAAGGGACCTAATATTAAACTAAACTAAAGTCAATTATGAAAGATACATATACACATCATATGTATTTCTATACATTAAATTTAAATAAATAAATAAACAAATACTACATATAAATTCGTGAAATTAATTATAATTTTAAAACATTTTTTGATTACATGATAAAATTCTCAAACCAAAAAAAAAAAAAGGTCTTATGATCTAACTAAGCTATTGCTCTTGTGTTCATAAACTTTAAAACATAACATTATACTCTTGAATCATCACTAGGAATCAAAATGTTACATGTCAATTATTAAAAGTGTAAAATTCACATCATCTTCACAATATGTATACTCTATAAGCAAAGAAAAAATCACATGAAGATGATAAAACAGTGACGTACTATATATATATATATATATATATATATATATATATATAAAACTGATGAACTCCATTCATGATCAACTTTTGGCTTGGAAAAAGTTTCATCTTGAAGACCAGAAAACGCCATAGAAAAGGGTGATCGATATCTTCCCAAAAAAGAAAGGGGGTGATATCTTGCGTAGGATCTTATTGACCCAAAAGCAGTTCTTAAAGCAATAATGAGATACAATTCAAGATTCCAATAAGCAATTTCTGATTATAAATATATGGCTCTGCATATAGCCCAAAGGAATCCAATCACATGAACATTAAGAAAAAGCACGAGAAGATTTTCAGATTCTCCACTAAACTAGTTTTACTTTATGTCTCAGAGCAACAGGTATAGCAAGCGTGCGGCCACGGTAACTTCAAAAGCAACATAAAATTCATTTAATTTTTAATAAATCATTATCATTTGTAAAAGATATTTGTATTTTTTTAATGTTGAGTGGTTGGTTGTAATGGTAATAGCTATTTAAAGTCTATGAAACTAATAATGGTTTAATTCTTACATACATGATATGTTTGTGAAATTCATGAATTTATTATCTTAGTTTACATATTTACAGTTATATCTAAGAAAAAGAAATCAACTCATGTGTAGACTAGACTGGTATTAGTGCAAACTGAGTAGATTTACACTTAGTAAGAGTTTGATAAACTCGCAAGTTGATTTATTGAATTAATTGAATTTACGATTTTGTAAATTGAAAATGTGTTAACTCATTTGAAATTGGCAATAGAAAAATTCAAACTCATAACTAAAAAAAATATAGACAAGTATCTTATTTATTTGGTCAAATAAAAAAATTTTACACAAATGTACATAAAATAATAAAATTACAATAAATATGTACTTATTAAAATAAATATAATTTAATTAGTTATATTGAATTATTTTTATGTATAACTTTGTTAAAATATTTGTATAGAGTACTATAAATTATAAAATACGAATAATATTCATTTGAATTATATTTGAATAAATTTTTTTTATTGTATATAGTATTTTAACTATAAATATATTTTAATAATTTTTATTAATCAAAATAATTTCTTACAAGTTTACATTATAAATTTTATCTATTTTTACAAATTTAGTAAATTGGCGAGTTTGGCAAATGTCATTAACTTAAAAGAAAATTTACTCATTATACTTAATAAGATTAAAAGCAATTAGTTTTTATTCATGTTGTGTGGGAAGAGCTTTGGAAATCATTAAAAAAATTATAGTATATTTTATTATGAAAAAATACACAAATGTTTTTAAAAGTTAGAAGGCAACCAAAATATGTTTCAAAAAAATATTGATTTCTTTTATTAAAATATAGCTCATTTAAAAATATATTTCTTACATTTTTATTTTGTATTAAAATCATAAATTCCATTTTTCAAATATAAAAACCAACTATTTTATAATAATTAAATTGATATTTAAATACTTGCTATACTATATAAGCAACGGATATAATGGCATCTTTGTCAAAACTCAAAAGAAATGTACTTGTAGTGTATCTAATATTATTAAAAAAATTCAGCATATAACAATTTTTTCAATTTCAAATAAGTTAGTGTAATTTTTTTAATATAAAAAGAAGGACAATATAATTGAAATAACTCGAGAACAAAATAATTTATCCTTTTTATTTCTTTTAGTAACGTGACGTACACAATGCCTCAAGCGTTAAGCTCACAAATCCTTCACTTTCATAGGTATTTGTACCTTCACACCATTTCGAGAAGACAAAAATTAAAAAACAACTTAGAAAAATATCTGCCCACCAGATTGTTATTTTTCTAAAGCATACAAGATCCAAGAGCATACAATATTTTTGTTCTATTTTCAAGCTTCTCATGGTACTATAAAAAAAAAAAAAAATTAAAGATCATGTGATCTTGAAATCATTTTTTTTCTCATACATTTTTAATTATTACATCAAGCATAAAAATTATACATAAATTAGTTATCTCACTAACTCTTAGGTATAAGTTTTTCAATTCACCTTTTCACTAAAAAAGACATTTTAACTGATTTTTTTAATTTATTAAAAATAAAATATTATTTTAACCGTTCGCTTTCTTTAATTGATTTTTAATTTAATTTTTATTTTTTTAATTCATAATTTATTATTCGATTCTCAATTTGATTTTATAATATATTTAATTTAAATTGATAAATTAAATATGTTGAATTTTAAATATAAATCAGTGAGAAAATAAATTTAAAAGGATTAAAGTATATATTTATGAAAAAAAAATAAAAAATAAAAAATAAGGGGGGCAAGAAAGATTGAAATTTGAAATGCCTAGCTTTTTTAAGGTTAGGCAATCTGAATAATTGGAAATTGAACATAGACCGTGACTTACACGAAGTTGGGAGGAGTCAACATCGCTTCTCTATCATCCCATGTGACAACCATGCCTATTTCGTGTACTGAAGGTACGTATTTTTAATAATTAAAATTTACATTTACAATAAAAAAGAAAATCCACTATCTCATTTATTTATTTATTTATGTATTTATAATAATAGTCCTCAATTCAACAACTTGTAAGTGAGAAGAGAGATAAGATTCAACTTCAAACTCTTTCATGTAAGCTTTCTCATGATTTATAACCTGAAAGAAGAAATTAAGAGAAAGAAAAGTGAAGCACATGAAGGAACTCTGTTTTCTCGGGTTCTTTTTACAGAGACCTCTGTTTTCGTACATGAATGCAGGACGAGTAGTTAGATTGGAAGTTTGCTCAGAGAGAGGGAGAAGAAACAAAAGCAGGATCAGAAGAAGAAGAAGAAGAAGAAGAGAGAGACGTACCTGGAAATCTGGGAATGGAGGAGAACGAGCAAGAAGAAGCCATGAAACTCAGGATGGATAGCGCCAGAGGGAAGATCGAGAAACCCAAGGGCGGATCATCCATGGCGCTATCCCTCCTGAGCTTTACAGATTCTTCTGCACAGCCAAAAGCATGAGACTGAGAAGGGAGAGAGGAGGGAGTGAAAGAGGAGAGGGTAGGTAGATAGCAAGATATGATGAATCAATAAATGCGTCTGATACAAGGTGGGGAGGGACGTAGCAGAGGTATTTATAGAAGATTTGAAGCAGAGAGGCAGAGAGGGAGAGAGATGGGGGGATATGTACAAACAAACGTCACCAAAATGGAAAGGCCATTCACCAAAAATTAGGAATTCCATCTAATTTTATCTTATTATATACAAACTAATATTTAAAATTAAAATTTAAAAGAAAAATAATAAGAGTGATGCATAAAATAAATGAGGTATCCTAAATTAATAAAAAAATTTAAAAAATAGGGTTACATATTATATTTTTAGATACGTTATTAATTGTTGTTTTATAGATGATATACAAAATATAAAATTTATATACTATACAACTCTAACCAATTGGTTTGGTTTGAATGTCCAACGTAGACATTCAGTGATTCTACCAAATTTCTGTTCAATTGATTGAATAGATTGGATCAATTCAACTCAATTATTAAGTTACTCATTCATACCAAAAAAGAGTTTGGTAAGAAGATATAGTATATCTCTAAATTTGTAAAAAGTAGCAAGAAGATATAGGATTAAAGTGAGTACAAGAATCAACCCAAAAAAAAAACACACACACACACACAACTCACTTTAAAATATTAACTCTCAACGAAGAACATTCACAATCCTTAAATATTTCATTAAACATTCTATACTATTTGACGTGAAACTTTACTTATCTACCAATTATGTGTGTGTGTGTGTATATATATATATATATATATATAATTTGAAAAAATGGAAGAATTTGAGAAAATAAAATGTAGTACCAATGTGAAAAATAAAAAATGGAGTGTCTGGTTGTTGTGAAGGGGGGTCGCTGTATTTCCAAATTCATTATCCATCTGATTTTGTCCTTTTTCATGCCCTGCCGACTACTCTTCTTTCCTTTCTCTTCTAAATAATACCAATTCCTTTCCATCTTTCTTCTTATTATTCTTTTCCCTCCTACCTCCCTCTTTCTTCCCTCTTTTGCATTTCTTTTTCACTTCCGGAAATTTTACGTTATATCCTTTTTAACCCATGCCTCTATTTCAATTCCACAGAAAGAAAGTTTACCCCTACTCGTGATTCTTAGTCTGGTACAATTAATTATTAGCTATTAGACATTTTTTAAAAAAAAATAGTAAGTAAAATATTATACTATATTTGATAATATTCAGTAATTAATCTCATCGTTATCATTTTTAAAAAAATATTTTAGTTTTATCAGAGATATTTTCAAACTTTATTTGCGTTAAAGCCTATCTGGAAGAGTTCATTTCTGGTAATTTTATGGCAACGAGCAATTAATACTATTGTCATTTATATATTATCGGGTAATCCTTTCCTTTTTTGGGTTTAAAATCCATAGTTTGTTTTAAAGTGTAGTTAAATTATATTCTTAATTTTAGGTGTCAATTGCTTTTTTGTTCACATAATATTCAATTCTCCAATTTTGCAAGAATATAGAAAATAATTTTACTCCCAAGATGATCTTAGAATCAAGAATCATGTAGGTACAACTATTTCAAGAACAAACAGAGAGAATTTAAGTATAATTAGTAGAAATATATTTATAATCTTAATGAAAATTTTATATTGACTAGCCAAGAGACTATTTAATCAGTGTATGAATCATCATATTTATTGGTAATTTTTCTTGCAATTAAGGTAAAATGCATTAGCAGACTAACTAGAAACTAATTCTTTAGTTCCATTCTAGAACAAATTTCCCCACTATTGTTAGGCATTGCTTTTTGATGGGATCAAATTCAACGACTTATTCTTTTCATACTTGATTATTAATTCAAAATCAAATATACTTCATTTTTTAGAAGAGTCATAAATTGTTGAGTATTCAAACTAAGTTCTTCAAAAGTCATAATCTGAATCTCTACCTAATTTTTTTCCCACTAATACCTCAAAAGCTTCTAAACTAGGTGTTCTTCCATTAAGTTATAGCGTCAAATATATGCAAATTAACAATTTCGTCTTTAAAATTACTAGATTTATTTAATTTCGGCATGTGAAAGTTAATGAATATATACACCAATTAATCTTTCAAAAATTAAACTTCTTATATATTAGTCTTAAGGACGCATTTGAATCACCTGCTAAAAAAAATAATAAAAACTACTGTATAATATTCTTATAATTTTCATTGTCTAACTCCTATACTCAATAATATTTTAGAACTAAATTTAACAAATTAGCTAACGTGACATTAATTAATGAGAGCCCACACAACCATTAACTTTTAATCTTCATTTGTTGAAGTGTCATTATCCCCATATAATGTTGTCTTGTCTAATACACAAAAGTCATCTCATCCATTAAATTAATAAGAATTTTGTTGATTCACTAATTAAGAATTATTTATTATGTGCAATAAATTATCATTAACTAGTGTTACACTTGTTAGCAAAATTTAATTAATAAAAATTACACTATTTAAGAGAAAATGCACTAAGCAAGTTCAAATTATTATTTAATCACTAGACAAATTAATGTTAATATTAATGCTACGTCAACTAGTTTGTAAAGTAAGTTAACTTTGCGTAAGGGTGCACATATCTCATGTTGGACCAAAAAAATTAGTTTAGATTCGGTACATAATTGAGTTGAATCAAGTTAGGTTATATTTAAAAAAAAAAATTATATTTTTTTAAAAATGTAAATATAGAATTTTTGTAAAAAAATTATGATTAATATATAATAAATGAGATATCATATATTAATGAAAGTTATATATATATATATATATATAACACAAATAAAAAATAGTTATTTTTTAAAAATTTTATTAATTTCATTAAAAACCCAAAAAATGATTGCGATTATTAAAATTTAAAATATTAATTGTTAAAATGATTGCAATAGTATCCTTGACATCTCCCCTCACATATTTAGTGTCAAAGTTTGCACTAAATTATGAACAAAAACATGATTAAAAAAATGAAAAATATTAAAGTAATCTAAAATCAAATTGGAAGAAATGACATCCATAGAGTTTGATTATAAGTCCATTTATTTATAAGGAATAAACTAAGAGCCATTTGTTCTTAATATATAGATAAATCACCAAAAATATACAAATAACAATAATACGTATATACTTTTTGAGCACTTATAAAGTAGTGAAAGTAAGTTCCATGAGAAAAACCTAACAAGAATGTAAAATTCACGTGATACAGTATATATATATATATATATATATATATATATATATATATGATATTATAAGCAAAAGTGGGAGACAAGGAACTACAGTTACACGCAGTAAGGAGACATTGAAAGGGAATTCTAATTCTTGATTTGGCAAATATATGTGCCTATGAATGGAAGTTGGGTATTCCTAATTTTTTTTATATTTATTCATTTCCGTTAAATTCGTCACCATACTTTGAATAATGCAAATTTTAATTCATTTAAACCTACATTAGGTACCCTCTTAATCATTAACTAGAAGATCATTAGATAAGTGGTCCAATGTAATCATCAACTCCAAGAATTTATCAATATTGATCCCTTTTAAAAAAAAAATTAAACATTGAACTATACTTGTTATGGAATATTGACATGACTCTTAATCACAACAGTTTCCACAATTGCATACTTACAAATCTATTATTTAAAACTGTTTTTGTAAAAAATAAAATTGCTCATAGTGTAATTTTGTTATATCATACATTTAAAATATAAAAATTGAAAATTGATATAATTTAAGGACTTAATTTAATAGCCTATATTAAAAAGCGAACCATATAATCTAACAATATATAATTTCTTCTCTTAATTGCACCAAATCCAAAATATGTTGAATTGGACCCCTACACCCGGGTAAAATTTTAAATGGTTATAGCCATGGCCCTCATCGTCCAAACCGGATGCCAGTGCTTGTCAAAGTAACTATTGGCATAATCTTTGTACGATTAAGTCTATGAAATGTTTAAAGATTTATTTGTACATTTAAACATGAGATTGTCTTGTAAATAAATTTATTTAATTTAGTGTTAAATTCTTTATTAAAAATTAATTTTTTTCCTAATTTATATTTGTACATAAGTGAAAAAATTTATTCTTGCATAGAATAAATTATATAAATGGCAAAAATTAATTTTTAAATGAAAATTTTCAAATATAAATTGCCATTATTTAAAATTATGTTTAACTAAAAGTAATTTTAAGAATCAAGCCAATTAAAAATCACATTATCTCAGTATTAACCTAAACATATTTAGAGTATATTTGGTTTACTTTTTGAGAGGTTTTCCACACTTAAATAAGAGTTTATCTTGCAAATATTGTTATTTAATTTGATGCTTTATTTTTTTTTTAAATTAATTTTGTCCTCCAAACTCTCATTTACATATAAATGAAAAAATAATTATTTTGAGTTAAATGAACTATATAAATAACAAAAAATTAATTTTAAAATAAAAGTTTTTAAATATAAATCACAATGACAAAAAATCATATTTGACAAAAATAAATTTAAAAAAATTAAATTGACCTAATTGTTAGATATATAATGATTCAAATTATTTATTTAAAAACAATTTAATTATCAATTTTTTATTATAAATAAACATGTATTAGGATTTTAAAATATTTCTTGAGGGCCTTTTATTATGTATTTACAAAGTCTTAAAACATATTCTCTCAATTATTAAATAAATTAAAATTTTAATAAATATTTTAAAATAATAATTCTGAACAATAATTTTATTAAAAACTATTAAAATGATTTATTATCCTAGAAGAAGAAGAGAGAGAGAGTGAGTTAGAGTACATGTCGTGCGGAGAGGAAGAGGTGGGCCCCAAAAACCAGAACTGCGGAGAAGTCTCCCACACCGTCTCTCACGCCACAAATATTCTTCCAATTTTGCCCTTGCCCGATCCCCAACTCTGCTTTCCTTTTCTCTCTAATCCCTTGAAAGCGACTCTTCCGCCATTTCTTACTTTCATGTGCGGCGTGGCTCTCCTGTTTCACGTTCTGGGGATTACCGTCACCCACCAATACCCCCACCATTTTTTTTTTTAATATAGCTCATTTTAATTAAATTTATTTTTTGGTGAACACATATATTCTATATTCAATGTTACCTTTTTTTAAAAAAAAATTTGTCCTTTAAGCCCTGATAGTATATTATATTATATGTTTGGATTATTGTGAAATAAAAATAATTTTATATCAATTTTATTTTTAAAAATAATTTTGATCACGTGTTTAATTTATATTCAAAAATTTTATATGAAAATTATTTTTAGTATTAATATAATTCACGTAAAAATAAATTTTTCTTCACTTATTTGGAAGATATAAATAATTTTAGAGAAAATTAAACTAGACTATTTGCAATATAAATATTTGTCTTAGCGTGCAAACACATCTAAAGTTTTAAGGCGAACGTATTAATAGAATTAAATAAAAAAACTTATTTTTGTGTTTGATGAATTATGTTGATGACAAACTTATATTTTTTGATAAAAATTTTCATATAAAAATCATAATTATGTAAAATCACATTTAACCACATGTACAACTCTAATTCAAATATACACTTACTTGTCATACATATTGGTGTAAATAATCTTTTAATTTTTGGACCATGGACAAATGAACTTTTCATATATCATATTTTTTGTTAGTGAAATAATATATTAATTATAGCAACGATTACTTGCACATAATCTCGAATTTGAGAGATGGATTGTCAAAGTTTAAAAATTAAAAAAATTATTTGCACAATGACTCATAATAAAAAAAATTTATGCATTTTAGCCATAAATAAATGTGGTGCAATGCCCATATAATAACTTCTTGACTTTTATGTTTAAGGATGTATTATTTAAGCTATGACTTTTGAAGCTTCTCTTTATATTTTAGTCTTGAAAGTATTCATGGATATTGTTACAAAGAAATTTAACTTGTACGAAATTGAAAATTTCCCACCTTGAGCTTTTGTTATTTGAAAAAACTATTGTCTATCAAATAAGCCAATGTTTATTCATAAAAATGAAATTTAAGGAAGAAAACACTGAGCTTTTAATATTTACACCTAATATGTAGTTATTGGATTTAATTTTTATAAGATATATAATTAACTGTAAATGATTCTACACCTTTTGAGATAAACTCTTGAATTGGGTTAGTGACTTACCTTGCAAGTACATGGGTGCTTGTCGTTGGCAAAAGGAAAAGGAATTTATGATGATAGTAATTAGTGTAAGAAGGACAGTATGGTCAAACGAAAAGGGACATGAACTAATGAGACCATGTTCGCGGATGTTTAGGTTTTTGCATTTGTACTGTATTTAAAATTTAGATTATTAAATTTTTATTTAATAATTTAAATTTTAAAAAATATTAAAAAATATTGATTAATTTTATAAAATTTAAATTATTAAATTTTTACCTAACAATATAAATTTTATCAAATTTACTTACATTTAAGATTTTCAAATATAAAGAATCTATTTGTTGCTTGAGGCATGCAAGAATAACTTCTAGTAGCTTGGTGATAATAAATATAAATTGTCGAAGAAGAGAGATATAATAGTTTAAATTTATAGATAAAAAAATAATTTAAAATTATATGCGATTATTAATTGTGGTCAATAATTATTATATACAGTCATTAATAAAATATTTAAATTACTAAAATTTGAATTCTATTTTATTAAAAATTTTCCTTCCACTAACACTAGTACGAGAGAAAGTCCGAATTTATTTGCGAGACTGAAGGTGACGCAGCTAACAAGGGAGGCATAGTGATGGCAAAATGAATGGGTAAGGTTTTCGAATTGCATGAGTTATATAATGAGGATTAATTTTATTAATTCCTCAACGTACAAAATATATTATAAACTTTAATAAAAAAAAATTATGAATATAACTATCAAAACAAATCCAACCTAATAGGTTGAACCTATTTAACCTACAAAAATGATAGATTTAATCATAATTTTTAACTCATTTCAAACGTATAGGTAAAATTAATCCAACTTATTTTACTTGTAATTTAAATAAACTGGTTCATAGGTTGATAAGTTAACTTACTTAATAGGTTATTTTGTATTTTTTTTGTAAAAGATTTAATATTTTATAATTTTAAGTAATTTTTATTTTTATTTGGTTTTTAAATATTTAATATTTGATACACTATAGATAATATGAATAAATTTTTAATATTATAAGTAAATATTTGACTTAATAATTGAATATTTTTGTTTTAAATTTTTTTTTTAAAATTTTTTGTTAAGGCACACAAGTGGGCTAATTTAACTCATTTAATGAGCTCAATTTAACATTATAACTTAATAAATTGAGATAGATTAAACGATTGACTCATTTAATTTATCAATTTATGTGACTCAATTCAAAATGGATAAAACTAGCCATTTTAACATCTTTAATCACAAACTTAGACAATAAATAAATCTAGTGAGAGATAGAAGGGAAGGGAAGAGTGAGAAAATCAAAATGGGTCCTACTTTACAATTTTTTTCCCTTTATTTTTTTTTGGAAATCTGTCAATAAATTCACTAATGCAAGGGATCCAAATTTTGTAGACCACCATACCATTTCTCTTTGGATTAAGATTTTATTAGATCTTATCTTACAATATGGTATGTTATCAAATCTCATTGTATCAACCTTTATATTACCATATTCATCCTATTCAATGTACTAGTTGTCTCCCAATATTCTTTTACTTAATTTGTTTAATAAAATTAGAGAACAATAAAAAAAAAAAGACATAAAAAATCAAGAATGAATACAAAATCTTTTCTTTCTTCTAATTCTTTATTAAAATACATAAAATTTTGGAACCAATAATAAATATAATAATAAATAAACATAATAGTAATAAGACTTTTTACGTTTATTCAAATAGTCAATTCAAATAATAATAAGTAAAAAAGAGAGGTGGGAAACGTGGCATTTTCCCCACCCATAGGCTTCTCTAGAGGTTTCACCGCTGCTACTGTTCCCCATAATTAATAATTATGCTATAATGCTTCCACTACTAATCTTCCATTCAAAAATGTTAACAAAGTCAATCCCTTCATTTCTCCACCAAACTCACCCATCTCCTCCACAATTTCCTTCACCATTATTTACTTCAAAATTATCCACGTTTTTCCTTTTATCTAAGATTTGAATTTAAATTCTTAAGTTTTAAATTAATTTCAATATAAGTGTAATAAAATATATTTTTTAAATATTTTGATGAGCATCTAAGATATATTAGTTGATTCAGTAAAGAATTAAAAAAAATATATTAAAGTTAGAGCTCTATGTAGCATAGTTTATTGGTACATTCATTTTATTCTCTTTTAAATTATTCATTGCAATAAATAGAATGGTAAAAGGATATTTATAATTTTTTTAAAAAAAATTGATCATGTTAATTTTAAAGAAAAATAAATACAGAGTGTATGTACTTCATAATTCACATGAATTTCACATATTCAAAGTGAGATTCATTTCATATATTTTGTGTCTATTTCTTTTTAAATTAAAAATATTTACATCTAAAATAAATGTACCTTTTCTTCTAAGTGACATTTGGTATTTTTCCTTGATTATATCTAATTAATTTTTTAAAAAAAATCACTACATGCACACTAATAAGTATGTGAATGAATCTCATACAATCATCTAAGAATTAATCAATTGTTTGAAATTTTTCTAAAATAAAATGATATTAGAAGAATTCTAATACGTGAAGACTCCTTATAGCCATCTTGAAGCGAATTAAATAATAAACACATTTATAGATAATTCAGGGTAGGAGACTTATATATTTTTTCTGATTATGGAAGCTAATCGAAGTCTAACTGAAATCACTGATCGAATGAGATACCCACAGTATATTGGGTGTATCTCAGATTTTCACAACTTAAATCTCCTCTTAAATGTGATTACAAAATACTTCGCAGGTATTCCCTTAAAGCGTTTATATTAGTTTATATCTTCTCTATCTTATAATAGTCTCACCCTCTTTATAAAGACTAACTAAGATTAAAGTTTAGTAGTAATTCCTATAATTACTATTTTACCCTTATATAATAAACACATCTTATAGGTGGACACTGTATAATATTAACAGATTTAAACCCTAAATATTATACAATATTTCAACACATCCAAACTCTAAATTGTTTTGTCCTTTTAAATTGGAGCACTTAATAGACATATCATACAATTACAATTTAGCTATAAAGGTAATATTACAAAAATAATTTAGAAATTATTAAATTTTATTAATAATTATTTTTCTTTTTATATTAAATTTTTAAACAATAGAATGATGACTTGTCACCTTACTCTTTTCTTTTCTATTCCATTTCATATAAACATACGTATTGATGGAGGAATTATTTAAAAGGATGTGGGGCATTATGAGGGAATTGATAATAGAAGGAAATGCAAGATTTGAGTGTTCGGAAAGGATCCAATTTGATGTAGCGGACAGCTTTCACTTTCTCGCCCACATCAAAAGGATACAGTTTGTCTTTACGAATCCGATGGATTTGACAACATCTTCTTCGTGCCTTTGATGGAAGCCTCTCTCTTCTGTACACATGCGCCTATCATAGACAAATACGACTTTGCATGCGGCCACACACACATGCATATATAAGAAAGTATATTAATTAATTTTAATTTAATATATCAATTTAATTTTTTAAATGAATCTTACTCTTTTTTTTAAAAATAATTCCATCAAAATTAATATACAAATTAGTTGTCACATAGAACTAACCACGCATTTGAAAGAAATGTTTTACCCTCCTTTTTGTCATCGGCACAACTCCACCTAATTCTTCTCTCCCTTCCAAAAAATCTCATTCCCTTCAATTATTATTTTACTATTCGATTTTAAAGGATATTTATATATGTATATTTTTTATAATAAAAAATAGTATAATTGAGACCTCTTTTACAGTCAAAATGAGTAATTTATTTTATTTGATAAAATTTTTTGAAGTAATGCAGTCATTATTTCTCTATATTTTATTCATGAATTACTTGCTCAATATATTGTACAGGATTTCATGCATTTAAAAGAAAATGTGCAATATAAAGAATTACGTGATTTGATAATTTAAATTTAATTTGAGTGGTCGTATGTAGTAAAAAGTTTTAATAGTAATTACATGCAGTCTTAAATTTTAATCCAACGGTCCTTGATAAAGGAATTGTGCAAATCAATCGTGAATAATTCATTTTGGAACAGCAGGATATCCAATTCAATATTGTATGTTTTATGTTATACCTTATTAGCTGAAACAATCATTTTGGCAAACTTTTCTCTATATGTTCCATACAAAAGTTTCTTTGTTTCTATTTATATGGTACCTTTAGATCTTATAATAGACTTATAATGGTATAACTCTTACTATATATTCAAACTTTGTGGCCTCAAAAATACCATTTGCCTAACAATGAACACTTTTGATTGATTTATTTATACTCACTAGTTGGTAGAATCTAGATTCCTTCTCAGAGGAGGCCGTAAATTTTAAACCGTTAAATAAAAATTTAATAATTTAAATTTATGTTAATAATCATATACCATCATAAATCAAATTACTATTCATAAATATAAACCGTTAAAATTTAATTCAATAGCTAAAACAATTTTATTGCAAAATCTACAGTAACATTTCCGTCTGAGTGGTTGGTGATGGTCTCATCAAGGCCTCTCATTTCTTAGCCATTGCTACTGGGTCTAAGACAATGGAAAAATATTATCAATCATGACTTATTACCAAGTGTCAACGAGCTATGAATTAAAATTTCAAGTGGGTTTAATTTATTTTTTTTTAACAATGCAATTTTTGTGATATTAGTATCTCACATCCTGAGGGCACACTTCACATTTTCATGGAGCATTTAAAAAATATTTTTTTAAAACAAAATGAAACTTCATAAAGAGATGATATTCTTACCTTTCACTAATGTAATACCCCTATTTGTTTTAGAATATATATATAATAAAATATATTTATCCTCACCTTAAATATTTTATCACCCAAATCATTCTTAATATTCCCACTAAAAATATTTTATCACAGTAATTACATCGTTTATCCTTACATAATTATTTTAAACACCCACTTATATCAATTATCCCCACTTTAATTAAATTAATATCCCATTTATTTTCCTTAACATTATTTCATTAACCACTTAATTAAACTAATATTATAATTATACCTACTACTCCTACTCATATTATTTTAATACCCAATTATATCATTAAACATCATCAAAACACCTAAAATTATATCCAAAACAAAGCTTCACAGTGTCAGCACCATACGCTTTTCATCATTGTGCAAATTTTCCATAGGCAAACTAAGGCTGCTCTGCCATCGTGAAGGGTCACTGATGTCTCTCTCGACAGCTGTAGCTCCATCGTCACATTCCCCCCTGCAATGGTCATTGGTTGGCTAGAAATTTCACAATTTTCTGGCGTTCCGAAGAGCAAAAATCTGAGGCTTTAAAACGTGAATTTGGTACATTTTTAATCCAATTAAACTTAGGCCTTCACTTTCTACAGTATTTTTGCACCCTTCTCCTTTATTTACACTAATAAATTTGGTTTAATTTGCTCAGAATTGAAAAACCCTAATTTTGACAATGTTTATCCAAAAAATAGGAGAATTTGAGCTCAATTCAAATTGTTTGTTTCAAATTGAGTTAGGATTGCACTTTATAGGTGAATTTCACACCTTTCACTCTTTAAATCATTGATTAATTAGGAATTTTGGCTTTCAGAGTGAAACCCCCTAATTTAGGGGTCTAGAAGCTATTTGGGAATTAAGTGGGATTTGAGTTTTTGGGGCTTCTTAACTTTTTTTATGCGCCTAAGGAGTGATTTAGAATTTTTGGAAATTTTAGTTTGAATTTTAGAACAAATTTTGAATTTTTCATAATTTTCCTAGATTTTTCATGAAGAAAAAGAAAGGAAATTAAAAGGGAAAAAATTAGTTTGGCTTGATTAGATAACAATAAATATTATTTGAGGTTAAATGAAAAATTTAGAATTTATTAGATGACCCTTAAGTGAAATTTGTGTGATGGTAGGTGTTAGAAATTTAATAATTGCATAATGGAATAATTGAATAAAATAATTATAATAATAATAGTAATGATGATAATGATAATAATGATACTAGTAATAATTATTATAATAAGAATAATAAAATGAAATATAGGTCTTAAGTTTTTTAAAGTATTATTTAAGAAAGTGACCTATAAATTTAATTTTCAAAAATTTAGAAAAGAAAGAGGTGAATTGGATAAAAGTGAATAAGAGATGATTAATTAAGTATGTAATAAAATCAAATAATTAAATTTATTCGTAAGGGCTGGATGATAAATGTATTTTATTTAATGTTTTAAGAGACTAGAAAATTGTCAACAAAGGAATTATAATTAAGGATAGAATGAGATTGATATACTTATATCAGGTGAGCAGATAATTTTAATTATGGAAAATATTATTCTAAATTATAAATTTTGGATTTTAAATTATTAGAAATATTAAAAATCTAAATTCTGAAGTGGTTACGATTTTGAAATTTCTAATATCTATATATAGATAATTATTTATATCTGAAACATTAGGAATACATCCAAAATAGAACTCTATAGCTAACAAAAGTTGACGTTAGTTGTAGTGCACTGTGATTGATATTCTGACAAGGTTGGATATGATACCTTTACCATCATATTTTGTTTGAGGTTTAGGGCCATTATAATTTTACTTAGAGCCTATGGCTGAATGAGTATAAGTTATGAACTGTTATCACTAGCCTTGGGCTAGCTTTGTATTATGTAATCTTAACTAATTCTGTAGGATATTCCCAAATGTACTATGTTAATAATGATTATTCTTCATTTACTTAATTATGTCTGTATGATATCTGATTTTAAATTTTGAAAACGTACCACTGTAAGTTTGCTCTAATTTCTGCAATATTAGAATTACTTGTTCACTGAGTGTCCACTCACCCCATTATTTAACATTTTTTAGACTCTAGCGTCGATCCAGAATATCCACCTTTAGAATCTTGGTGATTAATTCCTTAGTGAGCTTAGCCTACTGCTAGAGCTATGTCTTTCCTTATTTTTATGATTCAGTTCAGTCGCTCCCTTATATACAGGCTAAATGTTTAATGTATTACTATGGTATGTTAGAAAATGCATGTATAGAGAATTATAGGATCTATGCTTATTTAATGTGAATTTATATAAGTTCTACTGTTATAAGGGTTCCAACGGGTTCATGAGGATGAAGGACACCTCACCCCCGTGCTTGTCACGCCCTACCGACTTAGGTCATGACAAAGTTGCTATCAGAGCTCTTTGGTATGCCTGTATCTTGTGGAGCAAGGGATCCTTAGTGTTACCTCGGTTATCATTATGTACCTGGGCATAATTATAACTGAGTTCCTATTGGGAATCTCATAGGGTATCTAATGTTATTTGTCTAGTCTTTTTTATATCTCATATTTATGAAAGTTTGTAATTTTGGATTTAACGCTGAATAAATTTCTTCTTGCATGTGAAGGGACAATGTTATCTAGATCACATGTCACAGTTGATCAGGTCGTAGAAGAGGCCTTTGTAAGGGCTGCTATTTAGCTAGACATACTAACCCTGAACAGTCGAGGTAGGGGACGAGCACATGCAGAAAGTGCTGGTCAAGCTCATGCCTGAGGTGGGCAAGTAGCCAAACCTCCCATCAGAAATGTTCTAGAGAAGTGGATAAAACCTTCTTAACCTCAGGTCCCTACTAATATAGAATTAGCAATCAGACTCTAGGGTATTTAGAGAGTTGTAGAAAGTCTTATAGCTCTAATAACGACACAAATCGCTGGCCAAAATTACCCCTCCTACCATTGTGCCCCTACTGAACAAATGAGGGCTAAAAAACCTTAGGATGAAGTTGAAGACGTTAGTGGCAAAAGGATCTTAACTGAGTTCATCAAATTCAAGCCTCCTATTTTTATAGGGATGGATAATCAAGAAGACCCTCAATAGTTCATTGAAGACATTGAGCAAATATGTGTGGTACTTGACTATCCTCGGGGGGAATTAGTTACCTTAGCTGCCTTCTAATTAAAGAAAGTTGCTAGATCGTGGTATGAGTCCCTGCTACAAGGAAAACCATATAAGTTGCCTCCTCTTGAATGGAAAAAGTTTAAAGAATTATTTACGGAGCGATTTTTACCCATGAGCATCAGGGATGCTCGCGCTAAGGAATTTGAGGCTTATGACAAGTCCCCGGGGTATCAATTGATGAATTTGTCATCCAATTTACTGAGTTGTCCAAGTATGTCCCTTATTTAGTTCCCACTGAGAGGGACAGAATTAAACGATTTATGATGAGCTTGATAAAACCATTATTTAGGATTATGGCGACCTAGATCAGTCAGTTTACCTCATTCACTGCAGTAGTAGATTGCACCTGAATAATCAAGATAAGGGATATAGAAGATAATACATTGTAGAAGAAGAGGAAACGGTCAGAGGAAGGAAAACCTTCAGGGAGTGTTCCATGGGTGGATCTTCTAGAGGGCCTAGGGCATCAGGTATGTTTTAAACATTTTGGTCCAACCCAGAATCTTCAATCTAAACAATGGTGAGTACCAAAAAACATAAAGGGAATTATAGGAACTTAAAACCTGCTCCTTAATCTGATACAACACAGAATCCAAGAGGTGGACCTCCTTGTTCCACTTATGGGAAACCTTATCCTGGTCCATATTATAAGGAGTCTGGGGCATGCTTCAAATGTGGGTAAGTATGGCATATGATACAAGATTGCCCTTAGATCCCTCCACAATTTTAGCCAAGGTTCAGTACAACTGTCTAGTTTTACATATATGGGACTTAAGCCTAAGGGTGCATTTTCAGCTCAGGGTGGTAAAGGAAATGGTGGTAGAACTTCTTCTGGTAGAGGTCAGATATCTTTTGAAAAGGGTCAGGCGCGAGTATTTACTCTAAATAAACAAGATGCTCAAGCATCAAATGAAATGATTACAGGTACAATTACATTATGTTCTCATGTTGGTCATGGGTTGTTTGATCCTGGTGCTACTCATTCTTTTACGATTGATGACCATGAAACAATGGTTGATTTAATTATTTTAGCTATGATTGATTTTGATATGATCCTTGGAATAGATTGGTTAGCTTCTTGTTATGCCACCATAGATTGTCATATTAAAGTTATAAGATGTGAACTCCAAAATGAACTGCTTGTTATTATCCAAGGCGATCATACGGTGACTCCTAACAATTTGATATCAACCATTGAGGCTAGGAAGTTGTTAAAAAGTGGATGTCAAGGCTACTTAGCCTCAGTTCAAAACATAGAAGTAGTGGTTCCAACATTGCATCAAGTACCGGTAGTCAATGAGTTTTCGGATGTATTCTTAGAAGAATTACTTGGACTACCTCCTGATAGAGAGATTGAATTTAGCATTGATCTACTACCAGGCACCCGACCGATCTCTATACCTCTTTATAAAATGGCACCACTAAAACTTAAGGAATTGAAGAATCAATTGCAAGATTTGTTAGATAAAAGCTTTATCCGCCCGAGCTTGTTACTGTGGGGAGCTCCTGGCCTATTTGTGAAGAAAAAGAATAGGTCCTTCAAGCTGTGTGTGGATTATAGGCAATTAAATAAGGCGCAATGCGAAATAAGTACCTTTACCTCGTATTGATGATTTATTCGATCAGTTAAAGGTGCACAATGTTTCTTTAAGATTAATTTGCGGTCAGGATATCATCGGTTGAAGATTAAATGAGATGATATTCCTAATACAACTTTTAAGACTTGGTATGACCATTATGAATTTTTAGTGATATCCTTTGGACAAACCAAAGCTCCAGTTACCTTTATAGATTTGCTGAATAGGGTTTTCAAGCCTTTCCTTGATTGATTTGTTATAATTTTCATTAATGACATCTTGGTTTACTCAAGGAGTAGAGGGGAGCATGAACAACATTTAAGAATGGTACTGCACATATTGAGAGAGAATCAACTATATGCAAAGTTCTCTAAATGCTAGTTCTGGCTAGAAAAGGTGGCTTTCCTAGATCATGTGGTTTCCAAGGAGGGTGTTCAAATGGATCCTAGTTAGGTTGAAGCAGTTCAGAAGTGGTCCTGACCCATAACGATCACTGAAATCTGTAGTTTCTTTTGTTTGGTCGGCTATTAACATTAATTTGTGAAAGATTTATCTAAAATAGCTACTCATATGACCAAGCTAACTCAAAAGAATGTAAAGTTTCAATGGACCGAAGCGTGCGAGGAAAGTTTCTATAAATTGAAGGACTGTTTGACATCAACACCTATTCTTGCGTTGTCATCAGGATCTGGCGGCTACACGATTTATTGTGATACCTTCAAAGTGGGGTCGGGATGGGTTTTGATGTAGCATGGTCGTGTGATTGCCTATGCCCCATGACAATTAAAGAAGCATGAGCAGAATTATCCTACCCACGACTTAAAAATGGCTATTGTGGTATTTGCATTAAAAATTTGGTGTCACTATTTGTACGGCGAGACTTGCAAAATTTACATAGATCATAAGAGTCTTAAGTACATCTTTAAACAAAGATATCTCAACCTGAGACAAAGGAGGTGGATGGAATTGTTGAAGGATTATGATTGTACTATCTTATACCACCCAAGCAAAGCCAATGTTGTAGCAGATGCCTTGAGTAGAAAGTCAATGGAAAGTCTGGCATATATAATTGTAATGAGAAGACCATTGATTGAGGATTTCCACTGGTTAGCAGAAAATGGTGTTAGGCTTGAAACTAAGGAGTTGGGTTAGTAAGTGTTTAAAGTTCCTCTTCCTTGAATGAAAGGGTAAAAGCTGCTCAGGGAGTGGATACTCAAATTTAAAAGTTAATTGAAGAAGTCGAGAATGGTAAATGAAGCGAGTTTGCTCAAGACTCAGAGAGGGTATTATGGTATAGTCAAAGGTTATGTGTACCTAATGATAGGGAACTCAGAAGAGAGATTTTAGAATAAGCCTATTAAACCCCTTATACCATCCACCCTAGAGCAACACTGATGTATTAAGATTTGAAATAGTTATATTGGTGGGAAGGAATGAAGAAGGACATAGTAGATTTTATTTCTCATTACTTGGTTTGACAACAAGTGAAAGTAGAACATTAGAAGCCAGCTAGGTTACTCCAGAAAATAAAGATACCGGAATGGAAATAGGAAAGAATAACTATGGATTTTGTGAAAGGCTTACCTTGAACTTTGAAAGGTTTTGATTTCATATGGGTAATTGTAGATAGACTGACTAAATCTGCACACTTTCTGCCAGTGAAAACAACTTATAGTGTTGCCAAATATGCTCAAATATATCTAAATGAAATTGTGAAGATTCACGGTGTCCCTATCTTAATTATTTTTTATCAAGGGCCCCAATTTACCTTTAGGTTCTGGAGAGCTTTCCAAGATGTGCTCAGTACGACATTCCATCCATAAACTGACAATCAATCAGAACGTACAATTCAAACGCTATAAGATATATTGAGGTGCTATGTTCTTGATTTTGGAGGGAGTTGGGATACTTACCTAACTTTGGTTGAATTTGCCTACAATAACAGTTACTAAGTGAGTATTCAGATGACACCCTATGAAGCTCTGTATGGTAGGCAATGTCAGTCTCCTATTCGTTGATTTGAAGTAGGCAAAGCAAGGATGTTGGGACCAGAATTAGTTCAAGATGCCATAGATAAGGTGAAGTTAATTAAGGAGAGGTTGTTATCTACCCAAAATAGATAGAAAGCTTATGCGGACAATCAAAGGCAAGATTTGGAATTCATGGTGGGCGATCAAGTGTTCCTCTGGGTATCTCCGATGAAAGGTATAATGAGATTTGGTAGGAAGGAAAAATTAAACCCCCGTTATATTGGGCCTTTTGAAATACTATAAAGAATCGGAGCAGTGGCGTATCGCTTAACTCTACCATCGGAACTAGCGAATGTACATCTTGTGTTTCATGTACCTATGCTAAGGAAGTACTTACCTGATCCATCTCATGTGCTCAAAACCCAAGATATTCAATTAGATGTTGCGTTAACCTATGAAGAGATTCCTATGGCGATTCTGGATAAGCAGGTTAAGAAGCTTCGATCAAAGGAGATTGCATCAGTGAAGGTGTTATGGCAAAATCATTCCCTAGAAGAAGCAACGTGGGAAGTAAAGAATGATATGTGGGCTAAGTACCCCCAACAATTTCAAAACTAAGCTATGTGGGTGATTAAATTTAGGGGCTGCATTTATTAATGGGGGAGGAATGTAATACCCTTATTTAAAAAACAAATATATATCTATATATATATATATATATAAAATAAAATATATTTATTCCCATTTTAAATATTTTATCACTTATATCATTCCTAATATTCCCACTAAAAATATTTTATCACAATAATTACATCATTTATCCTCACATAATTATTTTAAACATGCACTCATACCCACTATTCCCACTTTAATTAAATTAATATCACAATTATTTCTACTAAAATTATTTTATCAACCCACTTAATTAAACTAATATTATAATTATACCTACTACTCCCACTCATATTATTCTAACTCCCAATTATATCATTAAACATAATCAGGACATATAAAACTATATCCAAAACAAAGCTTCATGATGTCTGCAACGTCTATACGCTCTTCATCACTATGTAGATTTTCCACCAGCAAACTAAGGTTGCTTTGCCATCGTGAAGGGTCGTTGGTGTCTCTTCTCGATGGCTGTAGCTTCATTGTCCCGTTCCCCGCCGATAACGGTCACTGGTTGGCTTGAAATTTCACAATTTTTTATTTGTCCGAAGAGCGAAAATATGAGGCTTTAAAAAGTGAATTTGGTGCGTTTTTAATCCAATTAAACTTAAAGCTTCACTTTCTGCAGTAATTTCGCACCTTTCTCCCTTATTTACACTGATCAATTTGGTCCAATTTACTTAGAATCGAATAACCCTAATTATGGCACTGTTCAAATAAAAAAAAGGCGGATTTGAGCTTAATTCGAGTTGTTTGTTTCAAATTGAGTTAGGATTACACTTCATAGGTGAATTTCTTACCTTTCTCCCTTGAAATCACTGATCAATTGTGAATTTTGGCTTTCGAATTGAAAAACTCCAATTTAAGGGTTTAGGGTAATTTTGGAATTAAGTGGAACTTGAGTTTTTAGGACTTTTTGAGTTTTTTTTATGCACCTAGGGAGTGATTTGGATTTTTTTGGAAATTTTAGTTTGAATTTTTGAACAAATTTTGAATTTTTTTATAATTTTCCTAGATTTTTCATGAAGAAAAAGGAAGGAGATTAGAAGGGGAAAATTAGTTTGGCTTGATTGAATAACAATAAATATTATTTGAGGTTAAATGGAAAATTTGAAATTTATTAAATGACCCTTAAGTGAAATTTAAATGATAGTAGGCGTTAGAAATTTAATAAGTGCATAATGAAATAATTGAATAAAATAATGATAATAAGAATAATAAAATGAAATATAGGTCTTGAGTATTTTAAAGTATTATTTAAGAGAGTGACCTATAAATTTAATTTCCAAAAATTTTGAAAAAAAAAAAAGGTGAATTGGATAACAGTGAATAATGGATGATTAATTAGCTGCGTAACATAATCAAATAATTAAATTTATTCGTAAGGACTCGATGATAAGTGTATTTTATTTAATGTTTTAAGAGACTAGAAAATTTTCAACAAATGAATTATAATTAAGGATATAATGAGATTGGTATACTTATATCAGGTGAGCTGATAATTTTAATTATGAAAAATATTATTCTGAATTATAAATTTTGAATTTTGAATTATTAGAAATATTAAAAATCTAAATTCTGAAGTGGTTATGATTTTGAAATTATGATATATGTATACAGATGATTATTTATCTCTAAAACATTGGGAATGTGTCTAAAACATAACCCTGTAACTAATAACAATTGACATTAGTTGTAGTGCACTGCGATTGGTATTATGATAAAGTTGGGTATGATACCCTTACCGTTATATTTTGTTTGAGGCCTAGGGTCTTTATGATATTTACTCAGAATTTATGGCTAAATGAGTATTCTGAACTATTATCACTAGCCTTGGGTTAGCTCTATATTTAGTAATTTTGATTGGTTATGTTGGATATTCCCAAACGCATTTTGTTAATAATGATTATTCTCCATTTAATATTACTTAATTATGTTTGTATGATATCTAGTTTTAAATTTTGAAAGATGTACCACTATAAGTCTGCTCTTATTTATGCAATATTAGAATTACCTGCTCAGTATGTTTCCACTCACCCTATTATTTAACATTTTTCAGATTTCAGTGCTAATTTAGAATATTTACCTTTGGAATATTGGTGATTAATTCTTTGGTGAACCTATCTTACTGTTAGATCGATGTCTTTCCATATTTTTATGATTCAGTTCAATTGCTCCATTATATACAGGTTAAATGTTTAATGTATTACTATAGTATGTTAGAAAATGTATGTATGGAGAATTATAAGATCTATACTTATTTAATGTGAATTTATATAAGTTCTACTGTTATGAGGGTTTCGTCAGGTTTACAAGGATGAACGACACCTCGTCCCTATATCGGTCACGACTTACTAACTCGGGTCGTGACAACTAATCTCTTTAAATACACATTTTAATTTTGACTTAATTTATAGGGATTTGACTTTTATCCTTTTCTTTTTTCAACTTTCATATACTACCAAAGGAAAAGAAAAAAAAAAATACTAGTTTATAAGTATTTAGGGCATGTAAGATAGCCATTCTCAATAATAATTTTCTGAAAATAGTAAAAACAGAAAAATCTTGTTTGATCCTGTTGCTTTGAATAATTGTACTAAAAAAAAAAATAGAAACATTGTTTTCGGAATCTGAAATTTCAGAATATTTGTTTTGATCTCCAATTCTTCAAACAATCAAGGAGTTGGGGAATAACTTGTTTTCATTAATGGCATTAACATAAATATTAACAAGTTTCAAGGCTAATTTGTCAATTTCCTTAATATTTAAATTTATTTTTAAAATAAACCATTAAAACAAGTACTTTATGTTTTTTAATTGTCAAAATTTGTTTTAAATTAATAGATAAATTTATGTCAAAAACATAAAATGTATCATTTTACAAAGTACACTAGGCTCATAACTTCTTCTTTTTTTTAATCATTATTTTTTTGAAATCCTAATATATCTTTAAATTAAGTCTTATAAAATTTGTAAAGTGCCTTTAATATTAAATAAACAAATGAATCAAAAGGCAGAAAATAAACCAATAAGAACTTTTAATTCTTGTATCATTTTTTATTAATTTTAAGAAAAAATTATGACATTATGTTATAGAAGGATTCAATTGACTGATGTGAATTAGAAGACAATATGATATATCCTTTATAGAGAAAAAAATTATTTTTAATCTCTCATTTATTATAAAATTATTATTTTAATCATTCACTCATTAAAATACTCAAAATATTCTCTCATTTATTAGAAAAAATCACATTTGATCCTTTATTTTTCATAAAAAGACTAAATTTAATCCCTTTACTAAACTCTAAACTCTAAATTAAAAAGACTAAATTTGATATATTTTTTAAAAAAATAAGAGATTAAATGTAACATTTTTTAATAAATGAGGAATTATTTTAAATATTTCAATCAGTGATTAATTAAAATGATAATTTTATTATAAGGGTTAAAACGAAAGTTTATTTTTTCTCATTCTTTATATATCTAATTGTTTTATTTTTATTTTAATTTAAAATGACAATAATACTCTTTTTATGAATAACAACCACTAATTACATATCGATGTTTTAATTTTAGAGAATCAGCCTCGTCAATAGTTGGGCCAACAATGAGAAAAGTGTGGGACGAGGGAGATGAATAGAGAGAGGTTGGTAGGAAGAGGCCAAGGGGTGGCAATGTAGAGGTGGAGCCTTATATTTTGGACACACATGTTTGGATGGGGAGTGAACACATCAATTTCAAAACTAAGCTATAGGGGTGATTAAATTTGAGGATTGCATTTATTACAGGGGGAGGAATGTAATACCCTATTTTTTTTAAATATATATATATATATATATATATATAATAAAATATATTTATCCCCACTTTAAATATTTTATCACCTAAATCATTTCTAATATTCCCACTAAAAATATTTTATTACAATAATTACATCATTTATCCTTACATAATTATTTTAAACACCCATTCATACCCACTATTCCCACTTTAAATAATTTAATATCCCAATTATTTCTACTAAAATTATTTTATTAACCCACTTAATTAAACTAATATCATAATTATACCTATTACTCCCACTCATATTATTTTAATACCCAATTATATCATTAAACATCATTAGAACACCTAAAACTATATCCAAAACAAAGTTTCACGATGCCTGCAACGTCCATATGCTTCATCATTGTGTAGATTTTCCACCAGCAAACTGAGGCTGCCCTGCCACCGTGAAGAGTCACCGGTGTCTCCTTTCGATGGCTGCAGCTTTACCATCTTGTTCCCAGTCGGTAACGGTCACTAGTTGGCCTAAAATTTCACAATTTTTTGGCGGTCCGAAGAGCGAAAATCTTAGGCTTTAAAAAGTGAATTTGGTGCATTTTTAATCCAATTAAACTTAAGGCTTTACTTTCTACAGTAATTTCGCACCCTTCTCCCTTATTTACATTGATCAATTTGGTCTAATTTGCTTAGAATCGAAGAACCTAATTTCGGCACTGTTCATCTAAAAAAGAGGAGAATTTGAGCTCAATTCAAGTTATTTGTTTCAAATTGAGTTAGGATTACACTTCATAGGTGAATTTCGTATCTTTCTCCCTTGAAATCACTAATCAATTGTGAATTTTGGCTTTCAGATTGAAAAACTCCAATTTAAGGGTTAGGGGCAATTTTGGAATTAAGTGGAATTTGAGTTTTTAAGACTTCTTGAAATTTTTTTATGCACCTAGGGAGTGATTTAGATTTTTTTGGAAATTTTAGTTTGAATTTTTTAACAAATTTTGAATTTTTTATAATTTTCATAGATTTTTCATGAAGAAAAAGGAAGGAAATTAGAAAGGGAAAATTAGTTTGGCTTGATTGGATAATATTATTTGAGGTTAAATGGAAAATTGAGAATTTATTAGATGACCCTTAAGTGAAATTTGCCTGATGGTAGGTGTTAGAAATTTAATAAGTGCATAATGGAATAATTGAATATAATAATAATAATAATAATAATAATAATAATAATAATAATAATAATAATAATAATAATAATAATAATAATAATAATAATAATAATGATAATGATAATTGTAATAATAAAATGAAATATAGGTCTTAAGTATTTTAAAGTATTATTTAAGAAAGTGACCTATAAATTTAATTTTCAAAATTTTTTTTTAAAAAAAGAGGTGAATTGGATAAAAGTGAATAAGAGATGACTAATTAGGTATGTAACATAATCAAATAATTAAATTTATTTGTAAGGATTAGATGATAAGTGTATTTTATTTAATATTTTAGGAGACTAGAAAATTGTCAACAAATGTTTCAGGTGAGCAAATAATATTAATTATGGAAAATATTATTCTAAATTATAAATTTTGAATTTTGAATTATTAGAAATATTAAAAATCTAAATATTAAAGTGGTACAATTTTGAAATTCTGATATCAGTACACGGATAATTATTTATCCTGAAACATTGGGAATGTGTCTAAAATAGAACCCTGTAGCTAATGACAATTGATGTTAGCCGTAGTACATTACGATTGGTATTTTGATAAGGTTGGGTATGATACCCTTACCGTTATATTTTGTTTGAGGCCTAGGGTCTTTATGATATTTACTCAGAGCCTATGGCTAAATGAGTATAAGTTCTGAATTATTATCACTAGCCTTGGGCTAGTTCTATATTTAGTAATTTTGATTGGTTCTGTTGGATATTCCCAAATGTATTTTGTTAATAATGATTATTCTCTGTTTAATATTACTGAATTATGTTTGTATGATATCTGGTTTTAAATTTTGAAAGACGTACCACTGTAAGTCTACTCTTGTTTCTGCAATATTAAAATTATCTGCTCAGTGTGTTTCCACTCACCCTATTATTTAACATTTTTCAGATTTCAATGCTGATTCAGAACATCTACCTTTGGAATTTTAATATTGGTGATTAATTCTTTGGTGAGCCTAACCTACTACTAGATCTATGTCTTTCCTTATTTTTATGATTCAATTCAATTGCTCCGTTAAATATTTGATGTATTACTATGGTATGTTAGAAAATGTCTGTATGGAGAATTATGAGATCTATACTTATTTAATGTAAATTTATATAAGTTCTACTGTTATGAAGGTTTCGATAGGTTCACGAGGATGAAGGAAACCTCATTCCTATACCAGTCACGGCTTACTGACTCAGGTCGTGACAACTAATCTCTTTAAATATACATTTTAATTTTGACTTAATTTATAGGGATTTGATTTTTATCCTTCATATACTTCAAAAGAAAAGGAAAAAAAAATACTAGTTTATAGGTATTTAGGGCATTTAAGATAGCCATTCTCAATAATAATTTTCTGAAAATAGTAAAAACAGAAAAATCTTGTTTGATCCTATTGCTTTGAATAATTGTACTTAAAAAAAAAAATAGAAACATTGTTTTCGGAATCTGAAATTTCAGAATATTTGTTTTGATCTCCAATTCTTCAAACAATCAAGGAGTTGGGGAATAACTTGTTTTCATTAATGGCATTAACATAAATATTAACAACTTTCAAGGCAAATTTGTCAATTTCCTTAATATTTAAATTTATTTTAAAATAAACCATTAAAAAAAGTACTTTATGTTTTTTTATTGTCAAAATTTGTTTTAAATTAATAGATAAATTTATGTCAAAAACATAAAATGTTTCATTTTACAAAGTACACTAGGCTCATAACTTCTTCTCTTTTTAATCATTATTTTTTTGAAATCCTAATATATCTTTAAATTAAGTCTTATAAAATTTGTAAAGTGCCTTTAATATTAAATAAAAAAATGAACCGAAAGGCAGAAAATAAACCAATAAGAACTTTTAATTCTTGTATCATTTTTTTTATTAATTTTAAGAAAAAATTATGACATTATGTTATAGAAGGATTCAATTGACTGATGTGAATTAGAAGACAATATGATATATCCTTTATAGAGAAAAAAATTATTTTTAATCTCTCATTTATTATAAAATTATTATTTTAATCATTCACTCATTAAAATACTCAAAATATTCTCTTATTTATTAAAAAAAATCACATTTGGTCCTTTATTTTTCATAAAAAGACTAAATTTAATCCCTTTACTAAACTCTAAATTAAAAAGACTAAATTTGATATATTTTTTTAAAAAATAAGAGATTAAATGTGACATTTTTTAATGAGTGAGAAACTATTTTAAATATTTCAATCAGTGATTGATCAAAATGATAATTTTATTATAAGGGTTAAAATGAAAGTTTATTTTTTCTCATTCTTTATATATCTAATTGTTTTATTTTTATTTTAATTTAAAATGACAATAATACTCTTTTTATGAATAACAGCCCCTAATTACATATCGATGTTTTAATTTTAGAGAATCAGCCTCGTCAATAGTTGGGCCAACAATGAGAAAAGTGTGGGACGAGGGAGATGAATAGAGAGAGGTTGGTAGGAAGAGGCCAAGGGTGGCAATGTAGGGGTGGAGCCTTGTATTTTGGACACACATGTTTGGATGGGGAGTGAACACATCAAACTGTTTGGTAATGTACATGAAAATACAAGACCTTCTTCCTCTTCTGAAGTCAAACAGTCAAAAATCTTGGATCTGATTCTCATGTATGTATGTGATAGTTAGCGAGGGGGTGGGCCCCACCTCCCTCCGACATTATCTTAGGTTTCAGTCTTTGGTAATCTCATACTGTCTTCGCGCCTCTCTTGCATCCAACGCCATATCCGGATCTCAGCACCCTTCCCTCCCACCACACGTCTCTTCCATTAAGCTTATACGAATGGTTCCATAAGATTCGTTATGGAATTTTCATTATTAGATTGAGAATTATTATCTTTTTTATTAATGTAATTTTGAATGTTCAACTTTAAATGTAAATTCTTAAAATTATGTAGTATATCAATATTGACTATTAAATTTCGTGAGAAGATTTCTTGAAATAACAAATTTCTCAATTTTTTTTATTAAAGATTTGAATGGGTGGATGAATTTAACGCTTCAGATTTATTACCATAAAATATTTGATTTTTAAATCCCCCTAATCATTGAATCCCACGTAATTTATCAATTTTAGCAATATAGATAGTTTTATCTTTTTAATTATTTTTTTGTCAATTTTAAAAAGAAATAAACACAAAATAATTATACATCATTATTCAAATATGATTTACTATTTGAGTAAATCTCACTTACTCAATTTATTTATTTTAAATTAGTAAAACATGAACAAAAATAAAATAAAAACAATGGGTTGTTTTGAGTACATTAATATATTTAATTATAATATAAAAATATAATTATAATAATATAATTAAAAAATAATAATATTATAATTATATTTTTATATATGGATGCATTTATGATTTTATAAAAAAAAATTCAAATTATAATTTAAATTGTTAGAATATATGAATGTTTTGTATATGGCGGCAAATTTGCGTAAAAAAAGTAGGGTGGAGTGCTTTGATATGATAGATTTCTGTGATAAAGTGTTACAAATCCAAGAGATTCTGCAGATGAGACTCTAAACTCAACTTGGAACTAGAGCTTTCCACGTCCTACTCTGACCTTCCGCACAAAATTTCTTGAAATTGCATGTGGCTGCAAGATATCTGTATGTATAAAATCAAAATGCTTGAAGTTTGCTCTTGCTTCTTTCCTTAGAGACAAAGAGAACCAAGCATATTTATTATTCTAGTATGCAAATGTTGCCCGAAAATCGAGAAAAATAATTTTAGTTATTTATTTTTTGTTAAAATATTAATTTAATTTTTTAAATATAAAAAATATCAAAATGATCCTTTAAAAATAAAATATAGAAGTTATGAAAGATCATCTTTATACTTTCTATTCTTAAAAGATCAAATTAATTTTAAGGCCAAAAGTAAAAAATCAAAAATGTATTTTTTTTTCCTAAAAATCAAATAGTCAAATATAAATATCAATACAAGCAGTAAAATATAAAATTGTTCTTATGAAGAATTAATACAAATTATAATGATAATCACTAACTATTATCTTCTATTCTACCCGAATTGATAATAATTAAAAGTTTGATATATATATATATATATATATATATATACTCAATCATTTTATAAATAAATTTTCAAAATTGTAAAAAATTAAAATACTCAATACTAAGCACCACATTTAGTTTTTTTTTTAATTTCCTAGTGAATCCAAGGCTTGATTTGGCATTTGAAATTAAAATTAGAGTTCAAGGTGAGATTGAGAGTAGATTTTTTCTAATTCTAATGTTTGACTATCTATTTATGAAAATTTTGATTTTGATTGAAGTTTGAAACTGGATCTATTCCCTGCTATAACTCAGGCCACACCTAAAAAATTTGTAAAGCCTCATATCTGGGAACTGGGCCTCTCCACTTGAAGCCCTTTGAAACTTTGAAGTTAAATCTTCTTGGGCTTTGCACTGATAGTTTCGACCTCACGCAGGCTTTTCAAAACGAAGCCACCATTATGCTCACGAAAAAACAAAAGTTTGAAAGACAAATTTGATCTAAAAAAGAAAGAAAAAAAAATTATCTATAGAATTTTGATGTGCAACAAATGTTTTTTAAATGTCAAATCCAACACAGTAAATGAATTTTGAATTTTGAATTTTGAAATCAAATATGACAAACTTTACTCAGTAATGGAAACGAGTTACGTGGTCACAAGTTTAAATTCTAGTGTAGTCAACTTTGTAGAATCTAAGTCGAAAAAATTCCTTTCTGAATTTGTTAGTCTCAAAGTGACTTGCCTACCTTTGGTTGGACCGAAAAGGTAATGTAGCTGATGTGACCACAAACTGATCCAGAACTAATGCAGTGTTATACCAAAAAAAAAAAAAAAAAAAAGCAAGAGGACTCTTCTGAAGGAAAAATTTCTTTTCTATCAAACAAACTCCATAGGTTTGATGGTTGAAGTCCATGCCAATAATACTTCCTTGGATCCTGTCCAGATTTCTAACCACTGTGTTCCTAAAATATCTAGGAATAGACCGCATTCTTCCATAGACGAAGAGCCAGTGATAATTATGCCATACTCACCTGTTAAATATCAGCAACTATAACACCGTACTTATGTTATTAGCAGAGACACAGTACAAACACTTTTGATGTAATACATGGACCAACAAATATACAGCACACAGTGTTGTGCATTGTGAGCCACCCGATTAGAATAATTTATGACAACTGCATGACAGATCAGACAGCCCACAATACATAGCATCATGTGCTGAACAGCACATGAACAACTACTTATAGTGGTAACACTTTCGAAGTCTCAGAAATATGGACACCCAAGGGTGATCCTGAAATAAATTAGAGCATTCATAAACATCCACACAAGTATGCAGGATCGTCCTCTAGACAGACAAAGCATGCTTCATGTAAATTTTGTATAGAACTGAAGAATTCCCTTCATATGAATTTGCAAAACAAAGCGACTGGACAAATAATTATCAGTTTCTTTCCTGACCTTGGAAAGGTTTAACAAGGCAAGTCGGCAACTGAGAACTCAGAAATTTCCATTTCTGGGCAGAGTCGGTTCCCCAGTTATGAGCAGCTTTTGCTACTGTCCGAAATGCGAGATCAGCTGCCATCATGAATTAAGAATATTGCAAAGGCTTCTATAACAAATGGAATAGTAACTCATTCCATACATCTGGTAGCCCCGGCAGGCACCAATGTATACAATCTGAGTAAGATGGAGGATTTGACAACTGTTCAGGCCGCAGAGGCTCCCAAAACTTGCGGAAGATTGATGGGTGGCCGTCCTTTCGGTACTCTGAGAGCTGGGTTATGTTGAGGACAGAAACTTTAGAGCTCAACTTGCTTAGGATCTTCTCCACCATGTGCATTGTCGGCAGATCAGAACCACTACCCCAATATCCCTCCAAATCGATTGGGTTCTTCTCCCCATAACAGTTTCCCTTACTTTCTGGTTTCCACTCTCTGCTCCTGAATGAGATTAGAGCTCAACTCAGTTAGATGTATAGAGCAAACAATGCTTTTATTACGTACAATGTTGATAGTCAAAACGTGAAAAGATCTCTCATTTTATAAAAGATGCAATGCAAGGGAAGAACAAATGTAAGAACAGTTTGCAGTGTAAATTTATACAAATAGCAAGAAGTGGGATAGTTTCACTTCTACTAAGCATTCATTTTGGTATTATGGTCAGCGGTATCCTTGGGTTTCATTCAGGCTAAGTTGCCTACCAAAAATCTTAAGGTCACACTCTCCAACACCAGCTTCGTACGTTTAGGATATTAATCTTAGATGCTCCTTAGAGGAATCAAACCCGAGTTTATAAGGAGAGAAATTATCTACTTTTAGCAACTAAGCTTACCCCTTTAGGTTTCCCTACGCAGCTTAACTGAACTCTTCTACCACATGACTCAACAAGAAGTTATCTTGTCACATACACTACACTTTTGTGTGCAGATAGGCAATATTAGCATTGTTACTTAAATATCCAAATTTTATGTGGTAGCGGACTTTAGTAAAAGGTTCCACATCTGAGAAGCAAGCTAAATATCAATTTTCTCCAGCAAAAACAATAAAATGCACACTGCATGAGCTAGTTTGACTAACTCTGCACTCTGTACTACGCAAAAAAAAAGGATGTAGCCTTAGTCCCGTCAATGACAGGGTTGATGCCTACAGACTCTAACGAGACTATCTATAAATAAAAATAAAAAGTCAAGATCATAGATATTGTAAGAATTTGTGACACTGCAAAACTTTAATTGGGGATTGATTTGGCCCTGGAAGCTGGGTGAGAGGGAACAAGGGAGCCAAGACTGTAGTCACTAGCCATAACCCTATGACATAGGGTCTGCATTGGACTCACCAAAATGAAACAAACTTGTCAGATGAATGACAATCATTCACCTAAGTTTAGTACTTTGGTGTTAGTTATCAGGTTTCTTTCAGTAAAGCTTTGGCACAGGGAAGAGCTTCTTTTATAGAGTCAGTAGCATGGTGCTGAGTAGTAAGAAAAAGTTCATGTGTTATATTTCTATTGGAAAACTTGATAGTAGAAACCTAATGAACTATGCCTAAGTTTTTTTCTTCTAATGTTTCCCCCCTAAACTAGTATTTTATTTGACAACACAATTAGCTCAGCCTACATGTGGCAAAAAATTCATATCCAAGAATGTAAATTGGCAAAGAAAATTCCCAATAAGAAAGGATTATACAAAATCTAAATACAATGAGACATAAGGATAAGTTTTCACCAGAGATGTGTCGGGGACATGGTCACAAAGAAGACACGCTTCTTGAGTGGATCAACTTTAGAAGATACCCAGTCTGCCCAGGCTCCCATGGCCAACTCCATGGCTCCTAATCCATCTAATTCTTCACAGGCTCCATTTTCTGCATCAGTCCATCTGTGGAAGTACACGATACAATTAGATTACAGTGAAAATATCATTCCTTATAATTCCATTGATACATAGCTGAATTGATACAGACAATAGCTTGACTGGGCCTTGTCTCCACCACAAGTAAGTGTTAAAAACAAGTATGTCAGCATGCTCAAACTGTGATGCATGCTTAAGAACTGAATCCGGACGAATTATCCGCTCACTTAATCTATGATTTACTGGATCGTCAGAATTGGATTCAACAAGTAGTGGAGCCCAGAGGAATTCCACAGTGGCATTGTACTCCTGCAATATGGCATATAAGTAACTGGAAAATTAATAAGATTTTCAGCTGCCAGTTCTTTTGAAGAGTGAGCAGACCCCATCAACCCAAATTCTTAGAACACCACATTGAATAATATGAAGACACACACACACACACATATTATGTAACTACAGTCTTGCTAACCTCTGCTCGGAAAACGGTAAGAGGGGCATTTGGCGACATTGATCTCTTATCAGCCGGAATTACTGACTGTAACAAACACACCATAGATATCCATTGCCCTCTGTTTAGTGAATCGCCAACAAACATTAGCCTTTTATTTCTCAGCTTCTCCCACATCTCAGTCACATTCCATCTGTTCAAAACAAGAAATCAGTGAAGCTTAACAAAATGCACCTGTCACAGTATTAATTATTATTTCTACAACTTATGTCCAATGCTGCATTAAACAGTACAAAGATTAGATTTTACCAACTCCAATTCTATAGGAACAAATTTTTGTTCTGCTTTGAACTCTACATATTCAAACTTAGTCCTACATTAACTACACAAAATTATGGTAACATCAATTAAAAATTTCGATTTTGAACATTCAATCTCATGCCATCAACAATACCGTGAACTATGCTTACGTGAAAACAGTGATAAGAGAGGATACTATCATTTTATTCTCGCAGGGAGCAGAGTAAAACCCAAAATGCACAAATAGTATGTCCTTAAATCTCCGAATTTAGCTCGAATATACCTTGACTGTAAATAAGTAATAAATAAATAAAAAGCTGAGACAACGAAAGCACCTCTTCAAATTGCAGTTATTAGGTTGCCATCTCCAGTATTGGTACCCCAAATCAGACCGCCCATGCTTGTGACAAGCCAATTGGTCCGACATGTAAGGGCAATCCGACTCATTGTATAGTGGATGAAAACTATTGTCATAAACCCATTTTCCAGAGAAAACGTCACAGCTCTTGGGACTTAATCTCCGGTGGCCGGAATGCTCCAAACGGTCAACCCACGAAATCTTCCGGCCACTATACTCTCCGGTGGAGTTGCATCTACTGAATCTATCCAAAACCCCTGAAATCCAAAGAGACCCACTTCAAATCCAAGCTAAGGAAGCACAAATCAAAGACAGAAACCAAAGAAATGGACCAAAAATCTACTAAGTTTTCAGTGAACAACCATACCTGAAGCTCGTTTGAGGTGAGCAGGAAGATTGGGTTTGACATAAGTGACTGAAGCTTCTTGATGATTGTGAACTTGATCTGGGTTTTCATGAATTTGATGTATGCTATGTTCGCTGTGGAGGAGGGTTGAGACGACTAAGAAGATTAGGAGGAAAAGCACAAGCAGAGGGAAATGGGCTTTCTTTCTGTTCCACCTCTGCATGATGATGACGGTTGTGATTTACATACGAAAAGAAAAAGCGAAGTTGTAGCAATGGCTCAAGTTTGACCAAGTAGACCACTGAAAGGAATGTGAACTAGCTTTGGATTTACTCCTAAAATACGCGGCTTAGTCCTAATATCTGTACGATGAGGATGATGAGCAGACATATGAAAGGCAGTGATTCAATGCTTTACTCATGTTGGAAACCACCGTATGACAATTGCTCCGCTTAATTACAAATCGACAAGCCATTGCATTACCAAAATTAGCTGGATGATTCGTGTGCGTGTGAGTCTATATATATATATATATATATATATATATATATATATAAATTCATGGGATATTTCTTATAAAAAGACCAGGAATTACACTCTTATGACATAATTTAAAAATGTTAATTTGATGAAGAAGGTATACGTGATAATTGACACATAGTGAAGCGTTTTTTTTTTTTTTTTTTAAATTAATGAGATATTATGATATCAAAAGTCGTTGGAGGCAAAATTAGAAAATGTCAAACGTTTGATCCTTCGTTAAAAGGAGAAGACGAAAAAGAGGAAATTTAGGTAGGACATCATTGTTTAAAGCATTTTCTGTTCTCATTGCTCCTCTGGACAGAGTTTAAATTCATTAAATATGACCAAATGTATCATATTTTAGGTTACAAATTTCAACAATTGTGTTCTTTGACATGGTACAACTTTCAATAATTATGTTCTTTGTTGGAATTTCAATTCATTACGAAATTACTGCTTCTAAGAGCATAGGAAAATTATAAGGTTCTCATAGTTTTATATTATTTTTACTTCAATCCAATTGGATATTGCTGTATTTTGTTTTAAAAATTATTCTTGATTAAATACTGCTTTCATATCATCCGCAACCTTCATAGTAAACTTTTCAATCAAATTTAAGAAAAAATCAGCACATAACGGTTATAAATTATATTGTCATTCTCCTACACATTTGTACCTAATACCTATTTTTAATATAAAAAAAGGAAACCATTGCTAACATTATAATGGCATCTGCCAACAGCGTAGTCAATTATTATTGCACGAATTACTGAAATTTTATTTTAATGTCTCACAGATATAAACACTTTTTAATTAATTCATTATAAATATTTATTCTTAAAATAATCCTCATAAATAAATTTATTATTAACTTCGTCCTTTTGAATGCCAACCGTTTAAAAAATAATTAAACTTATATACAATTATTTACATTTTTACTTTGGATTTTTTCATTAGTATATAACATGTATATGAATAATTAATAATATTATAAAGAGTGTATACTTTTATTTAAAACTTATACATTTGTAAGCAATAATTATGTACTTATCATTTAAAAAAAATAAAAATACATTTTTAGCCTTTTATTTTCTGTAAAATTACCGTGTGAATTCTTCACTTGTAATAATATATAACATGGTTCTTAATTCTTTAAAAAAAATATTACAATTAGTCCCGTATCTTTCAAAAATAATATTAAATTTAGTCTTCAATTAAATTTTAAATCTTAAATTCAATAAATTATATTTAGCATATTGTTTTAGAATAAAGAATATTTTTTGATATTACAATAAGAAAAGAATTAAAATAATAACTTTATAATATGTGAAAGACAAACAAATATTTTATTCAATTGAAATAAAATATACTTATTATATTTTTATTGAAAAACAACATTGCATAAATACAAAGAATTACATAAAATATTTTTTCCTTAAAAAAATTGGATCAAAAGTGTGATATGAACTAGTAAATGTTGGTGTAACAGCGTTAAATGTCACGACAACTTGACAAAATTTTCATGTAGCTAAAGTTTTTTAATTTGATCCCTCATAAATGAATTCATTATCCACTTGGTCCCTTTATATACCAATCACTTAAAAACATAACCAAAAAAATTATAATGTGGACCATTAAACGTGATATATCAACGTCAAATGGCAAGGTCAACTTCTTATTTTGTCTATTCCTTAACCAATATAATTAATATTGCGCATTTGGAAGACTTTTTTATTTGAAAAAAAAAATGTTTTCGGCCTCCTATTGATTAACTAAAGTAAATACCCAGAAACCCAAAAAAAAATATTAAAATAGTGTTGTGGCTTTTTTATGAAGGGTTGAATTTTTTTTATGTGAAGTTAGATGAATGATTTGGAGATGGTACACAAGCTTTGATTCTTCAAAATGAATAATTTTTTAGGTAGTACTGAATGAATTTTAGGATTTAAAATTTAAGGTTTAAAGAATCCTAAAAGAGATAGGCAACAAACCACCAAAAAATTAAAAAAGAAAATATGTAACATTTTGAGGATTAGGAGAATTACAATATGGTTTACACTTCAACTCCCCCTCACCCCACCACCAAGAAACAAAAAGAAAAATGTATAACAAATGAAGACAAAGGGAATACCTGACACTTGACATATGAATATGTCAATATAATCCAATTTTTCATAGTGAAACATGAGAAATTCCTTAGAACTTCTCACATGAAGATTATAGACACTAATCTTTAACCATTACATATTTATACAGCTTGTGGTAAAATATATGTCATTGATGGAAAATATAGGCATAAAGGAGCTCATTCCACACATCAGGAACACCAGGAAGGCACCAGTGGATGCAATCTGCATAACTGCTTGGCTGTGCCATTTGTTCTTGAGTTAATGGCTCCCATTGCTTCCTGTAAATAGAAGGGTGTCCTTCCCTTCTGTACTCTGAGAGCTGTGTGATGTTCAGCATTTGAACACTTAGGCCTCTTGTTCTGAGATCTTCAATCACCTTCTCCACCACTCTCATCATTCTGGGTTCTGACCCGTTCCCAGAGTATCCCTCTTTCTCTATCATCCTTGTTTCTGTGTAGCAGTTTTCACCCTCTTCTCCTCCCCATTCCTCAGCCCTGAAATTTCAGAACATGTTCACTAATCACTGCTTCCTTTAACATTTTAGAATATGAGTTTCTGTTGGCCAGTTTGGCAACAATGAGTTCTAGTTCTTTGTTTAGATTTGGAGGAAAACATTAATTTTGATTCTCTATTTTTTAATTTAGTTTTATTTTAATGTTTCACAAAATTGTAAGTTTTAAAATATTCTTTCATTTTTAAATATAATATCATTTTAGTCCTCCACAAATTAAAAGTCTCAAAATAGTGTTTCACTTTTTAAAATTTAACTCAAAATGGTCCTTATTAGAGAATATTTTGGATTAAATTTTGAAAAATAAAGAACCATTTTGTGAATTTTTATTTTGTGAATGACTAAAATGAGACTAAGTTTAAATGTGAAAGGCTATTTTAAAATTTTCAATTTTTAAAAAATAAAAATAAAATTAAACTCAAAAATAAATAACCAAAATAATATTTTTTCCTTTAGATTTGTAATAAATTTGGGCCTATGTTGTTAAAGTTGTGGAAATGGGTTAAGCCCGTCAAATTAACTGGACTCAACAATAAGATATTAAAACAAGGAGTTTTGTGAACACAAATAAAACTCTAACAAAAATGGTATGACTTAGTCTAGTCTAAGTGACAGAATAAACTAGGACCAAAGACTAAGTTTACAAGTTTAGAAATTTTAATTTATAATTAAAATGTTGTTAAGTTTTATTAAAAAGCGAGTTTTATCATTATTAAGATATTTCTAACTTTTTAAACTATTTTCACTTAAAATATTTGAAAAAATTAATGAATAATTAAAATAATTAATGATTTGAATATAAATATTTTATTGATTTTTATATTTTTTTAATGGAGTATGCCACCTCAACTGAAGTCATTTTAAAAATTTATTAGACTGGCAATTTGAAAATCCTGTTGCACAAAGAGTAGTCCAGCCCAGCCTAGTCACTGCACGGCAGATTGGGCTGGGCTGGATTGGGCCAGACAAGGCCTAATGGGCCAATTTGACTGACTTCTTTTTTTTTTTTTTATAACTAGATAAACTAAAGCGCTAGAAATCATAGCTAAAAGAAGAGATAGATAGAAAGATGAATACTTTTGGTGAGTGGGTGACATGCTAACAAAAAACAATTGGGTCTTGTTAGGATTAACATGAACTTCCAACCAATCTGACCAAGTCCTCAAGGCCATCTCATACACCCTCACCATTTCTACTCCTTTGTAAACTCCATCTGCCTCATCAAATGATCCCCACCTGCTCCACCAAATTGTCACATAGAAAAAGAAGACCAAAATTAGTTGATGATGGAGTAGTAAAATAGGGGAAATAATGGACCATCAAAGAATTTAAGTGATGATGATACATTGTACTTACAGAACATTCATCATAGGCCTCTTCCACCAGAGGTAAGTGTTGAAAACCAGAATGTCTGCATCAGTCCAGTACCTTGCATGCTTTTCAATGGCCTTCACCCTCACAATCCGGTCGGGCACCCGGTGGCTCACCGGATCATCCGAGTTCGATTCTACCAGTAATGGAGCCCAATAGAACTCTATGGTGGCATTGTATTCCTTGTGTTTTGGTTATGTAATATATCAAAATGGAAAGTTAGAGGCCCACCAAATTATAATCCTATTCTACAAGAGTTTAATCATGTTCAATAATTCACCAAAATATTGGGCTAAATAAAGTTAGAATGAGTAAGTTGTATGAGTTTTTATTTTCATTTTTAATCCACTAACCTTTTTTTACTTTTAAAATTATTTTTATCATTAATTAAAATATTTAGCCTATATTTAGTAAGTAATAAAGTATTAATGTTTATAATTCTTTTTAAAAAATTAATTTGTTTAACCTCAACTCACTTTAACATAAGTTGAGCTAATATCTCATCAATCGTTTTATAAAGTGGTTCAACTGAGCTTAGTCTACTGTAGTGATGAGTTGAATCAAACTCAATCAAATGCCATTGAAAATGACCTATTTTAACTTCTCTAATCTATTTGTTAAATTAAACATATATCTTATAAATATTCTTTTTCATGTACTTTTGCATGGATTATTTGAAAGTAAAAGAAAGTATTATTTAGTGGTATTCTTAAGAGAAAGAAGACACTTACTTTGGCCTTGAAAATGGTGAGGGAACCATTGGCAATGGTGCGCATGGATTTGAGAGTTGGAGGGACAGCAGAGTCAAGAAGACAAACCATGGAAACCCATTGGCCTCTGTTCAGTGAATCTCCCACATACACAAGCCTCTTGTTCCTTAGCCTTTCAAGCATTGCTGTGGCATTGAACCTTATTAACATAGAAACAACCACATTCCTCACTCCTCAACAACATATATATGTAACCAACCTCAATCATTTCATACTTGCAGCTACAAACAATTCTCTATACTTTATTACTCGCGGTTATTCTCAATCCATAATCATAGCTACTAAAAAAACATGACATGTACACTACAATTAAACCTGATTATTGAGTCGAACTCATAAAAGTAATTACTCAATGTCATGTCATGTTGTGTTATTAGACATAACATGATATTGTTTTTCAAATATCTGTGTTTCTTACCATGATGTTTATAGAGAGAGAGAGAGAGAAAGAGAGAGAGACCTGGGCAGGTCACATTGGTGGGGTTTCCACCTCCAGTTCTGATAGCTCAAGTCCCTTCTGCCAAACTTCTCACAAGCTAACTGATCCGACATGAAAGTGCACTCTTTCTCTTTGTAAAGTGGATAAGATTCGTTATCAAAAACCCACTTCCCAGAGAAGAAGTCGCATTTTGATGACAGAACAGTGCCTTCTTCTTTGTTAGACACTAACATGCCTCCTTCCTGCGTCAGAGAAATGGCTGTCACAACGAGAACAGTGGTGAGAATGGCCAGAAGAGAATGGAAGGTGTTTCTGATGCCCCATGAACTCCCTACCACCACTACTTGCTGCTGCGTCTTCGCCATCTCGATTCTGCTTCTTCCTTCTCTCTGGGAAACTCCTCTCCTTTATGATGCTTCTTCTGCAACGGTTGGTGAGAAAGACAAAAAAATCAAGATTATTTATTATCTATGTCGCGCAACTTGCTCTCTGAAAGTAGTAGGTAGAGGATGATGCATTTCCAAGCTTCCTGTTGTTGCTTGCAAATGACACTGTTATTGTCTTGATATGTATTTCAATTTTTTTAGAAAAATAAATTCACCCACCTTTTGAAATCGAATATATATATGTAGTTTTCTAATATATATATATATATATTCACACACTTAATCTAACAAGTCTAACCTTATGTCATCTTCTTCTATCTAGCACATTGAGCCATTCCGAAATGAGGAAGCATAGAACTTGAAAGTAAAGTCATGAATTAAACATTTGTTATTAGATTCTCTTATTATTATAACATCAATATATATATATATATATATATATATATATCATTTTTCATTCTAATTTAATGTGTGACATGTCTAATAAATACAAGTGCTCACACATATCATATTGAATGATTATTTCTTTAAGTGCTCATCCATCATGAGCATACATACTGAGCAATTTCATCAGTAATAATGTTTTGGTATACGCACATGACAGCAATAAAACTACCACTATATAGTGTATTTAAAACTATATATATATGTTATGTATTTATAAACTTAGGTTTGAAATGACTGTGAGAAGGCCCATATAAGGATATGAACCTTTAGGTTGTGTTGTTGACGTTTCCACAACCAAGTATATTGCTTGAAGCTAAAGCTCAACGCCCCATCCTCCATCTTCCCCAGATCAACATCAAAATCTAGTGTGAAATAGATAATGAGGCCCATATTATTGATGCAAAAATCGACAATATACTATAACGCATTATGATAATTTTTATATTAGCTTAATTGAACCATTAATTAATTATACTTTAATGATAATTCTCACCTAATTCCACTCCTCTCATTTAAGATTAACATAAAATTGTCATGACTGGTCATAAATATATCTTATCTTTAAATTAATTTTTACTAATAATCTATATTTTGAAAGTGATTAATTATTCTCCTTTCTTCTCTCTTGGGTTACTCATACTTTGAATATCAACTCACTTATTGATAATTTTGGCATCACAAGTCTTCACTTCGTTTACAAACTTTTCCTCTTGGAAGTCATTTTCTCAAAAGTATGAGCAAGTTGCAAGGTGATATGGAAAATTAAGATTAGTTGGGCATATGCAAGGAAGAATCCATTATCTTTTTTCTTTCTTTCTTTCTCTCATATATAGCAACTAATTCTGGAAGAATGAATCCCTATATTTGGGAGATTTAAATCATTAAATTCTTATTTAATAGGTTACATTTTAATAAATATTAAATAATTTTTAATATATAAATCATTAAATGCTTATTTTACAATTCAAAATTTATCAAATTTACGTATATTTAAATTCTCCAAAACCTAATTTTAAAAAGAAACTACTGTGTATGTGAATGCCCTTAATGTAAGGAGTAAGATTGTGGTTTTTCAATGAGAGCCACATGACAAGTCAAAGAGAAGTAGAAAATGGATCCTTAAGGAGTAAAAGTGATGCAGAGCATAATACATGACGTCTTAAATAAAAAATATAATATTTAAAACAATTATTTAAAGAATTAGTCATACGATATTGCTAAATATTCAAAATATCCAAACCCATTATCATCCCTATCACTATACTTTACATTTATTATTATTATTATTTTTGTTGCCTGTTTGCTCAAACTAAGGATGCTAACGTCATAAGGTTGGGACTAGCTAGAAGTAATCCAATATGGAATTCAAGTACATTTTTAACATTTATATACTAAATTAAAGTTTGTTAGAATAAATTGTAAAAACAAAATTATTAATTTAGACAATAATGATAAAATTAAAATTAGATACTTTAGTCACTTTAAAGCAATTACAAGAACTACGTTAATCTACTCATTTATTTGCCCCAATAATAAAATTCTTTTCATCTTCACCCAGCACTGGCGTTGCTGAGGGAAGTAGGGAAAATAGTATAACTTAACTCAGATTTAAACTCAAATTCTTTAACCCCTCAACCAAAATATGATTTGAACCATAGCAATTTGAATCCTTTACGTGTGGATTTTCTTGTTAATATATTATCTTAACAACAATAATTTTTCACGTTACTCTTTATTAACTTTTGAATTTGTTGGTGTTCAATATATCCATCAAGTACCTTTTTTAATAGATATGCTTGCCTAAACTATTTTCAGAAGTAGTCACTTCTCTTGTAGAAAGAACTATAATCCATCTTATTCTCATAATTAGTACGTAATTGCATGATCATTAGTACTTTAATCTTCAAACTACTTTATTTGCTCATCCATTGCACGTGTCTTAAAAAAATTAATTTGTATTATTATACGCTAATATATTTTAAATTATTGGGTTCGTTAAGAAAGTATTATCATAAAATATTTTCTTTGACGTACGAAATAATTCTTATTGTTGCTCTTATTGAAAGACTCTAAAATATAAAAAACTAATGGAATAGTATTTGACTCTATTTTTGATTTTAAATGATCTAAACCATTCAATCATATAATATTTTTTCATATTGTAATTTTAGATCATGCCAAGTTGAATTTATAATTCTTTATTGTAAAGTTTAAGTGATAGTTAATTACTTAATTCATTATTTTTCGTTTATTTTAAAAATTGTTCAAACTTCAAAGCATTACCGATTTAACAGACAATTAATTCATTTATTAATTTTCTCGTTTACTCCAACAATTTCAAAGAATCCACGATTTAAGATACATTTAATTAATTAATTTATAATTTTTTTTGTTGATAATGAAAAATTCATTAATTTTCTTATTAATTTTTAAAAATTTTCAAACTTTGAAAAAATTTTTATCTAAGAGGCAATTAATTAATTAATTAATTTATAATTTTTTTCGTTAACTACAAAAAATTTACATACTTCAAAAAATTATCAATACATTTATCTGAAAGTTAATGATTCATTGCACGAGTAATTGAGGGTTTGATCAATCGAGACTTCTAGTCAATCAACGAAGCACCCATGTTAAAGGGATCTTACTTTACTTATATATAATAGATACTTTTGTAGTGATCGCATTATCAATATCTTGGGTAGTCTCAATTTAATTTGGGTTTGTTGCATTTAGAAAATAATATATGGATATAATAGTTAAGATTTAGGAAACTATGTGATCTAACAATTTAAGTTAATTTTAAAAATCACACAGTGATCACCAAATTTTCATTCAACGATTCAAATTTAAGGAACATTAAGATCCAACAATAAACATTTCCTTTAACCATATATAATAAATCCAAATTCCTCTCAACTCAACCACTTGGAGTAACTCTGCCTTGAATTTGCACATAAATTCACTAAAATTGTTCCTTTTATTTTTTTATTTTTTCTTTTTCCAGGCAAATGGAAATAGTTCCTATTTGAAATTTCCCTATATCAAAATTGTCTAGCGTCCTTATGAACCTGAAAGTTCCAAATATCACATTAATTTATTTGTTTTCTTTTTTTTCCTTGCTGACCTGGCTCCATAAATTTATATAGACCAGTAGTGTTAATATATTGGACGAAATAGTTAGCAAAGGGGTTAGATTGCATAACCAGCTAAACTGAGAGCGTAAAAATTGCAGAACTCACTAAATTAAAGGGTTTATTTTAATTTTTTTCGGGGCCTTGGAATATATACTTTGTAATTGGTCTTAATACTTGTTAATTATACTTGTAATGAATGTTACCTCATCCTTAAGGAGACATCTATTTAATATATATAACCAATTATTAAGCGACCTACTTGTATTAAGATAACTTACTGCATTTAATTGCCTTGAATACACTTTTCGAAGCAAGTGACTGTATCACTGTATTAAATATAAATAACTGAACTCACGCATGGATTGGATTGGTTTTCATCTTCTACAATTTTTTAAAGGAAACAGTCAAATCGGATTTGAATTTTTTTTGTATATTAAAAAGACAAATAAGTGAAATCCATTATTTAGGTGCGTTTTATATCTTTTAATCGAATCTATCATTTAAGTGAAAGTGATTTTCTGTACTTGAATAAAGTTGATAAAATTTAAATCATTGCATAAAAATTTAATGATTTAACTTTTAAAAAAATTAGTATACATTGTTTAATATATATTAAAATCTAAATCATTTTAAAATTATTTCGTATCTGCTTTTTTTATAACGTAACAAAAAAAGAAAGGAGAGAATATATACTTCTAGAAGCAAAACTAGCTTTTTTTTTGCCTAATGTAATTGCGGTGATAAGGACGAAGACTGAGGATTTGGATAGAGGACTCAAGAAGTCAAAAGAGTAGATAGAAGGATCATGAAATGACGTTGAAAACATGTCGGGGTTTGGGAATGGAGATTTGTTAGGGGTTGATCAAACAAGTTGTTATTTAAATATAAATTGTTGGATAAAAAATTAGTGATTATGTTTGATTAAAAAATTATTAATGGTTAAATTTATACCTTGCCTCGTTTAAAGCAAAGTTTTACGTGATGACATGAGACAAAAGGAAAACAGAAAAAGCTAGCTTTATTCTCAGCAAAGTCAATCTGGTGTATAGCAATAGTGTTGATAGTAAAATTTTTTAATTTATTTATTTTTCTCAATATTATATTCAGGAAAAAGACAAAAATTGAAGACAAAGAGAGAAAAGCCCCAGAAGAAGTGGGCAAAGCAGAATGGAGAGTGAAAGAGGGACCATAAAGCTTGCTCAATAGTTTTTTTTAAAACTAAATTTACTATATCTATTATTAAAAGCTTTAAATTTTAAAGTTAATTTCATAGACTAAATTTTAATTACTATAAATATTCTAAACTTTTAACTTGCGACATTTATTATATGTCTAAATATTAAATCTTGGGCCTTAAGTTAAAATCTTTTAAAATAAAGAAAATTTAATTTTAAAATTCTTTGTAATAAATATTTCAAATTTATAATATTTAGATAGAATTTCCTTAATTAAAAATAAAAACGACGAAAAAACCTTCTACGTAGAACATGCAGGAGCTTCCTTCAAATCTTTCAACTTTTCGAATGGCTTTGTTTTTCGTTTGTTCAAAGTAGATTAACCATTCAATGATAAAGAACTATGTATCAAGTTTTTGGTGCGTGTACATATATACATACATACATACATATATATATATATATATATATATCATTTGAACATGACACAGATATCGGTTTCACAATTAAGATATTTGTTTTTGCCACACTATTATTAATAAATAAAGTGACAGATATTATGTAAGATATTAGGATGTCATGATCTCATAAGATGACAAAATTTTGGATGATACCTTATACTATTCAAAAACTATAAAGATAACATATTATGACTCTTTTCATTTTATTGACTTTTATAAAACAATACTTTTTTTTTTGACAAATTTGAATTGTCATACTAAATATGAGCATATATCAAATATCATAACACTTTATATCTTAATATCTTATACCAATGTATCTTAATTAAATAGGTAATAACATGTAAATTATTGCAGTGTAATAGATCACATCGAATTAAAAGTATATTTTAACATATGTCTCTTGACATCATTAACTTAGCTTATTATTTTTTATAAACTAAAACTACCTAATTAAGGGCTTAGTAAAAGAAAAATGGAAATTATTTTCAACAATGAAGAGTGAACGTATAGAAGATATGCCATTATTATGATGCATCATTTTAATTTTTTTTAGAAATCTCAAAGAGATAGTGACACTAAAGAAAAGAGTGTGTGCATATATAGGTCCAGACTTCACTCTTTCTACTCACTTTTTTTTTGGGGGGCTCTTTCCTTCACCAAAAAAAAAATTATACTTAAAATTAAAAAAATTACGGACTCCTAATATGATATGACATTGTATTTGGTGGCAGAACTTGAAAGTTAGAATATAAAATAAATTGGGATAGCCTTAGAGAAATTTTAGGTCTGCTAGCTAATTTGCTCTTTCAAGAAAGATTCATGGTGAGAAAAGTATATTGGCTTTTTTAACAAGTAAAGGAAGAGAGGAAATTAATATTATATCAAATTAAAAGAAATAGAAAGAAAAAAAAGATGTGAGAATTAGCCAAAAGTATGAAATAATAGTAAAAAAGTGGCAGAAAAGAGAATAATTAATTAAAAGAAAAGAGATTATAATGGAATAGCTAAAAAGTAATCAATGAGTCTATTGCCTCCAAGTCTTACAAAAACGATATCACCTTTTAATCCTTTGAATTCCTTTCTTCCAAAATGAATTAGGCAAATCTTAAATTTAAATCTTTTGTCTTTCATATATACGTCATCCCAACCAAATAAAAGAATATAAAAAATTATACATTTTTTCCCATTAAATATATTTCAAACATTACTTTCATTACTTAAATTTTATTGGTTTCAATTTATCCCTTAACTTTACCTTTACCTTAACATTCACTTTCATCCGTTAAATTAATTAAGAGATGAATTAGAACAAAATAAAATTAGAAGACGATAGTGAAATTTAATATTAAATTAAGAAATTAAATTACAATCAAATTTAAAGGATAAAAATATAACTTAAGGTGAAGTTACATTGGAACCCAATACATTTAATAGATAAAAATAAAATTTATAATAAAACTGGAAAACAAATTTAAATCATGTAAATTTTTAAAAAATAAAATTGAAACTTTAGATAAAATTAAGAAAGTAAAAATCAATAAATTGTGCCTTCGAGAATTAATTAATTAGATAATGTTGAAAGAGGATTATTACATACTAACAATCCCATCATAAGGATTTTCTTAAATCTCCTTATCTATTCAAATTAACATATCCACTAAATACAAAGGGGTATCGCATATTCTATGGTGCAAAATACATGTACGAAGATTTATACAGTACTATGGTTTAGTGGTAGATTGTTAGTCACTGGATAAGAAAACATATGGATTTAAGAATTGACAAGTTTAACAGTAAAGTATGATATCTTGAATTATTGATAATGCTTGGCACAGATTATTTACAAGTATAAATTAAGATATTTGGTAAAGTAAAATTAATGTATGCATGGTATGATTGAAAATAATTAAATGGTCATTTTAAGTGTATCATTCTCATTTATGTAATTTATTCTATTATCCCTTATTAACATATGTTATTATCTAAATTTTAGACAAAGTAAGCTATGCAAGTTAAAAATAATAATAGTAAATATCTCATTGGTGTCAAATGTTATTTTATTGACAAATATATATATATATATATATATATATTTTATTACAAAATTGTCATTTTATTCCCTATTTATTAAAATGTTCAAAAAAGCTCACTGATTGAAAATTATTATTCTTAATTTCTTACTTTTAGAAAACAAGATCAAATTAAATTTCCTAAATTTAGAGTTTAAAGTTTAATAGAAGTACTAAAATCTGATTTTTTTTTTAAAAAATGAAAAGACTATTTTGAATATTACAATATATAAGGAACTAAAATAATAACTTTATGATATGTAAGAAATAAAAAAATATTTTTCTATTCTTTCATTTATATCATTGGCGTGTTTATAGTGTTACGAATCCATCATTAAGATCAAGTCAATAATTTTAATTTTAAAAATTTAGTTTAATCTTATTATAGTGTCAGTATATCATAAAGTTACTCGAGGTATATATACATAATGTTGACAATATTTATTTTTTGATTTTAATAAAAGTTATAGCTAAAAGTACCACAAGACAATTAAGTAATGTTAATACAATAAAACGTATGAAATTTGAATAACACATTTTAAATCTCTCAGATTTAATAATAAGAGTGTCGTGGAAAGTCAAAATCATTGCATCAATATCAAAGAAAAATGAAAAAAAAAATATTTCAGGACTATAAATTCAAAATATTTATCATAAATGATGTTAAATTTTAAAATATTTCGACAAAAAATTATGTTCCTTGAAATATAGATCAAAGTTATAGTTTTACAGCGTAATTTTTTTGGAAGGGAAAATTATATTTTTATTCTTATAATTTCATTTAATTATTAATTTTATTCTTATAGACTTAACATTTACAATTAATTAAATTTTTAGAGTTTAAATAAATTTTAATTCAACCGCTATTATTATATTTTTGCTTTTATTTGTAAGTTAATTAATTTTATATTATTATCTATGTTTATATATTTAATAAGCATAAATATACAAAATATTCAAAAAATTTTAATAATAAAAAATAAATTAAAATATTTATAAACAAAAAATTATAATTTTTGTCACTTATTTTTTACTTTAAGATTAATTTAATTTTTAAAAAGTAAAAAGTATCCAAATGATTCTCTAAAATTAAAGCTCTTAGAGAATTTTAGTCCTTCGAAAAAACTAAATTAATGTACTTTTTTTAATCTTTGAAAAATTAAATTAGTATTTAAAAAAATAGAGATTAAAATTGTATTTTTTTTCATTCATAAACTATAAGACTCAATTATAAATTTTGAAATAAATTAAATTTAAATTTTAAAAAATTATAAAAACTGAAAGTACAATTTTATTTTTAAGAAATGAAGCAGTAGTATTAGCAAGTTGGATGAAATTCTCATCCGCCAGCGAGGGAGGGAGTGGTGAACAGAAGGAAGGAGCAGAAGCCTAGGGTTGTTGTGTAGCTGTGGTTACTGTACTTTGAAGGGTGAACAATCCAGAAAAGTAGGGCAGCTTTGTTGTGTGGTCAAGCTCAGAAAAGATACTTAACCATGAGAGAGAGTATCGACGACGAAGACACAGAACAGAACAGAAGAGAGAGAAGGAGAGAGAGCGAAGAAGGTGGCGTGAAAGGCTAAAGAAAGAAAGAAAGGGGCATTCAAAAACTGAGAAAAGTGGGACAAACAAGGGGAATGCACGAGGATCATTAAAAGCATCTCTCTCTCTCTCTCTCTCACAGTCTTATCTTCTCCTTCCCACTTGCTCATCAACTTGCATAAACCGACGACGTACTCTTCAAACTTTCAAACAAACACACACTCTTCCTCTATCCACCCTTATTCTTATTTTTCACGTCCTCTCCTTTTGATTTCTTCTGCTTCTCTCTCTTCTTTCCTCCTTTTATTTATCATTACTTTTCTCATCAGAGTACGACCTCTCTCTCTCTCTCTCTCTCTCTATATACATATATATTATATTACTCCAACTTGCTTATCTCTTTTGTATGTGTATATACATATGTATTCATTTTCGTTATGGTCAAGTCTCGTGATGCATATGCGTTGCAAGTTTGGAACATTAAGTATATTATTCTTTTTTTCTTGAATAAAAAACAGTAAAGAAAAATCGCGGTACAGCTTAACACAGCTAGCCAAAGCAGAAATATACCCCTCAATATTCTCTTCTCCATAACTTATCCTTCTCTATTATTTTATAACATGGAATGTAGTTTCTCTTCTAAGTTCATCAATATATTTATTAATTTTCTCCCTATTCATTTTTTTTATTAATACCAAATCATAACATATTAAAGGAGACTATTATTATTATTATTATTATTATTATTCGTATTTATATTAATATAACACTAATTAAACTAATTAAATAACTAGATATATATCAACAGACATTTAACCAGAACGATAAATCTAATATAAAGTTTTGAACTTGCATCTCCATAATTTTTACCTTATTAGAAAAACATATTAAATTTCTTAAAATTGGTATTTACATTTAAGGTAAAATTATATAAAAAATTAAAAGTCGTTCAAAGGATAATTTTCATGTCTGATTAATTGATGACTAGGTTCTGAAATATGTGATTTCATCTACAAGTTAATTTTCTTTTATTTAAATTAGTGACATTCGATGAAAATTATCTGGTCATCATCTACATTGGAAGCGGGTGCGTGTGATTTTATGCAAGTCAGAGAGAAGAGAAGTGAACTAGGCAGCCATGGCGAACTCGCAATCTTTATAAACATAAACAAAAAACGAAGGGTGCACAATCTTCAAGAATACAGAAACATTAAACATGTTTTTAATTCCTAATTTCTAATATACTGCAAATATCGCTGTGATAAAAAGAAAATTACGAAGAGCAAATTGCTATTCGTCGACGTCGTTTCGTCCGGTTAACTGTTCGGCTTTTTTCGCCAGCGACTGCAGGTTGCACCGAACGATCGTGTCCACGAACACGCACGTGTCCTCCTTTGTGTTCCCCGGCGGCACGTCCACCACGTAGGACTCCACCACCACCGTGCCGTCGCCGGCGGGGTGGAGGGTGGTCACGGAACGATAATTGGAGAGCCTGTGTTCCCCACCGACGACGCTGAAGCTGAGGACGTGGCGCTCGTCGTCGAGGATCTCGAGGCGCTCCGTGCTGTTGGCTGCGGGGAGGCCGGAGATGACGTGGACCTCGCGGAGGGTTCCGACATCTCCATCGCCGACGAGGACGTGGCAGCTCTTCACGAAGTGCTTGTAGGCCTGTGGGTTGTCGAAGCGGCGGACGACGGACCAGACGGTGGAGACCGGGGCGGCGATCTCCTGGGTGACGGCGGAGCAGCACTGGTTGGGAGCAACAGCATGGGTGTGGTAGCGGGCCACCGTGTCGGGTACGGCGGCGGTGGAAGAAGGGATGGGGTTGACAAGAGGATCATCGTGAAGGTGGCGGTGGACGACGGCGGAGGTGGGGTGGTTGATTCTGTGAAGGAGGACAGAAGATTTCGGAGGATTTGGAGGCATTTCGGTTGATGAAGAAGATGATGAAGAAGTCTGTGTGTTAAGGGGTTTTCAGTTTGTTTTGCAGTTAGACTTATATAGTCAGTGAGAATGGAGGAAGAAAGAGGGGGAGGGAGAGAGAGAGAGAGAGATGAAGAGGGCGATGGTTGGGTTGGACTTTGAAAAGATGGAAAGGTTAGCGAAGTTCATGTGGGAGGATGATCAAATTAGGGGCCTAGTTGCGAATACTGAATTTACCAACTTGGGTCTCCTTGGAGTCCGCCAAATTACCACTCTGTCCTCTCATCGCCCACCCCATTGTTGCATGCATGCAATCATACAAAGCTTTTGATTATTACAAGTTAATTAGTGTATTTGAAGCACTAATTTGTTTAAAAATTTAAATTTTAAAAATATGTATTAATATTATTTTAATATTTTAAAATTTTCAAGAAATATAATTTAGTTCCTCTATTTTAAAATCAAGTTACATGTTCTTTCATTAAAAGAAAAAATATTTTAACTATACATACCCTGTGATAAATTGTCCAATAAATATTTGATTAGTGTCACTAACAAGCCTAAATAACTTTATAAATCTAAAATGATCAAGTTCACCTAAAATGCTTTATTTTAATAATTTAACGAGTCGTGCATAATAAATTAAGGCACGCAAATTATTTTAAATAATACGATTTAAGATAACTAAATATGATAACTCAGCTTAAATAATTGACTTTTACAACTCTGCAAAATTGCTTGATTTAATTATCAACATTTATTTATACATAAAAAAGATTTTAGAATTTTCTTTAAACTTGAAAATGAGTAAGGCACAGAAGCATTTAACATTAAGAACGCTTCAAAAATATTCTAACAACAAACCACATGTAGTTAGATATACAGAATGACACATATAGGTGCTAAATTGTCAAACAACTAATCAACATGTGAACTTTTTAAATTTAGAGTTTGAAGGAATTAGTAGGATAATTAAATCCAATAATATAAGTAAATTTTTTGCATAAATCAATGACGAATATTTCATTTATGCTTAAACCTTCTATTGTGTATCGTGCTATGTAAATTTTCTGATGTTTGATAAGATTTTAGAGTGAATTCGTCAACTAATAACCCTTTTTAAATGGTTTGAAATTCAGAAACAGGTTTGGCCAAAGAAAAAAAAAAGGCCAAAAAAGGAGGGTATTATTGACATTATGTGTCATCGTAGGTCAGTGGTAGTTTGGTAATATCACAAAACAGAAGGCGTCGAGTGCATTAAAAGAAGGATCAACTTGCAGTGGGGGCGTAAGCTGTGAGATCACATCAAAAGCATTTAATTAAAACACACACATGACACGACAAAGCAGTCGGTTAATTTCTATATTTTCTTTCTTTTTTTTTTCATTCGCTAGCCTACACAATTAGTAACCATTAAACTTATTATGGGGTCAAATTTTTTAAAATTATATTTAAATTTGGACTTAAAACAAAGTTTAAGTTTGTATGTTAATTAGATTTTTTGTTCAAATTTTTATTCATATTTTTTGAATCAGATTTATTGATCTTATCAGACCTTTTAAAAAATGGTCAAATTAATTTGTTACTTAAAACTTATAATAAATAATATAGATAATAATTATTATATGTAAGTAAGATTATATATAAAGAAGTTGTAAATATAAATAAATTGTTATATTGGTTCAAATTCTTTAAATAAAAAATACTAATTTTTATTTTTTCATCAAAATATCACGTTATATTAAATTTTTTTATAAATAATAATTTTTTACTTATTATAAAAGTATTTATTTAAACTTACTTAAACTGTGCTTTACATAAAGTCAAAATTCAACCCGTTTTATTAATTAAACTTATTTTATTTAAGTTTTATTTTTTTTTTTAATTTTTGACTTATCAGATGTAATAGGCTTTTTAAGTTATGTTCAAATTTATTAACAATTTACTTTTTTTTTATTCTATATTTTTGAAATACAAGAGAAAAGATAAAATGAATATGAAATAAAATATATAAAGATATCGATTGAAATGAAAAATCACTAGTATATTATTGTTTGAAAATTTAATAATAAAACAAAAGGAATTGATTATTATTATTATTATAAAATTATAAGAAAAAATAGAGAGACTTATAAACTTTTTTAATATTATCTTTAAAACAATTGTAGATGTGTAGTTATAAGTGTATTTTGTTTAAAATCAATGTAATATTTCATTTCATTTTGTTCTTTTGTAATATTTCATTTAAAGTGCTAAGGAGAAGACTGAGATTCTCTCATTTTTTATTTAATTCTATTATAAAAAATTAAACAAAACTTATTTCAAATTGAGTATCTTATTTCTTATCATTATATTTTACTTTTTAGTCTTTAATTACTCTCAGAAAAAAAATAAATTAATTCGAAATTTTTGCTCCCCTTAAAAGCACATCAATATTTTGATCTAACTTCTCAGCGCAAGTTAATTATTTTTAAATAAAAAACCAGAGATAAACTGGACCTCTCATGATCCCACACCCTGCAACTGCATGGTGCAGAAGAAGCAATTTTTTCTTTTGGCCCAATCAGGAGAAGCAAATTTAAGTATATTTATAATTAAGCATTAAAGTTTCCCACTAAGTTCTTTTTTTTGTAATTTTTAAGAGGTTGCATTTAAAAATTCTTGAGTTGCACGGCCACTTAAGCAAAATAATTAATTTTTAACTCAGTGTGATTCACAATGACGTAATAAGTATTATTTATTAAAAATAAATAAATTGTATGAAGGTGATAAATGAGATGAGAATAAAGCCATGCACAGTATAAGGCAGTCCCATTGTTCTATCCTCACTAATAAGAAAACAGCTTTAAGTCTAAAAACGCCAAAAACCTTTCCAGGTTCCACCCACCCACCCACCCACACTTCGGGCATAGGTGTACTTTATTTATATAAAATGTATAGACCAAATCAATTTTATATAAATATATTAAAAAATTTTATTGTACTGTAATGTCCTCTAATGAATTATGTACATATTTATAACTATTTTGATACATAAAATTTTTTAAATTATAAACTGAGTCCACCTATTAACTTTTCTTATTCAATTAACAAAATATAAAGTTTTTAAGAAGTATGATACACATATAGTAATATAATAACAATAATAAAAAAACTAGTGGGGGATCTAGGCTTGGCATGAATTTTTTAAAAAGCAGGAAGTAAATTTCTTTTTTTTTAAAAAAAAAAAATATGACTCGCAACTCAAAGCAAAATTATGAGTCAAGCGAGTAGTGAATAGTATTGTTATAGTAAAAATTTTCTTCCAAATACATATATAAGATGGACATCTAATGAGATCTATATACTTTTATTATTTTGAATTGTTAGTTGTTATTGATTTAATATACGGTAAGTAAATTAAATTTATTATAATTTCAGTAAATTTTGAGAGAATAGAAATGTCAAGATTTGAGCTGGTAAAGTGTGATCGGCATGAAAATAAAATGTATTTCATTCTCATGAATCCATAAGAATCCTCGTAATGACAAAACTCATATAAATTTAAATTAAATAGCATAAGTCTCATAATTCTCTATACAGACATTTTTTGACATATCATAATAATACATCAAACATCTAGCCTATATACAAGGGAGCGACTGAACGGAATAATAATAATAATAATAATAATAATAATAATAATAAAAGACATGGCTCTAATAATAGGTTAGACTCACAAATGAATTAATCACAAAGATTAAAATTTCGAATGTGGACATTTTGGAATAGTGCTAAGACTTGAAAAATGTTAAATAATAGGGTAAGTGGAAATCAAGTGAACAGATAATTCTAATATTGCATAAATTAAGGCAGACTTATGGTGGCACATCTTTCAAAATTTAAAATCAGATATCATACATACATAATTTAGTAATATTAAACAAAGAATAATAATTAACAGAATGCATTTGAGAATTTTCTATAAAACCAGTCATAATTTTATAATACAGAGTTAGCCTAAGGCTAATGATGACAGATCAGAACTTATACTCATTCGACCACAGGCTCTGTATAAATATCATAATGGCTTTAGGCCTCAAACAGAATATGGCGGTAAGGGTATCATACCCAATCATATCAGAATACTAATCGCAATGCACTATAGCTAATACCAACTGCTATTAGCTACAGGGTTTTGTTTTGGATATATATATAATATTTTAGAGATAAATAATTATTCATGTACAGATATTAGAAATTTTACAATTGTACAACTTTAAAATTCAAATTTCAGTATTTCTAATAATTCAATATTCAAAATCATCATAAATATTTTAAAATTATCTACTCATTTGAGAGGAATATACAAAATTCCTCTTATCTTTAACTATAATTCATTTGCTGACAGTTTTCTAACCACATAAAAACATTAAATAAAATACTCTTAACATTTAGTTTTCATTATTAATTTAATTATTTGATTTTATGACAGAGTTAATTAATTATTCCTTATCCACCTTTATCCAATTTACTTATTTTTTTTAATAAATATTTGAAAATTAAATTTATAGACCACTTAAAAAATATTTTAAAATTCTTATAACCTATAATTCATTATTATTATTATTATTATTATTATTATTATTTTATTCAATTATTCTATTATGTATTTATTAAATTTTTAACACCTACCATAACACAAATTTCACTTAAGGGTCATTTAATAAATTCCAAAATTTTCATTTAACCTCAAACAATATTTATTGTTATACAATCAAGCCAATCTAATTTTTATTTTTAATTTCTTTCCTTTTTCTTTATGAAAAATCTAGAAAAATTACAAAAAAATTTGAATTTTGTTCTAAAATTCAAACTAAAATTTCTAAAAATTCTAAATCACTCCCTAGATACATAAAAAAAATTAAGAAGTCCTAAGAACACACTTTTTCACTAAATTTTCAAATTACTCCTAGACCCTTAAATCGGTGTTTTTCAATTCGGAAACCAAATTTCACAATTGATAAGTGATTTTAAGGGAGAATGGTGCAAAATTCACTTATGAAGTATAATTCTAACTTAATTTGAAGCAAACGACTCGAATTGAGTTCAAATTTACCTCTTTTCCTGATGAACAATGCTGAAATTAGGGTTTTTTGATTCTGAGCAAAATGGACCAGATTGATCAGTGTAAATAAGAGAGAAAGGTGCAAAATCACTGTAGAAAGTGAAGCGCTATGCTTAATTGGATAAAAAACACACCAATTTTGCGTTTGAAGAACTCATATTTCGCCTTTCGAAATGCTGTTAGAAAAATCACAAAATTCTGGCCAATTAGTGATCATTGCTAGCGGGGAACGTGACAATGGAGTCACTGACGTCGAGAGGAACGCTGGTGACCTTTCATGGTAGCCGAGCAGCCTCAGTTTGCTCGCGGGATGCTTATACAGTGAAGGTAACGGGTTGTATAATTTTTGGTGGTTTTTGTCGGTGAAGAGGTTGATGGTGGTCAGGGATGGGCCAATGATGACACTGGAGGGTTGTCGGTGCTCGTCGGCGGTGGGGACGGTGGTTGCTAGAGGGAGAAGCATGAGTTATGTGAGGAAGGGTCTAGCAAGAGTGATATGAATGGCATCAGATGGATAATTTTGCAGATGATTTGAGGATAAGTGAATGTTAGTTGCATAATTGGGCAATAATATGAATTAGGTGAAGTTATTAAACATAATTGAAAATTTTAAAATGTTTTAAATGAAATATATATATATATTATCAGATCAAAAATTTTTTTACAGATACTTGGTTCTATACTTAAATGAATTACAAGTGTTAAAAATATACAGAGTGAAATTTAGGTATTAATTTTAGTTACAATATCAGATAAAATTTTATCTGTATCTATATTTATTTCTGACTAAATTTTTTTTTAGTATAAATTTTATGAATATTATAATAAAAGTGAAGCACATAGAACAGAAAAAGGTTGTGGGGGCCCAGGGAGAGGCCAAAATGGAACATTGAGAGGCCTAAAACGTGCATATGAATTGAAATAAAAAGCAACACGTGTTTCCTTTGATTCATGCCTCTGCTAGTTGGTATATGGACCCTTTAGACTTCCCCATATCTCACCCCCATGTGGGTCCATTTATGCCTAACATTGTTACTTTTTTTTTTTTTTAACCTTCATGGCCATTTATCACTGTATTTTTAAATAATTTAATATGACAAAAGTATTAAATTAATTTTTTATTTTTTACACTTTATCACAATTTAATTATTCACAAATATATTAAAAAAATTATTTTTATAAAAATTTTATTTTAAGTAAAATTAATTTCTTATTTATCTTAATAGAATGATTAATTTTATATAAATTTAAATTTTTAATAAACTTATTTTAAATAAATTTAAATTCATGAAGGATTGATTTGTCACAATTAATTTATAAAAAATTAAATTATTATAAAATATAAAAGTGAGTGGACAAATTTTGTATTTTTCTCAATTTAATAATTTAGTTTCTAGATTAAAAGGTCTACTTAATTTGTCCAGCTCCGTGCATAAATTAATGAGTGAATTGAGCTCTAAGGATAATAAATTTGTTACACATATAGAAATTAGTGATTTTGTTAAGTGAATAATAAAAATTAAATATTATAAGAATTTATCATTTAAAATTAATTCGTTTACTTATTTTTTAAAAATAAAATAATACATTTAATCAATTTTTAATTAACCGAATCTGATTTAAAACCTATTAGTTAGTCACATTTCTCAATCATCATAACACCATACACAGTGTCCTTACCTTCTTTTGATGAGACTACACATGATCGCATTTTTTTAAGTTCATATATATATATATATATATATATATATATATATATTATTGAGATAGCTTTTATGAGATAGACACTTGATAGATGATTATGAGATTATATTATCCCACTTGCATGTTTTTTTGTCCTTTATGATTTTTAATAATACAATTGGAAAAATTAGTTAATTAATTTATATATTATATTTTAATTTGTTGCTATCTCTTTCAAAATTAAATGATATTGAAGTTCATATTGTCTCTCTTTCCTTATTCCTTCCGCTCCACAATCCCAAAAAAGGAAAAAAGACCATTAAATAAAGGTGATGGCGGGATGCCAATTGAGCCATTTGACAACAAAACTGATTCTTATACAGGTCCCCGCATAAAATAAAATGCCTAAATTAAACATCGAAAATATTCATAAATAATGAAATTATATTAGGATCCGATTATAAATATTTTTTGTGTTCCATTTATTAAAAGTGAAACAAAAAAATTTTCAAGTTGAGATTTTACATGTTAGCAAATGTGATACTATGATGTCTTTATAGACTTTTACATGTGAATGAGTTGAAGCTTATGAAATATTCAAAAGGGTGAGGGGTTCTGCGAATCTGCTGCTCATCAACTTACATCAAGCGTCACTTTCCCGGGAAAATAAAAGCGAAATTATCACGGAGAACCAAACTTTCTACATTTCCAAAAGAAATCCTAACTTAGCAGGAAGCACCGGCCAGAATTTTCCACAACATGATGCAACTTTATGAACCCACTTGACTTGGTCATTTGGAAACTTTGAATCACTATTGTTAGAGGAAAATTTCAAAACACAGAATTTAAATAATTTTTAGATGTTATATTTGGTACAATCACAAATTTTAAGTGCATTAGTATACTCAGTTATAAATAGACATATAATTATAATAATATTAATTTAAAAAATATTAATATTACAATTATGCCAGTACATTATAATTAAATATATTAGAATATTTAAAATTACATAAAAAATTTTACCAAATTTTTATTATTTATAACGGTATTTAACTTTGAATGAAAAATAATTTTATACAAGTTCAAATGTATTTGGACCATACTTTTCAAAATTGGTATAGAGAAAAAATATACAATTTTTCTTTCCTTATTTTTATAGGTCACAAGATCAATTTAATTCTCTAAAAATAAAAAGTAGTAAAAAGTAATCCTCTAAAAATAATAATCCTGCATGGATAAATTTGATTTCCTAAATGGATCAGATCATTTTTTTTAAATATTTAAATATTTTTTTATTTTTGAAAATCAAATTAATATTTTAACTAAAAATAATGAACTAAAATTATTTGAATCAGCAAGCATTGTCTTCGGCCTAAACGCCTTTTATCTTGTGTTACGCAATGAGTGGGCTAAAATGGAACCAATGGGCCGAAGTTAATGTTTCTTACATTACTCCAATTCTGCGCACAGGAAAGCAAGAGAAAAAGGAGTTGGACAAGATCTCTCGGTCTCCAAAATACATACGTACATGTGAATTTGATAAAATCTAGATAATTAGATAAAATTTATTGATTCAAATTTCAAAAATATATTAAAAAATGTTTAATATTTATTAAAATTTAAATAATTAGATAAAAATTCAGTGACACATAAAAACAGAGTTGCAACGGTCATATAAGCTAATTATTGAGTTTATTGAGATTGCATTGAAAAAAGGAAAAAGTTCACCCTAGATTTGTTGAAGTATATTTTTTTAATGAACGTAATTACAATAAACAAATTAAATATTAAAAATTGAGTTGAGTAAAATTAATAAAAAAGAATTCACTTAAAAGTTCTGATTATCATTTGCCACATGGCAATGTTTGATTGGTGGCTATTAAAGGGTATGCTAGCTAAGAAGTATGAAGGCGTATGATAATATTGGGAGCGAAGAAGAAGGCTGTTTCTCCTCCTGCTTCTCCTTCGCTCTCAAAACTTGATTCCTTTTCTTCTTCTCCTTCTGAGGAAGAAACACATACAGAGAGAGACTTTGGTTCAAAATTGTGATCTGAATCTGCAGAATTAATTCAGAAGAGAGAGACATATCCATGGATCAAGTTGCAAACGTGGTTGGAACATACTGGTTTAAGGATAAGGCTACAAAGGAGCTCGCTTCTGTCGGTAATGATATCAATGTATGATAATTTTTTTCAGCTTCTCTTTTCCTTTCTTCTTTTACTTCGGTGATATAATATAACCTTCTTAAATAGCCAATGTTCATGTAATTTCTACCTTAGTATTTCATCGGACAAAGCGCAAAGGAAATGATGTGATGTAATTAATATGAACTTTTCTGGGAGTTATGTTTTAAAAATTGAGAAAAGTGTATAATAAGTCTGGGCTCTTTCATTTTGTGAGAATTTGATCTTTTATGAATTAATTTTTTATAAATTTAAATTTGTATAAAATTAATTTTTTATAAATTTAAATTTACGCTAAATTAATCTTTTCATTTGGATGATTGATAAATTTATTTTGTATAAAATAAAATTTTATAAAAATTAATTTGTTATAATTAATCAGTGAGAGACTAGATTGTTACAAAATATAAAAGTATGAAACTATTTTAATACTTTTCTCTTTAAAAATTAATTAAAAAAAATTAAAGAATTAAGGTTTATATGAATTCTGCTTTAAAATCCTATACTTTTAATTTGAGATTTAAGATCTAGGTACGTTCTTGAATTTATACTTTGTATCTATTATATAGTCCTCTAGTCATAATTGAAGAAGAGACGATATATTTGTAGTTGTTGATGTAATGGAGATGTATGCATAATGCATAATCCTTCAGAGTATAGATGTGTTATAAATTAAAACTTATTATCCTTAGGTATATTTTTTAAAATAAGAAAAGCAAAAATCAAATAAAAAGAATAAGGATTTTATACAGGTATAACATAAAATATTTTCCCAGATAGATTTGATATTAATATGAGGGAAGGTGCAATGCTCAAGATTGATTGTGTTCACCTAATTGCTTAAAATTTGATGAATCATCTGCATGCTTGATTCTCTGAATATTTCCACTAGACCACAACAATATTAAAAATGACTTCTTAATATCATTTGTTATTTTATCTATTCTTTTCTTTTAATTTCTTAAAATAGTTTTTAAATTTACACCTTTTGTTTTTTTTGGTGATTAGTCACTCTCAAGTAGTATTGAAGGAGGAACGAAATGGTTGGTCAACAAAGTAAAAGGTTTGTATCTCTTTTCCATTGTTCTTGTACATTTTCTTTTCCTCGTGATGGTGCTGTACGAAGATTGATAAGTGAAAATCAATTTGCTTTTTCTGAAATTATTCAGGAAAAAAAACTATAAGAAACACTTAAATGTTATATTTAATTTTTATCTTTTTATTTGTTACCCTATTTAGTAATTTTTTATAAGATAAATTATTATTTTTTTGTTCTCTGCTATTTACCCAATTTTTAATTTAGTTCATGTATTGTTTAAAATTGTGTCATTAGATCTCTATAATTGTAAAAACAATTTAAATTAAGTCTTCGCAATTAGGCTTTTATTAATGTGCAGTTAAATTCAAATAATATAGTCAATCACATCTTTATTTTAACTCTCTGAATATACTTATATCAACTCATAATCTTAATAATTTATATCTTCGGTAGCATTACATATACTTGTACAGAAAAATTTTGCTACATCTTCTATTTTTACTTATATATATATATATATATATATATAATTTATAAATTACAGATATTCAACTAATTAACTCACTAAAGCACATAAGTAACAACTTTAAAATTAACAATGTCAAAAGCTAAATGACACAATACAAAAGAGATTTAAAATTTTAGAACTATAAAAATTCAATCATTAACTTTAATTTTATACTACGAAAACAAAATTAAAAATTGAGTAAAAATACGAGTATCAACCAATCTAAAGTCTTATTTAATCACCGTTGATCGTTCAATGAAAATTCAATTATCTAAATTTATAAATAAAAAATATAATTGCATGTAATTATATTAATTTAATATAAATTTTAACCATTCAATTTTTATTTAACGGTCCATTATAATTAAACATGATTTTTGTCAAAACATGAGAATTCAAAATGGAGTACAAACCTACAATAAAATCCTATTTTTGAATATATATATATATATATATATATATATATATAGGGTTATATTGGAGTATCTGGAAAAAATGACATGTACTTCAGGAAAGATGCAGAAGCCATTGCCAGAATTTCTGAAGGAGAATGATCTACCAATAGGAGTGTTTCCTCGGAATGCAACAAACTACGAGTTCAATGAAGAGAAGAAGAAACTCGTGGTTCACATCCCTGAGGTGTGTGAAGTAGGATACAAGGATTCTTCAGTGTTGCGTTTCGACACCACTGTAAGCGCTTTTCTGGAGAAAGGAAAGCTCTCAGAGATAGAGGGGATGAAGACGAAGATGCTGATTTGGATCAAAGTCACCAACATTGCTTCTGAAGGACCGTCCAAGCTCCAAGTCACTGCTGGCTTGAGGAAGACGAGGAGTAGAGAGGCTTATGAAGTTTCTAGAGATGGTGTTCACATAGACAAATTCTAAGACTATCACATCCTTCTTCTGATAGAGTTTCACATACTGTAGAAGAATAGAAAAAAAAAATGTGGTTTTTATTTGTCTTTTTAATTGCAAAAATATTGAAAAAAAATGATAGAGTCATACCTTTGGAAAAATAAATATATTGGGATTAATTTGGTGAACTTCATTTGAAAGTAAATTATTAAAGAAAGAGAAAAATTTAAAAATCGTGCACCAGCCGGGAATCGAACCCGGGTCTGTACCGTGGCAGGGTACTATTCTACCACTAGACCACTGGTGCTTGTTGAGGCGAGGAGAGAAATGAACTTTACACACTTAGTATTTTATTTTTTTAAATTGTATTTCTTATGGCATTTTATTTCACAATATGGGACACGATCATTTGGGAAAAATTCAAACTGCATGGAAGATTTTCTCTTTTTGAACAAAGTGCTTTAGCTTGGAAAAACCAACCCAGGAATTTTGTAAATGGGCTTTGAAATAAATTAATAAGATTAATTTAATTTGGATTTAAAAATTAATAATAATATCAATTTAAATACAAAGTCTAATTTCACAACAGTATTGTTTAAGGAGGTAATATATTTCTTTGGTCCCAAAAAAAAAAAAAATTAAAGAGGTACTATGTTTCTAACTAGTAAAATATATTTTTGATCTCTCACTTTTCATAAAATTTTTATTTTAGTTTTTTATTTATTAAAATGTTTAAAATAGTTTCCCACTTATTGAAAAATATCATATTTAATCTTTTATTTTTTTTAAATATCAAATTTAATTCCTAATATTTAATATTTAGTGTTTGGTATAGAGATTAAATTTGAGAACTTTTTGAAAAGTGAAGAATTAAATGTAATATTTTTTAATTAGTAAAGGACTACATTTTATAATAAACAATTTTTTAGTGCACATGATCTAGATGTACCTAAACTTCAAGATTTAATCTGCGAGTGTCACATGAACTTCACTTATGCAGCTTAAATATAAGTTCTATATGCACACCGAATGCATCCCAAAAACTTTACTTAACTCGCAAATGGGTTATCAATTTTGCTTTTTATATATAAAAAATTATGCGCTTGTCTTGAGTTATATTGAAATTATATATTTTAATTTTAAAACATATACTTTAGTATATTTTTTATTTATTTATACTAAAATATGATTCATTAACTCAAATATATAGAGTTTTTTTTTTTCTCTAAAAGAGTATTTTAGTTTTAAAATATGCATTTAGATTAATAGAAGATATTGGAGTAAATAAAATTTAAAATCAGACTAATAGATAGTACAATATTTTATCTATGAAATTGCATATTTAAGAAAAAAAGTTATATAATTTCAAAATAAAACAATCCGTATAATACTAAGGCAAAGAGAGAAAAAGATAGCATCTACGCCCGGAGCTTTATGGCAGGAAAAGACTCTGAAAAAGCATCAATGATATCTTCTTAAAAAAATTTAAAATATCCAAATTGAATATGTTCAAAGATTCACTTGCTTGATGTAAGATATTATAGGCTGTGCTTCCAGGCTTCTTCAATCATTCTCTTTATTCCAGACTTCTTCAATCAATTCCACACCCATTTTCTTTGTCTTCTGCATTATCTTCACACTTGTCTCAAACTTTGGTATTCCTAGATTCTACTTCATCTTTTGGATCCTCAATAATAGCATTAAAAATTCAACAATGAAAAGCTCCCTTTCTTCCCCTTTCAATCTCTTCTTTGTTCTCCCACTTCCCATCTTTCATTTCCAAAATATTCTCCCACACAAAAAGGAATTCCAGCTATTTTCACATGCCGACAAACCCCTTCTTCTTCTTCTTCTTGTTCTTCCCTCCTTCTTTAATCCCCTCCACCACCTTCATCACCAAGTCGTCTAAGCTCTGCGACACAAAAAGATATACAGTGTTCAAATATAATAACTTATTATAACGTATCACTGCTTCGTCGACCACCACCAATGGCCACCAATGCCACTCAGAAATTCCACGATGATGGTGCCGGTGAATTCTACTCAGAAATTTCAGTCTCCCCGGCGGCGACCCACGACGGCTTAGAGTTCTGGCAATACATGGTGGCGGGGTCCATTGCAGGTTCAACCGATCACATGGCGATGTTCCCGGTGGACACGCTCAAGACCCGGATGCAAGCCATAACCGGGTCAGGCACAGGTGGGCCGAACGGAGTACGGCGAGCACTGGGTTCGATTCTGAAGCTCGAAGGACCTTCGGGACTCTATCGCGGTATAGCCGCCATGGGTCTCGGAGCGGGTCCTGCACATGCGGTGTACTTCTCGGTGTACGAGGTGTGCAAAGAGAATTTCTCCGGGGGAGATCCGAACAACTCCGCCGCACACGCGGCTTCCGGCATGTGCGCGACGGTCGCGAGCGACAGCTTGATGACGCCGATGGATGTGGTGAAACAGAGGTTGCAGCTGAAGAGCAGTCCGTACAAGGGAGTGTGGGATTGCGTGAAGAGGGTGTTGAGGGAAGAAGGGCTTGGTGCATTCTACGCGTCGTATCGGACCACGTTGGTCATGAATGCGCCGTTCACGGCTGTGCATTTTGCAGCGTATGAGGCGGCGAAGAGGGGGCTGATGGAAGTGTCATCGGGGAGCGCGGAGGATGAGAGGCTGGTGGTTCACGCCACCGCCGGAGCTGTCTCTGGGGCAGTAGCTGCGGCGGTGACCACCCCACTTGATGTAGTCAAAACTCAGCTACAATGCCAGGTAATGTATAATTCTCCTATCTCATTGTTTACGTTGTCTTTGTTTTCGTCTTCTATATTAATTTTGCCTCTCAATTTTCTTTCTCGCCAATTTTAAATTGGGATAGATATAGAGTATATGAATTCTTTCTAAATTGTAGATTATACACACAGTCTATTTCTCTTTCAAATCGATCAAAAAAGAGTAAGAAGATTCAAATTGTATAGAATCTGGCACTGAGGCTTGTGTGGAATGATGTCAGGGAGTGTGTGGGTGTGACAAATTTTGCAGCAATTCAATTGGGAATGTGATTCAGAGTGTGATCAGGAAAGATGGATACAGAGGCCTCACCAGAGGATACATCCCCAGGATCCTCTTTCATGCTCCTGCTGCTGCTATTTGCTGGTCCACTTATGAAGCATCCAAATCTTTCTTTCACCATATCTAGTGGCTGCTTTATAGGTTCTAAATTGGCACAGTTAAGTTAGACTCTGGCATGAAAGCGACCAACTGAAAATAAAATTCTGGGTCTATTGTTGACTTCAAATGAGAGAGTTCAAAAATTGACATTATTCTCCTAAACCTAGTTGGGGGTTCGTATATAATTATGGGGATTCTCCTCAATGCTATGTATATTTAAAACTTTATAAACTGCCTTTGCTGGGTCCTCTAAAGTTTTTCTGTGTAAATTTATGGGAGAAGTTAGAGAGAAAAAAGAAGAAGAGAAAATTAGTAGAAAGAGAAAAAATAAGTCCCACACACACTTTCTTCTCTATGTTTATATCCTTCGAAACAAAAAAAAATGTAAAGGATCTATTTTGGCTTTTGTTGTGTATGTTCTTTTATATTTGGAATACACTGATCACCGAAATAAGAGAGACATGGCCAGTGTCAGCTAATTCTGTCTGATAGCTATCACAGGATTAGCTACATGATCTTAGTGAACAATTTTCTTCCCTGAGCACCATATAACATAGAAGACAGTATCAATAATTTTGGTGTCAATTTCAATTTGTCGAAGATGAGCTTGCTTTGGAGAAAATGGTAATATTCTTGAAATTGTCGTGCTAAATATTTTATGTTAAGTGGATTTTTTAAATTGAAAAAGGAAGAAAATGCAATTAGAATTAGAGTAAGTTTTTATAACTGAGGAATATTGAGATTTAATAAGATCCAAACAATAAATAAAATAGCATTATATTTGAACTTGAAATTAGTACAAGTGATTAAGTCTCATGCTATATAACTAACAGTATTTTGGTTCAAAGTCACATGTCCCATACGAGCAATAACAAAATTGCCCTTATGAACTTCCTCTTCTCTCTCACGTTCTCTCCCTCACGCCTCAGAATAACAAAAACTGCCATTTTCTTCTTCCTTCCTCTGCCTTCAATATGACCTAGAGTTGTACATGTTGTAGCTTTATATCCTAAGTAAATTTTGAACATTTCTCCTTTAGAATCCATGATCAATTTCAAGTTTTACCTCCAAAATTAAAAAACCTCAATTTAACTATGTGTATTCATACTCGTAGGATGATGAAATTTGAAGTGTTTGGACTTCTTCAGCTTATTGAACATCTAAGGGAAGAATTAAGAACAATGAAAGTTTTTGTTTTAAGTTATAGGTAGATTTGATAATTTTTTTGATTTTCTTGAATTTTCAATGATATCAATAGAAGGGAAGATGAATGGAAAACCTCATTAGTTGATTAGGTGGACTTAGGTGATAATGTCAATTTAGTGATTAATTATGGAACTTGGTTGGTTGATTTCTCATGCCACATTGGTGAAATTCATAAATTCATGAATAAGGAATTAGGGCATACTAAAGCATATTAGAGTGGATTTAAGGTATTAAATATTGACTAAGGTTATAAATTAATTTGGGACTAGGAGGATGACTATTCCTAAGCCATTGATGAATTTAATGGTTAGTAATAATGAAGAATAAAGTTTCATAATAATTTTGTTGAATGTATCTTGAATTAGAGTTGGATAATTAAATTTTCAGATTCATTGAAATTAAGTTAATCAGTAGTATAGAAACCTATAAGTATTCCTATTTGAAATTAAGTTAACAGTATTATTGGCCTTATTAAAATGATTCTTATTTAAGAATTTGGATTTCAAAATATGAAGTAAGAATGGCAAATGGAACCAAGGATAACTATAGAAGGTTGTGTTTGACAATCCAAGAGTTATAAATATTAAGGCATCTTAGCTTTATAATATTCCTGAAAATTCTCATTTAATAATTTTATCTTAGTGGAATAATTATGTAAATATTTAAATTAATAAGAGAAAGGAAGGCAATAAATTTGGGACAAATATGAAAATTTAAATGGTTGAAAAAAATGTCAAGAAGAACTCATATTTTTTCAAGTAACATTTCACATGAAAATGAGCTTGGTTTAGTGGCTAAGACTTAGCATCCATATGCTTACATTTTCAAATAAATGTAAGAAAAAGTATATTGTTTTCAATTAAGTCCTTTTATTAAATGACACATAAAAGTTCTGATTTATTATTTAACCTCTTTTGCCAAAGATTATGCACTTTAGTCCTTATGTTTGTAGTTCGAATTCCACTATGACTATTTAGATAATAATCCATCTTTTTTACTAATTGGACTACGTGCCCCTTATGAAATGACCAAAATACCCCTAATTTTCTCTCTCTCACGCTCATTTTTCCTCCTGGTATGAACACTCTCGTTTGTGTTTAAGCCGAAAAATTCACCTCCTATTTTCAGCCACCATTAGCATAGTTTTTGTGAGTTACAAGCTGGAAAATTATAAATATTGGCAAGGATGCAATGTCTATCTAAAGCATGAAATTGATAGGATTTTAGCATGATTTGGTGATTTATAGTTTGAATTTTGTTGAGGTTTTCTATCATAAGAGTATTTTGATAAATTCTCCTTGGATTTTAGTGCTTAGTTTTGAGTTTATGCTTCAAAAATTGAAACCCCCTTTTTAGCTATATGAAGAACCTGAATAGTGTTCAAAAAATTCAAAATTCAGACAATTTTGGTGAGTTTAGTCGCAAATTTCTCCGGGGCTTCAATTAATCTATGTATTTCATTCTTTTCTCCCTTAGATTCAATGTTCAATTTCATAGTCTTGCTTTAAAAATCAAAAGCCTTCTTACTCGTGAATAGTAACATAAACAGTGACTGAAATTTAAAATTCAAAATTGGGCTTGATTTGGAGTTGTTTCATCAAATTTTTTTTTGGGGGTTCTGATCCTAAGTAAGATTCTAACATTTCCCATACATCAAGTTGTTGTTTTGATCACTATTTTAGAAACCCTTTTTTGATAGTAGAGAGTAGAATTGTGCAAAGTGTTGGAATTTGAAGATTTCTCATTCCTCTAGCATTATTAGACCTCAATAAGAGGAATTAAATATGTTGCTCATTGCCATTTTGAGTGGTAAGTCACTTTAGCAATTTTCTCTAATTTATCTTAAATTCCATTATTGTATGAGGAAACTTTATGAAGGAAATTTCAATAGAAGTGACTATTATTATTGAATATTTACCTAAGTTATGATTGGTATAAGTTTTAAACCATTGGATAATATTGAACAACTCAAGAGCTGTATGGAATGGATTAATTGACCTATTTGAATATGTTTACTTTTTCAAAGTTGTATATAAATAATAATGTTGAAACGTGTGTTTCAACACCATTTATATGTTTAGAAGCTTTAATGTCTTACGTTTGAAACAATTCCATTAACAGTGGTGAAAGTGGAAAAGTAACAAACTATGAGGTACAATCTTAGAATATTTGTGTAACTATATTTTTGGACTTAAAGGCAATGAAATTGCCAATTGGTAGAAATTTCTATCTTAAGGACATAAGGATGTTAATAAAACCGTAGAGTATTTCTCTAAGTGCAATATATGTATGTTGGTCTTGGTAATTGGTGAAAGAATCAAAACCATAACATATGGACTATTTGAGTCCCGTGAGCATTTTTCTATATGTATATGCATGTATTTGTGAGCCATGATAATTATAATCATTTAAAGGAATATTTTCAATTTTAAAGAAAGGAAGCAATTTGGGACGATGTCATTTGATTATGACAAATTACTTGTTAATTAGTTTATTGTGGGATTACTTATTATGAATTTGTTTGACTTGAGAAAATTATAATGTGGGACATTATGGTCTTATTTCTTGTTTTTTTATGAGCATAGAGGTTGTATTATTTCTAGCGGGTAGTAGAGGAGACAATAAGAAAAGTTGCGATGGTGCTTTATCCAGGTGAGTTGATAATATTAATTACGTGTATTTTCTATTTTACACAATTTTCTTGTTAAAATAACTGTTATTAAATATCTTAGTGCCCTGTGACAGACTTATTAGATTTTAAAAGTTTCATCATTTTTGTATTCTTTGAGTATTTGTAAGCTTTAGATCTGATAAAAATCTCACTAAACATTTGACTAAATTTCCTAAATGTTTAAATTGCTCTAATTCTATATTTTCTAAATTACTCTAGTTATGTACCTCTGAAATTATGTTGTTCTATATTTGAATCATTATGATTATGTAATTCTAAATTATTCTCATTGTGCAAATTCTGAATTATTTTGATTCTGTATTTTAGAATTCCTCTGATTTGAATTTATGAGATAAAATGATTCTAAAGTGTTGAAAATCTCTGTTATGTAATTTGAAGTATTCTGGTTTTTTATATTTGGATAATAATTTACTTCATTAATTATAAAAATATCTAATTTTGTATATGCAATATATTGAGATTCTTATATTTGGATACTTTTATCTATCTCTATGTAAAAGTTTGATTATGGATTTATGAAACTCTGACTTTTGATTATTGGATTTACATATGTTAAGTATATTTTTAGAAATGCATCCAAAATAGGACCTTATAGCTAACGACAATAGACATTAGCCGTAGTGCACTACGATCTGTGTTCTAATATGACTAGACATGTTGTCAACATTATGATATTTCATCTAAGCCCAAAGGTTATTATTCTAATTATTCCAAGCTTAAAGCTCTTGATTGATATCTGATTTGTTTTGATAAGCTGCTATAGCTAGTTCTATTTTTTTAAACTTCTGATGGTTCTGTTGGATATTCCCAATTTGATTTAGATACTTTTTTGGCGCAAATAAATTGATTTATTTTTGTTCAGGATTTATTTATATTTTTGTTTGAGATTTCACATGAAGATTAACAATGTTTCCTTATTTTGGTAATGTTTATTTTAATTGTTAATGATGTTCAGATTTCAAGATAACAAATGGTTTATGAAAAACTCTACCGTACCTAGTCTGTCACTTCCATTGCATAATTAATATTATCTGTTCATGAATTTTCACTCACCCTTCATTGTTTAACATTTTTTAGATAGTAACGCTATTCTGGAGCCCCACCAATGAACTAGGGGCTTAGCAGATGTCTCCTTGTGTAAGCCTTGCATTGTTTTCAAAGGCAAGTCCTTCCTTGTTGTAAAGTCTATATTTGTGATCTAATGGCTCCTATGTATATAGGCAAATGGTCTTATTTTGCTATTATGGATGATAGTTGTCTATTGTAAACATTAATGGGGCAAAGCTTTCATTTCTGTTCTATATCAGGTTTTCTTGTTGTAGACAATTCAAGAAATTCAAATTTTAGGAGATACCCACCGAAGTTTCTACATGGAAATGCAACTAATTTTCTATTTGATATGAATACATTTTCTTTTAATTCTATTTGTTAATAATTTTGTTTTCTCATAATATAATTGAATCTCTTTAAGTATTTATAAGCTTACGAGGGTGAGATTTATTTCATTTTCTATGTCGGTCACATCCTCATTTGTGGGTGTCGTGACAAGCTAAATAAATAAATTGATATCATTAGTTATACTATTATTAAATAATGGGGTTTAAGAGTGTGTTGCCTTATTTTATAGGTTCTTTAGACTAATCGTAATCAAATGAATTGTTAAAGACTTTGGGAGAGGTTTTTGTGCCTTCTCTCTAGGTGAGTATATATTGCTCACTATGCTTATTTTCTGTATTTTAATATCTTTCTTTGGATTTTCTTTGTTTTGTTTGCTAAGTTATTTTAGGGTTTAAGGTAATTTCTTTGAATGCTTTAATCGTTTGCTTTAACCATTTCATGGTAATGTGTTATACAACTTCTTTTGGTATCTAGTTTGACTTTAAATTAAGATTTACATCTTTGTATATTTCAGATTCCACTTTACATTAATTATCAAATTTTGAACTAACTTGATTTTGTTTTCTAAATGAACCTAATTCCAGATTCCTTTAACTAGTCTAACTTTGGATATTTTAAAAACTCTAAATTTATGAAATACCCTGATTTTGTATTTGTGAAGAAATTTGATAATGTACTTATGAAGAGTCTGATTTTATTTTTCTAAATTCATAATTTCCTTTGGTTTAGAATTTTTAAATTTCTCTAATATGTGTTTTCAAATTTCTTTGACTACAGATTTATGAATTTATCAGGTACAAAACTTTTTTGAAATGTTTAATTATGTATTATTTTTGTAGAAGAAATTTTGGGAACTTATCTAGTTCAAAACCTTAAAGATAATGCCAGTAGATGTTAGTCATGATTCTAAACTTTAACTAGTAGGGGTGATACTGGTCCCAAATGTTGGCTAACACACATAGATTTAATATGATTTGATTTTAATTATCTGACTAAGGCATAGAACCAGTAATTTGATTGTTTAGAGCTTAATGCTTGTGAGAGCGGAGCTCTCTTACTTTCTAACTTAGAGGTTTAAACCCAGCCATGACCAAGTTGGAAATTGAAAAACGCATGATGGAGAATATGGAGAAAACAAACAACTAAATGGCACTATAATGATGCTTAATCATGTGCCAAGCTACCATTGGGCATCTCCAGGGTTGAGAAGGGTTGAAGGAATAAAATAAATTGGAAAAGACCTAACCTAAACCAAAACAAACCAAATGAAAACAAGTTAGACAGCAAAGACACCTAAAAAATGGAGAAATAATTTGAGCAGCTTGCTAGTACTTGGAATGATGATTTGGGAGGCCAAATTTGCTTCAACTTTGAAGTACTTTAAGTGTAGATATCCCTTTATAAAGGGAACGCAAGGCTAGAGGGAATGGGCACCAAAACAGAAGCGGAAAACTTGAAAAAAAAATGTTTTGGTTTTTAGACTAATGCAAAGTAGTGGTGTTGGGAGAGTTTGAGCAAATTTTTGAGGTGTGTGTAAGGAAGAAAACTATTAGCAGAAATGGTTCTCTAAAGGTTTGAAAGACATGAGATGAAGAAAGTAGCGCACGATATCTTCAAGGCATGGGTTGCACTTTCCTTTGGGCTTAATTCATCCCTACCTATTCTAATGTTAAAGGATGCAAGTTAGGTTCATCAAAGAATTTCCTGTAGGATACAATAATGACTCTTGAGTATAGATTACACTTTTAATACCCAAACCAAGACAACAATAGTCTTTTGAAAGTAATAATTTGACTTTTTCTCTGTGTGCACTCAAAGACAAAGGCAATGAGTTTGAAGTTGTTATGTGTTTTGTTTTTGTGTGTTCGAAATGGAGTGATGGTGAGGGGTTTATATAGACCATGAAATGATGTCTTAAAGTGATGCCACTTGGAGCAATACCTCTTCACTAAAAAGTTATAAACATATGTCGGTTAATGAAACATCATAATTTAAATTATTTTTCATGAAGAATTACACCTTTTTAGGATGTAGAGTTTCCTTAAAACAACACGTTTTTTCACCAAGTGGTGGTTAACACACCTTTCTATAGATGTCTTTAGAAATTAAATAGATACAACCTCGGTGTCTTTTTGTGTTGTAACTCCCTATATAACTATTCATATAAATTTATTAATTTTTATGAGGACATAACTTTTCAAAAACACATCTATTCATTTAAAAAATATTCTAGCAAAGACAAGTGAGGAAAAAAGGGGAAAAGAAAGAAGTAAAGTGGTTGGACAGAAGTATAACTCAGAGTTTGTTTTCAAACATGAAAATAGTGTATTTTGGGTTGCCACTTCCAGCTATATTCCTCCAAGTTTTTGTGTAGTTTTTGGGGCTGTGAATGACAATGAATACCTGGGTGTAAGTGAGAATTTGAGTTTGGAAGAAAGGTGCAGAGATAGTGAAAGAAAGAGGGTGGACAAAAGTGCAAACCAAAATTGTTTAGAAAATGTATTAGTTTTGGGTTTAATGCTTCCAGCAAGGTTTACACAAATTCTTCAGCAGTTTTTAGGCTGTGAGGGACACAAAAGACATTAGGGAAGGTGCAAGTATCAAGTGGAAAAGTCAACAAGGGGGAAAGAAGGAGAAAACAAGCAACTAAGTGGCACTATAATGATGCTTAATCACGTGTCAAGCTACCATTAGGAGTCTCTGAGGTTGAGAAGGGCTAAAGGGAAAAAATAAATTAGAAAAGACCTAACCAAAACCAAAACAAACGAAAAGAAAACAAGTTGGACAGAAAAGACACCGAAAAAAATGGAGCAATAATTTCAGCAGCTTTCTTCTATATTTTTCACCCTAATTTCTCATTTCAAGCAACTAAATAAATTAATTGGACTAATGTTTAGCAATAAGGTATCTTATAAAAATAATTTCCTATTATTTTGTCTATCCTAATAACCCACAATTATGTTACAATCCACATTATTTTTTTTATTACCCTATGAGAAAATATTCATTCCTCATACCTCACCTACATATTACTTGGTTATCCTATTTCCTCACAATTTGTTAGAGAAACTTTCTTCATAATGCTAACATTGCACCCCTTTTTTTTCTCGTCTCTTTTTTCATGAGTTTGTCTTGTTCTTGCTCTTTTATTTTACACATTCTCCCTTTTATTCTATCTATTTTCAGAAGTAAAATACTAAGAAAAACTCACCAAATTCGTGCACTATTTAGAGCAGATTTTTGGGTCCAAAATGCCATTGGTTTTGCTTCCGTTTATCCACTTTTCTCCTTTCACCCCTGATGACTTCTCCACTGATACCTATACCTTCGCTAATGTCTTTCATGTCCCTCAGAAAACTGCTCAGGAATGTGAGGAAACCATGCTGGAAGCATCAAACCCGAAACTGATACATTTTCTGAACAATTTCAGTTTGCACCTTTGTCCACCCTCTTTCCTTCATTGTTTTTGCTCCTTTCCTCCAAACATAAATTCTAACTCACACCCAGGTATTCAATGTCACTCACAACCCTAAAAACTCCACAAAAATTTAGAGGAAAGTTGTTGGAAGTGGTAGCTCATAATACACTATTTTAATGGATGAAAATAGAGTCTTAAGTTACACTTATGTACAACCACTTTACTCCCTTTTTTGTGTCCCTTTATCTCACTTGTTTTCTTCCTTACTCAATATCTAACTAACTGCAGCATCTAAACGCATCATTCACTGCCTAAAAACACTCCAGAAATTTGATCAAACTCTCCCAACACCACTACTTTGTATCTGTATGAAAACCAGAACATTTTTCTATCAGGTGTTTTGCCTCTGCTCCAGTTTCCATTCCCTCCAGCCTTGCCTCCCTTTTAAAGAAGGATATCTTCCTCAAATTACTTCAAAGTTGAAGCTAATTTGGCCTCCCAAATCATCATTACAAGCAGTAACAAGTTGCTCAAATTATTGTTCCATTTTTTAGGAGTCTTTACTGTCCAACTTGTTTTCTTTTCATTTGTTTTGGTTTTGGTTAGGTCTATTCTGATTTATTTTATTCCTTCAACCCTTCTCAACCATTAAGACTCCTAATGGTTGCTTGACACGTGATTAAGCATCATTATAGTGCCACTTAGTTGCTTGTTTTCTTCATATTCTCTCTTATCCAATTTTCAATTTCCAGCTTGGTCTTGGCGCTATAATAACCCACTTGCATTGTGTTGGAAGGTTAGACACGCCTCTAACCAGCCATGGCAATAAGGTAGTTGGTTTTATAATGAATTTTGGCCATCCCAGGCTTTTTTACTTAGTCCACATTAATTCTTTTACTAATGAAGTGGTGCTACCGAACAACTACATGTTCTTTTGTCACCTTATGCTTTTGCTCATTTTATACTTGATCTTTTGGTATGTGTGGGCTATCATTAGGGATGACTAATTATTCCCTATTTTCTTATGCATACATATCCTTCCAACTTGCACTTTTCTTTAGTTTTGGTCTAGTATTTCCCATTAGTTAGGCAATGGACCCATAATTTGTTAATTCCTTAAAAGTGAGTGGTCTTATGGTCTTATTATTTAATATGGACCCTTAATACTTTCTATCAAATTAGGCCAATTGCATACTAATTTACTTAAAGTCATTTATACCTTTGTCTACTGATTTAAGTCTTAATGTCTACTTAGAAACTTAGGTACCTATATTATTTGGTATAGAGATTTTAGTACATTTACAGTTCTGTATACTTGACGAAATTATGCTTTACCAACCATGCTATTAATCAACTTGACTCAAATGAAATCATAATTTGATTTCAATGAAGTCATACTCTCTCAGTTTAGTTATAACCTTCTTGGTTAATCTAAGCTTAGAGTAATGTCACTCAAAATGCCATGGTTTGAAATTTTTTTTTTGGATGACATAATTATTCTATCTTGTGCTAAGGCCATACAAGTAAATTCATTTTAATTTAAGCCATTGTAATTTATTATCTATATATATATATATATATATATATATGTTCTAATTTTTAGAAGATGAAATAATTTTTCCTAATTTATTTTACTCATATATGCCCTTTTTTAATTAGGAGTCTCATATGGCAAAAATCTTATCCATTTATATAATTAACATTAGCTAATTTAGTAAATTAATGACGTGCGGATAAATTACAAATTTGTTATACTAAGCCTAAACAAATAATTGAATAAATAGGTTAATAATCTTAATATACTTTGATAATTTTTATTTTGATGTATCTATATTACCATCATGATTCTTTACATTTTCCCCAGTCGGAGAATAATTTCTAAATTCCCTTGAATTTATCCATATTATTAGTTTTTTATTTGTTACAATTCTTCCCTCCTTTTAGGAATTTTACCCTCAAAATTCATACTCTAACTAAATAATTATAGGAAATTCCTCCTCCTCTTTTATTCTATTACCCATGTGGCCTCTTCAGTTGTTAACCCTTTTTATATCACTTTCATTAAGGGGATATGCTTATTCCTTAATTATATAACCTTGGTGTCAATGATCCTCTCTGGTTGTATTGTAAATGGTAATTTATCTTGCAAATGCATTGACTCATGCTTTATGACATATGAAGGATCTGGTTGGTATTTCTTTAACTGAGATATATGGAATACATCGTGGATTTGTGATAGGTTTGGTGGAAGGGCAATTCTATAGGCCACTAATCCTATCCAATTAAGAATTTGGAATGTACCAATATAACAGGATATACGTCTTAGTTTTCAAGGACCTTCCCATATTAGAAACTGGAGAAACCTTAAGAAATATATGATATTTTATTTTAAATTCTAAGGGTCTTCTTCTTTTATCAACTTAACACTTTTGCCTACTTTGGGTAATACGTAGTCTTTCCTTAATAAACTTTATTTGCCTGGTGGCTTAGTTCATTATATCAGGCCCAATTAAGCTTCTCTCACTCTACTTTACCTAACACAAAGGTGATATACACTTTCTTCCATATAGGGCCTCAAATGGTGCCATCTGAAAACTGGCATGGTAACTATTGTTATATGCAAACTCTGCTAATGGGAGATATGCATCTAAATTCCCTTTCATCTCTAATATGCAAACCCTAAGTATGTCTTCAAAGGTTTGAATGGTCTGCTCTATTTACCCATATGTTTAGGGATAATAGGTTGTTCTAAAATAAAGTTGGGTACCTATGGTTACCTGTAGGGACTTCCAAAATTTAGAAATGAACCTAGGGTCTCGATAAGAAATTATGCTACTAGGTATGTCGTGCATTCTAACTATCTCCTTAATGTATAGCTGAGCTAATTTATTTAGGGAATAGGTAGACATAAATGTTTAAAAATGCACGTACTTAGTTAATCAATCTACTATAACCCATATTGCATCGTGTCCTGAGGATGTTCTAGGTAATCTCATAACAAAGTCTATGGATATACTATACTATTTCAATTTAGGGATATATGAGGATTGTAATATTCTTGTAGGTCTTTGATATTCAATTTCAACCTCCTGACAAGTCAAGCACTTGGTCAAATACTAAGTTACATCCTTTTTCATTCCTAGCCACTAGAAGATTTTCTTAAGGTTTTGGTACATTTTAGTGGCCTTTTATGGGCTTAAGCTAAGATGGTTTCTCTTAGGTTCCTTTCACTTAGTACACAAATCCTTTTTCCAAATTTTATAATATTATCTTCAAAAATATGGAATTCTAGAGTTTTCCATGAGAGATTTCACTTCTAATATCAACTAGGAATAGGTCTATGGCTTAGAGATCCTTTATTTGTTCCCTAAGGTCATTTTGAATTCTTAACTCATTAGTCCTCACAGGATTCATGTTTACATGGATGGAAAGGTTTAGGTCTCTCATATCCTCAATCAGTTTTTATTCCTTAATCATTAAACATACCAAGTGTGCAGATTTCCTACTGAGGGCATCTACGACAACATTGGCCTTATTAGGGTGGTATTTAAGGGTGAAATCATAATCTTTTAGAAACTTTATCCATTTTCTCTGTTTCATGTAAGTTTTTTCTGATCAAACAAATATTTCAAACTCTTATGGTCATTATATACCTCGAATCTCGCCCCATATAGATAATGTCTCCATATTTTTAAGGCAAAACTACTATAGCTAATTCTAAGTCATGGGTAGAGTAATTTTCTTTATGTAGTTTCCATTACTTAGAGGCATAGGCTACTACCCTCCCTTATTGCATTAGTACTCATACTAGACCCTTTTTATAAGCATCACAATAAATGGTAAAGGTTTCTTTAAGGTTCAAATTGGTGAGGTAGTAAACCTTTCATTTAGGTTTTGAAAGCTTTGCTCACATTGATCACTCTACACCAATAGCTAATCCTTTCTGGTCAACTTGTTTAAAGGCATAGCTAGTTAGGAGGATCCTTTGATGAATCCCCATAGGATCTTACAAAGCCTAGGAACATGCTAATGTCGGTTATTGTTGTAGGTCTTTCCCAATTCATCATGGCTTCTACTTTACTAGGATCCACTGTTACTCCCTCTTTGGAGACAATGTGTCTTAGGAATTTAACCTTAGGTAACTAAAACTTGCATTTATTGAGTTTGGCTACAATTTCTTATCTTTCAAGTTTGGAGAACTATCTAAGTTGTTTTTCATGTTCCTCTGGGGTCTTTGAATTAATGAGAATTTCAACTATGAAAACAACCATAAACTGATCTAGACATGATCTAAAAATTCTAATAATGTAATCCATGAATGTGGTTGGCGCATTAGTCAGCCCAAAAGGTATAATTAAGAACTCATAGTGTCTATACCTAATTTGGAAGGTTATTTTAAGAAAATCTTCTGCCATAATTTTCAACTGATGGTACCTTAATCCTAGGTCTATTTTTGTGAACACTGAGGCTCCAACTGGCTAAAGATCATATATTCTTGGAAGGGGTATTTGTTCCATATGGTCACCTTATTAAGTTCCCTATAGTAAATGCACAACCTAAAGCTTCCGTCTTTCTTTTTAACAAAAAGGATTGGTGTACCTCAAGAAGATACACTTGGCATAATGAAACCCATTTTTTCAATAATTCCTCTAATTTCACCCTAAGTTCTTCTAACTCGATTGGGGCCATCTGATATAAGGCCTTAGAAATAGGACCTCTACCTAGAACTAGGTCAATGGAAAATACAATTTCTCTATCAAGGGGTAGGCCATTTATAATAGTTGGAAATACTTATGGGCATAATTGTCAAATTTGCGAGTTTATTATCCAAGTTTACAAGTTTACGATTGTACATAATGAAAACGAGTTAACTCGTTGTAAACTCAAACTTAGGACAAACTCAGGTAAACTTTCAAGTTGACTTACCAAGTCTACCGAGTTTATGATTTTAACATGTCAACTAACTTGTAAAGTCAGTAACATAATCATTTAAATTCAAGACTAAATAAGATATAGACAACTTTTTTCCCATGAAGTCTTTACAATTTATTTTATTACAAGTTTGAATAAGCATAAAAAATAATAAAATTACATTTAATATGTACTTATTAAATAAAATAAAATAAATATTATTTAATTAGTTATATTGAATAATTATTTATATATAACCATCTTAAAATATTAATGTTGAGTATTACAAATTATGAAATATGAATAGCTTTTGTTTGATTAAGTATAATTTGAATTACATTTGAATAATTCTTTAATGTAGTATTTAAACTATAAAAATTATATATTTTGATAACTATTTATTAATCTAGGTAAACTTTTATGAGTTTATGTTATAAGTCTACATTATGAGTTTATATCTCTCTTACGAGTTTAGATAAACTTGTAAGTTTAACAACCTTGCTTATGGGTAATCCCTAACCACTGGTATCTTCTCAGTATTGTCTTCTACCTGAACTTGTAGCGAATAAAATATTAGGAACCCTTAGTTTTCATGTCTAAGGTTCTCTTTAGCTTGAGTGGTGGTCATGTCTAATAGCTCAGTCCATGGATTAGGATTTGACATTAAGATAGGTAAGGAAATGATTTTCTTAGAACAATCACATATAGCATTATTGGATGTCAACCAATCCATGCCAATGATAACATTAATGTTAATTAAAGGAAGACAAATCAAATCAAGTACGATATGATGATTATCAATTTGGACGTCACAGTTAACACAAATATTAGAAACAATTACTTGGGTCCTTGTTGGGGTAGAAATCACTAAATTATAAGGCAAGGTACTCAAATTTAGACCCAAACTCTATTTACAATCATAAGAAATACAAGAATGAGTAGTACCTGAGTCAAACAATGCATTTATTGGAACATGTTGGATCATTAACGTACCTTAGATCAAACCTAGAGATTGATTTGCCTCTTGTTGAGTTAAAAGCAAATACTCATCCTTGTGTTCTTCGTCAGGACTTCTATGGTGGTTCTTGTTTAGTCTAACATGCTTTAGCATATTGTCTAGGCTTTCCACACTTGTAACAGATGTTATAACTAGCAAGGCAGGGCCTGTCCCTATGGTACTTGCCGCATTGGTTAAAGTATTTAGTTATAATCCATGGTTGGCCCTTCTTTAGTTCCTTTGGTTTGGTTTCCCTTTTTCCTTTAAATTTCTTGTTCTAAGGTTTATTCACTTGCTTTTGGGGCATGGCCTAGTTATTTGTCATAGTTGTCATCTTTCTTTTTCTTTCCAATTTTGCTTTCCTTATGTTTCACAATACATAAATGATTAAGACCTTTAAATGTTATACATATTAGAATTCCCATAATATAACTATAGGTCCATATGTAAATATAAATTCATTATTATGCTAATTCCTAGGTCCTACTTTCTAATTGGGTTCTTAGTTACCTGGAAATAGATATACATGAAAAGATGAGATTTTGCAATCCCAGTAGCTAGTAGTTCGATAAAAACATTCTATTCCCTGCCCTTATACATCACAAATGCATAAATCAGATATAAGTCATATAAGAAAAACTATGCACATAATGACATGTTGGGAAAACCTTTTATCCCTTCTTTGGGCCAAACCTAGTGGGCCTTCTTTGGAAATCTTAAGCCTTAACTATCCCATACAAGCTCAGGATTTCATGTTATCTTATAACATGATGGCCAATTACAGGGGAATCTTGTGACACCAAACCTGATGGGAGTGTCCTCACTAGAATGCATATACCATATATATAAAACACATGATATAGACCTAACTATCATTAAATAAAACATTTCAAAGTAACGATGTCCAAGGGAGAAGCTAAAAACTACCTATTTGAAGATACATCAACCTTTTAGATTCGGTTGTATATCTGCTTCTAGGACACAGTAAGGGGCCATATCTAAATTACAAAAATAAAAGGAAATAAATCTTCTTGATATTAATGGATAACTAGATCATCCATTGAGTTATATCTTTTTCTTTTATTTGCCAATAATATTCTAATAATAAAATTTAACTATAAACTCAACCATTATACTTAGCTATTTCCAAGTTCCATTTTGCCCTTATAAGATAAATAATTGATTAACCAAATATTCCAATGAATAATGGGAAATTTAATATTAATTTTCCATGCTAAAATATTCTTTTCATGTCCTTCTTCTCAAAAGAAATCCTTATATTAATGCTTCTGAAGAATATCTAATTCCTATTGGTATTATTTATTTTTTAAATGAAAGCTTCATCTTAATCTTCTACTATTCCATGCCACCATCACCAATCTTTTTCTTCCATATTTTTCTACCTAATTTCTCATTCCAAGCAACTAAATAATTTAATTGGACTAGTGTTTAGCAATAAGGTATCTTATAAAAATAATTTCCTATTATTTTGTCTATCCTAATAACCCACAATTATGTTACTATCCTCATAATCTTTTCTTGGTACCCTGTGAGAGAAAATCCATTCCTCATACCTCTCCTACATATTACTTGGTTATCTCATTTCCTCACATTTTATTAGAGAAATTTTCTTCCTAATGCTAACATAGCCCCTTTTTTTTCTATTTTTTTTTTCCATGAGTTTGTCTTGTTCTTGCTCCTTTATTTTACACATTATTCCCTTTTACTCTATCTACTTTCAGAAGTAAAATACTAAGAAAAACTCAATAAATCCGTGCACTATTTAGAGCAGATTTTTGGGTCCAAACTAATATCGATTTTAATTCCGATTTAGCCACTTTTCTCCTTCTTTCTTCCTTGTTGACTTCTCCACTCAACACCTGTACCTTCCCTAATGTCTTTCGTGTCCCTCACAGCCCAGGAACTGCTCAATAATTTGTGGAAACCTTGGTGGAAGCATCAAACCCGAAACTGACACATTTCCTAAACAATTTCGGTTTGCACTTCTGTCCACCCTCTTTCCTTCGCTGTTTTGGCACCTTTCTTCCGAACATAAATTCTGATTCACACCCAGGTATTCAATGTCACTTACAGCCCCAAAAACTCCACAAAAACTTGAAGGAAATTCGCTAGAAGTTGCAACCCAAAATACACTATTTTCATGTCCGAAAATAAAGTCTAAGTTACACTTCTGTCCAGCCACTTTACTCCTTTCTTTTCCCCTTTTTCTCACTTGCTTTCTTCCTTACTCAATAACTAACTTCCTCCAGCATCTAAATGCATCAGTCACTTCCCAAAAACACCCGAGGAATGTGTTCAAACTCTCTCAACACCACCACTTGGTATCAGTCTGAAATCCAGAACCTTTCTTTTTTCCGGTTTTTCGCTTCTGCTTTGGTGTCCATTCCCTCCAGCCTTGCCTCCTTTTATAGAGGGATATCTACCCTCAAAGTACTTCAAAGTTGAAGTAAATTTGGCTCCCAAATCATCATTACAAGCACTAGCAAGCTGCTCAAATTATTGCTCCGCTTTTTAGGTGTCTTTGCTGTCCAACTTATTTTCTTTTGGTTTGTCTTGGTTTTGGTTGAGTCTTTTCTGATTTATTTTATTCCTTCAACCCTTCTCAACCTTGGAAACTCCCAATGGTAGCTTGACACGTGATTAAGCATTATTATAGTGCTACTTAGTTGCTTGTTTTCTTCATATTCTCTATTATCCATTTTTTCCATTTCCAGCTTGGTCTTGGCTGGGTTCTTAGCCCTGAAACAGCCCACTTGCATTGTGTTGGAAGGTTAGACACACATCTAACGAGCCAAGGCTGTAAGACAGTAGGTTGCATGATGAATTTTGGCCACACCATGCTTGTCTAATTGGTCCACGTTAGTTCTTTTTCTCTTGATGTGGTGCCACCAAACATCTACATGTTCCTTAGTCACCTTATGCTTTTGCTTATTTTATACTTGATCTTTTGGTATGTGTGGGCTATGTTAGACATGACTAATTATTCCCTATTTTCTTATGTGTACATATCCTTCCACCTTGCTCTTTTCTTTAGTTTTGGTCTAGTATTTCCCCCTAAGTAGGAATGAACCCATAATTTGTTAATTCCTTAAAAGTGACTGGTCTTATGGTCTTATTATTTGATATGGACCCTTAATACTTTCTATCTAATTAGGCCAATTGCATACTAATTTACTTAAAGTCATTTATACCTTTGTCTACCGATTTAAGTCTTAAATGTCTACTTTGAAACATAGGTACCTATATTATTTGGTATAGGGATTTTAGTACCTTTATAGTTACCTGTGAAATCTTTATTATTTGGTATCATGTACAGAAAATAATTCTCACTAGTAATTCAAGTTTCCAAGTGCTTTTCACGCTGTAAAATTTGAGATTATGCTACCTCTTTGGTCTGTAATTAAGATTAAAGCCATAAGTTAATTTATACACTCTTTTACCCAATCGAATCAAACAATCCTTTTGATTTTTGCTTTTGGCCATTTAAGCAATCCTCTTGATTAGTGTAAGAAAGTATCAGCAAAGAAATGTGCCATGTAATTTGTGGAGGACAAATCTTGCTGAGAGTTTGAAAATTCCACTCATATTTGGGATGCAGAGTAAGATAAAACAAAACCAATGTATGAGAGTCCTAGCCATACTGCATCAGCTAGTGATTAATTGGAATATCTTTTCCTGTACTAATTAGTCACAGTAATGGATTTAGAATTTGATTATAAAAGAAGTAAAAATTTTTGAATAAAAAATTTGAATTAAGGGTGACACATTCTTATAATTCAAAATGAGTGAATTTTTATAAATTAAAAAATCAAGGCAAAAATATAAAATTAAAATGCATATAAAAATTAAAATTTTAAAAATTCGAAACAACAACGACACCCCCACACCCCTTAAATCCCTAATCAGTCATCTAATATGTAAAGTAATTAATTGATTGGATTTTAGATGCCTTCCAACATTCATGAAGGCTTTATATTGCATGTAGTGTATATATATACAATGAATAACATTCGGTTTCATAATTTGGCATGTGAATTCATAAATAGTTTCAATGTATATATATTTCAGAGTAAAGTAGATAATATCTTTTTTTTAACTCCGCAAAAATAATATCAACTTTCTTTTTACTTTTAAAATAGATACTATTGTCTTCTCCAATAAAAAATTATTCTACGCTTTAGTCTTATTTAACTTTCTTTTATTAGAATATCCTCTATTTTATACTTTTTAAAGTTAAGAAAATTCCTATTTAAGTTAATATAGAATCAAACGACCTTAAATTGGACTAAAGTGTAAAATAACTTTTTATTTTAAGATAAATCTTTGTATATTTAAAAACTAAAAGATAAATTTATATAATTTCACTAGGTCTTAAGAATGACATGTGTAATTATTAATACCAATAATGTTTCCCTAATATATCTTTACCTGGAAATTATCTTCTGTGGCCTAACGTACAAGGTGGTGTTGAAATTAAACTTGATTATGATTTAATAAAACTTGTTTGACTGACCCAAAAAAATGAATAAAAATTTAAATAAAAAACTACAATTAAAATATAGATTTAGACTTTTTTGTGATCTCAAATTCAAACATGATTTTTGAAAGTGCAGGTTTAACTGAAATGTCCCACTAAATTCATCAATGAGACTGTACTTTTTAATATTCACAGAGTTATAACATAAGATCATGCAAATGCTTAAAACTCGGATCCACGTTACTTTTTTCATCCACATGACTCAAGCTTTGGAGGCTTTATGTTGAATATTAAGAAAATATTATCAAGCAACAAAAACATATAAGCAATACAAATTGAAGTTCTAACTTTAGTTGATGAATTGGCTGGACTTACTCTAACAAGTAGGGTGAAGTACCAAATAATAGAGAATCCAAAAGTTATGATTAATCTGTTAATTTATATTTTTTAAATAATTTCAGTGCAATTTTTCAAGCCTTTGTAATGAAATTTCTTAATTAAAATAAATAAATAAACTTTTTTACCGTTCAATATTACATAATTAGGTCATTTTAAAATACTCATTCACATGTTTATTAATTATTACAAAACTTATTAGTAATCACCGGACATCAATAAGCTTTGCTCTTCAAGTTCTTGTTTGTCGATACAAATTTTTTGTTTGGTTCTTTTGACACAAATCATTACATACGGTAGAGCCAAACAAGTGTAGAGAGAAAGCTCAAAGATAAAATGCGCAAAGTCTGATTAAAAAAAAAAAAAGAACCCCAACTTCTTAATCTTCACTCTATTTTTAAAAAGAAAGGTATGAATTTATTTTAAATTATAAGCTTTGTGAGAAGATTTCAGTGACTACTACTAAACTTTTTTTCAAATCACTATTTTATATGTAAACTATGTAAAAAAAATTCACTTTTATCATCAAACTGCCATGCAAAGCATCATTTTCCAAGATTCTGATTCAAATAATTGAATCTTTATTAGATCAAAAGTACTTATAACATCAAAAGATTAATCACGGGCTTGAATCTTGAGCGGGACAGTAAATTTGCTGTTCCAGTACGGAGAAAGTTTTTTAAAAAAATTATATGAGTTTTTTAAAAAGTTAACTGTACAGAGAATCTACTATCCAATATAAAATTTAGACGCGATTAACTACACTACCGAGGAAATAGAGTACCTTCACCTCCGTCCGTGGCAGATCTGACACGCTTGTCCCTTTTGCTTTCCTCCACCACCGTTGAGCGGGAAATCAAAAAGCCATATCACCGTCGCTGCCAAACAGGTCGGACGTCTCTGCATCAATTGAATCTTTTACTGCTACGGTGCTTCATGGTTCCAGCGTTTTGATCGAGCGAAGCGTCCACGGGCTACTGGAGTGTAGAGCTTTCTGCTCTTAGGTTCGAATGTGTGAAGGTGAGCTCGAGCTACAGGGTGCGAGGGGACCATTACACAGAACAAGTATTTGTGTGTGTGTGTGTGTGTTTTTTTTTTTTTTTTGTGGTTTCGGTCTGTAGGTAGACTTGTTTCCTTTTGAGCGTTTTTTTTTACCCTGTATGGATTTATTTGCAAGATAATTTAGCAAAGAATAGGAAAAAGGTTAAGGTCACATAGGCTCTGCGTAAAGGATTAAAGACTGTGTCTAATGTTGTTGAGATAATAGATGTGGAGAAGGAAGGATTGCTTGTGTATGAAGTGGAGATGGAGGGAATAAATAAGAAGGATGTTAATGAACCCAATATTTTAAGGAAGCCTACGTACAAAGATATGGCGAGGAACAGTGATAAAAAAATGTTTAGATATCCCCAGAGGAGATTATCCAGATGGTAACAAAAGATTTTGTTGTTGATGAGAATGATACTTCTAAAAAATTTGCTCAACCTTTTGATCATAATCCTTTGGTGCCGATTATATTTAAAGAGTATGAACAATGGTGTCATCCTTGGAAGCTCCCTTTGTATGTGAAGCTGCTGGGAAAGACAATTAATTTTAAGGTCATGGAATCTTGAATCTAGAAAAGATGAACACGAAATAGAACAGTTAAAGTTATAGATCTAGCATAGGACTTTTTCCTCATTCATTTTACTGATAAAACAAACTATAATTATGCTATATATAAGGGCTCGTGACTCATAAATGACCACTATCTTATGGTGCAATGTTGGCGTCCTTTATTTGAACCTTCTCAAATGGAAATAAAAAAAATAGCAGTTTGGGTTCATATTTCTAAACTATTAGTTGATTTATGTAATAAGGATTTTCTTTAAAGTGTAAGCTCTAAATTGGGTACTATGTTGAAAATTGATGATTTAACCTCTTTCCAATCTAAAGTTAAATATGCATGATTATGTGTGGAGGTCAATCTTAATAGACAGTTGGTGCCAACCATTACTGCCCTTGAAAAGACCTACTTGGCAGAGTATAAAGCATTACATCTTATATGCTTCAGTTATGGTACTTATGGTCAGAAGGCGAATAATTACCTTTTAGCTAAACCAAATCGGATACCTAGATAACCCTTAAAGGCGGGCTTTGATGAACCTCTAGTGATTGTGGGAGTTGAAGGTCTGGACACTGTTATGGAATTTACTTTTGCCTTGGAAGAATGGTGGAATTCCCTCAAGACAAATGATTTGAATGATGTGGTAGTTAAGGATCCAGTTCACATATTGGTGGAAAAACATAATTCTTCTACTAATCACTTTGGACCATGGATGGTTGTTAAGTGCCCAAAACAAAATTATACGGGAACAAAACATCATTCTGATAGAGACAAGATAAACAATACTAACCTTGGTCTCAATAGCATGCGTTACTCTTTATTGAAGAATGACTTTGAGGTAGATATGTCAAATAAGGAAGAAAAGCACAATTCTTATAGGAGGGTCAATGGTGATATAAAAACTAGGGTTAATATTCCTACAGAAAATATTGCTAACAAAATCATGTTTAAACATCAACAAAAAATGGCCCAACTAGGTGGGCCGAAGACTTCTCTTAGTCTAGAAACTATAATGGATAGTCAGTTATTACAAGTAGGCCTAAGGTAACCACTCAAAAGCAAAACTAGGTGAAAAATCCCTCTATCGAAGCCCTCAAGGAGTTAAACTGTAAAAAAGAAAGGGTTAACTATTCATCAAGATAATCCCACTTAGGATTCTGTTTACTGGTAGGGTAATACTAGTTAGAAAGGTGATCTAGATCCTCTTGCCACACATGTTTAGGGTCCAGATAAAGAAACCTTGGAGTTTGTTCAAAGACTGCGAGCATTCTCAAAAGATCAAACTAGTGCCTCTAATCCTTTAGACCTTGATGCAATCTCTGAGAGAAGGATGAAGGTAACTGAAGGAATTGTCAGGGAAATAACGATGGATATTAATAACGTTATTAGGGCCCATATTGAACTTGCTCTAAATGTTTTGGGGAATTCCCTTCATATTAAGAAAGATTAGCACTTGTTTCTATTTTAATCCTTCCTTTCTTAACCTTTAAATGAATGTTTTAATTTAGAATTGTAGAGGTCTCAAGATGAGGTTTCACTATAATGATTTATGATTTGATGAATAGATATTGTGTTAACTTTTTATGCAAATTAGACACGCATGTGAATGGGGAGAAAGCAAAGAAGATTGTTAAAAAGTTTAATTTGATGGTTACCATATCCAAGATGGTGTGAGTTTCTCTAGTAGTATTTGGTGTTAGTGGAAACTTAATTATTGGCAGATACAAGTTCTTCAGTGTCATTTTATTCACATGTAGATTGCCTTTGAGAATTGTAGCTTATGGTTTTTCACTGTTGTTTATGGAAGTCCCCAGCCTACCTCTCGGAGGGATCTTTAGGCTGGCATTAAGGAGATTTCTAGTCAAAGTACTAATTGCTAGTGTGTAGGTGGTGATTTTAATTCTGTTTTATCTATTAATGATACTGGTGCTTCTTCCAATATGTCGTGTGACTTTACTATTTTTCGAAACACTCTGCTTGACTGTGGCCTTCATGATATAGGTTTCCAAGGATAACCATTTACTTGGCAACGGAATAATATTAGAAGAAGACTTGATCATTTTGTTGCTAATAGTCTCTAGTCCACTCTCTTTGATAATGTTGTGGTCAGACACCTCTCTAAACTTAAGTTAGATCATATTTCAATCCTTCGAGACTTTGACGGCAATGCTTAAATAATAGTGCTAGAAAGCCTTTTTGATTTTTAATTTCTTGGTTGACTCATGATACTTTTCAAGATCTTTTGCAAAGGTCATCGTTAAAGAACGGGGACTTGGAATCCAATATTAACTCCTTTATAGAGGCGGTTAAAGACTAGAATAAAAATGCTTTTGATAATATAATTAAAAAAAAAAAGAACTAAATCTTGTTGAGGTTAAAAGGTATAAGTTGTTCTTTGGGTTTTCAAACTAATGCTTATAAATCATACCTTCATTTCTCTTATTCCAAAAGTTCCTACTCCTGAGTTGATGATGTGTTATAGACCCATTAGGCTATGTAATGTGGTGTACAAGTTGGTTACTAAAATTCTTGCCACACGACTTAAAAAAGTTATACCCAACATTATTGGGCCAAATCAATGTAGCTTTGTGCCGAGAAGACAAAGCGCTAATAATATCATTATTGCTTAAGAAGTTGTCGATACTATAAGGACCAAGAAGGGTGACGTTAGTTTTATAACCTTTAAGGTAGATCTTGAGAAAGCTTATGATAAGCTTTCATAAGATTTTATATAGGACACCCTAGGTGATATTGGTCTTCTAGAAAACACTATCAATCTAATTTGGTGGAGTGTTAGTTCTGCTAACATGCAATTGTTTTGGAATGGTCATACTACTAACCCTTTCTTTCCTTCAAGCGGGATCCATCAAGGGGATCCTATCTTTCCTTATCTCTTTGTTCTATGTATTGAGAGACTTTTCCAATCCATCTCTTTAGCTGTTGAACAAAAACGTTAGGATCATATTTCTTTAATTATGAAGGGGCTTATCCTTTATTACCTTTTATTTGTCGATGATTTTATTTTGTTAAGTATTGCTTCTATTTAACAAGCACACATTATTAAGGAGACTTTTGAGGTTTTCTATAGAAGCTTGGGTCATTAGGTTAATAATTTGAAATTTGGCATTTATTTCTCAGCAAATGTCCCTTAGGATAATAGAAATGACATTAACTAGTTTTTAGGCATGAATTTAACTGATAATTTAAGAAAATATTTAGGTGTTTCCTATTTCATGATAGATGTTCCCTACAGAGATTTATAATATCTTATTAATAGAATGATAAATTGTTTAAATGGCGAAGCCTAATACCCTTTCACTTACTAGGAGAATCACTCTAACTTAGTTAACCCTTGCTTCTATTCCCACCTATGTGATGCAATCTACAAAAATTCCTCTTTAGATGTGTGATTGTATGGACAAAATTTGTAGGGATTTTATCTGGAACGGTTCCGCGGATAAGAGGAAGATCCACTTGATTAGTTGAGATAACATTTGCAAATACAAGAAGTTTAGTGGCTTGGGTTTCTGAAGAGCTCAAGATTTCAACCAAACTTTTATTATGAAGCAAGCTTGGAACCTTATTCATAAGAGAGATCTCTAGGTGAAGGTGCTATGTAGCAAATATAGTTGTTCTGATGCAGTTATTCTGATAGTTCACCAGTGCAGTGCTGTGTCTAATTTCTGGCACGGAATTGTTTAGATTTGAGTGTCCATTTATTGTAATCTTCTTTGACGGCTTGGGAATGGTAATTCAATCTATTTTTGGACTAATCATTGCGTGCCGAGAGTTCATAATCTTAAAGATTTTGCTACCATTGATGTTGATGATAATATTCAGAATGAGTTAGTGGCTGATTATATTCTCAAAAATAAGGATTGAGATGTTCTTAAACTTCAACAAGCCCTTCCTGTTGATTGTGCGAATACTATTATTCCTCTTAGAGTTTCCCCCTTGGCCGAGGATATTGAATTTTTTTCTTAACTTCCAAATATCACTAGTATGTTTTCTTTTAAATTTTCTTTTGATTCTTGTTTTGGAACTAATTAAAACTTTTAATATGATCTCTTTGGTAAGATTTGGAAACTAGGTGTCCCTTAGTATATCCGAGCCTTTATGTTGCTTGTTGCGAATGAAGTTCTTCTCACTAATAGTGCTCGCCATCGTTAGTCTTTGGTTACTTCTCTTATTTGTTCTCTTTGTAGCTTAGATGATAAAACAATACTCCATTATATTTGCAATTGCACTATGGCTAGTTTGGTGAGGAAGAGCATTGTGCCTAGCTTTCTTCATTTTTTCCAAGGCGATCTCATTCAGTGGTTGGATTCAAATCTTAATAAGGGAGCTCTTTTCTTTAATGGGGTGAGTTGGCTCCATGCTTTTCCTTTTCTTTGTGCTGAAATTTAGTATATGAGAATTAAAAGAATTTTTGAAGGGGTTAATATTGATCCCATTAGTTTCTTGAGGTATATGACTGTGTTGGTTCTAGATTATCACCGTTCTTTTTCTCTCCTCCAACTTGCCAAAAAAACCATCAAGGATTTCACTATTCAGCATATTCATTGGATTCCCCCTCCTGATCATGAAGTTTAATATTGATGGTTCTGTTTCAAATCAAGGTTTTGCAGCTTGTGGTGGACTGTTAAAAGACAACAAGGGCAAATTTATCAAGAGCTTTAGTGTCAAGTTCTCAAACTGCATGATTTCTAATGTTGAACTTTGGAGTTTACTTTATGGGCTCAAAATTTGTTTTGAAACTAGGTATAGGTCAGTTTTTGTGGAACTTGATTCCTTAATCGTGGTTAAGATGATTCAAAACTTACAAGATAATCTACATGAAAGCTATCAGTTGGTTCGTGCTATTAGACACTAGTTGAATTTAGATTAATCTATCCAAATTTATCACATCTTCCGTGAAACAAATGTTGCTGCTGATACCATTTATAAACATAGACATAATTAATTTCCTTTTTTCAAGTGTTTTGATATTATTCTTAATTTCGCCTCCTTAATTATCACTACTGACTTACAAGGTTGTCACCATAAACTTGTGGCTTGCTAATTCTATTTCTTTTTGGACGTTTTGCCTCGTTTATCCAAAAAAAAAAACTACATTAACTAAAGTTAATCTTGCTTATTCAAAGCCCCATTAAGACTCACGAGCTTTAACACTAGTCTTTCATGGTGTACATTTTGATTTGCTTAATCTTGCTTGCTTTCCTTTTTGTCCTTCTTATTGTTTATTTTAAAAAGTAAAGCTTACAAAATTTGAAAAAAACGTTACTTACATAAATTGTACATCTTTAAGTGAAATTTGTCAGTCAAGTAAATCCACTAATTTTATGTTTCTTTTATTATGCAATTGATAATAAAATTAATTGGTTAAAAATTGAGAGAACCAAATTTGAACTGAAATTTGTGTCATTGTATTATTTTTATAATGTATTATAATCTATTGATTATGCTTTTAACAAAATCAAAAATCAAATTATGACCATGATGGCTTATAATTAATACTTTCTATCATTGGACAATTACATCACAGAGACAAAGTAAACTTCACGACTAGAACTCCTCTGCTATAACTATAAGCCATTTTTGCACCGTTCTTTTAAGAATTGCAACGATATAAACTTATGCATAAATATATTATTTCTCACTTTTAGGGTCTCTGAAATTTCTACAGTTTGATTGTAAGTTGTGACACAGTGGGTGAAACGTCCTGTCATTTGGCCCACATCTTCTTAGCTATGTTTGTAATTGTAAGTTTAGATAGTGAAAAAATAGAATATAAGAATAAACTTGAATAAAACATAAAGACAACAAGAAGTAGTGTTATTTTATTATTGTTTTTTCCTACCAAACCTTAGGAAAAACAAGTAAGACGTACTTTTTTATGTCAATCTATACATAATTATCATTTTTATAAAAATTACTTTTGTATATACTAACCCTCATTTCTTATTGAAATCTGAATATTTATTTTGAATTTTCAAAATTTTCAAAAAAAATTGATATATTCTATTATGAGAATATATCTTACTACCTCCGGTCTTGAGGTTTCTGCACTTGCTAAGAGGTTAAAAGAATTTAGACAGTCATGAAATCCTTTATTTAGTATTTTGTTTCATCATAAAAAAAATGTAAACAATAATTTATTTTAAATTAACCATTTTATTCTTAGTCATGGCTCCAAAATGCTCCTAAATTTTTTTAGTCGAATTTAGTAATAAGTATCTAAGAAATTGTACTAAATTATGGAAAAATACAAAAAAAAAAATTCCAAATTTGAAGAAGCCGATGTATTACATAGAGGCATAAAAAATAGTAATTGTTGTGAGAAACATGTTGTTAAACTCGCCAATTTATTATCTAATTTTATGAGTTTATGATGATACATAAGAAAAATAAGTTAACTCAGTGTAGACCCAAACATAGTATAAACTCATATAAATTTATAAGTTGACTTATCGAGTCTACTAAATTTATAATTTTATTTATTGAAAAACATATTAATTTGCTTATAAGCAATAACGTATAAATTCAAATTTAGGACTAAAGGAGATATAAACAAACTTTTTTTTTCAAATTATTATAATATACTTTATTACAAGTTTATATATATATAAATAATAAAATTTCATTAGATAAGTATTTATTAAAATAAAAATAAAATAAATATTATTTTATTAGTTACTTTGAATGATTATTTATGTATAAAAATGTTAAAATATTTATATTTATAATTAATTTTTATTTAACTTAATATAATTTAAATTATATTTAAAAAAATTTTATTATACGTAATATATTAACTATATAATTATATATTTTATTAGCTCTTTATTAATTAAAATAAACCCTTACAAATTTGCTTGATTAGCTTGTTGTGAAATGTGACACGGAGAGTTTCATGGTGGGGAGGGGTCGCATTGTTGGTTATCGTGCCTGCTTCTCCAATCGACACGACTATTCTAATGCTCATTTCACAACACCTCATTGGTGGTGAGGCGGGCCAACAAACCGCCAACCCAGGTGGTACCATTTTTAGTGTACACTTTACTCTTTTTAAATAATTACTCTAATAACAGTAAGTTAATAATAGATTATTAGAAAAAAATACAATTTTAATCTTTTAAAATCAATTTAATTGTATAAATGTAATATTCCAAAATTTTACATTTAAAACTTGTACCTTGAGGGATAATTTTTTTGAATATTTACATAAGAAAAAAGGGAAGAAGAAATTTGATTAAGGAAACATAAATAAATAAATAATAAATATAAAAATTAAATTAGTTGTAAAAATGAGATATTTAAAAGAACTATTATATTAATTCAAGTAATGCATTTTATGAATTTTAGATTGGCTCAAGTGGCTAAATTTGACCCAAGCTTTCATTGAGACCTATGTTCAAATCTCCTTTTCTGCATTAAAGTACAATTTTTGTTGGGCTGCCATGTGTCTCTAATAGTAAAATTACCAAAATGTCCCTAATTCATCTTCTTCATTTTTCCCTCTCCTTCTCGATACACCTTCACCATTTTCTCCCTTCATCTTTTTGGATCCCCACCACTCCCACCATCCATTCATTTCGGCATTGGCATCCCCACATTTCACTGTCAACCTTGGTCGCTTGGGCTGGCCAAAAAATTCTAGAAATCTAGTAGAAGTGGCGGTGATGGTAGGTTGTTTTTTTAGCTAAAATTTGTGATTCGTGCGATTTTAATGCAATTTTGATAGGGGTTTTGCATCTAATCAACATTTAATTCAGTTCTTCATTGATTCTATCTTTTAATTTCGTGTAAATTGATTAGAAATTGAAGCTTTTTCATGGCTATCCATCAAGCAGGAACAATATTGATGAAATTGAAATTTGATTGAATTCAAGTGAAATTTTGTTGTTTTGCACAAGGACTTTTGTTTATGAGTGATTTTGGTGTTGTTCTTTGCCCATTTAAGCTCCCAATTTCGTAAATTAGTGCTTGAATTTGGAAATCCCCAATTTGGATGAAGAACATGAATAGTAAAGTGAATAATATCTGAAACTCGAAATTTGAAATTGAGGCATGATTTGAAGTTGTTTTGAAGAAATTCTTTAGGGATTTTGATTCTAAGTAAGGTTCTAACAATTCACATGTGTCAATTTAATGTTTAGAAGATTAATTAAAAGCCCCTCTTTTTTAGTAAGGAATGGTGGTGCGTGGAGTATCAATAATTGAAGAAATTTTGATCCTCTAATGTTATCGGACATCAAGAAGGATTGCATGAGTTATTAGAATTTCCATTAAGCTAATATTAAATTTCATTGTTGTAGAAGGGAGTTTTATGAATAAAAGTGTAATAAAAGTAATTATTAATGTCAATAATTATTTTGTAAATGACTGAAATAAATTTGAGACTCAATTGGTAATATTAGACAGCTCAAGGACTATAAAGAGTATTATCTAAGTTTATTGGCTTTAGGACATTTTTTCAAAGCCTTAGAAAAATTTTAGTAAAAAAATATAAATGTTGAGCATAAATGAATATAAGGCTTTAAGTTTGTTGATCATTAGGTTTCCAAACTATTTTCCAAGCATGCGTATACAATTATGTGCGAATTATGAAAATTATGATCATTAAGAAGAACAATGAAAACATACAGAAAATAAATGCTACAAATTTGGTTTGAATAAGTTATCGTGAGAATTTTTTATAGAAATTATTATAATTAAGGTCTTGATTAATATGGAAAGTTAATATCTATTAATTGTTATATATTTTTTAGGGTTAAAGCTGTTTTTTTATATCTAGCGGGTAAAAAGGTGATTTGTATATATTTTGATCCAATAAGTAGATAATCCTAATTATGCAAGATATTTTATTTTAAATTATCTATTTTCAAATGTGAATTTTTGGTATCTCTAGTACCTTGGGGTAGGCTTATGAAATTATAATTATTATTGCGTATTCAGAAACTTGGGAATTTTGTTAGTTTTATAGGCTTTATGATTCTGCCTTTTTGAATTATCTAGATTATTTAAATATGAAATTCTAAGGTGTTCAAACTCTGAAATTTTGATTTTTAAATATGAATTTTTGTATATTAGAGAAACTTTTGGGAAAGTATCCAAATAAGACCTTGTAGTTAACGACAGTAGATGTTAGCTGTAGTGCACTACAATTGGTATTTCTGATATGGTTGGACATGATGTTTTTACTTCCGTATTCTGTTTGAGGTTTAAGGCCATTGTTATGATTATTCAAAACTTAAGGGCGATAGTTGTTATTTGCTCTAATTTGATTTATACTAGCTTTGGGTTAGTTCTATATTCTATTAATTGAATGGTTCTATAAGAGATTTCCAAGTATTTAGTTAGATTGGATATTTAAATTCTCATTATATGTTAATTTATTTGAGTTAAGAACATGATTTGAATATTGAAGGTTCGATTTATTTGATAGTTAATGGTTTTTTTTTTCTGCATTTAGAACTATTGATTTAAACATGCAAGGTATTTGGTTTTAAACAATGAATATTTTAGTGCTAAATTTTACCATTGTCAGTCTATCCCTCTACTTGCATTATTAGCATTATCTGTTCACTGAGTTTCCACTCACTTCATTATTTAACATTTTTCATATTCCAGCGTCGATTCAGAACACTTGCCTACAAAGTAGGAGTTGCGTGTTTCCATTTTTGGTAAGCTTTGCCTGGTTCTAGAGTAACAGTCTTTTGGTGTATATTTTGTAACTAGACTTAGTTTTTCCCTTGTATACAGGTTGATTGTCTTGATGTAGTTCTATGGTTGTGGGTTATTTTGGATACATATATGAGAGAACGAAGCTATCCATTTTGTTCAATGTCAGATTGTTTTGTTATAGAAATTTTGATATTTCCATATTTCAAGGGAGACTCTACCAAAATTTCTACATAAAAATTGTACTGATTCTTTTAGTAATTACATAGAGATGTATTCCTCTTGAGTTTATTGGATGAGAATCCATGTATTAGTTTAAATTATGTTATCTTTGAGATATTTGATAGGTTTTCGACGATAAGAGATACCTCGTTCCCAGTGTCGATCACATCCTATCAGCTAAAGTATTGACAATAAAGAAAAAAAAATATTATAATAATATTTTAATAATGAGAAAGTAAACTAATTCAATTCTTTCAACTGTGAAAGATAATATATATTTTAAAAGGATTCGTTTTTAGAGAAATTTTTTATTTTTAAAGGACTAAGTTAATTTTAAAGTAAAAAATGGAAAATTAGCATTATATTTTTCTTTGAATTATTATATTTCTTGGATAGTAAAACAATCATTGACACGCACATTAGCTCTTCATCTATTTTGATTACCCAATGACTTTTTATGTTGTAGTTTGTGTGTTTTATGATATTATGTAATTTAAATAGTTTGCTTTTTAATTGTCTTGTAATTTAAATCGTTAAGATATAAATATTTAGGTTAAATTTTATGTACACTCAGTTATAATATAATTACATAATTTTAAAATTATTAGTTTTTAGGTTAATATTTATAATAACAAAACTATATAAGTACTAAAGATGACATGAAATATTTGTTGTTTTATTTTATTACTTATTTGATAGAACTTGTTAATTTTATTTTATTCTATTAATTTTATAAAATATCTAAATTTTGGTATATTGAAGATCAAAGTTTTTTCTTTAACCAATTGAAATAATAAATTTAACACTTGGTCATATAGAAATATTAAAAGTTATGGAGGTTGTTGTTGTCTAATGTGGATTGAATTTGAATGTGTCAAATGTTTTGTTGATGGATGAAAGGACAACTTAAATTAAAAGTTACTTGATAAATAGGACATTAAATTAAAAAAATATATATTCATGGAGAATTAAATTGAAAGTGCATTATATGAACGTTCTTAAAAATAACATATTAAAAATCAACCTTTAAAAAATTAAATATTAAATTTTATTTTTGTCATTGGAAAATCACAAAAAATCTTGATTTAGTAATTCAAATGTAATCATCTTAATTTCTTCTAACAATTTTTGCTTGATAATTTGGTCCGATTACTAAACTGGTGGCTTAAATGCTTATATGATAAATTAACCATATTATGTATCCTTAAAAACCTAAAATATCAAGTCTAATTTGCAGAAAGTCCTTGAATTTGAAATTTTCACAAATTATACTTTGCATTTTTTTCTGAATATTAAACATAACCAATTGATTGGTTTAATAATCACATAAGTATAGTTGGATTAAGTTAGTAATTTAGTTAACTTTATCCAGATTGATAAAAATATACATGAATATTTTTATAAACTTTTTGAAATGAAGGGTATAATTTACTGAAATTTAAATAAATGGGAAAAATCAACAAATTTTGAAAATAGTTGAATTTCACAGTTTTTTTTTTTATTGCATTGAATCGTAGCGCGAGTATCGTAGCTTAACATACTCGAGCAAGTAAGAGACATTGGACCGAATTTTCAGTATGTACAGTGGATAGGCCACGAGCTCGCCACACGCCTCAATTTGTCATTTAATCAAACAGTCCACGTGTTCTTAATCCGACGGTTCATAAAGAAATCTTCGGCTCCAGAAATTGCCCCTTGCCACCGCTGCTGCTTCTATCACCTTCTTCCGCCTTCAAATACGCCATCTCATTGATGCTGCGCCATTTCTGCTTCTCAATCTCTCTCCCCAAAAACCCATTTTCCAGATTTTACGACTTGCACCCAAAATGGCTTTTGCATCTTTCAAAGTTTCTGCCTTTTCTCTTTCGCCCATTGTTGGGGATTGTCACGGAAGGGAGAACACTTTTTTGCGTTCTTCTTCTTCTTCTTCTCTGAGTCTTGCTACGACCAGAGGAAGCAGAAGAAATTTCATGGTTAAAGCATCATCTGAGACGAACTCCTCTGCCGCCACAAGCGTCATTTTCGAACCATTTGAGGAGATCAAGAAGGAGGCTCTTGCTGTTCCCATGTCATCTCAAGTTTCTATGGCTCGTCAGCACTACGAGGATGAGTGTGAAGCTGTAATCAACGAGCAAATAAAGTGAGTAGTTCTCTTTCTTTCTTTTTAATTTTTTATTTGAAATATCAAGCATATACTTGCAAAATACTTTATTCTGTGTATTATTTTCTTGAAGATGACGCCAATATCCAAAGTTTGATTTTGTTTCAATTTCATTCTTTCAAAGGTTGTAAAATCATACCGTATAGTCTTTCAATGAACAAATATTTCGTCTGGTTAAAATAAAATCAAACTTTCCAGTGGTAAATGGAGGACTAAAATGAAGTTTTACTTTAAGTAATGAGATCTGTCTTCATGACCAAAAGAAAAGAAAGATCTTTGTATCATTCTCTCTTTTGCTTTACGTTGTTAATAACTCTTAACTTGTCTGTCACAGTGTCGAATACAACGTTTCCTATGTGTACCACTCCATGTATGCATATTTTGACAGAGACGACATTGCTCTGAAGGGCTTTGCCAAGTAAAGTTTAGAAACTCCATAAGCTTCATTCCTATTGATTCTTCCATTTCTCAAGTGGGTTTTCAATTTCATGTTCTGATTCCCCTCTGGGAACAGGTTTTTCAAGGAATCAAGTGAAGAAGAAAGAGAGCATGCTGAAAAACTTATGAAATATCAGGTTTTTGCCTCCTCATAATCCAAAAGTTAAAACCTTTTCAGATTCTCTCTTTTGATTGATAGATCCATCTAATGACTCTTGTGACTCTGATTTTTGTAGAACATTCGCGGTGGAAGAGTGTTACTTCACCCCATCCAGAATCCTCCCTCAGATTTTGAGCATGTGGAAAAGGGGGATGCATTGCATGGTGAGTCTGGTGATGGCCATTACTAAAATTTCTGTTTTTGAATGCTTTGTAAGTTTCTTGTTTGCAACCTGACACACACATCAAAGTTGTAAAGTTGTCTATTCTTGTGTATCATATATTATAAAGCACAAACATTTTATTTTTAAAAAATACTGTGTGTGAGACACTAGTATCATACACATGACTTAAAATTTTATTGTGTTATGTCTCATGTTTGTGATTATATCTATGATTCTTTGTCACAATGGCGTCCTCTAAAGTTTTTAAAAATATGACTCTCTTAATTTTGAAGAGAGATAGATGCAGCATATAAGGACTCAAATCCTCGATATTTAGGATAAAAAGTACAACCTCAATTTAAGAGAGATAATGAAAAAATAAAAAGAGATGGCTGGAATCCACATGAGTAGGTACTGTGCACTCTCTCTCCTACATGATCCTTTTTATTATGGGTGACGATCCTGCTCCAGAAGTATGGTATGCCACCCGACTTGTGCTATCAATTTAGTTTCTATCACCGAAATTGACACTTGATTGGAAGACTCCACTTCTTAGTATGTATATATAAATGCTCGTTCAAACATTTATATGTGCTTTGCTGAACTTTTGATTTCCTGTTTTCCATTTGGCCTGTTTTATCCAGCGATGGAATTAGCTTTGTCTTTGGAGAAGTTAACAAACGAGAAACTTCTGAATGTGCACATCGTAATGCCTTTTAACCCTCAGTTTTTGTTTGAAACTTTTTTCCTGAGGAAACTTCAAATTATTTAACCTTTGGTGTTTAAGGCTAATTAACACAAGATTTCCTCTGTTCTTGAATCATGATGAATAATAGGTGGCAGGTCGCAAAAATGATCCTGAAATGGCACACTTCATTGAAAGCGAGTTTCTGACTGAGCAGGTAAAACTCATCTGTTTTATGGCGCCATTGTAACCACTTGTATGCTTGTAAATCATATGAATTCTGAACCTAGAAATGCAAGAAATTTAGAACTAAGAAAAGTGAATAAATGCTAGGATAAATAGGTTTCCCAAATTCTTTTATATTTCCCCTGTATTTTTCTGATAACAATTCAGCACTGTGAAAAAGGGATTTTTCTTTTAAAGCTAACAGGGGAAGAGACATGCTGAGAAAAATTTAGCAGTGATCTGATAGCTCACACGACTCCAACTTCAAATTTGAATCTTGGGTTTATGTCTTGGGTTTGTTCTTCCCCACTCCTTTAGGGTAGCTCAAAAGGATAAAGAATAGAAGGAGATATTACATTTTTATCAGTCAAGTGAAATAAGAGTTTGTCAAATCATAACATAATCTTTTCATTTGAACAGGTTGAAGCAACTAAGAAGATAGCAGAGTATGTGGCTCAATTGAGAATGGTTGGAAAGGGTCACGGTGTGTATTCATTTTGATTCCATTAACTCATGAGCATTTGTAAGCATGTCAATGGTGAATCTCACTGAAAATGTGTCTAACATGTTTATATATATATATATATATATATATAGTTATTTGTGATTTGTTTGATTTACTTATTTCTATGTACCAAACCTACTTAGAATTATTCATTTTAAAAGTAACTTTTGATTAATTTTGGTACCCTCAAAAGAATTAATGTTTTGTGGATTGCAGGTGTGTGGCACTTTGATCAAAGACTTCTTCATGCATGAGGAAGATGCTGTATGATCTTTGGACAACCCGCCTTTTGGTCTTGAGTTTACGTTTAGTCTTTTTGATTCCAAGATTAGTACTCCTGGGTTGTTTTATTCTGTTTGTAGAAGTGAAATTAGTGTTTATAGGTGATGAGTTGATGACTGTCTGTCAGGCGCTTTCAATGAGTATGTTAAGAATAAAAATGATCCCTTCAATCGAGAGGTTTAGAGTTCAATAATTTTCTTTTGATTTTGTCAAAGTTTCAAGTGTTTAAGTATATATCTATACTTGGGCAAAATATATAAATTGATTTTGATGCTTCATATTTTGTTAGTGAGAATCGGAAGGTACATTTATCTAATCATATTCAGGTGCCACGATGTTCCACAAAAAGGGACAAAAAAAAGAAAAGAAAAGGAAAGCATCAACTCCATGATTTATGCCACTAATGTTTTATATCAAAAGTAATGGTTTCTTTGGGCAAAAAAAAAAAAAAAAAATAAGTTTCTGCATTTATAACTAAAATTAGTAAATCTCGTTAATCTTAAAATCAAGTTTGTACGTTTTAGATTTTACCAAGAAATCATGCTAGCTAGTTGTGATACGAAATAAGGATATACATTAACAAGCGATACCAAATAAGGATATACATGCTAATATGAGTTTGCAAAATTTAATCTGCATACAGAAAAGAAAAGGAAAATTTAATTTTTTAGTCTCTATTTTTAATTCACTCCCTATAATTTATTTTGTAGTTCATTCCTTACACTTTGCTACCATCTCAAAATTAGTCTTTATCGTCTAAAACACTTATAGCACCATTAGTTTAATGCCTGGGTACAGAATAGAACTTCTTTGGCATATCCACTTGGGCAATATATTGCCATCTGGATACATGAGTTGGTGAGATGGCAACCCACCTTGAAAAATCCAGGAACACTTCAACCAGTGGAACCCAGTTGAAAGTTTATTACAGCACACACATGCAGCGACGGAGCCACGACCCGATAATCAGTGGGACGCTATATGTTTTCAAAAAATATTTGCAAATAAATGATAATAATTAATATAAGATTAAACTACATACATAAATATTAAATTGTATAAAAGTTTACTAAATTTTGTACTTTACAATTGTCTTTTACACTATTTTATATTTTAAAATTGTGCAACAATCACTTCATTGTCAATACTATTGAAAACATTTCTCTCAATACAAGTCATTAAAAAATCATTCATCCATGCATTTCCCATTTGACTGCATAGTCGATTTTTCATAATCTTCATAATTAAAAATGTTCTTTTTACAGTTATTATAACTACAGGTGAAATTATTATTTACTTTGATAATAGATAAACTATTGGATAAACAACATATCTTTCAGTTTCAACTAGCATTTTTACAAGATAATTAATTCCTTTTAAATATGCAAATTTAGTAATACTATGCATATCAATTATGTAAGTCTCAATTTAATTATCAAGCATTAACAAATCAGTTGAAGAAAATTCCTGTAAATAAAACCTTGTATAGTCAATCAACTTATTCTAATCAAAAGCTGAGAACAAATTAGATGGATTCAAACAAATCATACAGAGAAATAATCTTTTATTTATCTCAGTAAAATAATCATTCAGTTCTTGAAGTTGCATGTCTATAATAATATAAAATATTTCAACACAATAGTAATGTTTTATTATGATATCATGAGTTTTACCTCCATGTTGTGGTCTACCTTTAGACAAAAAAATCTCATCCATATTAGGAATATCAATATTATGCATATTGCAAAATAAAGTTATTTCATGTAGTAAAGACTCACATCCACTATTCCTCATACCTTGTAAACATTGTTTTGAAATACTAACCAAGTTCATCAGGTTTATGATATCTTAATCTTTTTTTGGTAATGCTTGTGACAATTTAGTTGAGATGCCTAACACATTTTGCATCAAATGTAATATGAATGTAAAATAAAATCTTATAACAAAAATGTAATAAACCATTAACTTCAACTCTCTGATATGCATTTGACCTATCTTCCTTTATAATTATAAGCACATCAACTATAGAAGAATACATCAATATTAAATATATCAAAGTTGCATAATGAAAATCCTAACGAGTATCAACACTTTGTTAAAGACTAATTTTTTGATTCAAGCCTCATTTAAAGTATATACTAAATTAAAAAGAGAAGCAACCTGAATTTGATTCTTAGCCGTAGCTATTAAACATATGCATATGTTAACATTAATCTCCCAAATATATTCATGTCTTTGTAACTTTTTAAAATCAAATAATTAATAAGTTTTGAAGACTACAATATAATGATATGATATTTCAATAATTGATATTCAAAATGTCTAAAAAAAGAGTAATATGATATTCTAATACTATTTAATTGGTATTACATTCATTATAAGCATTATTTAATATGATATTTTAAGCAACCTTACTACCTCAAGATAATTATTCTAAACAACTCCAATCCTTCTAAAATATTATTTAATTATCCTAAGCAACCTCAAAAAATGTAAAATTTCACTTTTAAATTGAACTTTTTATTTCTACACATGATCTTACTTTCAATGCTAATTTCTTCTTTCTTTGTTTAGAGGGGGATAAGAGAAAAACAAATCACATTTTCAAGTATATAAAAATAGAAGGAGGATAAAAAGAAAAAATGTGAAAAGAAAAACTTACCTTTTCAATATTGATAATATAACCAAAATGAGAATTTAATATTTGAATCTTTAAACTTACCAATGCCTATCATTACAAAGAATAAAAGAAAAAAATAATAAGATAAGAGAAATGAGAAGAAGAAAAAAAATGATGGAAGATACCAGCGACTTAGATAAAAGTGGATGAAGAAGACAAAAACTAATTTTTTAAAAGGAGATGAGTGCTCTGCGTGGCCATTGGGATGCAAGAAAGAGGAAGTGATTATTGAGTGTTAAAAAAGTATAATTAAATAAGAAAAATGTATGCTAATATAATGTTGATAAGAGAAAAAAGAAATGTGTTAAAAGAAGCCATGAGGTTTTTAAGATACATGTCTTTTTAAGATACATGTCATATGTGTAAATTTATTTGGATTAAGTTAAAATATTACATAAAAAATATAGGTTTAAAATATTAAAATATAGGGCATAATATCAATAATCTAAGTAAGATAAAAAATTTAGGATGGGCATCCCCCATTCCCCTTACGTAAACGTGCCTCGCCCCTGCGCTCATGCATGCATTAACAACGTTGATTGGTTTTCGACATAAAAGAAAACAACGTTGCTTTGCGAGTCCTAAGAGAGGATGACGAATTGAGAGAGGGGCTGGGTTCCGTTTTAATGATGCAAGAGAAGCATGGAGTGTGGAGCATGGAAACATGAAGAAAGACTGAGCGATCCATGTTTTGAGAACATAGGCAGAAAATATTTTAAAAGAAAGATGGGTGGAAGAAACAACAGAGAAGGGAGGAGGTCAAGAAAGAGAACTAATGAAAAAAGAAAGCAACCAATGAGGACATAAGTGGGAGAAGCAGAGAAAATGAAGGATGGCACGGCATTGATTTCAATTTCTGAGAGTGAAGCAAAGTGAGTCAAAATCTGAGAGGAAGAATACCAATGGAATTGAGAGAGACGACGTGAGAGCTTCCCCGTTTCAGAAGAAAAAAACTACAAAAATCTGAGATGGGGTGAAAGGAAATATCTCTGTTTTAATCGTAGAAAGCAGAGTAACATAAGCCTACATTTGGAGATATGAAAATGGGATGAGAAAAAGAGTGTTCTTCTTCAAGCTTTGATTTCGGATTTTTTTGTGCTTAAGAAGTGGGTAAGCTCTGCCTTACTCCATACTCCACCTAGGTATTAAACTAAGGCTGTTTTATTACTCTTAGAAGATAAGGACCAATTAGAGTGAATTTAAAAAACAAAATACAACCATACCAGTGATCTATTCCTGTCTGATTGAGATTTCAAACTTGATTATACCTCAAACAATAATATTTAGCAAGTTGATTTACATATATGTTTGAACATACACAATTAGACAAATATCATGAAAATATGTTTTAGTTGAACGAGGCATATTTCACAACAAAAGGAAACTAAATTTTAAATCTTTAGATACTCGTTATGAATTGAAATTATAAGATATAAATTAAAATCACGAGAAAACAAAGTCGGGTGTTATTCAAATTATTGAATCTACACTTAACAATATCCGATATTTGAGAGATTAATCGAACATCACTTCAAATCCAAATGCTAAGATTCAGTTTAGGTACCTGTTAAAATAGCAGAAACGAAATTGCACTACAATATAAAAATCTTGAATATGGACAAGTCACCATAATACCCATAACTCATAGAAATTAAAATCTTCGGCCGAAACAAAAAATAGAAATTAAAATCACATAATGAGTAGTTCAAAATTTCACTGTTGCATTAAACAAAAACAACTATTCTCAAACTCAGCAGCAAGGATTACAGACAATCTAATGGCTAAGAGTGTCCAGAAATATTAAGTAAATCAAATTTAAGCAGTTGCCTCATGCTGAGCAGCAAGCCTCTTTCTAGCCTCCTCAATGATAGACAACTTGATACCCCGGCCTTTAGGAAGAGACACCCAAGGTTTTGTCCCTTTACCAATAATGAAAACATTACCCATACGAGTTGCAAACTCATGACCAGTAGCATCCTGAACGTGGATGGTCTCAAAGCTTCCCTTGTGCTTCTCCCTGTTCTTGATGACACCAACACGACCTCTGTTCCTTCCCCCAGTAACCATAACAACATTCCCAACATCAAATTTGATGAAGTCAGTGATCTTGTTAGTTTCAAGGTCCAGTTTGATGGTGTCATTTGCCTTGATTAACGGATCTGGATATCGGATGGTTCGACCATCATAGGTGTTCAGATAGGGAATGCCCTTCTGTCCAAATTGAACAGATCGAACCTTGCAAAGCTTAAACTGCAAATGGTAAAATCCAGAGATATAATCATTTCCTGCTAGCATTCCACAGGTGTTTTAAACAAAGAAAACAACCAGTCCACATGTACATCCACAACATGTAACATGAATCCAGGTAAAAGGTCCAAAGTGTGTCCATTCAACTGCGTACCTCTTTTTGCAGAGTCAATTAGCATCAGCAGTTTATGATCAAGGAATATAGTCATACTTTTGAATTTTTAGGGAAAGGGAATCACAAATTTATCATTCATTACGCAAACACACTAGATCTGATACTGCCGGACAGATAATCTGATCAGACATACCTTTGCCTCATCATCCCTAACTGAGTGGAGACGGAAACGGCCCTTTGTGTCATAGAGAAGGCGGAAGTTTTCATTGGTCTTTGGAATGGATACAACATCTGGTAATAATAATAGACAAGGTGAAGTGAATTATAGATGACAGTTGCAACATTAAAAAGACTGCCTACTTAAATTCATTGCAAGTTATGGGACTGCACAAGAGTAGTGTAGACAGCCAGATATTAGTAGAACTGCACAGTATACTTCAAGAAAGAAAAGGTAACAGATTAGGTTTGAGTTATGTTTGCTTAGACATCCATAATTCTGAAATGCCAAGTCACACAGTGCACTCCCAACCCATAACAATGAACTGTACTCAAAATGTGGCATCATTATCCAACGACTCAAAGCAATAACAATGTTAACATACAGTTTGAGCAATATCATCTGGCAATCAAGTTTGAATTCACATACCCATGAAACCAACAGGATATGTCTTGTCTGTCCTAACTTTGCCATCAACAAGAATATGGCGCTGCATCAAGATGGCAATGACTTCTCTATATGTGAGAGCATACTTCAGTCTGTCTCGCAGTATAAGGATCAGAGGCAGGCACTCCCTTGACTTGTGGGGTCCAGATGATGGCTTAGGTGCCTGCATAAATAGATTATTACGAAGGGGCATTAGAATGGATATTACAAATGAAAACAAGTAAACATAGAAGAAACAAGAACTGGGATATGAGTGCTTACAAAGGCACCGCCAAGCTTATCAAGCATCCAATGCTTGGGAGCATTGAGCCTCTTCAAGTGTTTCTTCAACCCCCTTGCCTGAAAATCAAGACAAAAAACTACCACTGAGAATCCGGGATTACAAGGGCATACAATTATCCATATTCATACCACTGACAGCATAAAAGTACATAAAATATTAAACATTGAAATAAGGACAAATGAGTTAAAATGAAATAACCTTTCATAACAAATAGATATCACATGAAAAGGATCACTAACACCAAGGTTGAGAAAAGCAATTTACCAATAAAGCAGACTGCCTACTCATCAAAACCTAAGAGATAGCCATTAGAAAACAACATTTCTCCTCGAGGAAGAAGCATGAAGAGCATTGACATAGGGTGCAAGCTCAATAGGAGTTTAAATACATATTTTCTTTTTCATGGAAGTCATCCATGTAATGAATGTACATATCTTCTACAACACACAAGACGTGCATAGGAAAGAGAAGCATCACTGCTTCGCCGTAAACTACCAAAATATACCATAAGATGGCACACAGTCATTTACCTCCCTTCTCACTAAAAGACCGACCGATTAACTGAAAAATATATCAAAATTGAATAATCATCGTCAAAATCAAGATCTTATTCCATTCAAATACACAAGCATAGTTCGCCAATGAAAAAGCTTTCAGCACAACCAGCTATACCCATGCAAAAGTTGTCGATAACAATCAATTGGGAACATTTTGAAGACAGAAATAAGAAATTCTATAGACATAGCAAGGTGCAATCACCAGAATACAGAATCAAGTTGATATGAAACTCCGAAAAAATGAAGATAAAAAAGGAGCAACGAAGCGGAAGCTATCAGATTTGAGAAGAAGGACTAACCATTTTGGAATCTTCAGCTCAGAGATTAACCCGAGTGTGGTCGCCTCTGCTTCCGTTGTCCCTAACTTGCAAAACCCTAGGGCCTGTGTGTGTATGTATATATACGGAGGCCATCACCCGTATTGCTATCATAATAATGTGACTATCGGGTTACGCGAATATTGGATAGTCCGAGTCCGAGTCCAGCCCAAACAAAGTAATATTTTATTGTCTTTGTGCTCCTGAATCTGGGCTTAGGGCTCTTGTTTTACTTTCACACATACACACAAACACACGTACAAGCCCAAAAGAAAATAAAAATTAGATTTGACCAAAATTCTATTTTGGTTCCCTACTCAACACCATATTTCTAGTTTGGTCCCCAATTCGTTCGAAAATCTATTTTGGTGCTCTACTCATTCAAACATATACTATTTTAGTCCCATAATTATCTTACCATCCAAAGAATGCTGACATGGCCTGTTAACTAATGACATGGAGATAGCTAAAGTGTACCATATGCTATTTCATCTGTTATATGTTAACTTAATGGCCACATCATCCCAACAAATGCCTTATAACACCCACTCAATTTTTTTTGGGACAAAAATAGAGGCATAGATTTTCTTTTTGGCCAATTTGAGAAGTTAAATTGGAAATATTAGAGTAAAAGTAAGACCCATCCACTAGAAGCAAATCAAAAATAACATTTCAAGAAGATTTAAAGCACGCTGGACCTCCTCTTAAAAATAATTCATACAACCCACAAAAGCCCCACCCTAGCACCTATCCCCTTTGACTCATGTCGGTTACCAGTTGCAACCATTCAGTTGTCGTCTTCCTCCTTCTGGTAAGCTTCATTGTAAATTCAACTCAAACTTTCATTGTTGAGGTGCTCAGTGTGAAATTGTAGATCTACATATGAAAGAATCTATACGGTTCGCTCTTCCATGATTAATTAGTTGAGTTTAATTTCATGGGAAGGGGGAAGAATCAAGAGGTTGGGGGTATCACGAGCAACAAGGAGGAAAAGAAAAATGAGTGCATGTGGTTCCATTTATCTTGATTAGTAGGAACAAGGGACAAGAGTTGATGCACACTTCTTGTCTCATGTGAGTACACGTGGGTCCAAGCGTGACTAGTAATGTTGACTAGTTTCATTGCCAATATTTATGTTGGAAGCTTTTTGGTAAGTTTGTACAGCATATGTGCCTTGTTAGAAGATGCATATCAGATTTTTGAAGATGCAGATCATGTATGAGTGTTATTCAAGATGCAATGCTTGCAAGGAAGTGGCTATTAAAAAGATGAATGACTTGACAGGGTTATCAAAATCTAAACTATCTCCAGATAAGATAATATAGCAAAACCTGAAATGATAAATAAAAGGGACAAAACATGGATAATATATACATAAGATAGAGACTTTAGAAAGGGACACAATAGAAAGCAAACATGCATATGCTTATGAACAAGAATAATAAATAAAATAAATTACTTTATTAAAATAATTATTTAATTTAATTTAATGTGTTATATTTAAGCAAATAAATAAATATTGGAAAGCAAAATACATACTAAAATGTCTAAATAATAGCCAAACAAAAAAGTGTCATTATAAATGAACATAAATAGAGAAGTGCCAAATACACAACATAAAATGTGCTAAGTACTTATCCAAAATGTGTCAAATATATATCCGAAAAGTTGCAAATACACATAAAAAAGTCAAAATGCACATTCAAAAGGGGGCATATTCATGCTTCTACATTGTGGCTACTTGATGATTATTGGGTCCCTATCATATGAGGTGTGAGCCTTGATCTTGTAACAGTGCTAACAGACATTAGTCTCTTAGGTAACTCCTCCCTTGTTGTTTAGCTCGTCCTACAAACATATGCAAAGAGAAAGTTAGTAAAAGAAAAAATGATTACTTTATCAAATAAGTTAACTAATAGTACCTGTGGTTGAGCTCTCTCATTCTTAGAGATCTACATCAATGAGCACAAAAAATCAATAAAGAAAGATATAATGCATATCATACGTCGACATAGTGAGTACTAGACACTTACAATATTAATCCTTGGGCAACCCACATTATTGTGACCTTCTCCTCCACACTTTTTACATGTGTGAAACACCTGATGCTTTAGCTTAAGTGGGCTTGGACCTTCCTTAAGATCAACTGGGTCCCTTCTCATTTGTTTCTTTGGTCTTCCCTGCTTTTTCTTGATTAGGGGAGCTTGTAGGTCCTTACCATCTGCCTTGCGCCATAATTAGTGTCCATTAATAGGTCAGATGAATGGTTTATAAACTTTTTCATAAGTTACTCGGGTAAGGCTAGGATGCATGTAGTGTTCGAAGTTGAGATTTTGCTACCTCATCGTAGTGATTGGATGAACACATAGGATGCCATATAGGTCCCAAAACCTACACAAGCAGCTTCATGAACCTAAGTCGACAATAAATTTATTTGACCTACACCATACCTCAAATTGTTCACCATTAGGGTCCTCGACCCATTGAGGAACACATAGTCAACTTATATGCTTGTTTTCTTCCAACTTCCTACATATGCGTGGACAGAGTTGGCCTTTAAACCTTTTTAGATGCTCCTGTTAAGTTATCATTTGTTCATTATGAACATGCGGATTTCTTCCAACATTGAAATGATAGGCTTGCCCCTTGTCTCTATGATTTTAGAGTTGTTCACACATATTGTTGGAGTATACTTGACTCTTGCTCCATGGGTTGAATGCAACCTATGTCTACTGGCAGGGAAGAATTGTTGACAAATACTCCCATGTCTTATCATTGAACTGCTTCAATTGCTCCATAATCCTTGTAAATTCTTGCATGATTGTCGGTTTTGCACACCTCCATAGAAAATTCTTCAACTCCATACCCTTGAATTGCTTGGCAAAGTTATTGTATATATGGTAAACACAAAAACGATGTTCATCATAAGGTGAAAGTTCAGTAATAGCAGAAATCAAGCCCTACCATAAAATAGAGCCATGTTAGTCAAAAAATTAAATAACAAAATAACTTAAGTATATGCCCAAAATAAATGGCATGCCTTTTGTTGATTTGTGATAAAAGACCATGCATGATCATTGAAGGTGGCCCTATATCCTCCAACAAGTTCCTAATGAACCACTACCATGTGTTCTTACTCTCAGTCTCAACCACTACAATGGCTATGGGATAAAAAGAGTTGTCTCTATCTTATCTAACTACAGACAACAATTGAGCCCTATAGTATCCTTTTAAAAAACATCCGTCTAAGCCAATCATAGGTCTACAACTAGCTGTGAAGCCTCTCTTGCATGAATCAAGGCATATGTACAGTTGGTTAAAAGTAGGAGGGAGCTCTGGGGCTATTCTTGAAACACCAACCTAACATTTATTCCCAGGCTTACTTCGTATGATCTCCCAACAATAGTCTCGAAGTCGTCGATATTGTTCTTTCTCATTGCCCTCCATAAGGAGCTTAGCCTTTTCCCATGCTTTATATGCCCTGCCAGTTGGTACACTAAGACAAAACATCTCTTTAATGTAGTACATGACATCTTTACCCTCAGGTTTTGCATTACATCATAAAAATGGCAACAACTTCACTGTAAGCCAATTAAAGCTTGCCTGCTTGGTCTTCATGGTTCGACTACATGTATGTTCACTGTTGAATGTCATCACCTGGAACGTATTATTCACCTTTGACCATGAGCAAAATATCATCCATAGGTAAGTGTGTTCACATTTTACCTAACATCTCTTAGCATCATTTTTTACAAACTTCACCTTCACATCGGCATTGACAGTATAGTCTCTTATTGCTTACTTAAACATTGATGGATTTCAAAGCTCCATCCCAAGCTCAAATGAAACCTCTCCAAAGCTTGCACCTTAATTGAATTAAGGATATATTATTTTTCTTTTTCCATTAGTTTCTTCCTCAGAGTTGATATCACTGTGAAGTTCTTCTGAATAATATTGTTCATCATCGCCAAACGAGACCATCACATGTAGTGGGCATTCTTGATGCTCTTCTTGCATTGGTGGGAGATCAATATATCTAAATACACATTGAACACATATGTAAATTCATTTATACATGCTTGATTTCAATAATTTAGGGTGAACCATTAAATATACATATTGATCAAACAACTCAGCATCGTCTTTATTAGATACATTGTCATTGAATTCCTCCTTTTATTCACCCCCATTAAATCCACTTACATAGTCTTCAATCTTTGTTTTTTCCTCTTGTTGGACACTTTCAACTTCAAACTCAATTTCACTTAACATCTTCCCCATATATCTAGAAACACATACCAAACAAATGTTCCAATATTTACTAGCACTATATCATTAGTGCACTTATATATTTCTTTAAGTGTTACCAAACTCATATGAATGGAACATATGGTATCCACTTTTTTCACAAAAAAAACATAAAACAAATAGAATTTAATTAAAATTTGCCTGTTTAGCTTCTTCTAAAATTTACACTAAAATTATGTTCTTTCTATATATGTCAAAAAATTATTTATGATAATGGTAATTAGTAACAATAGGAATCCTTAATGTAATTATTTTTAGAATTTGAATGATAGTTTTGTCAAGAAAAGGATGAGTTAGAAAGTGGATAGCATGAAACATAATTTTTCTATTAATTAATGTGACAAAAGTAGATTTTAAAGTACCCACTATATATTAGGACAATTGATGTGAACAAATAATTTGACAAAAAAAAAAAAGGTGAAAATCGAAAGTGGGGAACAAAGTTTGAAAATTGAGTAGGTGGGTCTTGCTTTTACTCTCATGTCGGCTGAAAAGAATATCTGTGTGGTGTCATGATGTGATGATTGTGATTAAAGTTTCTTAATAGGTATGTCTATTTTTGTCCAACAAAAATTGAGTGAGTTTTATAGAGCATATGTTGAGATGATGTGGCCAATAAGTTAACATATGGAAGATGGCATAACATAGGATACACTTAAGCTACTTCATTTCATCAGTTAAAAGGCCATGTTAGCATTCTTTGAATGGTAGGATAAGTAAGGGACTAAAATAGTAGATATTTGAATGAGTAGAAGACCAAAATAGATTTTCGAAAGAGTTGGGGACCAAAATAGAAATAAGGTGTTGAGTGGAAGACCAAAATAGGGGTTTGGTCAATTAGATTTAGACCTTATATATTGTGACATTTCAAATAAAAAGAAAAAGAAAATATAGATTGTAAACTGCGTGAAGTGAGTGTTGTTTAATAAAATATAATAAGTTGTTGTCAATTTCACATTATTCAATAAATTATACGATAAGAATAAAGATAAAAAATAAAAGTGTGTGATTGAAACGGTGTTTTATTCACTAATTAAGTGTATATGGTTTGAAGAATTGCATTTTTTTTTAAAGTGAATTATATAAATCAGGAATTGCTCCAGGAAAGTAAAAGTCTTTGTAAATGATGAACAAAGCGTAAAAGTGCAAGTTTGACTAAAAAGGAAAAAACTTGTACCCAAGTAGAAAAGTTCTTAAAAGAGTGAAGGTCACTCTTACTCACATTTTAAAATGAAAAAAATGTACAAATAGTAGTATGATATATTAATTTATGTTCATAATTTCAATTGGATTCTTCCATTTGAAATATTTTAAAATAAATATAGTTTTAAATTTGCCTCATAATTTTTTATATTAATTATATTAGATATTAAAATTAGTATAGATAAAGATTAATATAAAATAATATCCTATATTTTTATATATTTATTATTCTAATAGATAATAAATTTACAAAAGACTTTAAATTGAATAGTTAAATTAACGGAAACAATTATAACAAACTTTTATCAATTAAAAAAATAATATAAAATAAAATAACTTTCAAAAATTAAACTTTTTAAAATCATAAGATAGTGATTCCAGTCTGCACTTCCATAAATTTAGCCCTAGTGATTCCACTCTCTTAAAATTAGCAACAAAAAACTGGGTTAATTCATAAGTACAATGATAAGTTCTATAAGTAAAAGAATACTTCTACAATATGCAAGATCTGGGTTATTCATATTTAGATTTAGTTGCATTTGCTATGCATGAGATGAATTAAGAAGTTCAAGAATTATTTAAAAATATTTTGAACCTGAAACATTTATAAATTGGACAGATAAAATACGATTATAACACTATTTTAGAGAAAAGTATAAAATTGGTTTATCATTTTTATACATTGTAACAATTTAGTTTTTTATAAATTAATTATGATAAATTAATCTTTTACAAATTTAAATTTATACAAAGTTAGTTCTTCATAAATTTAAATTTGTACAAAATTAATTCATCTATTTGTATTAACAAAGGACTAATTTGATATAAAATAAGATTTTTGATAGATCAATTTATTAAAGTTATTTATATATGACTAAATTATCACAAAATATAAAAATAAAAGATTGATTTAGTATTTCTCACTACATTTTAATTACAAAAAAAGTGATGATGAGGGGGAGAATAATAGCCGAGAGAGGGAGAGAGGGAATAGATACCTACCTTCCTTGAAAGGCCTCATCACATTCAGAAACACACAATACAAAGCAATCAAAAGAAAACTCCTCTCCTCTGCTTCACCACAAAACACACAAAGAGAAGATGAAAATGCCTCATCTGTCTTCTTCTTGTTCTCTTCCTCGCTCCTTCTTCTTCTGCTGCTGCTTCCTCCTTCTTCCTCTGTTGCTCTTGCTGTTGCTGCTGGTTTCCCCTTCTTCTTCTTCATCTTCTTCTTCGTCTGAACATGCAGGAGACCATCAGCACGACGAGAAGGTGACCATGTCCGTATACTACGAGACTCTGTGTCCATATTGTGCAGAGTTCATAGTGAACCATGTCGTGAGCATCTTCCAAACGGGTCTCATCTCCATTATCAATCTCAGAATGGTCCCTTGGGGCAACGCTCTCATCAAACCTGATGGTTCCTTTGTTTGTCAGGTTACCTCTCTTCTTCTTCTTTTTCTTCTTCAAGCTCTGTTGTTTATTCATTTATTCATAAATTATATAAATTAAAATGTTGAAGGGAAGTCTTGTTTAAATCATCTGAACTGTTAAACATAATAATGGCATTTCATGAGGATCAATTTGAAAAGGATCAAACTTGGATCCTAAATGCAGGAAATAAACTTAGAGAATAAAAAATAAAAGATAATTTTCAAAACTTTATACTTTTCTTTCTTTTCTTCCTTTCGTTTTCTATATAACTTTACGAGAGTACTCCATTCACTTAAAATATCTCTTATAAAGAATTTTAAATTTTAAATTTTAAAATTATTCTAATAACTTAAAAACCAAATTTATTATATTTTCAAGGATTATAAGACTTTAAGAATACAAAACAAAAAAAATTGTACGTAGAATTTTAAAATTTAGGGTAAAATCTTTTAGAATAAAAAAATGTTGGTTTGAAATCTTTTAAAATAATTTTGAAATTTATGATTTTTTTTTACTAAATATTTTAAATATATGATTCTTAATTATAATTTTTTCTAAACTTTATTGAATGAACTCGATAGGATAGTAACTCAAAGTACGTGACTTTAAAACCAATTAATTTCATGTCTAGTATTCTAGGCCAAAAAACAATTTCTTGATATGGGTAAATCAATGAAGACTCTGAATTTTGTGATGATGAAACTAAAATGATTGCCGATATGGGTCCTTATCTGGGACATTATTATGACAACAAAAAAGGTACGGACTCCAATAAATTCATGTGTCTGATGCCGATTTATTAATTAGCCAGCTGAAACTTTCAACTACCATAGGTTTTTTAATTTTCAAGAAGATTAGGATTGAGCTTTCAAATTATAAAAAATGGACCCAAATTAAAACTTGAGAGTGAGAGGATGAAAGTTCTGTAAGTGGTGAACATTTTGATTTGAATCTTCAAATAAGAAGTGGGAGAAGAGAAATTAAAGTTGTATGGAATAGAATGATTAAATTTGGATGTATATATGTTTAAAAGTTTATTTTGGTTATTTAAATTTTTATTTTTTTTATTTTGATATTAAAAATATAATAGAATAATCTAATAATATAATTACTATAATATCTTTTTAGATTAAAAAATTATTATGATTATATTTTATTTTATAAAAATAATATTATAAAATTAATATGTAAGTCATTTTATTCTATTTTATTTTATTTTAGTAAACTTTTGAAAGATAAGATAATACTTGTTTCATTTTATTTTTTGTCACTCTATTCCATTTATAATTTAATTTCATCATCCAACATAGTCTTAGACTAAGGTAATATTTTTTTTATTATTTTTGGTCACTCTTCTTACGATTTTTATCATACTATTAGTGAGAGCAAATTTCTTTGAGAGGAGTTCAGGCCCACAGAGATGGAAAAGAGAAAACACATATAAATGGGTCTAAGTGGGCCTCACACCCTTAGTCTCTCTCCAATAGCAATGTTTTCAGGAAAATCCATTTAAACAAATTGGACTTACTTAAAAAAATAAATAAATTGGACTTAAGTGTAATTTTCTATATTTTTGTTATATGGTTTTTATACTTAAAATATGATAGTTGTATGATTTGTCAACAATAACATGATAAATATACAGTTTAATTTTTTTTAATCTATTTTGGGCCAAATGTTGGTAATTAGTTAATCAATTAATGATCTAATTAATTATCCTCAATTATTTCGTTCAGGGTCCAATTACAATGGAAAATAGCCTTCTTTATTTGGGCTAAACTATTTTGGGCCTGCACAACGTAATTCTTATTGCAGACCCAAATTAGTAAATTTAAAGCCATTGTCCTAAAGAACAATACTAATAAAAAGAAGATTCATTAATTGACAAGAAGAAAATCAACAGGCCTCGGAAAATTTTATATTTAATAAACTTGAACCATTTTTTTTTGGTTAAGATCAATGGTATCTTCAAATCACACATTTAATTATTTTTGCCTCTTTGCATACTACATTTGAGAAAAATTCAATATCAATAAGTAGTTACTAAATCATCTAACGACATTATCCCATACATACTTAAAATGATTAATACTAAAGATTCTTTTTATGAATTAACAGTACAAATTTAAATTCCTCGTTAACAACAAATCTCATAATTTGCTTCAAAATTGCAGCATGGGGAGGATGAATGCTTACTGAACACAATAGAGGCCTGCACTATCAAAATCTATCCTGATGTGGTACCACTCTTACTCTCTATATTCTCATAGTTTTTAACTTTGTTATGTTTTTATGTAATTATTTATTCTAATTATTAGGGTGTTTCCGAATTTGGCACTATGATTTCATTGGGGTAAGTTGAGTGGGAGGAAAATAATGTCCCGCATTGAATAGAATCAGATCATAAAAACCATATATAAATAGAATGCACCAATAATTCTAATATAATAGTGCAGGTTTTAGTTTAAGATGTGGTATCAAATCTGTATATATATATATAGTTCTTCTTAGAGTTCAATCTTTTGTACTTTTAAGCCTAAAACTTCATGTTGGACCTAGAATAATATGGAATTGTGATGCAGGTGAAGCATTTCAGGTTCATACACTGTGTGGAGCGTCTAACGCTGGAGAGGGAGGAGAAGGACTGGGTGAATTGCTTCCAAATGAGTGGGTTAGACACCTCACCTATTGATTGCTACACTAATGGCACTGGAAAAGCTGTTAGTTCTTCTGTCATTTCTATTTGCTTCCTTCATTCTTATTCACTGCTTCATCAATGGCACTTACCCTTTTGATCTTCATTTTCTTGTTAATGCTAAAACAAGCAGATTGAGCAACAATATGCCAACCAAACTGCTCACCTTAATCCACCCATTAGATTTGTTCCCTGGGTGGTTGTCAACAACCAAGCACTCCAAGAGGTTTGTGTTTTCATAAACATGAGATACAAATGTAAATCCTACGACACAATAAAATATGATATAAACACGTGTGTATTAGATAGTTAATATTTAGATATGTGTGTGCACATGCATGTATGTACATGAACATATGTGAAAAAAAGAAAATGCATGATATTATGTTATGTTTTATATTTTTTAAGATCTAATTGTTGTGTGTATATGTGTTGTGTCGTCTTATATTATAATTTATATTTTTAAAAGTTTAATGTGTTTATATTATCGGTGTAATCTTTATAACAAAATAAATCAATTACTGTACAGTTTATATACTGTAAAAAAAATTCTAATAGCAAAAAATAAAAAAAAATTGTGTAATCGTGAGTCATACACAATCCAGATTTGTCTTTATAAAACATGGAAGTTTATTGAAGGCAAGTGGGTTTTGGTCTGACTCTGTTTTTGGTGGGTGCAGGATTACCAACATTTTGTGAAGTATATATGCAGGGCTTTCAAGGGCAATCCCAAGCCAGATGCTTGTGTATCACTTTCAACCACTACTTCTGAATCCAATCATAACATTAATTCCTTTCCTCCAGTTTGTTATTCCCATCAACCTCAAAATCTTACATAACTATGCATATATGTATGGTTCTAGTGTAGTTCTAGACCTTTTACTTTTGGTAGTAGTAATCTCATGGTCACATGGCTTATCTATGAATGTGCAAGTGTACATTATTATCTGCAGAAACCGTTTCATTTGTCTTTATAGGCTATGAAAGTTGTTTCATTTTTCTTCTTCTTTTTCTTGTCATTTTACTACTTTAAAGGTGTAAGTTTTTTAAAATCATGATAATTATCGAGCAGATAAAACTACGTTGGAATGGCTCCTTCAAAAATTTAGCACTTAGAAGTAGCCATTTTAAAATTTTAGTATGTACTTATGAGATTGGAATTCAAAATTTATATATATATATATATATATATATTTTATAATTAGAATAAAATCTAAAATTTAAAGAGAATTATATTATAAAATCTAGTTCACTCACAAGTAAATACAACAAAATTTCCAATATTGTTTAAACAATTTTAGTTTTTAACATTTTCTTACATTTTTTTTTCCCCTACGGACGGCTGTTCCTAAATCAAAACACATAAGTCCCTTGGACCAATGCTTCCATCAACAACACTCACAACTCCATCTCATGTCAGGTTCCAGTTTTATCATTAAACCACCAAAACCTTAAAAACAGAATTGTATCCTTAATTTTTACCTAAACATGATTATATTAATTAATGAATAATAACCTTAGTGCTAAAGTAACCTACTTTTTATATATGATTGTTAATCTACTTGGTATTGAGATTAACAATCATATATTTTTGTAAGTATAATAAACTGAGGCCTCTCAAAATTACTATAAATATCTACCATAAACAATAAAATCTAAAAAAGAGAGCTCAGTTCTCAGATCATCCAGTAACTCATAAACTATAACAAAATAGAAGAATGGGGAACTTACCTATGGTCATCCATACACATTTACAGTTATTTACATTTTTGACAAATTACACGATTACAAAGTACAAAACCCCAACAAAATAAGGAAATAAATCCTTTGCAATATCAATAGTACTATTTTAGCCCTTCAAAAGACTATTCTAGATGATTACTTGAAATTAAATAAAATATAAATAGGTAGTATTTCAGTAATAAAACCAATACAAATACCTTGAGGTATGCAGAGCTTTGTGCAATTTAATGCATAATAACTTCTCAAATATCTAATATTATACCTGATGGCACCAACCTTTTAAAATGATCAGTTCTCTGTGAATCAATATTTAAATCCTTATCATAATAAGCCATAAACATGCATAAATTACATGCAATATAACAATAACAGTCATGGATTTATTTCTATGAAAATCAAGTCGGTTAAGGGTACACAGGCCTTGGAAAATAAATTTATCGGTCGAAGATCCATAACCCTCGAGAAACTTTATCATTGGTTAAGGGAACTTGGCCCTTGAGTAATTTAAATCAGATGGTCGTGACACACAAGCTTACGCTATTGAACACATCTAGTACTCACTTTTCATACAACCCTCTTGATATGGTCTTTACATGATATCACATACAATTCATAATTCAATACTAATCAAATCTAGCAAGTTATTCCACTATATAATGATGTAAACGGTAAACAACATCATTTAACATGCTATACTGTTAGAAGAGCTACCACTGACTTGGTGGGCGAAGTATTTTAAATAACCTTGCCTTCTTTCTCTTGGTTATAGAATACTCCATAAGATAATTCCTATAACACAAAAGTACAATTTCCTTAATCAACCATTACCAATACACATTAATTTAGGTTCATTCCAATGCCTCTTAACAAGTACATAAATTGAAAAGACTTACTAAAAACAACCAAAATATGTACAATTCTCATATCAACCCATAATATCAACTCAACAAATAATTCAAATTAAGAAGAGTTTTCTTCTTTTAGTTCATATCATTTCCATAACCAAACTTATGTTAAACCTCCTTATTTACCATAAAAAAAATCATACCTTAGCCTTAGCTCATTTTCTTTGATTCTACCACATGACTTGCTCAATGTTTTCATCAATTACATTCACTTCCTTATAGACTTACTAATTCTTCAATTACATCCGAAGTTGCCATATTTTAACTTTTCCTTTCACCTGTAACCAAGTTTAGCCATGAAGAACAATAAGATATCATTTCATAAACATTAATAGTGTTCCTAAAAAATTCTACAATTCTATGTTAAACCCCAAAAATTTGGAAAATTTTTGGTTTGGTCCCTAAGAGAACTAATCTCAAAAACTTGTCTAAACTTCCAAGACTAAAATTTAAAGGGAAAAGGCCAAAAATTCATCCACCACCAACATCTCCATGAAAAACCGAGCAAAAACTCACAAAAAAAATCACTGAATCTTCCTCCTTGCGGCTGTCGGACGTTGAAGGGTGAAGATGAGGTGTTTTCGTTGGAATCAACAAGGCACGACGGTTAGAAGCACGTCGCCGATGAAGGGGGACGTTGGTCGGGAAGCTGGGGTGGTGGCAGAGCAGAGGGTGGGAGGAGAAGTTGAGAGAAGGAGCTGAAAGTTTCTACAAAAAAGTTGATCAAGAAGGAGAAGAAATGAAGTGAGGGGCACTTTGGTTATTTCACCTAATTATGACACATGACAGCACTAGAAAAATTTTGAGGGAGGAGGAAGCTAAGTCTTGAACTCTTGCCATCAAGCTCAAAGTGCCAATACCTTACTAAACCAAAATTCTTATTTGATTAACAACCTACACCATGGACATTTATGTTTTTACTCTTTCTAAGAACAAAAATTTAGAGGTGTTACAATTCTCTTCCATTCATTTTGTTTTATGTAATTTCTCATGTTCTCCTATTTCCTTAATATTTCAAAAACTAACATATAGTGTCATGATATCTATTTTGTGTTGTGTCTCATGTTTAATGTTTGTGTCAATATCATACTTTTTTTTATACCTATTATTGGAGATCATGGTATATTCTCATAACATACCTTGATGACCAATGAAAAGTAAGGACCTACCACAACAGATAATATTTCAAAAATATATTTATTTTTGTGTATTCTCTTCCGTGATTTTCATATTCATAGTTTCCAAAAGCTTCTGGTAGTATTTTTTTTTATTTTTATCCTTTTATCTGGATAAGAACTCTAGTTTCCTTTCCATATCTGACTTGTAATTCTACAAAACTTTGCAGAATGTTTGGCATGATGTGGTAAGCCTAAGATGTTCTTTTTTGCATTTTTCAGAGTACGTTTGGTTTGAGAAACATAGAAAAGAACTAAAGAAAACTAAAGGATGGGTTTACTTTGGACGTTTCTTTTGATTTAGATTGAAAATCAAACATTTTTAATTCTTTCATTGTTCTCAATCCGCAATCAAATAATGATGCAGAACAAAAGGTATGCTTTGATTTACTGCTTTGAGTTTCTGGCCGCTGAGGGAAGGCACAAGCAGTGGAAAAACTGTTTCAGTGAATTGGATTTGCCTCAGAAGCATATTCTAAAGTGCTATAACAGAGGAAAAGGAACAAAGGTTGTTTTACTTTTCTATGATTTTATCTATAAATGTATATATTTTTTAAAAAAGTTATTGAAAATTTGTAAAAAATGACCAATCCTAACCCATGTATTCCACTTTTTTCTTATAAAAAGTTATCACTATTATGATGTACAAGGAACAGAAAAAAGAGAATGATAATTGATTATGAAAAGAAAATTTAAACAAAAGATAAAAGGCTTTAGAGAGGCTAATATATTATTGGATTAATATAACATAAGAAATTAGCCCAATGGATCGGTCTAGTGAGTTAGTGGTAAATTTTATTGGCAAAAGAAAAAACGTTGTGTTGAAATTACATGGACCTCTCATAAAATTACATAATCAATTTATAAGAGTAAATTTATATTAAATCCAATTACATAATTTTTTTTTAAAAAACTTTCCGAAATTACATTTACCTCTCCTAAAATCGTGCAAACAATTTACCAAGAGTAAATTTATATCGGACACAATTACATAATTCTTTTTAAAATTTACTGAAATTACAGGGACCTTTCTCCTAAAATTAAAAATTTTGCTACAGTTTAGTTTATTTTTAATTTTTTTAGGGCACTAAAATACCTTTTTAGGTTATTGGAGAGTATTCTAGTAAAGAAAAATCAAATTTAAGTTAAAGCATATATTTTGAAAAAAAAAAAGTTTTTTTCTTCTTGTGCTACTACTCTATGAATTATGAATTATGATATTTAACATTAAGTATTTGTGAATGATATGCAACTTGGAAGAAAATATGTGAATGATTTCACACTTTTAACAAAGAAAGTGTGACTGATACTGAGAGCGAAGTGAACCCCGCTTTTGTGAACAAAAAAAAAAAAGATAATCTAAACAATTTGACAATAAACTTACCAAATTTTTTTCATTGTCTTATGCCAAATCATAAGTATGACATACATTATTCGACTTTCATATAGGAATTTTGTCAGAGTCTCTTCTAAAATATGGACTTTCTAAAAAATTCTACAACAAAGAACTATAAGTCAGAAATTAAAAGAGCTTTGCTCTTGCAAAAAGGATAAACAACAAATTTAGATATACAACACATTAATAAATTTCTACCTGTGACAATAGGAGCTTCTAGAGTACAAGATAATATAATACGTAACAATAAAATTGATGTATTCCTTGTGGACAATGCAAGGTTCACCAGCGGCATCTAACTTGCCTCTTAGTGACTTGGGGGTCCAAAGTCAACATTATTCTATGAAAAACATAAAGATAAAAGGGTGAGTGAAAACACTCAGTGAGCAGACAATACTAATTACAAAATGGAAGGGACAAACCTGACACAATAGAGTTTTTCATAAACCAGTTGTTTGTCTTTGAAACATGAGGCATAAATACAAGGTAATCTACTTAATACAGAGTAAAGAGATATTCATAATGTTCACCGTCATGCCCACACAGAAATACAGAGGTGAACCAGAGTTTAAAATCATCATAATTTCATTTTATTAAAATTCAATTCTCAAATAGAAGAAAATCATATTAATCATGAGCTTACAGGCGGGAATCATAGGCAGGGATTGTAGGCGGGACTTCTACCACTATCCTTGCTTACCACTATCCATATAGTTCATGACATTTACATTTACAATGGATATATCAGAAATCAGTTTTTAACAAAAAGGGGTAGGGAATATTCAATAGAACCATCAGAATCAGATGCTAGCTCTAGGTGAGTTTAACATAACATATTAGATATCAAACTCGAGCAATACAACTCAGTATAATCAGAATAATGGTCTTAAGCCTCAGACAAAATATCAATATATGGCATTGCACCTCAGTTATATCATAATATTAGATTTTAGTATACTACGACTAACGTTTATTACCATTAGTTACAGAGTCCTGTTTAAAATGAATTCTCCTAAATTTTTTTACATACATGATTACAAAATCAAACAAGTCAAAATTTTAGAATCAGAGTAAGTTTAAAAATCTAGATACAAATTTATTCAGAGAAGCATAATTAGAGTAATTCAAAGTTTCAGAGTCAGAGTACATCATAAATACAGAATTAGACTGCTTCACAAATGCATAATCGAAGTGCTTCATAAAAGTCATAAAATTTATCAAATGCTTAATATTTCCAACTACAAATAAAACTTTGTTAAAGTTCAAAGATTTCAAAATATCTAGAGTAATAGAATAATAGTAGTTCAAAACCCAAAAATTAGAGTAAATGAAAATTACAAATTTAGAATGCTTTATCATTAGTGGATCATCGTACTTCATGAATGTAATGATAGAACAGTTCAAAATACAGAACATAAAATTCCCAAAAAAAATCTAAACTCATAGTTAATGAAATCCAAAAATGTAAAATTAGTGTATTCCATAACTCCAGAGTTATCACAATATTAATAAAAATACAAATGAGGTTTATAATTCTCAAAGAGTCTACCCTAGAGCATATCGAAGTTCAAATAAGAATATTATTGCAAAGAGATAGCATAAATTAGAAATCCACATAACTAGCATTATTTACTCACCTGGAAAGGAGCACATGACCTCCCTCTAAAGCTTTCAACAAATCACTGATCATAATTAGTTTTAAGGTCCTATAAAACCAAGTAACATACTCTTAACCCTTGATATCTAAAACCATTCTAATTAATTCTATCAATTTAGCTATTTAATCATTCATTTGCTTCTAAACCATACATATAAGCCTTAATATTTATGATTCAAAGATCATCGAATACAACCTTCCATAATCGTCCCTAACTCCTCTGGCAATCTTACTTCAAATTTCAAAGTCCTAATATTAAATATAAACACTATCTTAATAAGGTTGATGAAATGCTTGATTTAATCCCAATTAGTAACATCATATGTTTCCCCATGTAACTTGATTAATTTATATTCAATTCCTTTAAAAATTTAATTATTCATATATATTCCAATACACTTTTAACAAGCTTTTTCTCTCACTTCCTTCTTAATGATTGCTAACAATCCAACTTCATTTATAGCTTGGAAACAACACTTTTTTTAAACCAAAATTAATTTGTAACATTAAAAAAATATTTAATACCTTAAATCCTCTCCAACCAAGTCCCAAAATTATTCATTAAATTATAATAATAATCTAAGGCCACTTAATCAACTTCAAAAGGTTTTTCGGTCCTTATTCCCTCCTTTTATATCAATGAAAATCCAAGAAAACTTAGGAAAATTATGGATTCTACATACCACTCCAAACGATAACTCTCGTTTGCCTTAATCCTTCACTTAGATGCTTAGTGATGCTAAATGAGTCCAAAACTTCAAATCACCCTATAAGTAAGAACACATATAGCTAAATTAGGGTTTTTCAATTCTAAAGCTAAAACTCAAAATTGAACAATGATTATAGGGGAGATAGTTCTTAAATTTATCTAAAATGTGAAACCCCAACTCAATTTGATGAGATTACACCGAATTGAGCTTAAATTTCCCACTTTTCTGCATGAACAGTACAACATTTGGTGTTTTTTGATTGTGAGCCAAATTGTTGAAATTGATCGATGTAAATGAGGGAGAAATGTGTGAAAATTACCTTAGATGTGAAGCCTTAAAGAAATTTCGTGGAAACTCACCCATATCTCACCAATTTCAAGCTAAACTCGCGCAACACACTATAGAATGGGGTTTGAAATTTCATAGCTTAAATGATGCTTTTAGCTAGTGAAAATAAAGGAGAAAGCTTCGAAAATACACATAGAACATAAGCCCAATTGAAATATACCAATTTCACTGAAATCATGTGAATAGAGCTCTGTCAAAACTTCACTGTTTCCAGCTAAATCAGAGGCGAAGAATGACAATCTCTGGCCGACAAGGAGAAATGTTGGGGGTCAGGTTGGAGGTGGAGGAGGGAAAAAAATCTGATGCTTGCTTCACACTACCATCGTGTGAGAGAGGAAGAATTTCACGCTTGAAGAAGAGATAGTATAGGGACATTTTCATAATTCCAGGGGGACACATGTCATTATTAAAAAAAAATCATAGTAGTCCATGAAGAGATTTAGACTTGAGTACCTTTGATTGCAAGAGGTGAGGTTTAGCCACTTGTGCTAGCTTGAAGCTCAAGTATATTACTACTTCATTTCATATTTGGATCTTATTAATTTTTCATTTCAATACTCTTCAATTATAAAAATTTGCTCTTGCCCAATTGCAATTCCTTACTTTTCTAATTCATAAAAATTTTTTTATTAAAAAAATTCCCACTTAAAATAAGGTATTTAACATTAAATTTCAGGAATATTACAAATGAAACTGCAAATTTGAACCCACCCCATACATTTCTACCATGGGTGCTGGTGAACAATCAACCTATTGGAAAAGTTACTACCTTCATCCTCTTTGTCTTTGATTTTTAAAATTTTTTATTCTCACAGACACAATAAACACAAATATTCACAAGCATGATTTCCAAATCATGGTGAAGATTAATATTAATGTTCTTTTTTAAGCAAGATTATACAAATTGTACAACCTATGTTTGCAAGGCATGACACTGCTTTGCCTCCAGCTTGCAATACCTCAAATGTGATTGTTGGAAAGCTCTTTGTGTGAGATTAACCATGTTGATGCTCGAGAATGTTGTAGATATTACTTGCTCTATTGCAAATTATGATTGAGAATAAAATATAATTTTGATGCTTTACAAATAAAGTATTTTTTAATTTAATCTTTTATAGAATTGTTTTATTAATTTAGTCTCTTACCATTAAAGTATTTCTCAATTTTTTCATTCATAAATAAAATTATTATCTATAATATTCTTAATATTTTTAAAATTAACATATTTTTTAGAAATATTATTGATTATTGTAAGGGAAGAAATTAAGAAATTTTCATATTTGTGGGATTAAATTGAGAAATATCTTATTCTTGAGGGATTAAATCTCAAAAAAATTTGTAAAATACTAAATTAAAAAATATTCTATTAATAATAGAGCGGAATGAGATTTTAGTCTAGATCAACATAAAAACTAAGATTTGTACTATGGAATTTGGATTTGCTATAGTTTCTTTAGAGAACTGTGCACTATTAAATTGTACTGTTTTTTTTTATTTGAGTCGTTAGATTAAACTTTAAAAACTACCTGAAGTGAAAAAGTAATTTTTTGACCATCCGCAATCACCACCAATTACCAAAATTGATTTGAGTCATCAGATTGTACATTTCTTTCGATCTTAACCTTTATGCATTTCTCCCTAAATTTGCTAAATCCAAATCATTGTAGTACCTCAAAGCATATAATCAATGCAAAGGGCCCATTAATTTGTACCAACTTGATCTGAATTCCGAACCCAAAATTGGAAAAACAAAATATAATCAAATGCAAAGAACCCTAAACTCTAAAACATAGCAACAATTATTAAATATGAAATAAAATTTATTTCCTTCAAGGAATCAAGCAAATTAAGAGACAAACCAATATATTATCATACAATGAAATGACTAATCACTCAAATCATGTTCACGTTGATTAATAGAAACTTATGAAGAATTTCGATCCCATTTCGCAATCAGATTTGTAGCTTAAAGATACACATTTCACATCTGATTAAGAGTCGAGTTTCGCATATGCAATTTGCATAACTAGTTTCCTTCCTCCAGAAGTTATACCTATCTTTTATGATATCGTCTACGTGAATTGAAACTCATATATGTTTAAGTATATACCCAGCCACATACATAATCACTTTTATAGTTGAAGAGCTTTCATTTTGATGCTTTTTAGAATTTAGAAACTAGTGGTAACTCTAATATATTTATTAATTAGCAATTATACCCTTATTAAGCATAAGGATTAAGGACTACAATACAAGATTATATTAAGATACAAAATAGTCTATGTAATTATTAGCTGGATCCTTTCTTCCTTTTTCTTTAATAGCATGTTTTGGAGTATGCTAAATTTTGAAAATGAAATATATATATATATATATATATATATGATGGTCTGAGAAGCCGATCATACTAATATTGATGCCAAATATAACACGATATGGATGGATTTATATGTGATATGACAAATTAAAATATATAATGTTTATGTGTAATATAAAATATTATTGTGTTTGCTATATACAAGTATCTAATACATATAAAACATAATATAATTCTTAAGAATATTGGTAATTTATAGTTAGTATATCTGTTCCATATATTCAAAAGACGTACCCAATAAGAGAATCTTAAAAAAGTTGTATTTTTCTTGAAGTTTTATTCACAACGTGAAATCGGAATATTGATTACTTGCACTAATTTTCTTTCCATTTTGTCGATTTTGCCATAAATCAGTAAGATGTTGATTTGTGGGCTTAAGAGAACTCTAATAGGCTGTTGCTTCATGAATTGGTAGCACTAATGTCTCTAAATACTAATTAAGTAGTAGTACGAGCACATGATTGTTCTTCACATAGGGTCTATGTTTCTTCTTATGTCAAGTACTATGTATTGCACTTTCTTTTTGTTGGCCACTATATTAATTAAAACTCTAACTCTAATCTTAGAAGTGTGAGACATCTTGTTATTCTTTCCACAAATTACAGCTGATTTCTACACTTATTGAACTAGATTTAGAAATACTAGTGTTTCCTTTTTTTAAAAATAAAATGGAGTAAAACTTCAGGTTGATCCCTCATTTATGGGTATTTATTTGTATTTGATCATTCATATATAAAATATTTTTCAATTTGATCTATCACAAATAAAATTATTATCAATAACATCATAAAATGACTTTTTAATCTAAAAAATATGAAGAACATTATTAATAATGATTTTATTTATGAAGGACCAAAATAAGGAATTTCAAAATGTGAGGGACCAACTTAAAGATAATTACATGAATGATTAAATTGAGAAAGAAATTTTATAAGAAACCAAGTAGAAAAATAATCTATATGAGAGGGACTAAAATGGAATTTTTTTACTCACAGTTAGTTGTATACATGAAGTTCCTTTCTGTCTCATACTCACATTTGCCAAACTCTTGAGACTGAGTCATCTATGTCTAACATTTTTAACGTGGCCGCATCAACATAGAAGAGGAACATAATAACTTGAGAGATTTATTTCAAAAAAGCTAACCACCAAAACAAACTCCTAGTATTAGGAGGATTCAAACCCACATAGCTTAAATTAATACAAAGCTAAGCTACATCATAGGAGAGTAGGGTAATATGATTGTGAGATTACCATGAATCTTAAGCAATTAATCAAATTGAATAGTGCTTCAAGAAGAGTTAAAAGTAGGCATGTGATTCAATTTTTTTAATTCACTTTCGCATTTTTTTTATCTCGATATAATTAAACGTAACGTAATCAACTAAATAACTATAAAAGATTTATTTTTTTGTGAGACAAATATAAATTTAAATATAGATAATTTAATATAATAAATTATAAAGTGTTTCATTATATTTGATACCTAACCTGAATTAGATTTAATTTTATATTTTTAAATATAAGTGTTTCATAGATAGTAACATTAGAAAATGCTTAACTTAGGGTCCCATTCAATCACAAGAGGCAAAACTAATACAAGAGGGCATTTGGTAATTGGCACCCCAGGTGTTATACAAAAGCCCAAAGCCTGGAAGAGAGTTTATTCAAAGCATATGCTCAAAGAAATGGCCTCATACCCTACTTTCTTTTCCTCCTTCAATATTCTGATTTCTTTGCTCTTGATGATTACCTATACATCTCATTCTTCTTCTGAGTTCAACAATATCTCACATGGATGGCATCCCCATCATCATCTTCATCTTAACCAGAAAGTCAATCTTACCTTGTACTATGAAACTTTGTGCCCAGCATGTCAGAACTTCATACTAAATGGTCTTGCAAAAGTGTTCAAGACAGATCTCCAATCCATTGTTAACCTTCATTTAGTGCCCTTTGGCAATGCTCACATCAAAGGTCCCAACAAAACCGTGATTTGTCAGGTCTCATTTTTTTACCATTATTTTATTTTATCTAAGAGATGACCTAAACTTTTATGTTCCCTATGTTGATTAAACCTTATTTTAGTTCTCGATAAATGGGTCAAGTTTCAAGTTGATCCTTCATAAGTTTTTACTCTCATTTTAGTCTATTAAATTTATCTGAACACCTTTCTCTGCCAGTGAAGTGTTAATTTCGCTAGGTTCTAGTCACATGCTCCATATTTTTTCAAATCAAGATATTATTAAATCCTCACTAAGTCCATTTGAAGAGTTAGTGATTTGGACTAGTATATAGGAACGAATTTTGAACTGCTAGGGACTAAAACCAGAACAAATATATTTTTTGGTCACAAAATTTAGTATTTTCATGTTTCATGTTGTTAATAATCTTTCGTATTCAACTTTTATTGTTTTAAATATGTAGCACGGCCTTCTTGAATGCTACTATAATACCATAGAGGCATGTGCTCTTCACGTTTGGCCACCGGTAAGTCTATTTTCATTTTTCATTTTTAGTTTTCTAACTTTTCTTATGTTGCTGTTTAACCACACTAATTGCTTTATTTGTTCTTGTACTGATGCAGGAAGACACTTTCCCTTTCATATACTGTGTTGAGACTCGTTTGCAGGAAAGAGATAAAACAGTGTGGGAAACTTGTTGTAAAGATCTCAACTTAGACCCCAAATACATTCGGAATTGTCATAAAAGTGGACTTGGAAAACAGGTCAGTTTCACATAATTAATCTATTTTTTTTTAATTGTGTGTGCGTTTTTTAATTTTTAATTTTATTTTCATTAAGCAACTCAGACTACTTACAATTGGCATAAAGTGAATTTTTATTACACTCATAATAATTTTAAGTGTATGCACTCAATTATAATATAATTATAAAAGTTTAAGATTATTATTTTTTGATTAATATTAAATATAAAAAATTATATAAATTAATATGAATGTACTAGTATGCTCAAATTGTAAGTATACTAAAGATAACACATTAAATTTATTTTAATCTTAAAGACTATAGGCAATCTTACGTAGATTATTAATTCCATTTTAAGTTGAATTTTGCATAGATTGGTTCAGAGATCTCACTAACTCATGCAAAAATATTTCAAATGAAGCTGATTCTGCAAAATGCTGAGGAAACTGGAGGATTGAAACCTCCTCACCAGTATGTACCTTGGGTGACTGTGAATGACAAGGCAATCTTTTTGGTTAGTAACATACACTACACTATATAAATTATATTATTTTTCTCTCTGAAATTTCTTTAAATTTTATTTGTCTTTCTTTAAATAATCTTTATGAATTTTCGTGTACAGGATTATGACAATTTTATTAAGTATATCTGTGATGCGTACAAAGGTCATACCAAACCTAGAGCTTGCAAATTGGGATACACAGTATCATCACAAGCAACTCACTCAAGTTGCCATGCTAATTTGGAATTGAGGTCCCCATGATGCAAGTAAATTTGGTTTGCAATGGACATTGAACCCTTGTTATTTGATCTGATTTTGTGAGAATTAATGAACTGAAAAAGTGAGTTTGCTATGGTGTGCTTGACCTTTGAAGCTGTTCATCTTTCAACCAACATGCTTACAAAATGACCAAAAAAAAAAAAAAAAAAGAGTCTTATTACCAAGGTTGTTAAAATCGTGATTTAGACAAAATTGTTTGAGGAAGGTAGAATCGTAACGTAAAATCATAAGAGTTTACCTATAATAAGAAATAATTATTAAAATATGCAATTACATAGTTAAAATCAATATTTTTAAAGTTAGATGAATAACTAAAACTACTTAAAGCAATGATTAATATTTTATTAGTTTGATTATAGTTGAATAAGTGATAATTAAATATAGATATTTTTAAAAATTTTTTATATTTAAATCTAAATATAATAAATATTAATAATCAATACTAGTAATTTTAAATTTGAATTAAATTGATTTATAGAGTAATAAATATAATTATTAAAGATTACTTTGTCAAAACAGGTCAAAAGATAATAATAGATAACTTTTTAAGATATGACTAATGAAAAATTCAAAATAAAATTTTCAAGAAACAAAAAGCCAACAATAAATATATATAATACATTACAAATAATGAACATGAAATTTCTATTGATTATATGGTAATAGATGCTAAACTTATTTATAAGTGTTTGGGTTTAAGTCCAAGGAGATGTATCCTTTGAAACTAAGAAAATGAACTACAAATATATATAATACATTGCACATATATAATAAAAGATAACATTGGCTTGGTGGAGAAGTAGACAAATTGTTGATAAGAGGTCCTTGACTCCAGTCTTGGAACTTCTCCTTTTTTAAAGCAATGAGGAAAAAGCCATTGAGTCAACTCGCCGAATTAGATAAGTTAAATATGAATCAAAACAAGTTTGAGTTGATTCCAAGTTAGCAACTAAATTAACTTAAAATTTTTACCTAAAAATGCAAATTTGCTGAGTTAATCGAATTGACTTGCGAGTTTAACAATATTGTTTATTAACCAACCTCTTTTCTATGATAAAATTATATAGGAGTCATTGCAAAAAAAATATTTTTTTCAATGAGGTTCACATATAGAACCGTGTATATAAATCGCTTGTTCTGAAAGGGAGAGTATTTTAGCTCTCCAAAAATTGAATTAGCTAAATCTACAACATAACCTACAGTCCTATATAGATATGACACACCCTCTAACTTGACTCGAGGTCCACATTTAATATTACTCTCTTCGATACTTTATACTATATAATAGTGTTTCTTCAATCTCTTGTTGGACGAGACTGGATCACCTCCGACAGCTAAAGCTGCTGGAAAAATTTTTCAGTGGACCATTTTGGTCATTGGATCAAATCCAATAGTCCAAAGTGGTTCAAAATTTTTCTATTAGTTTTTAGTAAAAATTAATTTTTTTTCTAAAATGATAGGTTTATTAATATTTTAATTTTTTTTATAGAAAATGACATTTTCTTGAAGAATTTTTTTTTTTAAGATGTGAGGAATAGACTGTAAATTACTATAAATTGTTCATATTTTTATAAAAAAAAAAATGATAGATTTATTAATATTTTAGATTTTTTTATACATAATGATATTTATTGAACAAATTAGAAACTAAATTATATTGTCAGATGTGTAAAATAAATTGCAAGATACTAGAAATAGTTCAATGTTTTAATAAAATATTATTTTATATAAAAAATTTAAACTTTTAATATATTTTATTTTTAAAAATATTTATTTTTATATTTTAAAAAAATTTAAATTTTCCATATCTGGAGTCATTGGATCTGAATCTTATAGCTATAGATCTTACTGGAGAATATCTGGTAGTTGACGCTATTGGATGTGATCCAATCTCCTTACTGACGTAGGGATGGCGATGCAAGGGGGCATGTGGTGCAGTGGTTTTCTTTGAATTTTTAAAATTAAACTTTTATATGTAACTTTATCTTATATTTTTATTTAATTTTTTTAATCTATAAGAATTCGTCCCCTTAAGTTGTAAGAATTTGTTCACTCTTAGTTTAAATATTTGATTCGAAGACTTTCATTTCCTCTAAAATCAAATACTAAATCCGTTCTCGATTGGATAGCACAATTCAATGTAAAAGGGAATCAATGTTGGTTCCACTGTGAATTCAGATTTACTACAGTTATCAAAAGGAATGGTTTATTGTTAGATTATGTAATTCTTTATATCTGAATTGTTAAATCAAAAATTGATAATCATCTGCAGTAAAAAGACGTGCAGTCTCCAAAATTAATCTAAACCATCAGATTAAACATTTTCTTTAATTTTTTCTTTAATCTTAACTGTTGGCTCTATACATTTCCTTCAAAATGCGGCAAATCCAGATTAGTTCTACTGTAATCTCTCAATGCTGTTCAAATATTCGAGCCACTCCAAAGTATGTTTAACTGTAGATAATTATTTTTGTTTCAAATGTGGTTCACACATTTTCATAGTAAATGGAGAAGCATGTAAATGAATCACTTCTAATTAAGAAGAAAGTATTTTACCTCCGCAAAAATTAAATTAGCTAAATTTCTTTTGAAATAACCTAAGGATCTCACCAGACCAACTATTTTATAGATATAGACAGTCCTCCTATTTGAAGTAACATTCTTACTGGCATTCTCGGCTTTCATTATTCTCTTTGATACTTTACTATAGGAGTGTTCCCAACGTACTGTGCCTAACTGTAATAATAGGAAGAAAAAAGAAAGACATCTTTCTTAATTAAGTAGTATTTTGTAATTCTAAGGTCTCTTAAGATCGACAATAAATTTGATTTACCAATTAATGACAAAGTATGTAATACTAAGGTCTTGAAAGACGTTTTTTTTTTTTTGGATAAGGAAAGACATGTTTGTTTATGTTTTCTTTATTAAAGAAATAAATATAATTTTTGTGTTGAAAGAGAAGAGAATGACTACATATTGTTGTTGGCACTGTTAATGGTGCCCACAATATCATAGACTCTGATTCCGTAAACTCAGTTTGACTTAAGTTAAAATAAAAAAAATTACAATTTTATATAAGCTAAATTGGCTAACATAATCGGGTCAGATTAAGTCTTATGGATACACAAGACTTGATCTAGTTTGGTGTTATATTTTTATTTTTTACAAATTTATTTTATTTTATTTATAATAACTTTTATTTAAAATAAATATTTAAAAATTAATTATTTTCAAGTTTTAAATTTTTTTATTCTAAATCTTAATTTTTTATTCCATTTTTTATTTATTATAAATCTTAATTTTATTCTATTTTAAAAAAATTATATTTATTAATAAAAAACTTTATCTATAAAATAAAAATTTTTTAAAATAATATATTAACAAGGTTTGGTCTGATTACTTATCAGGTCAAACTGAGTTAAGGTGAATTTTAGATCTTTGAAAAGAGATCTGTCTAAAGCTAGACTGGATTTCAAATATTGGAAAACCTTACCTTGAACCACCCTGCCCACAATCAAGCTGTTAGAAAACTACATGTGATGATTTAATGAAGCAATTTGATATTGTAAGATTAAGTGCTCAGTTCAATTGAATCAATCAACTGACTGCTACATTTTGGTTGCACCAAGAGCTACCCTTTTGCGGAAATGATGAATCAGAAGGACTTAAAAATATAGAAATTTTTGTTGAATTGGTAGATGTGAAGCTCTTCGAAATTAAATTGTAAATATTCTTTTGGAAAAGAAGGTAACTTCATATTATTATGAAAGACAACAGAACACTTTTGGTTAGGAATCTGCCTCTGCAAGATCAGTAGACAAAGATGCCGTGGATGGAAGAACAATTAGAACCACATACCTGACCTTGACAGAAAAAAATGACAGTTGATTCTGCGGGATGCTTCGTCTTGGTCTGAAAATGTAGCATTTTGTAATGGACTGTACTCTTGTTATTGAAATATGCACAACCCACTGTATAATATGTTATAAATGTAGAAAAATATTTTTGTTTCAAATGTGGTTCACACATAATTTCATAACAAATTGAGAAACTGTAAATAAATCACTTCTAAAGAAAAGGAAAGTATTTTAACTCTGTAAAACTTGAATTAGCTAAATCTCCTTGGAAATATCCTCGGGATCTCACCGACCAACCATTCTAATTTGAGGTAACATTAATTCTTACTAGCATTCTCGGCTTTCATTATTCTCTTTGATACTTTACTACAGGAGGGTTCCCAACGTACTGTGCCATGCTGTTGAGAAACTGTACGCTAAAGTTTGAGGATAGCTCTAACTGTAATAATAGGAACAAAAAAGAAAGACATGTTTCTTTAATTAAGTAGTATTTTGTAATACTAAGGTCCTGTAAGATCGACAACAAATTTGATTTACCAATAAATGACATAAAGTATGTAATACTAAGATCTTGAAGGACATGTTTGTCTATGTTTATTTTATTAAAGAAATGAATATAATTTACATGTTGAAACAAAGGGGAATGGCTACATACTCATGTTGGTGCCGTCAACAGCATGATTGTTATCCACGTGCAGAAATCACCAAGTCAGTGTTTTTATATGCAAAAATCAGGTTAACTTACTGTCAAATTTGATCTCAGTTTTAACTCACGTTCAATTCAACCCCCGTACAATAGTTTTGATGAAAAGATGACCAATACCTGGTCACGATGAATGTTTAATATATGAGTGACACAAGTTATATATAAACAAGTCTTCATTTTAATTTGGCCAAATGAGTAAAACCATCAAGTTAATCCCTTATAAAATTTGCTTTTTATTTTAATCTCTCACAGGTAAAATATTACTTTAATTTAGTCCTTCATAGAATCCTCCATTTGCCAACTGGGTCATTTACCAATTTGCCCGCTTGTTTCTTAGGTGAATCGTCCAATGATTTAAACCAAAGGTTAAGGCAGGGACCAAAGATGACATTTATGAGTCCACACGCTGCAAGGGATTTTAAGTTCAACTATTCAAAGTAAACTTATGCTCAAAGAAATGAGCTTCTCTAGTTTCTTTTCCTCTTTCTGTATTCTGATTTTTCTTCTTCTGATAATTACATATCCATCTTATTTTTCTCTTGAGTTGAACAATATTTCAGATGGTGGGCCTGTTCATAACAATGATGAGAAGGTCAATCTTTCTTTGTACTATGAAACTCCGTGCCCTTCTTGTCAGTACTTCATTGTGAATGATCTTGTGAGGGTCTTCAATACAGATCTCATATCCATCATCAACCTCATTTAGTACCATTAGGTAATGCTCAGATAGAAGGACCCAACAAAACTGTGAATTGCCAGGTACACAGTTTTTTCTGGTACCTTCAATGGTTTATCAAGTTAACAGATAAGTTTGATGAATTGAAGCTTTGATATGAAATCTTCTGTATCCGACGATTTAGGATATATATGATACATATTAAAGTTAAAGGACCAATTTAGTAAAAGAAATATATTTAGAGAAGCCAACTCGAAACGATAAATGAAGTTACAGTATGGCACAAGTTCTTTTTACTGATAAATAACCCTAGAATTTATGGTTTTCATGTTTTACTTTTAGTAGTCTTTCTGATTTGCATTTTTTTCATTTGATTTTTTTATTTCTGTAGCATGGCCCTCTTGAATGCTACTATAATACCATAGAAGCATGTGCTCTTGATGTTTGGCCAATGGTAAGTATATTTTCTTTCTGGTGTTCTAACTGTTCTAATATAGCTAGCTGCGAAACCTCTAATGGCTTTGTTCTTGTTGTCCTGTTTTTTAATTTGATGCAGAAAGTGGGCATCGCTCTCATTTACTGTGTTGAGATTCGTCTAAGGCTAAAACAAGATGAAAGAGTTTGGGAATCTTGTTGTAAGGATCTCAAATTGAGCCCAGAATCCATTCAGAAATGTTATAACAGTGAACATGGAAAAGAGGTTAGTTCACACAGTTAATTTTTTTCTTTTTTAATTGCGAAGAAGGCTTTAAAATCCTCAGAGTAGACAAAAAAGAAAAAGGCAGAAATAGAAATTGAACTCTTCTGTGGTGGCTCTAGGATTTTTGTGAAGTATAGTCACTCCCACTCTAATAAAAAATTTAAAGAATAAATAATAAAAAATGACTAAAATACATAAAACCTCCTTAAAATTTGGATCACATACAAATAATCCGTAACCTTTAAAACTTGACAATAAGTCTTTCAACCTTGAAACCATTTGCAAATTACTTCTTGCCGTTAGTTAGTTTATTATTTCCAAGAGTTGTATGTATATACTGTATATGCTATTTCAGTATTTTCAATTCAATAATATTCATGATTCATGCCAAAACAGGAAAATAAATTATACTCGCATATATGACATGTGAGGCTATTTTTGTTACGTAGTTTGGTTGATTTGACATGAATCATACTTGTTTGAAGTTGATATGAGACATCGCGATCAGATAAGCAGAATATAATACCAACATATCAATAAAGATTTAACGGCAAGAACTAAATTTAAAAATTTAATGATTCTGAAAACCCAATTACAAATTTTTAAATTATAAAAACTTAATTAAGATTTGAGCAAAAGAAAATTAGACCAAGTAGAACCACATACCTGACCTTGACAGAAAAAATGAGAGTTAATTCTGTGGAATGCTGAGGAAACTGGAAGATTGAGTCCTCCTCATCAAAGCAATCTTTCAGTGAGTAACACTATATTTCCCCATAAAAATTTTTATTTTCAATTAATTTCTATTTCTCTTTCTCTCAAAGACCTCTAATTCATTCTACAAACAGGACTATGTTAGGTTCAGCACCCATGTCTGCAATGCCTGCAGAGGTAAACCCAAACCCAGTGCTTGCAATTGAGATCCTAAGAAGATAGAAGCAACTGAGCTAGCATGCCTTGATGCTAATGGAGAGATGGTGTCCCCATAAACTTTCTCGCATTTGGTGAAGTATGAAAATGGAACCATCATTCTTCTGCTTCACAATTCACTGCTTAGTCTTGGTCTGAAAATGTGGAATTTTGTAATGGACTGAACTCCTGTTATTTAATCTGATTTTGTGAGAATGAATGGAAATGTGAGTTTTCTGTTGTGTCTAAACATCTTTCAATCTAGATGTCTGCAAAATGAGCAAAATAATCTTTCCTTTTTTATAAGATGCTAAATAGTACAGTTTTTGTTCCTTCTGTTTTGATAATATAAAAAAAAGAATACACTTTAAAATAAGTATAGCTGTAAGGCGAATCTTTTGATTTTAAGGAAGATATATATATTTTTGTAATTGAAAATTTAAAAGTTGCAATAGTTTGTTTGTTTGTATTTTTTTTTATTTAATAAATCAAACAGTCAAAGAGTTGCAATGTCTTTCGTATTGGTGTTTTGCCATCACAATTTTTTTTAAGGAATATTGTCACTATCTCTTTGAGTAGTCGGAGAATCATTTGTTATTTATTTTAGGGCATTTTTCAGCATAACTTTAACCACAATTACATTTGGAAGAGCTTTATGATTTACCAATTTAACAAATTTTTCTATATTTTTAGATTTTTCTAAGTCGATATGAGCATAGACTACCATAATATTTAGCTTTGCCAAGAATCACAAAAAAATGAAGACATTACACTTCAGGCAAAGCTAATTATAAAGTTAAAAGCTAAAGGCTAAAATCTAACCTTTTAATATTTATGAGCCACTTGGTGAATATGTACTTTCATGGCTCTCATTTTCAAATCATGAGAGTTGGAGAAACCGTTGACCTTATTATATCATGCTAGGCGTTTGGGACTCGTTGAGAAGCCCCTATTTTGTGAGTCATATATTAGATTTAACTTTAAATTTTACTTAGGCTTCAAGTTGTTTTTATATTTATTATTTTTTTAAGCCTTAAGTAGTTTTCATATTTGTTTTTTATTTGGACATCAAATAGTTTTTTTATTTTGATATTTCTTTAGACATCAAGTAGTTGCCTAATATTTTATTTCCATAGAAATTAAAAAGTTTTTTTATTTATTATTTTCCATAGGCATTAATTTAATTGCCTTATTTGTTCTTTCTTAGGCACTAAATTAATGATAAGTTATAAACACCACACCATAACATTGTAAGATGAAGGCACTTTTTGAGTAATTAGATGATATTGGGTTTTCTTAATCTTTGTTGTATCAAGAATTCAATATCTTATCAAAGTAATTTTTTACTTTGTGAATATTTCAATTTTTGTCTCTTCATGTCTTATCATCTGCATTTCTAAGAATGAGTTTCTCAAGGATTTAGTAGAATAAAAATTTAAATTTAGTTATCACTTGAGTCAAATGTGCATTAGCGTTTCAGTCTTTTTAAATTGAAATTCTGCACCACATCATCACAGCGAAAGAGTAGCGCTTGGTGCTACAAAAATCTAACATATTGAGAGTGAGGGACTGTCCAAATTTCTATTGGGGTAAGAGCCTCTAAGGAGTTCAAACAAACATTGCGATGTCTTCTCATATTTATATCTTTATTTAACAAAATTAATTAAATGCACTTTTGATCTTTCTAGCTTTATATAACTTTTAAATCTGTCATCCCTAGTTCAAAAGCATACAATTTTGCCCATATATTTAAAAAACAATCATTTTGCATCTTGATTCTCTCTATTTAATGCTAAATATAATTCTATTAACTTGAACACCAAATTTGAAAATAAATTAATAGAGTGACAGGAAAATAAATAACATCAAGCCAAAAAATTATTAGATTTGACATTAAATTTTTGATAATTAATGTATAGAAGAGTAAAATTGGGCAATTTAACAAGTAAGAATCTACCACTGACAGATATCATATTATAATATTTATATACTGATATAAACCAAAAATGCATTTAAACCTCTTAAATAAAGCAAGACTAAACTCTAAACCTAAGACACCATAAGCCTAAACACATGAACTAGGACCACTCTCATATACTATATACAATAAAATGAAGCAACTTGTTCTAAGGTGAATCCTCCAATAATTTAAACCAATGGTATATTCAATTACATGAGACAAAAGGTTAAGCAAAAGAGCATTCACATTCAACCATTCAAGGTCAAAGAAATGACATCTCCCAGTTTCTATTCCACCTTCTATATTCTGATTTCTCGTCTTTTGATGATTATCTATTTATCTCATTCTTCTCTTCAGATGAGCATTTCAAATGCTAATGATCAAAAGGTCAATCTTGCTGTGCACTATGAAACTCTGTGCCCAGATTGTCAGCATTTCATTGTGAATGATCTTGTGTGCTTAAGACAGATATCATGTGTATTATCAACCTCCATTTAGTGCCCTTTGGTGATGCTCACATACAAGGCCCTAACAAAACTGTGAATTGCCAGGTCTCATTTCCTAAACACATTCTTTGTGATATTAATGTTTTTATTTTTTATTTTTAGTGTCTTCCAAATCAAGAAACATGTTTTATTTTTTTATTTGTTTTTTGTCACACATGGGGCACAAAATCTTGAAAGTAGAGAGTGAGAAAAGCAGGGAAAGAATCATACCGTGGCCGTTAAATTCATCTCAATCTTAAAAACTGAGATTGGTACTATATGAGCAATCAATCCATTGACTCTATCTTAAGTAGACATCAGATAGATTGGTTCTGAGATCTCACCAGCTCCATGCTAAACTTGAACATGCAGCTAATTCTGCAGAATACCGAGAAAACTGGAAGGTTGAATCCTCCTCTTCAATGTGTACCTCGAGTGACTGTAAATAACAAAGCAGTCTTTTCAGTTAGTAACACTATATACTCCCTCTGAAATTTCTTTAATATCTATTTATCTTTCACTAAAAGACCTCTATTTCATTCTGCAGGACTAAGTCAACTTCAGCAGCAATGTCTGCAGTGCCTACAAAGGTAACCCCAAACCCAGTGCTTGGAATTTGGAACCACAGCAACAAAGAACATAAAAGCAACTAAGCTAGCATGCCATGCTAAATGATTTGGAACCACAGGATTGTCATTTATGACAAATCAAGACATCTAAATTTACAGCACTACATAAGTGAAATTGCAGGATTTCTAAGATGTCGCTCCCAAGAGCTAAGACCTGACAATAATGTCACACACCTATGACGAATCTAAAACTTTCCAGATTTCATCACATAAATCAAAGGTAGTAATCTCTTTGAGGAGTCATATTCAAACTTCCCAGCCACATTATCCTTTTCCACAACATCTGCAATTAAGATTCAAGGAGCACATAGTTTGTCTTATTGATGGACAGAAAGTTTTTTTTATGGTAAAAAACTGAAAAGAGTAAGAAAATTAAAGTGCCCTATTTCATCTGGCTCAAGTTTCTGTAAAGTCTTCTTTATTTTTGGACGAAATTCCTTTGCTATTCTAGATCACTATATCCATTGCTGATGGCTTTCATATGAAAACAAAAAAAAAAGTTTGAAATGGCATGTGAGAAAGTCAACAATCACAAAGTGCAATCAATAGAAAAGTTGAAGATAAAATTGAGACTTATCCAAGCTCCTCCCCAAGCAAGCATTCCTTTTCAAGTTCTTCCTCCAATTCTCCTTGCAGAAGATCCAATTTTGCATCAGCCCCATCCTCAAATTGAGCTAGCTTGCTCTAATTCCTTATTGTATGCATCTTTTTCTCCTTTTTTCTTCTGATGAGTAAGGAACCAAATTGAGAATTAACTTATAAACAAGGGACCAAAATAGTTATCTACCCCTTTCCTAAAGAGTAGACTGTAGAATGGAGTTTTACAGGAAGATGATAGTTCTGCAAGTTCAACAGATCTTGACAAAGACTCTATAAGCAGAAGTTGGGCCACAAGACTATCACCAAAACTTATACCATCCCAAATAATACAAAAAGCTGAATAAACAAATCTAGTCATGACTCATGAGAACAAACCCAATTGCCAGAAACATGGCACTAATTTCAACTCTTTTAGGTGTAAGCCGTTTGGACCAAATCGTAATTTTTGACACCTTAAATGAATGCTATGTATGCTCAAGAACAGAAAGCTCAAGCACTAGTTATTACTCCTAACTCCTAGGTCCTAATAATAAATACATACTTCTGCAACATAAAGTTCAGATGCAGTCTCTAATAGATAATGAGGAGAATACAGAGATGAAGTAGTGAAAACGAAAGAGCAAATGTGAGAAGTGAAGTGTATATTATTAATCTGATCTGACATGTAGAGAAATGCAGATCATATTTAAGGAGTTTACTTAACGAATTTAACCAACTCATGTAAAGACTAACTTACAATCAAATCCTGCACAGGCTGAAGGAAGTTATAAAACCTAAAACTTTGCCTGAGACATATAGGGCTAATGATGATACCCAATAAACAAACCTTGAATGAAGTTATAGAACCTAAACTTAAGAACATAATTTTAAATTCCACATTTCGACTAATTTCATTTTCGAAGTCCGAAAATTACGCACGAACTAGGCACAAATAGTATACTAAAAACAAACTTAAAAAAGACAGAACCACCAACATAATCTAAGAAAATTGAAAAAGTTTAGACCCCCAAATTTCCTTGGTCCAGGTTTCTCATCTGAAGAGATAGAATTAGAAGCAGAGCAAAGTGAATACATAGACCTTCAAGCAAGCGGCGAGCGTCGTTAAAAATCGGTGTCGCAAGAGGAAGAGAGTCCCGTCGGTGCCTCAATGCCTTAATGAGGTTGCCACTGAGGGTGATCACTTTACCACATTGGCGACTCCGTGTTTCCCTAAGGAATTCTTCATTCTTTCCGAAAAGCCGAACCATCAATATTTCGAATTTAAATAGGGGCTATTACATAGTTTAATATTTTAAGTTCAATGTTTTGAATTTAAAAATTAAATATTCTTTGGATGATCTAATATTTCTTTTTTCTTTTCATAATTTTTTCAATCAATCGATTGTTATATTGAACTGTTGATGTATATTAGAAACACAGAATTTCTTGTCGTCTACAAACGAGCATAATATAAATATATACAAGTCAAATTACAACATTTTACAAGTTCAATAGAACATACTCTCGGAGAACCAAAAAAAAAAATAAGAAGCAAAAAAGTACCGTCTTTTATACCTTTTGAGTTCTTGACTTTAATTTCCCCAAACGGAAACTCTAACCAGCTGCGCTCCATTCCATCCTAGAACCATTTGATTCCCATTCTGTCCTTCGATCCTTGCCTCATATGAACCTTCCCTGCTTCCACTCAACATTTCTCTCACTTCCATTAAAATCCCTTTGCTTAATCTTCTACCCTCTAACCCAAATCCAATCTCTGATTGAAAATGGCAATTTTCTCTCAGTTCTTCCCAGTTCTTCATCCAAGCAAGAGAAGAGACATAGGGTCCCACAAATAGGAACTCCATGGCAATTCTTGCTTGTAAGAAACATCCTGTAAAATTTGATTCAATTGATTCCAATAAGGCCTTGTAATGCATCAAATTCCCATCAAAGAATGACCTGAAATTCAAGCTGCTTCTCAGTTTCTCAGTGGCTTCTCCATCCCCAAAAGTGATAATTCCCCTGTTGCAGGTGTTTTTGCTTATCATGCTCTCGGCTAAATTTATAAACTCCATGACCGATCTTCGGCTTCTTCCTCTCCCCATATGAGGAAGACCCACCATGCAGTTAAAGACCAGAAAATCTCTTTTCATATTCCCAGCCCTTATGTTCAATTTCTTGAGTTCTGTAATCAAATCCTCAAGACTCTTTTCTTCTATCGTCAACTTTAGACCACAGGATCTTGCATGTTCAATGAAGTTCCTTCTGTGTTTCTCAGAGTTTTCTTCCTCTGTTCCCCATTTGATTGATGTTAATTTCAATGTTCTGTTCTGTTGAGAAATGGCCTCTATCATCGGAGGCCATTGAAGCCCTTCTCCCATGTCAAAGTCTATTATGTGTATAACCTCTGAATCCTCTGGTATGGCTTCTAGAATTGCTGAATTGGCTGTAAAATGTGCAAATTTTCCATGTGGGGTGATTTGGTAGAATGCCTTAAATGCAGGGTCAAAATTCTTGCACGCCTCCTGTTTGAGTAAATGCCACTGAGGGTTTTCTGTGACATTATTTATGACGTTTTGGGAGGAATAGTGGAATACTAGGCGTTCCAGAGGATCTTCTCCAAGTGGGCTGGCTTTCTGGCTTATGCATCTCAGTATTTCTTCTGCTAGGGTATTCTGGTTCTGATCTCTTGCTTCACCGTATGCTTCTAGAAGATGTGGAAGAATGAATTGGATTTCAATTTCCATGTCTTCTTGTGGCAAGCTCAGAGGTGGCGGTTGAACTGTGGAAAATTCTGATGATTTCAGGGATGGGCTGGGACTCCAAGCTCCTTCTTCAGCTTCAGAAGAGAGATTCTGCGAAAGAATAAAGCTTTCTTCACTTTGTTCAGGGTATGCATGAATCTGGGTACCCAAAATGGGGTCAAAAGCATCCAAATCCATAGAGATATCCTCAGTCAGTGATGGAAGTTCTGGATTATCTTCTTCATTAACTGGGTAATGGAGATTATCTCCACAGAAGAAGATGGAGGAAACTTCACACTCATTGATGTAGGATTGCTCCATGGATTTGGATGCTTCTGATCCCATTTCAAGTGGGTATTGGAAATGATCTTCACAGACGAATATGGAGGAAACATCGAATTGGTCAAAAGCCGAGGTTATGTCATCATGGACTGAACAGGAAGAGGAGTGAAGAAGAATATGAGGATGCATCATTTTCTTCTTCTTTGTTCGCTGCAGAGGAGAGTCTCCGTTCTGGAGTTGATTTGGGATGAGTGGTCCAGTTGATCATCACATTTCAATTTGTACAGAAAATGGAGGGCATACGAAGACAAATCAAACCGAGAAGCTTGAAGAGAATGAGCAACATCATTATTATTATTATAATATGGAGTATTTCTGTGGTAGTTTTGCTGGTTTAAAAATTTGCAGAACTAAGCAGTCATGATAAGTCAACATTGGATAAAAAAAAAAAAGTTTTAGTGAAATTTACTTTTTGACATACATGTTAATTACGATTAATATAATATATTAATAATTTAAAAATAAACGACTATTTGAGTCATTGAAAATACTTTCTTGAATAATTATTATTATCAAATCATTTATTGAAAAAATACATTAGAATTATTTTTATTAACTTCGTGTCAATAATGTTGTTGTAAAAATTTACCCCATATTCTCTAACTTTCAGCCTATAACATTTTTTTAAGGAGAGAATTCCTCACATTATGTATCTATCTCTTTGTAATGCATAAAAAAATTTATAAATTTATACATAAAAAAATTTAGAGAATCCAAGATGGTATTTTAGGAGTGAAGATCTTTTAAATTTTCCTTTTATAAATTTTTTTAAAAAGAGTGGATAAAAAAAAAAAAAGTGGTCAAATTTCTTAATATAATTGACAAGATTTGCCACGTTATGAAATTGATAAATACTTTAATTGATTGATGATAATTATTTTTAAGCTTAAATAAGGTGTCACTTTCACCTCCCTTTATAATAAAAGAGTTTTAATCCATCAATTTCAAGATTGCCAGCCCATGTCATCGTCTGGTGCTCTTGGCAGCTTCTATGGTTGTGGCTTATTTTGTACGTTTAGATTAGACCCCTTTTATTAATTACCCATTTTGTTACTTTAAACTATAAAATTATAATAATTTCTGTCTCTCTCAATGCAATTGCGTCTTGTTTCATAAGCAATACCACTTAATGATATAGAAATTTTTGTCTCTATAGTATAACAAGAATTCGAAACTTGATAATTTAAACTTTTTTTGTAAATATTCATTAATAATTATATATTCTTAAATGTGACATATTTTGTATAACTATAAAATTAGTTAAACTGTTATAATTATTATATGACATACTAAGTGAAAGACTAGTATATTACGTTAATTGTATAATAATTTAAAATAACTTATTATATTTATAATTTGACACAAAATTTTTAAATTTTGTTTATGAACTCAAAATGTTTTTAAATTTTTATTTTACTATTTCTATTTTTTTTATATTTTTAGTAACTTTAAAAAACATTAGTTTATAAATTGAAAACAGAAATAAAGTTAGGGAGTTGAAAGATTATTGGAAAAATAAAAAAAGTACAGAAATAAATTAACAAAATTATGAACTAATATTTTGTGTAAATTATTAAAAATAAAAATTGGAGGGAGTAAAATAAAATTTTCAAAAATAATTTTAGGTTTATAAATAAAATCCAAAAATAATGGATTAAAATATAAATACAATAAATCATTTCGATTGTTATACAATTAACATAATATGATGCGTTATTGTTACATATTTTTCTTTTAATATGTCACATAATAATTACCTTAGTGTGACCAATTTTATAATTATGCCAAAAAATTTATTATAACTAAAATGTTTCAATTTTCATATTAGAAAATTATTCTTCTAACATAATTGTAATATTACAAAATTTTTTAGATTACAAAACCGAAACCCAAGGGTGGGTTAATGGGTTTTTTAAACATCAATACTCTGGCAGGTCTGTTATCTAGGTTTAAGGGTTATTCTTCGCACAGTCAGGTGCTTTTAAGCGAGTGAAAGTAGTCTTTTAAAGCTTTCTTTGGACTAAGCTTTGCATACATAAAAATGCCTCTCTTAATATATTCCAAGACCTCTGGAATTCTCCGATTAGGACTTTGTCGGGTAGTCTCCGATCGGGTGAAGGAATGCTAGTGCGCAAGCTCTTCTCAAAAGAAGAAAAGCCTATGGTTCACGAGTATGGATGAAATTCTCCAGTGCTAGATTTAATGAGTACAGATTTGATAGATATAAAAAAAATTTTAAAATATAAAAATAATGCTTTTAAAAATAAGATATATTAAAATTTTAAATTTTATTAGAATAATTTTTAATATCTTATAATTTATTTTATACATCTTACAATATAATTTAAAATAAAAAATAATTTTTAGTATCTGATAATTTATTTTATACATCTAATTTATTTTACATATCTTACAATATAATTAAAAATAATAATTTTTAGTATTTTATAACTTATTTTACACATATTAAGATAGTGAAATTCCTAATTAATAGAATCTTTTGGTTAGCAAGTACAGTCAAGGGAAAAAGACAAGGGAATTGATGAATCAAAGAAGCGGTAGGAAGGGATCAATGACACTCCCTCCCGATGCTTTGCCAGAAGCTCGTTTTCCAACAGAATGATGAAACTCCAGCCCTTAAGAGTTATTGCCCAAAAGGAGGTGTCTCGATCTAAACCACCTTTGTCTGCCAAGAATCGATACAATGAGAAGGTAGCATGTCGAACTATAATGCCCTAATTGACGTGTTATCCCTTGATTGTTCTTCGCAGACCGTTCATGTGATCAAAGAGGAATTTTATATTAGTTAAAAGGGGATGAAGAAATTTAATTAATGAAAGAAAAAATAAATAAATAATAAATATAATAATTAAATTAGTTGTAAAAATAAAATATTTAAAAAAGTTATTATATTAATTCAAGTAATAAATTTTATAAATTTTAGGTTGGCTCAAGTGGCTAAACTTGACTCTAAGTATATATTAGGACTTAAGTTTGATTCTCCTCTCATGCATTTGAGTATTATTTTTGCTTGGCTGCCATGTGTCCTCCAAGCAGTAAAATTACCAAAATACCCCCATTCATATTCTTCCTTTTTTCTTCTTCGTGATACCCCTCTCCTAATTTCTATCCATCCATTTTTGGATTCCTACCTTTCCCACCATTGATTTTGCACTAGCATCACATTGCCTGTCCTTCATTGTTAATCTCAACCACTTGGGGTAGTTGGAAAACTCCAGAGCTCTAGTGGAACGTGACGTGACGACATGGGCTTTTTATTTTAGCTAATATCCATGATTCGTGTGAGTTACTTCGATTTTGATGGGGGATTTGCTTTTAATCAGTATTTCAACTTGTTCTTCCTGAATTCTAGCTTTTAATTTTGTGTTATATGACTAGAAATCAAAGCTCCTCCCTCAGTTGTTTGAACACACGTGAACAATATGTAAGAACCAAAATTTGGCTTGATTTAGTTAAACTTTTGTTGTTTTGCATGAGGGCTTTAGAAATGCAAATTGGTTTGACTAAGTTATTGTGAGAATTTCTTTTAAAAATTATTTTAATTAAGATTTTTATTAGTATGAAAGGTTTAAGATCTATTAATTATTATATTTTTAAGGTTAATGTTGTCCTATTATACCTATCGAGTAAGAGGTTGAATTGTGTGTACATTGACCAAGTAAGTAGATAATTCTAAGTATGCAAAATTTTTGTTTTAAATTATCTAATTTCAAATACAAATTTTTGTTATCTCTGGTATCCTAAGGCAAGCTTCTGAATTTATAAATGTCATTGATTATTTTGAAACTTGGGGATTTTATTGGCCTTATAGACTTTATGATTATGCATATTTGAATTATCTGAATGATTTAAATATGAAATTCTGAAGTAGTCTAATTTTGAAACTTTGACTTTTGAATATGGATTTTTGTATGTTAAAGAAACTTTTAGGAATGTATCAAAACAGAACCATGTAACTAACGACAGTAGACTTAGCCGTAGTGTAGAACAATTAGTATTCTGATATGATTGGGTATGATACCCCTATCTTCATATTCTATTTGAGCCATAAGGCCATTGTTATGATTATTCAAAGTTTAGGCCGATAATGGTTATTTGCTCTAATTTGATTATATTAGTCTTGGCTAGTTCTATATTCTATACATTGGATGTTCTGTAGGAGATTCACAAAATATTATGTTAGATTTGGATATTTTAAATTCTCATTATATGTTGTTTCATTTGAGATAATAACTTGTTTTAGAAATTCAAGGTTGGATTTTATGGACAATTAATGGTTTTCTTCTGCTTTTAGAACTATTAATTAAACCACAAAAGGTGTTTGGTTCTAAATAGCAGATGTTTTAGTGATAAACTCTACTATTATTAGTTTGTCTTTTCCTTTGTATAATTAGTATTATTTGCTCACTGAGTTTCCACTCATCCTATTATTTAACATTTTTCAAATCATAGCACCGATTCAGGACACCCACCTATGGAGTAGAAGTTGCGATGTTTCTATTTTGGTGAGCCTTGCCTATTGCCAAGGCAATAATCTCTTGTGTATATTTTGTAATTAGACTTGTTGCTAGTTGTTTGATATAGTTCTATGGATTATGGACTATTTTGTATGTATTTGTTGGAGAGTAGACCTCTTCATTCTATTGTATATCAGATTGTTCTATCGTAAAAATTTCGAGAGGTCCATATTTTAGGGGGGATTCTGCTGAAATTTCGACACAAAAATTAAATTGATTCTTTTGATATTTATATATAGATATATTAATCTTGGTTTTATCCGATGAGACTCTATCTATTAGATTAAGTTCTGCTATCATTGAAGAATTTGATAGGCTTACGTGGACAAGGTTACCTAGTTTCTTGTGCTGTTTATGTCCTATCGGTTAAGGTCATAACAATAATATTTATTTATGTGGGAAGATCCCTTCCTGCACCAATGTGTTTTAATCTTTATAAACCAATTTAGAGTTGTCCATGTGAAAGGGCAAATCATGAATGCTTGACCACTGGCTAGAAGCATTGACCAACTTTTGAATACTCAAAATATATAGTTACTTTATTTATATTCCTTTTTTGAGAATATTCAATTTATAAAATACAAACAAGTTGAATTAATTATTAAAATATAAATCATGTGAAGTATATAACTTGGTAACAAATTATGATTATTGATTATGATCTTTATCTTCAATTAAATTTTTTTTATTAATTTATTGAAAGTTGCAATTAATTTATGATATATTAGTTTAGTTATAATAATTCTTCTATTGTCTAAATCAAATGTCAAATTAACTTTAATTGAGTTGAACATATTTATAATGATTCTTTTAGGAAAAAAAATTATATAAAGTTTCTTATATCTTTGCTATATTATTTTCAAATGTTACACCCCTAATTAAGGAAGTGTGACTGACACAGAGAACGTAATAAACTCTGCCTCTATGAACTGGAAAAATAAACAACCAGAACATTTTGATGACAAACCTACCAATTGATGATTACTAGATTATGTCAATGCAAAAGCATAAAATTCACTGATTAGCTTCGTGAGAAAATTTTGGCAAAATCTCCTCTGAATTATAAACTTTCCAAAATTTCCACAACCAAGACTTCTAAAATTAGAAAAAAGAGTTTCACTCTCAAAAAATAATATAACTAGATAATCCCAGATATACCATACAATCACTAATTTCTTACTTTATGACAAGTGTAGTTACTATATTAGAAAATTACAATGTTCAACAACAGTAAGAAGTATAATACACTATTGCGAACAAGGCATGACTCACCAAGGGATATATAAGTTCTCTCTATATAGTAGAATGGTCCATGGTCAACATAACTCTCTGAAAAAAAACATGGAAACAAATGAGTGAGTGAAAACACTCAATGAGCAAATGTCATTAATTATGGAACAGACAGGAGCACTAAAGTTTTTCATAAATCCGTTATTCTTCATTGAAATTTTCACATGAATAAGAAACTATTTTCAAAGTACAAATAATGAGAAATCATCAATATTCCTATGAAATTCAGTCAAATACAAAATGCATTATAGAGAAATTAGTTAGATTTTATCATTCAACAAAAATGAAACCTATGCAAAGTAATATAGTAGGGAACAACCAACAAAACCAATAGAATATTAGAACTAAAGCTAGCTTAAGGCTAGTGTTATCTGGACAGAATAGATATTAGACGTGAGCATCAAGCTCGACATAATCAGAATGCATGTCATACACCTTAGTCAAATATTCAGAATCAGATCAGATCTACATGTGGTGGTCGACACATAGGCTAGTATCTCCCCCACTAGTTAAGGTGTTATCAAAACAAAACAAATCTCAAACATGAGCAACAAGCTCAGAATAATCAGAATACTGGATGTGCACCTCAATTAGATAATTAGAATCATATCAGAATACTGGACGTACACAATCCTTAATTGTTATCCTTAACCTCACTAACCTTTCTTACTTTTCATTTCAAGGTCCACTACATAAATATGCATAATCTTAATAAGGTTGATAGTACGCTTAACTTAATCCCAATTAGATACATCATAATTTTCCTATATAACTTGATTAACTCAAATTCAATCCATTTAAAATTTAATTATGAAAATTTTGTTTCAAGATACTTTCAACAGATTATTCTTCAACCTTCATCTTCATGATCACTAACCATCCAACTTCAATCATGGCATGGGAAAACAACACTATTTTAGTCCAAATTAATTCATGACGTTAAACAATATATAATGCCTTAAATATTCTCTAACAACCTTTAATATGCCCTTATTCTATGATTAAGAATTTATCAATTTCACTGACATGGAATTAAAGATCTACTAACTAATTTCTAAAATACTTTGTTAAGATGATACTAGCATTCATGGTCACTTAATCAAGTCCCAAAAGGCTTCACATTCAAATTTCATTCCTTTCTCTTTATGGAAAATTCAAGAAAATGAAAATAAATATCAAATAAACTTAGTAGCCTTAAGTCACCTCATAGATGCTTAATGATGCATGAGAAGCCCCAAAACTTCAAGTTTCATCATCCTACAAGTATGCACATATACTTCCAAATTGGAGTTTTTTAATCCTAAAGCTAAAACTCACAATGGATCAATGATTTTTAGGGAGATAGGTTCGAAAATTACCTAGGATGTGAAGACCCAACTCAATTTGATGAGACTATATCGAATTGAGCTCCAATTCATTACTTTTGCTCATGAATAATACCAAAAATTGAGTTTTTTTTTTCTTAAATCAAATTGATGAAATTGATTGATGAAAACAAGAGAGAAAGCTTTGAAATTCACCTTCCATGCTAGGCCTCATGACAATTTTGAGAGAAGAACACAAAATTACATCGGATTCCATCAAAATTGTGAAAAAATCACTGCTAAAAAGGGGCTTTAGATTTTAGAACTTAAATGATAAAATTGTTTAGGGAATTATGAAAGAAAGGGTTGAAAATCACAAACTAATTAAGGTCCTAAGCTAAGTCAAAGAAACCACACTGGTTTCCATTAAAAAATGTACTAAAATCCCAAAAATAGAGTCTCACCAGAGCTTCGCTGTTTCTAGTCAAATGGATGTTAGAAAACAACTAGTGATGGTGGAGAACAAGGTGGCAATGAGAATCACACCTAAACTTAAATAGAAACGTGAGAGAGGAGTGGAGAAAACTTTCAACTAAGTTGTTGTGAAGCTTCGCATCAGAGGGGAGGAGTATAATGGAAGAGAATATCTAATTGGGGGTAAATTGGTAATTTCTGATAGGAAATTGAAGAAATTGAACCTAAGTGCTTTTAGTGGCAGAAGTGAGACTTAGCCATTTGTGACAGCCTCATGCTCACATATAATGTTACTTTCATTTATATTTAAGCCTTCCTAAATTTTTTTTTTGAATATTCTCACTTTTAAAAATTTACTCTTGCCTCAATTGCATTTCGTTACTTTTTTAATTCATAAAATCATTAAAAAAATTTCCCACTTAAAATAAGGTATTTAGTATATGAATTTCAAGAATATTACATCCAATTATAACATGACAAGTGTTTGGTTGTTTAATAATATCATGACACGTGGATGGTTATTGTAGATAATTATTTTATTTTAAAATTAAATTATACATTATAGTTAGTTGGTTCAATACTTGTCATATTTTAATTGGATAACAACATAACAAAGATATAAAGCATAACATATAAGTTCAGTCCTTTCTTTTATACTTCCTCCCTCCCTTATATTCCTATCTCTTATAAATTAAAGATTCATTCTCAAAAAAAGAAAAGTATTGATGTTTCAATAAAACATGCATTTGCAACGCAAAGATGTTCAACTTAATTAAGTTTGACATTTGAATAGATAGTAGGATGTATTGTGATCAAACTAGTAATCGAGAAATCAATTATACTTTTTTAGATTACCAGGGTATTATAACTAAAAGCAAATATTATAATAATATTTACGTTTTTCCCTAATTTATTTCCTTGTATAATACTAGAGTTATACCCTTTTTCATTTTTATTTTCTACTGATCAGCTTCAAATTAATGATAAAATAAAATTTATCTATTAATAAGCATCAACTTGAAATCATGCTTATGGACCCTAGTTATTCATTCCAATCATATTTGTATATGTCGTATAATATTTCTCTCTCGATTATAGGCATATAAGCTGCGTGTTAATGTACTGGAATTTTTAAATCTACGTACGTAAAATATATAACATACAATGGTATCTTACATTGAAAATTATATACATAACGTACAAAATGTAAAAAAATATATGATAGATTATATAGAGGCTAAACCACTAAAGAGCCATTCAATCCCTTGTTTGTTCTATATAATATGCACATAGGAATTGAAATATATTATATTATATGTGTTAAAATGGGTAGAATCTTTAATACACTTACAATTTTGAGTGCATTAGTACATTCAATTATAATGTAGGGATATAATTATAATATTATTATTTTTGGTTAATATTATTACAATTATGTCCTTACTTTATAATTGGATACACTGGTACATTTAAACTTATAAATGTACCAAAAATGACATAGTTAAAATGTCAATATAAATGAAGTAATTATTTGCTAACCACACATTTTATGTCTCTTTTAAATCCACGTGCTTTAAATATCTAACATACAATGGTGTCATACATTATATGTGTGTGTATATATATATATATATATATATATATATATGTAACGTAGGTATATGAAATATCAAAATATATGACAGATCATTTAGGCTCAAAAGTCATTCAATTCCTTGTTTGTTTTATATAATGCAAGCATAATAAAAGTAGGCATTGTTAAAATGTCAGTATCATAGATGAAGTAATTATTTGCTTACCACATTCTTATGTTTTGCGCCTACGATAAATAATTATATGTTGTGACATTTATTAGTGATTGTAACTTTTTGATAAATAATAGCAAATACAAAATAAAACATGCATGTCTCTATATTTAGTAATGATGAGGGGAAGAGAGTACACGCACAGACACAGATATATATATATATATATATACACACACGCACACATTAAATTATGCTACTAAATTATTTGTAATTATATATAACACAAACGACATAAGTTGAACATTTCTATAAAAACTACGTACGTGGGATGATATGATTCTTATAAGTCTACATTAATATATTACTTTTCATTTTGTCTTTCACCTAATTAAGGATGACAATTTTGCGGAGTGAAGGTGGTGAATATCTTCTTACTCCTTATCTCCACTATTATTCATGTCCTCTATCTCCATTCCATACTAAAGGGAGAATTTTCCCCTCATCTCCACTTTTCACAGGGACTTAGATCCCTTCGGATATTGACAGAGGCCTAATTTTAAAAAAAAAAAATTACAAAAAATAATAATATTAATAAATATTGAGAAAATAAACATATTGAAAGAAATAAATTTAAAATTTAAACTCTTTGTTTATGTTATCCAATAAGCTCTAGTCAAATTTAAAACAAAAATAAAAAAAAATTTAAACGACAAGTTCTAAATAAGTCCTAAAAATTTCTTAAACAAATTAAAAACATTAAGTTCAAGTTGTCTTGATATCAAGACATCATTTTCTATTATTGTTTTTCCTTATGTGCAAGTTGAGTATTTCAATCAATTTTATTTTTATCATTCTAATATGTTAAAAATTTATGCATTGGAAGCATTAACTAATACTGGCTTATTTGAGTAGCAATTTAACTATGATTTAACATTACTAGTTGAAATAGTTTTATTTACATATTGAACATAGTTGTACTTCCAATATTCTATCTTTGAAAGAGAATTTACATTTGTTAAACTTAAAGATATTAAAAAATTAGTACTTGTAATACATTTATATAAAAATTTTAAAATGTTTAAGTCAAATTGTCAGGAGTGGGAACCCGCAAACAAGGAGCATGATTTCTATTCTTATTCCTAAATTACCTTTGGGAAGAATTTTTTCCCTATTTCTGTCCTTATAGGAAAAAAATTTTCAAATGCAGATCTCTAAATGAGACAGTCTTTGCAAGGATCCCCAAATGTGAGAACTTTTTGCCATCTCTACACCTAATGCATGATTATTTTGGGTAAGAACAGCCTCCCTCCATACCCAAAACTCCAGGATTTAATATCATGAGATAATTATTCTTATTGTGCTACTTTTTTTTTTGGAGCCAGACAATAAATTTTTTCGTAGGAAAAAAAATCTTCTAGGTTTGGCATCATGGATTAATTTTGACTGAAACATATATAGGTAGATTAATTGACATAATCATATATGTTAGTCTGAACCATATAACCATAATATTAGGGAAAAAAAATCTGATACAACACGTATGACTATGACTTGGACTGTGATTAGCAATTTAAATTTAAAGAGTAGGATTTTGATCAATAAAATATATTAACTAGGAAGGTATAGTCATGTTGAGAAATGCATCGTAAAGGGAGTTGATGAGTTTGGATATTTTTCAGTAAAATTAGTTAGACGAAAAATTAATAACTTCAGAATAAAATATTTTGGTATTAATACTGTCTAACATGTTACTCATAATTTTAAGAAAAATTAAATTCTTCTGAATTATCATTTTTTTAGAATTTATAAACCTTCATGGAACCTAGTTAGTTTTTGTGGATAAAAATTGTTATATTTTATTAATTGCAATGTTATCAAATATTATTTGAACTTAAAATTTTAAACATTTTAAGAAAAGATTCATAACTATTTATCTTTAACACAATTAATTTTTTTACACTATCTAACAAAATTATTTTATGATATGATTCAAAGAAACTTTTATCTAATTAACTTCGGAGCTGAGTATATATGCCAGCTGCCACTCCCAATGTTTTGTCTAAGGTATAAAATATTTTCAAAAGCAAGTTGCCAAATATAAAAGTTAAAATTTTAAAAATTAAAAAAGAACGATGTACCCATCTTAGATCCATCCACGAGAGACATGATAAAATTATGTTGTGGATTTTACTTCCTTGGCCGCCACTTCGTGGAATCTGCAATCTGCAACTTTGTATCAAGCATCTAAAATCAATAATAATAATAATAATAGTAGTGGTAATCAATGTATAAATTATTATAAACTAATTAACAATTCAATTTGAAATTAATTTATGGCTGTCCGTCAAATTCTAGAGAACTCCATGAATATATATATATATATATATATATATATATATATATATATATATATATATAAAATATTTGGGTTCACGTTCATGAATGATTATTAATTTATGTATCTATATACCCATATGCTATTTGATCGACAATAATTTTGATGATTAAATAACAAAAATCTTATTAGCCAAAAAAAAAAAAAGAATAACAAAGATCTTGAATAAATAGAGAAATGTAATCATGTATGTTAATTAGCTGAAAGATCAGAGTTTGAATTTCAGCATTTAAATTAATTAAAAAATATATCACATGTAATGATTTACGACATTTCTTTTCATTTGGGATCTAAAATGAGAAATATTTTTTTGGCAAGTTCCGCCGGTTTCATTATACTATTGACTAATATATTCACCAAAAAAAAATTGTTTTATAGGGAAAAAATTAATATACATTTCTTTATATTTTTGCTATGATATTTTTGCAATAAAAACATAATAAGTGAATGATTATTGCAAATTACACTTGTTATAATGTAATTTAAAAACTTAACGACAAAAAATTACATCTAAATTTGCTCCTCATATACCTTTCGCTTTATTATTTAATAAATTAAGAATACAAACATACACAATAAAACAATATTAGATTAATTAATTTCGATATAGTAAGGTTGCGCTAATCCTCTGCTTCAGATTCCGTATTATTTCATGACGCTTTCGAAAGATATAAAGGAAATATCAATATAGTGACATATTGCAATAAAACTAAGCGTTAAAATCTTAATTATGGGGATTATGCCTGTCAATAAATATTAATTAACTTGCTGGATTATTATAAGATTAACCTAACAAGCCTGTACGTAATTAAGATAGCACAATAGTGCAAACAGCCAACATTAATTAATCTAAAACAAGTCTACGTGAAGAATTTTTCATTGTCTTGATTTTTTTTTGGGACCAATTGTTTTCTTGATATGTTTGCATGAAGATGACTTGTGACACGGTTATAATTTCTTAAAATATAGGTTAATTAATTAATTAATTAAAGCTTACAACTTTAAGGATCTCGTCAAGAGTAGGAGGCATTAATTAATTAAAGATTGTTTGAAATTCTTCTAATTAAGAATGCCCAAGAACGAATAACTTGGTTTTGAAGTTTGTTTACGCTAATTCTAGAGAATATGGATCACACGAAATGTTCTTATATCCGTTTTCTTTCACTTTCATGTAATTTATAATTTTCAAATTTTGTCTTCAATTTTTGTTTAAAATACTGGGGTTCATAATTAAAATGATGGTTTGTTCAAACTAGATTAGATTATTATGTAGATCTTTTAAAAATCAGGCTAAAAAAAAGGGCTTATATATGTTTTTTTATTAGATTTTTATTTGAGTTTTTATTTATATTTTTCAGGTCAGGTTTATCAACAAAGCTAATTATTATTATTACTTGTAAGATTATATATAGGAAAGTTAAAAATACAAATGAATTACTCATTTTTATTTCTTTATCACGATATCACGTTACATTAAGTTTTTTTTTTTAAAATAATAAACTTTTTTTTACTAAAAAATCATTCATTCTGGGTTTTCAAATTAGAGCCAGGCTTTTGAAAAAATTCCAAACTCAACCTATTTTATGAAGTAAGCTTTTTTCTATAAGGTCTTTTTCTTATTCGAGCTTTATGTTTTTTGAGTCAGACTTATCAAGTTAGATGAACATTTAAGTTATGATAAGGTCTAGTTCAAAACTAACAAAACATGAGGAAGAATGATGTTTGCTTTGTGAGACCTGTGAATATAATAATCTTGGAAATGATAATGGAGCTGAAAAAAATTAAGCACTATTAAAGATAAAGCAAGGCACAAACTTCTTATACGATCTCTGAGGCTCCATCAGAGAACACCTGCTTCATATGTCATAAGTCCAACTTAGCTCTGATACCAATTTGTCACACTCTTAACTAAGGAAGTATAATTGACATAGAGAACGAAGTAAATGCTACCTCCATGAATTAGAAAAGTCAAACAACTTAGATAGTTTCACAACATACCTACAATATGAAAGTTATCAATTTATGCCAATCCATAAGCATGACATACACGATTAAATATCATCATCTATATATATAACTCAAAATTACTACGAGTCTTAATTAGATCACATTATCACTTCTCATAGCCCTTGAGTAGCCTAAATTTATCAATGGCTTGGAATCTTAACCAAAGATAATTTAAAGTAATTATACCAAGCTAATAATCATTTCTAATATATACATATATATATATATATATATATATATATATATTCATCAACTTCCCCTTTGTTTTTTAATAATGGAATGTTGGAAATTTGAGAAAAATTCTTAATACAACTTACCACTCAAAACAAAAACTCCAAACAACCTAAGCCCTTCTTGAGCCCCAATGATGCCAGAGGAATAAAAAATCTCCATATTTCACTACCCAACACAATTCAACTCACTAACATGAATTGGGGTTCTCAAATTAGTTACTAAAACATCAAATTGGCGGAGAAAATATGTTAGAAATCTTACCTCTGTCATGCATACCTTTGTATGAATAATAGTCATATAGAAAACTATCGAGCATGTCACTGTTTAGTAATGAAGAGATGTGGAAGAAATATTTAACAAAAAAAAAATAAAATTGAGCCGTGCAAATTAATTAAGGTTGTCATCATCACCTTAGTTTAATATCAATATTCTATTTAGTGATTTTGTCCCTCTCAAGCTCTCATGATGCCATTATAAAAATAGATTTACTCAAATTAAAATTTTTTATGTACGTGAATTTGATAAAATTTAGATTATTAAATAAAAATTTAATAGTTCAAATTTTAAAAAGCTGTTAAAAATTATTTAAAATTTGTTAAAATCTAAATTATCACAGAAAAAAATTAATGACTTAGATTTTTTTAAATACAATAAAATTAAATCATCAGAAACAAAATATTCATATCTGTGTATATATGCCTCTAAGACTGAATTAATTGCGTTATTAAATAATCCTTTCTCCCAATTATCTTAATTATTAAACATTAATAACATTTTCCAGGGAATCTAAACAGATTCCTTGCAATAAAAGATACGTTTTGTGAATTTTCTTTGCACATAGTGCAGGGTGAGTAATGTGAGAAAGTGTAAGGAGGATTACATATATATATATATATATATATATATATATATCTATATCATTTACATTTTTATTTGATATTAATCTTTGAACTATTAATATTTAAAGATTTTTTAGGCCATTAAGATAGTTATGATCATAAGTTATAATTTCAATTCTGTAATGGTTTCTAGCTTAAGATTCAAACAACTATAGCAAAAGAAAGAAGCCCAAAAAACTGAACTTATATTAGAATCAGCTTTTAATATGATAAAGTTGCGTAGAGGATCGGTCCTAGGAACTTTAATTTTGTCCTATATTGTCAAAACAAAGTCATATTCTTTCTAAATTCTTTAGTCTAGTAGACCAACATTTTATCATATATCAGAAGACAAGAAGCCAAATATACTGAATTTTATATTAGAATAATTTCAATATAATAAAGTTGCGTTGAGGATCTGTCCTTAGACCTATAATTTTGTCCTATAATGTCAAACCAATAAATTCTGTATCAAATATTAGCATAGATTTAGGATATTTCCTCTGTGTGTGTTTGTGTATTGCAACGCATTAGTACTACTTGAAAATTTTGTGAGAATTAAGTTTGTCCAATCACACACACACATACTTGCAGTGTCATGATAAAGAAGGTTAGCAAAACAGCCAAAGCATGAACCTCCATGTTTACGTATAAGCATCATGCAAAACTCACAAACCATGCACAGGGACACACACACACACACACCTTTTGGAAATCAACATGAGATTGGGAGGTAGCTATAATTAATTAATCATGGTAAAGTTTAATTATAATTTTTTCTCTTTAGATATCATTACAACACATAAAGATGACTCATAATCTAGATCTTAATTCACTTTCAAACATATATAGATTTTCATTTTTCATTTATGTTTTATTAAAGTCTAAGGATTGATAATTAGAATGATGCAAAATGTTCATGCGTCATCATGTTATTATAAGTTAAAACAATACAAAATGGATTACCCATATCCATTGTGACGGCCTGTAATTAATTAGAAGTTTCTTCCTATATATATGTATTGTTAGGCCAATTAAGTGGGTATTAATTATAATGATATAGTAAAGTTGGCATAATTACATAAAAATAAAAAACTTAGTTGTTGCCTAATATGCAGATAATTGCCGAGTGTTATATGTGTGTGTATAAAGTATTTATAAGATGAGGTCAGCAAAACCGCCAAAGCATGAATCTAACTTGCGTTCATGTATTGATGTCATGCAAAATATCAAGATTTTATATGACAACCACAACGATTACTATATATATATATATTTTAAAAATTGTTAATCCATATTTAAAACCATCCGAATTTAATTCCACCGGAATTGTTTTGATCCTTAAGGTAAAGGACCCTGATTTAATGAAACAATTTAGGCTCATCACTCTTTGAAATGTGCTATATATACAAAATCATACCAAAGACTCTTGCTAAGTACTAATAGACTTCAAATTATTCTTCCTAATATATATAATCTCTATTCTCTATTAATCATATAGTACATTTGTGCCTAATCGACAAATTTATAATAAGGTTTTTAGCTTATTACATGCTCTAAGAATAAACGCTCAAGGAAGAATGATATTTTGGCTTTGAAAGTGTATCATAGGGAGCAGTGATGCATATTCAGATGTCCTGTCAGATGAGGTTACTTTAAATCCATGTCAATGGAGAAGACTCTGAAACTTTTTTTACCCTTAGAGAAAAACTATGACAAAGAAGAGAATGTTAACCATATTCAGGTGTGAAGATTATTTGTGAACGAGTAAAATTTTTAAGACACTTATATAATTGATATAAACAAGTACTACAGTACAGCCTCAATATTAAACTGACATTTTTTTTTTCAATTCGTGGGGTTCCTGTGAAGACTTGTCTAACTAATAGTGGGAATCTGGATATATTTTTCCCGAAAAACAAAAATGAGAACAAATTTTTCCTATTAATGGGGATGAGAACTCTATCTTGAAGCTTCACTGACTCATCTCTCTCTCTTGACTCATCATAAAGATTTGCATAAGATAAACATGCTAAAAAAAAAAAAAGGTGGCCAATTAAAAAGTGTTGGTTGAAGCAATGAAATAACTTGAGAAATCCATACGAAGAAAAAAAGGAGATACTAGAAGATGTCAAGATAGTTGGTAAAAAAATCATTATGAGAGAGGCTCGTATCAGAGGGGAAGTGATTTAGATTTATAAAACTTAAGAATTAATCACCAAGATTAAAATTTTGAAGGTGGATATTCTGAATTAGTGTTGAGATATGAAAAATGTTAAATAATGGGGTGAGTGGAAACTCAGTGAGCAGGTAATTCTAATATTACAGAAATTAAGGCAAACTTACGGTGGTATGTCTTTCGAAATTTAAAACTAAATGTCATACAGATATAATTTAGTAATATTAAACGTAGAAAAATTATTAACAGAGTATAATTGGAAATCTCCTATAAAACCAGTCATAATTACAGAGTACAGAGCTAGCCCAAGGCTAGTGATAACAAATCGGAACAGAAACTCATATGGCCATAAGCTCTGAGTAAATATCATAATGACCCTCGACCTCAAATAGAATATGGATGTAAGGGTATCATACCCAACCTTATTCCCAATACTTCAAAGACAAATAATTATCTACGTACATATATAAGAAATTTCAAAATCGTACTACTATAGAATTTAGATTTCAGTATTTTTAATAATTCAATATTCAAAATCATCATGAATAATTTAAATTAATATTATGTGTAATTAGTATTATTTACTCACCTGATAAGAGTATACCAACTTCCTTTTATCCTTGATTATAATTCTTTTGTTGAAAATATTTTAGTCACCTAAGAAAAAAAATTAAATAAAATACTTTTAACATACAGTCCTCATAATTAATTTAATTATTTGATTTTGTCACAGAGCTAATTAATTATTCCTTATTCATCTTTATCCATTTTACCTATTTCTTTGCTAATTATTTGGAAATTAAATTTATGGGCCACTTAAAGAATACTTTAAAATTTATATAACCTATATTTTATTTTATTATTATTATTATTGTCATTATTATTACTATTATCATTATTATTATTATTATTATTATTATTATTATTATTATTATTATTATTATTAATTTACTCAATTATTCCATTATGCACTTATTTAAATTTTTAACACTTACCATAACACAATTTTCACTTAAGGGTCATCTAATAAATTCCAAAATTTCCATTTAACCTCCAATAATATTTATTGTTATACAAACAAGTCATTCATATTTTTCCTTCTAATTTCCTTCCTTTTTCTTCATGAAAAATCTTGAAAAATTACTAAAAATTTGAATTTTGTTCTAAAATTTAAACTAAAATTTCTAAAAATTCTAAATCACTCCCTAAATGCATAATAAAATTTAAGAAGTCCTAAGAACACAATTTTCACTAAATCTCCAAATTGCCCCTAAACCCTTAAATTGGGGTTTTTCAATCACGAAGTCAAATTTCATAATTGATTAATGATTTCAAGGGAAAAAGGTGTGAAATTCACCTTATAAGTGTAATTCTAACTCAATTTGAAGCAAACAATTTGAATTGAGTTCAATTTCATCACTTTCTTGCATGAATAATAATTTTCGTGGATGAACAGTACTCGAATTAGTTTTTCTTCTATTATGAGCAAATTGAACCGAATTGATTAGTGTAAATGAAGGAGAAATATGCGAAATGAATGTAGAAAGTGAAGCTCTAAGTTTAATTGGATTAAAAACACACAAAAATCACAAATTGAAGCTTCGAATTTCAGGTTGTTTTCGGCTATATTGGGTTGCTGGAAATTGATGAATTTCCGGTGGTGTGGCGGCCAATGGAGGAGGCTGGGAAGTCGATAGGGCTGCTGTGATTGAGAAGAGTTGGTGGCAAAGTTGAACAAGGCCAAAGGAAGCTCTGGTTGGCCCGAAAAAAATCGCACCTTGAGGAGTCTTTGACGCAATTTTCGTCAGTGGGGAGGCTGGTGGTGGTCGGGGATGTGCTGGTGATGCTGCTGGAGGGTTGCTGGTGCTCACTGGGGGTGGTGACAGTGGTTGTCAGAGGGAGAAACCAAAATTTGTATAATGAACCGTGGAAATCATGCAAATGGAGGAGTGATATCTGATGAATGATTATACAAATTATTTGAGGATGTTAGGTATAGGTTAGTTGGATAATTAGGCAATAATATAGGTTAGGTGGAGTTAATAGAATAATTGATAATTTTTTTTAATATTCTAAATGAAAAAAATTATTATATATATTTTATCATATCAAAATTTCATTAACAGATATTTGGTTTAGTATTGAGTATAAATTTTATGAGTATTACAAAACTAGTTATTTTCCTGACCATGTTGAAGGAAGCTAGTTATAAAACCTCAAACTTTGCCAAAGACATATATCGCCAATGATGATACCCAATAAACACAGCATGAATGAAGATATACAACCACAAACTATATTTTTAAATTCCACAGTTCGATTAACCTCATTCTCAAATTTCGAAAATTACCCACAAACTAAGCACAAAATAGTACACTAAATACAAAATTTATTTTTTTGGGGTCTGACACTAAATACAAACTTAAACTTTAAATAGATGCAGAGCAAAGTGAAGAAATAGACCTTCAAGCAAGTGGTGAGCGTCGTTAAATATCGGTGTCGCAAGAGGAAGAAAGTCCCGTTATGCCTCAATACCTTAATGAGGTCGTCACTGAACGTGATCACTTTACCACATTAGCGACTCGGTATTTCATGAGGAATTCTTCACTTTTCCGAAAATGTTCCACATTGAAATTGGATCCTCTATACTCTCAATACTAGAGAGCATTTTTTCAGAAAAAAGTTTATATATAATTTTTTTTTTTAATTTCAATCTTCTTTCTTCATTTTTCTTGTATGTGAGAAATACTCCCGACTATCTCGATTATCTGCATATTGGTAGTAAATAATCCAAATCTGGGAAAATTGATGGAAGCAAAGGTCAGAGACAACATATCTTGGAGTTTGATCTGAGAGCTAATAAGTGAAACTGAGGATATGTTTTCTGCAACGATCTCGTTCGTAGCAGTTGTGCTTGTAGAAGGAAAAATAATTTTATACCTAATTTAATATTCCTTCCAATTTTAAAAATTTCCCCATGCATCTCTAATTTTTTTTGGAAGATTCTAAGATATTCTCTTGCTTAATTAGGAGAAAGATTAATTCTTTTCAGGTCAATAATTAAGAATCAAGTCTTCTTCAAATTGAACTATTAAGAATCGAACCATTATTACCATTTCGAATTCAAATAGAGGCTACTACAGACTAATATTTTAAGATCATTGTTTTGAATCTAAAAATTAAATTCTTTGGACTATCTAATATTTCATTTTTTATCATTTTTTCAATCAACAGATTGTGTTATATAACTTATATTGAATTGTTTATGTATATCACGAGCACAGAATTTCTTATTGTGTACAAATGAGCATCATATGAATATATGCAAGTGAATTTACAACATTCTACAAGTTTAATAGAACATACAGACACGAAGAAAAAAAAAAAAGTAGCTTCTTTTTACACCTTTTGACTTTAATTTCCCCAAACGGAAACTCTAACCAGCTGCGTTCCATTCCATCCTAGAACCATTTGATTCCCATTCTGTCCTTCGATCCTTGCCTCATGTGAACCTTCCCTGCTTCCTCTCAACATTTCTCTCACTTCCATTAAAATCCCTTTGCTTAATCTTCTACCCTCTAACCCAAGTCCAATCTCTGATTGAAAATGGCAATTTTCTCTCAGTTCTTCCCAGTTCTTCATCCAAGCAAGAGAAGAGACATAGGGTCCCACAAATAGGAACTCCATGGCAATTCTTGCTTGTGAGAAACATCCTGTAAAATTTGATTCAATTGATTCCAATAAGGCCTTGTAATGCATCAAATTCCCATCAAAGAATGACCTGAAATTCAAGCTGCTTCTCAGTTTCTCAGTGGCTTCTCCATCCCCAAAAGTGATAATTCCCCTGTTGCAGGTGTTTTTGCTTATCATGCTCTCGGCTAAATTTATAAACTCCATGACCGATCTTCGGCTTCTTCCTCTCCCCATATGAGGAAGACCCACCATGCAGTTAAAGACCAGAAAATCTCTTTTCATATTCCCACCCCTTATGTTCAGTTTCTTGAGTTCTGTAATCAAATCCTCAAAACTCTTTTCTTCTATTTTCAACTTTAGACCACAGGATCTTGCATGTTCAATGAAGTTCCTTCTGTGTTTCTCAGAGTTTTCTTCCTCTGTTCCCCATTTGATTGATGTTAATTTCAATGTTCTGTTCTGTTGAGAAATGGCCTCTATCATCGGAGGCCATTGAAGCCCTTCTCCCATGTCAAAGTCTATTATGTGTATAACCTCTGAATCCTCTGGTATGGCTTCTAGAATTGCTGAATTGGCTGTAAAATGTGCAAATTTTCCATGTGGGGTGATTTGGTAGAATGCCTTAAATGCAGGGTCAAAATTCTTGCACGCCTCCTGTTTGAGTAAATGCCACTGAGGGTTTTCTGTGACATTATTTATGACGTTTTGGGAGGAATAGTGGAATACTAGACGTTCCACAGGATCTTCTCCAAGTGGGCTGGCTTTCTGGCTTATGCATCTCAGTATTTCTTCTGCTAGGGCATTCTGGTTCTGATCTCTTGCTTCACCGTGTGCTTCTAGAAGATGTGGAAGAATGAATTGGGTTTCAATTTCCATGTCTTCTTGTGGCAAGCTCAATGGTGGCGGTTGAACTGTGGAAAATTCTGATGATTTCAGGGATGGGCTGGGACTCCAAGCTCCTTCTTCTGCTTCAGAAGAGGGATTCTGCGAAAGAATAAAGCTTTCTTCACTTTGTTCAGGGTATGCATGAATCTGGGTACCCAAAATGGGGTCAAAAGCATCCAAATCCATAGAGATATCCTCAGTCAGTGATGGAAGTTCTAGATTATCTTCTTCATTAACTGGGTAATGGAGACTATCCCCACAGAAGAAGATGGAGGAAACTTCACACTCATTGATGGAGGATTGCTCCATGGATTTGGACACTTGTGATCCCATTTCAAGTGGGTATTGGAAATGATCTTCAGATAAGAAGATGGAGGAAACACCGAATTCATTGATGCAGGATTGCTCTATGGATTTGGATACTTCTGATCCCATGTCAAGTGGGTATTGGAAATGATCTTCAGATAAGAAGATGGAGGAAACACCGAATTCATTGATGCAGGATTGCTCTATGGATTTGGATACTTCTGATCCCATGTCAAGTGGGTATTGGAAATTATCTTCAGAGAAGATGGAGGAAGCGTCGAATTGGTCAAAAGCTGAGGTTATGTCATCGTGGACTGAACAGGAAGAGGAGTGAAGAAGAATATGAGGATGCATCATTTTCTTCTTCTTTGGTTTCTGCCGAGGAGGGTCTCTGTTCTGGAGTTGATTTGGGATGAGTGGTCCAGTTGATCATCACATCACAATTTATACAGGAAATGGAGGACAATGTGAAGACAAATCAGACCGAGTAGCAAGAAGAGAATGGGCAACATTATTATTATTATAACATAGAGAAATTCCGTGGTAGTTTTTGTTGGTTTAAAAATTTGCAGAACAAAGCAATCGTAATAAATCAACATTGGATTAAAAGAATATAGTTTTTTTGAAATTTACTTTTGACATACATGTGAATTATGGTTAGTTTTATATATTAATATTTATAAGTAAAGAACTATTTGCGTCATTGAAAAATACTTTATTGAATAATAATTATCATCAAATCATTCATTTGTGACAAAATACATCAACATTGTTTTTATTAACTTCATGTTGATAATGTTGCTGTAAAAATTTGCCTCATATTCTTTAAGAGAATTTCTTACTTATAATATTTATCTCTCTTCAATTTAAAAAAAAATTATAAATTTATACATAACGAAATTTAGGGAATCCAATACGGTATTTTAGGAGGGAAGATCTTTTAAATTTTATGATAATTTTTTACTAAATTAACAGAAAAAAGGGTAAAAAATGTGGTAAATTTTTTTAATATAATTGAAAAAATTTGCAATATTATGAAATTGATCAATACTTTAATTGATTGATGATAATTATTTTTAAGTTTAAACAAGGAGTCACTTTCACCTGCCTGAATAATAAAAGAGTTTAATCCATCAATCTCAAGATTGCCGGCCCAAGTCATCGTTTCGTGCTCTTGGCAGCTTCTATGGTTGTGGCTTATTTTGTACGTTCAGATTAGACTCCTTTTATTAATTACCCATTTTATTATTTTAATCTATAAAATTAGTTTACCTAATAATTTCTGTCTCTCTCAATGCAATTGACGTAGAAATTCTTCTCTCTCTTGTATAACAATAATTTGAAACTTGATAATTTAGTTTTTAAGTAAATATTCATTAATAATTATATATTAGGTGCGCGTAGGTCGGGTCGTGATTAGATCAAATATAAAATTGTCTTTTTGACTAGGTCAAGTCAAGTCTAATAATCGAGATGGGTAACGTAAGACTCAACCTGGCTCAACTTGGTATTATTTTTTTGGATTTTTTTATTTTTTTAATCTATTTTTTATTTTATTTATACTAAATTTCATCTATAATTGAATTTTAAAATTTCTATTCTTTACAACTTTTAATTATTTTTCATTTTAAATCCTAAATTTTTTTATTCCATATTATTTCCTTTCAAATATTAATTTTTTTTTCATTTTTTTAAAAAAAAACCATTCTCACTAATAAATTTATTTTTTGGTTTTGATAAAAAAAAAGAAAAAGAAAGACCTGACCCAGTCACTAACTAGGTGTAACTGAGCTAGGATGGGTTTAGGGCAAAAAGTTTGTGGCCTAGTATAAAATCTGACCAGGTCTCAGATTGTTAAAAAACGCAGCTAAAGTGGCCCTTGTACACTACTACTTAAAGGTAACATTTTTTGTGTAACTATAAAATTAGTTAGATTGACGAAATTATTACATGATAAATTGAAAGGAAGACATACGACATATTATGCTGATTGTATAACAACTTAAAATAACTTATTATATTTATATTTTGACACAAAATTTTTAGATTTTATAAATGAATCCAAAATGTTTTAAAATTGTTCATTTTACTCTTTCTATTTTTGTATTTTTTAGTAACTCCAAAAAATGCTAGTTTATAAATTGAAAATAAGAACAAAATTAGGGAGTTAGGAGGTTATTGGAAAAATAAAGAAATTACAGGAATAAATAAGCAAAATTATGAACTAATTTTTTCGTGTAGGTTTCTAAAAAATAAAATGTAAAAATTAAAAATTTCAAAAAGAATTTTAGTTCATAAATAAAATTAAAAGATTATAGGATCAAAATATAATATACTAAATTATTTTAAGTTGTTATATAGTCAACATATTATAACATAGTATTCACATATATTTTTTTAGTGTATCATATAATAATTACATTGTTACAACAAATTTTATAATTGCACTAAACTAATTATAGTCCTTAAAAATACCAACTTTCATGTTATTTTTCTAACATAATCTTTATTGATGTGGGAAGACGCCCTCTCGCACCAACATTTGTTAATCTCTAGAAACCAATTTAGAGTTGTACGTGACTAATAGCATTGACCAACTTTTTCGTACTCAAAATATATAGTTATTTTATTTATATTTCCTTTTTAAGAATATTCAAATTTAAAAGTCAAAAGAGCTGAATTAATTAGTAAAAATATAAATCATATGACGTATATAACTTGGTAAGAAATTATGATTATTGATTATGATTTTTATCTTCAATTAAATTTTTTTATTAATTTATTAAAAGTTGCAATGATTCTTTTATTGTCTAAATAAGATTTCAAATTAAATTTAACTGAGTTGAACATGTTTGTAATGATTCTTTTATACGTTCTTTCTCCCTCATATTTCTATCTCTTCTAAATCTACAAAAAAAATTATAAAAATATAGAAGATTCATTCTCAAATATATATATATATATATATATATATATATATATATATTGATGTTTTAATGAAGCATGCATGTGCAATGCAAAGACGTTCAACTTAATTAAGTTTGACATGTGAATAGACAGTGGGAAATACTGTGTGTAAGAATATGGATATGATTACAGATAAAACTATTATATGGAAATAAATTAGAATACCTTTAGCATAGTATAAAATAAATGAATACCTTCATTCATGGAATCAACATTAAACTTGACCCTTACAACAAGAGCAAATGATAGCTAAAAGATAGCGTTTAGTTTTCTCTCCTCTCACTTAAACTATTATGTCTCATAGATGATGAGAGTCATACAAACTTGGGTGATAAGTGAAGAGAGTGATATGGCTTTTAGGACTCAACAAATTAAAGAGTTATGATTCTTCACTTTTCTCTCACATTTATAAATCCCATTATTTCATGTCATTAACTGGAAAACCATTCATGTACATAAGCACCATAAGATGTACATTCATGTACATAATCACAATAAATCTAAAGAGGTGCATTAACTTTGGTTAATGTGCATCTCATAATTAAAATAAATACATGACTTTGGCCAAAAAATTATCCCTAATTACTGTGATTATAAACATATCTTGACTTTATAGATCATATAACCTTCATGTAGACTGTCTTTTCATGTGTTCATGAAGGCCACATTAAATCTACATAGATATTCACTGAAAAGAATTAAACATTGTGATCAAACTACTAATCAAGAAATCAATTATACTTTTTTAGATAACTAGAGTATTATAACTGAAAGCAAACCTGATAATAATTACACTTTTCCCCTAATTTTTTTCCTTATAGAATACTAGAGTTATACCTAGGGATGACAATTTTACGGTGTCATGACCCTAACCAATAGGATGTGATGGCATGGGAAATGAGGTACCCGTTACCCTTCTAAGCCTAACTAACATATTAAGAAGTCAGGCATATACTAAATATATAGAATTTTCATCACATAAAATTGAGACAAAATACCCATAGATACATATGCCAAAAAGAATTAGTTACCCTTGTGTAGAAATTTTAGTTGAATCTCCCCTAAAACATGGATTTTCTGAAATTTCTACAATGGAAAATTTGGCACATAATAAGATAGGGAGCTCTGCTCTCCAATATATCTATATATACATATACAACAACCCATAACTCAACAGATCAATAACAAAAGACTAACAACTTGTATAAAAGTGGATATACTAATTCTAATTACAAATTCACATCAAAAGAGGAGCTCTTACTCTTGAAACAAGGCTCACCAAAAACAAGAAAACACTTGCAAATTTTTACTCCTTATGTGGGTATTCTAAATCGGTGCTTTGATATGAAAAATGTTAAATAACGTGGGGTGAGTAAAAATTTAGTGAATAGATAATACTAATTATACAAAGGAAAGGACAAATTGGCCATGGTAGAGATTTTGATAAAAACATCATATGTTGTTTTAAAACCAAACACCTCTCATGGTTAGTACAAATAGTGCAGTATGTGGAACACGCCATAAAATTTCATAAAGGCCTTAATAATAAAATTATAAAACTAGTTCTGAATGAAAATAAATAAATCAAGTAATACAAGAGTATTCCAAAATCAACTGAATGCTTGGGAACATCCTACAAAACCGTCAAATATCAAAAACTGAGTTAGCCTAAGGCTAGTATAATCAGAATAGAACAAATATTAGTCATAAGCTTTAAACTCATAATATTTAGAATAATGGCCTTAGGCCACAGACAGAGTATCATGATAATGACATTATGCCTAATCATATCATAATATAGATTGTAGTGCACTGCGATTAACGTCTACAGCTGATAGTTACAGGGACTTATTTTGGATACATTCTTAAAAATTTCTTTAACATACATAAATCCATAATCAAAAATCAAAATTTCATAAATTCATAATTAGACTTATTTATGGAGACATATTAAAGTAATCTAAATTTCAGAATCCCAATACATTGTATATATAGAATCTGATATCTTCATAATTAAAAACCAAAGTATTTCATGAATATAAAACCAAAGTACTTCAAATACAAATAGAGAAGTTCAGAAATTTAGAAATATTTTAAATCAAAAAACTCAAAATCAAAGAAATTTATAAATGTAGAGTCTTAGAATTCATAAATCCAAAATTTTTAAGGTTTTCAAAGTATGCAGATGATATTTATAATTTTGAAAGCCTAACCTAAAACACAAGGGGATTAGGAAACAATATTTTCCAAAATAAATATCGTAAAACAAAAATCTTACATAATTAAGATTATTTATTGATCTGACCAAAGCCCACACAATTCACTCCCTTACTTGTTAAGTAAAGTGCAATTGCTATGACCCTTAAAATAAATGATAGACCTTAATCTTTTCATGCTAAGAAATATCTTAATTAAGGTAAATTCTAATAAAAATTCTCCACAATAACTTATTCAAATGAGTTAGCATTCTCGTCATTGCTTTATTTCCTTTATATAAGGTTACCATTATCCCTTTTAATGTCTTTAATTGCCATAACTAGCTCATATATTCACATATGCTTAGAAAATACTTCAAGACCTAAATGCTCCATAATTTAAAGTTGTAATCTCACCAATATCCAACATAGATAAATTGCACTAAAATATCCCAAGGTTTTCAATAATGCTCATATGACCACATAATTTCCAACAATTTCACTTCTTATTACTTACATTATTTCCAACATAAGAAAATGATATTTCTTAATATTTAAATGGAATTAAAAAACTTGTCAGTCATCAACATCTAAATAAATAATCCAAAACTAATACTAGCCCCAAATAGCCCATTCTTTGCTTCTTATAACCTTTAAGTTATCCAACCTTGCTAATTAGGTTAAAGATTATACCACGAATAACCAAAGTAATTTGTTCACTAATAATAATCACTTTCAATGCAACTTTCATTAATCAGACTTCCCTTAACAACAATGAAATTTAAAATAATATGAGAAAAATTCCCAAAGACTCACCACTCGAAACAATAACTTTTAACAACTTAAATTCTTCTCCTTGAGGTCCAATAACACTAGAGGATCAAGAAATTTTCATACATAATCACTCTACACACTTCAACTCCCTACTAAGAAAGAGGGGTTTTTAATTGAGCGATCCAATCATCAAATTGACACATGGGAAATGTTAGATATTTACCTAAGATCAAAACCCTTAAGGAAATTTCATAAAACTCTTTCAAATCGAGCTTAAATTGGAATTTTCCCATTACTATTCATGTTGCTCGTCTAAAATTAGGGATTTTTTTTTTAATTTCTAAGGCATAATTTCAAAATTGATCACTCAAATAAGTGGAAAACTACATGAAATAAAGTTATAAGTAAAGCCCTAATGTGATTCAAAGAAATCACACCTGAATCCTGTGAATTTCAAGCTTTCCTAACATTGTTCATGTTCTTTGCATACCCACATGAAATTAAGCTAAAATATAAGAGAATTGGATGAAATATTGTTATGAAGCAAATCCCTTAACCAAAATCAAAGAAAACCCACATGAATCGTGTGAGTTTTAGTCAAATCATGCTCTAACATTATAGTTGCATTTGCTAGAGTTTTCAAGGTTCTGTCACACCTTCCTTCGTCAATGGCAACTCCAAGCACGTCAGAGATTGCTAGGTACTGGTGTGGTTCCAAATCAATGATGGAATGCAAGAAGGCCAATGAGAAATTCTTTTTGCAGCAATGGAGAGCTCTACACACGAGGAAGAAGAGAGTAAGTGTGAAAAGGGCAGAAAATAAAGGATATTTTTGTAATTTTCTTTCTTAAAATACAAGTGGTAGCCCAGGAAAAATTATAATCTGATGCACATAGGGGATTTAATCATAGGCCCTTTTGTATAAGGGGTTTGATAAACTTCTTCTAGGATCTCTTTTTTGAGCTCACCATTGTTAGTTACAAATGTCTTGGGTACACTCACCTTTCTTTCCATTCTTGATATCTTCAATTAATTTTTGAAGTTGAACATCCACTCCTTGAGCTACTTTCACCCTTTCACTCAAGGAAGAGCAACTTTGAACATTCGTTATTTCACACTTGGGTCCTTGGTTCCAAACTTAACACCATTTACTTGTAACTAATGAAATTCTCTAATCAAATGTCTCTTTATTTTAGCTATAAGAGTCAAACTCCCCATTGACTTTCTACTCAGAGCATAAGCTATCACATTGGCCTTGCCTGGATGAAACAATATAGTACAATAATAATTCTTTAGTAATTCCATCCACCTTCTCTGCCTTAGATTATGATCGCTTTGTTAAAAAATATACTTAAGACTCTTATGGTCCATATAGATTTCACAAGTCTCACCATACAAATAATGGCACCAAATCTTTAAGGCTAATAGTACTGTAACTATTTATAGGTCGTAAGTAGGGTAATTTTGCTCATACTTCTTCAGTTGTCTTAAAGCATATGCAATCACACAACTATGCTACATTAAGACACACCCCAACCCCACTCTAGATGCATCACAATAACTTGTATAACCACCTGACCCTAACTTTATTTAGTTCATAAAAACTACACATGTTCAAATAATAAGGTTTACAACAAGTTCTATAAGTTATAATAGATAAAACTTAATAAGATAAGTTAATTTTGATAAAAAAAGTTTAATAGAAAGATAATTAAATTTAAAATAAAACTATTTAAATAATTCTAATTCCTATATTTATTTGTAATCATAATTTATAGATAATTAATATTATTTTTTCAAATATTCATTTCCTATTTTTCATTATAATGTGATTGCAACTTCGAGGTATTTTGAAAGTTATCCCACTATATTGTTTAAGTCTCGAAGAAGTGGAAGATTAATATATAATGAGCGAAATTATTTTTTTATGTTAAATTGATATTTTCTTTCAATTATTGTAAATTTAAATAACAATAAAATAACTAAGAACATAAAAATGTGTATATGTGTGTGTGTGTATATATATATATATATATAATATTTATATAGAATTGGTAGGGATGGGGACCTTACAGGGCACGGGTATGATCCTATTCACATCCCTAAATTTTCCCTAAGGAGAGCTTTCTTCCCATCCCTATCTCCATGGGAAATAATTTCTAAAATGCAAGTCCCCAAATAAGGCAATTCTTGTAAGGATCCCCAGACTTGGGGACCTTTTGTCATCCCTAGTTATACCCATTTTCATTTTTATTTTCTACTAGTTAGCTTCAAATTAATGATGGAATAATACTTATTTATTAATAAGCATCAACTTGAAATCATGCTTATGGACCCTAGTTATTCATTCCAATCATATTCGTATCTGTCATATAATATATTTCTCTCGAGGCATATAAGCTGCGTGTTAATATGCTGGCATTTTAAAATCTACGTACGTACAATATATAACATAAAATGGTATCTTACATTGAAAAATTATATACATAACGTATGATATATAAAAAAAATATGATAGATTATCGAGGCTAAACCGATAAAGAGTCATTCAATCCTTGTTTGTTCTACATAATATGCACGTAGGAGTTGAAATACATTATATTATATGTGTTAAATGTCGATATCAAAGAAGAAGTAATTATTTGCTAACCACACTTTTATGTCTCTTTTAAATCCATGTAACGTACAATGGTATCTTACATTGAAAAATTATATACATAACGTATGATATATAAAAAAAATATGATAGATTATAGAGGCTAAACCGATAAAGAGTCATTCAATCCCTTGTTTGTTCTACATAATATGCACGTAGGAATTGAAATACATTATATTATATGTGTTAAAATGTCGATATCAAAGAAGAAGTAATTATTTGCTAACCACACTTTTTATGTCTCTTTTAAATCCATGTAACGTACAATGGTATCTTAGATTGAATATATATAACGTACGTATATGAAATATCAAAATATATGACAGTTCATTTACGCTCAAGAGTCATTCAGTTCCTCGTTTGTTTTATATAATGCATGCATAATAAAAGGCAGGCATTGTTAAAATGTCAATATCAAAGATGAAGTACTTATTTGCTTACCACATTCTTATGTCTCTTTTGCGCCTGTGATCAATAATTACATTTATTAGTGATTGTAACTTTTTCATAAATAATAGCAAATACAAAATCAAACATGCATGTCACTATATTTAGTAATGATGTGGGGTAAGAGAGTATACACACACACACACACATATATATAATTATGTTATTAAATTATTTGTAATTGTAGTATAACAAACGACAAAAGGTGAACATTTCTATGAAAACTACGTACTACTTGGGCTGATTTGATTACTTATAAATCTCTATTAATATATAACCATTTCATTTTGTTTTGTGCCTAATGCGTGATTATTTTGGATAAGAAGATCCTCCCAGCATACCCAGAACTTCAAGATTTAATATCATGAGATAATTATTCTAATTGTGCTAATTTTTTTTTTGGAGCCAGACCATAATTTTTTTTTAAAAATCTTTTTAGTTTTGGCATCAATGGATTAATTTTAATTGAAACATATAGGTAGATTAATGAGATAAGCTTATAAGTCCGACTGAACCATATAACCATAATATTAGAAAAAAAAAAAAGATCCTGAGACAATCAAGTATGAATATATATGACTTAATTGGACTTTGATTAGCAATTTAAATATGAAGAGTAGGAATTTGATCAATGAAAAATATTAATTGGGAAAGTAGTCATGTTGTTAAATGCATCGTAACGGGAGTTGAGTTTGGATAATTTTCAGTAAAATTACTAAGAAGAAAAATTAATAGCTTCTGAATAAAATATTTTGGTATTAATACATGTCTAACATGTTGCCCATAATTAAAAATAAATAAATTCTTCTTAATTATTATTTTTTTAGAATTTATAAACCTTCAAGCAAAAGCCTTGCTAGTTTTTGTGGTTAAAATTTATCATACTCAAATAATTGCAGTGTTATCACATATTATTTAAACTTTTTAAAGAAAGATTCATAACTAATCATCCTTAACACAACTAATTTTTTCATATTATCTAACAAAATTATTATAATATATGATTCAAAGAAACTTGTATCTAAATTCTGAGCTCTGAGTATATACATGCTAGTTGCCACTCCCAATGTTTTGTCTCTAATGGATAGAATCTTTTCAACAGCAAATTGTTTCATAAGACATTAATGATAGATCTAGAATTTAATTTTAAGTAGAGCGAAAACTTTCAAATTAAATATTTAAATTAAGGAAGACAAACTATGCAAATAAAATTTGAAATTTACAAACTAATTAATAATTCAATTTGAAATTCATTTATGGCTGTCCGTCCAAGAGGATTGCATGTAATTTTTTTAAAATATAATTTTGGTGCACATTCATGAGTGATGAACAATATATATATGTATATACCCATATGCTATTATTCAATAAATTAAGGATAAAAATAATTTCACGCTTGAGTAATTGATCGTTTTTCATTTTTGCGCTATTTACATTTTTAACCTTATACCTTGCACCCTTAATTTTCAAAGTTGCCTTTTGTTGATGTATGAATCTCACCAGTGAATGAATCACACAATTATTTTGGCCAACGATAAAAATAGATTCAATGCTTAATTTTTTAAATAAATAAATCTAACGTGGCACATGTACGCTCAAAAACATATACAACAAAACAAGATTAGATTAATTTATTTCGATATAGTAAGGTTGCGTTAATCCTCTGTATCGGAATTTCAGATTCTGTATTATTTCATGACGCTTTGGGAAGATATAATGGAAGTATCAATACATTAATATATTGCAGTAAAACTATGCGTCAAAACCAAGATTTTGGGGATTATGCTTCTCAATAAATATTAATTAACTTGCTGGATTATTATAAGGTTAACCTAACTAGCCTGTACGTAATTAAGATAGCACAATAGTGCAAACAGCCAACATTAATTAATCTAAAATAAGTCTATGTGAAGAATTTTTTATTGTCTATACACACACACACACACACACACACATATATTTGCATGAAATTGACTTGTTGACGCGGTTGTAATTCCTTAAAATTTGGGTTAATTAATTAATTAATACCTTAAAGCTTACAACTTTATGGATCTGGTCATGAGTAGGTGGTATTAATTAATTAATTAAAGATTGTTTGAAACTCTTTTAATTAAAACTGCCCAAGAACGAATAACTTGGTTTTGGAGTTTGTTTGTGTTAATTCTCGTATCCATATTCTTTCACTTTCATATAATTTATGATTTTCAATTTTTGTTTAAAATATTAAAATGATGAGTTTGTTCAAACCAGACAAAACATGAGTTAGAATGCTGCCTAATTTGTAAGACTTGAGAATATTTGGAACTTGTAATAGAGATAAAAAAAAAAGGTGCTATTTTAAATATATTTTTATATAAGTAAAGTATCTTTCCTTTAACGTAAAACTTTATTTGACCGATGAGAATTAAGGCTTTGTTGATCAAACTTATAGCTCCTCATATGATAGCTTTTTATCTTTTTCATACATGTATTAAGAATTATTTGAATTACACAAATTTTCATACTCAATAAGAAAAATAATGAAATAATTAATTTTTGTAAATTCTTTGTAGTTAACAAGATAAAGCAATTAATTAATTAATTAATTAATCGCCTCTTAAATAAAAATTTTTTGAATTGTGAGAAATTTTTTAGAAAGGACTAGAAAATTAACAAATGATTCTTTGAAGTCTTAAATGCGATGATTTTTCACCTTTCTCTTACATATATCAATAATTTTTGAAATGTATAAAATCTTTAAAGTGAACAAGAAAAATAATAAAATAATTAATTTGCATAAATTCTTTGTAATCAATGAGAAAAATAATAAAATAATTAATCACCTTTTAAATCAATTTTTTTTTAAATTGTGCAAATTTCTTTTACAGTGAATGGAAAAATTAATAAATTAATTAATTGCCTTTTAAATTAAAATTCTTTGAAATTCAGACATTTTTTAGAATTAAAAAAATAATGAATTAATTAATGAACTATTTCTTAAATTTTCAAACAAGGAATTATAAATATAACTTGACATGGTCTAAAATTAAAGCAAAAGAAAATAATATATGGTTTAATGATTTATGATGGTGCCTTCTTAATGAGCCCAATGTTGTCTATTAGGAATGTCGCAAAGGAGCCGGAAGAAGGCGTAGAGTCGAGCCAAGGAGTTGGGCAGTGTTGGAACTTTGAGAAGGGGGTGTGCGAGAGAAAAGCTCTGAAGTGGGTTTGCGATTATGTGATGAAATGAATATGAATGGCAGTTGCATGGAAATCATGTGTAGCGGGTGGTGTTGGTGCATGGCTAGCTCGTGTAAAGGAGTAAGAGAGGGAGGGTGCATGTATCATGTGTTATGAGTGAGAAATAACCGTAGTAGGCTAAGGGGGTGATGAGTTGTATTTACATGTAGTGAGTGTACGTAGGGAGCAGTTTGTTTTTCGGTTTGAACTACCTTCAGAGCTTTCCATTTTCGTGGAGCTTCATGACTTCCACCGGAGGTTACCCTGATCTCGAATGCAGGATTCCATTTTTCTTTCTAATTCCTTGCTTCCTTATTGAATGAGTAACATTTGGTGCTTTCATTGAGAGATGACATTCAACATGAATTACTAGTTGCCCAACCATTGACTTATTTCTAGACAGTGTCATTGGTGAAGCTTTATGAATAGTGTTTCAATAAGGAAAAGCTGCTGGGTCTGGCCGTATCCACTAAGCCCTCATGGCAGTTCAAGGAAACCTCAACCATGTTGATGCTGGTTCAGATTACGAAGTCTCCAGCAATCACTTCTTTGGGGTATGTACAAAAGACAACAGGCAACTTGCAACTGGCCACTGCATTTTTTGCCACTCTTATTAAGAAGCTAACCTAAGCTAAAATTAAGGCTAAATGTGAAAAAGGTCTCTGCTATTACTGTGACGAAAAATATAACGCGAATCATAGATGTAAACCTCAATGCTACCTGATAGTGATCCCTGATGAGGTCGATTCAAACCTCGAGATGGAATTGGACGAACAAATTGGGAATACTTCTGCAGTGACTCCATCAACAACTATAACAGCTGAGCCCATTGTAGAAATCAGCTTCCATGCTCTACATGGGCATCTTTGTCCATCCACTTTTCGGGTCACCGGTAAGTGTAACAATATACTGACCCTGATCTTGATTGATGGAGAGAGCACATTAAACTTCATCAAGAGTTCTGTTGCTCAAAAACTTAAGTTACAACCTATTGATATTTCCCCATTTCGCATTTTGGTGGGCAGTGGTCAAGATGTTTGTGTCTCCTTAAATGTCTACGAGTAGATTTGCATGTACAGGGGTTTCACGTATAAACCAATTTGTATGCTATTCTTTTAAATGGAGTGGATGTTGTTTTGAGAGCCCAATGGTTGCAAACTGTGAGTCAGGTTATTATGGATTATGATCAACTTTATCTAGAGTTCAAACAGAAAGGATAAATGATTCGCATATAGGGGCATTCTTATTTCTCCTTAGATCCATTGCCCTATGATCAATGTGTAAAGATGTCTGTAGCTGCTTATATGCACAGTATGTTTCAGTTGTTGCCAGTGACGACTGTTTTGGCAACTACTTCCACAGAGCTTCCCCCAGAGTTACAAGTTTTGCTTAAGCAGTTTGCATTTTAGAGAACCAGTTGGTTTGCTTTTGATTCATTCCCATGATCATAGGATACATTTGATTAATGGTGCTACTCTGATCAGTGTGTGTTCATATCGGTATCTATATTTCCAAAAAGCTAAGATAGAGAAAATAGTGTCAGAAATGATAGCGGTTGGTATCATCCACCCTAGCCATAGCCTATTTTTATTGGCGATGTTGTTCGTAAAAAAGAAAGATGGGTTGTGGCATTCTTGTGTGGATTGTAGAGCTTTAAACAAGCTTACCGTTAAGGGAAAATTCCCCATTTCTGACCATTGATGAACTTTTGGATGAGTTACATGGCTCTATAATTTTTTCTAAACTTGACTTACGATTTGGTTACCATCAAGTATGTATGCACAAGGTAGATGCTCACAAGACTACATTCCGCAGTCATCATGGGCATTTCAAATTTTTGGTCATGCCATTTGGTCTTACGAATGCACTGGCCACCTTCTAATCCATGATGAATGAGATTTTTGCCCTATTCCTCCAAATATTTGTCACTGTATTCTTTGATGATATATTGATGTATAGTAAATCTGTCAACGACCATTTAGAACACCTTCAACAAGTACTCACCACAATGGTCTCCCATCAATTATTCACTAAACACTCCAAATGTCACTTATATCAAGCCACTATCGAATATTTTAGGCATCTGATTTTCAAGAAGGGAGTATAGGCAGATTTGGATAAGATTAGAGTTATTCAAGATTGGCCCATACCAATGACCATTACGCAACTCAGGGGGTTCTTGGGCCTTTTTGGATATTACTGCAAATTTATCCTACAGTATACAACTATTGCTTAGCCTCTCAATGATCTTTTGAAGAAGAACAACTTATACTGGAATCCTCGGGCCCAGGATGCATTCGAATTGCAAAAGCAAAAAGTTGCCACAACCCCTATTTTAGCGTTACCAGATTTTTTCCAATAGTTTGAGGTTCACACAGATGCCAGTACGGTAAGAGTTAAAGCAGTGTTAGTCCAAGGAAAATATCCACTAGCCTTCTTTAACAAATAATTACCCTCTACTATTCGAAAAGCTTCAACTTACGTCAGTGAACTATACACAATGGCAGAAGCTATGTTTAAATGGTGACATTACCTTTAGGTCACAAATTTATGATTGTAATGGACTACAAGAGCCTGAAGTAGCTGCTAGAACAGGTTATTCAAACACTTGAGTAGCAATATTTCCTACGCAAATTGATAGGTTTCCAATATGAGATCGTGTATCGCTTTAGCAAGTTTAATGTCGTCCTTGATGTCTTATCACATGTGGATGGAAATGGGCAAGTTCCTCAGCTACTTGTAATGGAAAGTGTGCAAGAAGGGAGCGCTTGTCATCAGGGATCTTTGCACAGCAGTTTTTAGACTGCATTGTCTCAGGAAAACTTGCAGAATGCAGAATTACAGATCTTACACCAATCTGTGAACTCGTAGGCTGCTTTACTAAGATTTCGCATGAGTCAGGGCATCTTTTTCTTCCATGATTGAATCTATTTGCCCTAGGGCTTGTCACTTGTTTAGACCATTTTATAGGAGTTCCATGACTCACCTTTGAGAGGGCATGCGGGGATACCGAAAACCATCAAATCTATTGCCTCCTTGTTTTACTAGCTAAGTATGAGAAAATACATCATCAAGTATGTCCGAGAATAAACAGTTTGCCAGCAAATCAAATATATTCAATAGAAAGCTAACGACAAGCTTTAACCCCTTCCAATTCCTTATGGCCCGCGGGAGGAAATCACCGTGGGCTTATCGCCCTCTCAAGGGTGTACTACGATTCTGACTATCATGGACAGACTCACAAAATATGAGCATTTCATAGGTCTCAAGCCAAATTACTCAATGTCGATAGTGGTAGCCATTTTTATGGACCGAGTTATTCGTTTACATGGGTTTCCAATGGTATCATTTTTGATTGGGATCTCATTTTTCTCAACAACTTCTGGTGTCATACACTACAACAAAGTGGATATCTCTCAAGTATGGCACAGCGTACCACCCATAAATCAACTGTCAGACGGAGGTGGTCAACTAAGGTTTACAACAATATCTCTGCCTGTTTACTTGTGCAAAGCCTAAAGTATGGCACTCCTATTTGGTGTGGGCTGAGTTTCATTATAATACTAATCATCACTCCACCATTCAAATGACACCTTACCAAGCTCTCTGTGGCATAGTGCCTCAACCACCACTATTGTACAATGACAGGAGCTCTTTAGTCTCTATTTCTTAAAAAAAATTTCAAATATTCAAATAAGGAATTATAAATATAACTTGACATGGTCCAAAATTATGGCAAAAGAAAATAATATATGGTTTAATGATTTATGATGGTGCCTTCTTAATGAGCCCAATGTTGTCTATTAGGAATGTTGCATACGAGTCGGAAGGAGGTGTAAAGTCAAGCCAAGGAGTTAAGCAGTGCAAGAACTTTGAGAAGGGGGTGCACAAGAGAAAGGCTCCGAAGTGGGTTCGCGATTATGTGATGAAATGAAGATGCATGGCGGCTGCATGGAAATCACATGTAGTGGGTGGTGTTGGTGCATGGCTAGCTCGTGTAAAGGAGTGAGAGAGGGGGGGGGGGTGCATGTATCACATGTTATGAGTGAGAAATAACCGTAATGGGCTAGGGGGGGTGATGAGTTGTATTTACATGCAGTGAGTGTACGTAGGGAGCAGCTTGTTTTTCGGTTTGAACTACCTTCGAAGCTTTTCGTTTTCACTAAGCTTTGTGACTTCCTCCGAAGATTGCCCTGATCTCAAATGTAGGATTCCATTTTTCTTTCTGATTCTCTGCTTCCTTATTGAATGAGTAACATTGTCACTACTATTTTACCAATTTTGCATAATCAATTTTATGAATTTTCTCTAATTTATTATGTTTTATTTATATCATAGTATATTACTAAATTTAATTTTTTTTACTGACATTTACAAGTATTATTAATTTAAAATGTATTAACATATAATAAAACAAAATAATTTTCTCTAATGCTTACAAGCAAATAAACTAGTTTATTATTAAGTTCTTTAACAATAACATAATACTTGTATAATTTCATACACAGCTCATGAATACCATAGATTGCTTTATTCAAAAAGCACAATTTTATTGACATCTCAATTTTTCGAAAACTACACATTACTTTTTGATTTAAAAGACTTAATAACAAAATTAACACTTAACCTTTCAAATTCTACAAAATACTTAAACAACATTACATTAAATTTCATATAAAATAAATGGAATGAAGCCATATGATTTTGACAACGATTTCATTTAAATTTCAAACATTAATTGGAATTTACATTTATTTTTATTTCAGTTCAAAATTTATGAGCATGATAACGTAAAATTTAATTTCTCTTTTTTTATTAAATTGCATAATAGTAAAGGCACCTATAAAATTGTGGCTAATTTGTATCCCAAGACCTATTCATTAAGTTCATCTTACAAGAAGTTAAATTTTTATTGAAGTCATTAGAATGCAAACCTAATTTATTCTGGATAGTTCCCGGTAACAAGGGAAAAAAAAAGTGTTTACATATAGAAATATCTATAAACAAAAATTCTCTAATCGAAATCAATCTCACCTCGTTTTGATTGGCCCCAAGTACGAGAGTTTCGGATGTAATAATATATATATATATATATATATATATATATATATATATATATATATAGGGAGGATTAGTAAATTGATTAGGAAATATATTAATAATTATATATAAAAGAAAAAATTTATATTCTTGGTCCTTATAGTTTCACTCAATTTTTAATTTAGTCCTTATACTTTAATAATTTATAATAAGTCCTCATAGTTTAATTAATTTATAGTATATCTTATTATTATAATTTTGTCAATACTTCACCATATTTTATATATTTATACATATATGTGTGTGTGTGCACGCCATGCTAGAGAGAGAGTGAGTGAGTGAGTTAATTTTACTTAAATTAAAATATTTATAAATTATAAAGATTTAATTAATTATAAATTATTAAACTATAGGGACTAAAGTAAAATTGACTAAAATTATGAGGACCAAAAACATAATTTGTTCTCTAATTGTAAACGAAATAATGGAATAGATTAATTTGAATATAATAAAGTTGGTTAGGGCTTGGTCTCTAGGACATTCGTCCTGCCATATTGTTAAATCAAATGTTTATTTATTATTTTATAAGAGAAAAAAGGGCACATATTAATTAGACAACGTTTTAAATGGAAAGTATATAAGGCATTTATTTTACATAGAAACTTACTTATCATGAATCCGAAACCAGTTCTCAGCCCATAGAACCTGTAATTCTCTTTTAATTATTTATAAAATATATTATAGTTTTTAATTATAAGTTATTAAGATGCAAAGTTATATGATAAATGTACTAGAATTTACCAAAACATAGTTGTGTGATCATAGATAATAAAAAAATTATACAACTGATAGTTCATACATTTGCAAGCAAATTTAACAAAATAGCGGAAAGGGTTTTAAGGCTATAGCTATTAACTAACAAAATTTGTGCCTAGTATTATTCCACTTCAAAACACATTCCATATCTTCCTCTCATACTTCCATTAAACTTCAGTTAAAGCCTTCTTTAAGGCTAAAAAAACTAGTGGGATTTATGCCCTCTTTTAATGTCTTAAGATTTTGTATGTTCTTAGTTTCCATTTTTCTAAGTCTAGAGTAGTTCAGGAGCCTTGCACTAATTCGATATAGGATGTTTCCAATAGAAATATATTCTTGCTGTCACCTGATTTTCTTGTGATCATTTGGGCGGCATAGCCTGCCATAGAGCTAAGAATTTAGGTTATGGCACAAGAAGTGTAACAACCCCATTTTTCCTTCAACCATTTAGGTGGCATAGCTTGCCATAGATTTCATGATTCATAGGATATAATGCTTTGCTAAGGAATCCAAAGGTCCATATAAACATTTAAGCGGCACAACCAACCATAGTTTAAGGGTTTAATATGAACATTTTGGTGGTAGAGCCAGCTATAATCACATGTATACAAGGTCCATAAACTCATTCAAGGTCTAATTAATTTCATTTAATATCTTAATTATATTTTTCCTCTAACGAAATTCCAACCATCAATAAGTACATAGTGCATAGGAATAATTTAGTTTTACAAAAACAAGTTCTCTTCTTAAACTACCATATTGTCACCCTATCATACAAAGTTAAAATGCACAATGACATAGACAACTATAATGCATGAATAATAAAATATTCATGTGAGAATGCATAATACACAAGAAAAATCACATATTAAAGTTCTTAGTCTATAGTGGTTATATTTTAGATTTTATTTCCCTAGATATCTTAAAATATCTATCTAACCTCTACCTTCTCTAATTCTATCCTTCTTAGACCTTGAATGGACTCATGGAATAACATGGTGACAAAATTTCAAGATAAATGACCATAGGCCATAAAGCATTGGTTATGGAGTATCATGGTGTAATCTAGCTTTAAATGCATCTCCACACCATATCCAAATCTTTTGCCTTTTCATTATCATGAAAACCATTCAAGAAAAAGAAGAAAAAGAAAAGAGAAGTAGAGAATCTAAAATATGTTAAATCATGTTACCTAGATAAGGTGAATGCAAGTAAGATGTGTAAGGTATGTGTGGAGTAGGATGTGGGGTGTGATGGAAGGAAATAAGGTAGGCCGTGGGGTATTTAAAGAGAGTCTGACAGCTATGATTTAACCATATGTTTTAGATCATACGGTTAATATGTAATCTAAGTGGATGGTTAGGATTTAACCACATGTTTTTGATCCAATGGTTGTGATCTTGTCTAGGTGGACGACTAGGATTTGACCTTTTAATCTAATGGTTAAAATTTGATCTAAATAGATGACTAGGACTTAACTGTGTGATTTTAATACAAAGGTTATGGTTTAATCTATGTGTAAGGCTAGGATTTAATCTCTTTAATCCAATGGTTGTAATTCGATCAAAATAGATGGCTAGGATTTAAGCATGTGATTTTAATCCTATAGTTATGATTTAGTCTAAATGTATGACTAAGATTTGATCTCTTTAATCCAATGGTTGTAATTTAATCCAAATGGATGACTATGATTTAATCATGTGATTTTAATCTAAATGGTTATGAATTAGTCTAAATGTATGGCTAGGATTTGATCTCTTTAATGCAATGGTTGTAATTTATTCTAAATGGATGGCTAAAATTTAATCATGAGATTTTAATTAAATGGTTAAATTTGATCAAAATGTAAGGTTAGGAATTAATCTTAAGAAATGGATGGCTAGGATTTAATCTTAAATCATAAAATATTTAAGATATAATTATGGAGTGGGCCTCAGGGGTTAGGGTGCAGTCACATGTCCCTCCTTGTGAATTTACCATTTTACCATTGGCATTTTTCAAAATGACCATTTTGCCTCTTATGGTCAAATTACCATTTTACCACAAATGGTTAGCACCCTCTGCTATCATTGTTTTTGTTAATTATATAATTTGTCATAGTTTTAGTCTTTTTATTTAGGACAATATTAGTCTTTTTCTTATTCGGATGTTTTTTTAGGGTTTTAATGTCTTTGAAAAAATTTAATTTAAATATCATAAAATTCTATGTAAAATTTTCTCTGGTTATTTTATATTTCATATTGGATTTTTAGTTGTTTATTTACCTATAAAATTATCAAAGTTTGTTAAAAGTATGAAATTACTATTTTGCCTTTAGCCTCTTCATTGCTTGCAATGAAAAATTACGATTTTGCCTTTAAGCCTTAAAATTGACCTATAGGCTATTCTCTTTAAATGATTAACCTAAATATATTTATTCTTGTTTAATTCTTTCTAATTTCCACTAAATAATCCAATTTAGCTAGTATTAACAGTTGCTAAATTATGGATGTTATAGAACCTATTAGGCTTTCCACATCTATTTGCATTCCTAACTCTTGTCTTCATTTTTACACCAATAAAATCGACAATCTTGTAGAAATTCCTTATAAAGGCCTCCCTTTTGGCCAATGTCTTGAAGATACTCACCTTCCTCTTATGAATCCCTACCAACTTTATACCTAAGATTGTTCTTGGGGTAAAGTCTTCAAGAAACTTATTTCTAAGCCAAAAGTCCCAGTCAAAAAGTATGTTTACTTTTCCAATCTAAATAACTATGAATTACAATAGTCTTCTTAAGAGAAATATGTGGATCATTAGATCCCTCAAGATTTCATCAACCATTGGATCCAACAAGGATACACTTGCCTCTACATGGGTGCTATCCAACTTTGTCTTACTTATCATGACCAAAAGGACTTCCTGCTGATAGCCTTTCTTGTCTCCACCTTCACTACTTATCAAACTGCTCTCGGAAGCACTACACAGAAATCTTTGAATGTAAGCATTGTCATCTTGACTATCTATCTAAACTATAATCTTAAACTTTTAGATCATACTCTCAAAGACACGCTGAAGGTTCAAGTTCAAATTACAAGAGCTGTTTAGATACCACAAGCCATCTTAGCCACTCATAATCATTAAATGGTTGTTCGGTCGTAGTTCATGCTAAGGATCTTAATCTTATAGACAATTTCATATTTATTGTAGACAATTTTTACCTTTAAACCACCAACTCTACGTCACTCGCCCAATGGACTAGACAAAATAGTTTTAAAGAAGCCTAATGAATCTATCTACAAGCCTTTACAACCGCCCCCTTTTCTCCAACAAATCATGTCCATCACTCCTATTGCTATTCAAGTGATAAAAAACACATTATTCTTGTTCATCATTTTAGGATTACCAATCTATGTCTCTCATATTTATAATCATTTCATTTTGGATTGTGCCTAAAAAATGTACATTTTCAAAGTATGCAGTTTTGGAGTTCTGATTCTCAGTAGTTGGTATTTGCTAACTATCGAAAACTCAAGAATTAGATGACTCAAAAATTAATTTAGTGACCACATACGACCATAATTTGTAATATGACTGCAACTAGAGTAATTATTGGGAATCCAAATCCAAATCCCTTTATCATAGAACATATGAATTATAATAAATATTCATACTTAAAATTCAAGTAACTAAGTTATATTTTAAACAAAAAAATTATTGTTTTAAAACATGTTGATCAAACTAATTTTAGTTATAATTGATATTTTAATTTTAGGAAATGGTTGTGTAAATTTTTATAATAAAAAAACTATAGCTCAAATATTTATGTAATGCATACTTTGTAAAAAAAATATAGACAAAACAAGGATTGATATAAGAATCTGTGTCATCATAATATTTATTCATTCACACTCATTATAAATAAATTAGGTCATTGTGACTAAGTCATTGCAACGGTTAACTCTAACCCCCATAAACGTATGTGACTATGATAGCTAATATGCGTTTCACAAAAGCTGAAACCTTATGATGGTCATATAAATAACCATCATAATATTACAACCTGATAACAGTTTCATTGATCGTTGTTAGGTTAAGACCTTAAGATGGTATAAAATGAACTGTGGTAAGGTTTTATAATGGACCATGGATCACGTGGTCTAGTTAATGGACCTTATAATGGTATTAAATGGATGGTCATGAGGTCCTTTTGAGGACCATATGGTCATGTTCCATTAAAGAGACCTAACCATAGTCTATAATGGACCATCATCAGGTCTTATTATGGACCATGTTAATGTGTGGTCTGTCAATAGGCTTAACAATGGTTTGAGAAGGACCATTGTTATGTTATTTAATGGACCACATTAAAGCATGGTCCATTTAATAAACTTACTCGTTAGGTCCATTACAAATACAAATTTGAAAAACTTTATATCTGTATTTCATAGCGTTGTAAACCCTTAACCTTGAGCTAATTCTCTCTTTTGGTAGTCTCCATCCTCAGCACCGTTGATAGTGTTCGAGGCTGCTACTACGGTCACATCTCAAATGGTCTCCTTTCGTGCTAGTGGTTGTTCATTTTGTTAGTCTATCTCTCTCTTCCATGATTTAGAAGAAGGCTACCATTTGTTGCTTGCTTCCATCGCCTAGTCGTAGCTTGCTAGTTGCCACCTGTGCTCAACACTGGCGACTCCCTACTGGTAAGGTTTTTCTATTTTGTAATTTTTATATATATTTTTTTGAAAAAATTATTTTTTTTATTTTTCGTGCTATTGGTTATTTATGTTGTAGGATTTATTCATTTGAAATGGATATTTGTTTGTTGATTTATTGAATTTGAAGGAAAATAAGTTAATTTTTATTTTTCTTGTGTATTATGTGTATCATGTTGGTTGGAAGCAATATTTATTATTTTGTCACTTAATATGTGTATATTTATTGAATATGATATTGTGGGATTCAAAAATGTTTAATTATGGTATTAATGATTATATGTTGTTACATTTTTTTTTTCCTCCTTACATACCACATATTAAGATGGATTGTAATATGTTCAAATTGATAATATATTATAGTTATAGTTGCTTGTATATTGTTGTTATAATTTATTATATGTTCACACTTTAATTTTGGAAGTGTTAAATTAATTGATTTTAATTTTTCAAAAATGGATAGATCTTAATTTGTTATACCTTGAAATGCCTGTGAATACTTAGAGGACTTAATAGTTTTTTAGATTTTGCATTGGCTAATGAAAGTGTTGAGGGTAGTATAGTATGCCCTTGTTCAAAATGTAAGTTTTGAAAATGGTAGACTAAAGAAGTTTGTGACCACTTAATTGTTAAATCATTCCCACAAGGGTATACTTTTTGGGTAAGGCATGGGGAGAGAGACAAATCTACCTATAGAATCCGTGTCAATGCCACCAATTAGAGAAGAAAGAGTTTTTAAGGCTGTACCTATGCAATATATGATTTATGATGCATTTAGTGTTCATCATGACAATAAGATGGAAGATAAAGTTGAAGGTCTTCCTCTATCCTTTAACCCAATTATGAATATGGTGGCTAAAGAGTTTTATGAATTAATTAAGGATGGGCAACAAAATCTGTATAAAGCTTGTGAGAAGTATTCAAAGTTATCATTTTTGGTAAAGTTATTTCATATCAAGTGTTTATGTGGAATAAGTGATAAAGCCATTTCATGTTATTCAAGTTGTTGATGGATGCCTTTGAGTATGCAAAGATTCTCTAATTTTTTTATAAAGAAAAGAAAATCATTAACAAATTGGGTCTTAACTATACAAAAATTCATGCATGTCCTAATGATTGCATACTAAATTAGGGTGAAGGGTGGGAACATGACAACTAAAATATTTAATACTTTCTAATGAAACCATGATTGCAAGGGCTTTTTATGTCCCTTAAAATTGCTAAGCACATGAGATGACATGCCTTAGATAACAATAATGATAACATGGTGAGGCATTCAAGGGATTTTGAGTCATGGAAGAGATTTGATATAATGAATTCTCAATTTGCCTCTAATTCTCATAATGTATGCTTAAGGTTAGCCACTAATGGTTTCAACCCATTTGGCAAGTTAAAGACAACCTACAACATCTGGCCAGTTGTACTTATACCTTGCAACCTACCTCTTTAGATGTGTATGAAATAAAGTTCTTTTTACTTCTTTCAATGATTATTCTAGCGAAAAAAGTACCAAGAAATGATATTGATATTTATCTACAACCGCTCATAGAAGTGTTGAAAGAATAATGGCATGTTGGGGTTGAAATATTTGATGCCTTTTCCAATAAGATGTTCAATATGCGTGCACCTATCATGTGGACAATCAGTGATTTTCTAAGGCTTGAAACCTTACCTAGGTGGAATGTTTAACTTATTCTTGTTGCAACCTTAACTCCATTCTATATCCCCTTCCTTATACTATTTCATCGATTTCTGAGTTCAGGACATAAATTTAGAATGGCCCAAAGTCAATTTAATGGACGAGAGGAGAAAAGAAATCCCTCAATAACAATAAATGGATTAGAAATCTTAAGACAACTTGATGATGTTGAAAATGAATTTGGAAATGATGTAGCTACTGAAAGTCAAGGAAGAAGACTTCGAGGATATGGGGGTGTAGATAACCTGTAACAATGAGTAAGATGAACATGTTTTTTTTCAATTGCCTTAATGAGAGAATAATTTAGCTGCCTTAATGAGAGAATAAGTTATTGCATCACACTCTTGATGTAATGCACATTAAGAAAAATGTTTGTGACAATGTGCTTTTCATTATGCTAAATGAGATAGGGAAATCAAAAGATCATTTAAATGCCTGGTAAGACTTATAGAAGATGGGCATAAGGCCTGATCTATGGCTCGACGAAAATGGTAGATATCTTCTAACTTTGTTCACTTTGACTAATACAAATAAAAATATCTTTCTTAAGATTTTAAAGAATGTTACTATGCTGATGGTTATTCAAGTAACATATCCATATGCTTTAATTTAAGGTAATCTAAGATAAGAAGTCATGACTTACACATTCTAATGGAGTAACTTTTACTTTGGCAATTAGACTAACACTTCCGAAGCAAGTTTCAGCTATGTTAATTGACTTACGTTCATTCTTCAAGCAATTGTTTAATCGGGTGCTAAATGTAACAAGATAAGTTATTCTTACAATATGTCATTTGGACATGATGTTTTTGCAACCATTCTTCATAATTATGGTGCATTTGATTGTACATTTAGTTAAGATGGTTAGTTCATTTTAGTAAGCAATATTACACTTAAATATTGTATTATTATGTGAGAAGTTACATTATGAAAAACAAATGCAAGAAGAAGAGAGGGGGTCTAGTTACCCAAGGAGAAGTCTAGACCACTGTGCATAAAAGGTTTGATGGAACATTTATCAATGAGGGTGTTAGAGTTCTTGGTGTACATATATGAACTCTATGAGATTACATTATCGATTTGATATTTACTTAAAATGATTTATTGTTGAAATGATTTATGGTTATTCTATTTTGTTTGAATATGTAGGAAAAGATTACTTATTTTAAGGTGTCTGATGGTTTTACACTAGAAACTTCAATGCAAGATTCATTACAGTGGCCTTAGGAACAAAAGAGCATTCTGGGTGAGTTCAAGGAATAGGCATGGGTATATGTCTGCCCCAAGTGTTTGGACATCAAGTTAGTGGAATTTCACCATCTGGGCTTTCTTACACTAAATTGCAGAATGAAGTTACTTTATGTAGGGCATAATTGGCTGTAAGAAATGCACAAGATACACAATAAGACATAAGAGATGTGAAAAAGCAAATTAAATTGCTTAAATGCTTTCAAAGTAGTAACAAACATATACAACCTTAGCTTTTCTTCTTAGAAATGTCCAAGGGGGTGTGCCACCTAAGCATGCTCTCTTACTAGCTCAAAGGGTATTTTCTATACTTACCATTTTGTATAAGTCATATGATTTAATGTTCTTCTATTTTAATTTCAATTTATTACTCACAATAACTCATATTAAACCTTAAGTACCAAGTGATCAGAGTAATGGATATCCACCATGGACTCATTCATCAAGTCCTTGTGATAGGAATAATTAGTTTGGATGACTAGTAATTATGTTTAGACTTGACTACTATTACATGAACTAGACTTTTGTTAGAAGATAGATATTCTAACTTATATTATACCTAACATTACGGTAGTATTTGTATAATTTAACAATTTTCAATCTCATGTTGTTCACACAGCTATGAGATTAAATATGTTATGGTTATTGGAAAACGGTTCATATTTGCAAGAGGCTGAAAAAAATAGGCACAAAAAATTAGCACATAATATTTAAAATATAAAGAAACATAGAACAACGACTTAAAGCACTACTAAAAGATTTTGCAATGGTAGCTAAAATCGTCTCAGATCTAAAAATTAAGCGAAGGTTAACATTGATCATCGCAAACACAAGACCTTACGACAGTTTCTACGACCGTCGCTAAAAAGTGCTTTTTGCAACAATTTCTACAACAGCTCTCAGAAAACTTACCAATTTTTTTGTGACATTTGTTTTGACCATCGTAGAATGTCTTTGCAATGGTTAAAGCCCTCATAAAAGCATTAAAAAATCCAAAACACTTTGATTTTTAGTGTTTTTATATGTAATACCATAAAACTTATACTCAATTAGGAACTCAGTCAGAGCTAAATGAGTATGTAGATAAAAATTTTTCTGAGATAGTAACTAAAGTTAGTACTTATGTCTCACCATGTGCATTTTAGCACTTGTAATTCAATTAAGTACAATGACCAAGTATTTGTTAGAAAAATTTTGATATGATAAAATATATATAATAATATTTTTTTTCATTTAAAAATCTTAAAAATTCTCAATTATTCCTAATAATTCCACCTAACCCCTAATTATTCAACTAACCTTTAATTATGTCCTAAAAACACCAAATTTTTATCACAAACTCCATCATTTTCACACACCCTCCCTCTCATTCTACTGCCAGAAATTCCTCCCATCTAGCCATTGTCACCATCGTCCAACCATCGCTGGTAGCCTCCCCACCGGCGAAAATCGCCATAAAATCGTGTCAAAGACTTCTCACGGTGTGAATTTTTTTTCAGCCAACTAAAGCTTCCTTAGGCCTCGTTCAAGCTCGCCAGTGATTCCTCTCAATCACAGTGGCCTCATTGACTTCCCAGCCACCTCCGTTGGCCACCACATAGCTAGAATTTCATCAAATTTTTGACGACCTGATATACCCGAAAACAACCCAAAATTCAAAGCTTCAATTTCTGCATTGATTTCACACCTTTCTCCCTTATTCACACTAATCAATTCGGTCTAATTTGATCATAATCAAAGAAAAACCAATTCAGGTACTGTTCATTCGTGAAAATCCGTTCATGCAAGAAAGTGATAAAATTGAGCTCAATTCGGGTTGTTTGCTTCAAATTGAGTTAGGATTACACTTCTAAGGTGAATTTCACACCTTTATCCCTCGAAATCACTAATCAATTGTGAATTTTTGGCTTTTGGATTGAAAAACCCCAAATTAAGGGTCTAGGGGCAATTTGGGAATTTAGTGAAAATTTTGTTCTTAGGACTTCTTAAATTTTTTTTATGCATTTAGGGAGTGATTTAGAATTTTTAGAAATTTTATTTTGAATTTTAGAACAAAATTTGAATTTTTAGTTATTTTTCAAGATTTTTCATGAAAAAAAAAAAGGAAATTAGGAAATTAGAAGGAAAAATATGAATGGCTAGATTATAGATGAATAAATATTATTTGAGGTTAAATGAAAATTTTGAAATTTATTAGATGACCCTTAAATGAAATTTGTGTTATAGTAGGTGTTAGAAATTTAATAAGTGCATAATGGAGTAATTGAATAAAATAATAATAATAGTAATGATAATAATAATGGTAATAATAATAATAATAATAATAATAACGATAATAATAATAATAATAATAATAATAATAATAATAATAATAATAATAATAATAATAATAATAATAATAATAATAATAATAATAATAATGATAGTAATAATAGTAATGATAGTTATAATAGTAATGATAGTAATAATAGTAATGATAATAATAATAATAGTAATGGTAATAAGGATAATAAAATGAAATATAGGTTATAAGTATTTTATAGTATTCTTTAAGTGGTCTATAAACTTAATTTCCACCATTTAGAAAAGAAAGAGGTAATTGGATAAAAATGAATGAGAGATAATTAATTAGGTATGTGATAGAATTAAAATAAATAAATTTATTTGTAAGGATTGGATGATAAGTGTATTTTATTTAATATTTTTAGGTGACTAGAATATTTTCAACAAAGAAATTATAATCAAGGATAGAAGGAGGTTGATATACTCCTTTTAGGTGAGTAGATAATCTTGATTATGCATAATATTATTTTAAATTATTCCTAATGATTTTGAATATTGAATTATTAGAAATACTAAAATTTGAATTCTGAAGTGGTACGATTTTGAAATTTCTAATATCTGTACATGGATAATTATTTTTCTTTGAAATATTTGGAATATATTCAGAATAGAACCCTGTAGCTAATGGTAGTTAACATTAACTGTAATGCACTGAGATTGGTATTCTGATAAGGTTGGGTATGATACCCTTACCTCCATATTCTATTTGAGACCGATGACCATTATGATATTTACTCAGAGCCTATGGTTGAATGAGTATCTATTCTAATCTGTCACCACTAGGGCTAGCTCTATACTCTGTAATTATGACTAGTTCTATAGGATATTCCCAATTTCATCATGTTGATGATTTTTCTCTGTTTAATATCACTAAATTATGTTTGTATGATATCTGGTTTTAAATTTTAAAAAATGTACCACTGTAAGTCTATATTAATTTTTGCAATATTAGAATTACCTGTTCACTGAGTTTCTACTTACCCCATTATTTAACATTTTCATATGTTAGTGCCGATCCAGAATGTCCACCTTCATAATTTTAATATTGGTGATTAATTCCTTGGTGAGCCTAGCCTACTACTAGAGTTGTCTTTTAGTATTTTTATGATTTAGTTCAATCACTTCCTAGGATACAGGCTAAATGTTTAATATATTACTATAGTGTGTCAAAAACTATCTATATGAAGAATTATGTGATATATGTTTGTTAAATACGAATTTATAAAAATTCTGCCATTTTGGGGGTTTCGATAAGTTCACGAGGAAGAATGACACTTTGTCCCTATGCTTGTCACACCCTATTGGCTCAGGTATGACATTATAGGTATAGATTACTGTCCAATCTGGATATTAATGATAAATACTATAGATTACTTTCAAGCATTTGAATTTCAAAATAGTTTTATTCCATCAAAATTGGTATATGATGGTTGTGGCTTATTTTGTTCATATAAATCCTATATTAATTACCCATTTGAATATTTTATCCAATAATTTATTTTAGTTAATTATTCTTGTCTTTTTTATACAATTACGTCTCATTTGATTAGAAATATGACCTTAATCTTGTAAATTTTCTTGTTTCCTCATGAAACAAGAACACAAAATAATATAAATGTTACACCCTTAACTAAGGAAGTGTGATAGACAACCTTGAATATTTTGATGACAAATCTACCAATTGATGATTACTAGATTTTGTCATTCCTTAAGCATAAAATTCACTAATTTGCATTGTGTGGAAATTTTGGCAGTCTCCTTTAAAATTTAAGCTTCCTGAAATTTCCACAATCGAGACCAATCAATTAGAAAGTTTGAAAGCTTTGCTCTAACAAAATAATATGACCAGACAGCCAAAATATACCATAAAATCACTAATTTCGTGCTTGTGACAACTAGAGCCACTGAATTACAAAATTTAAAATGTTTAACAACAACAAAAAATAAACTACACCATTGTGAACAATACAAAGCTCACCAGGCAATACATATCGGGACTCTATTTAGCTGAAAGATCTATGATCAATATTACTTTATGAAGAACATAGAAATAAAAGAGTGAGTGAAACACTCAGTGATCAAATTATACTAATTACATAAAGGAACTGGCAAACCTAATATGATAGAGTTTTTCATATACAAGTTATTCGTCTTTGAAACATGAGGCATAAATATAAGGTAATCAACTTAATACAAACTAAAAAGATACTCATAATGTTCACCTTCTTGTTCACACGAAAATACAAAGCACAAATTAGAATTTAAAATATCATCATTTCTTTTATCAAAATTTAGTTCTCAAATAGAAGAAAATTAAATTAATCATAATGCTTACAAGCAGGAATCACAGGTGGGACTTCTGCCACCGTCCCTACTTATCGCCATCCTTGTAGTTAATAACATTTACATTTACAGTGGATATATAAGAAATCAACTTTTCACATAAGGGTAAGGGAGCATCTCACAAAACCATCTCAAGCAGATGTTAGCTCTAGGCTAGTTCAACAAAATTGATCAGATATCATACTTGAGCAATATGACTCGTTATAATTAGAATAATGACTTAAACCTCAAATAGAATATCAGAATACGACATTAAGCCTAAGTCATATCAGAATATGAGATCGGCATACACTATAGCTAATGTATATTGCCATTAGCTATAAGGTCTTGTCTTGGATAGATTCCAAGAAAAATTCCTTTACATATATAAACACATAATTAGACAAATCATAAGTTTAGAATCAGAATAAGTTCAAAAATCCATAATCCAAATAATTCAAAATCCAAAATTTGACTTATTGCCAAAACATAATTAGAATAACCTCAAAATTTTAGAATCTAAGTATTCCATAAATACATAAGGGAAATTCATAAATCTATAGTATTTAGTATATCTAGAATAAAAATAAATTAGAAATAGATAATCAAATTACTTCATATGTGCACATCTAAATACTTCATAGCGGTTATAAAGTTAATCAAGTGTTTAATATTTTAAAATATAGATAAAAGTTGTTCAAAATCTTAAATCAAAGTACAACATATCTACAGAATCAGAATGCCTTAGAAGTACTGAATCAAGTACTTCATGAGTATAAAATTAGAATACTTCAAAGTATTGGATAGAGGAGTTCCAAAAATTCAAGATCTTTTTAAATTAGAAAACTTATAATCAGTTAAGTTCAGATATGCAAAATTGGAGCACCCCATAGTTTTAGACATTCCAAAACATTTAGAGTGTACAGATGGGTTAATAAATTCCAGAAGTCTAACCCAAAATACAAGGAAGTTCAAATAATAATAATTTCACAAAGAAATAATGTAATTCAAAATTTCATATAACTAGCACTACTTGAGCACAGAATTCCAAAAATTTCCTTCCTTGTCAGATTAATGATTAAACTCTATGTCCCTATAAACAAGAGATATAATCGTAACTTCCTATGCTAGGAATATTTCAATTCAAATAAACTTTTAATGCCAAAATCTCCATATTAAACTTATTACAATTAAGTAGTCATTCTCAGTTGGCTTCCATCATTTTGTTTCCTATCCATAAAGTCACCAATATTCCCTTAATAATTCTCTTTGCCATGGCTAGAGTATGCATACGTATACAACTTAGAAAAATTGGTCAAGTGGCCATAATGGTCTAAAAGTTACATGTTCATTCTTCCACCAACAGATAATTTATAGCATTGAAGACCAATATAAATAAATCCTTGAGTTGTCTAACAATATCAATTGCTTGGGAAGGGGTACTTTCTTAGTATAAAATTTATTCATAACATGAAGTAATGTTTAATGCATCAAATCTTTTCCATTATACTTGATTAATCTATATTCAATTCCTTTAAAAATTTAATTATCCATTTCTATTCCAATACACTTTCAACAAGCTTTTTTTTTTTTTTTTTTTTCCAACCTTCTTCTTCATGATTACTAACAATCCAACTTCATTCTTAGCTTTGAGACAACACTTTCTTAAACCAAAATTAATTCATAACATTAAATAATATTTAATGCATTAAATCCTCTGCCCCAAGCTTTACTTTTCCCTTATTCCATGGGCAAGAATTTATTGATTTCACGAATGTGGCATTACAGTTCAACTAAGAAAATCCCATAATTACTCATTAGATTGTAATAATCATCTACGACTACTTTATCAATTCTCAACAAGGTTCCATTATTCATTCCTTCATTTTACATCAAAGAACATCCAAGAAAATTAACAAAAATTATCAAATCAACTTACAACTCAAAGTGAAAACTTTCGGTAGCCTTAATTGTTCACTTAGATGCTTAGTGATGTTAAAGGAGCCCAAAAACATCAGATCTTTCCACCCTACAAGTATGTACATACATTACCAAATTGGGGTCTTCAATTCTGAAGCAAAAACATGAAATTGACTGTTGATTACAAGGAAGAAAGGACCAACATTCACTTAATATTAGAAGCCCTAACTCAATTTGATGAGGTTACATCAAATTGAGCTTAAATTCCCCTCTTTCTTACATGAACAATATCAAAATTTGGGGTTTTTTTAATTGAGTTGTATGGACAAAATTGATTAGTGGAAATGAGGGAGAGAGAGCAAAAATCACTAAGGAAGTAAAGTTTTAAGCTAATTTGAAGAAAAATGCACTAATTTGCTCGAACTTTAGCTGGAACCATAATAACACATTGTGAAATTGGGGTTTCAGATTTCAGAGCTTGAATGGTGAAATTGATCAGTGTAAATAAGGGAGAGAAGCTTGAAAATCACTTATGATATGAAGCCCTACAGAAATTGGAAGAGAAACGCTGCAAATCAATCAAATTTTTTTTTGTGCTAAATATGATTTTGGCTATCGTCATTTTCTCAGGTTCCTACAAACTAATGTCGGCGAACAGAGGTGTTCACAGGCTACCCGAGAGGAAGGAGCATGATGGAGAAGATATACTTAGGGGCAAATTGTAATTTCTTATGGGGGACATGTGGCAAAAATCTAAAATGTTTTAGAGTCATCCATGGGAGATTTGAATCTAGGTGCCTTTGGTGTAAGAGGTGAAGCTTAGCCATTTGTGCCAACCTCATGCTCAGGTATATTGCTACTTCATTTAAAATTAATAAACATACTAATTAGATGCCAAAAATATTAAACTTGTATCACACATAATTTTAGCTAGTATTAAATAATTAAAAAAAATTATTTTTATTATATATTTTATAAAACTAACTCATGTATACTTATTTTGCATAGCTAAAAAATTATATAATTCAAAAGACTGAGTCATAACTTAAACATTTTATGTGTTACCCAGCTTAAAAGTTTAAAGGCTGATTGCTTTTTATCTATTAATACTCATCATCATCAAATGATGATCTAATCTAACGCGCACGACCTATTTCTTCCCACGATCACACTTCGACAAAGTAGTTTTTCGGCTGTAGATTTTTTTTTTCTGTAGCTGCGATTTTAACCATTGCAAAAAGACTTAGCGTTATTCAACCTATTCCCGCTCACGATCACAGCACAATAAAACTAATGTCCCGCCTAGTTTTTTTCTTAATCCTTAGCTGTGGTTTTAACCACTGCAAAAATATCTACTTGGGTTTGGCCAAACCAAAACTAAATGGTCCGTGGCTAAAGATTTTGGTCGAAGTTTTGGCCAACTGATAGATATAAATTTAGTGGGAGTTGAACAATTACAAGAAATGCTTCAGGATATTATAGAAGAAATACTAATTTAAGCCCCGGTTTGATGAGAATTTAATACTTTAAACTTATTACCATAAATGATTGCATATAATTATTGTTAAAAATTTTGAATTATTAGATTTATATATATATATATATATATATCTTTACACTCTAGATAGGACTGACAAGACAAGTTAAAATATTCGAACAGTTAGATAAAAATTTAATAATTCAAAATTTTTAACAATAATTAATACAATCATATATGATAATAAATTTAAACTATTAAATTCTCATCAAACTAGGACTTAAATTAGTATTTCTTCTCTAATATCCTGAAGCATTTCTTATAAAGGATATATATATATATATATATATATATATATATATATATATATATATGATGAGACTTTTGATGAGTGATTTTGTATAACATTTTTATGAATAATAATCAAGAACAGAAATATCCTGTATGTCACTTTTTAGTAATGAAGAGATGTCAAAGATATATTAAAAAAAAAATTAATATCGATATTCTATTCTATTTAGTAATTTGGCCCTCTCAAGCTCTCATGATACGTTTGTATGCCTGGAAGACTTAATTAATTACATTTGTAATTATTTATGGATTAACAGAAACGCCAAAAAGTGAACATTTCAATGTTGTACTTATGATTTGATTTCATATTTATAATCTTGTGGTTTTGCCTTTATATGCTTCTAATGCATGGCTATGTTCATACATACGGATGAGAACATTCTCTCAATATCCAAAATTCTGGGATTTATCTGAGGCACTTACGTATGACCTAGTCTTCTTTTCAGCGTATTTGACTTTGCTTAACCATCCGTTAAACTTGGAGAGTGGAAATTTGTTTTAATTAATCGTAAACTATATATATAAAAATAAAATAGTCCTTCATTTTTTATTTGAAAATCGGTTTGATTTTTCTGAAAATGTAAAATATGAAAATATAGTCGTTCAAATAACAAAATGGTCCTTTACAAATATTAAATTAATATTTTTTAAAGATCATTTTGATAATTTATAATATTGAAAGACCAAATTGATCTTGAAAACAAAATTGAAGGACCAAAATTATATTTTTGGTTTGTTAATGTATAATATTCATCTTGAAATGTGGATAATATAGTGTATACTAAATATCGAGTCTGCAGGTTCAACAAATTTGAAACAAATAATCCATGGAGAACTAAAAAGGTGAGCAAATTGGAATGTGAGTTGGTATTTTTAAAGTCGAATAATTTAGGCAAAAGATAATACGATGAGGAAGAGATATTTATTGAAGTATGTGTTTAACACATTATTCTTAAGTTTATAGTCTCATAATTAACTAATATCAAATAATTTAATATTTTTTATTTGCAATAAAAATGATCCCAGTATAGGTATAATACATACAAATTTGAAGTTTAGTCGAGTCGTTGTTCCAGAATCATGTATATAAAATGAACAACAACCAATTACAAAAAAAAGTTGATACTAGAATAAGGATAAGTGAGAATTAATGATCATTGAAAAAGAAATCTTGGCCACGGTTTCTATGACGGCGCCGCAGTTTCTATAACGGTGGTTTATGATAAATAAATGTGATAAACCGTGGGCACCGTGAAATCACGTCTGAGTATTAATTTATTTATTTACATATTTTGTGTAAGAATATCCACTTATGCTTTAATACATGTTAAGTTACTAACTGATTTTACCATTTTAATCAATTTATTATTAATTTAATAACTTTGCATCTAATTGGTATATATGTAATTTGAAGTATATGTACACCCAAAATTATTGGAAATGAAAGTTTCTATTTGGGCTCAACAGTGGCTTAGTGGGCTTGGCAGACCTGGTTTGACCCGATCATATTAGGTTGGGTTAGGCCGGATACGAAAAACTAAAGAGCCAAAAAACAGAGGAGATAATTGGGTTATTACTCCAAGCGGGACTAGGTTTTGGGATGCCCCATTTTCTAATATACCCGACGTGGACCTGGAGTATATACAAATGTCTATTTTTTTCTTTTTTTCTCTGTTGAATAAGTTTGTGAAGCTTGATTCTGAAGGTGAAAGGACAACCATCATCTTACCTTAGTATAGCTTGATACCAGGCTTCTCATCGTCTCCTTCTTCTATTCATCTTTTTCACCCCTTTCAGTTCATCACACGTCTGAACCTTCTATGTTGTCTTCATCTCTTTTCCTCATAGCAAGTAGTAGCTCTCTTCCTCTCATATATATTCAAGCAAATTGAAGAAGAACAAAAGATTGAAAGAAGAAGGAGAACCACTTATTTACGAAGAAGAAGAAGAATAAGAGGCACAAATTGTTGAAGATGAAGAAGAAGAGTCATAGATTGGCGAAGAAGAAGAAGGATAGATCTAAGAAGAACATATATGAGGAAAGAAAAATATGACTTGGAATATGAAAAAAAATAGATGCGATTAAAGAAGAAGTGATTTTTTGGTTGATCTATATTTTTCTTCACCTTACTCGATCTTCTTCTTCCCAAGCCATAGATGCTGACCTAGCTCTAATCTAGACTGACTTGATCATAAACTAAGTTTGTTCGGGATGATTCAAGTCTTGGGCTCAAAAAATGAACCCAATTCACTTACTGAACTGGATCTCAGATAAGCTAAAATTACAGCCTGACCCGCCCCGTGTTCAGCCCTAGTTATCTTTTTTTTTCTTGAGCAAAGTCCTAGTTTCTATGATGCATGAACCAAAAAGATCAACTTGTAGAATTTGCTGCATTTGGGTCACTAAATGGGATCTGCAAGTCAGCAAACCTCTTCTGATGTGTATTTAATTAAGGATAAATTAGATTATCAAAGATAACTAATTTCCCCAAGCTTCTTGATAATTCTTTCCTTTATAAAAAAATATTTGATCTATATATATATAATTATGTATAATGTATAGTTTGTTTTCATCCTTCAAAAATATAGTTCCGCATCTCAGCGAACGTGAATCAAAGACTGAGTAAATTTCAAACTTATTTTTCAATAATATGATCAACCTGAAGGAAAAAGAGTTCAATTACTAAGACAGTGAAAATATAGTACATCAGTATATACAATACTAGAACATTACATGTGAGATTATTTTATTTATTCTCTTTTTAGGTATATTAATAAGTTCAAATTTTATGCTTATGCACTTATATATACTACTTGGTTGATAATAATATCGATGATTGAGCCAAAAAATAAATCCTCAAATAAGTAGAGTAGTTGTATTTTAAGCACTGAACTTAAAATTAAATTATATACAGTTCAATAAACTTTTATTATTATAAAACATTGTTTAATTAATAATTTTATCTTTTCATTTGGGATCTGAATGAAAATGTTTGTTCAGGGTAAACTATAAAAGGCAACAACTCCAGCTTATCATTCTATATTTCGCTTTATTATTTGATCAAATTGGGGCACAACTCCTTACAGTATTTAATACCATAAGCAACCTTAAATAAATTAATATTTATTTATTAATTTTTTATATGAGATTAATCTCGTTCACTATTTATGATTGTCCCTTTCTGAAAGTCCTTCAAACTCAAACCTCTAATCCCTTTTTGTTGAAACATAACCAATGGAATCATAAAGGGTCAACAGATAAAACAAAGTTAAAGTCTAATTATAAATTGAAATATGAGGTGGCACATGCATGCTTCAGAAGCATACATAATAAAACTATATTACATTATTTCATTTCAGTATAATAAAGTTGCTTTAACCCTCTGTCGTTGGAATTTCAGATTCTGTACTCATTCATGACGGTTTCTGAAAGCAACATTAATATATCTAACAGTTCTACGTAAATAATCGTTCATATGACATACTATAACACATTAAAAAATTCCAAGTAAAAATGCTCGATAATAATTTGAAAATTTTGTTAATCACAGTTTGCATACAAAAAGAACTGGCTCTAAAGTTGGCATAGGTGTTAGGTTTTAAATAACATTCTGTGACCATATTATAAGTCCAAAAATTTAATCTTAATAGAAGTTATGCTTTTCAGAGTTCAAGTTTTTCTATTTAAACTTGTGTTTTGAATTCCGACAATCAACTTATTCTGAATACTTATCTGATGCGTGTTTTATCTATGATGCACAGTTATATATTTCCCTTAAATATAGGTTTATTAATAAATGCTCATATCTGATCCTCAGTAGGGAGGCATTAATTAAACATATGCAATTTCAGATTCTTAAAGAATGAAAGATTAACAATTGATGTTGGAGTTGATTCCTTTCAATATAATAAAGTTAGGTTAATACAATGTCATTGGAACTTCAAATTCTGTACTGAATCATGACACTTTGGGAAAATATAAGAAGTCTTACGGTATTACTTATGCATTAAAATCTCAAATATGGGATCATTAGGCTTATCAAGAATATATAATTAGTTTTGAAAACTAAGTTAAAACATGGGTTTTTGATGATAGATTTTCAATAAAACTTATTGTGAATATTCAAATCACATATCAAATAAGAAAATTAGAAAAAAAAATAAGTATTATTAAATAATTAATATTTATAAGCACTTAGTATCTGTGGCATGCGTAAGCGTGTTGAAATGAGATAGATCTAACAGTTCTATTCTTAATATGTTTCCATATTTTTAATGATTATTTTATTTAAATTATTTTGTTTATTTACTTCTGTTAAACTTTAAATGTTTATATTTTCCAACAAACGTAACTTGTCGTTTAAAGTTTGAATAAATATAAATTTTGGGAAGAACACAACTATTCATGAAAAGTTATATTCATACATATTCTTATTATAAATAAGAATTTAGGCATATTAGAAAATACTGAAAATTTGTATCTTCCTCTTCTCTTAGAATTTATACTCTGTTCCTTCAAAAGTTTTTTTTTAGAGAGATTCTATTTATTATATGTAAATCTTTGTATGCTTAGGATAAATGGTATGGATAATTTGCTATATACCATATAACAAATATAGTAGGAGCAAATATCACATTAATAAAAGTGTAATATACATACATTTATGGACATCATTTTCATTCTCTGTATTTTTTGAATACATTTTCTTCATCAATAATCATTATAAGATTTGCTGAATTTCAAGTTCAACCTGACTAGCTTGAAAGTAATTAAGATAAGCACAAATGCAAGCAGCCAAAGCATTAAATCTAACAATTCTATATGGAGATCTCTTTGATATATAACCTTAAGATTGACGAGGTTCTTTCCTTTAAATATAGGTTTATCAATTAATGCATACAACTATTTGGATCTGATCATGAGTAGGAGATATAATTAATTAAACATAAAAATTTTTAAACTCTCTCAAATAACTCCAACAACGAATGAATAATTTACTTGCCGTTAAAGTTTTTAAGTGAAAATCCACACTTGATGCTCTCATATTTGTTTCCTTTCACTTTTAAATCATATATTTGATTTTTTTGCTTCATCTTCTTCCTAATTTTCTCTAAAATATTAGAATTAAGAGTTGAAATGATGCAATTCAAATTAACCACACAAAACATGAGTAAACAAAGAAGCCTGTGAGACATTTATATGAATCAAATATATAGAACCTGATTATTCTGGATCGATCATCCTTTCTCCCAAATATCTTAGTTTCTCATTATTAACAACTTTTTCCATGGAATCTAAACAGATTCCTTGTAATAAAAAGATCAAATAAATGTTGTTGAATTTCTCCTTGCACATAGTGCAGGGACAGTAATGTAGAGTAGGGAGGATTAATTTTCCTTGCATATTATATGAATTTTTGAACTATTAATTAATATTTGAAGAGTTTTTAGGCGTTTAGGATGAAGATGTATGTTCATAAGTTATTATTTCAACTCTGTAATGGTTTTTACCTTAAAATTTAAACAATTTTTCTGAGGAAATTATCAAATTGGCTCTCCACTTGTGAGTCCCTTACAAATTATACAATTTGTTGTTTGTGCAGAACTAGTCTTTCTATTATCTTATTGATTTATTAACAAGGGATTAATGAATGATTAATTCTCTGTAAAATACGAATTGTAAGGGACTAATTTGACACGGACAACTTGTGAGAGACTGAATTATAACAAAGTGTAAAAGTGAATGACTAATTTAATACTTTTTTCATTTTTCTATAACAAGAGAAAAAAGCCAGAAAAACTGAACTTATATTAGAATCATTTTAATATAATAAAGTAGCATTGAGGCTCTGTCTTTAGAAATTTAATATTGTCCTATATTGTCAAAACAAAGTCATGTTATTTCTAAATTCTTTAGTCTATTACACCAACATTTTTCTATATAGCAAAAGATAAGAAACCAAAAATACTGAATTTTATATTAAAATCATTTCAATATAATAAAGTTGCGTCGAGGATCTGTCATTAGAACTATAATTTTGTCCTATATTATCAAACCAATAAATGCTATATTAAATATTCGATTTAGTATCCTTCATGTGCATGTGTGTGTGTAACGCTACTTGAAAAATTGTGAAAATTAAGTTTGTCTGATCACACACACTTATACTTGCAGTGTCATGATAAAGAAGATAAGGTTAGCAAAACAGAGCCAGAGCATGCATGAACCTCCATGTTTACGTATAAGCATCATGCAAAACTCACAAACCATCCGAATTGTTTATGTATCAAGATTGTAATGGCAATCCACAATGATTATTATGTTTTTAAAAAGAAAATTGTTATAAAATCCAAATTTAAAACCATCCAAAATTAGTTATATACGAATTGTTTTGATCACTAAGGTAAAGGACCCTAATTTGATGAAACAATTTAGGCCCATCACTCTTTGAAATATGCTATATAAACAAAATCATACCAAAGACGCAAATTATTCTTCCTGATATATATAATCTCTATTAATTATATAGTACTTTTGTGCCTAATCAAAAAATATCTAATAATATTTGCTTATTACATGCTCTAAGAACAAACGCTCAAGGAAGAATGGTATTTTGGCTTTGAAAGTGTATTAAAAGGAACCTTGATGCATATTCCACTATAGGAAAATGGAAGTTTTTCCATGCTTGCAATAACCATGGTTAAAGTACATCTTAACCATGGTTATGACAACCCTAGCAAAATCACATGGTTTAACCTTACGTTTTTGCCATGGTTGTGGCAAAATTGTGGCAAGGCCAGGTATTGTGGCCATTTAGTCCACGTGGTATTGTGGTCTAACCATGGTTATAAATAATTGTGGTTAGGCTAAAAAAGCCCTAACCATGGCTAGGCTATAGTGAAAATTAGCCATCTAGGCACTAAAGCTATGGTTTTCAAAAAAATGTGATTAGGCCAATTTAATGGCCTAGCCAATGTTTGTTGAAAATGTGGCTAGGCCACTGGGCCAACTATGTGAAACGTGGCGTAGCTAGGCCAGGCCTAGCAATGCATGGTTAGGCCCATTAAAATTTTTTTTACCCCATCTTTCCCTCCTTTCTCATTTTTACTGATCCACATTTGCTCTATCTACTGTGCGCCTCACTGTTCTCTCTATCCTATGCGAGCTACTGTAGCAAGCTTGTCCTACTGCCGACGAGAAGTAGCTACCACCAGCTAGTCCAAAGAACACTGACCACGTTGGTTGGTATGAAGGAGGTAGATTTTTCTCTTACCATTTGGAGCTCCAAGTTAGTGTTCTTCCCCTTTTTTCTTAATAGCTTGCAAAATTTGTGGTCATGATTTTGATGGTATGTTGTATGAATGTAGGTTTTGTTTGTTTTATGGTTGTATTTTTTTCCAAATTTTATTATAATTTTTGGTTTTTATTATTTTATTATTATTATTTTCTTTTTTTGATTTTATTATTATTTCTATTTTTTTCTTATTAATTCATTTTTTTTCTATTTTTGAGTTTAATTAATAAAAAAACCTAATAAGCTACATCGCCTTTTTGAAGTGTTGGTCACCTCTCACACTTTGGTCATAATACAATGATTAGCATGTTTTGCAGCAAGTGAAACATCTATCTCTACACATAAGACAAAGTCAACAACATAAATATTTTTTTTTCTATTTTTTTTATTATCTTATATGTTTGTTTTTATTTTAGTTTTAGTCATGATATGATTTTTATTAATATTTTTTTATTTTATTATTAATTTTGTTTCTTGAATATTCTTACACTTTTGTAATGTTTAGTTTAACTTCCTTAAAATTAAATGAGTTGAATATTTAGATTAAATTAACAATTTGATATATGTGTTGAATTTATTTACTTTGTATATTTATAATGGTTGTACTTTGTTATTGTGAAACATCATAATATATATGACATTCAATATGAATATTCTTATACATTTGTTGATTATTGGGAAATTGATATTATTTCCCATGTTGTTTTTCTTTTTTTGTTGATCTTTAGAAGATGGATAAGTCTTGGATTTTTAGGTTTCAAAATACAATTAATTGGATTCTTAGACTTTGCATTTGCAAATAAGAGTGTTGGGGATAAGATAATATGCCCATGACTAAATGTAGATTTAAGAAATAGCAAGTTAAAGAAGTTGTACGGGACCACTTAATTATTAAACCTTTTCCACAAGGATATACTTTTTGGGTTAGGCAAGGGGAAACAACAAATGAAGAACCTCATGAGGTAGAACATAAAGTAAGGCCGCAAGTTAGAGATTAATCAATTTGCAGGGATGACTTTATACATAACATGGTTTATGATGCATTTGGGGTTCATAATAATAATGAAATTATTAATAATGTTGGTGGTCTAACTTTAACATTGGACGAAACATTACATAGTGGTGTGCAAGAATTTGAACACTTGTTTAAGGATGGATTACAAAATTTATATGAAGGGTGTGAGAAGTACTCTAAGTTGTCCTTTTTGGTGAAATCGTATCACATCAAGTGTATGTGTGGAATAAGTAACAAGGCAATGTCAATGTTTCTTGAATTATTAGCCAATGCATTTGAACATGCCAAGATTTCATCATCTTTTTATAAGGCGAAGAAATAATTAACAAATTAGGGCTTAATTATGAAAAAAATTCATGCTTGTCCAAATGATTACATGTTATACTGGGGAAAGGGGGAGGATGGAAATATAGAGGTGTGTAAGAAGTGTAATATCTCTAGATGGAAACCAAAAGGTAAGAGAAAAAAGAGAACCAAGAAGCCGGTAAAAGTACTTAGATACTTTCTATTGAAGCCACAATTGCAAAGGTTGTTCATGTCTTTTAAAATTATTGAGCACATGTGATGACAAGCATTGGATAAGAATAATGATAGCATGATGAGACATCCAAAAGATTCCAAGGCATAGAAGAGATTTGACTTAATGGATCCTCAATTTGCCTTAGATCCATATAATGTACACTTAGGTTTGGACATAGATAGTTTTAACCCTTTTGGCAATCTAAGTATAAGTTATAACATCTAGCAGTGGTGTTAACGCCTTACAATCTCTTGCCATGGATGTGTATGAAATAGTTTTTTCATTTTCTCAATGATTATTTCAGGGAAAAGAGCACTAGGAAATGATATAGATGTGTATATGTAACTATTAATAGATGAGTTGAAGGATATATGGCATGTTGGAATTGAAACATATGATTCCTTCACCAATGAGGTGTTTAATATGCATCTGGCACTAATGTGGACCATTAGTGATTTTCCAGGGCTTAGAACTTTATCTAGGTGGAATGTCCATATTGGTTTGGCATGTCCCAACTTAATTTTGACTCAACCTTTATTCGTCTTCCTCATAGTCAGAAATGGTGTTTTATGGGTCATCATCGTTATTTGAGCCTAAGGCACAAGTTAAGATTGTCCTAAAATCAATTTAATGGAAATGAGGATATGAGAAGTCCTCCAAAAGCAATTACTGGCTTAGAAATCCTAAAGCAGCTTGAAAATGTTAATGTTATATTTGGGAAAGATGTTGAAGTTGAAGTCCGTGGAAAAATGACTCGAGGATTTGGTGTTAGTGATGGTGAGACTCAACAATGGTGTAAGATAATTATACCTTTTCGACTTTCATATTGGGGGAACCATTTATTATGCCATAATCTAGTTGTAATGCATATTTAGAAAAACATATGTGTCAATGTGCTTTTTACTTTGTTAAACAAGCTTGAGTGTTCAAAAGGTCATTTAAATGTATGAAAAGACTTGTAAGAAATGAATATTATGCCTGAACTTTGGCCTACTGATAGTGAGAGATATTCTCCAGCTCTATTCACCTTTACAAATGCAAATAAGGATGTCTTTCTTAGGACTTTAAAGAATATATTGCTATTCAAGTAACATTTCTAGGTGCATTGATTTAAGACAATGTAAGATTAGAGGGTTGAAAAGTCATGACTCCCATGTTCTGATGGAGTAATTTCTACCCATAGCAATGAGAACCACACTCCTAAAAGAAGTGTGTGCAATACTGATTGACTTGCGTGCATTTTTCAGGAAATTATGTAACAAAGTCTTAAGCGTCAATGAGCTTGACTAACTCCAAGATAAGGTTATTCTTACATTATGTCATTTGGAAATGTTATTCTCGCCTTCATTTTTCAATGTTATGGTTCATTTGACTGTACACTTAATTGAAGAAGCAAAACTTGGAGGTCCAGTACAATATCAATGGATGTACCCTATTGAAAAGTAGACTTATAATTCTTCGATGATTAATTCTTTCCCATTCATTTCAATTATACTCATGACCAATAAAGAACCTGTTTGCTAGGTATTTGAGAAAGTTAAAATCATATGTATGCAATAGGGCTCATCTAAAGGGCTCAATAGCTGAAGGTTATATGGCTCAGGAGATTTTAACTTTTTGTTCATTATATTTGGACATAATTGACACAACATTCAATCAACCGGGGCATGTAGATGATTAACCTAATGTTGGGTCATCAAATCTTGATGCTTTGTTTTTGCCTATTGGAAGTCTCATCGATGGTTTTGAATACTTTGTTTTATCTCCTATAGAGAAATTACAAGCATATCGTCATGTGTTGATAAATTGTCGACAAGTGGACTCATTTCATCAATAAGTGGATTATACTTATTGAAATTTACTTTCATATATAATTTCATTAATGACATCTCTTGTATATATTATACAGGGAATTTAGAGATCACATCAGGAGATAGTTATGAAGTCATACACAGTCTTCAATTGAAATAGATAAGAGGGTTCACCAAGAATTTGTTCATTGGTTCTATTATTGTGTGAGTATATATTTTCCTATAAATGTTTTTTTACTTCATAATGTAATTAAATGACATATTTATGATTGGTTAATTCCAGATAAGGAATGACATTAATGGATATCATTCAGTTGATATGAAATTGCTTGCTTTGGGTCCACTTGATATAGCAAGATAATATAGTGCTTATAATGTTAGTGGTTCTAAATTTAAAATTGTGGAACGAGATCAAGGGTTGAAAACTCAAAACAATGGAGTCCTAGGGACTTTTGGGACTATAAGCTATTCAAGTAGTAGCAACGGTCAACTGAGCTTCAGTGGTGTGTCATGCTATGGAAAAATGGTAGATATTATTGAATTAAATTATCATGGTCAATTTATGGTTATGTTATTCAAATGTATGTGGGCTAACATAACCAATACAAGAGGGAAATAACCGATAACATGATTTAAGTCCATTAACTTCTTACGGTTGATAAACACCAGTGACAATGAAGATAATGAGCCATTCATCCAAGTTTCAGAAGTATAACAAGTATATTATGTGGGCGATGAGTTAGATAAGAACCTAAGTTTATGGTAGTGAGCCATTCTAGCCACAACACTTAAAAATTATATTCCCTAAGTTTGAAGCAAACTTATACTTATCTAGGTAATATTTTCATTATGTTACACTTGACTAATATGACTTACACTTCAGCTAATATTCTTTTTTATACTTCTTTACCTATAAATATTGATGCGACTTATCTTTTTCCTGTACACTTAAACAAATCTTTTCTTTTCCTTTCCTCACTACATAGGAATCTTAAAGATGAACAACTTCCTTAGGAAATGTAAAGTGGAAAGGGGCACTAGTGGTTCCCGTAGTAGCAGGAATTTTATGTCTAATCCACCAAGTCCATCAGCATCTCTAGGATTGGACTTCCAAGTTGTTTTACCAGATGTTCAAAATGATAACATGTCAGTGGAAGATGCCAACATCAAATCTGGGTAGGCAAAAAAGCTTGAATAACCTAGAGAGTGCAAACAACCCATAGAGTATGAACAACCAACATGACAACATCAAAGACAATCTTCAATAATTGATGCTATTGGTATGTAAATTTATATTTTTGCAGTTATTTATTTTCAGCTTACTAATTTTCTCTCAACAAATGAGAAAGGAGAATTGTGGACCCAATCATTAACTATGCATGACGCTTGGTCCCTTCAATGTGGGCACCAAATTATGGTCCAATTTAATGAAACCCACCAAGCAGTCTGAGATGGAGGTAGGCTACTTGGTGTTTTCTTGGGTATTGTTCCTAAATATTTTAATGCATTTCCAATTAGTTATAAAGATTGGAGGCTTATACCTTCCAAGTATAAGGATAAAATGTATAAAAATACCATACAGGTAATGCCACATTCTTTATTATTGCATTAATATATAGTACCATGCATTAACGTTTATGTTTAACAATCCTATAAACAAAATTTGTACTTAATGATGATATCCGCAAGAGCTTTGTTTTACAATCCATTGGCAGTAAGTGGAAGAGTGCCCGTTGTGACTTATATAAGAATGATTCTCTAGGATGTACCAAAGGGTATTGACAAGGATCAATGGGCAACATTCATTGACTATAGAATTTCCCAAATGACACAGGTGATAACATAATTCTTAGAGTTACATGAAATCTTACATGATCATACTAATTTGTTTTACTTGATCATTACGAAATTGCTCAAAATAAATAAATAAAATTAAAAAATGTTGACGATGCCACACACTAGTGGATCGAAAAGCCTTGCATGAAAGAAAGCTTAGATGGCAAGGGCAATTTGATCAATACTATAACAAAAGTTAGTCCTTCATTTGAGATATGTCAAATTTTCCTTTAAACTTGTAAAAAGCAAAGCTTGGGAGACCAATTACAAGGGGAAGTATATGGACTACAGTACACAAGCTTTCCAATGAGTAATACATGAATGATGAAGCAAGAGTTATTGGTGTGAGTATATGAATTTTATGGTATTGAGATGTTTAATTGTGTTATTGTTGAAATGTTTGATTCATTTATTTCTTGTTTGAATTTGTGGGATAAAATTTTTGAAATTGTGCAACAGGATCTTTCATCTTTACAAATCTCAATTAATGATTCTTTGGCTAGGGCAATGGGAAACCCAGAGCACAATGGACGGGTGCATGGATTTGCCTTGTGTGTTTGCCCAACTTAGGTTTGGACATAGTGGAAGTAGATTTAGAAGTCCACCCTTTGGTTTATCTTATAATGAGCTGCAAAATGAGGTGGCAATGCTTAGGTAGTAAATGGAGGAAAGAGATAGAAGATTGGTAGCAATAAACGCCCAAATGATAGAGAAAGATGCCCAGAGAAATGCTTGGACATATTAATTAAAAGTAAAGATGACTTTCCTAATACAACATTTTCAAGGTCAAGTGCTACCTGAGCTTGCTCCTTTACAAACTGCTAGAGTAATTATCAAGAGTTTCCCTAGTTGAATTATATGTTCATTTATAACTAACTTCAACTCATTACATCTAACTTTATCATTTCACTTTTAGGTACCAAGTGATCATAAAAGTGGACACATACCTTCACAAAACACTATTCATTCTCGGCATTCTAGTACCTTTGATAAGTAGTTTAGATGGACTTTGTTTATGTTAGTGTAATTAGAGAACTTTGAGCTTATTTAGATGAACTTAGAGAACTTTGTCTATGTAATAGGCACTTTTTATCTTGTGCCAAGGACATGTGGTTGGCTAAATTTTATTATTGTTTGGATTATTATAGGTTTCTATGAAGAAAAACTAAGTCAATTGTATTATGTAATTAAAAAAGAAAACTATTGGCAGTAGTTTAAATCACTATTGAATAAAAAATATGATCTAACAATGTTTACTATACATCTTAACCATGATTTAGTAACCATGGTTAGGACATGTCCTAACCATGGTTGCAAGAAAATGTGGTTAAGATATGGCTAACCATGGTTTTATTTAAACTGTGGTTAGGACACAATCTAACAACGGTTAATAGAAACTGTAGTTAGGTCATGCACTAACCATGGTTAATAAAAATTATGGTTAAGTGTGGCCTAACCATGGTTGTAATAAAATTGTGGTTAGGTTATGTCCTAACTACATTTTTTCAAAATTGTGGTTAGGCCATGTCCTAACCATGGTTTTACCTACGGTTTCTTAAGACAATGGTAAAGTCTTCTCCATATAAGATTCTACCACGGTCCTTGCAAATGTTGGTGATTGTCTTAACCACTATTATAACTGTGGTTAAACCATAAAAAATCGTGGTTAAACCTTATTTTTTGTGTAGTGTTCAAACGTCATGTTAGATGAGTTTCCTTTAAATTTTATGTCAATAGAGAAGACTCTAAAAATTTTTTAACCCTAAAAGAAAAACTAAGACCAAGGAGAAAATGTTATCTAAATCTAGGGGTGAAGATTATTTATAAACAAGTAAGATTGAATATATATTGGAAGAAAATCCAATATTAAAAATTATATTAAATATTGAAAAAGTTAATTTAATTGTAACAAATACTAATTGCTTTTTGGAAATGTAATACTCATGGAATTCTATTCATAATTTATATTTGGGTAATGATTTTGTAAATATTTATACTAATTAGAGATATATATAAGCAAAATTATTAGTAAATTAAAAAATTTAAATAGTTGAGAAAAAGAAAGTAAAAAGAATTCATATATTAATTCAAGTAGCATTTTACATGAAAATTAGGTTAATTCAAGTGGTTAAGCCTTACCTATGTAAACCAAAAGGGTTAGGTTTCGAACCTTACCATGTACATCAAATAGCTAAATTAATACTCTTACATCTTCATCATCCTTCCCATTAGTACGCATGCTGTAGTTGAGGACTCCTTCCTTTTCTATTTGTCAGCATTGTTCATGCCACCACTATTTGTTGAGTTTCCAATCACTAGTAGCTTGTTTCCGGTGAGGTACCACTCAGAAGAATGCTAGAGACTCTGAGGCTTGCAGCTTTTGATATGGGGTGTGAGGTCCATTATTTTCCTTCAATTTAAGCTTGATTAAGTAAGTTTTGCTCTAGATTATGTTAGGGCTTTAGTTTTAACATGTACGTCAAGTGTTTTCCCCTTATTCTTAGCAATTGATTTTGAATTTTGACCTCTAAATTTAGGAAACTCCTTTCCAACATGAGTAACATGAAAATTAACTAAGAAATTCAAATTTTGGTACAGTTGAGGTGAAATTTCTTGAAATTTTGTTACGGCTTTCATTCATAAGTGAATTTTGAATAGCTCTCCTTCCATTTTAGCTTCTAATTTAGTGATTTAACTCTTAAATTCGAAAACCCCCTTTTTAGGCAAAGAATATGAATAGTGAACTTAAAACTTGAACTAGAGATTATTTTGGTGTAGCTTTGTGAAATTTCCTTAAGGGTTTCAATCTTAAGTAAGACCGTAACCATTCCTATATGTCAATTTGATGTTTGGATCACTCAATTAAAAACCCCTCTCTCTTGGTTGAGAGTTGAAGTCTGTGGAGTAGTGATATCTAAAGATTTCCTGATCTTCTAGTGTTATTGGACCTCAAGGAGAAGAATTTAAACTATTGATATTATCATTGAGGATCTATTTTATGATATCTAATTTGGAAAATACTATTTCTTGATTTCTTTGGTACTTTAAAGTAGGCTTTTGTAACTATAAATATCATTTGCATATTATGAAACTTTGAGATTTCAGGACTTATAGACTCTATGATTTTGCATTTTTGATTTCTCTGATTTTGAGTTTTCTGGGTAAATGATTTTGAACTTCTAAAATTTCTATTCTATAATTTGAAGTATTCTGGTTTTATGTTTATGAAATACTGTTTCTTTAATTAAAAAGATTTCCAATTTTGTATATGCAATGTACTAGGATTCAGAGATTTAGATACTTTTATTTGTCTCTATGAAAAAGTTTGGTTTTGAATTTTTGAAACTCCAATTTTTTATTATGGGTTTATGTATGTTAAGAAATTCTTAGTAATACATCCAAAATAGGACCCTGTAACTAATGACAGTAAACGTTAACTGTGGTGTACTATGATTTGTATTTTGATATGATTGGGCAAGATGCCCTTATTATTTTACTATGTTTGAGGCTTAAGGCCATTATTTTGATTATTCTGAACTTAAGGTTCGTGATTGATATCTGTCTATTTTGATTATGCTAGCTTAAGCTAGTTCTATATATATAGAATTCTGATGCTTCAATTGGATGTCCTTATACCTTCTATTTTGATTTGAATTCCCTATGTTGGAATTAAGATCATCCACTTTTTATTCAAGATTTCTTATAAGGATTATTTGTATTTTCTTTTTCCTTCTACACGGTTTGTAATAAATATGGAAAATGTTAGTTTTGAATAATATGTAGTTTGTCAAACATTCTACTGTAGCTAGTTTGTCCCTCCCTCTATATAATTAGTATTATTTACTCACTAAGTTTTTACTCACCCCGTGCTATCTAACATTTTTCATATCACAGTGCTACTCTTGAGCACCCATCAACGAAATATAAGCTTACAAGTGTTTATCTTTTAGGGAGCCTTGCTTGTTTGCAATGGCAAGACCCTCTGTTTGTTGTAAACTTGTAATTAAACTTAGTGGCTCCCCTGTATATAGGCATCTGGTCTATTTTGTATTTGTTCTGATTATGTTTTTTGGCATATATATTGGAGAGTAAAGCTCATTATTCAGTTGTAAATCAAATTCTCTATTGTATAAATTTTAGAAAGTCCATATTTCAAGGGAGACTCTGCCGTAATTTTTACAAAGAAAGGAAACTAATTCTTTTGGTGTGTATATATATATGTGTGTGTGTGTGTGTATGTGTATGTATTTTGTCTTAGTTTTATTTGATGAAGATTCTGCATGTTCAACTAAATTCGGTCTTCTTTAAAGGATTAGTTAGGCATATGAGGGCAAAGGTTACCTCATTTTTTGTGCCAATCACGTCTTCTTGGTTAGGGTCATGATAGAAAAAATGTTATCATAATACACAATGAAATGCTAATATTTTAAATGATTTAGTGCATAGATTGAAAACTAATGGACTATGACTATAAAACATATGAAATGAATTGTAAGTTATTAGAAGCTATTCAATTTTTTTAATTATTAATTAGTTACATATAGCCTTAATTTATTCAATTGGATTACAAACTTTATTTCCTTTATAAAATTACATTGTTTCAATGTAAACATTAAGTTAATTTCAATAAGATTTTTCATATATGAAAATATTTTATAAATTTATAAGAAATGAAGACGGGGTTTGTCACTTGTCATGAAGATTAATTAGGATGAAAATGGAGCAAGATCCTTACTATTTGCCCCATGATTGTAGTATTACCCAACTTTGGTCAACATTCCCTATCCTATAGGTAAGATTGAATATTCCATTCTTAAAAGTAACATTATTTTCCTCCTATATGTTAGTGCATGACCTATAAAGACAAAATTTCTCAAATGAAGAGTCATGATTGTCATGTTTGGATAGAATGACTAATGCCAATTGCACTTAAAGACTTGTTGCCCGATCCAATTTGGAATACTATAACAGAGTTAAGTGTATTCTTTAAAGGCTTATGCTCAACAATGTTACAAGTTCAAAATTTAAGAAAATTAGAAGAGAGCATAGTGGTGACAATATTAAGTTAGAGAAACTATTCCCTCCTAGTTTCTTTGACTCAATGGAGTACTTGCTAATGTACTTGTCTTATGAAGCTAAAGTTGGTGGCCGGATGCAATATCGGTGGATGTACCCATTCGAACGATAATAATTTAAATATTTACTTATTTTTTTGAATATGATATTTTCTATATGAATGTATGACATTTATATTTATTGGTTTTTACAACACTTGAAGAAGAAAGTTACTAATAAAGCTTGTATGGAAGGCTCCATTTGTGAAGCATATCTCATTAAAGAAACCTCTTCTTTCTCCTCCCTTAATTTTGAGCCTCATATTTAAACTAATTTAACCAAAGTGTGTCATCATGATGACAAAGGTGAGGTAGATGCTCCTGATGGTTGTTTGTCTATCATTAGTCACCTTAGTCATCCATCCAGGGTCTAGAGAGTACAATACTTAACATATGAAGAGTTCAATGTTGCCATTACACATGTTCTTTTGAATTGTAAAGAGACTGAACCATTTTTGAAGTATGTTCAACATATCTTTGATTTGAAATAATACATGGGGATAAATTGCTAACTATGATTTGTATTTTATAGTATATTCGAGGATAAGTTAAGAACAAGATTTCCTCATCTAATAGAAGAAGACATAGAGGGTCGAATATACAATTAATTTGCATTGTGGTTAAAATCATATATAATGTCCCTTGTAAATTTTAAACTTTAATGGTTATTATCTGATTTATATACTTGTGAATCAATTAACTTTCATCTTATTTTTTTAGGTACATGATGGTCACAATGAAATAAATGATAGTTGCATAAGAGATTTAGCTTCTAGTCCTTCTAAGGGTTCACACATGGCCACAATACAATGTAAATGGCTATAGGTTCCACACAATAGCATATGGCTCAAACAAATCAACAATGAATAGTGGTGTTTGCATTAAAGGGAAAAATTATACTGAGCTTGATAGTGACCACTATGGCATATTGAATGATATTGTAGAATTAGAGTATCCTAACCCAAGTCTTAAATGAACAATGGTTATGTCATTTAAGTGTGATTGGTTTGATGCCACCGTTAATTAAGGTTGGAGATAATTGATATGGTCTAGTGGATATAAATTTTAAAAGGAAGTTTGTAAAGTATGAACCTTTAATCTTAGCCTATCAATCCCAACAGGTGTATTTCGCTAAATACCTGGAAGGGAAAAAACTGATTGGAGAGGTATTTGTTAAATAAAGGCAAGAAACATTATTGTTTCATCATAAGTGGCTTACCAAGAGGATGAAATGTCTACGCTAGTTGAACCATTGATGAATGATGAACTTCATTGTCTTAGTATTAGAGATGGAGGAGAAGAACATGTAATTGTAGATTATTAAATGGATAAGGAGGACACTAATGAGTCAAATTTTAAATCATAAATTGAGGATGTTGAAGAATATAAAGATATTGAAGACAATGAAGATACTGGAAAGGAATAAATGAAAGTTTTTGTTTGTTGTATTCCATGAAATATTTGGTCTACTTTATTGTGTACCATTTGGACTAAATTTTGTGATATTTTTGTATTCCATTCAATAATTGAACTAACATTTAACTTTCTAGCTTACTTTATCATAAAAGCACACACATAAACACCTTCATTTCTTTCCTTTAAGTTAATTTTATTATTCTAGGAAAATATCGCGAGGAGGAGGTGCATTACGTATACGTTGTGGGGATTCATCAAGTCCACCTTCATCATAAGGAGATGTTAGGGGTTCATAGCCTAATCTCTCATTTCAACAACAAACTAGTGAACATTAAATATTTTTTCAAGTGGATGAAGATAAGTAAGTTTTGCTTTCTATATTTCAAACTTATATTCATGTAAAACATAACTAAGTTTTGTTTCTTTTATAGTTTTAGTCCCGCTAGTGCATTAAAACAATTGGTAGCTATTTAAAAGAGATCATTTGACCATGCATGGCCCATATGGGCAAAAGTCTCATATTATGCTAGGGACCGTTGGTTTAGTGAGTTTAAGGTTTGTAAATTTTATTGTCATATATTTCTTATTCACATAAATGTCCTTGTATCTTACAAATATGTCTGGGTGTTGGTTATATTTATGATTGGGAGAATAATTTTTCTTTTTTTATACTTTGGTTTGTTGACTATCTAATATTGTAAGCAATGTGTTACTTTTGTTTCTTACTTACAGAAGCTGTATTATTAGAATGAGGAGGATAATTTGGCAATAAGAAGGGATTTTGAACATAGAAGAAGTATAAGATTAAGCAATACCTTGAACAAAGAAAAAATGTTCTTCCATGAGAAGGATGTAATTCCTTAGTGGATTAGTCAAAATCATTGCAATGAGATGCTTATGTATTGGAATAGTGAAAACTTCAAGTATAAATCAGAAATAAATTTAAAGAATAGGTTGTCGAGTCATGATGGGTTAGGTCCATCCTTGCATACAGGAGGATCAATTTCAATCTCAGAATATAAAAGAAAATATGTAAGTGCTAATATACATGTTTTATACTTATTATATCTTATGTAGTGAAAGAGAAAGGATTAAAGCCTAGTTATTCTAAGTTATTATTGATCATACATAAGACAAAAGAGAAAAATGATTGGGTTGATCATAAATTAAAATATGTATGGGTAATCTTTGTGTTTATTGTTTATTTAATTTGTTTTGTTTTAGGCCAAGTTCAAAACTATCATCAAGAGGCATCATCATGGTCACACTAGGACATAAGTTAATGAACTTAGGAATGAAGATGCAATAGTAGAATGGGTAGGAGAAAATGATGATGGAGATGAAGATGCCTTCATAGCAATGGCATTTAAGCTTCCTAAAGATGAAGTCGACAATGGTTGGTTAGAGCCAGTTGGGGGACCAACAAAAGGAAGAGTTTACGACCTTGGATCAGAGTCTTCTACTATCATGCATAAAGCTTGTCTTACATTCTGTGCACTAACATGTTTTTCATCAGCACCCCTACCTCCACTGAAAACATAATTAACACTCCTACATTTTAAGAAGCTAACCAAGCAATTGAATAAAAATTAGCAGACCTGAGAGCAACATTTTAAGAGGAGTTGCAAGTAGGTATTCAAACTGCCATCCAAGCTATGCACCCAAGTCAGCCACTAAGATCAGTTAAAGATACAGGATTTGCATTATATAATGTTTAGGATAGGATGTAATTTTTTTATTATGACTAGGCTGGAGACTTTTATGGTTTAAGGTCCATCAAATTATGATAGGATAGAACTTTTTTATACTGACTTAGTTTGAAACTTTTATTGTTTAAAGTATATTATGTGTAGGAGATTGAAATTATCACTTGACTAGTATCAAGCTTTCCAATGCATATTAATGATATATGATGAATTTATATATTTTAAATTTGTCTTGATTGTTTGATTGATATATAGTGTATTATGATAGGTATATTAGAATATGTCATCAATTCCAATTTTAGCAATAGATTTAGTAACAGTTAATATATTAATCAAATTTAGCAACAGATTTTGCATTGAATTATTTGTCCTAGACTTAGCAATGGATTTAGCAACAACCATCTACAATGTCAATAATTAAATTTAGCGATAAATAATTCTATTTCTAAATAAGAAATAGATTAAATGGTCGTCACTAATTGGTTAAATTAAAAGACTTCGTATACTATATTTAGTGACGTCTTTAGTCCACATTAGCGATGGATAAGTCCATTTCTAATTAGCAACAAATAATTCTTAGCAATTTTCTAGTTGTGATTTAATATAGTAGATAATTATTCTAATTATGCTTTTTTTTTTTTTAGCCAGACCATAAATGTTTTTCTTTAAAAAAATATTTTAGTTTTGGCATAAATGGATTAATTTTGACTAAAACATATATAAGCAAATTAATTGAGATAATCTTATATGTTAGTTTGAGCCATATAAGTTATAACCATAATATTAGAAGTAAAAAATCTGAGACAATCACATATGACTATGACTAGGACTTTGATTGGCAATTTAAATTTAAAGGGTAGGAATTTGACCAACAAAAAACATTAATTAGGAAAGTATAGTCATGTTGAGTCATGCCTCGTAAAGGGAGTTGATGAGTTTGGATATTTTTTAGTAAACTTACCTAAACGAAAATTTAATAACTTCATAATAAAATACTTTGGTATTAATACATGTCTAACATGTTACTCATTATTAAAAAGAATTAAATTCTTCTTAATTATCAATTATTTTTAAAATTTATAAACCTTCATGCAAAAGCCTACCTAGTTTTTGTGGATAAAAATGATCATATTGCAATGTTATCAAATATTGTTTGAATTTAAAATTGAAAACTTTTATGGAAAGATTCCTAACTATTTATCCTTAACACAAATAGTTTTTCTTGTCTACATTATCTAACAAAATTATTATATGGTATGATTTAAAGAAACTTTATCAACTTCTTAGTAAAACTTTGATTTATATTGGGGCTTTACTTCCTTAATGAATTTTGGCTCCTTATCCTTTGTTTCCACCAATCAATTTCACCAATTTAGCTTTGAATCTCAAAAATTCTAGGGGATGTGAAGTGGCCATGATTTTAGCGAAGTTCAAGGTAAAGTTACTATTTTTTTCTCTAAATTTCCTTAGGTCCTTGCCTCTATGATGATTTTTGGCCGTCTCACTCTCATTTACACTGATCAATCTCACCAATTTGGCTCTGAATTCACCCCAAAATTTGGTGTTGTTCAAGCTCAAAAAGTGGGATTTAGAGCTCAACATGGTGTGATCTCATCAAATTGGGTTGGGTCTTCATATCCTAGGTAAATTTTAAACCTTTCTTCCCTAAAATCCATGATCAATTTCAAATTTCAGCTCCAAAATTGAAAATCCTTGATTCGGCTGTGTGTTCTTACTTGTAGGGTGATGAAATTCAAAGTCTTTAGACAACTTTAGCTTCATTAAGCATCTAAGGAAAGGATTAAGGCTAACATATGTTTTTCTTTTGAGTTGTTAGTTAGTTTGATAATTTTTCTTAATATTCTTGGATTTTCATTGATGTAAGAGGAAGTAAAGATGAATGGAAAACCATGTTAGGGCTAATAAAGAAGCCTTACATGATTATTACAATTTAATGAGTAATTTTAGGATTGGTTGATTGACCTTTAATGCCACATTGGTGAAACTGATAAATTCTTAATTATGGAATAAGGGCAAAACATAGCTTGGTGGAAAGGATTTAAGGTATTAAATATTGTTCTATGTTGTAAATTAATTTTGGTTTAAGAAAGTCTCGTTTTCAAACTATGAATGAAGTTAGATAGTTAGTAATCTTGAAGGCAAAAGTTTGGAGGGAAAAAAATGTCGTTGAAAGTATATTGGCATAGAAATCAATAATCACTTTTTTTTTAAAGGAATTGAATCGAAATGTACTAAGTTATATGGGAGACCCATTATATTACTGATTAGGATTAAATTAAGGGTTCTATCAACCTAATTTATATTATGCATATTTAATAATTAGACTTTGAAATATGAAGTAAGATTCCTAAATGAGTTGGGACAATTATGGAAGGTTGTGCTAGATAATCCTTGAATCACAAATATTGAAGCTTTATGGTTTAGAAGCAAATTAATAGCTAAATAATTATATTGATAGAATTAATTAGAGTGTTTTTAGATATCAAAGGGTAAGAGTGTGTTGCTTAATTTTATAGGCCCTTAAGACTAATCATGATCAAGTGAATTGTTAAAGGCTTTAAGGAGGGTTTGATGTTCTCTTCTCCAAGTGAGTAGATATTGCTAATTATGCTTGTAATCTATATTTCAACACATTCTTTGTATATTTATGCATTTTGTTCACTCAGCTACATTAAGGAATAGACTACCTTAATTATCGTGTTTTCTTCTTAAGACCTTCTATGAATGCTTTCACACCTTCAATGTAATGTGTTATGTAGCTTCTTTGGTATTTGATATAACTTTGGAATCAAGACGTACATCTCTGTATATTGTTGATTTTAATTTACATTGATTCTGGGTTTTTGAATACAATTATTATGGATTTTTTTAATTACTATACTTAGTCATCTGAAGTACTCAGACTACGTATTTATGAAATTATTTGATTTTGAATTATAAGTTCCTCTAATTGTGGACCTTAGAGTTTCTCCAAATCTAAATTTATAAATTCTCAGTTATGAAAACAATTTGATATGGAATTTATAAATGTGTTGAATCAGAAATTATATTTGTGGTGATTTACTCTTCACAAGATGTGTGCTCTACATCTAATATTTTTTATTCTTGTGAGCTATATGCTCTATATTTATGGTCATTTACCTTTCACAAGCTGTGTGCTCTGCTCCTGAGATTTTTTATTTATGTGAGCTATATGCTCTATATCTATGGTGATTTACCTATCAAGAGTTGTGTGCTCTGTGTCTGAGAGTTCTAGTTTCAGTGAGCTATGTGCTTTATATCTGTGTGTCATTTACCTTTCACAAGTTGTGTGCTCTCTGTGTGAGATTTTAGATTTCAGTGAGCTATATGCACTATAATTGTAGTGATTTACCCTTCACAAGTTATGTGTTATGTGTTAGAGATTTCTTGTTTCTATAAGCTATGTGCTCTATATCTGTGGTGACTTACCCTTTGTGAGTTGTGTGCTCAGTGTATAAGATTTCATATTTTTGTGAGGTATGTGCTCTACATCTGGGATGATTTACCCATCGCGAGCAGTGTGCTTTGCATCTATGGTAATTTAACCTTCGAGAGCTGTGTCCTTTGTGTTTGAGATTTATGATTTCTGTGTGCTTTGTGCTCTATATCTGTAGTGATTTGCCCTTCGTGAGATGTGTAGTTTGCATCTGTATACTATTCTGGTTCTGTTTAAATCTTCCTTATTGTGCTATATTAAAATATTATGATTTATTTATTTATTTCTGAAATAATGAATTGATCATGTTTTGGTTTCATGAGTTTACATATGTGCTATCTTTATTTAAATTTTGAATAATCAATATTGATTCTTATTTCCTGTGGATGGTATGGTATGGTATTTGTTTTTTTTTAAAAAAAAAACAATTAGAGCCCTTGGCTTGCTCCTTCCCGTCATAGGTAGTATTATTTACTACTGAGTGTTTTCACTCACTCCTGTATTCCCATGTTTTTCATAGATAAATCTTGAACATAGACCCTTCTACTGCATAAGGAGAAGATAAATATTCCCAGGTGAGCCTTGTATTATCCACAATGACACAATTTAATCCCTGTTTTCATGGAACATTGTAAATTTTGTAATCTTGTAGCTCCAATTGTCATAGGTAGAAAATTAGTGATTGTATGGTATATATGAGATTGTTTGGTTGTATTATTTTGTGAGAGTGGAACTCTCTTGTTTTCTAACTTTATAGGTTTTGGTTGTGGAAATTTTGGTAAGTTTATATTTCAGAGGAGAATTTGCCAAAATTTCGCCACAAAGCTAATTAGTAAATTCTATGCTTATGGATTGACATTATCTAGTAATCATCAATTGGTAGGTTTGCCATCAAATTGTTTAGGTTGTCTAATTCTTTTGGTTTGCAGAGGCCAAGTTTACTTCATTCACTAGACTGGTCACACTCCCTTAGTTAGGGGTGTGACAGTCATCAAATTGTTCAAGTTGTCTAATTTTTTTGGTTCGCGGAGGCAAAGCTTACTTCATTCTCCGTGCTGATCACACTCCCTTAGTTTGTAGGGTGACAAATCATTAGGCAGAGCTTATAGAAATTGTGCCAAAATTCAAGCTAAAAAAAGTCATAGCCCATTTTTTATTCTTTTTTTTATCCATATTTTTCTAGTTGAGCCTATTAGGCCAAGCTAGCATTCTCAAGTCATAATCAAGTCTATTTGCTTCTTAGGATTTAAGAAAAATAACATAGCCAATTGTTATTATTACTTGTAACATTATATATAGAAAAAGTTATAAATACAAATAAGTTATTGTATTGGCATAAATCATTTGAATAAAGGGTATTAGTTTTTATCTCTTTACTAAGATGTTACATTACACTAAGGTTTTTCTTTTAATAACAAGTTTTTGCTATTAAAAAAAATATTGATTTGAGCTTTTCAGATTTAGGTCAAACTTATAAAAAAGTTTGAACCCACTTGTTTTAAACAAACTTTCAAATTAGGCTAAAATTTTTTCAAACTAGGTTTTCAAAAGCAATTTGCCACATAAGAGACATATAATGAATTTATGTTGTGGATTTTACTTCATTGGCAGCCATTATCAGTGTTATTAAACTCACAAGTCAACTCGGTTGACTCCCCGAGTTCACATTATGAGTTAAGCAAATCAAGTTGACTTGCCCACTGACTTGGACCTATTCCAGACTCACTCCAACTCGAACCTGACTCGTCCAAACTTGGTGAAATTGACGAGTCAACTCCGAATTGGGCAAGTTGGCTCAGCTGGTCTTCATCTCCATTTTTTCAAAAAAATGTGTTGGGTAGACTCAAACTTGTGTCCCTGCAGCTTCCTCCCAGCAAGCCATGTCACTCAGCCACACCGTTACCTTTGTAATATATATGCAATACATTATATATAATTACTACAATATTACTGCTTGACTCTATGTATATATTTTTTAAGTTATGATTTAATTGACTTGATATATTGAATACTCAACACTTTTGGGGTCTCAATATAAACCAATCGATTTTTAACATAGTGAAAAATTTAAATATTAATTATTTAATATAGTTACCCAAAAATAACGAATAATTTATATATTATTAACGCACATTGCTAAAATTTGATACATATATAGGAAATTAGAATTTCTTGTTAGCAAATTTGTGATGAACGATCAATTTATATATTTTTTATTTCTTTTCTATAATGGTTAAGAAATTATGATTTCTCTTTAGCTAATGCTAACTTATATATTATTTTTATTTGAGACTTAGTTATGTTAAATAAGTATTATTTTATCATGAATAATAAATTATGAAGCTTATTGAAATTTATATATTGACTTAAATGAAAAGTATAGATTGTAGATTATGGATCATAAAATGATTATTTATGTATGAAATTTTATGTATTTATATGATACAATTATGTTTAATATCCATTATTGTAAACTCTTACGATTTTATATTACGATTCTAAACCCTAAATCCCTTACAAGTTTACCTAGAATTGCAAGTTTTACAACCTTGACCACTATGTGGAATCTACAATCTGTGAACCTCTTAATATTAAGCATTTAAAATCAACAACGACAACAACATCAATAATAATATTAATAATAATAACCAATATATGAATTTTTATAAACTAATTAACAATTCAATTCGAACTTAATTTACAGCGCTGTCCGTCAAATTCTAGAGGACATGAAATTTTTTATTTGTGTATTTTGGGTGCACGTTCATGAACGACGATCAATTTATGTATGTATATACCCATATGCTATTTGATCGACACTAAGTTTGATGATTGAATAGCAAAAATATTGAATTAATAGAGTAATGTAATAATGTATGTTAATTAGCTGAAAGATCTGAGCTTGAATTTCAGTATTTAAATTAATTAAAAAATTAGATCACATATATGATTTAAGACTTTTCTTTTCATTTGGGATCTAAAATGAGAAATATTTTTTTGGCAAGTTCCCCCGGTTTCGTTATACTATTGACTAATTTATTCTCCAAAAAAATTGTTTTACAGGAAAAAAAATTAATATACATTTCTTTATATTTTTGCTGTGATATTTTTTTCAAGAAAAACATAATCAGTGAAAGATTATTGTAAATTACACTTGTTATAATTTAATTAAAAAATTAAAAGAAAAAAAATGCATCTAATTTGCTCCTTATATACCATTCGCTTTATTATTTAATAAATTAAGAATACAAATAACTTTCACTCTTGAGTAATTGATCGTTTTTCATTTTTTTTTGCTCTTTACATATTTATCCTTATACCGTGAACCCTTAATTTTCAAAATTCCTTTGGTTCATATATATGAATCTCACTGTTTATCAAAAAAAAAAATATATGAATCTCACCAATGAATGAATCACAACAGAAAGAGGTCAACGGATAAAAAGAGATTCTTTTCTTTTTGGCGAACGATAAATAGAGATTCCATGCTTAATTTTAAAAGAGATCTGACGTGGCACATGCATGCTCAAAAACATATACAACATAACAAGATTATATTTAATTAATTTGGATTATAGTAAGGTTGCTTTAGCCCCCTCTATCATTGGAACCTTAGATTCTGTACTATTTCATGACGTTTTCGGACGATATAAAGAAAGTATCAATACATTAATATATATTGCAGTAAAACTATGCGTTAAAATTTTAATTATAGGGATTTTGCTTCTCAATAAGTATTAATTAACTTGCTGGATTATTATGAGATTAACCTAACCAGCCTTTACGTAATTAATATAGCACAATAGTGCAAACAGCCAACATTAATTAATCTAAAATAAGTCTACGTGATGAATTTTTTATTGTCTTGATATAATTGCATGGAAATGACTTGTTGACGTGGTTACAATTCTTTAAAATATACATTAATTAATTAATTAATTAAAGCTTACAACTTTATGGATCTGGCCACGAGTAGGAGGTATCAATTAATTAAAGATTGTTTGAAATTCTTCTAATTAAGAATGCCCAAGAAAGAATAACTTGGTGTTGGAGTTTGTTTGTGTTAATTCTCATATCCGTTTTCTTTCAATTCCATATAATTTATAATTTTCAATTTTTGTCTTCAATATTTGCAAGACTTGACAAATGCTGCTTAATTTGTAATTAAAATTATGAGTTTGTTCAAATCAGTGAAAACATGAGTAAGAATGCTGCTTAAGTTGTAAGACTCGGAAATTGAAATAGAGACCCAAAAAAAATAAAATTAAGCGCTATTTTAAAGATATTTGTTATTGATTTCTTTAATAATAGCATAATACTTATATAATTTTGCAGCTCATGAATACTATATGATTAATTTATTCAAAAGGCTCAATTTTATTCACATCTTAAAGACAGGAGTGGTTATTGAGTTAAAGGACATAATGACAAAATTAATACATAAACTTTAAAATCTTACAAAATACTTAAACAACATTACATTGAATTTCATGAAAAATTAATGGAAAGAAGCGACGTGATTTCAACTTTCTGCAAAACAATTTTATTCAAATGTCAAATATTAATTATAATTTATAGATATTTTTATTTCATGAGCATATTTTATAGATAATTTTGTTTCATGATCAGTTCAAAATTTATGAGCATATTTTATCATATTTTTCATATACAATTTTATAATTAAGTCACAATTAAAAAAAATTAAAATGTAAGTTCTCTTTTTTACTTATTAAATCACATAATAGCAAATACACCTATAAAACAGTGCCTAATTTGTATCCTAAATCTATTCCTTAAGTTTAACTTACAAGAAGTTAAATTTTAATTGAATTGGTCCTTAAGACATAAACCTGATATATTCTGGATAATTCTATTCCAAAACAAGGGGAAAAAGTGTTTAAATATATATAGAAATATCTATAAACAAATATTACCTCATCGAAATCAATCTCGCCCGTTTTGATCCCCCAAGTTAGGAGAGTTTCAAATGTAGTAAATAGATTGGGAGGATTAGTAATTTTGTTAGGAAATCTATTAATAGTTTATAGATTAGTATACCTATATATATATAGAGAGAGAGAGACACACACACACGTATATCCATACGTATATTAGAAATCATCACCAAAGGATTTTAAAGGATAGTGTATGTTTATTTGTTACCCGGCGTCTTGAATATTGGTCTTTTTCACTCATTTTTATATTTTAAACATTTATAATTAAATCTTCATTTAAAAAAATAATTTATAATATTGGCCTTGTTTGAATGCTGTTTTTTTAAAAAAAAATTTATTCTTAAAAATAAAAGGGAAAAAACTTGTTTGGCAAGGTATCTTTTGTCAATTGTTCTAAAAAATTAAAACATAGAAAAGTATTTTTCAAAATAAAAAAACAAGAACAAATTTTAGATGTTTTCCTTTGTTTCTCAAAATTATTTTCACTAATAGCAATATTATAATTCTATGAAAAAAATGATTTAAGTATAATTGTGGGTTATGTTTGAATAAACTTTGAGACCCAATCCAGTTAGTTAGTAACTAACTAGACTAGGTCACTTTTTATTTTTATTAAAAAAAATTTTAGAAAAATAATTTTTTAAAGAAAAAAATTAAGATTTAAAATAAAAATAAAAAATAAAATAGAAAATAATTAAAAATTTAAAAATCATTTTAAAGATTTGTCATAAATAAAATTTATTATAAATATTATAAATTAATAGGAAAAGATAATAAATAGCTGGATCATGAATGAACCCAATACTCAGTTTGACCTAATTCAAATATAAACACATCCTCCCACACACACTCCTATATACTGTAACACACATGTGCATGCACAAATACCAAGAAATATATAATGTATGTCACAACCCTTACAAATAAAGACCTTATTGCACAAGGAGCAAGTTAATTCTCACCCTTGTAAGCCTATTGGACACCTTTTAGAAGTTAGACTGCATTTGAACAAATAGAATTTAATAACGATTGGAACAATTATAAAATATGTACATATATACTAAAAGAATCAGTTTTAATCTTGTATAGGAATCTTGACAAAGTTTTCCGTTGAAATATGGAACTTTTAAATTGCCTACAACAAGAAATATGATATACCATGAGAAGGAGAGTTTCGCTCTCAATAACCAATACATATAGATAGTTCACAACACAAAATAATAGAGCATGACCATTGTCTGTGTACATGGAAGCCACTAAAATACAAATATAGGTTATGCAACAAATATAATGTTTTTGCACTTGGAAATGATGCAAGCCTCACTAAATGGGAAGACACCTGCTACACTTCTACTCTGTAGGTAGGTGACTCGAATCAACACCACTATTTGAAAAATGTTAAACACTAAGGGGTGAGTGAAAACTCAATGAGCAAATAATATTAATTATGCAAAAGAAGGGACAGACTAGGTACAATGGAGTTTTTCACAAATCATTTATTATCTCAAAATCTGAAATCCTAAACAAAAGTATAAACAAATCTTAGACGGAAATATATCAATGTATTTGCATCATAATAGTATCCAAATCAAATTGGGAATATCCACCTAACCATTAGAGGTTTAGAAAACAAAACTAGCTCAAGGCTAGCATATCAGAACAGATAAGATATCACTCACAAGCTTCAAGCTTGGAATAATCAAAATAATTGCCTTAGGACTTGCAGTGCATTATGGCTAACGTCTACTGTCATTAGCTATAGGGTCCTTATTTTAATGCATTCCCAAAAATTTCTTTAACATATGTAAATCTATAATCAAAATCAGAATTTCAAAATTTCAGAATCAGACTTATTCACAGAGATAGATAAAAGTAGTTCAAATTTTAGAATCATAGTACATCATATGTACAAAATCAGATTGCTTCATAATTAAAGAATCAAAGTAATTTATGAATATAAAACTAGAATACTTCAAAGTATAGAACAAAGAAGTTCAAATGTTCAAAATCATTTTAACTTAAAGACTTAAATTCAGAGGAATTTTGAAATCCTGAATCATAATAATTCAGAAATACATAGTAAGAACGATTCAAAAATATTGAACAAGATAATCGAGAGGTACATAACCAGATTGCTTCAAAAAATAAATAATTAAAGCAATTCAACATTTAGGAAATTTAGTCAAATGCTCAGTAATATTTTTATTAGATCTAAAGCTTACAATTACTTAAAGAATACAAAAATGATGAATTTTTTTTAAAATTCCAAGAAGTCTGTCCCAGGGCATTGAGATATTCCATAACGATTATTTTCACAAGAAAATTGCACAAATAAAAAATTACACGTAATTAGCATTGTCTACTCCCCTACCAAAGCACACACAACTTACTTCCTTACCCGTTGGACAAAGTGTGACTTCAACAATCCTAAAAACAAGAGATAGACTTATAACATTCTATGCTAAGAAGCATCATAATTCAAGTAAAATTTTAATGGTAATACCCCCCCCCCAATAAACTGATCACAAGTGATTTGGCATTCTCAACCAGTTTCATTACTTTATATCTTTTCTATATGGTCACCATTATCCCCTTAATTATTTTAACTATTGTAACTGGAATAGGCATGAGAATACACTTAGAAAATGCTCTGGAAATCTAAATAGTCCATAATTTAAAGTTCCATTCTTTCGCCAATAACTAATACCAATATTTTATACTAAAAATATTATGAGGTTTTTGGTAAAGCTCTAATAGCTATAAGCTCAAATAATTTCCACCCATCAAGAATTAATTGCTTTTTATTCCCAATATAGAAATAAACCTATACATACATAGCTCAATATCAGTCATTCTTATTTTGCTTAAATCCCCACTCTTATAACTTATCAATAAGACTATTGTCAAAATAGGAATGAGCATTGAAATTTTTAAAATTATGAATGACACTAAAATAGGTGAATCAATCGTTTCCATATGACTATAGAGTTGTCTAGTCTTATACAAAGGCTTGATAATTATAGTAATCATATCTAACTAGTTATCTAATGCCAATAACCACTTCCAATAATTTATTTCTTCATCAAGCTCCCTCTTACAATGATAGAATATAAGATAAATTAGAGAAAATTCCTAAAGTGATTTACCACTCAAAATGACAAATACCAATAACTTGAATTCCTCTTCCTAAGGTCTAATGATGCTAGAGGAATAAGTGACTTTTGAATTTCACCATCCTACTTACATCAAATTGCTACTATGAAAAGGGGTTTTTCAAATCAATGATCAAAACACCGAATTAGCATATAGGAAACATTAAACTCTTACCAAGGACCAAAAACCCCAAAGGAATTTTGTCAAACTCTTTCAAATCGAGCTCCAATTTGAGTTTAAAGTTCACTGTTCATGTTCATCACCTAAACAGAGGCATTTACAAATTCTAGTGCTAATTCACGAATTTGGAAGCTCAAATGAGTAGAGAACTACTCAAAATTAACTTAGGATGCAAAGCCTAAATGAAATTTTAGGAAATTTTACCTGAATCGAGCCAAATTTTGAACTTTATGTTACTATTCACTCTACTTGCCTAAAATGGAGATTTCTTGAATTCAAATGCCAAATCTTGAAGTCAAGAGCTGAGATTAAGGGAGAAACACTCAAAATACACAATGCAACTAAAGGCCTATCATAGTTATAAAGAAAACTCATAAATCGAGCTAAATTTGAGTAAAATACACTTTTGGTCATTCACTTTTCACAAAGTTGTCATTTTGGTCCCTCACTTATTGAAATGTCAAAAATCATCCCCCGCTTACTAGAAAATGTCTCATATGGTCCTCCACTTTTAAAAAAGATACCAAATTTAGTTCCTTAGATTTAGGTTTTAGGGTTTGACAGAGGAAATAAATTTGGTAATTTTTTAAAAAGTTACAGATCAAGTGTGACATTTTCTAATGAGTGGGAGACTATTTTGGGCATTTTAATGAGTAAGAGACTAAAATATCAATTTTGTGAAAAGTAAGGGACCAAAATGTATTTTTCTCAGCTAAACTTTGATGAAGATTTTTGAGCAATCTGACATGGACACTAATGCTCAACTTTCCAGAGCTTGCCCCATGCCTCAGCTCGTCGTGATGACCAAAGCACATTGGAGATTGTGGAGGCAATAGCAACACACCTTCCCTGATCTAAAACATGAGCGAACGAACAACTTTAACAACACTGATCATATACGAAGAATAATGTGAGCATGCAAGGAAGAGATAAAAGGATAGAATGACATGCACTAGTCCGGGTTTGAAGTCAAGCTCTCTTGATTAGCATAGGTAAAGTTTAGCCACTTGTGCTAGCCTAATTCTTAAGTCTTATATTCTTTAATTTAATATATAAGGCTTCTATATTTTTCCTATTTCCAACTTTTTAGATTTTTATATCTACCCTATATGTGTATATTGCTTTCTTTTCTCCTTTTAATGTAAATATTTACAAAATGTCCCATTGAGATAAAATTGTTAAGTGGGGATTTCTATGAATATTACAATGAAGTAGCTATATAGTTGTATATACACACACATGAGTATACAAGTACGCATAAACCAAACATGTTTAACATACACAAATACATATAACAAATATATAGCATTAATGCACACGAACATGCACAAATACACATGCATGCACACACACATGCACAAATACAAATCCACATAAACCCACATGCACAAATACATATATAATAAATTTGTTACATACACGCATTTATACATGCAAGCGCATGCTCGCACGCGCACATGTATATATATATTGAACATATAATACACCCAAATAAATAGAACAAATATTTATCTTTCCTCCAAATAGTAAAATTAGAATTAACTTTGAAATTACAATTTTGTGTTCTAATTCTTTACATGGTTCGTACATAATTTTAATTTTAATGGGATTAGAATCGTAATTATAATTCTACATTTAAAATTTAATTCTTAGTACTAAATAAGGTCTTAGAATTTTCAAAACTTGTTTTAAATGATTTTTTCAAACAGTGCTTTCTTAAAATTTCAAGTGTACTTTAAATACAAAGGATTCAAGGAAGTTTTTTATGTTTTTATTTTTAAAAACTGTTATAAAAAATAATTTCACAAAATTGTTCTAAAAATATTAAAAAAAAATAATAGAATCAAACAATTATAGTATATGTCACTATAATTCAGCCAACTGTAAAAAACTCAAAGATCCAATGGCTCAAATTTAATTTATTAATCTTATGCGGTCATAATTTGTGATACAACTACAACTACGATAATTACAGAGAATTCAGATCATGTGACTTTCTTTTCCTGCCTAATGACACAATAAATATTCAAACTTAAGTTTAAGGTAATTAAGTTATATTTTTAACAAAAACAATATTATTTTAAAACATTTTGATGAAACTAATTTTAGTTATAATTTGTATTTTGATTTTAAGAAATGGCTGTGTAAATTTTTATAATAAAAAAATTGTAGCTCAAATATATATGTTCTACGTACTTTGGAAAAAAAATATAGACAAAACAAGGATTGATAAAAGATTCAGTGTCAATAAATTATTTTAGGGTTCATTCAATCTTTATATGTGTAGTTATATAATAATTATTGTCCAATCTTGAGATTGATGATAAATAATAGAAATCGCTTTCACGATCTTAAATTTCAAAATAGTTTTATTCCATCAAGGTTGGCATACTAAGGTTGTGGCTTATTTTGTTCATATAAACCCTTTATCAATTGCCCATTTGAATATTTTATTCAATACTTTATTTTAGTTAATAATTCTTGTCTTTTCTATGCAATTGCGTCGCACTTGATTGGAAATACGACCTTAATCATGTATATTTTATTGTTTTCTCATGAAACAAGAACACGAAATAATACAATATTAGTAAGTGCATGATTCGTGGGATGTATTAAATTTTTGAATAATTTTTAAATTTATATTCATTATTCATAAAAATATTAAATGGATAGTATAGATAAGAGATAATTAAAGATATTTTTAACATGATTTTTCTAGGAGATTCAATTTACTAATTTGTATATGAGTCAACGCACTTAACTCATATACCTAAATAAAAATGTATCAATGTTGAAATATTATTAATTAGAAACAAAATGCTACTAATGCAATTCAAAATTTGAAAGTAATAGTTAAATCTCACTTTTCCCTACTATGCCCTTTTCTTACATTGCTTTTTTTTTTTTTTTTCTAATTTTGTGCTTTTTGTAATACAAAAAATAATAATTTGATAAATTCTGAATATTATATTTTTTGAAGTACTAGATTTAACTTTAATTTCACTAAAATAACAAATCAATTTTTATATTTTTGGTGTTTTCAATTCTAATCTCTAAAATTAATAAATATACTAATCAGACACCGAAAATAATTAACTTGCATTACGCATTCTTTTAGCAAGTAATTTTAAGTAATAAAAAATGGCGTTTTTATTATATTTTATATAAAACTAACTAATGTATACTTATTTTTCGGAGCTAAAAAATTATATAATTAAATTCAATAATTTAAAGACTAAATCATTAATTTAAACTTTTTATCATGTTCTCAGCTTCAAAGTTTAAAGGTTGAATACTATTAATCTATTATAATACTCACCATCATCAAATGATGCTTTAATCTAACGTGTACGACCTATTCCTTCCCATGATCACATTACACCAAAACAGTTTTCAGCTGCACTTTTTTATCTTTAGCTGTACTATTTAACCACTGCAAGGCCTTGGCCAAACCAAAACAAAATGGTCCATGGCAAAAGATTTTAGTTGCGGTTTTGACAAAAATTTAATAGTCTAAATTTACTAATTCTATGGGTTCTAATTGTTCTAATTCTGCTGCTTCCATAGTATTTATAGTTTTCTTTTTTCTTGGTCTTTTACATTCGGTCGATATATGTCCTAATTCTCCACAATTGTAACATTGGCATTTCTTTGTATATTTCTTGTAATTTAATTTCTTCCTTTATTAAAATATTTTCGTGGTTTATATTTCCTAATAAACTTTTCCCTTGGGGATTTTCTAAATTTATATCTTTTATGCTTTTTATAAGGTTTTGAATGAGTTTTTAAATATTTTTTTTCCTTTTGGGATTTATTCTTCTTCTCTTCCTTCTCTAATACTAGTTTCTAGGTCAGTTTACATATAATCAGGTCTGGCTAGATCTGGAGGTCTAAATGATGGTTGTTGATGTTGTTGTTGTTGGTTTATATTACTTTGTACTAAACTTCTTTCTGATTGTTGTGGAGTTTGTTGTGTTTGATTCATATTTATTTCAAATGATTTATTAGAATCCTGATAGTCTTCCTATAATTTTAATGTATTTTCCCATTCTTTTCTAATGGTTTCTATTCCAGCTTCACTTCCCATTCTATTTTCTATTTCTTCTTGTTCCATATCTTCAATTTCTTCTATTGAACATATTGATTTCTTTCCTCTGGGTTTTTTGTTTTGGGAGAAATCTTTCTATAAATCCTGGAATATCGGATCCTAATTGACATGCAAATTCTGTTACTCTATAATCATCTTTTGTTAACGTAATATTATCATCAACTTCTTCCTTACTATATATTTCTTTATTTTTTTCTATAAGTCTTGTTTCGGTTACTATTGGATTGTTTCTAGCTTTTATTTCTTCATATATTGTCCACATATTTTTATTTAAGACTTCTTGTCCTTTCTGTAATTTTCCTACTGTTAATCGGGTTTCTTGCATATTTTCATTTAATTCTTGTTTTCTAATTTCTTTTTCAGGTTTTTCTCCAAATAAGGCTTCTCTCATGCTATCATAGTATTGATTTCACTACCGTGTTCTATTTTGACTACTTTTTCTTTTGCTTTATCTTTTATTCCTAATGCTCTTTTTACTAGGCTAGTTAATTCTTCTATTTTGGTTCTCATATTTTCTACCTCTTGTTTTATTATACTAATATCTAATTTTAACTCATAAATTCTCTGTTCAATAGGTTTTGCTAATTCTTGTAATCATTTTATAATTTGATATGGGGGTACAGATTCTAATATTTTTCTAACTTCTTTGGGTAATCATTTGAAGGTTTTCTCTAAGTCATTTATTTCTAAATCTTCAGTTACGTTTGTATTAATATAACAACCTAATTGTTTCATTAGATACATATTGGTCCAATTATTCTGGTTAAAAGATTCATCACCTTCTCCATCCAAAATAAATAAAGTGGCAAACACTATAGATTGATCATTCTGGGTAGGAAAATAAGAATGCTTTGGAATATTTTTCTCATCTATATAGTACATCTTAGGTTCTATCTTACTTAAGGAATAGATTTAAGAAATATCAACAAAGAGATATCAAACAACATATATCAATTAACAATTTATAAGATTAGGGGAAACTAATGATCCATTTACTTTCTTTCATTATAACCATGCTCTGATACCATTGTATGGCAACCTGGTAAAATCACTGCTTAGCGAAAGCAGGCTTAGATTATAACCTAATTTTTAACCAATTTAAAGACGGGTTTGAAGGACATACACAGAGAATAAAAGCAACACGCAAAGCAACCTATGAACCATTATCACTTCAACTTTGGTAAGAGACAATGAAGACCGAAGAATAAGCATCTAGCATAGTAGATTTAAGTCTATTTAAGTTCTTTAGTTTCTCATTGTAATACACACAACCTTCAGAACTTGAAATCTCTTGAACTCTTCAAAGAATTCAACCTTCCAGCTCCCAATCATTTCCTTATATACTTTCCCCATGATCAATAAAAATATTTCCATTTCCCTTATTATTGTGTTTGAAGTGCATCTTCTGTTTATAGTCCCTGCATAATTATTGAAGAATATCTGCAGAAATCTAAGGTATGAGGAACTAAACTCTTGTAGGGAAACTAAGGTGAAATTTAATTTCTAGAATTCATAGAAATGATTTAATCTTGTTGTTTAGTTACCAGTAAGATTATTGTTTATCAAAATCATGTTTAAGTTATAACCTGAGTACACCCTACGTAGGAAACAAAATAGGGTTGTGCTAGTTTAAAGATGAAGGAGGAAGGTCTGTACATTAAAGTACTGTGAAAGACCCTTGTATGAAAGAGGACAAGGTTCCTTCAAACCCGTCTTTAAATTGGTAGAAAAATTAGGTTATAATCTAAGCCTGCTTTTGCTAAACAGTGATTTTATCGGATTGCCATACAATGGTATCAGAGCATGGTTATAATGAAAGAAAGTAAATGGATCATTAGTTTCCCCTAATCTTATAAATTGTTAATTGATATTTGTTGTTTGATATCTCTTTGTTGATATTTCTTAAATGTATTCCTTAAGTAAGATAGAACCTAAGATGTATTGTATAGATGAGAAAAATATTTCAAAGCATTCTTATTTTCCTACCTAGAATGATCAATCTATGGTGTTTGCCACTCCATTTATTTTGGATGGAGAAGGTGATGAATCTTTTAACCAGAATAATTGGACCAATATGTATCTAATGAAACAATTAGGTTGTTATATTAATACAAACGTAATTGAAGATTTAGAAATAAATGACTTAGAGAAAACCTTTAAACAATTACCCAAAGAAGTTAGAAAAATATTAGAATCCGTACCCCCAGATCAAATTATAAAATGATTACAAGAATTAGCAAAACCTATTGAACAGAGAATTTATGAGTTAAAATTAGATATTAGTATGATAAAACAAGAGGAAAAAAATATGAGAACTGAAATAGAAGAATTAACTAGCCTAGTAAAAAGAACATTAGGAATAAAAGATAAAGCAAAAGAAAAAGTAATCAAAATAGAACACGGTAATGAAATCAATACTATGACAGCCATACGAGAAGCCTTATTTGGAGAAAAACCTAAAAAAGAAATTAGAGAACAAGAATTAAATGAAAATATGCAAGAAACCCGACTAATAGTAGGAAAATTACAGAAAGGACAAGAAGTCTTAAATAAAAATATGTGGACAATATATGAAGAAATAAAAGCTAGAAATAATCCAATAGTAACCGAAACAAGACTTATAGAAAAAAATAAAGAAATATATTGTAAGGAAGAAGTTGATGATAATATTACTTTAACAAAAGATGATTATAGAGTAACAGAATTTGCATGTCAATTAGGATCCGATATTCCAGGATTTATAGAAAGATTTCTCCTAAAACGAAAAACCTAAAGGAAAGAAATCAATATGTTAACAATAGAAGAAATTGAAGATATGGAACAAGAAGAAATAGAAAATAGAATGGGAAGTGAAGCCGAAATAGAAACCATTAGAAAAGAATGGGAAAATACATTAAAATTACAGGAAGATTATCAAGATTCTAATACATCATTGGAAATAAATATGAATCAAACACAACAAACTCCACAACAATCAGAAAGAAGTTTAGTACAAAGTAATATAAGCCAACAACAACAACAGCAATAACCATCATTTAGACCTCCAGATCTAGCCAGACCTGATTATATGCAAACTGACCCAGAAACTAGTATTAGAGAAGGAAGAGAAGAAAAGCAAGTAGAGACACATTAAGACACAGAGAATCTACTAGGACCAATACCTCATAATTAAGTTTTATATTCGATACAACATACGGACCATCAGGAAGTCAAACTAACCCAACCAGACTAGAACAATTTGAAACAAAATCAATACCAAATGCAAGAGTATGGTTAGACTTAGATTGTAAAAAAGACGATGAAAGAAAATTAGAAGAATGGGCCCAAGCCCAGTTTATAGCATTAGCCAACGGAGGAGTAGACACCCAAGCATCTAGCCTAATAATAGAATCAAGTTTTGTAGGCAACGTACATGATTGGTGGAAAAGCCGAAGTCAAGAATTTAGAGAACAAACTAGACATGTAGCATCTTACAATACCAGGAAAGAATTTTATGCTACTTTGGTAAGACAATACGAACAAGTATTAAGAGCCAAATTTTTAGGAAAAGGTGTAAGAGCCGAAGAAACAACTAGACAAGAAAGAGGAATCCAATATCTATACCAAATAGAAATATGTACTTTAAACCCTAACGACATAGATGGATATATATGTGAATTTAGCAAATATTATTACCAGGAAAGATTAAAAACATATGCAGATAGTAAAGTCTTTTTAGACTTATTTTATAGAAAATTACCTAGAATATTAGGTGACAAAATTATACAAGACTATTATCATGCTATATCAGATAAACCAGATTTAATTCCTTATATAGACACTTTAGGAAGAAGAAAAGATTATTTGAGAGAATATTTATCAAATAAATGTAAGGAAGCATGGGAAATACACAAATATTATAAGACCAATAAATTAGTTCTAAAATGCGGAAAACTAGAAACACCACCCCAATGGGGCTGTAAGCCTCCTAAAACATATAAATCCCAAAAGAAAAATAAAATTTAAAAACTCATTCAAAACCTTATAAAAAGCATAAAAGATATAAATTTAGAAAATACCCAAGGGAAAAGTTTATTAGGAAATATAAACCACGAAAATATTTTAATAAAGGAAGAAAATTAAATTACAAGAAATATCCAAAGAAATGCCAATGTTACAATTGTGGAGAATTAGGACATATATCAACCGAATATAAAAGACCAAGAAAAATGAAAACTATAAATACTATGGATGCAGTAGAATTAGAACAATTAGAACCCATAGAATTTAACAGTTTTCCTATAGAAGAAGCATATGAAAGTGATATAGAAATATATAAGATCAAAAGAATATTAGATTCCAAAGAAAGTAGTACAGAGGTAGAAATAGAATATGAATCATTAGATGAAGAAAATGAGATTAACATGATGCAAGGAGAGTCATCAAACCAAATAGAGGAATTACAAGAATATGACCAATATGAAGAATTCAGAAATCCTAAGGATGGAATAGTAGAATGAAGAATAAAATTTAAAAAAGAGCAATATGATAAAATTAGAAATAAAGAATTAGATATGTCAACAGACAATTTATCCAAACAGAGTATAATATCAAAAATTGGAAAAATATTAAAAACAAAACAAAAAGGAAAATATGACTGCGTAGTCTTGCAAAAGAAATACCCTATAACAGCAACACAAACAGAAGGAGTATTGAGAATTCCACTAATTAGCAAATCTATCATAGACCATGAAATAGAAAAATTAGATATAAAAGATGATATTACTAAAATTTATATTCTAGGAATACAACTAATGATAAAAGCTTATTTCCAATCAAGAATAGGTACCCCTATAGAACTATTAATAACAGACAATAGAATTATTAATAGTATACCCAATAACATATTAGGAGGCCCAAATGGAAATCTAGTATATCAAAAATTAAAATTCACATTAAATACCAATTTTGCTATCTCTAGAGTCGAGATGAATATGAATAAAACCGTAATGGTATACCATAAATTAAGAGGAATAAAAATGCCCCTAGGAAGTGTAATCATTAGTATCACAGGAATGGTAGGACTAGTATTTTCCAACAAACATAAAATCTACAAGAAAAACTAAGGAAAAGTAACAATAGGAAAAGGATTCATGCCAGTCTTAGAAGAATTAAAATTAGATCCTATAAAAATTACTATTCCAAGACAACTACAACTAGAATTAGATAATACCCAAGAAATGAGAGATGATTACGAACAAAGAAGGGTCCAATACGAAAACAGTGTAGGCAGAAGAAGTATTAGGATTAATACACCAATAGATATACAAATCAATATCAACCCATGAAATTTAAGAAGTTTAAGTTATCAAGAATCAAGATCAGAATCAAGGCCAGTATCTAGAAGAAGCTTTAGAACATCTAGTATAGAAAGAAATAGGTTAGCAGAAATACCATTAACAACAAACCTATCAGAAATAAGAACGGATAACCCCACCATAGACTTGACAAATTCATTAAACATAAATTATGTACTAGTAGAACTACAACGAGAAGGATTATGGGTAGAGATAATATCAATTATAGATCCTAAACAAGAAACTAGCCTGATCCAATTAGAATATACCAATAATGATATAGAAATAACTGAACAAGGAGCAAAAGCCAATATGTCACTCAGATTTGAAAAACGAGAAATAATAAATCTCAAAATATGGGTAGATAAAGAAATTAAAGAAACAAAAAGCCGTAAACTAATTCTAGGACAAGATTTCTTAAATTTAGTCAATCCATATAGAATCCAGAAAGACCAAATCCTTTTAAATATTAACCAAGTAGTATTAATTCAAGGAAAAATAAAATTGGTTTAAAATGAAGTTGTACTATATCTTACTGAAATTCAATTATAATAAATATCAATCAAGAAAATATCATGCTATGGTAGATACAAGAGCAAATATGACAATGGCCAAATATAATGTATTACCTCCAGAACTATGGAAAAAAGGAAAAACTATAAAAATGACTAGTGCAGGAAAAGAAGTTCACTTCTTGGAATTATCTGCAGAAAATGTAATGGTACAAATAGGAGACTACGAATTAAAAATACCCCTCGTATACCAATATAATGAAGCCTCACCAGATATAATCTTAGGAATGGATTTTCTAGACTCATATATGTCTTTACATTTTACCCCAAAAGCTTTAGTTCTTACAACACCCTGCTAGCATTAGGCATGGGCTATAAAAATTTTAGATCCACAAAAGAGAACCGATACTGTGTTTAGAAAGAAAAAGTCAACTAAGGACAAAGTCAAATTCGTGCCAAATAAATAACCAATCAATGAAGAAAGAAAGAAAATTCATAATATTCATGCAAATGCAAAAACAATTGAACAAAGACTAGAAGAAAATTATAGTGATAATCCCCTTATTCATTGGCAAAAATCAAAACCTATAGCAAAAATAGAACTCTTAGGTTATAGTAAGGAAATTAATAGTAAACCTTATCCCTAGACAGAGGAAAAAAGAAAAGAATTTATAATGCATAATAACGAAATGAAGCGATATGATTCAATCCGAGAAAGTAAATCTAGATATTCCTCACCTGCAATGATTGTAGTTAAACACAATGAAGAAAGAAGAGGAAAATCTAAGATGGTAATTAATTATAAAAAATTAAATGAAATAGCAGTTAGAAATAGGTACCCAATTACAAAAATAGAATTATTATTTAACCTCATAAAAGGAAAACAAATCCTTAGCAAATTTGACTGTAAATTAGGATTCTTTCAAATTAAACTAGAAGAAGAAAGTAAGAAATATACAACACTTAGTACATCAGAAGGACTTTATGAATGGAATATATTGCCAATGGGATTTCATAATAGCCCAAGCATATTCCAGGATTATGTGATGAAATTATTATTATCAATTAGGGATTTTGCAGCCATATATATTGATGATATCCTAATATTTTCTGATAATAAAGAAGAACATGAAAAACACTTAGAAAAATTTATGTCCTTAATTGAAGAAAAAGGATTAAATATATCACCTAAAAAAGTAGAATTAAGAAAACCAAGAATAGGATTTTTAGGTCATTATATCTCTAAAAATGGTATAGAATTACAAGAACATATTAGTAAGAAAGTTTTAGAATTTCCCGAAATTACAACTAAAAAAGAACTAAGATCATTTTTAGGATTAGTAAATCAAGCTCGAAACTATATTCCAAATTTATCCAAATATACTTCAAAAATAACAAAATTAGCTAGAGAAACATCTGAATGGAAGTGGGAAGACAATAGCAAGTATATAATCAAAAAAATCAAACATTTACGTAAGAATTTGCTAAAATTAAGTATTCCTACAATTCAAAATATCAAATGGATTATACAGATGCATCAGAAAATTATTGGGGAGTAGCCTTATATCATGAAAATGATAAAAGGAAAAGAATTAATTACAAGATATGCCAGTGAAAAATTTAATCCCAGTCAATCAAAATACCACTCTAACTGGAAAGAATTTTTAGCAGTAGTCAAAGCAATAGAAAAATTTGAATTACTCATAGTAAATTCAAAGTTCATAACTAAGACAGATAACACACAAGTAAAACATTGGATAGATAGAGGAATTAGATCTACTAAATTATCTGATAAAATGTTAATTAAATGGTAGAGTGATTTAGCTTATTATGATTATTCTATTGAATATATTAAAAGAAAAAATAACTTAGTTGCTGATTATTTGAACAGAGATAAAGTCAGCGAGTAATGAGACAAATAGAGCTCAGCCAAATAGCCCGACAAGGGAGTCAACTAATCCAACAATAGAACAACTAACTCTCAGACTTTCCATGCTCAAAGTAAGCGTGGGAATAGAGAAGAATCAAAACTCTAGCTATTTCACAAATATCTCGAGCACTTTAAAGTTCATTATTGATCAATTAAACCATCATGGTGAAAGAATTAACCAATTAAAAAATCAATTAAAATCTGGTTCATTCAACCAGGCCGACTCTTCAAGCTAACTCATTATTCAAAGTTCAATTCCTTCAAACCATCAAACACCTCCAGATAGCCCAAACCCCATATCTCCTCAAACAGAATCTTTTTTAGACAAAGTCAAAAAACGAAAAGAAGTTGAGTCTTCTGATCCAATAGGCCCAATAGCCAATCCACCCATAAGAAAGACTCTAGCACTAAGCCCAATAAAGCCAGCTAAAGAAATCCAAAAATCAACTCCAAGACCTTCTAAAAATTCAGATCCCAAAATCCAAGAACACTTTGACTATTTCCTCATGTTAATCGAATCCCTAAATAACCTCAGTTTAAATCTTTCAACATCTTGCTCCACCATTAAGTTTATTTCCCATTATGCCATCAACAAAGCCATTATTTACCCTGGAACAGAACCTGAATTAGTCCAAACTTTATTTAGCTATGGTTTAATCCAATCTATTTATCCTTCTCCAAATATGAAAGAAATATCCCTTCTACCCAAATCATTAATTGAGACCTCTAAGCACTATTTTGGTATAGTCACCTAGTATCAGGTATATATAAGGTGCTATTCTACTATAGTTGAATTTGCACTCGATAAATTTTATCCTCCTATAAATCTCATTAGATTCGGAACCACCAAACAACCATTCAAGTTTGACAAAGAAAAAAAGGAAGCCATTCCCGATGACCAAATATTTTCCACTTTATCACGTTTAAGAGCCCAAGAAATGCACATCATTATGAATGAATTAACCCGAACTCTAACTAAAGATGAGGCCCGATGGACCTATTTCACTAGTCCAACCACTTGTATCTACTCTATTGGAAGAAATAGCAAGCAATATAGACAATTTAAAAATTGGTACAATCAAGTAAGAACAAACAATATGGACCACTCTGAACCTACTAAGAGAAGAATCTGTGAAAAATTATCTGAGTTCCCTAAGCACAACTGCAAATATTGCCAAGAACAGAACGATGAAGAATAATATATATATATATATATATATATATTTCAGTTGTCTTTCAATTCTGTAGTTGGTTATATATATATAATACAGGCAAAAAATTCAAAATACATTATATTTCATATATCCTTGTTAAAATGTTAATATTAATTATCAAAAATCAATTAATTTTGGCTTACTACATTATTTTAACCTTGATCAATGCTTGTAATTAAGTAACAATTTTGTTATTAAGTTGAGACTTTTAATGATGAATGATTTTATGTAACTTTTTTATGAATAATAATCAAATAGAGAACTATCATGCATGTCACTTTTTAGTATTGAAGAGATGTGAAAGAAATATTAAAAAAAAAAAATTGAGGCGTGCAAATTAAATGAGAATGTCATCACCTTAATTTAATATCAATATTTTATTTAGTAATTAATGCCTCTCAAGCTCTCATGGAACAACAGAAAAAGCCAAAAAGTGAACATTTATGTGGAAACTTCATACGTATGATTTGATTTCATATTTATAATCTTGTTGTTTTGTCTTTAATTTGCATGCTTCTGATGCATGGTTATGTTCATATATATATTTAAGAACATACTCTCAATATCCAAAATTCTAGAATTTATCTGATACACTTACGTATGATCAGGTCTTCTTTTTCTCAACCTATTTAACTTGCTTCACCATCCATTAAACTTAGAGAGTGTAAATTTATTTTAATTAATTATCAACTATATATATATATATAATGATCTCTTACTTTTAGTTTAAAATCTATTTGGTTTTTTAAAATTCTAAAATATTAAAAAATATAGTTATTCAAAGATCAAAATAATCATTTGGTGAGACTAAATTAATTCATTTTTATTTTTTAAAAGATCTATTTAATAATGCAATATTTTGAAAATTTTTCATTTAATAATTCTATCCTTGTAGAAAAATTTTGTGAATAGTTACATTAATTGGAGGGAAGATGCAATACGATTAAAGAAAAATATAAAATTTAAATAGTTGAGAAAAGGATGATTTAAAAGGCTCATATATTGATTCAAGTATCATTTTGCATGAGACTTAGGTTGGCTCAAGTGGCTAATCCTTATCTATGCAAACCATGAGGGTCTAAGTTCAAACCCTATTAAGTGTTAGTTTGATATTTTTATTTCTTTTCCAAATGTGCCATCAGTCCCCCTAAGTAAAATGACAATTATAACCCTCTTTTTTTTTTGTTAAACTCTTCCTCACCAACTTCTCCTTCTCATTCAAACATATTCATCCTTGTGTGAGTGTAACGAAATTGTTCACCATATCTCTTCAATTTGTGGCTTTGATCTACAACTCCACCAGTACCTCTCTTGATTTCGGTCACCACCAGCCCATCTCTGGTGAATTAGAGGATGAAAAATCCCCCATAATTCTAAGGAAACACAATGTAGTATTAGGGCATGATTTTGAGCTAAATTTTGTTTAGTGAGTTTGCTTCGAATTTGATTGAGGCTTCTGTTCTAAAGTGAATTTCAACCCTTTCTCTTAAGATTTCTATAACTAATTTCAAGTTTTATGTTCAAAATTTGAAGATTCCCTCTCAAATGTTAGAACGCATGTGAATAGTTATTGTAGTATGAAATTCACATGATTTAAATGAAATTTTTTCAAAGTTAAGGCTTTACTTTAGAACTTCATTCTTGTAGTTCTCCACTGATTTGAGTGATCAACTTTGAGATTAGGCCTCAGAAATCAAAAGTCCCCAATTTTAGATGAAGAACATGAATAGTAATTGTAGAAGTGCAATTGGAGCTCGATTTGGAGAAATTTTGTGAAATTTCCTTGGGGTTTTGATCTTAGGTAAGTATCTAACAATTCCTATGTGTCAATCTAATTATTGGATTACTGAATTAAAAACCTCTATTTCTTGGTAGGGAGTTGACATGTGTAGAGGACAATATATGAACATTACTTGATCCTTTAGTATTATTGGACCTCAAGGGGAAGAATTTAAGTTGTTGGAAGTTATCGTTTGGAGTGGTAAGTCACTTTAGGAATTTTTCTCAAATTATCTTAAATTTCATTTTTGTTATAGGAAGTTAAATGAATGAGAATTCATTGAAAGTGATTATAATTATTGATATTGGTATAAGTTTTGACCCAATTGATAATATTGGATAACCTAAATGCTAGAAGAGGCAATGAATGAGCTATTTAGGGACTAGTATTGTATTTGAATTATAATTCAGATGTTTATGATTGATGAGTGTGTTTGATGTCATTTACATATTAAGAAACATCAATGTTCTATGTTGGAAAACAATGCAAGTAATGGAAAGTAAGATTGGTGGAAATTATGTAAACTCATGGGCATTTGAGCATTATTAATAACATTAGAATATTTTTAGTGCAAAGTATCTAAGATAGTTAATGGTGAGATTGAAACTTTAAGTTATAGAGCATTTGGACCTCCAAAGTATTTTCTAAGAATATGTGAATATATGTGCTAATTATGGAAACATAAGACATTAAGTGGAATAACAGTGACTTTAGGGAAAAGAAAGAAAGTACCCACATGGATTGTAAATGTCAACTCATTGTGGAACTTTGTTAGAATTTATTTGAGTTAAAATGCTTTTTAGCATGAGACATTAATGGTCCATAACTTTTTTTTTTAGGGTCATAGCAGTTGTACTTTACTCCGCTGGTAAGGTAGTGAGTTGTGTGGCAGCTTTGGTCAAGCGAGTAGATATTCCTAATTGTGCAAGATTTCTATTTTCCATTAACTCTTTTTTATATATTATTTCTTGATCTCCTTGAAACCTTTGGGTAGGCTTTGGGAAAAGTAAACATCATTTGTATATTCTGAATTATGATATTTCTATATTTATAAACACTATGATGTTGCACTTCTGAATTTATCAATTTTTTAGATTTCTTAGTTAAAATGATTCTGAACTTTTAAACCATTCTATTATGTACTTTGAACTACTTTGGTCTCCTACTCATGAATGACTTTGATTCTATAGTTATGAAGATCTTTGATTTTGTTTATATATAATGTACTGAGTTGATTCTTTAGTTATGAATACATATGATTCTGTTTATATATAATGTACTGGGATTATGAGATTTGATTACTTTCATCTGTCTCTACGAAAAAGTTTGATTATGAATTTCTTAAACTCTAATATTTTATTATGGATTTACTTATGTTAAAGAAATTTTTGGAAATGCATCCAAACATGACCCTGTAGCTAGCGGTAGTAGGCATTGGCCATTGTACACTACATTTTGTATTCAAATATGATTGGGCATGATGTCACTATTATGATACTCTACCTGAGGCCTAAGGTCATTATTCTAAATATTCTAAACTTAAAGCTCATGAGAGAAATCTGCTCTATTTTGGGTATACTAGCCTTGGGCTAGCTCTCTTTTCGATATCTGGTGGTTCTATAGGATGTTCCCAAGCATTCAGTTAGTTTTGTAAAACTCATGTTAGTTGTGTATATTTTCATTTAGAATTGGTATTATAATTTTATTATTAAGGCCTTTGCTGAAGTTTAAGATGTGTTTTGCATGTTGCACTATTTATACTAATCATGGAAGATGTTTGGTTTAAAGACAACATATGATTTTTTTTTTCTCCAAAAATTTTACCGTGGCTATAGTCTGCTCCTTCCTTTGTATAGTTAGTATTATTTGCTCACTAATTTTTACTCACCTTATGTTATTTAACATTTTTCATATCTTAACACTGGTCTAGAACACCTTCCTACAAAGTAGGATCTTACTGGTGTTTATCTTTTGGTGAGCCATACTTGTTTGTAGGGGCAAGACCCACCTTTTGTTGTAAATTTGTAATTAGATTTAGTGACTTTCTTGTATACAGGCAGATGGTCATTTGATTATTGTTTTGCTAATTGTGGTTGTTGGATATGTATATATATTGGATAGCGAAGCTCTCCATCCATAGAAAACTAAAAGGTGGGCAGTTGGAATGTGCGTTGGTATTTTTTAAGTTTAATAATTTAGACAAAAGATAGTACGAGGAAGAGATACGTTTTGAAGGATATATGTTTAAAATATTATTCTTAAACTTAGAGACTTATAATTAAATAACATCAATTAGTCTAATATTTCTGATAAAATTTATCTCAATAAGTGTATTTGAAGTCTGGTGTTGTGGTTCTAGAATCATATATACAATGAATAACAACCACTATAAAAAACATGGGACAGGAGACAGAAATTAAGGATGGATTTTCATCCATCTCTAATCCGTGACAAGTCCTTCTCAAATTCGTCTCAAAAAATTTATTAATTTTTTAATTAAAAAAAATTTATTAATTTTTTAATTAAAAAAAATTTTATGGGATGGATTTTTTAGACGGAGAATTCCATGTCAAAATATCTGCATCTAATTTTATTTGAGATCTGTCCCAAAACAATTCTTCTAATTTTTATTTTTGAAAAGAGATTTAGTGACAGATGTTTGGGATGGATTTTTCCCTCTCAGAATTTTGTCCCTAAATTTGTCTCAAATCCTTGTCAAAATGAGTTTTTGCTATTCTAGAATAGTTAAATCATGTTAGGGATAGATTTGTGAGAGAGAAAAATCCACCCTTGATACATTTAAAAGATTAAAATAAATAAATATTTTTACATTGCATATTTCTTTATAATATTTATATATTTTTTATTAAAAAAAATAAGTAATAAATAGTTAATATATATTCAAATTAAATAAAAAGAGAGTTAAAAATTTAACGTTATTTCATTAATTTATATTAAAATATCATGTATTGTATTAAAAATGTATTTAGATTGAAATAAGGAGGAACTGAGTATTAATTCACTACCAATAAAAAAAAGGGTCTCACCCACGCTTTCTGTGACTGTGGTTTATGATAAACCATATTTCATGATAATTTAATTTATTTTTATTTTAATAATTTATTTAAGAATATCCACTTTAATACATGTTAAGCTACTAATTAATTATGAAAAGAAATATTAGATGATTTGACATACTTATGTAATAGCTAATATAATGTGTTAGTCTAAATTAAATCATTCAAGGAGAATAGTGATAGCGATCAAGGAAATTATTTAACGAGAACTAGTATACCACGCTAACTGCCACATAAGTGTGTCATGATCAACCAATATTTTTCAATTAATTATACCATTTTGATTAATTTATTATTATTTATAACTTTGCATCTAATTCATATATGTAATTTGAAGTATATACACTCAGAGAATTATATTGGAAATGAATTTCTAGGATGCATGGAAAAAAAAAAAGAAATCAACTTGTGGATTTTGCTCCATTTGAGTCACTAAATGGGATCTGCAAGTCTGCAAACCTCTTCTGATGTGTATTTAATTAAGGATAAACTAGATTATCAAAGATTACTAATTTCCTCAAGCTTCTCAATAATTATCCCCTTTATAAAAAATATTTGAGCTATATATGTAATCATGTATAAGGTATATATAGTTTGTTTTCATCCTTCAAAAATATACGTTTCACTTCGCAACGAACGTGAATCAATGACTGTGCTTAATTTCAAACTATTTTATTAATAATATGATTAACCAGAAGGCAAAAGAATTCAATAAGACAGTGAATATATAGTACATCAATATATACAAAACTAGAAGATTACATGTGAGATTGTTTTATTATATTCATGCGTCAAAATTTTATGCTTATGAACTTAAAATATATATATAGTTGTATTTTAAGCACTGATCTTAAAATTACATACATTTTAATATATAAACTTTTTTCATTTTTTAAAAAATGTTTAATTAATAATTTTATCTTTTCATTTGGGATCTGAATGAAAATGTCAGTTCAGGGTAAAATTTAAAGGGCAAAAACTCCAGCTTATCATTCTATATTTCGCTTTATTATTTGATCAAATTGGGGCACAACTCCTTACAGTATTTAATACCATAAGCACCCTTAAATAAATAATTTATTTATTTATTAATTTTTTATATGAGATTAATCTCGTTCACTATTTATGATTGTCCCTTTCTGAAAGTCCTTCAAACCCAAACCTCTAATCCCTTTTTTGTTGAAACATAACCAATGGAATCATAAAGGGTCAACAGATAAAACAAAGTTAAAGTCTAATTATAAATTGAGATATGAGGGGGCACATGCATGCTTCAGAAGTTGCTTTAACCCTTTGTCATTGGAACTTCAGATTCTGTACTCATTCATGACGGTTCTGAAAGCAACATTAATATATCTAACAATTCTACGATCGTTGATATGACATTTACATTAAAGGAAATTCAAGTAAAAATGTTCAATAATAATTCGAAAAATCTTATTAATCAAAGTTTGCCTACAAAAAGAACTGGCTCTAAAGTTGGCCTAGGTGTTAGGTTTTAAATAAACTTTCTGCGACCAAGTCCAAAAATTTAATCTTGATAAAAGTTAATCATTTCAGAATTCATGTTTTTCTATTTAAACTTGTGTTTTGAATTCTGACAATCAACTTACTCTAAATACTTATCTTATACGTGTTTTATCTATGATTCACGCAGTTATATATTTCCCTTAAATATAGTTTTATTAATAAATGCTCATATCTGATCGTGAGTAGGGAGGCATTAGCTAAATAAATATAACTTCGGATTCTAAAAGAATGAAAGATTAACAATTGATGTTAATTCCTTACAACATAATAAAGGTACGTTAACCCTATGCATTGGAACTTCCAACTCTGTATTGAATCATGACACTTTGGCAAGATACAAGAAAGTCATACAATGTCACTTGGGATCATTAGGCATTTTAATAATTGTTACATATAATTAGTTTCGAAAACTAAGTGAAAAAGTGTGTGGTTGTGAAGATAGATTTTCAAGTTTCACATAAATTTAAAGGCTTTGATATGTAATAATTATAAATATTCACATCACATATCAAATAGAAAATTTGAGAAAAAATAAATGCTATTAAAGAATTAATATTCAAAAGCACTTGACACTTGGGATGTGACGTGTGTGTGCCACTACAAAAAAAGTGAATTTCAATGTTGGTTATCTAACGTTGGTTTCCATAACCGATATTAAGCATCATGATTTGTAAAATCTGCTAACCATTATTTAACATCAGTTAAAACCGACGTAAGCTCCATCTGAAAAAGAAAAATTAAAAAAGGGGGGTAACATTTAATCTTTGCTTTCGTTAACTTTTGAAGGTTCACTGTGCGTCTCCTGGGTTGCTGCACTGCCGTGGGTTGTTATGCCGCCGTGCTTTGCTCTGCCGCTAGGGGTTGTTGCGCCGCTGTGCTCTACTCAGTCACAAGTGGTTATTGCGCTGTCGTGCTTTGCTCTATTGTACTGTCGAGCTTAAGGTAGGATTCTATTTTTTCTTACAATTGATTTGATCTTCCTTGATCTCATAATTTAGTTTTGTATAATACTTGCTAGTCATCTTGTTTTTGCTTCCACCATCTAGTGCTGCCTCAAACTTACCTTAATATAATGCCTTTAATTGTAAAGTAATTGAACTAACTTTGGTTATAACCGATGTTAGATCATTCCTTATTTGATGTTGGTCATTCCAACGGATGTTAAAACTGATGTTAGATGATGTCTTGACGCTGCATATAACAATGACTTTTGTAATCGAGTTAGGCCTTTTAGCGTCAGTCATAATCGATGTTAGAGACCTATTTTGACCGATGCTAAAAACTTTTTCTTTTTTCAGTGTGCTTGTTGGATTGAGATTTATCCACCGGTTCTAATTCCTAATCTGTTTTCATATTTTTAATTATTTATTTTATTTAAATTATTTTGTTTATTTATTTTGTTAAACTTTAAATGTTTATATTTTCCAACAAGCCTAATTTGTCATTTAAAGTTTGAATAAATATAAATTTTGAGAAGAACACAACTTTTTATGAAAAGTTATATTCATACATATTCTTATTATAAACAAGAATTTAGGCAGATTAGAAAATACAAAAAATTTGTATCTTCCTCTCCTCTTAGAATTCCTACTTTGTTCCTTCAAAAGTTTTTCAGAGAGATTCTAGATTACTATATGTAAATCTTTGTGTGCTTAGGATAAATTTTATGGATAATTTGCTATATACCATATAGCAAATATAGTGGGAGCAAATCACCTTAATGAAAGTGTAATAAACATACATTTCTGCACATTGTTTTCATCATCTATATTTTTTTAATACATTTTCTTCATCGATAATCATTGTAAAATTTGCTGAATTTCAAGTTCAACCTGACTAGCTTGAAAGTAATTAAGATAAGCACAAACGCAAGCAGCCAAAGCATTAAATCTAACAATTCTATATGGAGATCTTTTTGATATATAACCTTAAGATTGACGAGGTTCTTTCCTTTAAATATAGGTTTATCAATTAATGCATACAACTATTTGGATCTGATCATGAATAGGAGATATAATTAATTAAACGTAAAAATTTTTAAACTCTTTCAAATAACTCCAACAACGAATGAATAATTTACTTGCTGTTAAAGTTTTTTAAGTGAAAATCCATACTTGATGCTCTCATATTCGCTTCCTTTCACTTTCAGATCATATATTTTGATTTTTTGTTTCCTAATTTTCTCTAAAATGTTAGGATTAAGAGTTGAAATGATGCAATTCAAATTAACCACACAAAACATGAGTAAACAAAGAAGCCTGTGAGACACTTATATGAATCAAATATATAGAACCTGATTATTCTTCATCGATCATCCTTTCTTAATTACACATCATTCATAACTTTTTCCAAGGAATCTAAACAGATTCCTCGTAATAAAAAGATCAAATAAATGTTGTTGAATATTTTCTTGCACATAGTGCAGGGATAGAAATGTAGAGTAGGGAGGATTAATTTTCCTTGCATATTATATGAATTTTTGAACTATTAATTAATATTTGAAAGTTTTTAGGCGTTTAGGATAAATATGTATGATCATAAGTCATTATTTCAATTCTGTAATGGTTTTTACCTTCAAATTTAAACAATTTTTCTGAGGAAAATATCAAATCAGCTCTCCACTTATATACTTGTGAGTCCCTTACAAATTATCTATACCAAACCAATTCTTTATAATTTTTAGTTTGTGCAGTACTAGTCCTTCCATTATACAAGGGATTAATAAAAGACTAATTTTCTATATATATGAAAAAAAGGTATTGTAATGAACTGATTTGATGCAGACAATTAGTGTCGTAACCGACCTTTCGACGGAATAAAATAAAAAAAGAGTTTAAATTGATTCCCAAAAACGAATCTTGAAAATCAATTTATTTGGAGTTGCCACCAAAATTTTTAACGGAAAACTTTGGAAAACCAATTTAAAAGAAAAAGAAAAGGCAAGATGGTCTGCGAAAACAGATATGAGTTCGGGAGTCTGTTTGAGTGTGGGGAAGGTGTTAGGCACCCCACAACACCCGTCCATGAGGACAGTTACCTTAAACCAGTCAGCTGAAATATAGAATATGGCTTTTAAATTTACTTCAATTACCCTTTTTATCGACATGCAAGCCTGTTAAATAGAGGAGACAAAACAGCAAGAATGAAAGCAAACAGATGGATATTTACAAAGGGCAGACTTGACCTAGGATGAAAACTTAGAGCTTACGTACCCCATGATAGGGATCAAAGTCCACGTAGTTCGACCCAAAAGGCGTGTCTGTTGGTTGGTGATTTATAATTTTTGTGATGAGAATAAGAGAGTCTAAATTAAACAGATTTACATAAACAAAATGAATTTGAGATTTGGTTTGTGTGTCTTGATTTACGACAATTTGATTAGTCTGGCTCTCTTGATCTCTCCATTTTTCTTTTTAATTTTTTTATTTATTTTTGGAATTTTAATCCTTATTTTTGAGATTTAAATGAAAATATTATAAAGAGTGAATTTAATCATTTTGTAAAACAACTTTAATTAACATATTTATTTTTGAGTTATTATTATGATTATTATTATTTTAAAATAAGTACGTATTAATTTTCAGGGTTTATGGAAATTAAAATTTCACATAACCCCAAGTATTCGAAGAGAACTATATTCTCACACGATAATTTCATAAACAATGGAGAATATTGAATTAGGATGAATATTTAATTATGATTTTTTTATTATTATATTATTATTATCATATTTTTTAGATAGATGTGTATTAATATTAGCGATCTAAGGAGATTAAAATCTCACACGACCTTAAGTATTCGAGGAGAACAATATTCTCACACGATAATTTTGTAGATAATGGAAAATATTTAAATAAAGTAAATACTTGATTATTATTACTTTTTTTAAAAAAAATGTATACTAATTTTATGGATCTAAGGAGAATAAAATCTCACATGATCCTAATCATCCAAGTAGAACAATGTTCTCACTTGGTGATTTTCGTAAATAAGGGAAAATATTTAATTATTATTATTTTTAAACAAATGGATACTAATTTTAGAGATCTAAGGAGATTAAAATCTCACATGACCTTAATCACTCGAGGAGAATAATATTCTCACTTGATGATTTTCTTGGAATCTTATTTATAAAGCCAAAAATTAATCTCCTATTGACAGGAGACAAGCACCGAGAGGCAAATGAAGTACTTCCATGCATATATACACATATATATACCTCTATGTTTACACACAAATATATATATATATATATATATATATATATATATATATATATATATGAAACAATGGAAGGAGAGAAAAAAAAGAAAAAATATAGTATCAGGAAGGACAAAGAACCCCCCACATCATATGCATGCACTCATGTGGGCATTCACATATCTATATATATATCTATCCATATACACATACGCATATGTATATATATATATATATATATATCTGACCATGATGAGGGAAGAGAAAATGCATTAGCTTTTACCCACATTTGACAGTAGGAACGAAGACACTGTGTAGCAAATTTGGAGTGTCATCGGACAGCAAAACGAAGCAAATATCATCTTCCATTTCAGGCATATTTGAAGAGCTAAAACCAAGGTGTGAAGCATCTAATAGGTAGTAAAATTTGACAGCAAAATGTAGTGAGTGATACAACTAAATTCCAACGCACCTTATGACAGTGAAATGGAGGATGATGAAGCACTATCAATCCTTGTTCTTCCTCTGTTAACCCTTGTTTTGTGAGTGCGAAACAGAGGCACCAATCCTCTCTTCCCTTCTCTTGGTCTGTCCTCTTACTCTCTCTCTCTTTTCTGTTTCTGGCTTCTTCTGGGGCTTCTATATCTATTACTGGAAACGTAACGTTTATGTCCCAAAAGATGCGATTCCCTCTGGTAAAGCCACGCTCTTACAAATGTCTGTTGCAATGAAAGCAATGCCTTGGTATTGTGTGCTTCCAACTGTTTTCGAGTACTTGACAGAAATTGACTAGACAAAGTGTTCTCCAAGAGTGAACAGTGTTGATTGGCTTGCCTTCCTTGCATATTTAGCTATTTATCTTATTTTTATAGAGTTTGGCATTTATTGGATGCACAGAGAGTTGCATAACATAAAGCCACTTCACAAGCATTTTTATGCTGCCCATCATATCTACAATAAACGGAATACCCTTTCCCTATTTGCTGGTTTGACGTTTCACCCTCTTGATGGGATCCTTTAGGCATTACCACGTAGCCTTGGTCTGTTCATCATACCAGGTCATTTAACTACACACTTGCTTCTTACATTCATTGAGGCCATTTGGGCCGCAAATATCCATGATTGCATTCATGCCAACTTGTGGCCTGTTATCGGTGCTAGCCACCACACCATTCATCATACTACGTATCATAATAACTATGGCCATTTCACCATATGGATGGATTGGATGTTCGGGACTCTTCGTGACCCTGTGGATGATGAAGCTAAGGGCTACAGGCTGCTGAAATCAGTGATACTCGGTGGTGCATGTGACAGGCCCATGATAATGAACTTCAGCGTTCAACTCTCGGGCTATACAACTCGCCTGAAGCTGCTCCCTGCCTTCTTCTTCTCTTCAACTTCCTGCTTCAATTTCCAAATGATCACATTCAGTCTCGAGCTCCTCCTCACTCTCTTCTTCGTTGATTGCTCATGGCCTCTGTTTTCTCTTTTTCTTTCCTTTGTCCATCTTTGTTCTGCTCTCCTCTCTTTAGACCGACCACTCTTCTTTTCGTTATGCCTCTGCTTAAAGAAACCGAAAACAGAGCTTCTTTCTTCTCTGTTTTCAGCTTCAATTTTTTCTTCCTTTGTTCAAGCTCCACCTTTAACACGTTGAGCCCAGGTTTTCTCCCAAGCTCATCATCTATCGTGTGCTCTGCGACTGCTTAGAGGGAGTGGAACATGCAATTCTATTTGCCTCCACCCTTCCTCCTTCACCGTGTTCTGCTTTGGTCCTAAAGAACAGAGGCGTTTTCCTCCATTGCCTAGTTCCTTCTTGCCTCCTTTCTCAAACCTCTTCTCTCTGCCCTTTCCTTCGATCCCTCCTCTCCATGTATTTCTCTCTTTTTCCCTCTCTCTCCATTTCTGCTTCTGCTTTTTCTTTTCTGTTTTCTGCCCCACGACTGCCCCCTCTCTCATTGTTTCTGCCTCTCTTTTTTCTTTTCTGTTTTCTGCACCACGACTGCCCCCTCTCTCCAACGAGCTCCCCCCTTTTCCCACGGTTTGGCCACACCACTGAAGAAGAGTCCTCCTCCCTCCTCTCGGTTTTCTGGTTTCGTTTTCAGTCCGTGCCCTTTTTCTCTCAGTTTCTACTTCTGCTTTTTCTTTTTCCTTTTCTGTTCTCTGCACCACTAGCTACCCCCTCTCACATGTTTTCTGTTTTACGTTTCTTTTCTGTTCCCTGCACCACCAGCCTCTTTTTTTGCTATCTGCTTTTTCCTTCTTTTCGCTTTTTCCTGCAGCTGTTTCACGTGAAAGATGTTGTTTGGCAGCCTTATCACTTTACCCCTTTTTTTTTAAATTTAATTTTTTTAATTTTTTATTTTTGTTTTGTCATATACATTTTTTATTTTTTTATCTTTTGCTTTTACTTATTATAATTATTTTAATTAGTTAATTCTATTTTTTGGTTTTGAGTTTATTGAATTTCCCTCATTATTTATTTTTAATTCCAAGCAATTAGAAATGTCATTTGAAGTTTTGTCATCTTTCATTTTCCTATTTTCTTAATTAGTTAATTGGTGTATCAATTAATTGTCAATTAAGGATGGGGTGTTCACAATTAGTAAGAAACTAAATTGTTGTAAAGTACAAAAGTGAAGGACTAATTTGATTATTTTTTTCATTTTTCTATAACATGATAAAAAACCCAAAAAAAAAACTGAACTTATATTAGAATCATTTTAATATAATAAAGTAGCATTGACGATCTGTCTTTAGAACTTTAATATTGACCTATATTGTCAAAACAAAGTCATGTCATTTCTAAATTCTTTAGTCTATTACACCAACATTTCTCTATATAGCAAAAGATAAGAAGCCAAAAATACTGAATTTTATATTAAAATCATTTCAATATAATAAATTTGCGTCGAGGATCTGTCATTTGAACTATAACTTTGTCCTATATTATCAAACCAATAAATGCTATATTAAATATCAGATTTAGGATGCTTCATGTGCATGTGTGTGTGTAACGCTACTTGAAAAATTGTGAAAATTAAGTTTGTCTGATCACACACACATATATTTGCAGTGTCATGATAAAGAAGATATGGTTAGCAAAACAGAGCCAGAGCATGCATGAACCTCCATGTTTACGTATAAGCATCATGCAAAGCTCACAAACCATCCGAATTGTTTATGTATCAAGATTGTAATGACAATCCACAATGATTACTATGTTTTTTAAAAAGAAAATTGTTATATAATCCAAATTTAAAACCATCCGAATTTAATTCCGTCCGAATTGTTTTGATCATTAAGGTAAAGGACCCTGATTTAATGAAACAATTTAGGCCCATCACTCTTTGAAATATGCTATATATACAAAATCATACCAAAGACGCAAATTATTCGTCCTGATATATATAATCTCTATTAATTGTATAGTACCTTTGTGCCTAATTGAAAAATATCTAATAATGTTTGCTTATTACATGCTCTAAGAACAAATGCTCAAGAAAGAATAACATTTTTTTTATTGCTCAAGGTATCAATCCCTTAACTTATGGTCTAGTCCAAATTAGAGGAAGGTTTGCCAGACAAATATTTTCAATTCCCATCCCACCATAGTGATGCATATTCAAACATCATATCAAGTGAGTTTCTTTAAAGTTCATGCCAATGGAGAAGACTCTGAAACTTTTTTAACCCTTGGAGAAAAACTAAGACAAAGGAGAGAATGTTAACTAAATTTGGGGGTGAAGATTATTTGTAAACGAGCAAAATTGAATAAATATTGAATGAAATTTTTTTCAATAAATATTAAAAATGTTAATTCAATTGTAATAAATACTAATTACTATTTGGAAATGTAATACTCATGGAATTTTATTCATAATTTATATTAGGGTAATAATTTTGTAAATAGTTATATTAATTAGAGAAAGAAGCAAAATTATTGGGCAAATTTGAAAATTTAAACAGTTGAGAGAAGGAAAGTTAAGAAGAATTCATATATTAATTCAAGTTGCATTTTACATGAAAATTAGGTTAGTTCAAGTGACTGTGTAAACCAAAAGGGTTAGGTTTCGAACCTTACCATGTACAACAGATAGTTAAATTACCAAAATACCCTTATATCTACATTTTTCTCGTCCCTCCTTCTTGTTAATACACATGCTACCGTTGAGGACTCCTTCCTCTTTGATTTGATTGTGTCATGCATGCCACCACCGTTCGTTGAGTTTTTTTTATCATCGGTAGCATGCATGTTGCAATTGAGGACTCCTCCCTCTTAGATTCAACTGTGTTGTGCACGACACCACTGTTCATTGAGTTTTAATCACCGATAGCTTTTTTCTAATGAGGTACTGGCCAAAAGGATGCCAAAGACACCAAGGCTTGTAGTTTCCGATATGGGGCGTGAGGTCCCTTATTTGCCTTCGATCTATGCTTGATTAAGTAAGTTTTACTCCAGATTGTGTTAGGGCTTTAGTTTTAGCCTCTGAATTTAGGAAACCCCTTTCTAGCATGAGTAACATGATCATAAATGAAGAAATTCAAAATTTGGCATGATTTATGTAAAATTTCTTGAAATTTCATTAGGGCTTTCATTCATAAGTGAATTTTGAGTTGCTCTCCTTGCCTTTTTGCTCCCAATTTTGTGATTTAACTCTTGAATTTGAAAGTCCCCCTTTTCAGGTAAAGAATATGAATATTAAACTTAAAACTTGAACTTGAGCTCAATTTGGTGGAGTTTTGTGAAATTTCCTTAGGGGTTTTGATCATAAGTAAGACTGTAATCATTTCCATATCTCAATTTGATGTTTGGATCATTCAACTAAAAATCCCTCTTTCTTTTTAAGGAGTTGAAGTGTGGAGTAGTGATATTTGAAAATTTTTTGATCCTCTAGTGTTATTGGACCTCATGGAGAAGAATTAAAGTTGTTGATAGTTATTGTTGAGGATCTATTTTACAATCTTTATTTTGAAAAATATTACTTCTTGATTTCCCAGGTACTTTGGGATAGGCTTATGGAATTATAAAATTTACATATTCTAAAACTTTCAGATTTTTGGATTTATAGACTTTATGATTTTGCATTTTAATTTCTCTGATTTCAAATTTTTTGAGTTAAAATGACTCTGAACTTCTGAAATTTTTGTTCCGTAATTTGAATTATTTTGGTTTTGTATTCATGAAATACTTTGTTTCTTTAATTATAATGATATCTAATTTTGTACATGCAATGTACTAGGATTCTGAGTTTTGAATACTTTTATCTGTCTTTATGAAAAAGTTTAAGTATGAATTTTTGAAACTCCAATTTTTTATTATGGGACCCTATAGCTAACAGTAGTAAACATTAGTTATAGTGCACTATGATTTGTATTATGATATGACTAGGCAAGATGCCCTTATTATGATACTTTATCTAAGGCTTAAGGCCATTGTTTTGATTATTCTGAACTTAAAGGCCAGTGATTGATATCTATCTATTTTGATTATGCTAGTTTGAGCTAGTTCTATATATTTGGATTTTTTATGCTTCTATTGGTTGTCCCCAAACCTTCTATTTTGATTTGAATTCCCTATGTTGGAATTAAGATGATCCACTTTTCATTCAGGATTTCATATGAGGATTAATTGTATTTTTTCCTTCTGTATGGTTTGTAATAAATATGGAAAGTGTTGGTTTTGAATAATGTATAATTTGTCAAAAACTCTACCATAACTAGTTGGTCCCTCCCTCTATATAATTAGTATTATTTGCTCATTGAACTTTCACTCACCCTATGTTATCTAATATTTTTTATATCACAATGCTACTCCAGAACACCTGCCTAGGGAATAAGAACTTATGGGTATTTTTATTTTGGTGAGCCTTGCTTTTTTGCATGGGTAGGACTCTTCTTTTATTGTAAATATTAAGTTAATTTCAATATGATTTTACATATATGAAAATATTTTAGAGATTTCTAGGAAATGAAGATGGGGTTTGTCTCTTGTCATGGAGACTAATGAGGATGAAAATGGAGCAAGATCCTCCCCATTTGCCCCATGATTATGGTACCACCCAACTTTGGTCGCCATTCCCTTTCCCATAGGTAAGATTGAATATTCCATTCTCAAAGGTCACGTTCTTTCCTCCTGTACATTAGTGCATGACCTACAATGACAAAATAGATACATTGGGAGTCTCAAGTTTTTTTATTTTCTTAGATTATGTTAATGGTTATGTCAATTTGAAGTTTATGTTTGTTTTTAGTGTACTATTTTGTGCCTAGTTTGTGGGTAATTTCGAACTTCAAAACTAGGCACAAAATAGACATAACCACCAACATAATCTAAGGAAATTTAAAAAAATTTAAACTCCAAATTTCTTTGGTCCTGGTTTCTCACATGAAGTGACAGAATTAGAAATAGAGCAAAGTGAAAAAGGAATTCTTAATGAGGAAGTCACGTTGGTGCCTCAATACCTCAATGAGGTCGTCACTGAAGGTGATCACTTTACCACATTGGCGACTCAATGTCTCCTAAATAATTCTTCATTTTTCCGAAAAAGTTCCTTAATTCAGAGAAAATTGATGGAAGCGAAGAGTCAACATCTGTTGGTAGGAGTGTGATTTAAGGGCTAATATGAGAAACTGATAATATATTTTCTTGTTCGTAGCGGTTGTGCATGCTCAAGACAAAGTTGCATTTTTACTTAATTTAATATTCCCTCAAATTTTAAAAATATCGCCATGCATCTTTAAAATTTTTAGGTAAATTCTAAGATTGTGTTATATTGAACTGTTCATGTACATCTCGTGCACAGAATTTTTCGTTGTGTACAAATGAACATAATATGAATATATACAAGTCAAATTGCAAAATTCTACAAATTTAATAGGACATACACATGAATATAATAAGAATAGGTTAATAGTAAAAGTCTTTACGTTTATCTAAATAATCCTGAATTCAAATAATAATAAAAATAAATATTATAAATTAAGATGTAATAATAATTAAAAAAAAATTAGACGCGAACAATGAAAACAACAAAAAAGCTAAAACGTATTAGATCTTCTGAGTTTGACTTTAATTTCCCCAAACAGAAACTTTAACCAGCTGCGTTCTCTTCCATTCTAGAATCATTTGATTCCCATTCTGTCCTTCGATCCTCGCCTCATATGAACCTTCCCTGCTTCCCCTCAACATTTCTCTCACTACTATTAAAATCCCTTTGCTTAATCTTCTATGCTCTAACCTTAATCCAGTCTCTGATTGAAAATGGCAATTTTCTCCAAGTTCTTCCCAGTTTTTCATCCAAGCACGTGAAGACACATAGGGTCCCACGAATAGGAACTCCGTGGCAATTCTTGCTTGCGAGAAACATCCTGCGAAATTTGATTCAATTGATTCCAATAAGGCCTTGTAATGCACCAAATTCCCATCAAAGAATGACCTGAAATTCAAGCTGCTTCTCAGTTTCTCAGTGGCTTCTCCATCCCCAAAAGTGATAATTCCCCTGTTGCAGGTGTTTTTGTTTATCATGCTCTCTGCTAAATTTATAAACTCCATGACAGATCTTCTGCTTCTTCCTCTCCCCATATGAGGAAGGCCCACCATGCAGTTAAAGACCAGAAAATCTCTCTTCATATTCCCACCCCTTTTGTTCAATTTCTTGAGTTCGGTAATCAAATCTTCAAACCTCTTTTCTTCTATTTTCAACTTTAGACCGCAGGATATTGCATGTTCAACGAGGTTCCTTATGTGTTTCTCAGAGTTTTCTTCCCCTGTTCCCCATTTGATTGATGTTAATTTCAATGTTCTGTTCTGTTGAGAAATGGCCTCCATCATTGGAGGCCATTGAACCCCTTCTCCCATATCAAAGTCTATTATGTGTATAACCTCTGAATCCTCTGGTATGGCTTCTAGAATTGCTGAATTGGCTGTAAAATGTGCAAATTTTCCATGTGGGGTGATTTGGTAAAATGCCTTAAATGCAGAGTGGAAATTCTTGCACGCCTCCTGTTTGAGTAAATGCCCCTGAGGGTATTCTGTGATATTATTTGTGATGTTTTGGGAGGAATAGTGGAATGCTAGGCGTTCCAGAGGATCTTCTCCAAGTGGACTGGCTTTCTGGCTTATGCATCTCAGGATTTCTTCTGCTAGAGCATTCTGGTTCTGATCTCTTGCTTCACCGTGTGCTTCTAGAAGATGTGGAAGAATCAATTGGGTTTCAATTTCCATGTCTTCTTGTGGCAAGCTCAGCGGTGGCGGTTGAACTGTGGAAAATTCTGATGATTTCAGGGATGGGCTAGGACTCCAAGCTCCTTCTTCTGCTTCAAAAGAGAGATTATGCGAAAGAAAAAAGCTTTCTTCACTTTGTACAGGGTGTGCATGAATCTGGGTACCCAAAATGGGGTCAAAAGCATCCAAATCCATAGAGAAATCCTCAGTCAGTGATGGAAGTTCTAGATTATCTTCTTCATTAACTGGGTAATGGAGATTATCTCCACAGAAAAAGATGGAGGAAACTTCACACTCATTGATGGAGGATTGCTCCATGGATTTGGACACTTGTGATCCCATTTCAAGTGGGTATTGGAAATGATCTTCAGGTAAGAAGATGGAGGAAACACCGAATTCATTGATGCAGGATTGCTCTATCGATTTGGATGCTTCTGATCCCATGTCAAGTGGGTATTGGAAATTATCTTCAGAGAAGATGGAGGAAGCGTCGAATTGGTCACAAGCTGAGGATATGTCATCGTGGACTGAACAGGAAGAGGAGTGAAGAAGAATATGAGGATGCATCATTTTCTTCTTCTTTGGTTTCTGCCGAGGGTCTCTGTTCTGGAGTTGATTTGGGATGAGTGGTCCTGTTGATCATCACATCCCAATTTATACAGGAAATGGAGGACAATGTGAAGATAAATCAAACCGGGTAGCTAGAAGAGAATGAGCAACACATTATTATATTAATATTTTTTAAAATAAATGAAAATACTCTCTTGAATAATGATTATTATCAAATCATTCATTTTTGAAAAATTACATCAAAATTACGTTTATTAACTTCTTCTTAATAATGTTGTTGTAGAAATTAACCCCATATTTTCTAAATTTCAGCCTATAACACTTTTTTTGTGGGAGAGAATTTGTCATGTGACGTGTTTATTTTTCTCAAATTTTGTAAGAAAATTTACAAATTTATATATGACAAATTTTAAAAAATCCAAGATGCTACTTTAGGAGTAAAGATCTTTTAAAATTTTCTTTTTATAGACTTTTATAAGTTAAAAGAAAGAGTGGATAAAAAAAAGTGGCCAAATTTCTTAATATAATTGGCAAAATTTGCAATATAATGAAGTTGACAAATACTTTAATTGATTGACGATAATTATATTTAAGCTCAAACAAGTAGTCACTTTCACCTGCCTAATAATAAAAGAGTTTTAATCCATCAATTTCAAGATTGCCAGCCTAAGTCATCTTCTCATGCTCTTGGCAGCTTCTATGGTTGTGGCTTATTTTGTATGTTTAGATTAGACCCCTTTTATTTATTACCATTTCATTATTATAATCAATTAAATTAGTTTACTAAATAATTTCTGTCTTTCTCAACGTAATTGCGTTTCACTTCATAAGAAATCCGACCTTAATGATGTAGAAATTCTTGTCTCCTTATTATAACAAGAACTCCAAGCTTGATAATATTTAAAATTTAAATTTTTAGTCACGTCTTGAAATGAATATAAAAAATTCATTAAGAATTTTATATGATTAAAAATTTTGAATTTTCTTGTTATTTTCTTGATATAATATTAATATTATACTGCAATAAAATTCTTTATATTTTTTATTTTTAATTTAAAAAGGTATGAATAATCAATAATAATTTAAAAAGTATATAATTTAATTTTAAAATTATATTATTATCTACAATAATCATATAAATATTGTGATATAAGTAAAAAAATTATATACTTGTTATGTTTTAATTGAATGATTTAGTAAAATAAAAATAATTACATATAAAAGTTTTTAAAAGAGACCATTCGAACTGACACTTGTCAATCTCCAAAAATCATTTGACCAATTTAGTGTTTTACGTAAGAAACTAAGAAAGGACAAAGCATTTGGGTCAATATATTGCATGAAAGGTTGACCATTGACTTGTAGCTTTGAGCAACTTTGTCATACCCAAAATATGCATCTAGTCTTACAAAAATATAAATAATGAGAAATGCATAAATACTCATTTATGATATGAGTTTAGAGAGAAATAACAGAAATGAGAGATTAAATAAAGAAAATTTGTTATGTTCCAATAAGAGGAGAGGCATATACTTTTTTATATTAGATTACCGGATTAATTACACAACTGAAGCCTGAAGGCAAATATTATAATTATGAGTAATTACCCTTTTCCCCAAATATATATCCTTAGAATACCAGATTTATACTCATTTTTATTTGTATTTTCTAATGTTGAGTTTCAAATATACACATTATTATAACAGTGCATTTTAATTAATCCAAAACTAGGCCTTTTCTAATTATTTACCTCCTAGTCCAGTTCTATTAGCACACTATTGGGATGACGGTTTGGGAAGCCGAAACCACCAGAACTTTTTTGTTTAATTTTAAGAGAGAATATACAGTTAGAAAATATCCAATAGATAGAATATGTTAAAATTTTTTATCAAGACATAATGTTATGTTAACATGTATATTCCAGCTTCAAGTATATTATAAACTCTAATAGAATGTAAGCTCCTTGAGCTATTGACCCAACATATATAAGTAACATACAATGGTATTTTATATAATATATGAAATATTAAAAACTATGATAGATTATATATATAGAGGCTCATGAATCATTCAAAACCTTGTTTGTTTTATATATTGCAAGCATATAATCAAAGGACGTAGGAATTGAAATACATTCTATAATATGTGTATTCGATATCAGAGATGATTTATTTGCTAACCACACTTTTATCTCTCTTTTAGATCTTAATGCGTTATATATCTAACATATGATGGTATCTTAGATTGAAAACCATATATATAACGTATGAAATTAAATACATATATATATATTATAGGCAGCCATTGATATATATATATATATATATATATATATATATATATATATTATGTGTTAAAATGTCAACATCAACGATGAAGTAATTATTTGCTTAATTACCACATTTTTATGTCTCTTTTGCGCCTCTGATCAGTAATTCTTGTAATTAAGTAACATTTATGTTGATACATTTAATAATTAGTGATTGTAACTTTTTGATAAATAACAGCCATTAAATACGTACAAAATAAAACATGTGGCCCCTTATTTGGTAACAAGGGTTGGATACGTTTGAATTTGTATTGAATTAACGTAATTTTATATTAACTTAATTTTTAAAATTAATTTTAGTCAAATGTGATTTTATATAATTATGACTTGTATTTAAAAACTTTTGTTTAAAAGTTAATTTTTGCTATCTATACAATTCATTCAATGTAAAAATAAGTTTTTTTTTTTTACTTTTGTACAAACAGGAATTTAGATAGTAAAATTAATTTTAAAAAAATCAAACAACGAACTAAATGAAAATATTTATAAGAATACAAACAAGTTTTTAAACACCGGAAAGGGTAAACTAAATACACTAGTAGCAAGTAGCATATATGTGTGTGTGAATGGAGGTGTGCAAATAAGTTATCCGGCCTTAATTAGTTCAATATGAATATGCTATTTTGTCATTCTCAAATTCTTTTAATTTGATGTGTTAATATATATGCATTGAACGTTAACATTTAAATATTTGTAATTATAGTAATTCCGTATGTATATTAATATATAACATTTTCTTTTTGTCTTGCGCCTAAGGCATAGTTATTTTGGATAAGAACAGCCTCCCCTCACATACCCAGAACTCCAGAGTTAATATCATAAGATTATTATTCTAATTGTGCTATTTTTATTTTTTGGGGGCAAGACCATAAATAATTTTTTTAGAAGAAATTTAAAATCATTGAGTTTTGGCATCAATGGATTTAAATTTGTCTGAAACATATAGGTAGATTAATTGAGATAATCTTATAACCATAATATTAGATTTAAAAAATCTGAAACTTCATGTGTGATTATAACTTGGACTTTGATTAGCAATTTAAATTTAAAGAGTGGGAATATATAATCAATGAAAAATATTAGGAAAGTATAGTTATGTTGAGAAATGCATCAAGTGTGAGTTTGAATACTTTTTCAGTAAAATTATTTAGACAAAAAAATAACTTCACAAATTAATGGTAAGCATTCCACAAGTTTTCATTATTCTGTTGACTAATTCATTCACCAATTTTTTTTTTCCTAGAATAAAATATTGATCTGCAGTTTTTTTTATATCTTTGTTATACGTTTTTTAGTAAAAAATAATAAGTGTATGAATATTGCAAATCACACTTGTTATAATTTCATTGAAAGTTTTAATAACAAAAAATTACATATAAATTTCTTTCCTTACCTTTTGCTTTGTTATTTAATAAATTAAGCGTACAAGTAACTTTCACTCTTCAGTAATGGATCTTTTTTCATTTTTTTTTTCTTTACAATTTTAACTTATACCTTGCACCCTTAATTTTTGAGATCAGGTCACTTGTGGTTAGTGTAAGTGTTATACGTATTTTAAACCATTGATTTATGGGTAATCGTATTATGTTCTAACGGTTCCAAATACAGAAAACACCTATCCAAATTTTTAATTTTTCAGAAATCTTTTTGTTCATATATGAATCTCAGAATGAATGAATTCACGCAATAAAAAGAGATTCAACGGTTAGTAATTGAACGAAATTTGACGTGGCACATGCATGCACTACAGGAAGAGTATTTTCAACTATTCAATTTCAGTAGCGAGTAATAATTGTTGAAAAAAAATCTTTTTATCAATTTTTTATTATGACCGTTGATAAATGTTAACTCTTTTTTCAACTTTTAACTGTGGCCGTTGATAAATATTAATCTTTTTTCAACTTATAACTTCTACTGTTGATAAATATAGATATTCTTTTATCTACAACTAAGGTGCAATCAGCAAGCAATCAGGCAATCAAGCAAATACAGTGACTTTGGAACTTCAGATTCTGTGCTATTTCAATATAATAAGGTTGCGTCGACCCTCCGTCATTGGAACTTCAGATTCTGTACTATTTCATGAAGCTTTCGGAAGATATAAAGGAAGTATCATACATTATTATTGCAGCAAAACTATGCGTTAAAATCTTAATTCTATGGGATTATGCTTCTCAATGAATATTAATAAATTTGCTGGATTCATTATTTTAAGCTTAACCCGACTAGCTAGTACGTAATTATGTTAGCCAATTTAAACATACAACATTAATATGTAAACAATATTTGCATGAAGATGACTTGTCGACGTACGCGGTTATAATTCCTTAAAATATAGGTAAATTTATTTATTTATTAATTAATTAAAACTTACAACTTTTTGGATCTGCTCGTCAGTAGGAGGTATTAATTTGAAATTCTTCTAATTAAGAATGCTCAAGAACGAATAACTTGGTGTTGAAGTTAGTTCGTGTTAATTTTAGAAAATATGGATCACACGAGATGTTCTCATTTCTATTTTCTTTCCCTTTCAAGTAATTTATAATTTTCCACTTTTGATTTCAATTCTTTGTTTAAAATAATAGGGTTCATGATTCAAATGATGGGTTTGTTCAAACTAGGCCAAACATGAGTAAGAATGATGGTTAATTTATTCGAAAAGCTCAATTTTATTCCACATCTTAATTTTTTTCGAAAACTACATATTACATCTTAAATTAAAAGGCTTAATGACAAAATTAATACATATATGAACTTTAAAATCTAAGAAAATACTTAAACAAAATTACATTAAATTTCATCTAAAATTAATGGAACCATGTGATTTTGAACACGATAAAAATGCTTAACTTGGTTCAAAATTTCTGCAAAACAATTTCATTCAAATTTAAAAAATTACTTGGAATTTATAGATATGTTTGTTTCAATTCAAAGTTTCTAAGCATATTTTATCACATTTTTATATACCATATTATAATTATGTGACAATTTCAAAAAAGTAAAATGTAATTCCTCTTTTTTAAAATAAATTAATAGCAAACACCTATACAACTGTGCCTAATTTTTATCCTAAAACCTATTCATTAAGTTTAACTTTCAAATACAAGTTAGATATATATTGAATTGGTCATTAAAACAAAAACCTAGTTTATTCTGGATCATTTTTCCTAAAACAAAGTAAAAAATGTGTTTATACAGGAATTATATATAAACAAATATTCACTCATCGAAATCAATCACCTCACCCGATTTTATTCCCCAAGTTATGAGAGTTTCAAATGTGTGTGTGTGTCTATCTATATATATATATATATATATATATATATCATTTAAAGGATAGAGTAAGTTCTATTTGTCGACCGGTGTCCAGACAGGGGATTTTTGTAAATGCATGAACTGATAACAAGTTAAAAAATTAATAAACTATGACAAATTAATTAATTATAAATTTTTAAATTATGGGGACTAATTATATAATCATTTAAAGGGGAAGGCATAAGGCATTTACATTACATACGAACATGCCTAGCATGAACCTACCATATGCTTACGTGAAGATCATGCAAAATTCAAACTGTTAGCTTTCTTTTCTTCCCTCCATCATGGAGCACATGATGTACAATGCATTATTACACAAATATGAAATTGTTGCATTTAAGAGAAAATATATGAATTTAAAGATTAAAATTTATAAAAATATATGATCTAATAATTCAGATTAATTTTTGTGATCATGCACTTGTAAAAATTTAACTTTTTTACCACGTGAGGTCATCAATTTTTAATCTAATGATTTAAATTTAAAAAATTGAGTGATCCAATGATAAACTTTTATTTTGGGAACTATAGCTAGTCTAGATTCCTTATTGCACAATATAGATTCAAACTTAAATTTCAGTATATTTTAAATAAAAAATAATATTTTTAAATATTTTTATCAAAATTAATTTAGTTATAATACATATTTTGATTTGAAGAAATGGCTGTGTAAATCTTCGTAATGAAAAAAATTGTAGCTTCATACATACATACATACATATATAATATATATATATATATATATGTATGTGTATATCTATATAATACTGTGTAAAAAAATATAGACAAAACAAGGATATAAGAATCTGTGTCATCAAAATATTTTAGGGTTGATTCAATCTTTATATGTATAATTATATGAGAATTATTGTGCAATGTTGATATTAATGATAAATACTATATATCGCTTTCATGCACTTGAATTTCAAAGTAGTTTTATTCCATCAAGGTTGGCATATTATGGTTGTGGCTTATTTTGTTCATATAAACTTTTTATTAACTACCATTTGTATATTTTATTTAAAAATTTATTTTAGTAAATAATTCTTGTCTTTTCTACGCAATTACGTCTCACTTGATAGGAAATATGACCTTACACATGTAGAATTTCCTGTGCCGTCGTGAAACAAGAACACGAAATAATATAAAATTAGTAAGTGATTCGTGGGATATGTATTAAAATTTGAATATTTTTTAATTTATGTTAGTTAGTCATAAAAATATTACATGAATAATATATACGATAAGAGATAATTAAAAATACTTTTAACATGATTTTTCTTTGAGTTTCAATTTTCTAATTTTTAAATTAAATTTTATTTCTATTTAACTCATATACCTAATTTAAAATGTATAAATGTTAACAATAATAATCAGAAAATGTGATGCAACCTATTATATATAAGTAAAGTAGGCTCTCTTTAACATAAGATATCAGTTTATGGATAAGAAAACTTGATTGATCAAACACTCAACTTCTCCTGTGATTACTCTTCACCTTTATAATACATGTATTGAGAATTTTTCAAAGTGCATAAATTCTTATAGTCAATGTGAAAAATTATGAAATAATTAATTAATTAATTGTCACTTAAATTAGGAAATTTTTGAAGTCTAAAAATTTTTCTAAATTAATTTAACGTGTGAGCTTTGTTAATCAATGAGAAGTTTCAGTTGATCAAACCCCAATCTTTCGTGTCATGACTTTTCACCTTCCTAATATGTGTATCATGAAAATTTTAAAGTGTGTAAATTCTTATAGTTAACAAAAAAAATTATGAAGTAATTAATTAATAAATTAATTAACTACTTCTTAAATTGAAAAATTTTCAAAGTCTAAGAATTTTTTTAAATTAATGAGAAAATTAATGAATTTTTTTTGTCAACAACAAAAATTATAAAGTAATTAGTTAATGAATCAACTAACTACCTCTTAAAATAGGAATTCTTTTAAGTTTGAGAAATTTTTGGAGTGAATGAGAAACTTAATAAATTAATTAACTGCCTCTTAAATCAGGAATTCTTTGAAGTTCAAATAACTTTTAGGGTTAAAGAAAAAAAAATAATGAATTAATTAATTAATTGTTTCTTAAACTTTATAATAAGGGACTTTAAATTTAATTTGGCATTGTTTAAAATCATAGCCAGAGAAAATAATATATGATTGAATAGTTTATTCAGCGATTTAGATCATTCAAAGTCAGAAGCAAAGTCAAATATAATTCCATCAATTTCTGATATTTTAGACTTCTTCAAAAACAATAACAATGAGAGTTGCTTTATACATAAAAAAAAAAAAAATCTTTAATGATGGTGTCTTCTCAATAAAACCAATAATTTAAAATATATTGGCGTATAGTAATACAAACTAATTTTTTAAAATATTAAAATTATGGGTCTGTTTGGTTGTTAGAATTAATGGGAGGGAATGAGAATGAGAATGAGAATGTATGTGTCTCACATTCCTATATTTGGTTGACACAGAATGTGCCATCATTCCTATTCTTTTGAGAACCTTCTCTCCCTAGTTGAAGCTCAGGAATGAGATTGGTCTATTGGGAATAAAAAATAACTTGACTAAATTGCCCTTAGTTATAATATTTTCAAGCAAAATTGTCCCTTATTACATCAAAACCCTAGCCATTCAGCCTCATCTTCTCTTTCACGCTATACTCCTCCATCGTATCACTATCAAAGCTTCTAGTGGCAAACATTCATCGGCTCGTGGTCTAAGCTCCAGGATGATCATCGAAGGTGACACTTTATCTTGCTTCAAGGTCACATTGGTGAGAGACTTCGACAACAGTGGCAAGATAAACAATGCAGTGCCTAAAGAATTGAACGACACAGTGCCTTGGCTCGATGATGTAGCACTCATCAATCAAATTGTCAACAACAGTGGCAAGTAATCGATAGCATTCATAGGTTGTCAATTTTTTCTCCCCTCTACAGTGTCAATTTTGAATCTATTATACATCCTCTTGTGCATTGATTTCCTCTTTATTATGCATCTTCTCTGCAGAGAAGAATGTCAAGGGTTTTGTTATTCTCAAAGGGGTAATATGGTCAAAAATAGAAATTTCGTATATGTTTCCCATGTCCAATCTACTAACCAAACAAAGTAAGGTAGAGATATACTTATTCCCATTCCTTCCTAACTAAATAATATTTTGGCAGCCAAACCTTCTTCCATTCATATTCCCATTCCCATACAAATTCTCATTCTAGTTCACATTCTCACTATGTCAATTCTAGCAACCAAACGGGTCATATGTTTGGATGGATGGTTTAGGAGGGAGTAACAAGGAGTGGAATGACCAAAATAAGTTGGACTTATATTTGGATTTTGTTTTTCTAAGGTGGAATGGAATGGCAAAGGAGAGACACTAAAACACCACATTGCTATTCAAAATCCCAATTTTGCTATCCTTTCATATTGGGGTCACACACAAATGAAATAGAGTAGTTTAAGAAATTAAATTACTAATATACCCTTATCTATTAATTATAATTACAATTATATTCAAGTGAGACCTATTGCCTTCATCATCATTGTGCTCCTTCCGCAGTCAAAGAGGAATAACATTGTAGTCAAGGAATAATGTCAAAGTTCTTCCAATTGCATGTAGGCTCAAATCCACTATAGTATAGTGGTTTTACTTAAGAATCTCTAGTAAAAATCTTTGTTGTCCATTCGATTCACCATTGTGTGAACCCTTCAATAAAACTAGATAGGCGAAATGACATCATTTAGGGCAGGGGTTTTTCTTCAATCTTCATTGCTCTTCCTGGAGGCTTTCCTTGCTCTAAATGACATGAGCCATCTTTGTCCTTCCAAGGGTCTTCATCTTCAATCTTGATTGCTCTTCAATTTAGTGCTATTTTCATGTGCATGCAATCATTCCATATTGGAGTGGGTTACTTCTTAATGGGTCAATGGTTTAGATGATCAGGATTTGGAAGCAAGTAATTGAGGGAAGCAACTATTGCATCACAATTTTTTGTGTTTAGCAATTCTCTGGTTTCTTGATGTAATCAGTGACAATGATAGATTGAATACCAGTAGTAGGAATTGTAAAACCCAATAAAAAGCTTGGCGAACTCAACAACTGATAGATTGAATACCAGTAGTAGGAATTGTAAAACCTAATAAAAAGCTTAGTGAACTCAACAACTCTTAGCAATGAAGATGAAACTTCTAGGAAAAGCAACAAAAATTGAAAGAAAGCCCTTAACTTAAATGACGTTATTTCGCCCATCTGATATGAAAAAGAAAAGATTAAGGGGATATGGCATGTGGCACAATGGTGAGCGACAGATTGAATGGACGACAGAGATTTTTATTAGAGATTCTATAGTAAAACCACCCTATTGGATTGAATCTGAGGCCGATTGCATAGGTGTATATCATGAAGTCACTTATACAATTGGAAGGTGATAGTAGTCATTCTTATAGTTGTCAAACTCACGAGTTTATTATCTAAGTTTACAAGTTTACGATTGTATATAAAGAAAATGAGTCAAGTCGTTGTAAACTTAGACTTAGTACAAACTCGAGTAAACTCGCGAGTTGACTTACCGAGTTTACGATTTTAATGTGTCAATTAACTTGTAAAGTTAGTAACATAATAATTTAAACTCAAGACTAAATAAGATATAGATAAGTTTCTTTTCTATGAAGCCTTTACAACTTATTTTATTACAAGTTTGAATATGCATTAAAAAATAATAAAATTACATTTAATATGTACTTATAAAATAAAATAAATATTATTAAATTAGTTTTATTGAATAATTATTTATGTATGACCTTCTTAAAATATTCATGTTTAGTATTACAAATTATAAAATATGAATAACTTTTGTTTGATTAAATATAATTTGAATTACATTTGAATAATTTTTTAACGTATATAGTATTTAAACTATAAAATTACATATTTTGATAACTATTTATTAATCAAGGCAAACTCTTACGAGTTTACGTACAAATCTACGTTACGAGTTCATCTCTCTCTTACGAGTTTACCTAAACTCGCGAGTTTAACAACTTTACTCATTCTCAAGATAGTCACTTTCATAGCTTTTATGCATATATCATGAATATTTTTATTAGTTTTTGGCATAATTTTCAATATCAGGTGTTAGTGGCTAAAAATATATAAAGTTATATGATTTTTAGTGACAAATTTAATAATAAAACTCTATAAAATTCCATCTAACTCCATTCAATTTTTTTTAATAAATTCATTGCCACATTCTTTCCCTTTCACAATTATAATCCTATATCATAAATTTAATAATAAAAATACTATTAGTCATGTGTTTGTTTTATTGAGGCAATATTGAAAAAAATAATTTATGAGCTATTCTTTGCATTAATTTAAGTGTAACTTCTGAAAAGTTAAAGAGTCTCTCCTTCATCTTATTAAACTCTCAAACAATACATCAACCGCTACCCTTTCATTCCACTTCATTCTATTCTATATCATTCCATTAATGAACGTTCTATTCCATCCTCTGTGAAACTCCTAAGCATACCTTAAGTGATTTGTGGGATATGTATAAATATTTGAATATTTTTTATTTATATTAATTAGTCATAAAAATATTATTTAAATAATACATATGATAAGAGATAATTAAAAGTATATTTAACATGACTTTTCTTTGAGTTTCAATTTATTGATTTCTAAATTAAATTTTATTTCTATTTAAATCATATACTTAAATTAAAAAATGTATAAATGTTAACCTTAATAATAATTAAAAATTATACAACTGCAATTCAAAGAGTAAAATACTATTTTGGTCCCCTATTCAAAGAGTAAACTACTATTTTGGTCCCTTACTTATTAATTGATTCATAATTTTGCCCCTAATTTTTTAATCTAGCCTCAATTTGGTCTCTCACTTATCATTCAATTCTTAATTTGGTCACTCACGAATATGAATGTTAGCATATTTAATTTAATCCAAATTTAGTTAAGATTAAGAGACTAAATGTGTGAACTTTCATATTAGTGTGAGATCAAATTAAGAATGATTATGATGATTGAGAGAACAAAGTGATGATGAAAATTAGTGAAGAATGAAATTGAGATTAGACTAAAAGCAAGGGATCAAATTGAAAATAAAATTTAGCAAAGAACCAAATTATAACTGAAAAGTGAATGTCCCAATTGGTGTTCTACTTGCAATTCAAAATTTGAAGTTAAATGGTTAATCTTACTTCATTTTTTTTACTATATATCCGCTTCTTACTTACGTTTTAGAATCGATATGTGCCTTTTTGTAATACCAAAAAAATAATATTTTAATAATTCTAAATATGATAATTCCTTTACAGTACTAGAAAATTATTCTTATTTTATATTGTTTGCTTTTAAAATTTTAATCTCTAAAATTAGCGCCGAAAATAATAAACTTCTATCACACATTCTTTTAGCTAGTAATTTTAACTAATAAAAAAAACGTATTGATTATATTCTTCATAAAACTAACTTATGTATACATATTGTCCTTGGTAAAATTATATAAATTCAATAATTTAAAGACTAAATCATTAATTAAATGGTTGAATGCTATTTATGAATACTCATCATCATCAAATGAGATTTAATCTAACATGTGGACCTATTCATTCCCATTATAACTGGCTAATCATTTCAATGAACAACGTTATATTATTCATGATAAATTCAAAATACATTAGATTTCATATACCGGTGTTAAAATGTTAAAATTAATCAAAGATTAAGTAATTTTGGCTTAACATTTTTATTAACTCTGATCAATGCTTGTAACTAATAACACTTTTGTTAATATGTTGCGACTTTTAATAATGAGTGATTGTATATAACCTTTCAATGAATAATAGTCGAATCGAGAATTATGGTGCATGTTAATATCTAGTGATGAAGAGATGTGAAGGGAAATATTAAATTAAAAATTGAGGCGTGCAAATTATATATATTAGGTTGTCATCACCTTAATTTAATATCAATATATGTATATATATATATATATATATATATATATATATATATATATCCTGTTTAGTAATTCGTCCCTCTCAAGCACTCTTGATGCGTTATTAAATAATGTGTAATTATGGATCAACAGAAACGCCAAAAAGTGAACATTTTTATGGGAACTTCGTACGTATGATATGATTTCATATTTATAATCTTTGTGGTTTTGACATTATATACTTCAAATGCATGGTTATGTTCATATATATGGATAAGAACATTCTCTCTATCCAAAATTCTAGGACTTATCTGACACACTTACGAATAACCTGTTCTTCATCTTCTCATGGTATTTGATTTCCTTACAGTACGATCCATTAAACGTAGAGAGTATTAATTTGTTTTAATTAATATAATAGTCATTTTGAAATGTGGATATGCAGTGTATAGTGACTCAAGTATTGAGTCAGGTTCAACAAATTTGAAAAAATTTCCATGGAACACTAGAAAGGTAGCAAGTTGGATGTGAGTTGGTTTACTTTTAAGTCCAATAATTTAGACAAAAGATAATAGGAGGAAGAGATCTTTTAAAGTATGTGTTTAACACTCTATTCTTATGTTTATAGACTCATAATTAAATAATTTCAAATAATGTAATATTTTTGGGATTTATAATTAAAATGATCTCGATATTTATAATACATACAAATTTGAGATCTTGCAGTGTCGTGGTCCCAGAAATCATATATAATATGGAATAAAACCCAATTAAAAAGTAGATATTGAAATAAGGAGGGTGAAACTGAATTAAAGTTATTAAATTCTCACAACATTTTGATTAATAAAAAATAAAAATTAATTATTAATTGATTTAATGAAGTAATTTATTTAAGAATATAACCACATATACTTTGATACATGGTAAGCTACTATCTAATTTAACCGTTTTAATTAATTTATTATTAATTTATAAATTTGAATCTAATATTGGAAACGAATTTCTAGGATGAACAAACAAATTAACTTGTGGATTTTGCTGCATTGGCAGTCTGGGATCCCTGCAATCGCCAAACCTCTTCTGATGTGTATCTATTATATATAAATAACTAATATTAAACTAGATTAACAAAGTTAATTAATTTCTCTAACACTTACAAATACTATTAATTTAAAATGTAATATTCTAGAAAATTCTCTTTAATAATTTCATCTCAGTGAAATAATTTGGTAAATATTTTTATAGATGAAGAAAGGAAGATTAAAGAATGCTCATAAATTGTAAGAGCGAAAAAAACAATATTTATGAAGGAGAATAAATTTTAAATGATTTGGGAGAAAAAGAATTTAAAAGTACTCATATAATAATATAATGAGTATCCTACATGAGTAATAGGCTAACTAAAGTGACTAAACCTTATCAATGTGAGCAAGGGAACTCAAACTTAAGCCCCACTCACTACAAGTTTGATATATTTTTATCTCATTTTAGAAAACATCATGTGTCCCCAGAAGAGAAATTACTAAAATACCATTTCATCTTCATTTTTCCTTCTTCCTTCTCATCAGTACACTTGTTGGAGCTTAGCTCAGATTCCATCTTTAATCTTCACCCCTTATGGCTCAGGTGGCTGGTGCAACATCGTCCTCTAATGCATGCCCAAGTGTTGCTGCCAAGCATTCATGCTAAGGGTGGCCGGAAAAGTGCTAGAAAATCTAGCAAGGGCGTAAGCTCAGATGCAATTTCGAGTAGGAATTCGCGAGATTCAGGTTTGATTACTCCAACGTATGATATGGCTTTAGTAGTACCATATATTTCAAAGGTTCTCCCTTAAATCCAGCTCTTGATTTCGTGATTTAGCCTCTGAATTTAGGAGAAATTCGTTTTGGGCGAGTAGAGTGAACGATAATGAAAATCTTCAAAATTTAGCTTCATTCAGGTAAAATTCCTTTAAATTGCATGAGGTCTTTTGTTTGAGAGTATTTTTGAGTTGTTCTCTAACCATTTGAGCTCTTAATTTCGTGAATTAGTATTTGAATTTGAAAATCCCCAATTTTAAATGAAAAACATAAATAGTAACATGAATAGGGTCTTAAAATTTGAAATTTGAAAATGAGACGTAAATTGAAATTGTTTTGGGATATTTCTTTAGGGGTTTTGATCATAAGTGAGATTCTAACAATCCCCATGTGTCAATTTGATGTTTAGAACACTAAATTAGAAAACTCATCTTTCTTGGTAGGGAATTGAGGTATGTAGAGTATTGATAATTGAAAAAATTTTAATCCTCTAGTGTTGTTGGGCATCAAGAAGGATAATATAAGTTATTAATAGTTGCCGTTTGGAGTGGTAAGTAATTTTGAGAATTTTCCTCAAGCTTATATTAAATTTTATTGTTATGAGAGGGAGTTTTATGAATAAAAGTACAACAAAAGTAATTCTTAATGTTGAATAATTACTTTGATAATAATTAGAATAATTTTTAGACTCAATTGGTAATATTAGACAACCTAAAGACTATAAAAAGTATTGCAATGAGCTATAGGGACGGATATTAAGTTGGAATTTATTTTGCATAGAAGCTGATGATTTATAAGGGGGCTTAATGACATTTATATCATAAGAAAAATTAAAATTATAAGTTGTATATAATTCTCTTAATAGAAAAGAAAGGGAAGAAACTAGCAATCTAAAAGTTATAAATCCAAAGTATATATATATATATATAGGTGTGTGTGTGTGTGTGTGTGTGTGTGTGTTTACATTATTGGACTAAAAGAGAAACAATTTCAATTAAGGGAGAATTATTTGAGTTTATTGGCATTAGGGCATTTTCAAAAGCCTTGGAGTATTTTTAGTGCAAATATATCAGTGTTAAGCTTCAATGAAGATGAAACTTTAACTTTATGGACCATTTAGGTTTCTATAGTGTTTTCTAAGCTATATATACCATTATGTGCTAATTACAAAAATTATAATCATTAAAAGGAATAATAGGAACACAAAGGAAATAAGTACCAAAATTTTGGATAGAAAGACAAATTGGTTTGAATATGTTATTGTGGGAATTTCTTTTAGAAATTATTTTAATTAAGATTTTTATTAGTATGGAAGGTTTAAGATCTATTATTTGTTATATTTTTTAGTTTAAATCAGTCCTTTTATACTCAATGAATAAGAGGTTGAATTGTGTATACCTTGACGAAGTGAATAGAAAATCCTAATTATGAAAAAATTTTGTTTTAAATTATCTATTTATAAATACGAATTTTTTATATCTCTAGTACCTTGGGACAGACTTCTAAATTTATAAATGTTATTGCATATTCTGAAACTTAGGAATTTTGTTGGCTTTATAGATTCTATGATTCTGCATTTTTGAATTATCTAGAATTATTTAAATATGAAATTTTGAGGTGTTCTAATTCCAAAATTTTGATTTTTGAATAGGAATTTTTGTATATTAAAGACACTTTTAAGAATGTATCCAAAATATGACCGTATAGCTAACGACAGTAGATGTTAGCCGTAGTGCGCTACAATTGGTATTCTGATGTGATCGAGTATGATGCCTCTACCTCCATGTTCTGTTTGAGGGTTAAGACCATTGATATGATTATTCAGAGTTTAAGGTCAATAATGATTATTTGCTCTGATCTGATTATACTAGCCCTTAAGCTAGTTTTGTATTCTGTACATTAGATGGTTCTGTAGAAGATTCCTAAGCATTATGTTAGATTTGGATATTTCATTATATGTTGATTCATTTGAGTTAAGAACATGTTTTAAATATTCAAGGTTGGACTTTATTGACAATTAATTGTTTTCTTCTGCTTTTGGAATTGTTGATTAAACCATGAAAGGTATTCGATTTTAGACAATGAATGTTTTAGTGATAAATACTACCATTATCAGACGGTCCCTTTCTTTGTATAATTAGTATTATCTACTCACTAAGTTTTTACTCACTCCATTATTTAACATTTTTCATATCACAACGCCAGTTTAGAACACCCACCTACAAAGTAGGAGTTGTAGTATTACTATTTTGGTGAGCCTTGCCTATTGTCAAGGTAACAATATCTTTGTTATATATTTTGTAATTAGATTTAGCTACTCCTTTGTATACAAGCTGGTTGTTTTGATGTAGTTCTATGGATTGTGGGCTATTTTGTATGTTTTTGTTGGAGAGTGGAGCTCTCTATTCTGTTGTATATCAAATTATTCTGTTGTAGAAATTTTGGGATGTCCATATTTCATAGGAGACTCTGCTAAAATTTCTACACAAAAATTAAACTAATTATTTTGATATTTAAATATAGATGTATTAGTCTTGGTTTTATCCAATGAGGCTCTATGTATTAGATTAGGTTCTACTGTCTTTGACTTCGTTCCACGTGCCAGTCACGCCCTATTAGTTAGGGTTGTGACATAAAATGTATTGACATATAAAAAAACAAACTAATTTTCTCTAAGATGCATATACAAATAAACTTTAGTGTAATTAATATTACACTAGATTAACAAAGTTAGTTAATCTCCCCAAGCTTCTCAATAATTCTCTTCTTTATAACAAATATTTGAGCTATATATATATATATATATATATATATATATATATATATATATATAATATGTGTGTGCGTGTGTGTTACTAATTGATGTTCGGTCTAGCATTCTTAACTTTATAAGTCCCTTTATAGTGAAATATAAGCAAGAGAATCATATATAAAGGGTCAACTGATAAAACAAAGTTAAAGTCTAATTATAAATAGAAATCTATAGGTGCCACATGCATGCTTCAGAAGCATACATAACAAAACTAGATTAGATTCATTCATTTCAATATGATAAAGTTACCTTAACCCTCTTCCATTGGAACCTCAGATTCTGTATTATTTCATGACGCTTTCGGAAAACAACATTAATATATAGATATTGCATAAAACTATGCTTTAGAATCTTTATCATGTGGATTAAGTATATATCTAACAATTCTACGTAAAGAATCTGTGATATATAGCTTTTACGACATATTTTATAACACGTTAAAAAAAATAAGTAAAAATGCTCAATGATAATTCGAAAATCTTTATTAATCATTGGAACTTCCAATTCTGTACTGAATCATGACGCTTTTGGAAGATATAATAAAGGAAGTGTTAAAATATTACTATTGCAGTGAAACTATACATTAATTAAAATCTTAATTATGGGGGATATCAGGCTTATCAATAATTATTATATAATCTGCTAAATTTCAAGCTCAACCTGTCTAGCTTGTACGTGATTAAGATAAGCACAAATGCAAGCAGCCAAGGCATTAAATCTAACAAATTTTATATGAAGAATCATTCATATATAACCTTAATATTGACGAGGTTATTTTCTTTAAATATAGGTTTATCAATTAAAGCTTACAACTATTAGGATCTGATCATGAGGAAGAGGTAATAATTAAACATGTAGATTTTTATATTCCTTACAAATAATTCCAACAACGAATGAATAATTAACTTGCTGTTAAAGTTTTTAAGAGAAAATCCATACTTGGTGCTCTCATATTCGTTTTTTTTCACTTTCAAATCATGTATTTTGACTTTTTTGTTTTCTTCTTAATTTTTTCTAAAATATGAGGATTAAGAATTGAAATGATGCAATTCAAATCAACCACACAAAACTAGAGTAGAAAAAGAAGCTTGTGAGACATTTATATAAATCAAATATATAAAAGAACCTGATTATTCTAGATGATCATCCTTTGTTCGAAATACAAATCTATAATTCCTTATGCAATTGATTAAGAGACTTGATGGAGAACAAGTCCTAATGTGACTATACAAGGATAGTAGGTATATTCCTATCTTACAAACAAATCAATCTACTCAACATTGCAAGTTTCATGAACTCACATTACCCAATTCATGGTCTAGCACTAAATTCCCTTTCTTAAGTTCATTTAGGTTACCGAAATCATCTAATGGTTTCCACATATTAGAAGCACTAAGAACAAGATTAAGTAAACAAATCATATCATTAATTGTAAGTAAAGAGAGTAAAAAAGTTCTACTACGTACTAGGGTTTACCATAATCCCAAAATAACAATTTCAGCTCATGAATACAGGAAAAATCAACATTCAAAACAGAGCACAAGCCAAATGAGCATAGATAGAGAAAGAAAAGCAAGGAAAAAAGAGAAAAACTAATTTAATTGAAAAATCTCCTCCAAACCATAGCTTTCTCCTTGTCTTTGGAGCTTCATGTAACCTTCTCCAGTCCCTTCAACCTTTAAAATGACCTAGAATGACAACTTTCTCTCAATACCCTAGAAATCCCTTTTAAACCAACAAAAATCATATTCCAAAACGCATTCATTTTACTTAGTTCTAATATCATGCCATGACCAGCTCTCAGCTAGTCATAACAACATTTCATTATGTCCGAAAATTTTTATTGAAATAGGCTGGCACCTAAGAAGGGGTTAATTGGGTGTTTATAAAAATTTAAGATAAAAAAAAAATCTTTCCCAAATTGAAAACTTGATGCAAAATGATTTTCAATATATAAGTATGGAAAACAATAAATAACACAATTAATGTGCAATAACAAGAGAGTAAGGGGATATTTAAACTTGTACAACTTAATTGTTAGAAGTAAATAGCTCTATTTGTTGACTTTATGATCATCCTCTATTCTGTAGTTGCAACTTTAAATGTTCATAGCTCCTCCATTTCAACCTCATTTTGGACAAATTATATATCTCCAAAAACCTCTGTAAGTCTATTTTCTAGTCTGATAAGTTTCATTTTGAAATTCAATTTGGTTGTTGAGATATTATTAAATTTGTTACTAGAGGTCAATAAAAGGTGTGATATCCATACCTAAAATTTTAACAATCACAACTTCTTAATTTCAACTTTATTTTAAGCATGTGATATATAATTAGAAATATGTTTAAATCTATTGTTAGATGCAATAGGTTTCATTTTGAAATTTCCTTAGATTTGTGAGATATGATAAAAAGTAATGGTCCAAGGTCCAAAAACAACTTCATCAAAATCCATATCTCTCTTATTTTTTTGGCCCAAACTTATATTATGAAAACCAAAATGTATTAGGCCAATAAATGTAAGTTCAAATAAATTTTAAAAAATTAATAATGAGTCTATTAGATATAATATGAGTACTTATATCTCATGTAAGGAATAATTCAAATATAAAGTATTATATGTTAATGATTAATCAATTAAGTACATGTTGATATTATATTTCTAACTTATTTATTACATTTTTTTGTCATATATTTATCATCATTAAAACTTATAATATTGAACCTTAGAGTTAATAATTTTCCTTTTAGGTCATAACCAGTTGATGGCTGGTCATGATGCCAAATTTAGGAAAAAGGCTTCAAACTAAATTTTGCATCTCCTTGATCTGGGTTTTTGTTGGTCAAGCTTTAAGACACCTATGACTTCTATTTCTTTGCTTTAAAACCTAACAAAAATATATGAAATTGATTATTTACAAATTATTAAATATCTAACCAAAAATTAACACTTAAACTACTAAAATGCATAACTAAACTTAATTGTAACTAGAGTTAAAACACTACTTTTATTACATAAACCCAAAACAAAGTAATTCTTAAGTCCTAAAGCTATGGAAAAATAATTAAATTATTGAGAGTTAACCCACACACAGATACTTGCAGTGTCATGAAAAAGAAGATAAGATCTGCATAACAGCCAAAGCTTGAACCTTCATGTTTATGTATGAGCATCATGCAAAACTCACCAACCATGCCTGAGGACACACACGGAAGCATGTATGTCTGTCCCCCTTCAATTTTTGAACTTATATGTATAAGATATAAGATATTGATGATATGCCCCTATGCTTTAATATTTTGAATCCACTAAAAAGCCACATATATATATATATATTACATGTGTGAATTTAATGGGATTAATTTAAAATGTTAAATAAGAAAAAAAATGCAAAATAGTTATATATATATATATATATATATATCTTTAAAAAGCTTTATAATTAATTTTTGGTCTTTACTTTTTCTTTTCCCAGCTCACTGCTTCTCTCACACGTTTTTCTTCATCTCCCATCAACGTCATATCATCACACATATCTCCTTTCTTTGTTTTTTCACTTACCTATTTTATCATTCTTTTTATTATTATCTCTTTCTCTCATTCCCACTGGCCACGGCAAAGTACCCATCTCCTTCAAAAAGTTTATTTTTGTCTTCTTCATCCACTCCTCCCCAGAATGAGTATCGTTCATCTCCTTCTACACTTCTTTATATATATAAACATATATATATATATATATATATATATATATATATATAAGATATCTCACTCTCTTCTCGATCTTCTCTCTAAAATTCTTCATTTTCTCATTTCTCTCGTCGTATTATTTTCTCTTTTGGCTCTCTGTTCTTTGTAATGGTAGGCATTAACAAGTTTAAAAATTCAAAGATTGAACTCTAATTTTGGCCATATGATCAATACTAAAGAGGTAAGTTTTTCTTTCCACATTTTTTTTAATCCTCCTATTTTCATATTTTTAATAAATATAATTTGTTTTATCCCTCTCTTTGTATAAACAAAGAAAGAAGAAATTAACATTGAAAGTAAGATCATGTGTAGAAATAAAAAATTTAATTAAAAATGAAATTTTGCATTTTTGAGGTTGGTTAGGGTAATTAAATAATGTTTTAGAAGGAGTGGGTTGTTTAGGATAATTACCTTGAGGTAGTGAGGTTTTTTAAAATATCATATTAAATAATGCTTAGAATAAGTGTAATATCAATTAAATTACATTAGAATATCATACTACTTTTTTTGACATTTTGAATATGTTTTTGACATTTTAAATATTTGTTATTAAAATATCATATCATTATATTGCAGTCTTCAAATTTTATCTTTTATTTCATTTTAAAAAGTTAGAAAGACATGAATATGTATAAGAGATTAATGTTGATATATGCATATGTTTAATAGAAAATGGAAAGATGCTTTAATTAATTAATTAATTAATTAATTAATTATTATATTAAAAAATATTAATATTTTAAATCTTTTTTATACATGATGATATTTTATTGAATTAAAAAAGATAAAATTACACTATAAAATGTGTGAAACAGACTATAAGGTAATAGAAATAGTTTAGTCATTTTTCAATAAAATATTATTTTATATAAAAAATAAAAATATTAATATATCTTATTTATAAAAAATTAATTATTTTTTATTTTTTTTTTAAATCTTTTAAATTTATAACTGTAGGATCCTCATGCTATCGGAGAAAAGGAATCCGTGTTCGAAACATCATCCTCATCATTCATCACGCCTAATACAGCAGGCCATTTACCCTTTCCCTCATTTTCTTTTTTTAAAATTGTGCTTTTTATGTTTTTGACGCCATAACATACAGAAATAGTCAAAGAGATTACAAATTAAAGAGATGGTGATTAGTGAAGAGCTAGCTCCATTTCAGCTTGTGTATTTCAATAAAAATTGGAATCAAGTCAAATTAAATATCTTTAACTATTTACTTGTAATGAAATATCTATATTTTTATTAATTAAATTCAATTGTGGTTGTATAAGTATAATTTTTATGTGACACATTAGACTAAAAATGATGACAATAACAAGTCAAAATATACCATCTAAAATTATTTACTATATTTATATATAATTCTCATATTTTTAGATTTTATTTATAACTACAAAGTCACTAGTTCTAACTTTGTAAACTCACACTCTTTTTTCTTTTTTTTTTTTTAATAATTCTATTTGCAAATTGTGAATAATAATGGAATTAGGGATTCGTAAGTTATTGGAAAAATAAAAGAAGTAGAGTAACAAATTAACAAGTTTATAAACAAATATTTGTTAGAGGTAGAAGTTGCTCCTCAAGAACGTGTGAGTCATGACTTTTCAATCTTCCAATTTTTTGTTTCATTAAATTAATACATTTAGAGATGTTACTTGAATAACCATCTGACACAATAATGTTCTTTAAAATTGTAAGAAATTTGTGCTTGTCTGCATTTGACATTGCGAATAATGCAAGAGGATATTTAACATCTTCGTCAAGCCAAAGATCTGACCTTATTCCCATCTCTTGAAGGTCTCTTTGTGCATTTACATGATCCTTTGATATTTCAACTTTGTTTAACAAAGTGGATATGACATTATCACACATATTTTTCTCAATATGCATGACATCAAGATTTTGGCACAATAAGTTAGTCACCCAATATGGAAGTTAAAAAATATATGCTTTTATTACACCATTGATGAGTGCTTATCTCTGAATCACCACTATCTTAAGATCTTCATCCATGACTTTGAACTTCTACATCTTTTTCGAATATAACATTAACATCTTCAACTTGTCTTAAAACATTTCAACCACTAATTGCAAGAGGTGAATTTCTCTTATATAGTTTTCCATCAAATCAAGAATGAGCTAATCTAAATTTATAGCGTCGGTTCAAAAACTGTCGATGACCTACAAAGCACCACTTTCAACTATATGAAAGTCATATAGGAGTTGAGTCAAAATTACAAGATGGACAAGTCAATCCAATATGTGTATTCCATCCAGATAATGTTCCAAGTCCTGGAAAGTTACTTATAGTCTACAACAAGGATGCATGCATATTAAACTTTTGATTGTTGTATGCATCAAATGTTTTAATACTAACATTCCATAGCTCTTTCAACTCATTTATTAATGGTTGTAAGTAGACATTTATATCATTTCCAGGTCCTCTTTTACCAAGAATGATCATGGAAAGAAAGATCAAACTTTATTTCATACACATCCAAGGAAAAAGATTATAAGGCACAAGCATCACTGGTCAGATGTTATAGCTAGTGCTTTGATTTCCAAATGGGTTGAAACCATCAGTGGCTAATCCAATGCAAATTGAGGAAGCACTGTGTCAAATCGTTTCTATGCTTTTGAATTTCTTGGATGTCTTAACATGCCATCATTATTAGTTTCCTCTGCATGCCATTGCATATGCTCGGTTATCTTATAAGACATAAACATTCACTGCAATCAGGGTTTTAATGGAAAATATTGTAACACTTTTGTAGGTAACTTTTTCTACTTCTTACTACCACTTGGTACACCTTTACCACTTACTTTCCATCTAGATGTATTGCATTTTTTGCAAGCATTTGATCGATATCCCCCCTAGTTATAACATACAATCATTCAGACATGCATGGATTTTTGTATAGTTAAGTCTGAGTGCTTTAGGTAATTTTTTAGCTTCATAGAACGTAAGTGGAATTTTAGCAATTATCAGTGACATTACCTTGTTAGTTAATTTGCACAAACACTTTATGTGATACACTTTTACCAAGAAAGACAACTTCAAATACTTCTCACACACTTCATACAAACTTTGTTGTCAATCTTTAATTAGTTATAAGAACTCAACACTATCATTGGCCATAGCATGATTTGGTTGTGATATTCCTCCATCTTCATCCATGCATTGATTGTTTTGATGATGTCTGAAAGTATCATTGACCATGTCCAATATGTGGTCATTGACATTAAGTGTATCTTCAACCACATGTGATGCTATAGGAGTTTCAATTATAGTATTTACAATACTCGTCTCTTCATGTCTAAGCCAAAAATTGTAACCTCTTGGAAATGGTTTAATAATCAAATGATCTTGTACTTTCTCTCTACTATGCCATTTTTTAAAACTTGCATTCAGGACATGGACATATTATTCTATCACCAACACTACTATTGGCAAATGCAAAGGTTTAAAAGTTATTCAGTCTTTCTAAGTATTGAGGGGTATTTCAAGGCATATCAATCTAGCACTTATCCATTTCAAATGATAGTATGTCTCTTCAAATCTTCTAAAACAAATATAAGATTGTAAACCAACTAATATTGATATATATTCAACGGCATCTCTCACAAAAATTATAATCATCAAATCTACCCTAAGTGTCAAAATATGCACAATATGAGTTACAAAGATCTACTAAACATTGATATAATTAAATATTAAACTCCATAAAAGAATAAACAAGCTAGTATATGATAATCATCAACAATTAGTTTCACTAACTAAATCCTTGTGAACTACAAGAACAACATCAACAATCAAATGATAATTATTCACAATTAGTTTCACTAACTAAATCAATAGCATATTAAATTTGGCTATAAAGATAACCTGACTAATTTTCCTCCTATCAAGCATGCTAAATTTAAAATTAAACTGATTAAGCAAGTAATATTAGACAACATAAATGACTAAAAAAATTTTTATTCACATTAAGCAAGCTAAAAAATTAAAAAATAATAATAAATCACCATTAATTAACCATGCTAAATTTATTGGGATACAATTCATATTTACATAACAAGCAAGCAAAATCAAATGAGAAAATGATATTATAAATTATATTAAACTACATAAAAGATGACATTTCTGAAAATTTGCAAGATAACCATATCTTAACACAATTTAAACTAGGAAAACCAAAAAAAAAAAAATTTGAAAAAATGGAAAAATTAAAAAACAAAAAAAAAAGTGAACAAAGCACTCACCGACGACGGCGACTAGAGGATTGAAGGCGGACGGTTAGGAGGAGGTGCTGGCGACCAGGTCTAGGCAGCAGTGGCGGTGGACAGCAAATCAACAAAACCTGTGTGTTGCGACAATGAGGGAGAGAGTCGAAAGTGTAAGGGGATGGCTGCAGCGATTAGTCGTGGTTTAGTATTAACCGCAACTAATATCCGTGGTTTTATACAGTAGTGGTTACATCTACTGCATTAGTTAGGAATGTTCATTGTTTGCAAATGTACGGACGAACATTTAAAAAGTTGTTTCAATTATTGTTTATTTTGATAATGAGAGAATATATATACACATAGGGAAAATTTTAAAATTAAAAACTATATTTGAATTTTTCATTTTTTCTTAATTAAAAGATTTGAAATTATAATAGAAATATCCAACCAAATTCTCAATCTTTGCATTACCAGGAAATGATAATGGGGTTATTATTTGAAAATTCTCAAGTGTGTTGCACGAGAGTTTGTATTGGCATAGGTTGGAACTCGGAAATTTACTGTTAATAAATTTGATGCCAAATTATTAGATTTACACAATTTCTTTAATATTCACTATCAATTCAAAATATGTAGAAATTCTACTTTCAAATTTCTCCCATCACACTTCAATAATATTTCTTTTTCTAGTAAATATGAATGATTATTTTATAATTTTCCCATTTTTTGTTTGATGTTTATAACAGCTATTAAAAGCTTTTAATTTTTAACTATGGAGGGAGAACCAAAAAAGACTTAGAAGTGAAAGATGATGGATTGTTAAGTAAAGGCAGATTTAAGAATTGAGAGATTTAAAGGCAAAATTAATGAATATATATCCGAACAATTCTAAGAACGTATTGATTTAAAGGATTTAGGGTTATTTGTAGATACGTGGATGAAGGTTAAAAACTTGTTTTAATTATCATTTATTTCAATAATGAGAGAATATATATATATATATATATAGATAGTGATTTTTAAATTAAAAATAATGTTAGAAATTTTCAGTTTATTTATTTTAAGATTAATTTTTTTGTGCAATAATAAAAATGGTTGCAGCAGTACTGTTACTACATGACACACTAAGAGTAAAACATGTGATAATGACATATTAAAATATGTACGACAATCTAAAACAATTTGTATTTATGTTTTGACCCTTAGGTTTTATTTATGAACCCAAACCTTTTTTTGTATTTTTCAATTTACTTTCTTTATTTTTTTAGTAATCAACACAAAAATATTAGTTTATAAATTTGTTAACTCATCAGTGTGCTTTATTTTTTCAATTACTCCACCAATCTCTAATTTTATTTTCATTTTAATTAATAAATTAATATTTTGTAAGTTATAAAAAAATAAAAAAAAAAATAAAGTGAATAAATTAAAATTTTTAAAGATATTTTGAGTTCATGAAATAAATCTAAAAGTATTAAAATTCAAATATAAATATAATGAATTATTTTGAATTAATTTATAATTAATATATTATTATCACTTTTTGCATCATATAATAATTGCATCAAAAAATAGATAGAAGATGATTACACTAAAACCCAATATTTTTTTAATATTTGAAATGGCAACGAAAATATAGAATCACTGAGACCAAATTGAGCTCCATGCCTTTTCGTTACTACAAGATCATATATTTTTTTTAATACAAAAGTCAAAAGGAGAAAATATATTATGGAATGATTAGGAAATGTTGTCCAAGAAGGTGTTGCAGCTTTCGAAGAAAGAACTCCTCTAAGAAGGGATTTTAGTCTTTTCAGGGTGTCCTAACAATTACCCCAGCAAAGGAACTGTGAAGATTCGTAATGTCATGACCAATGTTCTAGAGGTAGCAATTATTGTTCTGGATGTCCGGGAGCAGGTAGTAGGTGGCAGCATTAGTGAAAAGTATTTGGAGGCCTTTGTCAGTTGGGGTTTGGCAAAGGTCAAAGCTAAGGTCCACAGGAGGACTTTCCTAATTTCGCAGCCCAAAGGGAGTTAATACCTTTCTTTCATAGTATAGTCTCTTGTCATATTTCTTGTCCATGAGAGATCGTTTAGATAGCCCAAAATTGAGAAAGGCAAGGTTGAGATTTCCTCAATTTCCCTTTGATTATATAGCATGATTAGGGTATTAATGTCCCATCCTAACTTGTCAGGTTTAAGCAAATCACCGATTGTCATGGTTTCTCGAGGTTTAGCGTTCTCCTTAAAGGGAAGCCAGAGTTTGCTAGGGATAGGAATGGATTTCCTATCTCCTATCAACCATTTGAGCCTCTTGGTGATGATATGCTGAGCTTTGACTATTCCTTTCCATATGTAGGAGGTGGAGTTTCTAGGTTTGAACCAAACAAATGCCCAGTCAAAATATTTCTTAGCTTGTAATCGTGAGAGAATTGATTCTCAAGAAGGCTTAAGAATTTTCCAAGTTTGCTTAGCGAGCAAAGCTAGTTCAATTGATGTGTGCTTCTTATCTCCAAGTCTGCTTTTTATTTTGGTAGGCTCAATGTTTTCTAGCTGGCTAAATGAGTTTTGGGTTTTTGACCCATAGTGCCCAATAAAAGTTAGCAATTTTTTAGTCAATTTGAGCATTGTTATTTTTTGACAGGTGGATGCAAGTGAGGTCTCTAGTCCACTTTTTCAAGTATTTTGTTGGAATATTTGTTTTTCCTTGCCCCCTTATCTATATAGTTTCCTAGATATTTGCCCAACTATTCCGAGGGCTATATTGGTGACACTGCACTTAATTAATTACTACAAGATCATATATATTAAAGGGATTATAATTCTTGAGTGGATCTTTTCATAACACAAGGATATAAATTGGCGTTGGAATTTGGAAATTTATGGTCTGTCACTTTTATGTTAGATAATTAGATCTACATAATTTTTTTATATAAATTGTTAAATTTATACAATTTTAAAAAATGTAAAAAAATTTATTTTCAAATATCCACTATCATGTTAGAGTATATCTTAGTCTCTTTGCTCATCCTAATAATTATGAATAGTTATTTTATAATTTTTACCATTTGTTGGTTTGATGTTTATAAGATTTATTAAAAACTTCTAATTTATAACTATTTTATGAAACAGTAATCTTTTATGTTTATCATTATAATTTTATGTCGTCTAAGATTAGTCTTATAATGGACGCTTTGCAGTTTTTATATAATAGCATTAATTAATAATCTGTTTGATGTTTATCTTTTGCATTTGTTTATTATTTGCTTTCCTAATTAAGTGTTTCATATTTAATTATCTGAATCAATTTAGGTTTAAATTTTATACTGATATTGACAACAATAAAATCAAAGTAGCTTTTTTTATTTTTAACTAAAGGTAAATAATTTTTTTATATGAGATAATCAATAGTTATTTTTATACATAATTAATTTTAAAATTAAAAAATGGGACGGATGCTTATCTAACAACTTTTCAATAAATTTTATTTTTTTTATATTTATGAAATATATTTTGATTCACCTATAAGATCGAATGATATATAAGTCGGAAACTATATCTTTATTCTTTTTGTTAAAAACAATTATAACATATTTTTTGATCCAAAATGATTCAAAATACAAAATTATTCAACTGTTCAAATTATTAAATTAAAATAAGTAAATTAACAGAATATTAATGCATATAACACAGTCGGACTTTTTCTGTATCATTCTTATGTAACAAATTACGGTACATAATATTAATGTGAATTAGGACTAGATTTTGCCAAAAATTAGAAGAAAACATTTAAGTAACATATTCCAATTAGCATGAAATATATCGTTTGAAATCTAAGGACTTACGGGTTTTAGTCTAAGAATAAAGCTTTAACTAGTTTTAAAATTTATTTTTGTCCTTCATCTTTAATTGGTTTTAAATTGATCGTTTAATTTTACCTCAACTTTTACTCTTGTCCCTTCCCATTTTATTTTAATATGATCCTTTAAGTTGAAAATCTACTCAAATATTTCATTTTCTTTAGTAATAAATATTATGACAAGCAAAACATAAAAGAGAACAAATAAAATTAAGATGCAAAAATAAAATTTAATGTAAAATAAAAGGATCTTATTATAACAAAAGTAAGGAAAAAGAGTTTTAAAATTAAATTTAACAAAAAAAAAATTAAGATTCAAAAATAAATTTCGTAACAAGATTAAAAGATATTGTTTTAACCCTAAAATGAACGTATATATACGTTTTCTACCTTCCAAATATATTTACCCTACGTTACCCTGGTTTTGTACTCTTTCTTTCCTTTTTTTTATCTAAGCTTCCTCTGACTTCCACTCATTCCTTCTATGTCGGACTATGTGCCTCAAGATATTTGGGAGTGTATTTTTCAGAGACTCCCTGCAAAGTGTGGAAGTCCATCATCGTCTTCATTTTTAACCACTCCAAGCGAAGCATTTAAACTGACTACCAATTACTCTTTCTTCATCTCAGCTATCCAAAGAGGGGATGGGAAATTAATATATTAATAGACTCTTATTCATTTTACTTGGACAATAAGCAATTTGATTTTGTCTTAAACCTGGGACCTAAATATACTATTAGGTTTTTAAATAGGTAGTTGGCACATGTAATGGTTTGGTCCGTCTTCAAGATGATTTAAGAGACTGTCACAGTTATATTATTTGAAATCTTTCTATTCAAAAATATATAAAACTTCCTCAACCTAATCTGAATATTGATTATTATTATGTGGAGGCTTATATGGGATTTGGGTTTGATCATAGGACCAAAGACTTTATGATAGTGATATTGAAGACTGTCTTAGTTGATGAATATTTGAAGTGTACTCTCTTGCTGCAGATTTGTATAAATGATTTAATATATTTGGTTCTCAATCGTGAATGTAGTAATCAAACTAATGATTTTATTTTATATTTTGATGTGGTTAAAGAGACATTTCGAGAGTGGATATTGTTATAGGCTTTGAGAGAGAGTGTATCCATTATTGAAGGAGGGAAAAATCTTGCGGTGGCTCAAAATTATTATTCAGAGTCTGGTCTACATTACGTAATTATTTGGATAACGAAAGAATATGGTGATATAAGATCATGGAAAAAAGTGTTCCAGGAGGTATAAAGGAAATATTAGCCCTTACAAATAATAGGTCATTAGTTCTACAAATTAAGGAGAAAATAGTTCTAGTAGGTCCGAGGATGAATACATAGAAAGAGATCGGATTTTGGGATTATTATCATCCTTCTACTGCTTGTCATGTTGAGATAGTAGTCATAGTTTCTAATAGAAGTCCATTTTTTTGTTTAGAATAATCTTATTATCATGTTGAGATAGTAGGTTTTTGTTTAGAATAGTCTTGTTATCATGTTGAGATAGTAGTCATAGTTTCTAATAGAAGTCCATTTTTTTGTTTAGAATAATCTTGTTATCATGTTGAGATAGTAGGTTTTTTGTTTAGAATAGTCTTGTTATCATGTTGAGATAGTAGTCATAGTTTCTAATAGAAGCCCATTTTTTTGTTTAGAATAGTCTTGTTATCATGTTGAGATAGTAGTCATAGTTTCTTTTTCTTAATAGGTATCCATTTTTCATGACACTCATGAAATTGGCAAATTTGTTTTATGAGTGATGCTTCATTATTTATATATTTAATCTTGGTTCTCATGTTTTTTTGTTTTGTGAATTCTTTATTAATATTCATTAGAGACAGCATTTATTACTTTTAATAAGTGATTTTGAATTAATTTGATTTTTGTCAAACAAAATGTTTCTTGATCATTATTTATATTTAAAACGCTTTATCTAAAAATTAAAGAAGATCAAATGTGACATGCTACTTATTATGTGAATACATATTATCTAAAATTTCCAATTTCGCTATACCAGTAACTTTATTTATGTATTAATTGGGAAGTTTCATCTTTATTAAATTTATCTTCCAACATTATTGGCGAAATATTTAGGCAAATCCCTGAACATGGCCCTAACTAATCATGACCTACAAAGGCAAAATAGATAGGGGACACAGTCTTAACAAAGTTGAAAAAAATGGTTGATTGTAATTTTTAAAATATTTATTAGTCTGAACAAAGTTTAAAAAAATAGTTGATTGTAGTTTTTAAAATATTTAAACTTTTTATTACTTTGTTGCAAGCTATCCTGTGCAGAAATGAATTCGGCAAGCTAACAAAATTGACTTCATAAATTCGGCATGTTGATCAAAATACCTTGGCTGGAGTGAGATGATTTATTCTACTTAACTTCTCTAAATTTAATTCAGATAAAACTGTATGTAAAAATAATTTGTAAAATTATATGGAATCAGGGATCCTTCTAAGACTTTGCTAATTAATATTATGTAAACATTCACTCTAATTTTAAAATATACACTTTAATTCAATTTTAATTTTTTTCCTAAAATATTTTCCATTAACTTAACTATTGGTTTTTTTTTTTAATTTACAAGAAATAGATGCCAACTTGTTTGGTATTTTAGCAATAAAAATACTTAGATTAATGACAGGTATTTTAGTCAGAAAATTTTAGATTGAATAGTATAACTTTTTGTTTTAGAGGAAGTATATATATATATATATATATATATATATATATATATATTTTAAATATAAATAAAAGAATTATACAATTTTAGTTAAATTGAGAGAAGTCCATATAATTTTCTCAATTATACTAGAGTCATTATTCAAATATAAATGTCTAAACTGCTTTTAGATATTTTTCATCAATAGACTATATTAAATGATTACAAAGTTAGATATAAAAAATTTGAAGTCAATGGCAATGGAAACTTCTTACATAATGTTCAAGAAACCGTTATTAATTTTCTCTCGTTCACGTATTGCATATTCAACAACGCATAGATTTGTGGCTAAATCCAAATCCTTGTCATCCAGAAACTTGGGACTTTCATTACTCACCACACATAGTGCCTTAACGATAGAATTGCGGTCCTCCAAAACAACGCGCTTTTATTTTTCGCCACTTTAGACTTTTCGCTTCAACCATTTATTTTCTCTATCTTTTCTCCTTTTTCATGAAATACACTGAAGAAAAAATTTTCCATATAATTTTAAACATATTTATGCATGCATAAGATTTCTTTTGATCAGTTCATCCTCTACAATCTAAGTTCAAGCAATCTTTATAGGGTGAGAGTGAATCATCAACAAAACTATTGATTCTACGAGAACTTGAACTGGCTCAATACAAATTTACTAACAGTATTAGTATTTTGTTGTGAAAAATATTAAATTGGTCCTTATTTTTAGATTTTGTAACAATTTAGTCCATAACAAATTAATCGTAATAAATTAATTCTTCAAAAATTTTATTTTTATGCAACATGAATTTATCACTAATCTAAATGAAAAGATTAATTTTATACAAATTTAAATTCGTAAGAAACCGGTCTAGTATAATTTGAATTTATGAGGGACTGGTCTAATATAAATTTAAATTTATAAATAATTTATTTGTTATAATTAATTTATTAGAGACCAAATTGTCATGAAGTGTAAAAGTAAGAGACAAATTTTTTACATATTTTCATTTTTTATTATGTGTCCATTATCTTTTGTGGTAATTTTGAATTGCCAATAGTGAACAGAGTACATGTTCATTTTGAGTACTATGCAAAAGAAATATCTCCTTTTCTTCTTTCAAGACTTTTCCTAAGCTGGTAAAGGCAAGATTATACCTCAAATTCTTCAAGAAATCGTCATGATGACACACATCTGACCCCCCCTCCCCCCTCATCACCTCACACCATGTAAGATTGTTATGATCTAATTTAGTTTTTTCCCAATGAACTGTACTCTAGATAGAATGTGCATGATTGACGAGGGTCCCTTACCATATCACTCCAAATTCCGATCCCAAAGAAACAGTCCTCCTGGGCTATCTCTTCCATTATCAGCCGATCACGACTTTCTGGGAATTTATGGAAGCTCTTATCTCTGGTGTAGCCATCAGTTTCTCGTGGAAAATTCAAACCCGTAATCACTACGGCAATCAGATAGCGCCATCTACCATTATACTCTCCCTTGCCATTTCAGCTTGTACCTCAACCTTCAGAGACAATGATATCTCGGACTTTTGTCTTCTGTTAAACCTTTTAATTATGGACTTGGTTTAACGGTTTAAGCTTTTGAATTAAGGTAATTGCTAGAGGGTCACCATCGTTGTTTCTCTTTGACTTGCAAATTCATGTATTGTCTTGCCTTTCAACAACTCCCATTACGTGTTCGAGACTTTGACCCAGCTAAGTCACTCCTCACACAATTCGTCAGTATATAAAGCATTATATCTCTTAGCATTGTTTAATGGCCTTGTGTGATTCCAGAAATCTGATGGCTGCATCATCATCAACACTTGTCCTCCTCCTCGACCTCCTTCTTTCTCTCCTTGCTGCAGCCCAGGCTCAAGAAGGAACCCAGTTTGTCTTTCCAGGATTCCGTGGAAGTGACAGAAACCTAATAACCCTTCAGAAAGCTGCAGATATCAATGAAAGTGGTATGCTTAAGCTCACCAACAGATCTTACAATATTGTAGGCCGTGCTTTCCATACCAAATCCTTTCCAATGCTTTCTAATTTAACCCAACGACAAAAAGCTTCTTCCTTTAGCACATCCTTTGTTTTCTCTATTGTCCCTTCAACCTCCGACTCTGGTGGCTTTGGCCTTGCTTTTGTCATGGCACCCTCAGCCGACATGTTTGAAGAGGCTAGATCTGGGCATTCTCTTGGTATTTATAACGACGATTCTGTGCATGCTAGTCACATATTTGCAGTGGAATTTGATACGGTAGTGTACATAGCGCAGCGAAATTTGAAGCGAAACGACTTGTTTTTTCATTTTCTAAATACTTCTTGACTCAATTTAAAATGATCCTCACGTTACCATAATAAGTGAGGATCATTTTAAAATGAATGTTTAAATTCTGACACAATTTACGTGTACAGGTAGATGGCTCCGACAAAGGTGAGTCAGACACAGAAGGAAACGAAGTTGGCGTCAATATCAATGGCACGGCCTCCGAAGTCTCTAAACCAGCTGCTTACATTGAAGAAGGGACAGATTCTCAAATGGTAAATTTCAGTATGGAGAAAGCTGAAGCCGTACAAGCTTGGATAGATTATAATGGCGAGAAGAAACGTGTGAATGTAACCGTAGCACCCCTAGGAGTGCGTAAACCCTCCACACCACTAATACTTAATCATTCCGTTAACCTTACTGGTGTTCTGAAGGAAACCATGTATGTTGGTTTCTCAGCATCAACAGGGGGAACTAAAGCAAGCTCTCATTACATTCTGGGATGGAGCTTTGCAGTCAATGGACCTGCTCCTTCACTTGATATTTCCACGCTTCCACATCCACCACCTAAAGAAAAAGACCCTTCCTCTTTTCCTTGGGTCAAATTGGCCATTGGATCTTTGTCTGCTTTAACCTTAATCTTGTTGGTTTCCTTATGTTCTCTAACGTTGTACAAAAGGTACACCAATTTTGAAGCTCTCGAGGATTGGGAGATAGATTGCCCTCACCGATTCAGATACAAAGATCTACACAAGGCAACAAAAGGGTTCAAAGAGAGTGAGCTAATTGGAGTTGGAGGCTTCGGTGCTGTTTACAAAGGTGTCTTGCCTTCCACAGGAACTGAGGTCGCTGTGAAGAGGATTGTTCGTAGCCCAATCGAAGGAATGAGGGAATTCGCAGCAGAAATTGAAAGCTTAGGAAGATTAAGGCACAAGAATTTAGTCAATCTACAAGGATGGTGTAAGCAGAAAAATAATCTTCTTCTAATCTATGATTATATCCCCAATGGAAGCCTTGACTCACTCCTCTTCAAAAAAAGCCAAGTTTTGGATTGGGACCAAAGATTTAAGATCATCAAGGGCATAGCAAGTGGGCTATTATACCTCCATGAAGAGTGGGAGCAAGTGGTGGTCCATAGAGACATCAAAACCAGCAATATTCTCATCGACGTAGATTTAAACGCACGTTTAGGTGATTTTGGCCTAGCTAGGCTATATGATCATGGTGAAGTATCACAAACAACCAATGTGGTGGGGACAATTGGATATATAGCACCAGAATTGACTCGAACAGGAAAGCCATCCACAAGCTCTGATGTGTATGCTTTTGGGGTTTTGCTTCTTGAAGTTGCAAGTGGGCGGAGACCAATTGGGACAGAACAATTCTTTTTGGTGGATTGGGTTGTAGAGAATCACAATCTGGGTCAGATTCTTGAAGCGGTTGACCCTAAGTTGAACTCGGCTTATGTTGAGGAAGAGGTAGAGTTGGTTCTGAAACTAGGTCTTCTCTGTGCTCGACATAATGCAGATTCAAGACCCACCATGAGACAAGTGATAAAGTACCTAAACTTTGATGAGCCTCTTCCTGAAATTGGTGATTGGAGGAGAGAGTGTGATTCCGAGAGTGGCAGAATGAGCTTCGGTTTCTTAGAAATTGTGTCAACAAGAACCACCTCAACTTCATATAACTTATCCTCCATCAGGAGTCGGTCTATGGAAGCTGGTAGGTAGCATGTATAGGATCTTGATACAATTTGTAACTTTCTTTCTTTAATTTGTCTTGTTTTTGTACGACAGAAATGTTAACGCATCAATGATCGATTGATTAGTTATAATGACATGCAGGATTTGTTATTCAATACATGGTTCGTTAAGAGTTAGATATATTCTAATGTCATAAACGCATAAGCTCTTTACAGATTCATTTATGAATGAGAAGATACATTTCATTTATTTCATTCTCTCTTCTCTTCTCTACTCTTTCTATTAGCCAATGGGTGATAACTTTGGTGCCACTTTTATCATAAAATAGTCCACTTTTTTATATAGTAATTTTTGTGCAATATTTTTAATTGCTTCTTGTAGTATACAAAATTATGCTAATTCAGGTAACAGTGATAGGTTATACTAGGTGGCTGCATACTAGTTTAATAGCTACAAATTAAACTAGCTTATGTGGCTGCAGGCTAGTGTATGAGGGTGGCTAATAATAATGACTTGTATTGTATATAAACAGCTCTATTCAAAAGAGAAATGTATGAGAACTTGATCATCCACTTCCATTCATATTGTAATCTGCAACCCCTTTTTTTCTCTGCTACTTCCTTAAGCTTTCAAGAGTTACAAATGGTATTTGAGCACCATTAGTCTTAGGAAGAACCTGTAACCAAAAGCAAGAACCAGGCAATTAAATTTCACCCATTCAAAAAAAGCCTTCTTAGCTCCATTCAGCCATGACATCTAGGGCTGATCATTGGCCCAATCAACTCGGCCCGACCCAATCACATCCAGTCCAAAAAAATTTTTAGAATTTTCACCGAGCTAGGCTGGGTCTCGGGAATGACATGAGACCTGGCCTGGAATTTATTTTTAGATTTTTTTAATTTTTATAATATATTTTTAATTTGATTTAAAATAAATTTTAAAATATCAATTCTTTTCAATTTTTTATTATTTTTCATTCCAAATCTTAAAATTTTTTTAAATTCTATTTTACTTCCTTTCAAATCTTTTTTTTTTTTTTCATTTTTTGTTTAAAAAAATTATTTTTACAAAATAATTCATATTTAAAAAAAAAAAAAGATGACCCGACCTAGGATGGTCACTATTTGGGTTCAATCGGGCCAGGTCAGGTCCTGAGTTCAAAAAAGTTACCCAATATGATACTGGGCTAGGTCTCGGGTCAGCCAAAAACTCAGCCCAGCCTGACCCATGTTCACCCCTAATGACATCCAACAATTAAGGTGTTAGTGTTCTTTTAGTGTTAGGTGGAGAAAACTATCAACTAGGGCACTAAAGATGATAGCCTACCTAAGAGGGTTAGACCTATAGAAGGTGGTAGAGACTAGAAATGATCCTTCTCCACTAGGTAACAACCCCACAATAGATTAAATGAAGTATTATTCAAAAAAGTGTGCAAAGAAATTCAAGACTCTTTCTCTTATACATGCCATTGTGACGAAACATGATCTTCACAAGAATCATGGCATGTGAAACTAGAAAAAAGGCATGGGATAGGGTAAAGGATAAGTTTCAAGGAATCGAAAAAACCAAATAGATGCAAGTCCTAAATCTAAGTAAAGAGTTCGAACTCCTAAGGATGAAAGAGGCAAAACCTGTCAAGGAGTATGCAAATAGGCTTAAGATAGTGAACCCTATTAGGCTATTTGGTGAGGAGCATCTTGAAAAACATGTGGCAAAGAAAGTGTTGGTCAACCTACCTAAAAGATTTGATGTAAAGATCTCCTCTTTGGATGACTCAAGGGACATCACTTAACTTACTTTAGATGAATTGGTGAGCTCTCATCAAGCAGTGGAGTAAAGAAAGACATTTTGGATTAAGGAACCTAGTGAAATTGCATTGTTGGCAAACCAAAGAGGGAGGGATTCAAAGGACCTAAGGAGGTCAAGGAGGATTAGTAGAGAAGAAGGACAAGGAGGAGGAAAGTGAGCAAGGAAACACATCCAAGAGAGAGAGTGGTCAGTTTTAACCTTGCTTTCACTACCACAAGAAGGGTCATCTTAGAAAATACTGTTAGTTTAGACCTAGTATGCAGTTAAATTGTGCAAACAATTTGGACATGTAGAAAAAGTGTGCTAGGCTAAGGCAGAGCGACAACCTCTTAAAGCCCAAGTGGCTAAAAATCTTAATCTGATAGAGGAATGTGCATTCACAATTCTCTTACCTAAAGATTCCTATCATTCAAGTTTACATAATGAAGCATGGTTAATGGACAGTAATTGCGCCTATCACATGACTTCTATAAAAGAAGTTGTTCAGGGACTTAGACAAAGGGTACAAATCAAAGGTGAAGATAAGAGATGGAAGCTTTGTAAACATTCAAGGCATAAAAGATGTTGCCATTAGGACAGCCTCCGGCAAAAATTATTAATGATGTGTTATTTGAGCCAAAAAGCAACCAAAGCCTCTTAAGTGTTGGTCAATTGCTTGAGAGAAAATATAGGATACATATTCACAATGATATGTTTGATGTATATGACAAAAATGATATCAAAATATTAAGTAAAAAGGGTATTAATCAAGCTATCCTATTAAATGGGAACAAACTCATGGTTCTTTGCAGGAAGGACACAAGGACCTGGTGAATCAAGGTTCTGTGCAGGAAGGACACAAGGATACAATGAATCAAAGTTTTGTGTAGGAAGGATACAAGGACCAATTTAAATAGGAGAAATTCATTAAAAGGACCCCTAAAATTGTGAAGGGGACTGAAGATTTTAGTGATGTCATTAAGAGGAGAAGGAAGCAAAACTGGTTGGCTTTACTAGCAATGACTTGAAAGGATCAAGTGATTATTAAGAAAATGCACCAGACTATTGTTTCACTAGTGGTTCAAGAAAGGTACACTAAAGCACCAGGCAGTTCCATGTTGACACAAACATTGAACCAAAGGAAGCAACAGATGTGTTATTTGATAATAAGCCAACAGTGACTATAATGAAAATCCAATAGTTAATGGCAAATAAGAGAAAATCAAAATCAAGCATCACTTCCTTAAAAAAGATAGAGAATGAAAATCAAGTGATGCAAAATCATTGCTTTGAAGACTAGGAAGCTAATGTCTTCACCAAAAAATTATTAAAAGTGAAGCTCAGAATAACAATTAGGAGTGTGCACTAGCACCAAGGTTAAAGAGGATAATTAGCCAATGGATGATAACCTTCATATTACCTTTATCATAAAGTAGCCAACTTTTTCATAAAGTAGTAACTTTTGTGTAGCCTTTTCTTGTAGTATACAAAATTATTCTAGTTTAAATAATGATAATATTTGTACTAAGTGGCTGCAGGCTAGTTTAGGTGTTGCTGGCTGGTTTAGGTGGCTGTAGACTAGGTCTGATAATGATGACTTATATTGTATATAAATAGCCCTATTCAAAAGAGAAATGTATGAGAATCAAATTATCTTACTCTATTTGTTTAGTTCTTTGCAACTCTTCATCTTCTTCTTTTTTTGCTTCTGAAAGTTCCCAAAAGCTAACACTTTCTATTTCATCTTCTTTCATGTAATTAAAGCTTCTAATCTATCAACAATGGAAAACACGTCGTCCTCTACAATTTTTCGAAACATAAATGTCGTTTCAAAGATATTCAGTATGATTCATCCTGCCTCTGTGAAGCTTGAAGGCAGTAACTGTTTAACATGGACTTTGGGAGGAATTAGAACTATTTTTAGCTTCATAGACGAACAAAGGTGAAGCATCTTGAAACTCAATTTACAAAGGTTCAACATCAGTCACTGATTACCGCAAAGATTAATAGTATCGTAAAAGCCTCGTTGTATAATTTCAGTTTCTTCAAGTTACGAGCCCCACACAATCAATGACATCAGTTTAACGGAGGCCAAAGTGGCAATCGGGGGAATGCAAGATCCACTACTACATAGAGGTGCAAACGAACCAAGTTTAAAATTTTACAAGTTTAAATTACTCACGTAGCTTCCATGTTCGTAAAATACTCTTGTTACAAGTTTAAATTTTATTATTATATAAATAATATGATGCCTAAAATTTTGGAAACTAGTGGCTGTCCCTTATATGTTTATTAACATTTTTAATTTAATGACAATTGTAACCGGCATTAAGGTTTTTTATATTAAAAACTAAAAGATAAAATCACCTAAGGTGATATTCGAACAGCTCAAACTACAAAAAATAATCTTTTAATGAATTACAAAAATACTTAAAAATTATATGGATTCACAAGATTGATATGTTCAAATATATCTTGGGTTTGGTTCACATATATTTGGATTGAATTTAAATTATACAAGTTATGAATATAATTTGTAGAACCATTTGAGCAGCCTTATTAAAAAATGAACCATCTAAATTGCCTTAGATATTAATAATTAATAGAAAAATCATTTTTAGATCATAAATTAATAATCAAAACTAATGAAAAAACTATTAATGATATTTTCCTTGCATTAGTCTCGATCATTGATTTATAAATTAACGGTGATTATTTATTTCATCATCTCACTCCAAAATCAAACACTATATATAAAGAAAATAGAAACTAATATAAACTACTAGTATACTTTCACTTCCACACTTATTTGTCAAAATAGTAAGGCTTATGTTTCACATTATGTTATAAAAATTAATATAACAATTCTGCCTATTAAATAGTGATCCAAAAGATAGCTCAAAAGATTAGGCACCAAAAAAATCTTGACAAGGGTTGATTCAAACACAAGCTTATAACATTAAGAGATTTATATCAACATGGACAACATAAATTACAAAGTTACAATTTCTTTTGTCAATTCGCCAACTTGTTACATATTATTCAATATTCCAAGAAAGTGGGACCTTCATAACTCACCACACATTGTCATGAAAGTGTACAACGCAGTCTCTCAATAGCGGTCCTTCTAAATTAACAAGCCCCACAACGCGTTCTTCCTTTTCGCCACCATGGACTTTTCACTTCCACCATTTCTTTTATCCATTTTTTTTCAAGAAATACATCAAAGTTTTCATATCATACAATTACACACAACGTTCTATATACCTCTGGGAGTTTAATAAACATTATTTAAATAAAATTATTTAATATTTTCATTTTTTGACATTACTGATGTATGCCAAAGATCTTCACCTCAATAATCATATATGTAAAATTTATCATAGTACCATATATATATATATATATATATAGGAAATGCTTTATTGATAGTAATGTTGCACAGATATTTTGAGGTATTACGCGATAGAAGTAGCATGGTTTTTCTTCTTCCATGACTTTGCCTATGCTACTTATTAAAGCCAAGAATATTGTAGCTCAATTTCGTTGAAGAAATCATGAAGACATTAAGGAGCCCTTCATCACTCAAAGGCACGAGAAAACATAGGAATTATATGGAATCTAAGGGCTTTTCCTACGTTCGAATGGAATTTGAGTTTCATATTGAAAATTAATATAGAATCATAATATATATGAGACTTATATCAACCCACACAAGTTAATTATAGGTTTAATTACTGTCTAACTTAAAACTTTAGTATGCATTTGTCAAATGTTCATATTAACTGAAAAATAGTCTTCTAATACCCTTTGATTTTTTGCGTTGTTTTTCTTTTTCATGCGTAAATTTATATTATTCAACATTTTATTTTGTTTGATATACTTTTTTTATTTTTCTATATATCCTGGTTTAATTTTATGGAGAAGTTTATAAAAAAATTTAATAGGTCTAAGGCTTGTTAGAATCTAATATTTGTTTATATGTTGTTAAAACAATTCTTCAAAATGTTTGTTAGAAGATATTTTGAAATAAGAAACTTTTTTGAATCCTTTATTTTTAGAAATACACTAAAAAATTTCTAAAAAAATCTAGGTTTGTGCATGTATGTACATAATATATTTATTATATATACATTTGAGTTTATGCGTACATAGGTGCTTGTGTGTGTTTACATGCTACATATTTGTTATATATATTTGTATGTGTTACATGTTTGATAAATTTGTATATATGCGCGTGAATGCATATGGATGCATGGTTTTATGTATATACATAACAAGTTCATTATATATATATATATATATATATATATATATATATATATTTGTAATTGTATATGTAGTTGCATGGATGCCCTTGTGTGTTATATATTCACTATATAAGTATGTATGTGCCATCACGCTTGTATGTTCGCTCGAAACTTTGCTCAATATTCTTTGTAAATATTTATTTTATTTTATTTATAATAAAATTTACATGTGACGGATCTTTAAAATATGAATTCTTTTTAAATTTTGAATCATTTTCTATTTTAAAATCATAATAATTTTTATTTCCTTTTCTTAAAAGAAGTTTATTTTTCCTAACAATTTAAAAAAAAGAGGTAATCTAACCTGGCCAGTTACTAATAGTTGGATTGAATCTCAAATCTTATTCCAACCCAACCCACAACCTCTACAAAAATTCTTGTTTTACAAAATTATAATTTTACCATTAATGAACAATTTTGAGAAACAAGGAAAAATATCTAAAATTGCTCATTTTTTATTCTTAAGAATACTTTTCTACTTTTCCATTTTTTACAACAATTAATAAAAAAACACATTACCAAGTAAGCTTTTTGTTTTTTATTTTTAAAAACTAAAATTTATTTTTAAAAACATCCATCAAACAAGCCCCAAACTCCCAATCACAATTATGCTTTGCAGTTTGAGAAAAAGAAAATAAGAGTATGAGACTAACTTTATTCGTTTCATTTAATTCATATATATATATATATATATATGCATACGAATATATATAGTAATGGTACATAAAAGCCCACATCTGTGTTAGTTTCTTCTTGTCTTTATTTGGGCATTTGAATTATTGAAAAAGATTGCATAATAACCTTACACCCCAAATTCAGAACTATATAATAAATCGCTTCTTCTCTATTCCATTTACGTACGTTATCATATGCAAATCCAACACTTTCTTGGAAAACCATTGTGGCTCTCATATCTTGTATAATCAAGCTCTATCACTTTCTCGTGTGAAATACACTTAAAGCCTATATGGAAAAATCAAACCTATATTCGTCACGGCAAACGGAAAGTGCCATCTAGACAATATGGTATGTATACTCTCTCCCTTGGCCATCTCAACTTGTGCCTTGGCCACCTAAAGACAATGACACTTGAGACTTTTGTCTTCTCTTACACATTGTCATAATACATTGTTTATTGACTTTTTTGAGTTTTTGAATTGACGTGCTTAAATTCTTGATTTTGATGACTGGATGATCATGAGTTCATAAGATATAATGAGCATTGAAGTGGTTATTGTCACAGAATGTGACTTGCGAATTCACATATTTTCTTGCTCTTGCCCACTGCGTGTTTGGGAGCTTGACCCACAGAGATCTCTCCTCACAATTCTCCCCCACCTCTTATAAAGCACTAAACCTCTTAGCTCTGTTTAATCCTTTGGTGCTGTCAGAATCTGATGGCTGCATCATCATCAACACTGGGTATAATCCTCCACCTCTTTCTTTCTCTCCTCGTTGCAGCCAAGGCTCGACAAGGGACCCAGTTTTCCTTTCAGGGATTCAATAATAGTGAAAGTGATCTTATCCTTGATGGAGCCACCATTGTCAAACCTGGTGGTTCGCTTAAGCTCACAAACAGATCACACAATATTGTAGGCCATGCTTTCTATTCCAAATCCTTTCTAATGGTTAATACAACCAAACAACAAGCTTGTTCCTTTAGCACATCCTTCGTTTTCTCTGTAGTCCCCACAACCTCTGGCCCTGGTAGCACCCTCAACCCAATTTGCACAAGCTGGTTCTGGCCATTTTCTTGGTCTTGTTAACTCCTCCAATGATGGGAATTCTTCAAATCATATTTTTGCAGTCGAATTTGATACGGTAGCGTCACATATTTGCAATTAAACATGAATACACTTGTCCATCAAAACTTTCTTGTCATGTTTCCAACACGGAAATTATGTGTGCAGGTAAATGGCTACGGAGGTGAGTCTGACAGTGAAGGGAACCATGTTGGTGTCAATATCAATGGCATGAACTCAAATGTCACTGAGCCAGCTGCTTACTTTAAAGAAGGCACAGAAGCTCAAAAGGAAGAGTTCAGTATGAAGAAATCTAAAGCTGTACAAGCTTGGATAGAATATGATGGTGAAAAGAAATTTGTGAATGTGATTATAGCTCCTTTGTCAGTGCCTAAACCCTCCAAACCACTCATATCTGATCACATTGACCTTAACGATGTTCAAAATGAAGCGATGTTTGTTGGTTCCTCAGCACCAATAGGGAAAAGTAAAGCAAGCTCCCATTACATTCTAGGATGGAGCTTTTCAATGAATGGACCTTCTGCGTCACTAAACATTTCCCAGCTTCCCGAGCCACCTTCAAAGGAGGATGATCTAAATTCAACCCCATTCCCTTGGGTCAACTTTGCCATAGGAGTTTAATCTTGTTCATTTCTTTGTGTTCTGTAACATTTTACAAGAAGTACTCGAATTTTGAGACTCTTGAAAAGTGGGAACTAGACTGTCCTCACAGATTCAGATTCAGAGATCTTCACTCAGCAACAAAAGGGTTCACGGAGAGTCAGCTAATAGGAGTTGGAGGCTTTGGTGCTGTCTACAGAGGTGTCTTGCCTTCCACTGGAACTGAGGTTGCAGTGAAGGAATGAAGGAATTTGCAGCCGAGATTGAACGCTTAGGAAGATTGAGACATAAAAACTTGGTCAATCTTCAAGGCTGGTGTAAGTCAAAAAATGATCTTCTTCTAATCTATGACTATATCCCCAATGGAAGCCTTGACTCCCTCCTCTTCAATCAAAGCCTTCTTTTGGACTGGGACCAAAGGTTCAACATCATCAAAGGCATAGCTAATGGGCTACTGTATCTTCATGAAGAGTGGGTGCAAGTGGTGGTCCACAGAGACATCAAAACCAGCAATATTCTCATAGACGGCGATTTAAATCCCCGTTTAAGTGATTTTGGCCTAGCTAGGCTATAGGATCATGGTGATGTATCACCCACAACCAATGTGGTTGGGACAATTGGTTATATAGCACCAGAATTGACTCGCACAGGAAAGCCGACCACAAGATCTGATGTGTATGCTTATGTGCTTTTGCTCCTTGAAGTGACTAGTGGGAGGAGACCTATTGGGTCAGGACAATTTTTTTTGGTGGATTGGGTTGCAGAGAATCACAGTCTGGGTCAAATTCTTGAAGTGGTTGACCCTAAGCTGAACGCTGTTTATGTTGAGGAAGAAGTGGAATTGGTTCTGAAACTGGGTCTCCTCTGTTCTCAACATAATGCAGATTCAAGACCCACCATGAGACAAGTGATGAGGTACCTAAACTTTGATGACCCTATTCCTGAAATTGGTGATTGGAGGAGACAGAGTGACTTTGGGAGTAGCAGAACGAGCTTTGGTTTCTTAGAAATGGTGTCTACAAGTACTATCTCAACTTCAAATTACTTATCCCCCATGAATAGCATGAATAGTGGGTTTATGGAAGACGGTAGATAGCACATACATGTACATACAACGTTAACATATTCGTTTCTTTTTACTTTTGATTCACTTCTATTTTAATGTTCTCTTGTTTTCTTTAAGGATTAAGAATTGAAACAGTGTAAAGGTATTCAATTAATTTATGCACAAATAGAACGTACTGTAATACAACGTAAGATATTATTGCGTGTGGTAATTTAAAATTTAACTTCTAATCCAACTAATAAACAATCAACATTGACTTTGAAAGCCGAAAACCCGTGCAACCACAAAACTCGGCCTCACTCCTGGGTTTACAAGAATCCAGATTTTCTCTACTGTTACAAGAGAATCCTTTATAAACTAAGTTAATGAATAGAAATATAATAGTTCATATTTTTTATTTAAAATGCACCGGTCATTAATTATTACACACAGTCCTAGATAACTTTTAAATTCTTAAAATTTGAGCCATCAAATTTTCATCTGATGACTTATATTTAATTATTAGAGATTTTTCAATAAAATTTTTTATTAGAGCTAATCCATTTTGAGTCTACAACTCCTAGAAAATTTTGAAACTTTCTCTCTCTAGAAAGAAAGAGAAAAAATTGTCAATGGTCCTTGTCTTATTATTACATTATTATTTTACTTCTTTATTTATTTTATTTCTTAATATGGTCTCACATTAATTAAAATTGTCAATTTCAGTTTTCAATTAATTGAAAATTGTCACATTTAACTTTTCACTTTTAACATCATTATTATATGTAGTCTTTCCATTTAAATTTTATTAAATCATTTGCAGTGACAACAAGTGACTATTTATAATCAATTAAAGATTATGTTAAAAAATAAAATGAGTAAAGGACTAACATAAATATTCAGTAATAAATTAGAAACTAAATTTATATTTTTCCATTTCTCCTTATATGTATATATATATTTAAAAGATTTGGGGGAATGGCATCTCCTATCCCCCCTGCCCCTTACCTCTTCCTGGTTTTCATCTATGAAAGCCGACCTCCATATATAAAAGATTAAAGTAGAGAAAGAAGACTTGAGAAGTAACCGATTTGAGATCCATTCTCTTCTTATCGTACGTGAGATTGCAATGAAAATCTACTGTGTAAAAATTATTGGGAAAAGCTCTTTGAGAGTTTTGTTAGACTTCCGTAAAAGTCTTGATAGTAAAAGTTTTGCTAGGTCCTTTAAAAGAAAAAAAAAAATTTTAAATTTGTCAAGGAATAAAACACTTATAAAATTTCTTATCATAAAAAAGTTTGTTAAACTGAGAGTGGTGAAGAGTATAATAATTAAACTAAGATTATTTTTAAATAAAATGGAATGGTTTAAAAAAGAACATCAAAGTCATTTTTTGTCATTCAAAACTTTATTTTTGTTACACATTAAAATGGAAGGATTAAAGATGAAATGAAAGATTTTAATGATATAATTACTATAATATTTTCTTTGACGAAAAACTTACTATACTATTCTTTTATTTATTAAGATAATATTATAAAATTAATAGATAATTCGTTATCATTTATTCTTTTATTAAACTTTTAAACAATAGAATAACATATATCTTATTATTTCACTCCTTGTCACACCATCATTTTTTATTATTAGTCATTCTATTACATCTTCTCATAAACTTTCAAATAGAATTTGTTTTTCAACTTCTCTTGGGATAGGTCTAATAATGGCTTGGTGTCTTTCGTTTGATGTATGGTGGTTACTTGTTAATATAAAGCTAAACTTGCACAATATGATTGAAAGTTTTATCGAATCTCATTTTACTAGTAAATTAACTCGCATTGTTGGCCACTGGTTACATATTCACCAAGTAGAGATACATATCCTTCACTTGCTGCCCCACAACCATAATTGCATCCAACAAACTTGGACATTCATTACTAACCAAACATATACGACGCGTTCTTTTCTTATCACATTCTTTTTGTTAAATAAATTAACTATTGTTTTATATATATATATATATATATATATATATATATATATATGACAATGTAAATTTTTTTAAAAAATAAAGTTTAAATATTTTTTAAAACAAGATATATTAATATTTTAGATTTCTTATACATAAAATGATGTTTTATTTAAAAAAGACTAGGTTGCATTGTAAAATACGAGGAATAGACAATAAGATATTAACAGTTAAATTTTAATATCTTGTATAAAAAAGATAGAAAATATTAATATCTTTTATTTTAAAATTATTTATATAAAAAAAATTTTATATTTGAAACTATTAGATCTAGATCTACGAGAATGACTTTTTATTAAAAAAAGAAGAAAGGGTCTCTCTGCAGTTAGCGCAGGAGATTCGTTCTCCACTTTAAATAGCATGCAAAGAAAAAACTTGCATTTTTTCAAGACTTTTCCTATGCCAGAAACCAAGGGCAAGGCTGGGTCTCAAGCCCTTCAAGAGACCATGTAAACGTCAAGAACCCTCTCATTTATCACATCGTATGAACTTCTATGACTTAATCACAAGACAAAGACTCATTCAGTCCAAATTTTTAGGTAGAATTTATATCATCTTCTGGCTATTCAATTTGAAAGTTGGATTACAGAGCATGACTCTTCCAAAAATATGTCTAGTATAAGAGCCTTTTATTATTGTACATGTCGTCTTCTTCTTTCCCTCCTCCCCTGTAAGAAGATTCGAAGTATGAAATTCTTACATGGGAACCTTCGATTTGGTTTGTTGTTTTCTGCTCTAGATCATTATACTATATGGTAGCAAACTTATAAAAAGAATTATGCATTCTCAAGTTGAGTCGTGGTATATATAGACCCCCTTTTTCTTAGTTCTTGGTTTAAATATTTGGTCCCCCAATTTTAAATTAAAGAATGCTGCCCTTTTATTATTATTAATTTTTTTCCGAGAATGATTAAATTTCGCCCATATGTCTCATAATTAATGCAGAATTGAATTATTAATCTAACAATATGCTGACTTAGACATCAAGTCTCAATGTGAGTCAATGATGTAAAGTAAATAAATAACAACTAAATCAAAATATTGTTAAGTTTGACATGAAATTTTGTATGAATTATGAGACATGGCAAATTGGATTATTTTAAGAAACAGTGGCACAAACATTGTCGATTTTAAAATTAAAGAGACGAAATTAAAACTTTTTCTAAATTTGGTGGTTACTCTTGAATATGAATTATAAAGGAGTGTCATGATACTTATTATATCACTCCAAAGTATAACAAAACCAAAGAAACTAGAAACTCTTTGGAAGTCGCAGCTTGGCCGCAAATAAACCAAAGACTTTTTGGGCAAATTATTGAGTAGGGAGAATCTTTAGTATTGTATTGTGTAAAGAAAGGCATTTTGGATTAAGGAACCTAGTGAAATTGCATTGTTGGCAAACCAAGGAGGAAGGATTCAAAGGACCTAAGGAGGTCAAAGAGGATTAGTAGAGAAGAAAGACAAGGAGGAGGAAAGTGAGCAAGGAAACACATCCAAGAAAAGAAGTGGTAACTTTCAACCTTGCTTTCACTGCCACAAGAAGGGTCATTCTAAAAAATACTGTTAGTATGCAGTTAAAATGTGCAAACAATTTGGACATGTAGAAAAAGTGTGCAAGGCTAAGGCAAAGCAACAGCCTCTTAAAGCCCAAGTGGCTAAAAATCTTGACTTGATAGAGGAATGTGCATTCCCAATTCTCCAACCTAATTGATCCTGTCATTGAAGCTTACATAATGAAGCATGGTTGATTGACAATAGTTGCACCTATCACATGACTTCTATAAAAGAAGTTGTTCAGGGACTTAGACAAAGGGTGCAACTCAAAGGTGAAGATAAGAGATGGAAGCTTTGTAAACGTACAAGGCATAAAAGATGTTGCCATTAAGACAGCCTCCAGTAAAAATTATTAATGTTGCATTATTTAAGCCAAAAGTCAGCCAAAGCATCCTAAGTGTTAGTCAATTGTGTAACACTTGCTAAATTAATTTTGCTTAGTTAATGCAAAAATTTTTCTTTGAACAAGAATGAAGGTATAAATATTTATAATGTGTAATACTAATTAGATATGAGCTTCAACTCAGTGGTAAAGCAAGTCATATGGAATCAAGGGGGCATGGGTTCGAGATGTAGCTCCCTCCTCCCTTAACACCCTAAGCAAAATTATAGAAATACCCTTCTTTACATCCTTCTTCTTCCCACAGCTTCTTATTCCTCTGCAGAATGAGAATTTTGTCCTTCTCGGTTTTTGTTTTTTGCTCCGCCCACTACCATATTCAGCCTTCGGCTAGCTTCCTCCATCAACGACGAAGCTTTCTGGGCAACCATCGCCTGCTGTTGGCCAACGACAGCAAGTTTTCCGGCGGCTTCACGTCATAAGCTTGATATCAAGTTTTTTAGTGATTTCGGTGAGTTTTAATCAGTTTTTTCATGAGAATGATCTTAGGAGAAGAATTTTCAGCCCTTTCTCATTAAATTTTAGCTTTGGAAACATAATTTTAGCTAAGTTTTTTAGACTTGTTCTAACAAGGACTAAATTGAAAATTTCAAAATTTTGGTGTTTTAAGAAAATAGTGAAATTATGCAGTTTAATGAATTTAAATTGGTCTTAAAGGAACAATTTTAAATTGTATTATGTAAAACTTTGTTTCTCTTCATGGTTTTACTTGAATTGAAGGAAAAAGTATGAAATAGGGGACTAAATTAAAAATTTAGAAAGTTTTTAAGGCAGTGAATGTAAATTGACAAAAATTTGATATAGGGCTTGTTTTGAGTAATGAATAGAAATTGGAATATGAAATTAGTAATGGCAATATGAAGAAGTAAAGAGAATATGTGATGAAGTAATAGGATGGGATTATAGTTGTTTTATGACTTTGTTAAGGCATTATAATGAACCTAAATTGATGTGTTTAGTGATAAGAATTGAGGAAAGTATATTTTGATGATATAGGAATTGTGGGTGAACTTTATTGTTAAGCAAGAGAAGAGGATAAGGTTATTTAGCATACAACATCCTCCAGATAAGCGGTAGCTCTTCTCACTATATAATTACCATTATATTTATGGTAGCATAATTGCTAGACTTGTTAGTATTTCACATGAACTATGAATTATGATTGGTATGTGATATCCATGTAAAATTTTAAAAGATAGTTTTGAATAAAAAAAGAATGTTTTACTAGAGAATTGATATTGAAAAAGGAAAAACTCATGAATGACAGTTCCTTAGATTTAGGGATGACACAATAAGATAGATGTTTTAGTATGAGCTTACATACTCACGACCATATGGGCGATTTACCCCGAGATGTTGTGTGCTCTCGACAGATGATTAAACTGTATGGGCCACAAGTCCATGACCAATGCTTGATGTCAGATAGTCCTCCTTAGAATCTAGGTTTTGAGCCAATTGTATTTTGAATAAAAAGGAAGGTTTTTACATGTCTTTAACAAGAACCCAAGGGCTGAGTTCCCTTGACAATTTGATGTTGACCGATGGAAAAGATTCTCTAAGGGTTGTGAATCCTCGACCATGAAAATGTAATTTCCAAGGGTTATGTACCCTTGACCAATTTAAATTTTCCAATGAATGAATGTTATTGCATGTTATGGTTTAAAGTGTTAAAGGTTTAAATCATAACTTATGAAAAATTGACTGGTTTAAAAGGTATTACTAATTTATTACTAGAAATGCTACTCATTTATGTTTTAATGAATTTCAGGCAGTCATCCTAAGCAGTTTGTTGATCAAGAGGGCTAGAGGAGCCCTGTTGGCACTATTGACATTTTGGTTTCTCCATTTTGTTGAGATTTTTATTGTATTTGGTGTGTAAATGGTAAAGATGTAAATAGATGTAATTAATATGAATGACCACAAGTAGATTCCCCATTTCCCTTATGTTGTAGTTGTCTCTGAACTGAATTAAATTAAGAGCTGAGCTATCTTTTATGTATATGATTGTTTTGGCAAATGTCTGTAGAAACTTCAAGAGGTCTCAATTACAGAGGAGACTCTGCCAAATTTTCTACAAATTTGATATGAATGCAAATCTGCTTGTTTATGAATGTCTATTATATATGTTTGCAACTCAATTAAGAACTAACTTGTTAGGCTCACAAAGGTGGGCTAGTCTCATTATCTGTGCTGCCCACACTCCGAGAGTTGGGGTGTGACAAATTGCTTGAGAGAAAATATAGGATACATATTCACAATGATATGTGTGATGTATATGACAAAAATGATATCAAAATATTGTGTAAAAAGGGTATTAATGAAGCTATCCTATTAAATGGGAACAAACTCATGGTTCTCTGCCAAAAGGACACGAGGACCCAGTGAATCAAAGTTCTATCCAAGAAGGACACAAGGACTTGGTGAATCAAGGTTATGTGCAGGAAGGACACAAGGATACAATGAATCAAGGTTCTATGTTGGAAGGATACAAGGACCAATTTAAAGAGGAGAAATTCATTAAAAGGACCCCTAACATTGTGAAGGGAACTAAGGATTTTAGTGATTGTCATTAAGAAGAGAAGGAAGCAAAACTAGTTGGTTTCACTATCAATGACTTAAAAGGATCAAATGATTATATAGAAAATGCACCAAACAATTGTTTCACCAGTGGTTCAAGAAAGGTATATTTGAGCACTAGGATGCTCCATGTTGACATAAGCATTGAACCAAAGGAAGCAACAGATGTGTTATTTGATAATAATTCAATAGTGACTATAATGAAAATCCTTTAGTTAATGGCAAATCAAAGAAAATCAAAATTAAGCATCACTTCCTAAAAAAGATAGTGAATGAAAATCAAGTAATGCGAAATCATTGCTTTGAAGACCAGGAAGTTAATGTCTTTACCAAAAAATTACCAAAAATGAAGCTCAAAAGAACTCTTAAGAGTGTGCACTAGCACCAAAGTTAAGGAGGATAATTAGCCAATGGATGATAACCTTGGTATTTCCTTTATCATAAAGTAGCCAACATTTTCATCAAGTAGTAACTTTTGTGTAGCCTTTTCTTATAGTATACAAAATTATTCTAGTTTAGATCATGATAATAGTTGTATTAGGTGGCTGCAAACTAGTTTAGGTGGTTGTAGACTAGCTTAAGTGGCTGATAATGATGACTTATACTGTATATAAATAACCCTATTCAAAAGAGAAATGTATGAGAATCAAATTATCTTATTCTATTTGTTATGTTCTTTGCAACTCTTCATCTTTTCTTTTGCTTCCTAAAGTTTCCAAAAGCTAACACTTTCTATTTCATCTTCTTTCATGGCATTAAAACTTCTAATCTATCGACAATGGAAAACACGTCGTCCTCTACAATTTTTCGAAACATAAATGCCGTTTCAAAGATATTCAGTATGATTCATCCTGCCTCTGTGAAGCTTGAAGACAGTAACTGTCTAACATGGACTTTGGGAGGAATTGGAAGTATTTTTAGCTTCATAGACGAACAAAGGTGAAGCATCTTGAAACTCAATTTACAAAGGTTCAACATCAGTCACTGATTACCGCAAAGATTAATAGTATCGTAAAAGCCTCGTTGTATAATTTCAGTTTCTTCAAGTTATGAGCCCCACACAATCAATGACATCAGTTTAACGGAGGCAAAAGTGGCAATCGGGGGAATGCAAGATCCACTACTACATAGAGGTGCAAACGAACCAAGTTTAAAATTTTACAAGTTTAAATTACTCACGTAGCTTCCATGTTCGTAAAATACTCTTGTTACAAGTTTAAAATTTTATTATTATATAAATAATATGATGCCTAAAATTTTGGAAACTAGTGGCTGTCCCTTATATGTTTAACAACGTTTTTAATTTAATGGCAATTGTAACCGGCATTAAGGTTTTTTATATTAAAAACTAAAAGATAAAATCACCTAAGGTGATATTCAAACAGCTCAAACTACAAAAACTAATCTTTTAATGAATTACAAAGATACTTAAAAATTATATTGATTCACAAGATTGATATGTTCAAATATATCTTGGGTTTGGTTCACATATATTTGGATTGAATTTAAATTATAAAAGTTATGAATATAATTTGTAGAACCATATGAGCAGCCTTATTAAAAAATGAACCATCTAAATTTTTTTAGATATTTATAATTAGCAAACAAATCATTTTTAGATCACAAATTAATTATCAAAATTAATGAAAAAACTATTAATGATTTTATCCTTGCATTAACCTCGATCATTGATTTATAAATTAACGGTGACTATTTATTTCATCATCTCACTCCTAAATCAAACATTATATATAAAGAAAATAGAAACTAATATAAACTACTAGTGTACTTTCACTTCCACACTTATTTGTCAAAATAGTAAGGCTTATGTTTCACATTTTGTTATAAAAACTAATATAACAATTATGCCTATTAAATAGTGATCCAAAAGATAGCTCAAAAGATTAGGCACCAAAAAAATCATGAGAAGGGTTGATTTAAACACAAGCTTATAACATTAGGAGATTTATATCAACATGGACAACATAAATTACAAAGTTACAATTTCTTTTGTCAATTCGCCAACTTGTTACATATTATTCAATATTCCAAGAAAGTGGGACCTTCATAACTCACCACCCATTGCCATGAAAGTGTGCAACGCAGTCTCTCAATAGCGGTCCTTCTAAATTAACAAGCCCCACAACGCGTTCTTCCTTTTCGCCACCGTGGACTTTTGTCTTCCACCATTTCTTTTATCCATTTTTTTTCAAGAAATACATCAAATTTTTCATATCATACAATTACACACAACTTTTTATATACCTCTGGGAGTTTAATAAACATTATTTAAATAAAATTATTTAATATTTTCATTTTTTAACATTACTGATGTATGCCAAAGATCTTCACTTCAATAGTCATATATGTAAAATTTATCATATATATATAGGAAATGCTTTATTGATAGTAATGTTGCACAGATATTTTGAGGTATTACGCGATAGAAAAAACATGGTTTTTCTTCTTTCATGACTTTGCCTGTGCTACTTATTAAAGGCAAGAAGATTGGAGCTCAATTTCGTTGAAGAAATCATGAAGACATTAAGGAGCCCTTCATCACTCAAAGGCACGAGAAAACATAGGAATTATATGGAATCTAAGGGCTTTTCCTACGTTCGAATGGAATTTGAGTTTCATATTGAAAATTAATATAGAATCATAATATATATGAGACTTATATCAACCCACACAAATTAATTATAGATTTAATAAGTGTCTAACTTAAAACTTTAGTATGCATTTCTCAAAGGTTCATATTAACTGAATTAGAGTCTTCTAATACCCTTTGATTTTTTGCGTTGTTTTTCTTTTTCATGCGTACATTTATATTATTCTATTTTTTATTTTGTTTCATATACTTTCTTTATTTCTATATATCCTCGTTTAATTTATGGAGAAGTTTATAAATAAATTTCAATAGGTCTAAGTCTAAGGCTTGTTAGATTCTAATATTTGTTTATATGTTTTTAAAACATATTTTTAAAATAAAAAACTTTTTGGAATCCTTTATTAACACTAAAAAAAAATTTTTTAAAATTTAAGTTTGTGCGTATGTGTATATGTAACATATTTATTATATATACATTTAAGTTTATGCGTGTGTAAGTGTTTGTGTGCGTTTACATGCTACATATTTGTTATATCTATTTGTGTTTACATATTACATATTTGTTATATGGATATGTGTGTGTTACGTGTTTGATATATTTGTATATATGTGTGTGAATGCATATACATGTATGTTTATATGAGTATATATAATAAATTCATTATATATATATTTATAATTATACATGCAGTTACATACATATGTTTGTGTATTACATGTTCACTGTATAAGTATATTTGTGCGATTGCGCTTGTATGTTCTCTCCAAACTTTGCTCAATATTACTTGTAAATATTTATTTTATTTTATTTATAATAAACTTTATGTGTGATGAATCTTTAAAATATGAATTTTCTAAAATTTTTAATCATTTTCTATTTTAAAATCATAATAATTTTTATTTCATTTCTTAGCCAAAAAAGTTATTTTTTCTAACAATTTAAAAAAAAAAAAAAAGGTGATCCAACTCGGTTAGTTATTAATTGTTGGATTGGATCTCAAATCTTATTCAAACCCAACCCACAACTCCTACATAAATTCTTGTTTTACAAAATTACAATTTTACCATTAGTGAATAATTTTGAGAAACACGGAAAAATATCTTAAAAAAATTTCTTTTTTAATTCTTAAGAATACTTTTCTACTTTTAATTTTTTAGAACAATTAAGAAAAAATACATTACCAAATATTTTTTTGTTTTTTATTTTTAAAAACTAAAAATTATTTTTAAAAACAACCATCGAACATGCCCCAGACACCCAATCACAATTATGCTTTACAGTTTGAGAAAAAGAAAATAAGAGTATGAGATAACTTTATTCGTTTCTTTATATATACATATATATATATATATATATATATATATATATATATATATATATGCATACGAATATAAAAAGTATTGGTACGTAAAAGCCCACATCTGTGTTAGTTTTTTCTTGTCATTATTTGTGCATTTGAATTATTGAAAAAGATTGCTTAATAACCTTACACTCCAAAATCTGAGCTATATAATAAATCGCTTCTTGTCTATTCCATTTACGTACGTTATCATATGCAAATCCAACACTATCTTGGAAAATCATTGTGGCTCTTATATTTTGTATAATCAAGCTCTTTCACTTTCTCGTGTGAAATACACTTGAAGCCTATAAGGAAAAATCAAACCTATATTCATAACGGCAATCGGAAAGTGCCGTCTAGACAATATGGTATGTATACTCTCTCCCTTAGCCATCTCAACTTGTGCCTTGGCCACCTAAAGACAATGACACTTGAGACTTTTGTCTTCTCTTACACATTGTCATAATACATTGTTTATTGACTTTTCTGAGTTTTTGAATTGACGTGCTTAAATTCTCGATTTTGATGACTGGTTGATCATGAGTTCATAAGATATAATGAGCATTGAAGTGGTTATTGTCACAGAATGTGAATTGCTAATTCACATATTTTCTTGCTCTTGCCCACTCCGCGTTTGGGAGTTTGACCCACAGAGATCTCTCCTCACAATTCTCCCCCACCTCTTATAAAGCACTAAACCTCTTAGCTCTGTTTAATCCTTTGGTGCTTTCAGAATCTGATGGCTGCATTATCATCAACACTTGGTTTAATCCTCCACCTCTTTCTTTCTCTCCTCGTTGCAGCCAAGGCTCAACAAGCGACCCAGTTTTTCTTTCAGGGATTCAATAATAGTGAAAGTGATCTAGTCTTTGATGGAGCCACCATTGTCAAACCTGGTGGTTCGCTTAAGCTCACAAACAGATCATACAATATTGTAGGCCATGCTTTCTATTCCAAATCCTTTCTAATGGTTAATACAACCAAACAACAAGTTTGTTCCTTTAGCACATCCTTCGTTTTCTCTATTGTCCCCTCAACCTCTGGCCCTGGTGGCTTTGGCCTTGCATTCACCATAGCACCCTCAACCCAATTTGCACAAGCTGGTTCTGGCCATTTTCTTGGACTTGTTAACTCCTCCAATGATGGGAATTCTTCAAATCATATTTTTGCAGTCGAATTTGATACGGTAGTGTCACATATTTGCAATTAAATTTGAATACATTTGTCCATCAAGACTTTCATGTCATGTTTCCAACTCGAAATTTATGTGTGCAGGTAAATGGCTACGGAGGTGAGTCTGACAGTGAAGGGAACCATGTTGGTGTCAATATCAATGGCATGAACTCAAATGTCACTGAGCCAGCTGCTTACTTTAAAGAAGGCACAGAAGCTCAAAAGGAAGAGTTCAGTATGGAGAAATCTAAATCTGTGCAAGCTTGGATAGAATATGATGGTGAAAAGAAATTTGTGAATGTGACTATAGCTCCTTTGTCAGTGCCTAAACCCTCCAAACCACTCATATCTGATCACATTGACCTTAACGATGTTCTAAATGAAACCATGTTTGTTGGTTTCTCAGCATCAACAGGGAAAAGTAAAGCAAGCTCCCATTACATTCTAGGATGGAGCTTTTCAATGAATGGACCTTCCGCATCACTAAACATTTCCCAGCTTCCAGAGCCACCTTCAAAGGAGAATGATCTAAATTCAACCTCATTCCCTTGGGTCAACTTTGCCATAGGAGTTTTGTCCGCTTCAACCGTAATCTTGTTCATTTCTTTGTGTTCTGTAACATTTTACAAGAAGTACTCGAATTTTGAGACTCTTGAAAAGTGGGAACTAGACTGTCCTCACAGATTCAGATACAGAGATCTTCACTCAGCAACAAAAGGGTTCAAAGAGAGTCAGCTAATAGGAGTTGGAGGCTTTGGTGCTGTCTACAGAGGCGTCTTGCCTTCCACTGGAACTGAGGTTGCAGTGAAGAGGATTGTGCGAGGCCCAATCCGAGGAATGAAGGAATTTGCAGCCGAGATTGAATGCTTAGGAAGATTGAGACATAAAAACTTGGTCAATCTTCAAGGCTGGTGTAAGTCAAAAAATGATCTTCTTCTAATCTATGACTATATCCCCAATGGAAGCCTTGACTCCCTCCTCTTCAATCAAAGCCTTGTTTTGGACTGGGAACAACGGTTCAACATCATCAAAGGCATAGCTAATGGGCTACTATATCTTCATGAAGAGTGGGAGCAAGTGGTGGTCCACAGAGACATCAAAACCAGCAATATTCTCATAGACAGAGATTTAAATCCCCGTTTAAGTGATTTTGGCCTAGCTAGGCTATATGATCATGGTGAAGTCTTACCCACAACCAATGTGGTTGGGACAATTGGTTATATAGCACCAGAATTGACTCGCACAGGAAAGCCAACCACAAGCTCTGATGTGTATGCTTATGGGGTTTTGCTCCTTGAAGTGACTAGTGGGAGGAGACCTATTGGGTCAGGACAATTTTTTTTGGTGGATTGGGTTGCAGAGAATCACAGTCTGGGTCAGATTCTTGAAGTGGTTGACCCTAAGCTGAACGCTGTTTATGTTGAGGAAGAAGTGGAATTGGTTCTGAAACTGGGTCTCCTCTGTTCTCAACATAATGCAGATTCAAGACCCACCATGAGACAAGTGATGAGGTACCTAAACTTTGATGACCCTCTTCCCGAAATTGATGATTGCAGGAGACAGAGTGATTTTGGGAGTAGCAATATGAGCTTTGGTTTCTTAGAAATGGTGTCTAAAAGTACTATCTCAACTTCAAATTACTTATCCCCCATGAATAGCATGAATAGTAGGCTTATGGAAGATGGTAGATAGCACACACATGTATATACAACGTTCTCATATTCGTTTCTTTTTACTTATGATTCACTTCTATTTTAACGTTCTCTAGTTTTGTTTAACGATCAAGAATTGAAACGGTGCAAAGGTATTAAATTAATTTATGCACAAATAAAACGTACTATAATAACAACGTAAAATATTATTGCGTATGGTAATTTAAAATTTAATTTCTAGTCCAACTAATAAAAAATCAACATTGACTTTGAAAGCCGAAAACCCTGCAACCACAAAACTTAGTATCACTCTTGGGTTTATAAAAATCCAAATTTATAGGAGAATCCTCTATAAATTCTAAATTATTGGATAAAAATTTAGCAGTTTATATTTTTTATTGAAGATTGCAAATGGTCCTAGATAACCTTTTTTATTTTTGAATTTGAGCTATCAAATTTTCATTTAACAGTTTACATTTAATTACTAAAAATTCTCCAATAAAATATCTCACTAAAGCTGATCCATTTTGGGTCTACAACCCCTAGAAAATTTTGAAACTTTCTATCTCTAAAAAGAAAGAGAAAAAATTGTCAAAATGGTCCTTAACTTATTTTTACATTATTATTTTAGTTCTTTATTTATTTTATTTTTTAAAATAATCTTTTATTAATTAAAAATTATTACATTTAACTCTTCACTTTTAACATCACTATTATATGTAAGTCTCTCGATTTAAATTTTATTAAATTATTTGCAGTGATCAAAAGTGATTCTTTATAATCAATTAAAGATTATTTTAAAAAATAAAACAAATAAAATATCAAAATGATAATTCAATAATAAATTAAAAGCTAAATTTTTATTTTTCACTTTCTCTTTGTATGTATGTGTGTGTGTGTGTGTGTATATATATATATATATATATATATATTTAAAAGATTTGGGGGCATGGCATCTCCAATCCCCCCTGCCCCTTCCCTCTGCCTGGTTTTCATCTTTCAAGTTGAGTCTTGGGTTTAAAATATTTGGTCCCCCATTTTTGAATTAGACAATGCTGCCCTTTTATTTTATTTTATTTTTTTCCAAGAATGATCAAACTTCGCCCTTATGTCTCATAATTCATCCAGAATTGAATTATTAATCTAACAATATGTTGACTTTGACATCAAGTCTCAATGTGAGTCAATGATGTAAAGTAAATAAACAACAGCTAAATCAAAATATTGTTAAATTTGACATGAAATTTTGTATGAATTATGAGACATGGCAAATTGGACTATTTTAAGAAACAGGGCACAAACATTGTCTGTTTTTAAAATTAAAGAGACGAAATTAAAAATTTTTCTAAATTTGGAGGTTACCCTTGAATATGAATTATAAAAGAGTGTCATGATACTTATTATATCACTCCAAAGTATAACAAAACCAAAGAAACTAGAAACTCTTTGGCAGTCGCAGCTTGGCTGCAAATAAACCAAAGACTTTTTGGGCAAATTATAGAGTAGGGAGAATATTTAGTATTGTATTGTGTATAATGTATAAGAGTAACATAAAATTTCGTGAGCAGATCTTTTATTGCCTAGCATGTATGCTATGGCACAGGAAATCAATTATAGAAAAATAAAGTGAAAAAATAAACTTAACTAAACAACATATATAATGTCCAGCATACGATCCGAAGTTTAAAAATTTATAAACAAATAAAACTTCTTTTTCTTTTTTACAGTTTTTCTTAAATTGATGGCTTCAATTGAAATCCGGAATTAAGAGGATTTAAACTCATCATTGTGACTCTCATTACTCGGGAAATACATTTGAAGCATGAGACTAGAACCCTAGAAAATTCAAAACCGTATCATCCATCACACGGCTATTAGAAAGTACCATCTACCTCACTTCCTCAACTTGACAATGATGATTGAGACTTGTGTCTTCTCTTAGACGTTGTCATTATTATTGACAACTATCTATTGGGTTTCATTCTGCCATTTATTTTTTAAAAAAATATATATTTTTTGTTTTTTATTTATTCAAAAATTATTATTTTAATCTCTTATTTATTCAAATACTCAAATAGTCTCTTACTTATAAAAAAATATCACACTTAATTTTTTATTTTTTAAAAATTAAATTAAATTTCTTTGTCAAATTTTAAATCCTAAATCTAAGAAATAATTCTAATATCTTTTTGAAAATAGAGAATTATATGTGATATTTTTTAGTTAACAAGGAATTATATTTAATATTTTAACTAATAAGAAACTAAAATAATAATTTTATAAAAAAGGGTACCAAAAAATGCATTTTACTCTTTATTATTAAGTTTCTGAGTTGAAGTGTTTGACTTTGTGTTCAAATGACCAAGATATTGGACCTCTGCCTTGTGCTTCAGGCATTAGAACTGAAGTGGTTCTTGCTATGATCATTATTGCTGTTTACCTGCAATTCCCTAAAGTCATCTTGCCCATTACGTGTTCGAGACTTTGAGCCAACGAGGTCTCTCCTCAGAAATCACCCAACTCTTATAAAGTTTATACCACTACCACTAGATCTCTTAGCCTTGTTTAATCCTTCTCCTCCCAGAATCTGATGGCTGCATCATCGTCACCACTTGGTTTCCTCCTCCTCCTCCTCTTTCTTTCCCTCTCAGTTGCAGCCATGGCTCAACAAGAAGCTCATTTTGTCTACCATGGATTCAAAAATATTAATGAAACTGAGCTTACCCTTGAGGGAGCTAACATTATCAAATCCAGCGGTTTGCTTAGGCTTACCAACACATCAAGCAACATAGTAGGCCATGCTTTCTATTCTTTACCCTTTCAAATGCTTTATAACTCAACCCAACAACAGAAAGCTTCATCGTTCAGCACATCCTTCGTTTTCTCTATTGTCCCTTCAGCCTCTGGCCCTGGTGGCTTTGGCCTTGCTTTTACCATAGCACCCAAAACCAAATTTCCAGAGGCTGAAGCTGGGCACTTTCTTGGTCTATATAATGGAGACAATGATGAGGATCCTTCAAATCAAATATTTGCAGTCGAATTCGACACGGTAGTGTATATAGGCAATTAAACTTAGAGTGAATTGACTTTTGTTTCTTATTTCTTGAAAACTGAACGTTTCATTTTAGTCTTCCATAGAATGTTTTTATTTTAAAATGGTCTCTTATGTTAAGCCAGAAGTGGGGGGGATCATTTTGAAATTGAAACAATATTTGACAGATTACAATGAAATGTTTAGTTCTTGTGGAACAAAATTGAGACAAGGTGGAAGAATAAAATGGATTTGTTAATCAATTCTCGTCTTATTTTTAAACAAGATTTGTTTATACAGGTAAATGGCTCCGACAAAGGTGAATCTGACTCCGAAGGGGACCATGTTGGGGTCAATCTCAATGGCCTGAGATCAAGCGTCTATGAATCAGCTGCTTACAATATTGAAGAAGGCCCACATGTTAAAAAGGTGGAATATTTCAGTTTCGAGAAATCTAATGCTGTACAAGCTTGGTTAGATTATGATGGTGATAAGCAAACTGCGAATGTAACCATAGCTCCCATATCAGTGCCTAAACCCTCCCGACCACTAATACTTAATCATATCATTAACCTTACTGGTGTTCTGAAGGAAACCATGTATGTTGGTTTCTCAGCATCAACAGGGGAAACTAAAGCGAGCTCTCATTACATTCTGGGGTGGAGCTTTGCACTCAACAGACCTGCTCCTTCGCTTGACATTTCCAAGCTTCCACATCCACCACCTAAAGAAACAGACCCTTCCTCTTTTCGTTGGGTCAATTTAGCCATAGGATCTTTGTCTGCTTTAACCTTAATCTTGTTGGTTTCCTTATGTTCTCTAACGCTGTACAAGAGGTACACCAATTTTGAAGCTCTGGAGGATTGGGAGCTAGATTGCCCTCACAGATTCAGATACAGAGATCTTCACACGGCAACAAAAGGGTTCAAAGAGAGTGAGCTAATTGGAGTTGGAGGCTTCGGTGCTGTTTACAAAGGTGTCTTGCCCTCCACAGGGACTGAGATCGCTGTGAAGAGGATTGTTCGTAGCCCAACCGAAGGAATGAGGGAATTTGCAGCTGAGATTGAAAGCTTAGGAAGATTAAGACACAAGAATTTGGTCAACCTTCAAGGATGGTGTAAGCAGAAAAATAATCTCCTTCTAATCTATGATTATATCCCTAATGGAAGCCTAGATTCACTTCTCTTCAATGAAAACCTGGTTTTGAATTGGGACCAAAGGTTCAATATCATCAAAGGCATAGCTAATGGGCTACTATACCTCCATGAAGAGTGGGAGCAAGTGGTGGTCCATAGAGACATAAAAACCAGCAATATTCTCATAGACGTAGATTTAAATGCTCGTTTAGGTGACTTTGGTCTAGCAAGGCTGTATGATCATGGTGACGTGTCACGAACAACTAAGGTGGTTGGGACAATTGGGTATATAGCACCAGAATTGACTCTCACAGGAAGGGCTTCTACAAGCTCTGATGTGTATTCTTATGGGGTTTTGCTCCTTGAAGTAACTAGTGGGAGAAGACCCATAGGCGAAGGAAAATTCTTTTTGATGAACTGGGTTGTGGAGAAGCACCACCTGGGTCAGATTCTTGAAGTGATTGATCCGAAGTTGAACTCAGTCTATGTAGAGGAAGAGGTGGAAATGGTTCTGAAACTGGGTCTTCTCTGTACTCAACATGATGCAGATTCAAGACCCACCATGAGACAAGTGATGAGGTACCTAAACTTTGATGACCCTCTTCCTGGTATTGCTGGTATCCGGCGCAATGCTCAGAGCAGCAGATTGAACTTCGATTTCTTAGGAATTGTGACTACTAGTACAATCTCAACATCTTATAATTCATCCTCCATTGATGGCAGGAATAGCATGTCTATTGAAGATGGTAGACAGCATATATAGAATCTTGGTACAATCTGTCCTTTCCTTCTTTCCCTAATTTCCCCTTAATTTGTTTCATACACAGTTATAGTTCATGTTCTTCCACAAGAATGAAGGAGTTGTTCTCTCTGTTTTTATACAACGGAACCATTTTATTAGCTTTCTTGGTACGCCCATTTTCATTCTTTGAATGTTGAGAATGAGAATCTATATATATATATATATATATATATATATACTATTCACATGAGAAAAGAGGTGGCCAAAGATATTGCTTAACCATATAGAATAAGCAAATTAATTGAATCAATTCAATCAATGAATTTGATAACAATCAAAAGAGAGAACTATCGTTGAGAACCTGCCAAGTTAATTATTTACGTTCACGGAGCCACCGAAGATTTAATAGTCTTGAAGATGCTATTTTTTTCTTTTAATGCAGAAAAATCTACAAGTTAGATAAATTGTAGTCTAATGTAGAGCAAATACAATTAATAGGAGCCTACCAACAAAGTACTATCACAGAATTCAAATCCAAGACTTTTTCGAGTCAATTTAGCTTGTTTTGTCAACTAAACTAATCTTTATTGACTTAGTTCGTAGTGATCAAGAATTTGAATTTGATCATTATCCTATTTCATACTTCTAATTTTAGTTTAAAACTTTGGTTAAATTAATCTTTGAGAAAAATCACAATGAATTCAGTTGTTGGGCTTAAAAATGTGACTATCATGCTATAACCCAACCAAAACCTTGGTAACAAATTTATAGAATATCCCATTTTTGGAGATAAGTAGTCAACATGATCCTTCTAAATTAATTTATTTACAGGTCCTAACTTGTAATTCTACCTAATTAAATACCAAAAAATGACACTAAAACCATTGGCCACACAAGCCACTTGAAGAAGTAAAATGGAGCCATTGCCAAGAGTTTATTATCTGGGATACTCTATCGGCATACAGAATGACAAAAGCAGGTAAAAGTAGATAGGAGGACTATGTATACAAGAAAAATGATAGCAAAGAACTACTAGTAGGTCAAAGCAATATTATAATATACCAAACTATGATGAATATTCATCTAATATCTTTACTTTTTGTACAACGCTTGTGAGCTGATCCTCTGATGTTTCGTCTGTTCTGATGCTGCTTCTGCATATTTGTACTAGAGCATGGCAGAATAGGGCTTTTCAGAGCACAAAGCTTATGCTTCAACCTCCAGGGGAATAGTACTTCCAAGCCACAACCCTTTGGTGAAGCAACATAAGCCTCAAGATAGCTACTAGAACTATCACAAATCATGTTGTCCATCATATTCTCGGGGAAATGTAAAGTAGATGATGCAGCCAAAGCTGTAGCATCAGGAAGAAAGCGTTTGATCAGATAATTTGGAGACTGATTCCCATTGTTAGAATCTTCTTCAAGCTTCAATCTTAAACCTTCATTCGCGCTATCCCTTCGAGCTTTCTCAGATTTCTGGACAATATCTAATGCCTCTGACAGAGATAAGACCTCCATAGCATCTGATAAACCATCGCTGTTAAACTTTTCATCATCGTCATCATCATTATAATCACAACCATCATCTTGATGATGATCAAGATCATCATCTCCTGCCTCATCAGCTACAGGTTCATTTTTTGGCGGATGCCAAAGGCAAGGAGGTAGTCTTAACCGAGGTGTTTCTTCCTCATTATGATCATCAAGTCCTCTCTGAACATCTTTTGGTTTGCCTGCAGCTCTTTCCCATGAAAATGGGACTCTTTCTTCCCTCGTGTTCCGTACAGTGTTGCCTAGTGAAGTTGATGAGCAAGATGTGTCTGCAACAATTATACTAAGACGCTTTGTGGACAAGAGGGGTTTACTGAAGTCTAACTTTCGAGGACGTTTCAAATACATGGGCTGTAGATGTTCTTTCTCCATGTTTAATCAGCTCGAGCTTCTTCAATAGCTAGAAGTATCTGAGATAATTTCTTGACAAAAAGTGACTTCGCATCAAGCAAGTTGGTTGGAATAAATAGAAGCAGATGAAGATATGGGTATCTCGTGCAAGCCATTAAAAAAAGTTCATGTACTTTAGATGGTCACAGGTGGGTTGAAAAGTCCCTTCCATGTAGCAAGAGATTCTAGAGAAATACGGAGCCAGAATATCAGGTTCAAATAACCTCAAGGATTTTACAGTCTTAAAATTCTGAATAATGAAATAAGGAAACTCAGAATAACCGGTAGTTCTTGCTGAACATAACTACCTCACGGGAAAAAAAAAATGCTAAAAGCAAATTAGTTGAGTGCCGCAGTGTTATTCATAATTGATTTATTCTATGTATCTTTAATAAATAGAAATGATAATTTTGTCAAGTCAAGATGGGAGTATCCCATCGTTATTCATATACTTCATTCCCATTTCTACTTTTTATTGTGAAAATTTTTTTTCCTTATTCTCATTCTTCATAAGAAGGTAAATCATTACTGAAATCTCATAATTTATTTTAAATTATAAAAATTAAAAATTTTAATAAATATGAAAAAATAAATAATTTAAAGATTGAACTCATTGTTTAGGTTATCTAATTAGTTCTAATCAAATTTAATAAAAAAAAAACTAAAAAAGTCAAATGACAAGTATTAAGTAAGTCCTAAAAATTATAAAAACTTCAAGGAATAATAACTTCAACAAATTGAAAACATCACGTTCAAGTGGTATTGATATCAAATAACCTTTTCACCATGGGTGAAATCTTCATTATTGGTTCTTCCTTATATACAAGTTGGGTATTTCAATATATTTTATTTCCATCATTTTGATATATCAAAAACTTATGTATTTGAAATATTAATCAAGACATACTCGTCTAAATAGTAATTTAACTCTAAGTTATATTACTAGTTGAAATAATTTCTTTTATATATTAAAAATAGTTGTACTTCTATTTTTTTTGTTTTTACAAAAAAATTCACATTTGTTAAACTTTAAAATATAATAAAATTACTACTAATATTATATTTATATATATATATATATAAAATATTTAAGTCAAATTGTCGGGATAGAGATCCCACAAGATAAAAAGTATGATTCTCATTCTCATCTTCAAACTATTTTGAAAAAAATTTCTCTCTATTCTCATAATCACGAGAAAAAATCTTCAAATACAAGTTTCCAAGTATGAAGAGCTTTGCCATCAGTTTCCATTGGTTTTAAATATCATGGAAGTGGATGTTAGTAAGATCTTAGTCTTATTATCTCATTGTCATCTAACAAGTCTCTTGAATTTGAACACAAAATATCTTCCACCCAATTTGATGTGGGAAAATAGGTGGGCATCATCATCGAGAACATGCAAGAGCGTGTTAGAATGCCCATCAATAGCAGAACCAAGCAAATCATATCTACCCATGTTTGCTGACTTTGGTCAACACTGACACACACACACATACAGGTGAGATAAGGGCAAGTCTTATGGTACATGCCAACTAGCAGAGGCATGGATGAAAGGAAAAGCATGTCGGTATTAACTTCAGGTCATGAACACCAATGGGGTCCAAAATCTATATTGAACTCAACAAGAGAGATACCAGAGACTTTGATATTTCCAGAGTCATCATTCTTTGTGTTCTCGTTTATCACCAAGCACCAAAAATGGTATTTGCTAATGAACAAAACTGGATAAAATTTTTGTTACCAAGTTTTCTCATAAAAACATAGGATGTGAAAGAAATTTTTTGAAAAACTCAACTATATCATACTGGACTGCAGAAAAGATCTACTTATCATGTTTTCATCGAAGAACTCAGTAGAGCCACTAGCAAACATCTAAAATCTAACCTAAATTTAATACTTTGCAAGTTGGTAGCAGAACTTATGGCCTTGGATTGCAGATGCAGAGAGAGAATAAACAGAGGAATGCTAAGGCTATCGGCCAGGCTGCATCAACTCAATTGACATAGTTGTGATCTGAATTATCAGTATCTTCTCACAAGGCAATGAAAAACTTAAAACCCTAACAACATAATCAGAAACAAAAATAAATTCAGCAAATAAAAAGTTTCTTAGTTGGGTATAAATATAACTTCTCCAAAGAGAACTCCTCACAAATAAACCGATAAAAAGCGTCGGAGAGTGAGAAAATTGTGTTTATACAAGAGAGACAAGAGTGTTTGTTACAGCACTGAATTTGCTCAGCCAAAAATATAGTGGTAAAACATCTAAATCGAAGACTTACAAACATATCATCCTTCCATGTACATGCTTCGTCTAAGTGAGGTAACTTATCACCATTCTTGCTGGTGTGGTATAATGGAACATAGCAGGAACAGTTTTTCTGCACTACTTGAACCATTAGCTGACAAAACCACAGCCCATCACATCTATTTACATGCTATCTTGCTCCTATACTTCCCCTTCTGTTTAATTTCATTGACCTTTTCAACTTTTGTTTTTCCCTTCGGTTTCTGCTTCCTGACGGCAGGCCTAAAACATATAGACCACTCTTTTGTGGAAACAAAAACCAATGGATATAACGATACTGATGATTACCATAACAATACTGATGATTATCAGGCCTCCTTGTATTTGGAAGTGCAGCATGGCAATAATAGGCTAGTCCCCATATGGAACACACAGAAAACATGAATACTGATCTCTCATTCTCTCACTTCTTTTCTTTAATCCGCTCACATGCTCTATTACAAAGTTCGAGCGTCTCACCATGGCCAGGATCAAGGCAGAGTGCTGCTTCACAGTCTCGCACCGCAGAAACATAATTGCCCATTGATTCGTAAAAGGCTGCTCGAAGATGTAATAGCTGCAGATCTGGCTTAAAAGCAATGGCCCTTGTAAGCTCTTCTATTGCTTCAGCTTCCTTGTGATCATCCATTAAAACTGGTAGACAGTTCCATATTAAAACTCAAAAAGTTTTGAACACACTTAGACACACTATCATGATTACAATGATCTATTGTGATGATTATAGCAATCAACAAGTATTCTAACATGTACCAGAACTAAATATGAAAAGAACAAAAGCAGACAAAACAAAAACAAAAGTGGACCTTTAATAAAAGATAACCTGGCAATAAATAAGCATATGTATTAACGCACCCCTACGGAAACAAATTATTTGAATATCTTGTTATAAATGCAGAACCTATCTTAACTTACACACAATTTCTTCAACATTTGAAGCGATGCCCTGCTCATTTTCCCACAAGTTATGCACCCTACAGAAATGCTATAATTTGATTTGGCATGTTTTGAACACAAAACCTCTCTGCACCGCCGTGCAACTCCAATAACAAATGGGGCCATGTTGATGATGTGCTTAGTTTAAAATTACATGAAATTAAAATCAATCAATAATGTTGCCGACTTAATTAGGAGGAGCATGGGGTATAAACAAGAAAATGGAGACATTTGTGGGATACAAACAGTTATGTTAGTAAGGCACAAAGCGTGCCATGAGATTACAGTATCGTAGATTAAAAATGATTAAATAGACTCATCCTTCACATCTTCTTTGATAAAGGATTTTAACAGCCTCTTTGTGGGTTTCAGCGAGTGGTTTTATGGGCAGTGTCCCTTATAGAAATACATGGATAGCTATCTTGAGCTAAAGAGAATGGTTTTTTTTTTCTATTGTTTTCGTTCTTTCGCAAGGATCTCATGTCCTCTATTTTTGTAGTGTTCTCTCTTTACATCAATAAATTTACTCTCTCAAAAAATTTAAAAGACAAACTGATTAAATAGACTAAGTAGCCCAAATTGCCTCCCAAGGTAAACCTGTCTTGAATGAAATAATACCATGATTTTCCAGGCACTTAATTTTACAAAATAAATTTAAAATATTGTGTTATAAAAGGAGGAACTAATTTTGTACTAAGGTAAGACAGAATATTGCCCATGATGCTATTCTATTGAAGCATAATTAAGAGCTTAAGAAACGGAGAATCAAGAAGCTAATGGACCAGATCTGATACTAAGGAAGAAGAAAGATCATAAAACTCCAGAACATATGCAATGCAAAAGCCTAGGATATTAGCACAATATTTCCACTTTCCTAAGTTTATGAGTGCCCACACTATATGGCAACAAAGACCAAATATCCCAAGCAACAATTGGGGCAGCAGGATACAAGAAATTTAGTGGGCAATTAACTTTCTATGCTGGAGTGGAGACTCCTATAGTTGGCATTTGGCAAGAAAGAAGATGCAAGGAAAAAATAATGGACAAATCACGTGGAGGAATAAAATTTGAATTGAAAGAAGGTGGAATACGTGGGGAAGCAAAGTACTCCAAGTATATTTGATTCATTAAAGAATATTCAAGACATAATGTTTTCAGTCAGGTTTCATCAATTGACCATCTAGTTTTACAAAACCAGGGAACAGGAAATCATCCAGTTATAAGATCACAGCAACTCTGAAATTCAAATAATAACAAAACCATCGTAGCCATAACAGATGTGGAAGAAATCAGTAGAATTGCTTCTAATCACAACCAAAGTTTCTCCCTTCCCACCCCCATCACCAAAAGAATAAAGTTCCAAACTTTAAAAAGAAAAAAATCAGCTCTACAGAATTTACCTGCTGCCCTATATCTGTAAGGATATGTCCTTAGGGGATCCAACTGTGATGCCATAGTAAGATCACTCTTTGCCATGTCACGGTCACAATATTCTGAACGTTTCTCATAAGCTGATGCATTATTTCGGGCCTTTTCAATTAGCTTTGTCATCTCATCATATGCAGCTTTGCGCTGATCTTTAAGATGATATACCCGTGCTAGACCTTGATGTGCTCGTGTATGCTTGATGTTGAGTGCATTCATGTAGCAGTCAGCAGCAAGGTCCAGCTTATCACAATCTACATAGACACTTCCTAGATTATTTAGTGCCTACAATGTAATAGGATGCCAAAAGACAAATACACTGTTTCAGCCCTGAGATCAAGTTATAAGTATAGTCGGGAAAAACAAGAAAACACTCACTTGTCCTTTTCTAAGACCATCTGAAGGGCATCTAAGAGCTTCCTCCAGAAGATGGATGACATACTTTGAAGACTCTGGATCAAGACTTGAATCTGCTAGTGCATAAGCTTTAAGAAAGAAAGCTTCAAATGATCTTTGGATAGAAATGGACGCTTCAGCCTTTGCTAATGCTTCTTCACGATGACCAGTGTCATACAATATCCAACCTTCATAGACTAGCCTTTCGTGCTCAGAAGAAGAATAATTTCTAGCCAGTCGCAAGCTACGCATGGCTGCCTTTTGACAATTTAGCCTGAAAGATTCAAAACGATCAACCCTGACACTGAAGAGGATCATGCATTTTGACTATAAAGGACCAAAAAAGTAACACAAAAACTCAGGGAAAGTAGATAGTTAAAAGTCCAAAGTCCTCATCAATAAGATAGAATTAGTGCTTAGCAATTGATACACACATTCAACTAGTCTTTGAAAGGAGATATCCGCTTCCAATCCATTCATCTCATGACTAGAAAAGCACAATAACAAATTGAAGTAAATGGCATACATTAAAATTTATAGTAGGAAAAAAAACAGAGCAAGGAAGCATCTCCGCTACAGAGAATCAACTCAGAAGCACTTGCTGTACAACCGTTTTTTTGTAGTAACTTTTGATACCAACCAATTTTGGTAAATTACTCTCCCTCAGCTCAGAGATGCTCAAATTACACAGCCCTGTTTTTTGTTATTAAGATGTAAATAAAGTTCCCTTGAAGCCAAAAAATAACCAAAATACCCTCGAGGGAAACAATCATTTCTTTTATTAACATAATATATTCCTTGTATTTTGTCAAATACAGATACTTCTTGTATTAGATAAAAGACATTAATATAAGGCTATCTTGGTCAAAGTAGGTGTAATTGTAGCATATCATTTGTTCTAAGCGAGGTCAATGTAGCACATCTTTTGATATCAAATCAGGGGAGTGTAATTTTTTAAAACACAGGGGAGGACAGGCATCTCTCATTTGGGGGGGGGAAAGTAATTTACCCAACCAATTTTGATGTTTTTTCTATGAATAGATGGTAACATTAAATGCTCACCAGTAAATTGTGATAATTGAAGTAAGTTCTGCAACAACAACATTAAATTCTTCAAGCTATAGAAATAAACGATGAATTCGACAGATCTTAAAGTAAAAGATGTTCAGTTCAGGAACATTAAATTGAAAAGTGCTGGCTATATTCTTCTAAATCCTTTAGCCAGGGAAAAATAGCAGATCCTAAGAAAATGGAGGTGCCCGTATTAAAAAAGAATTTTGATACCAGCATTTTTCAGGCCCAAAAGTTCCATAACTTCGAAAGTAATGTTCTCTTGGAATGAAAACTTCTACCTGGTTACTTGCACACCTTTCTCTCCTACTTCACATTCCCAGAGAACAAACACACTTTATCATGTTTAAGTTCTGCTTATAATCGACTTTTCTTATATCAACTTTTTCATTCTTCTTGTGATCACGAACCCTTATAGTAACTCAAGAAAGAGAGGAGATCATCTGGGCAAAGTATAATATCAACTTACACATGCAAGTGACAACTAAAATGTTATTTGTGCCTATAACTTACTCCAGTTTGCATTGATGGACTGAGTGCCCTGCTTCAATTTCCTTAAATTTTGACTAAATACAATGCGACAATTAGTTGGGAAGAGTTCTGCGCAAAATTGTCATCAGTTAAAACTGAAAAGAAATTAAAGCTAATGTAGCCATATTTAATTCAATCATTCCAACTGATAATAAGGAAAAAAATAACCCAATGAAGACAGTTCCAATGACAGAGAGTGGTTGCCAGGGAGAAATTTTGAGGAGTCAAACCAGATTTCAAGTTAAAATCAACTCATATAACACATCAAAGAAGTTTGTTATTAGATAACTTGCACTCACCGTAGCAGAAGGAGAGATTGCCGAAAGCGCAAAAGACTTTTTCCTGGGTCATTTGCTAACATATGGTGCACAACAGCCAGAGAACCAATGTCATCAACACAGGACCATCGGTCATATAATTGCATCCAGCAATCAGCCTGACTCCACTGCTGAGCAAGAGGGTTGAGGTGTTCTACCAAATGGTCACCGTGCATATTCCCATAGAACATCATATAACTTGGATCCAATGTCAAAAGTGCTCGGACATCTCTAAGAGCTCCTTCATAATCCCCCATGGCAATCAAGAACCAAGCTCGCAATTCAAGACAATCAGGTGAAACTTTGAAACCAATTATCTTACTGATTTCTGAGATGGCAGCTCCAATCTTGTTCTCCTCCAACAAAGAAACGGCTCGGTATTTGTATGGAAATGAAAGAGTTGGATCTAATTCCGTTGCAGATGTCAAGTCTACGATTTTCTCCTTCCCAACACAATACAAAGACCTTTCCTGATACATCCAGCCAACTGGTTTATAATCCGAAATGAGAGAGTTCATCATCTTGTATGCTGAATATTTGTGACCACGCTTAAACTTGGCCCTTGCAACACCCACTAAAGAATAAACATGCCCTACCTCAGCTGCTTTTTGAAACCATCGCTTTGCATCTTTGTATTCGTTTCTCTCAAGCATAACATTACCTAACTGATGAAATGCAAGTTGCTTCTCCCAAACTTCTACTGCGCAATCTCCTAGACTCTCTAGGAGCATCACCGTCATGTTTGACTTCATCTCTTCCTCCATTGCAACTTGACTTAAGAAAAAATACAACATAAACGATGCATGCCCTGCCATAGCTAATCTATCTCTACCCTCTGGGCTACAAAATATTCTCATAACATTTGGACTATGGATTGAACTAGGAAGCTCTCTAAGAAACACCTGCAAGCAAGCAGCAACTAGCAGGTACGAAGTCTCCTCTAATCCGTATTCAATCAGCAACAAGGCATCATCCATGTCACAAACCAGAGATGCTAAATGGGCATCACAAGCAGACTTCATCTCCTCGCAACAAAACTTGTTGGCGAAAGAGAGAAGCTCCAGAACAATGTTTGGGGGAAACTGACTTAACCTCTTTGTTCTACTAAATATCTCAGCAGCTCTCATTGCCTCTGCAGAAATCCCATTCTGTGAGAAATTTATCTTCTCTCTTCTTGACTCTGTGAAGCCACCATACAACATTGTCTTTAAGGGCCTCGAGAGGGATGATATATTGTACCTTCTACACCTAATTTCAGTATCTCCAATGATAAATGACATATCACCATCATCTTCCTCGGAAGTTGAACATTCCTCATCATGCATCAAAGATTCATTATCGACATCTTCTCGTGGAGTACGAGGAGTTCGAGAAGTACACATACAAGGATCGAATACTGGTTCTGGGTCATACCCAGGTTGTAAGGTCGCTTTGGGACACTCAATGTTTCGTCCACAACAATTCATAGCAGATGATCCAATAAGCTCATCCTCTCTTCTTTCATACCTTAACCAAGAAGCCAAAACAACCTTAGAATGCACATCAACCGCGTGCTGTCTAGCTGACCGGAGGCTCCGCCTGAACAACTTTGGATCCGACAACCCACGAAATATTGCGCATTGCTCCAAATACACCTTGGATTTCTCGAATTGAGGGCAAGTCTCAATTCTTCGATATAAATCGGCGAGCGTTTCGAGAAAATCAACGGGCTTGAGACATGGTTCGATTTTGGGTTCTAGAAGATCGGTCATGGGCAGCCCAAAAGGAAGGAGGCCCCCGCCGACGACGTCAGCAATTGCTGATGGATTCAAATTCCTAAGCGATTTGGACCGAATGGATTGAGCTCTGGGGTGGTCTTGAAGGTGTTGAATAAGCTTGTCGCCGCCGGCTGAGGCGGCCGGAGCATCATTCACAGCGTAGATCTGAGTGCTCTTACACCCATCCATTATCTTCAAACTACGAATTGTAGTGAAGATATTATGCTGCATCTTCTGACCTTCTAGAAAATCGTGTAGTTCAACAGCTCAACCCTTCAAAAAGATTCAAACTTTGAGATTGAGACATTGAAAAATCGGAAACCTAATTTACATATCGTTTTCAATCGGCCGACGGGTATTGAAAACTCCAAGGTGAAGCAAACAAACGAAAAATTGGACTATACAAACAAAACAGTAGAGTTCTCCCAGACGTAGGTTAAATCAAATTCCCCTTTCTCTTCTATTTCCTTTTCTCTTGTTCCGATTTTCCAAGAAATGGACAGAAGGAGAAAACAGATTATAGGAAAGCAAGACGCAATAAGAACGAAAGATGGAGTAGCCAACCAGATATTGAGGTGGAGATGGAGGTGGCCGTTGAAACGGCCACTCTCGTTTTCTCTCTTTTTTCTCTGAATTTTGCAGCTCAACGATCTAAATATAAATATAAATTTCTCACCTTTATAAGGTTTTGCTAAATATTACACTTCCCCATTTCTATGTATAGAAGATAGACAGATAGAGAAGAATATTATCACTTTAATAATGACAGCATTTAATATTAAACTTTCTGGCTAATAAGATTGGTGTGCTCATCTTCGTCTTCTTGCTCAGTTTAGTGTGTGCAAAACTGCAAAATAAAACTCCAACGAAAAGGGGTCCATGTTTCACGCCATGTCCTCCAATCTTACAGTAACCCCATTATTGTTAATTATTTGCAGTTTTATCAATCTCTCTCCAATTTGCTGACCCGTAACGCCCGGACCTATTGGGGAAGAAGATGAATGATTTCTCTGGCTTTAAGCAAGCATGCAAGCGCGTGTGATTAAAGGGTATCTGATTATTTGGGTGATTTGTTGATTTGGCTATCACTTTTTTACTTACAGATTGATCATTGATCATTTACTTTGTTGGTGCCTTTTCTTCATTAAACTTTAATCAATGATGGTCATGGTCCCCCTACTGAATGAGTCAACTTAAATCATTTCACACAAATTGTCAATGAAAATAAAAATTAAAACACAATCACGTTCTTAATAAAAAAATAATACGTGACAAGAATGCTTTTAAAAGGATCAACAATGTAGTATTAAATGGTAATAAAAAGCTCAAATTTAATTTATAGTAAAAATTATAATTACCTCTTTTAACCGTGGATCATTTGTACATATTCACTCAACTTTTGAAACTTAAAAAACACCCCTTCAACAGTTCAACTAGCATAATTCATAATTCAATTTTTTTTGTTCTAATTCTTGTTAATGTAAGTAAATTGAAGTATCACTTCAAACTATTTTTGTTTCTTATATAATATGTCTATATTGGTATAACTAAACATTGATGATGAAATATATAAAAAATATCATGCAAGTGACTTAACCCTAAATTTCTAAATAAATAATCATTAAAGGAAATTTTATAAATTTTACACTCTAAATTATTATAACTACACTAAAAACTCCTTCAATCCAATATTATCTAATGATTTAAAAGTTTCAAGGAATTTTCGATGTACGGACAAGAATGTTCAAACTTCAAAACATGGAGTTCAAGTTACAAACCGGTAGAAATGTATAAAGTGACAATCACAAGAATTTAAAATATTTAATTGAATAATCTAAAATTTAAGATATTACACTTTTTGTATTTATTGAATATTTAATTTACAAAGAAATTTATCCTAAATTTAGTTCAAAAAGAATTCATCCTAATTTTTTTTATGACATTTATGCATATTAATTAATGGTAAATTTGGGGCAGTGTTAAAGTATTAGTGTAAATTAAACAATAGATATTTACAACTTTTAATTTAGTTTTATTTTCTTATCAGTTTTTAAACCGAATTTTAAGATTTCAGATGCTTTTTAAACATAACTCCTTACTATTAATTTTTGTCTTTAAATAAAAGTATTCTCAATTTTTTTATTTGCGCCTCAATATCATTTTTATTAGCTTCTAAAATATTACGTGTAATCATGGTATCAATAAAAGTAAATTTATTTGAGAGTATGTATATTTTCAAAGAACAAAAATCAAAGAAGTGATGCCTTATAAACATTAAATTATAAATTTAGTCAATGTTCTTGAATGTGATTATTTCTTTATATTCTAAATGACTAATGCTTGTAAACTACCATTTAAAAATTATAACGATGGAATGATGGATAGCCATCAGAAAATAACTATGCTTACCATGCCCTTTTTTAAATTAATTTTTAAATTATTCTTTCAATGAATATAATTATAATCATTTTATATTTTGAAAAATAAAAATAATGAACAATCAAACAACTCTAAACTTTTTCATACACATAATAGTTTCTCTCTTTTAGACCATAATCTATATCAGTAAATTTTTAAAAAGTATTTTATTTTTTAGATTAATCTGAAACAGAAAAACGATAAAACACCATGTCAATATTAGAATCTATTTAGTATATTATATAGGATAAAACCCAATAAAATAAGGCTTCCGGAGACCTTCTATCATATACAATTAGTGTTAGAGAAAAGAGAATCTGAAGATATATGATTAAAATATATTTTTATTTATTATTTATGTAATTAAATTTAATTATGTTAAAAGAGACTTGATTATTAGTACACTAAATAAAGTATACTAAATGGAATTGATCGCATAAATTAATATAATCCTGTATAACAAACACTTAATACCCAAAAAAAATTACATTACATAAATTTATACTTTTTCTTTTCGGACAAGATACTATAATCATAACTATACACTTCATATTTTTTTTTAAGAATGACCTTACAATGATGAATTACGAGTTAATCATTGTCCAAAACAAAAAAGGGAATTACGAGTTAATCCAAGTCAAAAGTCAAAATTCGCCAAGTAGGTCACTATCTAATTCTGAAACTCAAACGCTAGGTAAGCGCGTGGGGACGAAGAGTTCGGTGATGAAATGACACAGTAAACTACGTGCACGAAGCACGTGTCACACAGTTGGTGTAATGAAGCGCCACCGAATGAAATGCATCACTTGGTGGGTCCCACTCAAAGTCACCTCTTTTTCTTCTTTTTCCTTTTCTTGTCATTTTCATCACCCTGACTTATTTAAATCTAAGTGGGTCCCCATTATAAATCCTCTTAACAATTCAACCTTTACTCTTTGGGCCTGTTGGCCCATTTCCGAAATTAATTGAAGCTACACATTACGCATGCAACAGTTATGGCCCACTTTTTCCTTCTAACCGAAATAATAATTTGCAGAAAAGAAACTCCTACGTCTTTTTTTAACAATCGAGGATTGAATAATAAATAAATAAATAAAAAGGAATTGAAAGATTTGATGACAAAATTTTAGTGGAGCACAATAATTTGGGCCCATTTATCCTTTATTTTAATATGGCATAAATATATTTTTTGTCCCCTTAATTTCACTAGAGATTTTATTTTTATTTCTTAACTTCATTTAGTTCTAATTTAATCTTTTAGTTTTAAGTTTTACTTCAATCCTTAAATTTTATTTGGTTCCAATTTTATCCTTTAATTTTATTTTAAGTTTCATTTTCAACTTTTAAATTTTTTTGGTTCTTGTTTGGTCGCTTAACTTTACTTTAAATTTTATTGTTGTTCCTCAATTATATATTTTTTTAATTTCACCCTTAATTTTTAAAAACTTCTCAAATTGAGTATTTTAAAAAATTAAGGCCAAATTAAAATAAAATGAAATTAAAGACAAAATTAAAACTTAAAATAAAATTAAGGGATCAAATTAAAACTAATAAATTTAAAATAAGATTGAGGGATAAAATAAAAATTAAATTTTTTTGGCTGATGAAAATAAGAACTAAATAAAGTTAAAGGATAAAATTAAAATTTAAAAAAAAATTAATAGATCAAATTAGACCTAAATAAAATTAACAAATAAAAATGAAATCTCAAATAAAATTAAGGGACCAAAAATATATTTATGCCTTTTAATATTGTCATCAAAAGTATTTTAAAATTTTAGCCGATTTAAGTATCATCTTTATAAGATTTTAAGAGCATACTTTATACACCAACTAAATAAAATTTTACCCTACCAATCAACAATTTAGTCCATCTCTTTTCTTCTCTTAGATTTGATTGCTAAAGTTTGGAAATACAAAGTTGATAAGGAAACCAAGAAAATGAAAAAGACAAGAATTTTAATTATGTGATGTGATTAAACCAAAGAGAAATAAATGATATGATGTGGCTTCATATAGTCATATGCAGTATTAAATACATTCGAAGGCGGCAAAAATTGGAATCATATGGAGCTCCATATATAATTAAATTCAAGAGATTATTCGTATTTTTTTTTATTTAAAATTGTGTTATATCTATCAAGATTAAGAGGCTGATAATTTTTTTTATATGTATTTTAAAACTGCGCTAACATGTGATCTTTATAATTAAAACTATGAAAGTCCATTCAAAAGTCAAATTTGGTGAGCAAAATCCTCTTTTCATACATCCTATTTTTTTAATTTATTTTTATTAATAACAACATTTGAAGTACCAAAAATTAATTTTCTAATTTAGAAAGTGTATAATTTTACTGTCAACCTCTTCAGATCATGCAAATAATATATAAATTTATAGTGCATATAAATAGTTTTTAATGTATTGTTAATTAATTATTTATGTAAATTAAATTAATAATCAATTTTTCACTATTCATATAAAAAAAAAAAAAAGAGAGAGAGAGATAGTAAGAAGTTATATAATATTTCACTTTGTGTTAATAACTACCATTTTATTAGTTAGTATTATATCTAAATGTGTGTCATTTGATCATTTTTAATTAATACCCTATTTATACCTTATCTACGTTCATCTTCACTCTAAAGCCATTTATATTAATATTAATACCCTATTAGTTAATCAAACTTTTTTAAGCATTGGATTTAATGAATGTAACTTTTAATTGGCCTTTAATGTATCATTTACTATTTTTTAAGCATAATATATAGAAACTAAAAATATATATTTTCGCCATTTACAATATTATTTTTCTATATTTTCATTGAGAATTTAAAGTTCTAGGCATTTTGACTGAAACATTATATTTCACTGAGAAGGAGATAGCAGTTTCTTGGTACCTTCAGTATTGGATAATCAATTTTTTTTAAAAAAAAAAATTATGATTAGTAATGTTGGTAAGTGGAGGGCATATCTAGGTGTTAACAACTCAATTACGGGGACAATATCACATTCTCAAATTCCATAATATTAATAATAAATTAAGATCTACATCTCAGAAAGCAACGTAGCACCAAGCATTATTTAAAAATGAGTGAAATATATTTTTATTCTTCACTTATTATAAAATTATTTTTAATTATATATTAAAATATTTAAAATAGTCTTTTATTTATTAAAAATATTATATTTGATCCCTTATTTTTAAAAAAATATTAAATTTAATCTCTTAAATTTAAAATTTAGAGTTTGATAAAATGATTAAATTTAATAATTTTTTAAAAAATAAAATACTAAATGTAACATTTTTTAATAAGTAAATGATTGTTAAGCATTACAATAAATGAATAAATAAATGACAATTTTTATTATAAATAAGGGAAAAAATATATTTTTTTAAAAGATATTCAAAATAATATCAACATAAATTTTAAAAAATACAAAACACAAGTACTTCAGATCCGCATGAATGAGGTGTCTGTCTTCTATTAACACGGACCGTACGTACCATTAAATTCATTTATTCAATTTTTTTCTACACCCAATAATTCATATTTGTTTTATTTTAATAGTTAAAAAAATTATTTCACGTTTGCATGTTCTTATTCTCCTTATCCTGCCAGCTCAATTGGCAGCGACTTCCGAGTGTTGCTACCTGTATTTATTGGCCTTCACATTTATATAATTTTAGCACTGAGAAAATGCCTCACAAGTACAAATATGAGCTCTTTTTCATTGTTGGAATTTCAATTTCTTTTTTTTTCTACAAGATAGCGACAACTTATGATTTTCTTTCACGAGTTGAAGTGGTCCAATAGCTTTATCCACGTATCCCTCCAATGTAAGACTTGGGATATATATGTTGAGAAAAATTAATAATATAAATATGCCATGCAACTTTTCAATTTTACCATTACCATATTTACTTTGCCAAGTTGCCATGATTGAAGGTGGGATTTTTGTATTAAAAAAATTAATCATACACTAGCATAAACTCGCTGTTGAAGGTAATTTTTTGTCCAAAAGAGTACTAGTTATTTACAAAATAAAGTTTCACTATTTGTTTTTAATTAGTATATATAGTTTTGTACTCTTAACTAAATTTAGAATTAGTGAGTGGTTACTCTTAGGGTGTTTTTAGCTATTGTTGCTACCATGAACTAGGAAGTGCATAAGATGGATGTTCATAATGCTTTTCTTTATGGTGATCTTCATGAAGAAATTTACATAAAACTACCTCTTAGCTTTCTGATTGACACTCAGGGCAAGGTGTGTCACCTATGAAAGTCATTGTATGGATTGAAATAGGCTACTAGGAATTGGTTTGCAAAATTATCTATTGCATTGGAGACTTATAGGCAGTCCTATTTAGATTACTCTTTGTTTACTTTGAAGCGTGAGGTAGTGCAGTTGAATGTGCTCATCTATGTCGATAACCATATCATCTCTAGGAATCATCCAAATGTTATACAAAAATTTAAGTCATATCTCATTGATTATTTGCACATGAAAGATTTTAGTGTTTTGAAATATATTTTTAGGGGTTGAAGTGGCTACAAACTAGATGGCTTTGTTCTTTGTCAATGCAAGTACGTGCTCGATATCATTTCAAAGGTAGGACTATTAACTGCACGGTCGACATTACGACATTGGAATAGAACCACCATCTCGCATTGTCAACAAGCTCAGTGTTACAGAATTTGGAGCCCTATGGCCAACTAGTCAAGCAGTTGATATACATATGTTTTACTAGACCCGGTTTTTCCTATTGTATTCATGTACTATCCCAATTTATTATGAAGCCACATGAGGAACACTAGGAAGCAGCTTTAAGGGTGGTTAACTACCTAAAGGGTAATCTGAGGCAAGACATTCATTTAAGTAGTAAGTGTGACCTGCAATTACATGGGTGGTGTGACTCAAATTGGGCTAGGCACCCATTAACTCGACATTCACTTGCTGGCTGGATGGTGTTCTTAAGTAACTCCCCAATGTCTTGGAAAACAAAGAAGTAGTATATTGTGTCCCGCTTTTTAACAAAAGCGGAATATAGGTCTATGGTGATGACCACTTTCTGAGTTGAAATGGTTAAAGGCAGTCTTGTCTAGTCTTGGGGTGCGTCATTTACAATTTATGTATGTTCATTGTGATAGTCAAGCCACCTTACACATATCATAGAATCTGGTGTTTCATAAGTGGACTAAACACATTGAGGTAGACTATCACTTTATTCAAGACAAGATTTGTTCTAGAAACATCACTCTCACATTTGTTCCTACACAAGGTCAGCTTGCTGACATCTTCATGAAGGCATTAGGCAAGCGACAATACAAGTTTCTCCTTCGCAAGTTGGGCATTTGAGATCTTCATGCACCGACTTGAGGGGGGTATTGTGGATATGTAGATATTTTTGTAATATTATATTATTTTAGGAAGTAAATATTGCATAGGTCAATGGTATCTCATGATTTTAAGATAATTAGCGTGATTTTGGAAAGATTAGGGTTATCTTTTTCTTGCAAGGGTTACATTTTTCTTGAAAGATATTTTTGTATATATATTCAAGCAACTCAATGAGAAAAGACAAACAATTCTCTCCAAATTCTTCTTCTTCTTTTGAAATTTGATAAAAATCAAAGTGATAGGATTAAGAAGTTAGAGACCAAATTTAAAATAAGAATGAGTGAAAATTCAAATTAGAAATCATTTTGTAAATGAGAGTTTACACTTTTTTCTGTTCAAAATAATCTTTTTTTTACTATATACAATTTCCTTATAAACTATTTACTTCGGCCCAAAACAAAACATTTGGTATATTATGTTGAACAATTCTAGGCCCATACCCATTTATTAGGGCTCACAAAGGCTCATCCTTTTAAAAAGAATATTATATATGTAATTGTATATTGATGTCCTTACAATACTCCTCCTCCCTTATATAAATGACAGTAATTTGGTTCTCTCATGGAAGTCTACTCTTTGATGCTAGTTTTCCTCTTCAATGTATGGGTTTTTTATTTTATGTTAATTTTTGTGAATTTCACTCTTCAAATTTATACTCTAAAGCTGATTAATTAATAAATCTCTGTCATAGAGATTTGAGAGGTGCGTAACCCTCTTTGAAGATCATCTTCTTTTTTTTTAACCATTTTTTTCCAGAATTATATAGTGGGAAGTATGCGTTGCTTCTTTGGATTGTGGTGTTTATGGGTTATGCTATTACTTTATTACTTTTTAATTTTGTACTAAAATATATTTTATTAATGTAAATACATGTTTTAATTTTTAAAACCACCCCTTACATAAAATTTATTTATGAAGAGCATTTTAGTTAAAAGAATTCAAAATTAAACTAAAGTGTATATTTTGAAAATAAAGGAGATATCCGTATGTTTTCAGAAAAACTCAACAAAAAAAAAATTGCGTACATATTATGTTAAATAAGAAAAAAAACCTCTTTTCATACTAACTAGATTCATTGGCAACCCAATTATACTAATAAAGGTTATTGGTTGAATCAAAAAAGTGAATTAGTCAAATTAAAAAAATCACTTATTTATAATTATGTTAATTAGTTGAATGAGTCAACATTTTCACATAAAGCAAATTTTATATTAACACAGAATATTAATTGTGTTTTGAAACAAACATTTTTATTTGTTTACTCTTTTGATGGCGAAAGAAGAATAACTTTGGATGTAGCCCTAGCCCAAAGCAATATATATGATATTGAGAAAATTATATTACGTTGCGTCACCTTATAAATTTGTTAAAATTCCACACAAGGTCAAGAGTTGTAGTTTATACTTTATATGCAAATTTGATCATATAATTCTCCAAAGTGTTATTTTACTTTATATTGCTTTGTTTGTACTATAATATTTTCTAACCATAGTTGCCACAATTGACCACGATAATGAGAAGAGGATTGCTATACATAACTATCAGTTTGTTGGACAATATTATAAAGAAATTAAGGTATAGGTATCTATGTTGAAAATACCAACTTTATTTTTTGGACGAACATTCAGATTGCTTTCTGATTTAGGCAACGTTAGCTTTGAAAAATATTTAATGACAAGCAGTCTAATATTAGTTGTTCGAATTAGATCTTATGCGTCAAGTTGTATGCAGTCAAAAAATTTATAAAAAAAAAATTCAGCTTTTAATGTTGTGTCACATATCTAACTATAGAAGTGTGACTGACATGAAAAAAGAAGTAAATATCATTTCTGCAAATCAGAATAAATTAAACAATTTACCAAATGATAGATTTTAAATTATGCCAATCTATAAGTAAAAGATTTACTATTTGACTTTTATGTGAAAATTTCAAAAAAAAATCTCCTTTAAAATATGGACTTTACAAAATTTTGACAAGTCAACTTGTAAATCAGAAGGTAAAAGAGCTTTGTTCTTGCAATTTAATACATCCATACATCATACACTCACTAAATATCTTGCTCGTGACAATTGGAGTTATTAAATTACAATATTTATAATGCTTAACAATAAGAAATAAATGTACCATTGTGAATAATGCAAGACTCACCAAGGATATCTAACTTAACTCTATGTAGCAAAGTGGTCCAGGGCCAACATTATTCTTTAAAAAACATAGGGATAAAAAGAGTGAATAAAAACACTTAATAAGTAACTAATACTATGTACGTCGGGAAGTAACAAGCTAAAGGCTCCATTCTTTTTTTTTTTTTATTATTAAACAAAAAACTTACCACACAATCCACAGGGAAATGAAAATCAATATTGACTATTCATAATTTAAATAAAGACATCGTCTATATAAATTCAAAAAAGCAAAACATAGTCAATCTTCATTTATGAATCAAATGAACATATGAGAATAATTAAACAGAGCATAATAATGAGCTTCTAAATAGAAGTAGAATAATATATAGATGCTAAGCACACAACCTATGAAAGGTAAATCACTAAATTTTAGACGTAGAGCACACAACTTATGAAGGGTAAATGACCACAAATATTGAGCACGTGGCTTCAAGAAATTAGAAATTACATACACAGAGCACCCATCTCACGAAAGGTAATTAACACATATATAGAGCTCGCAGCTCACAGAAATAAAAAATCTTAGATGCTGAGCACACATCTTACAAAGGGTAAATTACTATAGATATATAGTGCATAGCTCACTATAATCAACAATTATAGACAATGTTGTCAAAATCGCGATTTTAGATAGAATCAGAAATGAGGGGGTGAAATCATAATATAAAATCGTATCATAGAATCGTAAGAGTTTATCTAAACTTGTTATTGAATAGCTATTAAACAAAACCATGTCGTAAAATCACATAACATTTCATACATAAGTATATAATATTATATATATATATATATATATATATATTATATTTATTTATATTATTATATTATATATTTATGTTATTTATATATTGCATATTTCTCATTTTATCAACATGTAATTTTCAATAAACTCCATAATCCAAAGTCTATAATCTATAATACAATAGAGCTCATTCATTTAACATAACTAAGTCTTAAGAACAAAATGAAAAATTCATAATACAATAGTACTTTTCTTCTTTGCTTTAATATTATCATCATTAGAAAAAAAAAATAGTTGCAAACTTTATTAATTTAAATTTGGGGAGTTTTTCCTAGGCTAATATGTTTATTAGGCTGGGCTTCCTAGATTCTATGTTAAACAAAAGAAAAAAAATAAATAAACAAATTGGGATGCATCACTTTAGGCTAAAAATGCTAAAATTGCCAGAATCATCTAATTCTACCGATTCTACATGATTCAATACCGATTTTGACTGAGTTTGCATTGATTTTAATTTTTCATCCAATTTAACTCGAAATCCTTATCTAATATCATAAAATCGACGATTCTAACAAGTTAAATCATAATGTTAACAATGATGATTACAGATGCAGAGCATACAGCTCGCGAGGGGTAAATAACCATATTATAACTCATAGCTCATAATAAACAATACAGATTCATGTGTGGTAGCCAATAAATGGGGCTAGCAAAACCCCTAGTTAGTTGGGTTTTTGTTCATAGTGCACCGTGGCTAACAAATGCTGTTGTTAGTTGTAAGGTTTTTTTATTAGACTACTTCTCAAAAATCATTTCCATACATACATTTTGAAATATATAAAAAATTAGAGATGACGTATCATCACAGTTCTAAACATCATTCATGGTGAGTCTTTCAACACTTCTCATTTAAACAATTGAGGTTTTAAAATAGTTTTCCAAGTTCAAAATAAATTGTAACGAGTCAACAATTCAAATCAGAACTTCATGAGCAAAAACCAATATAGACCGAAAGCTTGCCCCAAACGCATAAAATCAATAGCTAATAGTTGTTTAAAATCAAAGAAACAAGATGAAAGTATAAAATAAGCATAGTAGCAATATCTATTCATATGGAGAGAACACTAAACTCTCTTTAAAGCTTTCGATGACTCCCTTTATCATGATTAGTACTAAGAACCTATAAAATCAAACAACACACTTATACCCTTTGATATCTAGCAATAATCTAATTAATTCTATCAATTTAGTTATCTAGATGTTCATTTGCTTCTGAACCATAAACATAGACTTTAATATTTATGATTCAAGGATCTTCAAACACAGCCTTCCATAATTGTCTCTAACTTCTCTAGTGATCTTACTTCACATTTCAAAGTCTAACTATTAAATAAACTTCATCTTAATTAGGCTAATAGAACCCTTCATTTAATCCCAATTAGTAACTAAAATATCATTGTGAACAAATGGCCAGTTAAGGAGGGTGGAATTAAGGTAGACGATGATATTGACACAACCATCGAGGATGAGATATGACGACAAGGCAAGGAGCTATTTTGCAAATAGCCTGTAATAGTAATCCTCTCGGTGGTTACGGAATTCTATGCCAACCTCTTCGATCGAACTAATTTTGAAGTTTTGGTATGTGGAAAGAAGGTGTTAGCCAATGTGTGTGGAAGCAATTGTCCTGTGACGAAGGCCCAGGTATGGGGCCAAGTCATAGTTGAAGCATGGCGCTTGTGCTAGGTCATTGTTAAGAAAATAGAGTTGCGTCCTGACTAACAACTATAGTTTTTAGCCTAATGGTAAGCACTTTATCTTACAATTGGTATCAGAGCCAAGGTCACATGTTCGATTCCCAACAAGGCAATTGTTGAGGGGGAGATTGTTAGCCAAAGTATATGGTAGCAATTATCCTATAGCAAAAGCTCAGGTGTGGGGCCAAGTCACAATTGAATCGTGGCGCTTGTGCTAGGTCGTTGTTAAGGAAATAGAGTTGTGCTCTAACTAACAGCTATAGCTTTTGGTCTAGTGATAAATGTTTGATCCTACAAAAGGTGCCAGTTGGGGAGGGGGATGAAATCAACAAAATATTTGGCCTCCCAAATATTAAGCAAGACATATACTCCCAACTCTTGCAAGAACGGCTGGACTTAAAAGACTTGGGGAGATAACTATGCAATTGGGACCCACATTGGGTGATTAAAAGGAAGAAGCACATAAGATTTAGTGCTAGTCGACTGACCTAGGAGAACCAACTTTGGTTCAAATTCATAACTTCTAAAATCTCCCTCGCCCATCACATTAGCAAAGTCACCACTGATCAAGCCATCCTTTTATATTGCATAGTGATAAGGTGATTATTTAACGTGGGGGCTTATATCTTTCAAGGAATTATGTAAATGCCCACCAACATCAAAGACAACTTATGGTATCCCTCCCTCATAATAGAGATGTGCAAGCGGGTAGAGGTAAAATAGGAGCAAGGCAAAGGGGAGACGTTAGCATGAGAGAAGACCTATAGTGCTGAGACCTTAATCCTCAACAGTTCCTGATCAATCTTGGCTTTATGGGGCAAAGGATGGTCAGACAGGAGTGCTTCAACGAATTCCAAATTCAGCGCAATCTAGCCACATGTGAATTCCTTAGAGCCATGGTTACTTTTCAGGGTATACCAACAAACATGATGCCTGTATGGCCTATGCCCCCACCTAAATTCCAGCATCTGATGGGGCAATCCTCTAGCACTTACGTGAGCACAAACATAGAAGAGGAGAGCTATGGCAAGGAGGATTCTAAGGAAACAGAAGATGATGATGAGCCAAACCTCTAGACAAACAGGGAAGTATTAGTCATTTTAATTTTTCTATGAAATCCTTTTTAGAAAATTGTGTTAACTTTGGCAGTGAAGGCACTGCATTACTAGGCCCAAAGGGGTTATGAATTCATATGAATATTGAAATAGTTGCATTAATAGTAGACAAAATCATTAATTTTATTATCTATTTTTGCAAGAATAACATTCAATTTCTAATAACTTCAAACCCACTATTAGAGTATAACAGAAAAAAAGAGATTATTTGCATATGGGCTAATTACTTGTCAATATTCTTGTCATGATAAAAATAAGTGCTAGGAATAACTTAGAATAAAATGCATGGCATAGAATCTACTTACTTCAAATATAATTCTGAACAATCAAATGCATGCACTTTTATTTGTCATCTTGAACTGCATTCTAAAATTTAATTGATCATCACTTGAGGTGTAATTTTAACACATTGCTAGGAAAAGGATTTAGGCATTCTTTGGACAAATTTAGCCAACCTAAAATTCTCTTTCCCTTTATTCCCCCGTTGAGCCTTAGTTGATTTATGTTGTTTCTCCCAGACAACCATCCACCCAACATTTACCCTCAATTACACTATCTATATCATAAAGACATAATAGGGTTAGATGATGATAGGTGAACATTATAGCAACCTTATAAGAATGAAAGAAAAATGAGGATAGCTAAGAACTCTACATATGAGTTTTGCAAAGTAAGAATATATGTTAAAAAAAAAAAAAGGGGAAAAGGGATATTAGAATACCCCATAGCAAAGGAAAGCTGAAAAAAAAAATGGCATTACCATATCTGGAATGTCTGCTGGGACATGGGCTGAGCTTACAAATTCCTCCCAATCTACGCCTACCTAAGCTTGACATTACAAACTCATAAATGCCTAATGATTCCTGACTATGTGTTTCTCTAAGGTAGTGCAGAGAATGGAGTGAAGATTAAGCCTATGGAGTAAAGTTTCAAAAGAGGATAAAATATAAATGTGTTTTCAAAAGGAATGAAAAATCTAGAAGTAAGAAGAATATGTAGATTGTATTCTATTTAAAAATTCAATAAGTACTTTGAATAAATGATAAATATTAGTGCAGTTTAAAAAGGCTTATAGACAGCCAAATCAATTCTCAAATGTTGTATAAAAAAAGGTGACATGGAAACATTATTTGATGTTGTTTACTTAAGGACTAGCAAACCCTCAAGTTTGAGGTTGTGATAACTTTCTAAGGAAAGTTTTCTAAAGAAACATTAATTGAACAAATGTTGCAATTCTGGACAAAAATTGCACAAAGTTCATAGACAATGTGAAAAGTTATTTGTTGATATCAATTAAGAAAAGAATTACATGTTTTCTATCAGGAAAAAAAGGGGTAAAAATGGAGCATAACTCTCAAAATTCAACATCTAGCGCCTAGGCCTCAAAAGGAGGGTGCTCGGGCACCACAAACAGTGAACTAACACCCAGGCGCCAATTCTAGAAAGTTAGCACCTAGGCTCCACAAGACCAGCACCTGAGCACCATTTCCAGAAAAATGGCAGTCTTGACACCAGAATAACAGTGCCCAGGCACCAATTATTGCAAGAAGGATGGAAAAATAGTGCCCAGGCATTATAAAGTTAGTGCTTAGGCGCCAGTATTGTAGCACCTGGGCGCCAAAACCAGAGAGTTGGCGCCTAAGTGCTAGATGGACCTCACCAGAAACTCTAATTTTCTTTAATGATTGAGGGCTCTATACTTGACCTATACTATGCTTTTAAGGTTCTGAGGTCTATATATAGGGCCCTAAAGATACGGAATTGTTAGAGCCGATGTTCCTTTTCGAAGGGCAGAATCGAAGTATAGTGTCGAACAAGTAGGTGTAATTGTTGAGTTCTATGGTGGCGAACTCAATGGAGTTAGATTTCATTGTGAAAGACCTATTACTAGCTATTTCATGGGTAGAGCCAAAGAGTGTGAACTGAGGAAACACTTGAGAAGCATTCTAATTTAAGAGTTGTTAAGGAGAAGGTTTGTTTCATAGTGAAGGCTCTGTATAGAGTTTTTCCCCTTCTGAACACCTCTATCTTATTTGGCTTTGTGTCCTTTATACTTTTCTTTGTATTCTAAATATGTACTAATGCCCATGAGAGACTAAGTAGGTTTTATCAAGGATTTTGACTTAAACCTTTGTGGGGTTACTTCTGTATGACAGTATTTTCTAATTGATGTCCTGAATTCAGTTTACTTATTTTCATTTTATCCTTATTGCTTTTCTGAGCTTGATCACCTTTGAGTTGAATTGAGATTTAGGCTAACTCGAAAGGGAAACCCTAAATGAAGAACTAAATGAAGATAATCTCTGTTTGTATGCTTAAAGAGTAGTAAGCATAATAATTAGTAGTCAAGACGACAATACTTAAATGTCTTAAATAACTAATATTAGGGCAGTGCTTTATATCAATTGTCTTTTCAGCCAGTTTTCGTAGAAATATAGTGAGTCAGGGGAAGCAGTTAAGTTTATGATGATTTGACAGAACTTTATAAACAATTGAATCCCTAAGTTAGTAAGCTAATTCATAACTCAGTAAAAAAGTAACTGTCAATACAAAGTAACTACACATTGAGGTGAAGTCAAAGTCCTAAATTCATTTAGTTGATTGTTTTTTCAATTTTGCATTACTTTCTAGTTATTCAATTATACATTCAACCTATTTGCCCAAGTTAAAAGCCTAATAATAGTATTAGTTCAGAATTATAGCTAAGCCCTCATAGGAATGATATCTTACTCACACTTTATAACTTATCACAATCACGTGTACTTGCGTATATAGAATTCAGTGAACACTTAATAAATTATATTTTATACCTAATTATTTATTTAAAAACAACCAAATTTTAAAAGAAGCATTTTTAAACTTAGTTCCATCATCCAATTTATGTGTGGATTAAACTTTTAAATTGACAAATATATTTTTATTATGAATTATGTTTAGTAGAATGCATTGTACATTTGGAAATAAAATGATAAACAGAGGAGGAGTAAAAATATGTATGTGGGACACATTTTTTTTTTCTTTACATACGTCATTACTTTGCTTCATATTTCTTTCTAAATATACAATATATTCAACAGTAGAGGATTCATCCTTGTATATTTCCATTTTCACACATTACCAAATTTATTTCCTTATTTTGAAAAGAAAAATATATATTACAAACAATTATAAGTAAGTTTGTATACTTAATCCATTTTGTCTGTTTTAAAGAAAGGCCTTCAGTCCCTTGACTTGAATCAATGATATTTATACTATTCCCTTCTTATTTGCGTCGTTGTTTTGTGTTGCATGCTAGTTAATTATTGTATTGGCATTTGGATTCGCTAGTGTTGCGAAAGCAATAGCAGCCTATGCTGTAAACAATTGGAACCGTTGGTTTGATCGACCCACTCTCCTACTACCACGTATCTTTTATTTTTATTTTTTTAACAAAATATCCAATGTTCGCACGCAGTCTTCCTCGCCACTAGAAGCCCATATGCACCGTCCCTGCTCTCCCTTATTTGCTCCATTATTATTTGCCTTTGAAAAACTCCTCGCTGGCGGCATCAACGTCAGCGTGTTTGTCAGCTTTTGGTTCTTTTCCCACAATACTACAGAGAAATCTAGCGACACTGATTGCATTAGAACAGAGGACCCTTTCCATTCATAAGCCATATTGGTCTGAAATCTGACATGTTTTCTTAGTGGGGTTGCTTGTTTAGGTTCTTCTTCTTCTAATTGTCTTGTGTACTTCAATCGTAGTTTCGTTTCTCTTAATTCGACGTATGTCGTATATTTGGTTTCTCTCTCCATGATAAAGCTATCTGTGGTAATGAGTTTCTAAGGAACACGGTTGTCTTCTTCCCATGTTCGTCTTCTTCAAACGTCATTTGGATGATTTTGTAAAATAAATAAATAAATAAATAAAAGACATGCGGCAGTAGAAGAGCGGTTTGAAGAAACCAATGATGCCAATTTTTTACAGTATAAGCTGTTGTTGCTTTCGCAACAGCTATGGATGCAAATGCATTGCATTGCGTTAGACTCTTTTATCTGATTTTCTGCATTATATATATATATAGATATATAGATATATATAGATATATATATCTATATATCTATATATATATATATATATATATATATATAGATATATATATATATTCTCATGTACATATATATTATTTTTAACTTGAAATGTGTGACTTCTCTTTTTTCTTAAAAAACACAACTAGACAAAATCACTTATGTGGTTGGTATATTTAATTGTGTATTAATTGACACGTATGACTTTACTTTCAATGAAACCATATATTACAAAATGGTAATTAAATTTTAATTACTTCTGTTCTTAAATATCTAACTAAGCATAATTGACCCCTAATAATTTTCATGGCATGAAACAAAAATTTTCATATTAATTACAGCATATGTGGAAATTTCGATCGATGTGGAGAAGTACACAACAGATTTTTGTCACATAATGTTTTGCTGAAATTAATAAATATTATACCCATAAATTGGCAAGTGTTATGCATGCATGAAGGAATGTATAGTAAATATATATTGAGTAAAACAAGAATGCATATTAGTTTTGGGGAGAGATTTCTTCTAATATTTTAATTGATTTCTATATAATTTTGCAGAAGACTAATATAAAACGACTGACATGCTCATTGTAAAAAAATGATAATAGGAATAATAATTAATTAGGGTTGGATCTTGATCATATCAATTAAAAATTATAACCCCAAGACAAACCAAACAATAGTACTGTTCAACGTTGACCTCATCAGAGGATTAGGTGTCCAAGTTGCAATTAAATAACCATGCAAAATTTTAATTTAAAAGGGCCATTTGCCAATTTGTTTCGGCAAATTTGTACCATTTTTTTTTTTTATAATTAATATATATTGGTCTGCATGCAATTTCTTTTTCTTCGTAGAAAAATCAAGCTATTCTCAATATTTATTCATGTTAAGCCTTCACTTCCATATTTTAAAGAATGTATTAATTCTTTAAGATCTCACGATTTATACATAATGATATTCAATTCATTCTTCAGCTAATTGAAAGCTCTAATTTTCACTTAAAAAATCACATTTTTGGCAACAACATTTTATAGTGACTATTAACATCATCAAGTTATTATTGAAAATTTAACTTTCAGCTCTAATTATAAAAGATATCACTTAAAATCTAATTTTTGGTGGCAATTATTAAAAGTTGTTATTAATCTCTAATTTTTTTCTATGACAAAAGTGATCTTTGGTGGTAACTTTTAAAAATCATCACAAAAAGGTTTCAATGCAATGTATTTTGTAAGTTGGATCACTTGTTAGGCCCTTGGCGGTAACTAAATAGCGATCACCAAAAGTAATTATCATAATTTTATAAGTGTCCAAATCAAAAAGTGTCTTGAAAAGAGACTTTTAGTAACAACTTTTAATAGTTATCACCCAAAGTCAGATTTTATATGATAGACTTTCATAGTCGTTGCTAAAGGTTAAACTTAAATTGGTGGCAATGATAAAGGGTTGTCGCTAAAAGTCATCACTTCCTATGTCAAGATCAATTACATTGAATCTAGGATTGTACATTTCTGTTAAGTTCCAATATAATGAATATATAGTATGATCTTCCTGCACTTAAGTGCTCTTGATTGAATCTAGTATGATGTAGTGAGTTATGTCAAATTAAATTTAGTATAGTTGTAGAATGTGATGTTACATTTTAATATTAATGTACTTATTTTATAATTTTAGTTGTAGTTTATAAAGGTACAATGTATTTTTTATTTAAATAATATATATATTGTTGGCTCGACAAGGAAAAACAATTTTTCTTCGTAAGCTTTTTTTATTCCATTAATTTAACACTACATTTTGATAAAAAAAATTTAAGATACTATTTTTATTGGGTCTTGTCTAATTATATATGGCTTTCTTGTCTAATTTTATTTCATGTGAAACTTTATTTTATTTTCTCACACACTTGATTCTACACACATACAAACAAGCATATGCGTGCACACGCATATATATAATAGAAAAGAAAAGAGAGAAAGCTATTTTTGTTTTAATTATTTGCCAGTTTATTGATTCCTCATGTATTTGATTATACGTATTGATACCAACCAGAAAACAATTACATCGAGTGGAGACCTGCGCCCGCACGTTGCTTACTAAAATTTGAACAAAACATAATGAAATCAAACAAAATAAATTATAGAGTTTAGAAAATAATGTAATTAGGGGACGTGGCATCGGGAAAAAAGGTCCCTCACCTAATCCCGTGATTCCCGACTAAACCCCAATTATTATTATTATTATTAATTTGTTTTTAGAGATTAGGTATGCATCGTAGACAACAGTACATACGTACTTTTTAAAAGAAAAAATAAAACTGTTAATAATTATATATTTTTCTTACAATGATAATTCTTAAGATTGAATATTTTGCCTCTTCGGAAGATTGTAAGTTGCTAAATGCTAAGCATATATACTTGATACCACATCCATGTACTAAGAAAAATAACATAATATACTTGAAAACAAGTTAGCTTAACTAATATAAAAATAATAATTTATTTTTAAAATGAGTTCATTTTTTTACAGTCTTTTGAGACTCTAAATTAATGCAATAAATTAATAACTTGTTAAGATTGTTTGAGAAAAAAAAAAAGTAGTCAACATGAAATCTAAATGTGCCCTTTACCACAATAAAAAAAAAATGCCAATAATTCCCTTCATACATAACAGAGAAATATAGTTGTATTTTGTCATATGTAATAGCTTTTTATACAAAATAATGTGAAAATTGCTTATGTGTTGATTTTATATAATTATATCGTTTAATATTAATGACTCAATATGAACTTTCTATTTTTAATATATTTTTAATTATTTATATTAATAATTTTGATTTTAAATCCTACACATGTTTATAATAATATAGTATAAAAATACCTCTAAAGAGAATGAATTTATATAAAATATAAATTACATTATTTTTTACTATCCTATATGTCTAATAGAGCATAGTAGGAGTAACCAAGTAGTAAGCTTATCATGCTAATTCAAGTAGGCTCAAACTCAAACTCAAATTTTAATAAAAAAAAGTACTATGAATTAAAATGTAATAATAAATAAAAAAAATTGTTCCATATCCTATATATCTAATCACTTCATCATTTATGCCAGCCCTCTCCCTCTATTGGTGTTTTAATGTAAATGTTGAACAACTGCAAGGTCATTAAGAAAGCACTTAAACTTTTTTCAAAAATGAAATTTAAGATTTACACTTACTACTTATATTTTAAAACAAAGAAATATTAAATAGTAACCAAAAAAAGAAATATAGAAGTTACACCTTTTTGGTTTCTTTCACTGCAACGTCAATTTGAAGTTGTGGCATGTTTTCTTGTCTGTATATATGAAAGTTCCGTACGTGAAATAATACACGAATAAAAGTCTACGATGGAAAGTCTAGTAAATGGACAAGATCAACCTAGGTTTTTTTTTTTTTTTTCTGGTCGAAAAAATCAACCTAGCATAACTTCATGTAGCCCCGGAATCTTTGGGAGTAAGAGCCACTATTATGGTTTTCTCCCTTAGATATATTAAATTTATATTTATTTTATTTTTATAAGTTTTGACGTTAGAGAATGATATAGTAATTATTTTTTATGAAATAATTTGATAAAAATCAAATTTATGACAAAATATTAAAAGGCATAAGAATTTCAAATCTTACATCAAAATTAATAAATTCTCCTTTCATAGTGTGTGTGTGCGTCTATATATATATATATAGAGAGAGAGAGAGAGAGAGAGAGAGAATTTTTTTATTGAAAAATAGCATTGGTAAATGTTGAATTCTATTATCGTGAGGCAAATCAAACTCATCATGTTTCTATATCTATTATTTTATGTACGGTCCTAAGAATAATTATTCCTACGACTGTGTCTAGTGAATTATTTATTTCTATTGATTACATTATATCATTAAAAACCCCATTTTTAAAAAAATCAAGTTGCAGACAATATAACGATTGTAATCAAATGAAATAATTAAACATAAAAACATAAACAATATATATGCATGCTTACCATATGAAATCGAATTATATCGTTTCACTCTGAATAACAAATACACAGACACACAAACAGAGAGAAGAGGAAGAAAGAAAAGGTGGCCTGGTCTCCAAATTCTAAGTCAAGCTCGATCTAGGGTTTTCAGTTTTCACTGGGTCCAAGCTATGGTGGAGGGAGGGAAAGTAAAATATTATAATTAAGGTTCATATTTCCTTCGATTATTCATTATTGATTTCATTTCATTTCCAAGAAGCAAAAACTCATCTAAAGAATTGATTGAAGCTACTAGCTAAAGCTAATTATGTAGCTATATGTGTGAAGATGGAAGAAAGCCACGGCTCGGAATGTTCAAAGACAAGCCCTTCAAACAGAAGTGAAGAAGAGTTTGAAAGCAAGTTGAATAATAATGGAGGAAGCTCAAGTAACAGCTCAGTGGAAGAGAATGAAGAGAAGAAGCCATCAATAAGACCTTATGTTAGATCCAGCCTGCCCCGACTCCGGTGGACGCCGGAGCTTCACCGTCGCTTCGTTGACGCCGTTCAAAGAGTCGGAGGACAAGAGAGTGAGTTTCATACATCACTTAGTTGTTTAGTATTTTTGAATCTTTGAATAATTTTAAGGGCATATACTCTCGTATATCAGTATGATACACTTTAGTATATATAAAATGTTATTAATATTATACTTATATTTCTGATTTGGTTTAATTACTTTGGTGTAGGGGCAAAACCAAAGTTGGTTCTTCAATTGATGAATATTAAAGGCTTAGGTATAGCACATGTTAAGAGTCATTTACAGGTAAATAATTCTGCGATGTATAGATAATCGAAACCTCAACTTTTAATTTTATTTAATTAATTTAATTACTGTATGCTAATAAAATGGTGATTTTTTTCTTTTCATCTTTTTATCAGATGTATAGGAGCAAGAAGATAGATGACCCTAACCTAGGTATATATGTATAAGAAGGCTTTCAATATTCCATATATAACTGTGATTGTTTTAATTTTTATAATTACAATTTTCAAATGAACATATATAACTGTGATTGTTTTAATTTTTATAATTACAATTTTCAAATGCACATATATAACTGTGATTGTTTTATGACACTATTGGCAGATCATAGGCATCTAGTACAAAGTAAGGATCAAAATATTTATAAGTTTAGCCAAATTCCCATGCTCCTAGGTTGTAATTATCCAAGCCAAAGCTCTACCTTCAGGTACGCATGCATCCCAAATTTGTTCGAAGTTCTCTCAATTATAAAACTGAGTAAACTAACAATTTCACCCTGACATTATTGTTATATATGACTAATTAAATTTTGGTCATTGATAATTAAAAAAATTTACGGGTTAATATTAAAAAATTTTAAAAGTTAGTCTTCTGTCAAACAACTTCAAAGAATAAATTGTGCTATACTAATTTGTGAGGACTAATTACCACAATAGTTTAATAATTATTGAAGGAATAAAATATCGTTACTTTACTATAAGTAAAATTTCTCCATCAAAATAATATATATTTTTATATTTTTTCTTATGCTAAAATTTCTATGTACAAAAATGGTCTACAGATCTTTCAGGGGCTGGAGTTCAACGGATGAATCTGAAGCTGGATTTTATAGCAGAATGTTAATGAAAGAGAAGAAAGTCAGTGGAACAAATAGTAACAACATGAACTGGACTAAAAGAAATTTCCAAATGGATGCTTCAAATTTTGGCGAACAATCTACAAGTAAAATCCATGAAGAACCAAAAGAAGACAATCAGTTTCTCTCATCATTTGATCTTAATCCATTACCAAGAACAAATCATTCATCGGAGCAGAAGATCACAATGAAGAGGAAGGCTTCAGAAATTAATCTTGACTTGGATCTATCACTGAAGTTCAATAATTTTGGGCAAGAAGGTTTGGAAGATCATTAAGTTCGCTTGTAATTTCCTCTCTAATTTATCTTTTCAAGCTTTAGTCCATTTATTAACATGGTATATGTATACATACATACATACACACACACACACACACATATATATATTGTTAAAGATGTTTTATTTTTTGTTATGATTTTATCTTAATAGATTTTATACCTAATGTTTCTTTCCCTACTTTTGTTATTTCTTTGGCTTTAATTAGCTGATTCTCACTTTTGGTCAATGAGAAAAAAGGCACTCATGCCTTTTACTAGAAAATTAAAAAGAAATATATACAAGAACTTTATATTGAGATTTAGATTAAGTAGAATATGATTTTATAAATTTTTTATGTTTTAGTACAATGTGACAACTTAGGCGTGAGAATTTTCATTCATTGCACTATATATTGGTCGATTGATAAATGGTATGAATTGAAAATAATAGACAAATAATTTGACTTTAGATTATTATCGATAAAGGGAGGAAAGAAAAAAATTGCATTCTTTTTTAACAAGAAAATTAAAAAGGCACATTTTAACAACTAATTAGAGACTAATCTGATGGGGTGAAAGATCAATGGAAAATTGCAAAAGTAAAAATTAACTAAGCAAAAATACACTTTCCATCTTGTAACTATATAATAAGTAAGTTTTATTTTTCATCTTTATTTTTTTGTATAATATATATATATATATATATATATATATATATATCTTCTTGTAATTTTCAAAAGCTACACCCACATATTAAATGTGCATAATTTCTTATAGTTAAAATGACAACTCTTATAAAAAGGATAAATTTAAACTATATGATATTAATGACATAATATTTTTTTTATAGCCGGACACAATATAGAAATTTTTTTGACATTTGACATATATACTTTTAAATCAATCTATGATGACGGAGGTATTAAGTAAGTGATGTCTATAATATTATTTATAAACCAAATTTCTAAATAATTTTTTCATATAGAAGTAAAAGAATTTTTCAGCATTAAAGTTATATATTCTATCACTAATTTTTTATTTTTAAGTAAATACAATTTATAAGTAAAGCGACAAGCACTACTCATAGAGTGGCAAAAGCATCCAAGTACCCTGTCCTTTATAATTTCTTTATATTCTCTCTCTCTCTCTCTCTCTCTCTCTCTCTCTCTCTCTCTCTCTCTCTCTATAAGAATTTATTTACTTATATCAAAGTTTTGCAACTATGTTTTTTATTTTATTTTTGGTCATCCAAACATATCGCAGCCGTAACTTGCAAAGTAAAGTAGATATTCAATCAATATTCAATATCAAAAGTGTCTCTCTGAAAGGGAGAAAGAACCAAAAACAGAGCAGAATCTTTAAAATGCTGGTGAAGAATTATAATTTATATTGTCACTGTCACCAAGCCTGATGAAAGTAGTAAATTAAAAACTGAGGTTAGATTTAGTTTATGAAAGATCTGCAAACTAAGTTAATCATAATTACTTATGTGTTAATTCATCTTCAACTCGCTCTGAAGTTTTCTGTAAACCCATAGCGCAAAATCTGACCTTTTAAAGAATTTATAAATATCAAACTTCCAAACAAATAACTTGCACATGCAGGCAAGGTTGCAGAGATTGCAGTGTGTGTTGCTAATGATGTGCAATATAAAGAGAATTAATTCATAAATATAGAAAGATCGTACTAATCAAGTAGATATATGAAGGTACACAAAACTGATATTGGTTCTTAAATCTTTCATAATAGACAGCTAGAATCCGTGGATCTAAGCCTCCCATTTGGAGGCATCATTCTGGGGGTGGCCACGAACTCGCTTAGTGTAAAGAACCAGAGCAACAAGGAGAAGAAAGAGGGCGAAAAACAAGACTAGAACCAGAAGCAAAATCTCACCATGAAGAGCAAATTTAGGGTCGCTCGAGAATTTCACTTCTTGCCCATTTTCCGAATCACTTGGGACTATGGAAGCTGAGAGAGACATTAATGCTTCTTGAGAAAAACAATGGGTTTCTAGAGAAGGATGGGAATATTTGAGGGGGAATAGAGAGGGCGTGTGTTAGTTTTTAAACGACGTGGGACACGACAGTCGTATTGAAACCGAAAGAGGAAAGAGAGGGGGCATCGCAACGGGACAAGGAGAGAGTGAGGACATGAAAATAGGTCCAGAGTTTGTTGCGTGTGTCGTTTAGTTGAGAGGATAAACATCAAGCACAAGGGTTTTGGCTTGCATTAGTTCATCCTGTTTACTTAGGATTGGTAGACGTGGGACATCTCAGATATTTTTGAGGTATATTGGTCCAATGGTAAAAATACTTAATCATGTGAATGAACAGGGCAGCAAATGTGAATCTTTAACAACCATTATTTATCTTACTCTTTTACTAGATGCATCTCCTCTACCTTCAGGCAAGTAAAGATATTTATAGACTTCGTAAACTAAATTAACCTGGTTTTGTTCATGTCTCGACACATCAAAATAAAAAGAAAAAAAATTTGTTCTAGTCGAGTCAGAGTCTCAAATTTGTTTAAATCCCAACTCAATTTTTTTAAAAAAATGTTTTTATAGTGTATTTCTATTTTAGTTATGATAAACTTCTAAAACATTAATTAGTTTGCATTCTAAGTTTTAATATTTTCCATTTAATTTATATTTCATTTCAAAATTTAATTTTTTTTTCTTTTTTTAAGAAAAAATTGTTTTATGAATAAAAATAATTTTATAAATGTGTTTTCTTTTTTGAAAAATCCCATTTGGCTTGTTCACTAAGTAATTCTAAGTGAATCATTTTTGAGTATTGTGCAAATATTTGGAGTTTATATGGTTAAGTTGTGTTACGAGTCTAGTGTATATGAGTAGTATAGATGCCCTTTTGCAGTTAATTCTGGGATATCCATGATTGTTGTTAGTACTTATTAGGTTTTGATTTGATAGAACTTTTTAATCCAAGAAAAGAAAAGGAAAAATTTACCCTACTTTACATACCTAGAGTGATGTAGAGTACAAGCCTAGCAAATACGTGCTTCGCTTGTCCTCTTTCCCGTTAAACCTTCTCCATTTTACCAAGAAAATAAGACAACTAGCATTATTGGTACGAGGAAGAGTGAATGATTGTTGAGAATTATTGCTAATTACCTGGATCTTCCTCAGGAATATCCTTGTTTATCTTCTACCTCTTGTTTCTTTTCATATCAGTTTGTCATTTTCTTCCCATTCTCCCGCTTGCTGGTTACTGATGTTCCTGTCAAAAACTGGATGAGATGGAAAGAAGCGAGAAGTGAAAAAAGGGATAGAATACGATCCAAAATTCGAATTCTTCACGTTTCTGAAGTAACTATACAAACCCAATGCCCATATTAAGTAAATTGTACAGACCAATATAAAATTTAAAAACTTAATTTTTTGAAATAAAAATCAGTAATTTTTAAATATTTGATATGACAATTTAAAATAATTTAAAAAATTAATCTAACAGTTACTATTAAAATAATTACTATCCGCAGGTAAGTAAGATCCAAATAAAAAATAACCATGGGAATGTTAAGATTGGTAGTACTATATTGACATGATTTAATGGCGGCGGCACCCACTTGCCTGAGGAGGTCTATCACAAGAACACGACAACTATGGACAATGCCTGCCTGGCTAATTCATCCTCAGATACCTCCACGTTCTGGGTCCCTCCCATCTCAATGATTTTTCTTCATCTTTAAGACAATCAGGTTGTGGTTCACTTCAAAAGCATACATGACATGCTTTTTAAAAGCAAAAAAAAAAAAAAAAAAGGTTAGGGTTCAAACTAGAACCCTCCAATTCTAGAAATGATTTGAATATTCCTTAATGAAAGCTTATAGGTTAAATACATATAATGAGTTCACAAATCTGATTCTAAGTTACGAGTCCTTGGATTTAAGAGATATATATAATAGGCTTGACTCAAGTGACACATCTCCCAAACACAAATGTTCGAGAGATTTGATGTATTCAAATTTGGTTATTCTTTCGTATTCCTACTTCCAACTCTTAAAACCTTGATACAAGTTGTCTGAATCAAGTGTGATTTAACGTTTTAGTCTCATTCTACATCAGACCTCTGTCTTTGTTGAAATAAAAAATGGCAGGACGGCTAATATACTTGAATTCAATCACTAGTCACTACCCTATCATTTTCCAAAAACTCTATACCTCTTTTATAGGTGTTTTTTACCGGACACTTCAAAGGTTCAATTTCTCACTACTCAGTGGATATGTTTCTCAAGGTGGTAGTCACATAAGTTCTGAGCCTCATGTAAGATGCCCAAGAACAAGTTACCTTACTAGGAAAAGGAAATGAGTCTATTCACTGTGTATGTGTAGTGACCCAATATGTAATTACGGCCAAGTTTACCACCAAGGCCCATACAAACATAGGTTCTTAATCGTCACCAAGCAGGTCTTACTATAAGGGCACGGCCCATAGTTCCATTTTCACTGTTTTGCATTTAAAAAATCCCAGCTTTTTACTCTGGAGCTATGTGAAGTTGAAGGAATAAAGTAATCTTATAAAGCAGCAATATTCAGTGCAACTGGAGTTCCAAACCTAATGCCTACAAAGTCAAATTTAGATTTATGGTTATTAACAGAGTTGTTCAACAGTGGTTAGTAGATTCATTCTGTTGATCATAATGGTGCTATTTAGATTTCAGAATTTGGTTATTCAGGTATTTAATATGATTGTATATCTATTTATTTTGATCATAGATGAAGATATTCATAGATGTTGATATGTCTCGCGTTGAGTAAAAATAAAATCCAAGATGGCACTTCAAGTTTAAGCCTTGAAGTTGCTTCAGCTAACTTGGAATATTTTGGAAAGAAAAAGAGAAATTTTAATTTTGACATTGTTTCTATTTAAATTTAAATCTTATGTTTTTTCCCCTCTTAATATATGTTTGGATTGAAGAGAATGAAATCTCTAGTTTGATTTCAGTGGTACATAATTAGGAAAATTAAAGTGATAATTGTAATATGAAGCATTCGACCTATTAAACTATCAAACTTTCTATCAGTCCATCGACTTGAGATTTGAGTAATAGTTTTAAATTTTGCAATAAATATTTTTTTATACTTACACATACATCTTGAAACACAGATAGACAATAAAATATTTTAAAGGTCAACTCTCTATATTCTTTCCTTTTTCTAATTTCTGGTCCATGTTATAAGTTGGTCTTTTAACTTGATTCTGCTAATTGACTAGTTGAAACAAAATGGAGTGAAATGCACGGTATTCTTGCTTCTCAAATTATCATTCTTCGGTCACTTGACTAGTTGCAAGTGCTTCCGTACCCACTTCCAAATATGTTTATGAAACCTAACTACCCCATGCCACATGTTCAGAAAATGCCAGGTTATAAATGCAGCTTTTATTGAACATTTGCCTTGGTCCCCTCAAACCCAAAGCTAAAAAAGGCGCACATGATTTAAGGTTACTGAATTAAACTAGATGCAGGACCAGGCCATAGAACACTATCCCTTATTAACTTATATAATGTCAAGCATCAATGTAATTAAAATGGCCAATACTAGCGATTCCCACTCATGCTTAAAGAGATATTTTTGCTAGATGCATATACGCCTCTAATAATAAGGATTTATTCATACATGTTAAGATTAGTGAATTGAATACTAAGAGAGGATTCCTGAATTCAACTAAGTAATTGCACCCTGTCTAGTTATATAATGATAGAGAAAAAAAAAAGTAAAAAGAGAGAAGTTGATTATTCTCACTTCTTATATTACTCTTATTAACTGTATAGTGCAGTTCATTACAAAGATTTTATGGTGTAGAACAAATTAAGGTAAATCTTGACTGCTAAATGTACATGCATACAGTGAAAGCGAAAAAAATTCTTCATACCTGTTAGGCAATTATTCTATGTTCTGGGTGATTTTACCAATTTTTAGGCTTCCAACACTCCTTTTATTAGAAGAAAAAAAAAGTCATTTTCGGGTTTAAGATAAGCAAAATACTTATCCATTTTAGTTATTGGTACGAGTATTTTGAAGTATGGTTGTTTAACCCGCGAGTTTAGTATTTGAATTTACGATTATATATAAAAAAAATTAGTCAAATTCGATGTAGATTCGAACTAAGTATAAACTCGGTTAAACTCATGAGTTGACTTATTGAGTCAAGTTTACGATTTTAACATGTTAACTAATTTATAAAGTCAATAACATAATAACTTAAACTCAAAACTAAACAAGATATAAGCAAACTTATTTTTTATAAAACTATTACAATTTATGTTATCATGAGTTTAAATATGTATAAAAATAATAAAATTACATTTAATATGTACTTATTTTAAAATAAGATAAATATTATTTAATTAGTTATATTGAATAATTATTTACTTATAATTATCTTAAAATATTCATGTTGAGTATTACAAATTATAAAATATGAATAGTTTTTCTTTGATTAAATATAATTTAAATTACATTTGAATAATTTTTTAATATATATAGTATTTAAACTATAAAATTACATTTTGATAATTATTTATTAATTGAGATAAACTCTTATAAATTTATATTACAAATTTATGTTACAAATATATCTAACTTTTACGAATTTATCTAAACTCGCAAGTTTAACAAATTTTGTTTGAAAGGCTCCAACAGCAAACAAGGAGGGCTCAAGCTGACTGCAGCAAGGGCATCTCTCTGTTTAAATAATTATTATTTCATACTTTAGACTTTGAGCATAAAACCAATTACCCAAAAAAATTTCTATTAAGATATCAATCAATTGTAATTTCATTTTCATCTACTTCTGTACGGAAGGACCCCAAATATAAATATTAGTCAGAGCATCCCTTAAGATCTTGATAATCTAATTTTTTATTCCCTTCCTCGCCTCAGACATACCTATCACAGCGACTTCCTCCACACTTTCCCACAGTGAACAAATCAAGCAGCCCGTGAAACATTCCCTAATCCTCCTCTATTCTAAAAACATATCTATTCTTTTCAGTTAAAAGTCAAGTCTATCTAAAACAATTACCGTATTTTAATCAGTACTTGCGGAAAATTCAATCACAGTTCACACGAAGGTTCCAAATATTCAATATCCAACATTTCAAAGTCCTTTTGAACATACAAACAAACAAATCTATTAATACCAATCCACCAAAGCACAAAGAGAACGGAGACGATTCATAGCTTATCTTAATTCACACCTGGAATTTGCAGCTTCCAAAACTTGAATGGTTTAAGGTAGTTCATAAGATTTGAGCCATCTATCCCTACCAAGTATCTTAGATTTCAAATCCTCTTGAAGATACATATATATCTATATTCTATACCAACCCACCGTAGCAAAAAGAGATAGGAGACGATTCGTACCTTGAGTTTGCTGCTTTTCTTCAAAACTTGATTGGATTTGAGGTATTTCAGAAGTTTTGAGGCAGCCATGGCCACTCCCTTGGCTTACCAAGCTCGTCTCCCTGCTTCTCCTGACTGGCTAAACAAAGGAGATAACGCATGGCAGATGACAGCAGCTACTCTAGTGGGTCTCCAAAGCATGCCAGGGCTTGTGATTCTGTATGCAAGCATCGTCAAGAAGAAATGGGCAGTGAACTCTGCGTTCATGGCTCTCTATGCCTTCGCTGCTGTACTCATATGTTGGGTCCTTGTTTGTTTCAGAATGGCCTTTGGAGACAGACTCCTTCCCTTCTGGGGTAAGGGTGCTCCAGCTCTAGGCCAAAAGTTCCTCATAGACCGAGCAAAGGTCCCTGAAAGCGCCCAACACTACAACAATGGCACCGTAGAAACCCCACCAGCAGAGCCACTTTTTCCCATGGCTACGCTTGTCTATTTCCAGTTCACTTTTGCTGCTATTACACTTATCTTGCTTGCTGGTTCTGTTCTTGGCCGCATGAACATTAAGGCTTGGATGGCTTTTGTCCCTCTCTGGCTCATTTTCTCATACACCGTAGGGGCATTCAGCTTATGGGGTGGTGGATTCCTCTACCACTGGGGTGTCATCGACTACTCCGGCGGATACGTCATCCACCTGTCCTCCGGAATCGCCGGCTTCACCGCCGCTTACTGGGTGAGAAAAATTCCTACCTATTCACACGCCACAAACTCTTTAATCATCAAATTTTGCTTCAAAATTTGAGGAGTGATCAATTGACATGATTCGAAACTCAATAATTGAATTCAAAATAACTATTATGTGGATAATTTATGTCAAATTTTAGAGAAATGTAAATATAGTCATATAATTCATCATTTCTTTGGTTTTAAAAATATATTTTATATTAATTTTTGCATTTTCTAGTGGAATAATGAACAAGATTAATGTCAACTTTGGTAAAGGTGATATTTACGAGAAGAAAATTTTAATACAACAACCCCTGCACAAATCACAAACTCTTGAATCGTCCAATTCTGCTTCAAAATTAGATCTGGAAATTTCTTTGTAGTGATTAAATTGCTGTATGAAATAACTAATTTCAGGTTGGACCGAGGCTGAAGAGCGACAGAGAGAGGTTCCCTCCGAACAATGTGCTTCTGATGCTTGCAGGAGCTGGGCTGCTATGGATGGGATGGTCGGGGTTCAACGGAGGAGCACCATACGCGGCGAGCATTGACTCGTCCATAGCAGTGTTGAACACGAACATAAGCGCAGCCACAAGCCTTCTGGTATGGACGTCGCTCGACGTCGTCTTCTTCGGGAAGCCTTCGGTGATCGGAGCTGTTCAGGGTATGATGACCGGACTTGCTTGTATCACTCCCGGAGCAGGTATGTTATGCATTTCTCCGTTGCTTAAAAAAAAAAAAAAGCAAAATGCTCCAAATTAATTTTCATTGAGAAATTTTATTCATATTGAAAATTAATCTTTGGTGACTTTTTTTATTATATTAGTTCCGAGCAAGATTTATGCTCTCTTGAAAATCACTTATTGAAAATGTTTAAAATTATTTATATGATAAAAAGTAGTATAGTGTTTCCAACAAATATTTTTTACAATATTATTGTCTATTGATATAATAATTATATTTTCTTATTCAACTGAGAATATTGTTTATGTACAAAAAGAAATTAACTTTATGTCATGGCCAAAATATCTCTTCTCGATACTTTGGTCAAAGATATTTGTAAACTTTTTTTTATTTTTCATTATCTTCAAAATGAGTGCTCTTTTATATATATATATATAGAGAGAGAGAGAGAGAGAGAGAGAGAGAGAGAGAGAGAGAGAGAGAGAGAGAGAGAGAGAGAGAGAGAGAGAGGAAGAAAAAAAAAAGTTACTATACTCTTTCTTCTTTCCGTCAATTAAACTAATATCACGTTGGATTTGAAAAAGTTTGTTCCTATGGGTAGTTGTCTTGTAAATAAATTTTTTGGTTTGGTATTAAATTATTTAGTAAAATTATTTTTGTTTTGTAAACTCCAAACTTTAAACTTCTATATAAAAGTGAAAAAAAAAACTCAAGAATTACGTTAATAACAAAACTCATATAAAAGTTTCGAATAAATCAAAGTCATGTAAATTGACTTTTATCAAAATCAAGCTTTTAAGTTTGCAAATTAGGTTGATTCAAAAATAAATTTACACAATTTTAATCCAATCTCACACCAATTCTTTCACATCATTATATAATTTAATTTTAAATAATCTCAAATGTGACCCAACCAAATAAGCACTTTATGGAAGAAAAAAACAATAAATAATTATTGCAACCTTGTCTTAAAAAAAATTGATAAAAAAGAAGGTAGAGAAAGATTCAAAATAGTATAGAGAAATTTCAATGAGAATCTATATGGAGTGGAACTTTATTGCTTTAGTTGTGGTTGTTGTTGACAATTAATGAGGAGGCTGTGTGCAAATTGCAGGGCTAGTGCAATCATGGGCGGCTATAGTCATGGGAATGCTTTCAGGAAGCATTCCATGGTTCTCCATGATGATCCTTCACAAGAAGTCAAGTCTTTTTCAGAAGGTTAGATACTCTTTTTTCAAAAAAAAAAAATTTCTCTGGATATTTGATTCAATGCTCAATTTTATGTTTGATTGTCTTGAGATTAAAATAATTGTCTTAAAATTTATTAAAAAATAATATTTCATAATTATACACATATATCAAACCATATTAAAAGATAAAAGCATTAAATTAGTCTTTCACTTTGCACTACGTAAAAATCTAATTTTTTACGAATTATTTATATTAAATCTGTTTCTTACCATTTATATTTTGTGTTAATATAATCTCTTTATTATTTTATTGATTTATTAATGAGATTAATGAGAAACCACTTTTATACAAAATAAAAATTATCAAAAATTGATTTGATGTGTATAATTTATAAAAAATTAAATTGTATAAAAGTAAATAATTAATTTAATATTTTTTCTCGTATTAAAGAATAAAGAAAACAAACCAATCATGATCGTCTCTTGTATGGAAATAAAATTCTTTGAGAGGACCATATAAAAAAAAACATTGTTTAGATAGATGGCATGATATGAAATAATATAAAATAAAATGATAAATTTGAAATATATGAATGTTTGAAAGCCTCTTTTTAGAAAGGTATTAATGACATAAGGAGTCTAAAATAATACTTTGTAAGTGCAATAAGTGTGAACTTCAGGTTTAAGTCGCTTTTGCTATTTATGTCTACGCAAGTGGCTCATTATATACTTTGAATTTTGAATACACCAGGTCACGGTTTATCCACGGCATTCCGGCCACTTTTGCTTTCTGTTTTTTTGCCCTTTCATTTAATTTTTATTAATTGAAAGTAATCAAATTAATATAGTAAGTGGGGTTGATACAGAAGATCCAAAAACAAAAATGAAGATGAAGATGTAAGTAGAATTTAAATGTCCTTTTTCTTTTGTTATATTCATAAAGTAATAAACAATAAATTTATGTATAACTTTTTAAATGTTTGTTTTTAATTTTTGTTTTGAAAACGAAGATTTTCTCATAAAATTTTCATTGAAAAATTATAAAAAATATACATAACTGTTGAAAATATGTTATTATTCTCGATTGCTGGGTTGCAACATACTATTTTACTTTATTATATTGTTGAAAATATCACTGTGCATATTTTGGAGTTAACTGTAACGGTGCATGCATTAATTAGCAGCGATTTTTCATAATTTTAGTAATGATTGTGGAATTCGTTAATATGCTGATAATCAGCTATTAATTATATTAATATGTAGTTATTCTAATGTGTTATATGCAATTTATTATTATTATTATTATTATTATTAAGGTTTTGCTAACAAGTTTGTTTGAACACTGAATAAAAATAATTTATTACACATAATAAATGATTTTTAACTAGTTGTACCATTATTAATAATAATAAATACTTGCATATTAATTTTATTGATTAAAATTAATTTATTATGGATAATAGATAATCCTTAAATAGTGCTCTAAGGGCACTAGTTTTATTATTATTATTAGGATTTTTTTAACGAGTGCTTTTAAAACATTGGTTAAAGATCATTTATTGTATATAATAAATTATTCTTAACCAATAAAATTAATTTAAAATTATTTATTGTACTTATTACTAATAATAATAAATATTTATGGACTAATTTCATTGGTTACTGTTTATTTATTTATTTATTATTATTATTATACATTATGTTTTTTGGCAATTTTCTATGAATATAATGAATACTAATTAATATACTACATGCTTGCAGGTAGATGACACCCTAGGAGTATTTCACACACACGCAGTGGCAGGGCTTTTGGGTGGCCTCCTCACAGGTCTATTGGCAGAGCCGGAGCTTTGCCGGCTGATCCTACCAGTGACCGACTCGAGGGGCGCCTTCTACGGCGGAAGCGGCAGGGTGCAGTTCTTGAAGCAAGTGGTGGCAGCCCTATTTGTGATTGGATGGAACTTAGTGTCCACTACTCTCATTCTTCTCTTCATTCAACTCTTCATACCATTGAGGATGCCAGACGAGCAACTTGAGATCGGCGATGATGCTGTGCACGGTGAGGAGGCCTATGCTCTTTGGGGTGACGGAGAGAAATATGACCCGACCAAGCATGGCTCCACAGACGTGCATCAAACTACTCTAACGTCACCTTATGTGAATGGTGCAAGAGGTGTCACCATAAATTTATAGTGACAATATGCAATATGCAAATGAATATTTTAGAGATTTATATATGGTTTTAGGTTTTGTGTTATGGATCTGGTCGTTGACATGCATATGTGTAAAGTTTCAATTTTAATTTCATGGAAGTGTGAGTGAATTGGTAATGTAAGTAGATTTAATTCTGGTTTCATATGGTAAAAAGTTCAGTTTTGATTTGAAAAGCAATAGAGTTTATTCCATCGACAGAAATTTCTTATATCTAATGTTAAATATTCTTAATTTTGAGATACATTAGAAGAAAAAAATTTATGAAGAATTTTAAAATTTAAAATCATTTGAAGGAGTTAAAGATATCTTCTTCTTCTTCTTCTTCTTCTTTTTTGTAATTTAAAATGACTTTACTATAAGACTAGGAATAAATAATAACTAAGAACAATATTTTCTTTGGGTCATTTACACTTTGACTATCTCTCAACTGGGTCTTTCACATTTGTTCTCTTTTAAAGTGATTATCTACATTTTTAAGCAATGAAAAATTGATCCAAATGACCTTTCAACTTTGTGCAAGATTTACATAACAATGCTAATAAATTACATACAAATTAGAAAGAAAGAAATCAGAGAAATTTATCTGATGGTGTATGCATAATTAGAACAAAACTTCAAGTAGAAGATAGGATAATAACAACAACCCACAAGACCCTTGCTTGATTGAGAGAAGAAGAGAGATTAAGAGAGTTATGAAATTGTGTAACAAAATTTCTAATTAGTCTTAGAAGACTAATGATAATTTTATATATAGATACTTTAATCTCCTTACTAAATAATATAATTATGCCTAAAATTAAGCCCAATAATTTTTCTTCCTATTTAGTAATCCAATGAGATAATTACTAATTAAGCTTGGGCTGTAAGTTAAAATCTTTACCCAACAAACTAGTGGATAATTCGATCTATAATTGATTATCTACTGTTACCATGGACTCAATTCATTCTTGATTTAGTCTAACTATATTAATTGCCCAATTAATTAACTAGGATATATATTGACCTAATAACAAATTAATGCTAATCCATAATAATAAAATTTATTGTAATACTCTCCCAGTTAGATAGCATTAATCAATTATTAAGTCAATTTTTAAGATAAACTTAAGCAATTATCATTCACATAAATACACAAATGTACGTATGTACTAAATCATGCAAGATTCATAAATGAAACCACTCAAAGATCATTGGATCCAATAAGGAAACAAACGATATTAACATTATCATAAATTAGTTTCAATATCTGTATAGCATGGAATACGAAATGATATAATGGTGTCATATTACACTACAAAAGTCCCTTAAAGACTCAACTCATACTCTCATTATACCAAGACAATATTAGGGATTCAACAAGAACCACATGAGTTACAAGATTTTTGAAATAGTAATATGGGTTGACCTTTGGATAATGGATCAGTAAACATATGTTTACTATGAATGTGAACCACACGAGTATGAGATAAGAAAAAATTCAGAAATTAAACCATAAATCAAGAATATTAAATCTGATGGGGAAAATAATGTTATAAATGTGAGAAAAGTTTCAATTCTAAATTATATCTAAAATTTGGTACAACCAAAAATATTGAATCTGATAGGAAAACAAATGTTATAAATGCCAAAACATGTCAAGTGTTCTTTAAGAACAAAACTAAGACTCTTATTGAACTAAGACATCAAAATTTTATAATACCCAAGAGTAAGAAGATTTTAAAATTTCATTGGATTAGTCTTAGTGAACGAATCACCCAAAGGTTTAATATGAGTATGAGGTTCACAAATTATCCTTCGAACAAACAAAAATTATGTATTAAAAGTTCAAAGTAATTGAAATTCTTGTAACTTTGAGAGAAGTTAATAACAAAGTCACTGTCCTAACAAAAATGGTCAAGATTTAAAATACGTGCACCGCAAAATTTCATTTCCTTAACCGTATTCCTTGAAAAATTGTCATAGCAAAGCAAGCAATATACTTTCACTCATATGTATGAGCTAGTTGCAAGTGTTCATTTAAAACTTCTCAATAGAACAACTTCTCTAAATATCATAAAGACGCATTCAAAAGTTGAAGCAACTGTAAGTGTTCATTGACACTTCTCAACAAGGCAATTCCTTTAAACATCATAAGATGTGCATATAAGACAAATTTCAAATAATCAATCAAATCACCTAATCTCAATCCAAATTATCAATAATTACAAGTAAATCAAATTCCTTGTAATAGAATATGTGATTCCAAATACCTTATAGGTAAAAAACACAACTATCTAAGTAGCTAACTAATAATTCAAAATAGGATCACTCAAGTACATTCTAATTACACTAAAGCACTGGCTGTATCAGTACAAATGTGTACTTGAGCATATATTGGGCTACTAACCACGAAAGCAAATGGAAATTTCTTTCCCTCTTCCTCTCTTTGTTATATTAAGGACCTAAGAGGTTTAAATAACATCTCTATCACCTATCAGAATAGGTGCACCACAAAAGGAATAAAAGTATTTTGAATTCTATGAGCATTCAGTCAACAGGAGTTCCTTGAGGAAAATTGAAAAATGCGAGACCTATCATAATGGAATTGAATTCCTATCATAATGGAACTAAATTCCAATAACGTAAGATGTCTCACTAAGATTTTTCATGTTGGGTTAATATTAAGATAATGTCATTTCAAGCTAATATTATGTCACATACATTATGAAAATAAAATTGTGGCTACATACAACCTCATCAAATTTGAGATAATATTTTCTAAAACTTGTTTTAACTTAAGATTGATCATTCAATTTTCACATCAAGTGCTTAATCCATGAAAAAAAAAAAAAACACTAGCTAATGCTTTTTAATCTCTTATCAGAAGTCTAGTTAACTTTATAATTATTCTAAGAGAGTCCTTTGGTAGACACTAACGAAAAATATATGAACATTCAATTCCTTTTATGTTAGTGGTTAACTTAATATTCTTGGACTCCCACTTGTCCATCAATACCTAACTTTAGAAAGAAGAACTATTTTTAATACAATTTACATATATAATCTAAAAATTAATGTTGTATGAGATATTCTATTTAATTAGTCTCATTAACTTTTCTTCTAGAAATATGACTTAAATAATTATCCCATAACACTTAAGAGTATTATAATATCAAATCCAATGATGGATTTATAAAATTCAAAAAAAAAAAATCCACAACATTGAATTCAAATTAATTAGAGCTAGAGGGACAATTCATGATCTAGTTACTATAAAAAATCTATTGCCTTTATAAGGTCCCAAAATAGTTAACTTAAATACTACATTAACTCATTATCCACTATTCTTATCACTAATTAGGACTTGGGCTTTTAATTCTTAGTAAACTTACATTTATCTCTCAACTGGATTCTAAATTCAAAGGATTCACTATGGGAGTATAACCTATTTCCTTTTGAGTTTATCTTTTTAAGGAACAACTTCAATCAATTCAACGATTATTCGTTTATCTAACTGGGTGTGGTATGAAGCCTTCAATAGTTAAACTACAATAAGTGATACACAAAAGTCTGTCAAATGTGAAACTTATCTCCTGAAACATGACTAAAGGATTTCAGCTTTATGATAACATATACGAATTTCAATATATATTCTTTGAACATCAACCACTCCTTCAAATCGAGCGTTTTCAAATTGGGAGAGGTCATGGCCTTTCTCAAGATTTAGTGAGTTGCTTAAACTGTCTCCCAAGTGGCCTTTACATATTCTACAATTGTTTCCATCAATGCCTTCACATACACACTCTAATTGGGTGGTATCATAGTTTAAGAAAGGTTCTTTAAGATAGTGGAATTGTTGCTAAGTATAATATGTGAATTCACCTTAGGGTCAGGGCCATTAATACAATTACTAAAGCATATTTATAGGGACATTTTTTTTAAGTCATTATAGTTTGTCCCATTGAAAGTTTTCACTATTGATACTTGCAGTAGGTTCTAAACCCTAAATAAGAACTGAGGTAACGAAATTAGAAAATATGTATTATATGTATGCACATAATTTTAAAACAAAATTTCCTCCAAAAGGTTCAACTTATGCAACTATATTAACAAGATTGATTATCATAATCCCACTTAAGGGTCTCAAATTACAATAAACTGAGGAAACTCATTATACATCAAAAAACCCCATACAACCAAATGTCTTTAACATCTCCCTACCGATAAAGTACAAGAAATATTAAAACATCAATTTAACTGAACTTTAATAATATCAAATCTCATTGTTAGTGCTATAATGATAGGATGTTTCACTGCCGATGCAATTTACCCAACAATAACCATACAATATTAATTTGAGGTGGATGTCTTAGTTTAATTAACCAATAAACCACCTTACAATTAGTCCCACAATAGGTGAGCTCACAATCAAGGTGTTAATTGCCCAAGTGATCTTCACGACAAGTGAAATCACTTAATCCTAGGAGCAAGTAAATACCAACACTTTGGATGTCATTTTATTTCTAAGGATGTATGATTGATTGTGAAGAATTTAAAACTAACCATGCTTTAATATCTAATTTTGTTTAAATTAGATAACATCCAAACAGACAATATTAGGCTTTGTATAGTTACCATTATTGAAGGTATTATTAGCTTCAAATCATCTTCGTTAGTCTATTGTATAAAGCCCAAAACCAACTTTATCAAATTTTGAAAGCCCCAAAGTCAATGAAAGTGAAGGTATCTAGGCCCAAAATTGGACCAGAATGCCTTTGGCAATTTGCCTAGGCATTGTGCTCTTAATGAGCTTTTTGAAATGGTATTATAAACCTAAAATTCCATTTGTGCTAAGAGTTATACCTATTTTTATTAGGTCACTCATATAGGCATGCACTTGGGCTTTTGACAATCAATCTAGTTCAATTATTCAACCACAATAGTTCATGTCACTTATAACAGGTAAGTGTATTGCCCTAAGGTTTGAAATAATTAGGAAATCAATTTCCATAACCGAAATTCACAAAATCCATACAGAAATTGGTCTCAAGATTAAATTCAGCACAATATTGAATTCATAAAGGTATAATTTCTGGAAAAAAAATTATTTAGCCCAATTTACAAAGTTATATATTAATAATGTCCTACTAATCGAGTATGTCTACTACCAATATAATATATACTATCTTGTGGACTTTTTCTAACATTCAACCTTATTCTTAATAATTATTACAAGCTATCTATAAGGAGAAATGAACGGAATAACAACCACAAATTATGTTGTTTACAAACCCAAACCATCATGATTAGGCCTACGATAGATGAACATACAACCACTAAGTGTGAGTGACACTAAAGGGTCCATAATAGATTATGATGCCTTTATTCCTTAAGACACTACCCAAAATTGTGATATCATCCTTTGATAATACAAATAAATTCATTTTAATTTAACTAGCAATTAATAGGAAGAGTGGTCAAAGTATACAATTTCCTTACAATCTATATTTATCACACAAATTTTCTACAAGTCAAAATTAGTTAATTACACAACATTTTGAAGCCCTAAATTTTAAAGAAATTTTAAAACTCCTATTTCCAAGACTTAAAAAACTTGGAAAAAATCATAGAAAAATAGGAAAGGGTGAATGGGGTTGAATTATAGAAGTTCGGGGGTTAGAGGACCAACGCATAAGGTGCACACGCCATCACGTGCTGGAGCTATGCACGGGCTTCATTCCACGCGCAACAACTTTATTTTCAACCTTTAATGGATCTGTTCAACTCACTAGAGAACCCGACTCCTGACCTAATCATTTTATCCATTTCTTGGCATGGTTTTAGCGGCAAATCCTTTCCTTTTTCATGATTTATCATTCCCCTAAGCTAATTCAGTCAAGAACATGTCATTTAGTGAGGAATTTCATTAGAAAGTCTTGGGGTTTTTCTTGATTTCAAGCTTTAATGGCATCCTACATTTCTTAGGCCTTTTTAAGGATGGTCTATGTAAATACTTGTTCAAAATATTAAACCAGAAGAAACCCGTCAATCCACTTATTCAAGAAAATTATTCTAGGTGAGCTAATGGTGATATTGGCAGCACTATTATCAAAGATGAAGGGAAAGGAAAGAAGCTGATGGTACATGTTCATTAAAGGGAAAGTAATCCATAGCAAGATCGAAGTTAAATTCAGGCAAGTTCTTACAGTATACATATTGCAAGCAAGGAGGATCAAAATTCAACCAAAACTCTAATATCAATTGTGCAAGAATTATAGAGCAATGCTAATAAATTATATACAAATTAACAAGAAAGAATTTAGAGAAATTTACCTGATGGTATAAACATGATTAGAACAAAAATTCAAGTTTCCGCTTTTAGTAAACCGATATGGAAGGACTAATTTTTTTAATATTAAAAATTGTGAAAGACTTTTGAAACATGACAAATGTAAATAATCAAATTGAGATAAGATCAAAACATGAAAATCCAAAATATGATATTTTCTCCATAATAAGAGGTTTCAAGGTAGGATCCTAAACACCATTTCATTTTTCATTTTTTTTTTTTGGGCAGGAAATACAACTTGGCTAGATACCTAATACAGATAATGTTCTTAGTTGTATATTGACATATATATTTACACGCACTTTCCACCAATGTGAGCAAATCTAAACACCTAAAATATGGTTAATCAAAGTTAGAAAAAGATTAATTTGTAAATTCTTTAGAATAACTTTAAAATTTAAAATAATTTACAATAAATATGTTAAACTTCGTGTTCTAAACTTTAATTTATTTTTTAAAATATTTGTACAGATTAATTTAGTACAACGTCAAATACCTAGTCTTAAATTACATAACAAATAATCAAATCAAAATTATATAATTTTTAATTAATTAATCGAACAAAAAAATTAATAATAATATCAATTCAATTAGATCAGCACAATTCCCATCCAATCTACAGCTTTCTGAACTCCGAAGCAATTGACTATAGCAAGGGCTTAGGTTCATTTGTAAAATTGAAAAGTCTGCCAAATAAATATTTAATAAAAAGTGTCATGAGATAAGAAAAAAGTTACGAAGCACACAAAAGGTAAAATCAACATTTTTTTTCAGACTCATGAAAAAGATTATCTTACACCATATTAATGATCATAATTTTAAGATACTTATCATGAATAGTTTTAAATTAAGTTATTTTAAAATATTTTATAAATAATTATTTAAATTATTAAACCTTCATATGAGATCTCTTTAATATATGTATGAATTAAATTTAATCATAATTTAAAAAGTCCGTTTATCTTAAAAAAAATAAAGGTCAAACCAAAAAAAGTTTGAATAGAAAAACTCATTTTATAAAGTAGGTAGAGTTCAAACTTTTTTTTTCTGAAAGCAAAATTTGATTCGAGTATGAAAAGTCTAAATAATATTTATTTAATAAAAAATACTTATTATTTAAAAAAATTTAATGTAATATTTTGGTAAAAAGTAAAAATTAATTCCTCATATCTAAAGAATTTATGTCAATACAATAATTTATTTATATTTATAACTCTCTTATACATAATATTACAAATAATAATAATTGTTAACTATATTATTTATATTAAATTTTAAATAATAAATAGATTTAATCATAACTTAAAAAAATTTATTTGACACGATAGATATAATATAAAAAATATAAGTAAAAGTCTAATAGAGAAATGAATTTGAATTTTTTAAGCTTGAACTCATGCTTAATTTTTATAAACCTGATTCAATGATAAATATTAATTTTCATAATTTTAAAATAGATTTTTTTAAAATAAAAAAATTGATTCTTACATCTTTATAATAATTTAACATTTTTTTAATAAATATCTTAAACTATATTTTTTTTAACAAAAAGTATATATATTATTGAAAAAGCGGCCAACTGTTTGGTCGGGGTGGGACACGGGAATTGAATGAGAATACGGGAGTTCACTTGTCAGCTTGTGGGGCAACATGTGTTGTCTCCTTCGTTAGCAGTCATCCTTCACCATTCAGAAAAGTCTTTAATTATCGCAGCCTCTTTGGACTTCAAGATAATATAAAGCATTGTACCAATTTAATTTTTTAATATAATTTACTTTTGGCGTACCTTTGTCTGGTCTAGCTTGAGAGTCAGAAAGTGGCGTAAGAGGAAACCCTTAGGCTTTTTGTCTGTATGTCGTCATGAACTTCACCAACATTACATTTGATGTATATTTTTTAACCCTTGTATGTTTCTCTCAATCGAAACACTTGGACCAGCTTTGAATTCTACATTCATATGATATACGATGGTAGTTTCATTCAATGTTTTTCGAACTATAATACTTCAGATGTTGGATAGTGTTTAAATTTGATACTCTAATATAAAGTATTGGGTGTCACTCAAGATATTAAAATAAAACCATAAAATGATATCATTTTGAGTAGTATTTTAACTTTGTCAATATTTATAAGTCAATTGCATCTTTTTAATAATAATTTTTCAGTCATACAATATATGAGAATATATATATATATATATTTGATATTTTGTGCTATTATATATACCATACTAAAGAGTCGTAAGATATCAATACTGCCAAAGGCCTAATGAACAATCTGACAACTTCAAATTGTGGGCAAAACAGCTTATGGAGAAGCCCTTTATGCTTCTGCTGGACTAGGAATCTGAGAATCATCAGTGTACGGAGATTGAAAGATTAGCTAGGTTCCACAAGATGAACTATAATCATGTCAGAAGAGAAAATTACATATTATAGTATCAGTCCAAAATCAAAACACATGATGTGTAGGGCAAAAGGTATGGAATATTACAGCAAATATCCTCTAAAATAAACGAGAATGGATACTGTCCTGTTACTGCATGGTGCAATAAGAGGGAGAGACAGAAGACGTGGGTGTGAGTCCATTCAAGTGAGGCCCACCCCTCTTCCGGTTTCGCAGCTACCGCCTGCCAGAGGCGGAGGGAAGAGCACATGCCATGGTCCTCTTATATATACACATATATTTAGTGTGTTATGTATTTTGGCCCCCATAAATAAAAAAATGAAATTTTCATTTGGTCCCCATAAATAAAAGATAAAATTCTCATTTGACCCCTCAAATTACTTAAAGTATTAAATGTTAACGTTTTTCAATAAAACAAAGTTTAATATTTTTTTAGTTATTTTCAATGTGTTTTTTTATGTGTCATCTACTTGTTTAGAGTCTTCTTAGGTTACTTTATATAGTTTCAGTTCAATCACGTCTTTTTGCTTTCCATTTGTACCTGTAACATTTACTCTTCATCCTTTGCTTATGTATATGCAGAGCTTTAGATAGAGTCTTTGACAATTTACAACACTACTTTCACTTCATTTTCTTCCATTTTCTCTTGTTAAGTTTTGCAAATTTCTCAAAAGTTTGGGCTCTTTGGGAACTTTATAGTTCTATGCCTTCATTTTATTGGATACTATAATTTATCAATATTGCTTCATGTTTTATTTTATGTCATGCCAAATGCCTCTGTGTTTTTATTCATGCTTTCCTTCACTTCATGCAAAACTACTGAACATTTATACATTACTAATGGTTTTCTCTATAGTCCATATATTGTTTATTTTTCTTTGTTTCAAGATTAGTTGCTAAATACATAATGGTTTTCTCATATTACTTGTATTATTTATTTTATTATTAGTTAATGTTTTATTAACATTGTGATAATAAATTTGAAAAATGAGTGTCTTTAGTTTGTATTTTCATTTTGACTGAAATTCATTATTGAATATTATAATTTTTTAAAAAAAAAATGTGTTTGTACACCTCATATTGTTTGATGTTTTATAATACTAACTTTAGATATATATTAGTAACAATGATTAAATATTAAATTTGTTTCATATAATATAATATAGTGGTAGTACAATATATATATATCAAATATCCTCATTGATCATTTGGCCCCCCTCACTTAAAATTCCCTGGCTCCGCCACTGCTGCCCGCTGTGTAGTAAGACGATCCAAATTCAAGACATACACATGCTTAGCATTGATTTGGCCCGGCCTCAGGATGTAACAAATAAGGATCAGAATTTGAGATAGATTTGCAGAAAGATGACAATGACAGACACAATAATCATGAAAACAGTGGAATTAGCATGAACTCAAAATGCAATAATGGAACTATGTTTTAAAGAGTAGGTTTGTCAAGTAGATATTATATATTATATCGAAAGCAATATAATAATTTGAATCTTAAATGAATAACCATGGTTCAGTAATGTATGGTGTTGTGCATGATTCATAGTCGAACGTTTCATACAAATTCCAAGATGACCAGAGCAATTTCTGAACTAATCAAACTGCTCCCAATCTTGAGTTATTTTGGTTGAAGATGATATGGAGGGTGAAGCATTCAAATTTTGAATTACTTGGGATGAAGATGACATGGAGGGTGAAGCATTCAAATTTTGAATTACTTGGGATGAAGATGACATGGAGGGTGGAGCACTCAAATTTTGAATTACTTGGGATGAAGATGACATGGAGGGTGGAGCACTCAAATTTTGAATTACTTGGGATGAAGATGACATGGAGGGTGGAGCACTCAAATTTTGAATTACTTGGGATGAAGATGACATGGAGGGCGGAGCATTCAAATTTTGAGTTACTTGGGTTGAAGATGACATGGAGGGTGGAGCATTCAAATCTTGAGTTACTTGGGTTGAAGATGACATGGAGGGTGGAGCATTCAAATCTTGAGTTACTTGGGTTGAAGATGACATCATGGAAGGTGGAGCACTCATGCTTCCCACTTCAGAGTCGAAGGTCACCCATTCAGTTGTTACCGAGACAGTGTTGCTGGCACCGATAAAAGGGTTGGCGTTTCTTGCCTTTAGGGAATCTAATGCATCCACGCAGTTCTGCACACGACACACCTGTTGAAGGATAGTAAAGCTAACGTTCAGGCTTTCAAAAGACAAAGTGTAATGTCAATGCTATAATTACATTTCTACATTGCAATTTTAAGAAGCAATATGCGAAAGATAATGCATTAATACAGATGATAACCAAAATGTGAAGTTCATATCTCTGCACAGCATAGCTCAAGAGCAAATAAATGGATCCCTTCATTCTCTATGGTTACAAGATAGATTAAGAAAATAGTGAGAAAGCATCTGACAAAGGAAACTAATATTGATAGAACAAAGAATTTACTGAGAAGAGAAGGGAAGTGCAATGCATAAATGGTGACAAGAAGTCCTCCCAAAACAAAGAAAAAAAAAAATAAAGACAATAGCTCAAAAGAGCTTTCCAATCCCTTTGTAAATCCAAAAGAGAAACCACCTAAAGAAACCATTCGCTGAAACCCCCCAAAGAGGCCATAAAGATCTGAAAAACAATTTGAAAACTCATTACTTAAATTACAGAAAATTATGTTATTTACTATGTCAATTTTTTGTGTCTTAAGAATAAAGATTAAACGGGCAAGAATAAAGATGGAGTCTCATCCAATATGGCAAAGGAAAAAACATATTTGACCGTGCCAAAGAAGAAAACCTATCCACTCTAATATTTAATTTAAAGGTGTGGCAGATAATTACTTCAATGCATGAATTTCTAATTTTACTCCCCTCCCTCCTTTTTGTATTCCTTTCCACGTGTCACTAGGAATCATTATCCTTTATTAGCCAATGGGAACAGTCAAGAGGGTTCATAACTAGTCTTCTACAATAGGTCCGCCCATTTAAAAAGATCTCACTATACCTCAAATGTTTCTGCTCTATCCCTTAACAAGGCACATTGTACTGTTGTGGCAGGTTTTGGACGTAAAGTGGACTTCCATGAACAGTATACAGTTTAACCTTCTCCATTTTGACCTGACATTACTCTGCCACAAATTTTAAATGTAATGCATCTACTCCGATTTGCTATGTTGCTTTAATTTTTTTAGTTAGAAATTTCTGGTATCTTTAATTCATTGATTCATGCTGCTAAATTGAGATGAGGAGGGAAAAGAGACATGCCAAAATATGATGCTAATAGAATCCAAGAGAATATGAAAACCCACTCTTGAAAACTGACTTGCAAGGTAAAAGTCATACCACTTAAGTACCCTATCAAATATCCCATACTACAACACTTTGCTCAGACTTTTTGTTGGTCAATACCTTACGTAGGTAGCCCTCTTTATGATGTCAACTGCCATCTCTAATACCATTAATAGGATCCAAGAGAGTATGGTGAATCTATCCTTGAAAACTAAAGAACAACACCTTTAAGTGCCACACTAAGCATCCTATAGTATTTGATGTAGGACTTAAGCATCCCATATTACCCAATATTACTATTAGATGCTCACATAACAAAAGCCTAATTTAAAACAATTAAGTTAAGAAGTCTCACTTAAACGGATACCAGTAAGTTCAAAAACAATTTTCACCCACATGGAGGCACAAGAATATTAAGCAAAACTGCATCAATTCAAAGAAACCATAGCATATAATTCCACAAGCTGCTTTATGCTTTACAATAAAATTGAAAAAAAAAAAAAACCATCCATGACTTTCCAACATAGGGGATCAGATGAATAAGAAAAATACATCAATGAGAGACAAATAGTTAAAATTTCAAGTCGGTAACAATAACACCATATATCCTACCTCAGCTTTTCTCTGCGACTTCACTTCACCTTCAGCCTCGATACCATCCAGTTTCAACAGTTGCCTCATAAGTAACTCAGTTGACACAAGAAACTCTTTCTCAGAAACCTTGATTCCCCCATCCACAGCCATTTTTAAGGCAACCACCTGGAAAACTAAAATCATTTAGATGATAATTTTCCAGCTAATACAATTCCAGAGCAAGTAATTATTGGAAACACAGGCTCACCCTCTCTGATAGCTTGTCCACCTCAGCTCTGACTCCAGCAACAGCTTCAGAAGCTTTTGACATCTCATTGTCAGTTCTAATTTCCTCATGTTTCTTCTCTTTGCTATCAGCATTACCCAAGAGCAAAATCTTTGACTTGTCCTTTACACCTTCAATGTGTAAGTGTTCTTCATCCTCTTTTTCTATTCCTCTGAAGAAGAGTTGTTGCTCTTGAGGTTCTAAACCAGTTTTATGCAAAAGCAGTTTTTTGACATCCCCTGTTATCAAGTTACCCAAAGAAGATAAGCACTAAATAAATAAAAACAGAATACATCCTGTAGTGTATGCTTAATGCTTTCTTAAGGAAAGCACCTGTTTCTTTAAACAGATTCCAGATGAATAAACAATCAGTACCATAATTATTGGCAAAACATCAACCTGCCCTATACATATATGGGTAGGAAAAGAAATCAAGCTAAACTATTATTGTTGTCATGTAGATTGCTTAGGGTCCTAGAACTTTTAAACTTAATAATTATTCAAGGTCCTTGTACAGTAGTATTTAAATTTCTCACAAAAGGCAACACAGTCCTTCTATTGGCTCCTATTTTAAAATTTAGTATATTTGTGGAATAGCAAATTTATTTAAAGTTTTGTTTTGTTTTGTTTTTTCTAACATTGAAATATGACTAATGTACAGATCTTACCAATTAAAGGTGACTCAAGGTCTAAATCATAGAGAATAAACCACAGGGACTTATCTGCAACTTCGGTTGAGCTTGTGATTTCACAGCATGTAAAAAAGGGAAGTGACCTCAAATTTTGTAGCCACTTTAGCAAAACCTGTAGTTTACATTACTTTGTTCAATTTTCTTCAGAGATATTACACGTCTCTCTCACGTCATGTTCATAAAATTAGAGATTCACAAACAGCATTGCACAGGTTCTCATCATTATTTTTTATAGCTAGGATAAAGAACTTAGGCCTGGCTGTTCTTAATAAAAGTTTAAAATTTCATTAAGTGATACCATAAACATATCATTTCTAGCCTGATTGATGCAAGTTAAAATTGGAGTTCCAATTTACACCTCTTAGAATAGGCTCCACCTCTCTAGTTCTATCAATGGAGAGAAAGTTCAATATCTCTAACTGAATATGGTATAAAACTCAGATATAAATGTAATCATCAAAGGATGATACCATACGTTACACAAGAGACTTCAATGTCCATAATGATTTATCAATTTAAGTTCTCCACCCAATATTACTTTATATTACAGGATTTTCAACAATAAATCCAACAAGACAAAAGCAACTCCAATGCCAAGAAGTACGCATCTTTAGCCGTTAGGCAAATCATACATGACCAATTTGAAGTGTCGTGTTACAATGTATTTAACACAGTACGGTTCTGTTTTTATAGTGTTGATGCTTCCAAGCCAAGAACTCAATATGGCTCATTATATCCATGCCCAATTAGAACATACAATGAAAAACCAGCCTTCAAATTCAAGCTTAATCGAAGAAATACAGAAGAGGAACACATCAGGAAACTTACTGAAAGTAGATTGAGCTGGGAGATGGACCTCGTGCTGAGAGGAACCATGAGAGACATTGATCTTGATCATGGGCCCGCCACGAGAAGAAGAGGAAGAAGCACAAGCTATATTACTCTCATCCCGAACACCCACATCGGGTCTCTGGACGAATGCTCCGCCGGGCCTCATGACAACCCAACCCTATAGACTCGTCGTTATGCACCAGTGGTGACGTCTGATTCATCAAACTCCGGCCAATTCCAAAGTAACAGAAAACGAGAAGGAGTATCAGATATTACCATGAAAGAGAAATTATGTGTATGTTAATGAAGTAGACTGAGTTTCACAAGACACAGAAATCGTAGCCAGCGAGACGCAGTTCAAGTAGAAGAAGAGGAAGAGGGTTTGGTGAGGGAGAGATGGGTATTTAATGCCAGGATCGGTATAAAGATTGAATTTTTACGTAGTTATGCTAATAAATTTTGGATAAAATAAACTAAGGAAGAATATTTATGCAAGAATATATCATTTTATAGGAAACCATTGGATATGTTTTTCCTTTTTCTTTAAGAAGTTGTATTTTTATCATCTCACCTAATTTTTTTCTCTATTTCTTTTTTCTAACCGAAAGGCATCAAACATTTGTTCAAATGTCCTTTTACTTCATCTTTAAAAAGTAGTCAAAATTCTTTTCTCTCTAAAGATGTTAACATCAATTTCCCATTGCTCTTTTCACATAAAAATATATTTGAATAAATTAAATAATTATTAAATTATTCTAATCTTACATGTCCATAATTAATTAAATTAGGGTTAAATATGTAAAAACACAAACTGAATAGAGTGATGATCCTTAGGAAGAAGATATTGAAGAAAAACCCCTTTTCTTTTCATTTTATTGCGTTATTTTTAAAACTTTTAGACAAAGGAAAAAATCATTCTCATCCTTTTTTTTTTTGTCTCATTTCATAAATAAGAACAATATTATTTTGATCCTCTATTTTGACTTTAGTTTCATTTAGATCCTTAATTGATTGAAAGTCTAAAAATGATATTTCATTTTGAACTTACTATTATTTTGATTTTTTATATATTAAAAGTTTTAAAATGATTTTTTATTTTTTAAAATCTAATCCAAAGTAATTCTTCGTGAAACTAAGAAAGATTATTTTAAATTAAATATTAAAAAAATGAAGACCATTTTATAATTTTTAATTTATAAAAAATCAAAATAAGACTATATTTATAAGTAAATAGCCACTTTTATACTTTCATTTTATAGATGATCATTATAAAAACAAATTTAAAATTGAGGGGCCAAAATAATCTTTATCTCTTTAATAAATTCTCATCCATCGAAAACAGACCATCAAACATTTTCTCATGTGAAACACAATTGTTATGAGTTTTAGAAGTCTAATATCTTCATAAACCTGAGCGATCAAAGTTATATTGTCAAGAATCACACTAAGGCATTCACCTAAATCTAAGGTCCATTTGATTGTGAAAATTATTTTAATGAAAATGAGAATAAAAAATAGAATATAAATGAAAATAAGAAAGTGGATAAGTATATTTAATTGTACAGAGAGAGTAATGGAAAAGCAAGAAGTTTTGCAACAATGGGCACGGATCCTTTATTATAAAAGAAAGATGAGCCTTGTTTCAAATATAAACTTCGTAAGATTTGCTTAAACAGAACTGTCCTATGGGAAAATATCACCGTAACAAGTTTAAATCATGAGTTAACAGTGATGTAAAATACTGTTTGTTCCATGTCAATGAATATACCATGAGTTTACCTAATACTGTGATCATTTTTTTGACCCAAAAAAAAAACTGCGATCATTTTGATAGAATTTTTTTTGAGGAATTAAATTACGAAATATCATTTTAAAAAGCATAAATTGAGAAATTAAAGTTCTTAAGAAACTATATTATTATTCTATATTATGATTGAGAAAGTTCTCAAATTCTTACCAGATTTAATTTTAAACTAATAATAAATATTAAATATGTATTTTGGTTTAAGTGTATTTTTAAATAAATCAGAAAAAAAATTTATGTAGGTACATTACAGAGCAGGTCAAAATATTATTCATAAAATATTGGTAAATGTCCTTGACCATCATTTATATGAACAAAAGTGTTACATCTAAAATAACTCGAATCTTAATTATTACTACATTACTACATTTGCCAGAGTTAAGAACACACAAATCGACTTGTGTACCCCAAAAATAAATTAGTAATTGAAGTCTTGTTCAAAACTTGATTGCATAATTAGAAATTTTAATTCAAGTCAATTTAAACCAGTGACCCAAACATATTTACTAATTCAGCTTACAATATATATATATAACATTAATAGTTTTAATTACATCATACACATAAATATAGCCTTCAAAACAGTTCTAATCTATTGGGTCAAACCTGTTTAATTCACTAATATTGTGGGTTAAATTATATTTTTCAACTCATTTAATATAAGTAAGTTAAATTTATACAACTTGTTTAATGGTAGGTTAAACAACCCAATTTTGTAAGTTAATTTATTGAAGAGATTTTATAAATTTTTTTTCGTGAAAACATAATATAACATTTATTTTTACTTTGTTTTTAAATATTCAATATATGATGAACTATAGATAACATAAATGAATTTTTAGTATTAAAATTAAATATTTAATTTGATAATTAAATAATTTTTTTTATTTGAATTCAATTTTTTTTAAAATTATTTAAAACTTTTTTGATGCACCTAGTAGGCCGGGTTTAACAACCGAACCCACCAAATTAGAGCAAATTAAATGAGTTAACTCTATAAACTGAGTTGATTCATTTTGACATCTCCAAACATAATGGAAGATAAATTACAAGGTTGATTTCTAGGCATGCTTTTATTAATTTTATTATTTGAATTAAACTACAGGTGCATATTAATTCTTCACTTCCTAGAAGTGGGTTCCACTACATCCATTATTTCAGTTGGGGTTGCCGAAGCTACATTTGAATACTCTTGGACAGCTTCTTCCAAGGCTTCTTCTGCCTCAGCGTCTAATTCTTCGTCGTCGTCATCATCTTTTATAAAATCTCGTGGAAGAATACTGTATTCCAAGAATAATATAGATAGATCCAACACAACACGAAGCTCAGTATGGCTAACATCAGAAAGTACCTATCCAAGTGACTTTTATTTATGGTATCCTTAATCCACATATGAAAGATCAACACAAAGGGTATGCTAAAGAACTTCCCAAAACTTAAAACCATTGCAGTAAAAGGCTTCTCATAGTTCGTCATCGATTTAGGTACATGGTTATAGAAAAAGCTTCCAAGCCCATCCTCTGCAAATCCTTCCACTAGTCCTAAAAGCAAGAACTGAGGAATCAAAATTTGCACCACTTTTTTAATGGAAGACAACCTTTGATGCTCCACCTGCCAAGCTCTGAGACAACATAGTACTGCATAAAACATCCCAGAACCGATCCTCCATGTTGTGATTCTCTGTTGTGTTAGATTACATTTCCAAAACAAAAAAGAAACCCCATCTCTTACTATGGATTTGAGTAAGAATAACAGGTAAATGAATCGTTTGGAATTTTTTTCTGCTATTTTTTCCGCTGGTGCTACAAAGTAAGTGGTCCCTGAAGCCAAAACCAAACTAAAAGCGAAGAATGTTAAGCCTAAGGGAAGAATCGGGTAAAGTCTCTTCACTTTCCTCACTTCCTTGACAGTGCAAAGCACACCAATATTCTTCTCTTCTTTTTGGCCAGTAGTTATAGCAGCTTTATCTAAGAACCTGAAGGGAAGTGGAGCACGAGGCAACAAGTGAAGCTTACCATCTTTTCTTTGGTACAAAACGTTTGGGTTTGGTTTCAGATTCTTCCAAAAATAGCTCTCTTGTGAATCTGGGTATCTGAAGTTCAGTTTCCATATTGCTGCTTTGAAGACTTTATAAATGGTACCAAATGGGCTGTCGGTGAGTTTTTCTTCTCGATATAATGAGGCCAATCCAAAATAGAATAATAGGTACATAACAGCCATGACCAGAGCTGAAAGCCTGAAAGCCTTATGCCAAGATGATTGGGGGAGCCATAACACAACTGCAGTAGCTCCACAAAGTGAAGCAGTTGACCACCATCGAGAAGTGGCCCTCATTTTTTCGTCTCTTGTTAAGCGGCTCTCTTTGGTTTCAGAAATTGGTCCACTCTCTTACTCAATTGGTGTTCAAGAAAGGCATGTAAAGGTGGATCTTTTCCAGCTTTGCCTAGTGCTGTGAGTACCACAGCCACATAGGCTATATTAAAAGACCAAGTGGAAACCCATAACAGCATTAGACCCTGCAACATAGTAAATGTTAGTAGTTGATGTAAAATGTTGTAGAGATGTTGCATGAACCATGAAGTATGGCACTATAATAAGAAAAGAAAAATAAGACACTAGTCATTAAAGACATGAAACTTCTGAGTTTTCTGCAGTATCAAATTTGCAGTTTTATTTCTTTGCCAATAAGATGTGATACGAATTAGATTGTGATCATTACCATGACATAGGCTGCAGTGCATAAGATAATCATATTGAAACGACCAGTGTAGGCTTCTGAGACGTGAGCAGCAACAACAACAACTAGCACAGATGATCCATCCAGTAAATTCACAACAATAGCAGCTCCTCTTAAATTTGGACGATTCCATCTGTGTGTGAAGTAGTCCATCAAAACGTTCACCACTGCATATTCCACCAAGCTATGACTAAAAACTAAACCTGATAAATATCTCATTGGAAAAGAAAAAAGAAAATGGGTCAGCTCCTACATGGATTTCTTTTCTGCGATCAACTTCAGGGTTCAGTACAGTAGAGATCTTACCCCAAATGACGAGGAGGGTCATGACAAATAAAAAACAAAATGACTGAAATCGCAGATGATGATCTGTGTAGATAAAAATATCTGCGTAATACATATATATATATAGAAAAATTAAATACAATCTTTCTGCGCAGGAAAATAAATAGAAAAAGCAGCTATACTTGGTCAACAGAACCATATATACCACTTTATGCTAAATATGCTGGGATCATTCTATGTTTTAATTAATAGAATATGAGCATTGTTAATGCAACAATCTAAGCAATAAGAAGAAAATTAATTATGCTTACATAGTCATATCTAAGTCTTGGCTTATCATTTTAGTAATACCCCTCCCAATGAAGTATGGATACGCCTGGCAGCCCAACATATCCGATATGGATACGCATCTCGTATGTAAATACATGTATTACAGACGTGTCACTTTGAACGAAATGCATTGAAACATTTCAAAATGTTTCTAGTTCATTTCAAAACGTCTTCGAAATGTACGAAATGCAGTACTTTAGTTCAAATTTATACCTTATTTGGCTATTTCCTTTCGCATTTGATCTTTTCTTCTTGTTGCTCTGTTCTGGTGCGTCATCTATGTCGCTTCGATGTGGTACTTCGTTCCAGCGGTTCGGTCACGGCGTTCTGGCAATGCTGTCATGGTGTTCCAACACTTCACTTGGTGTGTCATTTTAGTTAGTTCTACACTTCTACTTCATCTGATTTTTTGTTTCTTTGTCAGTATGTGTTTGCCTTCATCTTATTGTTTGTTTCTATCTGATCAGTTTTGGGTCATGTTTTGTGATTTTTCATTTCAAACTTCGATCAATTCTACTTCATCTATGATTTTTGGTTTCGATCAGTTCTGTATTTTTCATTTCATTTCTACAAAACGTATGTTATTAAGCATGAAACAGAGGGGTTATATTTTACTGTGATTTTTCATTTCATTTTGGTCAGCCTCATCATATGTGATTTCTCTTTCAGTCAATTATATAATGAGCATGATTCTAGTGTCTCAAGCAAGAAAATCTTATAAATTGTTATGCACATCTGTTTTTCACTTTTTTGTGCCTTTTTTTTGCTGTGTTTTCTTCTTACATTATGCTGTTGGGTTTTCTTAAATTTTTGTATTTTTTTAAATCATGACAATATGTATCACATCTAGCTTGATATACAATTGTTATATCATTAATGGCTACGGGAACATCTGGTAGTTCTACTGGCTCAACCTCTATATACCAATCACGTAATAAACTTCAAAAGGAGTCAACTCCTTTGTGGGCTTATATGACTATAGTTAATAGAACTAAATCAGGTGAAATGTAGTTGTTGGTGGTGGAAATAGATATTGGAAGTGCAATTACTATAACAATGAATCATATTCTAGAGTTAAGTGGCACTTGCTAAGGGTGTCTAGTAAAAGATTGCTATGTGCTCTAAGGTTGATAGCCAATGTTTAGCTGAAATGAAAATTATGCAGAGGACGCTAATAATATGTCAAAACCAAAGTAAGTGTCATTACCCCCACTAGCTTCGAGCTTATCTCCTTTAAACTTAGATAATTGTATTGTAGTTGGAAGTCTATACAACCAAGGAAAAAGGAGAGCCATTAGTGGTCTAGAAAGGGCCTTTAATAATGGAGCTAAGAAGAAATTGCAAAGATGTTTTATTCTACTAGTTTATCATTTAATTTGGCACATAATCCGCATTATATAGCTTATTTCAGTATGCTGCAAATAATGTGATTACTAGTTTTAGGCCTCTTAGTTATAATGCACTAAGAGGTCCTTTGTTGCAAAAGGAAAGGGCAAATGTTGAAAGGTTAATTGAACCAATCAAAGGAACTTGGAGTGAGAAGGGAGTGAGTATAGTGACAGATTGTTGGATTGATGTCCAATGACAACCATTAATAAATTTGATGGCTGTATATGATGGATGTCCTATTTTTCTTAAGGCAATTGATGGATCTAAGGAGTACAAATATAAATATTAAATAACTAATTTGATTAAGCAAGTTGTTGAAGAGGTTAGACCTCAAAATGTTGTTCAAATTATAACTGACAATGCCCTTGTATGCAAAACTACTGATAAACTAGTTGAAGCTGAGTATCCAGACATTTTTTGGACACCATGTGTTGTACACACACTTAATCTTGCATTAAAAAAATATATGTGCTACAAATAACACAAAGGCAAATGAGGTTGTGTTTGAAGAATGTCATTGGATCACACAAGTTTGGGATGATGCCATTTTTATTAGAACTTTTATCATGAATCATTCCATGAGGTTGGCTATTTTCTACAAATTTATGCCTTTGAAATTATTGGCTATTGCTAAGACTTGATTTGCTTCTACCATTGTCATGCTCAAGAGGCTTAAACTCATAAAACAACCTCTCTAAACAATGGTAATCAGTGAAGAATGAAGTACTTATAAAGATGATGTTGTTGGAAAAGCAAATATGGTTAAAGAGTTCATTCTTGATGATTCTTAGTAGGATAAAATTGATTACATCATCTTTTTCACAAAGCCTATTTATGACATGCTTAGGTTTTGTGACACTGATAAGCCAAAACTACATTTGGTCTACGATATGTGAGATTCAATGGTAGAAGAAGTTAAGGCATCCATATACAAACATGAGAACAAGGAGCCTTATCAGTATTCAAGGTTTTATGAAGTTGTATATGGGATTATTATTAATCATTGGACAAAGAGTTGCACTTCACTTCATTGTCTTGCTCATTTATTAAATCTTTGGTATAATATTTGTGTTGTTTTCTAATTTAACTTTGTGTATTTAAACAAGTGACCTTGATATCATCTTTTATTATATAGTTATTACACTCCTTAGTGGCTTTAAGGGGCACCAAATATAGTTCCTCCACATAAGGATGATGAAATTTCAATTGAGAGGACCAAATGTTTTGGCATATGCTTTAGAGAGCCAATAGAGAGAAAAATGATTCTTTAAGAATTTTCTTAATTTTACAGAGCCTACGATGCATATTCATTATTTGATTCCTTACAAGATAGGTGGATTTTGGAACCTAAAGAGTGGTGGATGAATTATGGTTCTTCAACCCCTATGCTTTAAAATCTTGTATTGAAGTTTATTGGGCAGCCATGTTTATCTTCTTGTTGTGAAAGAAACTGGAGCACCAACTCTTTCATTCACTCCCTTAAACAAAACAAGATAAATCCAAAAAGGGTTGAAGATTTAGTTTATATACATACTAATCTTTATCTTTTATCAAAGAAGAGTGAAATATATTTCAAGGGACAAACTAGGATGTGGGATATTAATGGAAATCATTAGGAGCCATTCAATGGTATTGGAAGCCTTGAAGTTGCAAATTTATCCTTAGATGAACTAGATTTAGAGCAAGAACTTATAGTAAATCATAGTGATATTGATGAAAGTGAAGCAGATTAATTTATTTTACTTTGTTTAATCATTTGTGCTTTAATTTGTAACTCTTTATTGACATCTTTTACAAATGCATATGGCTTGTTTCATTTTTTTGTATTGATGTATCCTACATATCATATTGCATCGTATCCAATACGTGTATCTGTATTGGTGCTTCTTAGACCCCTCCTCTTAGGGAGATTAATTGGGACCTATTAGTTTTGATCATTAAGATCTTCAAAGGTTTTTTTGTTTTCTTGTTGGACTTGGCTATGTAGAGTTCAATCTCTCTGCTATTCAATGTCTCAACATATGTTTGATTATCACAAAAAATTTACAATAAACATGTCTAGACAAAATAATTGGCCAATGAAGAACTTAAGCTATCTATATACTCATCCTTTCTTATTTTGCCTTTTAGTATTAAGAAAAAATTATTATAGCAAAGCTAATAAAGAAATACATGCTTAATCTTTTACAAAGGGAAAACGCGTATTAGATATATGTAATGTTTGATTTGTCTGCCTCAAAAGCCATGAAGTATAAATCCATTTAGCATTCTCATTGTAAATTCAACATATTTTAAACCTTGTTTTAAAGCATGGATAGTGACAACGTAGTTCTCACATTACTCTGCCGTAATTAAGTGGTATTGATGATTTAGTTTTAACTCTTTCTCACATCAATACAATTAATACCCCATCCAAAAATAAATTAAGAATAAAAATTAATGATTAATTAATTTATTTATTAAATAAGTAAATATAAAATAGGTGAGTCACAAAATAAAAATCAAATAACATAAAACAAAATATAAAATATAAAATATAAATAAAAATAAAAAATAAGATAAAAGAATAAAAATAAAAAAATAATAAGAGAAGAAAAATACCAAAAGAATTATTATTAAAAAGCAAAACCCATACACACACGCACTACTCTATGTTGCCAGAGAAAGCACACATGCTACCCCATGCTACTTGGGGGAAGAGAAAGGCTGAATACCCCATACTTAACCTATGCAAGACCTCGATGCACTTAAGCGCGCGGGTCTAGAGATGAAAAAAATGAGAGAACGAGAAACAAGGGAGGAAGAAACCGAGAAGAAGCATTTTGTGTTCTGGACTAAGGAGTTAAGGAGCAGAAGACAAGAGAGAGAAAAGGTTGAAAGGGCTGAAACTTGATACTGAAAGGGATGAGGTTATGGTTTCTGAGAGAAAAAAAGAAAGAGACAAAGAAGAAGTGGCTCAATGCTTTCTCTTCCTTCACAGTGGCTAAACAATAGATGAGGGAAGACTGAGATAGTGTATGAGAGAATAGAAAGGCTTTGAGTGTTTAAGGACAATAAAAAACTAAGAAGAAGAGACAGCAAAAGAAACCAAAGAGGAAGAGCAAACCCAAAAAAAAAAAAAAAAAGAGATTGAGAGTGCAGCACTGTGTACGCCTTAAACCGATAAGCCTCTTCTCCACTCTAACTTTGTTTTCCCTTTTTTTTCATTTGTCTTTGTATTAATCAAGTTGAGGGATGTGAGTCCAACTTTGTTTAGGTAATGTGGATTATGGCATGAAGTTTTCTCGATTTTGGTTTCTATATGTTGCAACATTTTATTTTATTTTATTTCTTCTTATTATTATTATTATTATTATTTATTCTTTTTTTGTTTTTGTTTCTCCATGTTTACTGTGTGTGATTATCCCTCATACATATCATCTGTCCTTTAGTAAATTCCACGTTGATATAGATGCTATCTAAAATATTCCAAGGTCTCATTGGTGAATTATTAATCTCGCTTGAAGATTCTTACATTATGAATTGATTGTTTTAGCATAATTGCAGAAATAATTTTTGGATTTTTTGTTTGTTTTGCCCCACTAGCCTAATATTGTGTATTGTGGTGTCCTCTTATTATTTGATGTGATACATAAGCATGCATAAATGGTGTGGATCCTTTGTTTTAGCTCACCGAATGCATTAAGAAATGTGGGCCACCATGTAAAGTTGGGTTCTTGCTTGCCATGTTATTCCTTATTTATCTTATCGTTATGATATTATATTAGCTTCGCATTATTTATATTAATGGTACGCTTTTTTTTTTATTTGTCTATGTCCCATATGATTCTTATCATGTGTGTTTTATCTTCTTGTCATTTTATGCATTTCATTGGTATTAGGTGAGATGTCACTCCATGATCATTTATATTATTTATTATTTTAAATTGTAAGTTGACATTCCATTTTGTTTCACACTCAACTTTTTTTTTTCTTTTCCAATGCATATAATGTGTCATTTTTGCACTCTTATTTCACCCTTGTCTTGGTTTCAATTTGTATCATAGTATTTTATTTTACTTAGGTAATTGTATAAGACCCTTTTGTCTCTTCATTTGCATAAGAATTAATCAAGAAATGTCATGAGAGATTTTTTTTTAATCTATTTAGACTTTTGGAAAATTAATATATAATTTTAAGGATGTAAAGGAAGGAAGTGATTTTTCCCACTCACAAAAACAAAATAATTTCAACCTTTATTTAAAAAAAAAAAATTCATCGTGCGAGATTATAGGTCTCTCCAAGCACTTGAGAATTAATCGATAAAGGTCGAATGAAATCTCAAATTTCTTTAGGCTTTGAAAATTAACATATGAATGTCAAAAATATAAAAAATATTTAAATTAAAAAATTCTAAAAGATTCCTTCCCATTATATTTTCATGTCAATTTCAAAATTGTAATAAAAATCCAAATTCCAAAAGTTCAAAAATTATAAAAGAGAGGAGATGAAGAAAGCAAGGTAGTGAGATTACATTGGTTTCATGAATTAAAATATACCAACCAAATTTCAAATTCGTTTTGTTCATGAAAACCAATTTAATTTGTCAATTTTGTTCTTTTCCCAAAAATAAAAAATGAAAATCACAAATAATTTCTTCCATATCTCCAATTATCATGTGAGATCGTTAGTCTCCTTAGTTTGTTGAGAATTAACTATCAAAGGTCACATGAGATCTTAAATCTCCTCAGGTCTTAAAAGTCAATATTTGTTTTCAAAAATACAAATATAAAATAAATTCTAAAGAATATAAAAAAAGATTGATTTTACCTATCATTCATAATTAAAAATCCTAAAAATGCTTTCTTTATAATCTCATTTTCAAAATTAAAACAAAAATACAAAAAGACAAATTCACAATTTCAACAATAAATTCTAATTTTGAAAATCTAAAAATAAATAAATAAATTCAAAAATTCAAAAATATTTTTTCTTCATTATAATTTCACTTCAATTTCAAAAATAAAATTCTAACCCCAAAAATCCAAAAAATCTTTTTCCATTATTATTTCATTTAAAATTCAAAATAAAAGTTAAAATTCCAAAATAAACAAAAATTTAAAAGAAGAAAATGGAGAGAACAAGAAAGTGAGATTACATTGATTTTGTAAATTAAAATACACAAATCAAACTCTAGCTCATCTTGTTTATGAAATGTAGACTAATGTCAACCATATTTTTCTTTTCACAAAAATAAAAGATACCAACCCATTGACACTTTTTTTGTCGAACTGCGTGACTTTAATCTCTATCACAGGGTATGTAGGCTTTATGTTTTGATCCTAGGTCAAATCTATCTTTGTAAATATTTTATCATTTTTCCTTTATTTTATTTTATTAATTTCCTTATTGTTTTTCTTCTTTTACGTGTGATTGATAACAGTAATCAAAATTTAAATTAAGGTCGTACGTATTTTATTTAATCAATTTTAGGTAATCGTTCTTAAAAACGAGTGTTATGGGGTGTCTAACACCTTCCCTGCACATAATAGTTTCCTAGACTTGATTTTTGTTCCATAGACTACCTTATCATATAAATTAGTTTTTTTTTCAAAATTTATGCTTTAAAAATTTTAGTGACGACTTCTAAATTTTGGTTTTATTTTAAGCGAAAACTAAAATTGTTCATTTTTTTGTGCTTGATAGTCACATTTTGGGTGTAAACAGTTTTCATAATAAAAAATTTATTATCCTTGAAAAGATAGTTGAATCTACAATGCGAACAATAATAATGATAAAATATAAAAAAAATTTAGCTTTAAATATTCTAATGGCTTCCCATGGTTGTCTTCTTATCTTTCTTTCGTACAAGAGATGAAATGTTGCAAAAATAAATAAAACGGGATGGGCAATTTAAGACAAAAAACGCGTATTAGCTATGATGGAATTAGTTAGGTACCATATAATATAACTTGGTGAAATGTTAGAAATGATGGAATTTAAGGATATGAATAAAAAAATAGGAATAACGAAGAGGGAGAGAGAATGAATATCAAAATGCGAAAGAAGAAATGATAGAATTATAAAGTTGTTTTTTAAATTCCCTTTTGTACACACACCGAATGAAACATAATACATATATGGTGGTGCAAAGTAGGTTTGTTGCTTTTCTTGAAGCTTCCTCTACAAATATTTTAATATTCGTATCTCACATGCTTTAATACGTGGCCTCATGCTTATCACATGTTCTTGAATTGTCTAGAAAGCTTGCACCACTTGCACCGACACACTTTTCTTGATTCTTCTAGATTATTTATTTTTAATAAGAAAAACCTAGTGTCATGGATAAACTAATCTATAATAACGTGAAAAGATATTTTGTTAAATCCAAAATAATTATGTCTTTGTCAGGATAAATCTGATGTTTCAATCATACAGTTTACGTCCCTTGGAGACATTCTCTTTACTCTGAAGCCTAACCTCTATCTCGTTTCATGCACTTCGTGGAAACCCTGAACAGTCTTTGGTTTTTCCCTTGATTTTTGTCGTCACTTCTAAAAGCCAGCCTCTTCCCCTAACATAGTTGTCTCTTCCTCGTCTTATTGAAACTACAGACTCTTAAAACCGAACTGAGACCAAAACAAGGTAAGATGGATTCTCTAATAGCCTCCAGGAGTTGCATGTCTGAGCACACATGCACCCGAACTTTTCCTGGTGGAGTTTCTTTGAACTAAATTATACAATTCAAACAAACACAAAAAGCAAAGAAACCTAAGCAGGAGGAAGTGAGACTAAAAGCATTGTCGCAAGTGCTTCTTCAACTCCCACAGTCCCTCATGGTTCCCTTGGATGAAAATTTTAACAAAGATATTGCCCCTTCCTCAATGAAGATGATCACGAAGCCACACCAGATTGGCTACAAAATCACTGTGTTCACCAAGCCTGTTCTCTTTATTTGGGGTAATCTTTTTTCTTTTAGTATTATAGTAATGATATTCTCGGGCATTGCCTGAGTGATCTTACTCCATCTAGTGCAAAATCTTTTGAGTATTTCTCAGAACTAAAGCTGATAAGGATATCTCTTATTATCAATTGAACTAACCTCTTTGATTATATAGGTAATCTTTGTTCAACCTAACTTAATGCTCAGTCTATATGGTTTATGACTATCTTGCTATGATTGAAGTCAAATACCGTCTATATTTATGTAGTTTATTGAACCTGAACTCTGTTCTCTGCGTATACATTGTTGCCCCTTCCAAAACTATAATGACAAAGGCTTTTCTCTGTATTGGGGTAACCTTAGTTTGTTGAACCTGCACTCAGTTCCGTGTGTATATATACAGTTTTTAACTTTCTAGCGATGACAATAGTCAAAAACCGTATTAAGCCCTCTCAGCTTCTAACTCCTTTTTGATTGACGAACCTCAGGTTTAGTTCTAAGCCACAGCATAGTGGAGTATGCAACTGTGTGCGTCTTAATGCTTTACCTGACGAGCGTGATCGGGAATAGCCTAATGGTATCTGCTATTGTAACAAATTTGTTAGATGGCCCATCAGGTGCGTTCGTTTTCCTCACTGCTTATGTTGCAGATGTCTACACTGATCGTTTCAGTGTCATTGTCTTCTCCACAGGTGCCTATACTATGGTAAGCCAATAACTACTCTCTCTGTATTCTGTCCTAGATATGTTAGAATCTAATGCAGAATGTTCTACCCATGGTGCATGAGACATTTATCAGAAATCTAGACACTACATCCATATTAGGCACAAGCTAGACATATATTCCCAAAATATGAAACTTTGAAATTCTTAATATTAGTGCTTGGCGATTGTGAAGAAGAAACACAAGTGCAGTGCATAGTTAATTGCCGTGTCAGGTTTTTCAATAGAAGCATATTCACTTACAAAAAACAACCATGTCTGTTATTTTCCTTAGAAAACCATATAGCAAATACTAAAAAATAACTAAGTCTTGTTCTAATTGTAATGATTCTAGAAGTCTCTTAGGAGTACTATATAAAGCTAAAGCCTAAGGCTTTTTCTAAGTCCTTGTTATGACATTACATATATGATCAGCAATTATCTAAGACCAGACCGTTAGTCTTTTAGAGTTTAGTTTTGACAGGTTTAAGCTACCAGATACAAGGTACCTTTGTTGCTTGCTCGTTTAAGTGTGCCACTCTTACAAACTGCATCTTTGATATCAGAGCGGCTAACTGACAATTTCCTTTTCTGATGTTGAATAATGTTCCACAATTTTCAGATTCTTCACAGTATACTAACATTGAAACAAATTTGCAGGGACTGATTCTTCTATGGATTACTGCTTGGTCTTTAAGATGATCATATGTTCTATGTCGCAGTACTACTGCTAGCTATAGGAAAATCCGGAAGAGGCTCTACTTTACGATCCTTTTTGAAATATCAGCTGACAAAAAGGAGAGAAAATATTGAGCAAACCAATGGGGGAGAAGATCAAAACACAGAAAATATAAGAGAGGAACCACAGAAAGATGTCCCCCCTCAGATTTGGTGGCATAGTGCTTGGTTTCGTGGATATGTAATATCCCTTTGGGTCCTTGGAAATGCTTCTTGGCTCAAAACCTTTGAAGTTTCAGCTCTGGTCATGGGAGGAACTTTTCTGTTATTTTACTTTGGCTTCTTCTGCTATTTCAAAGAGCAGCCAGCCAGAAGGTCCCTTGGTAGCATTTCGACACACTTTAAAACAGCTAAATACAAGGAGATATTCTTGTGGGCAACTTTCTTTTCATACTGCTTGGTGTTGGCTACTGGGAACATTCTATTCATAGCATAAATCTGCAATCTGAATCTCTATATTGGCCAAAGTTTCTTGGTTCCGCAGGCATCTTTCTTTGTACTTAAATCTTTCATTTCTGACATAGTGAAGTTTCTATTTTGGCCTGGAAGGGCCACACAGAAAGGCATCACATTGATGAGAATTGGCCTTGGGTTGATTTATGCTGTGTTTTGCTGTGTGGTGGCACAACAGATAGAGCTTCACAGATTAAGTTTAATCAGTACGGAAGGAATATTAAAGGATCCAAGCAAAACCATTTCCATGAGTGCTTTATTGTTGATTCCTCAGTTTAGCTTTCTAGGACTCATGGAGGGTCTTGCCGGTGGTGGCCTAGTTGCATACACTAATATTCACTTGCCTGAATCAGTGAAAAGTTTTGCAGAGCCTTTTACTGAGCTTGTGTTGTGCATTGGAAAGTTTGGGAGCATACTGTTTGTGAAAATCCTCAGCGACTTCTTTGGTCATGACATTAACAATAGCCATCTGGATAGGTATTTTCTGGTTCTTGCAGTACTAAGCTCCGTGTTCTGTTGCTTATTCTTGTGTTGGTCAATACTGAATTATGCCAATTCAGAAACCAATTTAGGATGTGAGGAATCGGAAACCAAAGTTGTAGAGTTGCAAAAGGGTCAAGGGGTCCGAAAGGAATCGCAGGGTGATGAAGAAGCACAGGAAGCAACAGAGGAGAATGCTGAATTGGGAAAAATAGTATTTAGATTAACATCAACAAAGCTTAGAGGATAACCAAAAGTGAAACTCGATACAGAATTTAAGATGATGGATGAGCCCAAAAAAAAAAAAAAAAACTGTAGGTTAATGCACTCGCATACTTTCCCATTGATTGCAGGTATATGTAGTTTCTCAGTATAAGAGAGATAATTACAGGTGGATAATGGCAGTAAGTTAGGCACCTCGTGCTCTTGAATATGAGATTACTCATCAATGTGACCTTGTAGAACGTTGATAATGTAGTACCTCAAGTGAAAAATATAGACATGAATAACTTCAGAGAGGAGTCTTTATTTAAGAGTTTATGATTGGCTAAACTTTTTGGGTAACATGGCCATTGATTAAAATAAATATTAATCTTCCTTACTCAAATATCGGTTTATAACCCATTAGAGATTCTCATCATAATTTTTATTGGTAAAGAAACAAGGCCAGGGACCCAAAAGGAGGGAAAGATTACATCAAAATTCTAGATGGAGTTTCTATCAAAAAAATTTCTGTGTGGGGTAAGGTGCCAAAGGCAGAGGAAGATTACATTGAAATTCTATGTGGGGTTTCTACCAAAAAGAAAAATTCTATGACGGGTAGGGTCCCTAAAACATCAACCAAGAGAGGTAGTCTAAATTTGAAATGTTGAAGAATAAAAATAAATTCTAGATGGAGTTTCTATCAAAAAAATTTGTGTGTGGGGTAAGGTGCCAAAAGCAGGGAGAGATTACATGGAAATTCTATGTGGGGTTTCTACCAAAAAGAAAAATTCTATGACTGGTAGGGTCCCTATAACAACAACCAAGAGAGGTAGTCTAAATTTGAAATGTTGAAGAATAAAAATAAATAATATATTTAAATTTTATTAATTCAAATACTTTGCCAAATTTATTCTTTCATTTTTCACCTACTATAGAAATTCATGTCTAAATATTAATAGGTTTAGTAAGCTCTCCTCTCTTTTATGCACACACACAACATACACATTTTAACTTAAACCCACTAAACCCAAATATGTGTAAAGTATATAACTCGTACAAAAAATATCATAATGGATTTATCTCTAACTTTTTTTCTATTTTTTCTCTATATTTCTTTCTCATTTTTATTGCTCACTCTACTAGTGGAACTAAGGTATGAAGAACTTAATTATTTACAAAAATGGATATGTCAACTTTTCTGAAACTCTTTTGCACTAATTAAGGGTCACTTCTGTGCTCCTCATGTTAGGTGAAAACACCTAACAAAATATAATTTCTTCGAATTCGAGAGGATTCTAAATGAGAGAATAAGAGAGTATGTGTAAGGTTCACTCACATGTGTTATATATATTTTTATTTTTTTTCTCATTTTCTCACCTAAAATGAGTAAATTAATTAATATATTATGTTTGAATTAAATTCATGAATATGTCCTTTTTTATAATATTCATTTCTTAATCAAACGATTGCATAATTTGCTAAAGTTAAAAAATTGATTATTTTAGATTGTTCAAATACATATTTAATACCTATTATATTATATAATTAATATAAATAAATTTATTTTTGTTACCAGAATAGTAGTTAGAACTTTTAGTTTGATGAAAAGAAAGTCATTATAGTGCATTTTTTGGTTTTGGAGGAGGGAAGTATAATTTATCACAACAAAGAAGAGAATTGTGTCATTTAATCATAAAAATGTAAAATTGAACTTGTACATTATAAATTTAATTCTATTTGACTTTACGTTGTTTTTTTTGGGGCAAAATCTAATGTTAGGTAGAGCGGACTGACCAGGTCAACAACTTTTGTTTTTTAAATAGCTTATTAGACTTCTAAATGTATAATCTAGAAAAAATTTTCCTGTCCTTCTATTATAAGATTACTCTGGAGAACCTGTATTAAATTTTTTTTTATAAAGAAAATTTTTATAAAAGATAATATGAATTTAAAAACTTTAATTAATACCTAAAGATTTTGGAATCACTATATTATAAATTTAATACTTTGTCAAAGGACGTAGAAATCAAATTTTTAATCATTTAATCATAGAATATTAAAATTTAATAATAATTTAACTATAAAATTTAAGCCTTTAAATTAATGTATTAATAAATAATTTTATAATAATATTAATATCATTCTATTTTAAAAGCTGGAAAAGTAAAATAATTAAAATTTAATTCTTCACATCAAATTCACTCTAATAAAAAACAGAAATTGTTACCAAATTTTAGACATCCCATAGTTAATTTACATGGGACAGTTACAATCTTGTCTGTGCCATGTCAGAGTTGACGTACGGGACATCATTTGTGACTGCTGGTTCTACACGCAAGAATTTGTCAGTCCTCTTGCTTATTTACAACACCTCAAAATCAATTTTTCTATCAAAGAGGGGAAAAAATGAAAACATTACTCTCAATCCCAAATCATATGATCCTCCGTTGGATTTTCAACATTATAGCACAAATTGCATAGATATGACAGCTCGTAGTAAATAAATTACACAAATTTAATAGTTTCTATTTAGAATTTAAAAACTAAAACCAATTATTTTTAGAAACCAAAGTAGTTAAGTAGTAAAAGAAAACATAGTTCAACGATTCACCTGCAAGGGATGCAGATGCAAATCTTTGTATCTTTGTCCATGAAAGAAATAAAGGACATTTAAAACAGCCTAGAATGGAGTAGATCAGTAGAATCCTACAAGAGACCAGCGGAGGACTGTAACAGGGAAGTAAAACAAATAGACCCAGAAAAATTGCAAATAAAAGAACAGATCATGGCATAAATGAATTCCATTATGTGTACCAAGGTTATAGGGTCTCTGAAAATTATGGTTCAACCAAAAATTTCACCCATTAGCATCATGAACATTAATGATTTTAAGATCTTTGGTACAAATTCAACCTTTGAATTAAACTTAACGTAATATTTCAAAAATTTTTACCTATATTTTTACATTTGTAGAGTATATTTATATCTTTTTGTACCCCATCTTTCATAAGTGGTTTAAAAAGAATTGACCTCAGCTCACAAAGCTCCATTATACTGCTTTTTCAGATAATCTTCGGCTGGAAAATGAGTAGTCAACCGAGTCATATTTTCACCCTCTTTTTTTTTTTTTTGAACCAAAGCTATGTCACAGAGGCAAGTGTTTAAGATATATGTAGTGTGTCCCGGTTTTTTGTCACCAAAACTGTCACAAACTAATATTGTTAGCCTTTACTCGCCATAAAGAGTTAAAAACCATCTGTGTCTATTCCAACCAACTAGTAACATATCCTCTATTTGAACTTACCTCAGAACTAAAATCAGACCCTGTTACAGCAATGTTTCACCACTATTAGCAACTAGCAACCACACCTTTACCATCCTCATTTCCTGTGGGACCCAAACCAACTCAATCTCCACCATCAAATCGCTGATCCAAAGGCTCACCAACTCCCATTATGCTGTTTCTGCCTTCTGCCATGGTTTTGTTATAAGGTCCAATCACTAGCCAGTAGCTAGTTACCCCAGCTGAAGGATTCACTAATTCACCAATTTCAAACCAAAATTAGTTCATTTCAATAATATTTACCATCACTGGCATCAGCAGAGGAAAAGAAACGTGACTGATGCGGTTGTTTCAATTAGTCTTCACTTTTTTTTTATCGGATATATCAAAGCAATACATATGATGAATTTACCACGTGGAATAAAGTAGGCGTTGCAAATAATAAGATCCATAAATATATCTACCATAATAGTTTCTAATTAATTTTGTTTTACAATCACGTAAAGCATGATATATTTTTAAGTTTTTTTCAATATATCATTCAATATTTCTGGGGGCAGAGATTGATGGGTCTTTGACGAGAGAAGCTATGGATTTGAGTGGACAAGTAAAGCTAGTGATTTTCGTATGCACAAGTAAGAATAATTAGGGTTCTACCCACTCACCCACCCTCACATCGTGAAAGCCGGAGCCACATGTGCTTGTGCTCTCTCCTATTGTCTCTCTCTCTGTCCCTGACTATAAAATTTTTCTCATCTCCGATAAGTTACTGCTACTACAATCAGCTTTTACTTGCTTTTGGGTTGCTAGGAAATTTCCATGTCATCATTGACGTAGCAGAACAAATACTGCTCCTGCAGTATTGAGTAGAGTAACAAACCACAGCAAACCAACCACTTTAAACCGAGTCGCAGACAGATCCAGTCCTGCCCGTGTGACCAAACTGAAGATTTTAATCCATTTGAGAGAAAAAGCGCAATTTTACATTTTCTCACTCTGTTCAAACCCACCATGGATGTTGGTCCCTTTGAGATCGCAAAAGGGTTTGAAGAAAATGTAATGTATAACTTAAAAAACACTGCTTTTTGGGAAAATACCCCAACAAAGACAGAGGAAAAACAGAACTTTGGTTTCTTCGGGATGGGTGGGGTTTTGAAAATGATGCTTTAATATCCTAGCGGTTCAAGTAAACTTTGGTTAATATTATCTTCTTGAAAAGAAGAGCTGATTGCTTGATTCAGCCATAAGCTCTTTTCTTTTCCTCCTTAAAAAGAGCAGCAACGAAATGTAAAACATGAATAGTTATTCTCCTTTAGCAAGCACTGTAAAATTAAGATGGAAACAAAAGCACACCGTACATAATAAAGCCAGCCAACTAATGGTCTATTTTGTCCTTGGATTTAGACATACCTGCAACAGTAATATAATTATTTGCTTCGATTTCAGGGAAGGACCCCTACAATGCCTTACTTTTTCTCTTGATTACCTCTGACCTTTGGAACCCCAAGACAAATGGAGGGCCTAATTTCAATCTTGCTCACTCTGTCACTGGCCAACTGATTAAGCTGCCACTGGCCCTCTTCCTTCCTTCCTGGTGGGTCACAATGTCACACTGTGAGTAAGCGTGAAGGAATATGTACTATGCTTGACTAAAGTCAGAAAATTGGAGAAGCTCGAAACTAGACATATCCAACACACCGAAAAGAACAACAGTGAATTAACATTTGGATATTTTAAAAATATATCATTTCTTAATTTATTCTCACAGAATTTAATTATTTCATTTCCATTAAAGTATTTTATCTTTTAATATTAAGTTCATTAATAAATAGTTAACAGAATAAATGACATAATTTTAACGTAAAATTGATGTAACCGCTAGATATTCATGAGGGACATCGCTGTGCATGTATATCCCTCATCCTGTCTCTACATATTGAGTTTCTTCAAAAACTGAGAAGATGAAAATCCCATTGAAACAACAACACGATAGCATTCAAAATAGTCACGACAGGTTATCATTTTGGCACTCATAAATCATATCAGATCAATTTTATGTCAAGCTAACTAGCTAATCTTTGTCAACTATTAATTAACGAACTTAATGTCAAAGATATCATCAATGACGATATACTAGACTATATTATGCATCTATTTGAACACCAAAATCCACTCAATAAAAGATAAAGAAAAAGGAGAAGAAAATGAGCCCAAGCTGATTTATCAGTTGGGGCCTAAGCTTCGGGTCCCTACCTAAGACACCCGTATCCTGCGCCAAAGATTGGCTGACTCACATGACGACATCAGTTCCATTCATTCAAATCAATGTCCCAACATCATATTCTTCTTCCTATATAAACGGGTCTTCAAGCCCCATCATCCCCTACCAAGTTCAAAGCTAAGTTTTCTTCAAATTTTCCTCTCACAGGTATTTTATCAAACACATGGAGTGCAGTGTTCCTCCTACTAGTAACCCTACCTCATCCGAAGCGTCATCTTCAAAGGCGAAGAAAAAGAACCCGAAGAAAAGCAAGGGAGGAGTGAAACTTTCCACTGACCCACAGAGCGTCGCGGCGAGAGAACGAAGGCATCGAATCAGCGATAGGTTCAAGATCTTACAGAGCATGGTTCCTGGTGGGAGTAAGATGGACACAGTGTCGATGCTAGAGGAAGCGATTCATTACGTGAAGTTTCTAAAAACCCAGATTTGGCTTCACCAAACCATGATCAACTCTGTGGACGATGATAATCTTTCCTTTCCCACTCATGAACAGTTCGCTTTGCTTCAGCAAAATCCTTCTTCTTCGGCGGATTCAGTGCAGAATTTGACGCAGATACCGCTAGACCAATATTGCTGCTTCCAAGGTGAATTTGCAACAACAACATTTCACGACGACATGAAATATTGGCCAGCTTAGTCTCTACTTACTCAATGTTCCATAAGCTTATAGTATTTCTGCTTCTATCTATTGGGCTAGGTCGATGATATCATGAAGTATAAAGCTGTTTGTAAAACCGTTGATATGTTCTCTTTCATGTGTGTCATGATCGTGTATTGTAGTAAAAGGTCAGTGTAGTTTTCGCGTTGAATCGTTGCATATGATATCGCTGTCTTTTTCTGCTTTCTTTCAAACAAAACATTTCAGTGGCTTTTAGGTTTTAGTCAGTGGTGCCAAAATTGTTTGACTACTCAATTAAATGATTGATATATAATTTTTTTTAAAATAAAATCATAGTTTAAATTAAAAAAAAAATCAGTATAACACTGAATTTACAAATGAGATATTTAAATTAGTTTAATGTAAAATTATTTTATGATTGATATATAATTTTTTTAAAAAATAAAATCATAGTTTAAATAAAAAAATTAATCATTATAATACTGAATTACAAATGAGATATTTAAATTAGTTTAATGTAAAATTATTTTATCAATTTAATCTTTTATCAGTAAATTACTATAAAATTTAATCATTCAGCTATTTTTTTACTTTAATTATTTTATATATAAAATAATTACCAATAATACATTTGCATTAATGAGCATTGCAGGAGTTTTAAAAAAATAATAATATATTTGCATTAATATATTGTAAATGAAATCAATTGTAGATTAATAAAACAACTAGACTTACACATGGTAACTTATTTTTATTATAATGTAAATTGTACAATTCAATTTCGAAATTATAAAATTATTTGTCACAATATGTGTTTAGTAAGAATATATCATACATCGTGTACTCTTAATATAATTAAATTATGTTTTTAATTAAAAGAACAAAGGATTCCGACTAACAAAAAAAATAAAAGAACAAAGGATATAAAAAGCTGTGTACAAATTATGCTGTTACAGAATAAAGATTAGAAGTTTTTAATTTTAAAAAACAAAAAAGGAAGAATTAGAATTTTTCTCCCAATATCAGTATATAACGTAGCCTCATGTCCCGGTCTTCTAGCTCAGTTGGTTAAAGCGTTGGTCTTATGAGCCGAAGGTTGCAAGTTCGGTCCCCGCCAAAAAACTAACTTTAATGCATCATGTAAAGTCATGTAATTCTTAGTTTCAACTTACAAATGAAGATAAAAGGAAAAGTTTCAATTTATTGGACGTATTTGAGAAAAATATATTTTTAATTATTTACTTATCTAAATATTTAAAATAGTTTTTTATTAATTGAAAAATATTACATTAGTTTTTTATTTTTAAAAAAATTACTTAATTTAGTCCATTTATGTGATTCTAAATCTTAAATTTAAGGGGCTAAATTTGATATTATTTTTAAAAATAAAAGATAAATGTAATATTTTTTAATAAGTGAAAAATTATTTTAAATATTTTAATAAATGAATGATCAAAATAATAATTTTTTAATAAGTAAAGGGATTAAAAATATATTTAACTCAAACGTTTTTTATTAAAATAATTCTTTATACATTTAAAAAGAAAAAAAAAATCTTTGTTACTAGTATTATTTATGGGTCTATCTGTGCAAATTTCCTGTCAAATGTGGACGAATCCTATTTATATATGGTTGGACACTTCCCGATACTATGCCATTTAATGTAAATTTATATATTTCAGTCCAATGATATTTAACTTTTTTTATAAAAAAATTAAAAGCTCCGGTTCGTTGTGAATTTAAAAGTTATCTTTTCTAATTAAAGTTAAATTATGTGGATGAGATATAAGTTGTAATTAAATAGTGTCATAGTTCTACTTTATTTTTTTAAGATGTATAATCTATAACGTTATGATATACTGAGCTTAAATTAGTTGAATGTCTTTTTGATTAAATAATTTTGTTTGTGTTTATTTCCGTAATAAATTTCTTTATTAGATGTGATCCTATCTACATCTAGTTGTGCATTATATATGTTTAGAAGTAGTCTCTTCCGTTATATAATGTCAAAAGATGTGATTTTATTTGAGTCCAAGTATATTTAAACTTTTCCTTTCTTTTTGTTAAAAGCACTATGGTTAGGCATGAATATTTAAGAATTGTCTTTTCTAACTATAATGATAAGATATGATGAAGATAAAATTTAAGGCAAAATTATGTCTAAGCTTGTAATTAAATTAATGTGCATAGGTCTCCTAGTTCTAATTTATTTTTAAAGATATATGGCCGATAAAATTATGATATCTTGGGACTTGTAAGCTTAATTTTTTTGTTTGATAAAATTATTGTTAGCTTAAGTTAGTTTTACTTCTATCTTCAATTTAACTGCTTTGTTAATTAATTAGATAGAAATTATCCTCTTTCACATGGAGGTTAGCATGTTTGAAAAAGATTTAGATAAAAGTTATAATATAAATGAGAAAAAATAAAAGTAATATAAAGAGTTTTTATTTTTTATTGGTCTCACATAATTTAAAATTCAACATTTTACACAAAATATGTGTGTGATATTACTTAAAATTTTGCATGCCTATTATTTTGTGTGTATATATATATATATCGGAAAATAAAAAAAGGTAAACATTTTTTGAAAGCTCATGAGGCGGACCATTACGCTGAATACAAATTATATATACAATAAAAAATCACTATAACAACGGACGAAAAATTCGACATTTTTCTAAATACGAGCAGTAATAAAATGATCTATAAACTTAAGAAAGACCATTTATAATTTATCACTAATTTTTTATTTAAAGTCTACTTGTTAAACTACACTCCATAATTAAAGAACCTGCTCTTCATTTACTTTGAAAAAGTTTCGCCTATTCTCTTTTTACGGAAGAGAAGATGAGAAGATGCTTTTTGGTTTTCTAGTTTATGTTTTATCAATTTTTTTTCCCAACCAAATCCTTAACTCATGGATATTATTTTGGCTTGACTATTATTCTAATTGCATAATAATTGATTTATTTAAGTTTAGTTTCTTAATTATTTTAAATTTTAGACTCTTTTATTCTTTCATTTTATGCTATACTAGTAATTTTTTTGGTTACGTCTAATAAGTTTTGAAATATTTAAAAATTTAGCAAATCATTTTAGAATATTAAAAGAATTGAAAAGATCATTTTGAAACATTAAATAAAGTTAAGGAATAAATATAGTATAAATTAAAAATTAAAGTACTAAATTGAAATTAATTACTAATTAAGGGATTAAAATAATAGTTAAACCTATAATTTTGTTTTGGAGACAGACACAGATACATATTGGGATCACAAGGCTTTACATGCATAATCCACAAACTTTCGTTGAATCCAAGCCTTATCTGGGCCCAATCGCTGAATCTAATATCCCAGTTTGGTACGACCCCCCGTGATCTTCGTTCTGCTCTGAAGCCTCTGGCAACTGCATGTAATGCAAAGGCTTTTTTTTTTTTTTTTTTTCTTTCCCCTGGATTCACACTTATGCAATTGTTGATAGGACTTGTTGATGATGCACATGGAACACCAGATTATGCATGATATAAACGTTAAAGTAGTTGAGTCATTGAATTGATGGGGCACTCGAAGTGTTTGATGCAAGTTCTGAATGAGCGTTATCATCATCCCGTGAATTTGCTGATCACTTGTCACAAAGATACCCCAAAGGAAAAAAAAAGAAAAAAAGAAACGGAGAGAGACGTTACTGCTTTAACTTTCTGTTGGCTGTCACTCTTGGAATCTGTCACTCGTGGAATGACTGTGTGTGTGTGTGTGTATAACGTACGCATTTATATGTACGTATTCAGTAAGAAAAAGAGTACAATAGAAGAAGGGGAGAATGATTTCAACTTATATGTGAGTAAAAGGAATAGAAACCCAAATACTCTCTAAACATGGCATTATTTCATATATTTGCTGATCACTGAATACCACAAAAACCACGTTCAAAAAATCCGAGGGACATTATTGCTTTTTGTGATGAGTTTCTGTGTGTATGTACATTGTATACATGTATGTAATGTGTAATCAGAAAAAATAAGAGCAAAATAGAAAAAGGGTAAAGCATGTCTTTATCTTAGATGTGACTGAGGGGAAGGTGAAACCCAAGAAGTGGAAAATGCTGAAGCACTTAGTGAGTGGTGGCATGCACACCTTGGGTTATGAATGGCCTTCTTCCTACTGTTGTCAAGCTTGGAACATAAAACACAGTACCGCCCTCTAAACCTTGGAATACCCAATTCATCTTCATATTCATAGTCATCACAGTCCTCTGTCTTATCTGAGCTCTGTTCATCTGTTTCTTCCTCCTCGACATCGTAATAGTCATCAGTGGGCGTATAAGTCAACCCAACCATGGGAAGAATCGCCAGAAGGATCCTTTCAACGCTGTTATTGCTCCATTTTCTTCCTCTTTCCCAAAACATCAATGGAGCAACAACCAATCCTGCTCCCACCCCAAAACCCACTCCAGTGAATACAAATTGCCAATCAAATTCATCTCTTGCATCTATATGATATAGAACTTCTGTTGGACTGTTACTATCTCTGTCACTACAGCTTTTAGTCAAAGGAGGTCCACATAATCCTACATTACCAATGAAGGAAGATGCAGAAAATGATTGAATTTGGGTGCCTGTAGGAATGTCTCCCACCAGTCTATTAAAGGAGACGTTCAAGTATGAAAGAAAAGATAAATATGCAATCTGTATTGGAATCTCTCCACTCAGAGAATTATGTGACAGGTCCAAGGACTCCAGCTTTCTCAAACTCCCAATAGATGATGGAATGTGGCTAGTGAGAGCATTATTTGACAAGTTGAGAATGTAGAGGGCTTTAAATTTCATCATCTCTTCTGGTATTGGCCCTTCAAGATGGTTGGATGAGAAGTCAATGGCAGTGAATACTGTTAGAATTTTAACCCACTTCATCTGAAGACCTTTGCTTGTAACAGTCACTCTATCCTGATAATAAACATTACCAAATTTAAGGATCTCATATCGTAGAGTTTGTGGTTCATCGGGCATCATTCCCTCCCATGTTGTGAAGGATTTTCCTGGTAGTGTACCCGTAAAATTGTTGAAAGCTAGATCAGCAATTTGAAGCTTCTGCCAGATATCATTAGTGTTTGGGCATCCAATGGAACCATGAAATTTATTTTTTCGCAAGACCAGGACACGAAGTGTTGATATGTTCTTCAACGAGCAAGGAAAGCCATCAGTAATATTATTTTTTCCAAGGTCTAACACCTCTAAGGTTGTGCAATTAGCAAGAGACTGTGGTATTTGTCCATCTAATTTATTTCCATGGAGATCTAGAGTCCTCAGAGCACACAAAGCCGAGAAATTGTCTGGTATGTGTCCTGTGAGGTTGTTTTGCCGCAGAGTTAACACCCCAAGGGTCTCACTCATTGCCATTACACATGGGGGAATTGCATCGGAAAAGTTATTGTAGGAAAGATCAAGCACTTGAAGACTTAAAAATTTGCAAAAGGAATGAGGTATTCTGTCATGAAAAGAATTATTTGAAAGAGATAGGAAAATTGTGAAAGCCGTGGAATCAACTGTATCATCTACGATAATAGAGCTAAACTTATTGGCTGAGTAATCCAAGTAGGCAGCATATTTAGGAACAACAGAAATTGGCCCTGCGAGTTGGTTGTGATGAAGGTCAAGAAGTGCCAACTTGGAACTAAGATTCTGCAATGGTCTTTCCATATCAGTCAGCAAATTGTGAGAAAGATTAAGGTAAGTGAGACTTTCAAGTTTCCAAATCCAGTTGGGTATTGTTCCTCGAATCAGATTATCTGAAAGGTCCAGATTAGTTAATCTGGACTGGTGTCTTAAGAAACCGGGGAAAGTCTCCAACTTGCAAGAAGCCAATTTTAGATTGCTCAAATTGCGAAAGGAATTCAAGCGAGAATCTGACACATTCAAATTGATTGACAGGTTATTGTACGAAAGATCCAGTGTAGTTAAATTTTTCAGCTCCACAATCATATCTAGCTGCATAGTCCCGTTGAAATTGTTTGAGGAAAGTTGGAGAATGTTAAGTCTTCTGAGTTGGAAGATATACTTTGGAAAAGGACCTGATAAATTGTTGCTCTTTAAATCGAGGGTGTTCAACATGGAGGAAGACACGTTTGAGAACTCATCCAATTGACTGAATTGATTGTCCGAAAGACGAATGCTTTGCAGTAATGGAAGCCTGAAAAGAGAGGAAGGAATGCTCCCACTGATGGAATTATTACACAAGTTAACGCTGACCAGATTTTGAAGTGCTTCAAAGCGAGCAGACGATGAAATTACACCACTTAAAGCATTATCAGAAAGGTCCAAATGGGTAAGTTTCTTGGCTGTACCAAATGACGGAATTGGACCCGTGAAGTTGTTAATTGACAGGTCTAAATAAGTGAGCTCTGTGAGTTTTGAGATTGAATTTGGAATTATCCCTGAAAATTGAGAATTTGAAAGATCTAATATGGATAAGTTCTTCAGATTATCTATAGAATCTGGTAACTCTCCATAGAAGTTTGTATTACTCACTACCATGGTCCTGAGAGATCCATTTACTGGGAAGCGGGGGAGAGAACCACGAAGACCGGTGTTAGATGATATGTCAATGAAGGCCAATGTCAATATGTGGAAGATATTTTGTGGAAAACTTCCACTCAACCCGCAAGAGCTAAGATGCAATGTGGTCAGATTTGAAAAATTACCAAAGAATTCTGGTACTATGGCTGACAAATTGTTCTGGTTAAGACGAAGTACTGATAGGTGCTTCAATTTAGATAGTGAAGAATCAATGGGACCTGAAATATTGCATTCTGACATGCTCAGTTCTTGCAGACTAGGTAGTGATAACAAAGCATTGCACCATTCTTGTCCCTGAGCTGATATAGTTACGCCATCTAGATACAATTGCCTAATGCTGTTGAGATTTTGAATAAGCATTCTCAAATCTGGATTCTCAAGTTTCAGCTCTTGCCCTGTTAAAAAAGAAAGGGAAGATATATCAAGAGTAACCAACCTTGTTAGGTGAGAAATCTCTATTGGAATCTGCCCCACAAAGCCAGCATCTGACAAATTCAGGTAAGTTAAGTTCTTCAACTTGTTGAATTCAGTTGGAATCGCAGCATTGAAATTGTTAGAAGCCATATTTAACATCTGAAGGTATTGGAGACTGAAAATACTACTTGAACTGTTAAACCCACCGGAGACTGATTCTCCACTCAAATCAAGACCAGTAACATGTCCTTGCTCATCGCAGGAAACACCCCTCCAACCACAGCAAGAGGGACTTCGATCCCACGACACCAGTTTGGTGGAACTTGATTCGTTGAAACTGAGGCTGTTCTTCAATTGGAGGAGCAATGATTTCTGGTCCTTAAGACATCGGCTTGATACCACATAGATGTCGAAACTGAGAAATATCCAGCAGCAGCTGAGTATGAAGGAAAGCCATGAAACTAAACGAATTCTCATTGGATTCAGCAATAACAGACACCCACTCAACAAAAGACCAAAGATTTGATGATAAAACTAAAGGTTATCTTATGGGGTTTCAGGATCCATTTGAACAACACCTCTTTGCCCCGAGCTTTCAGTGTTTGACTCAAACACCGTGGATGAAAGTGTGTCCAGTTTTGCTAAAGAAAAAAAGAGAAGAGAAAGAAGAGAAAGAAGAAAAATTGAGAAGAGAATGGAATGGTCAGACGCTGAGAGTCTGAGGTGAAGCGCCGTCAAAGTAAACCATGTCCTTTTGGATTGCTTGTTCGAAAGAAAAAAACATGTTAAGTTGAATGTCAATTATTGCCTTATACGCGTTTCAATGTCGGCCATTTCATTATCCGAAGACTTTGCAGAGTTTGAGATTGGACGCATTCAATTTTTAGATTATTCGATCGGCTAAGCGGTTGGCATCAATAAATTATGCATAATACCGTTAACATAAGACAATTTTGGATATAGCTTTCTTTAATGAATCATATTGAAACAAACTTGCCTTTTTATATTTGACAAAGTAATTCTAATTTCTTTATATCTAGTTGCTTACTATATTTGTAAGTTTAAGGACTATGAAATGGTTATTAATTTATATAGAATAGAATAAAATGTAGTAAAATTATTTTTATAAATATATTATTTGAAAGTTTTAATAAAAAAAAGAAGGGTTCTTAAAATTTTATTTTAGAATTTATAATTAAATTAATGAAATAAAATAACATATTAATTAATTTTTTTAATATTAACCCTCAAAACATAAATACATAACTAATAATTTAATTTTTATTCAATATATAAAATAAGAATGTAACTCATTTTTCTATTCATATTTTTTTAATTGCTTTTACTCACTTTCTTCTTTTTTCTTTCTTTTGATTTCTCAACTTACAAAATCTAATATAATTTTGAAATAATATATATATATATATATATATCTTATGTAAAGAACTTATAATATATAAAAATTACTTATTTTAAATTTTTTTAAATAATTAAATTTGATATTTTAATTAATGTATGAAAAGTGTTGAAGAAAAGAAATTTTTTTAAAAAATATTTAATGATACAAATATAAATAAATTTGTAATTTTAAAATATTTAAAAGGATATAATAATATTTTAAATTGATGAACCACTCTTTTCTATTTTTGATTTTTCAAATCCTTGACCCTTTAGAGATAATAAAAATAATATTTTAAATTTTAATGAAATAAAATAATTTTAGTGGGAAAAAGTTTCTTTAGACCCAAAAAATTAATTCAACTAACAAGATTGGGTTGTATCAAGGTAAGAATTTTCATTTAATTATTGTTTTATTTTTTCTGTTAACAACTAAGTATACACTGAACTTGATGAAATTGGAACAATTTAAAAGTTTTGGGCACAATAGTCACGTGAGATTATTCATTACTGTGCGTCTCCGTTGTCTTACGAGTACAGCGCTGAACTGGTTGGACAAGAAATTTCCGTGATATTATGGTTAGTTTTAAAAATATCTCACATTCTATGCTTGTCAAAGCAAATGCCAAACGTCATCTGTTCAGGAATTTATAAAAAAAATTTTGATAGTAAATTATTTTTTTATACTTGAAAGATGATTATTTTTTTTAATTTAGTACTTTAAATGTAGAACTATCATTTGCAATTATGATAACAATGTAAACTCTTAATTTTATTATTTTTAATCATTTCCTCCTCTTTTTAAAGTCACAGAAATTACCTTTTCAATTTAATTCATTAAAAAGAAATTGATTAGAAAATTTGTTAAATAATTAAGTTTAGAGAATTATATTTTAAATGAAAATTTGAAAAATTAGTTATCATTCACGACCAAAATAATAATTTATCCTTTTTTAATAAAAATCTGGAGTAAGATAGTGATTAATAGTTGGCTTGATGTAAAGGTAATTATTTCTTTATGGACAAAGTCAAATTTTTTTTTACTAAAAAAATAATGCTATGACTATTTTACTGCTTAAGAAATTGTGCTTTCTTTAAGTATATCCTGATATTCTTTCACTATATATATATATATATATATATATATATATATATGAAAAATAAAGCTTCCCATGATATTACTTAAAAATTATTAGATACAATAAGGGTATGTTCGGTAGCTTAGAAAGGAAAGGGAGAGGAGGAGAGTGTGATGTAGAAGTGTGTTTGGTAGTGCTCAAAGAAATGGAAACCTCATTCTAAAAGAAGATTTCATTTTCACCAAATTGGGAACGCGGATTCTCTCACTTATCTGAAAGAAATATCTCTCTCTTCATGAAAAGAATTTGTTTTGGACTAAGTTGTCCATCGTCGTTTCCAAATCTAACAAAGATCATCTTTAATCACAAACCCATCACTAGAGGGACCGATTCAAACTTGGCAAGGAAGGGAGTCCTCCTACTTTGCGAGTAGACAACCATTGGTAGACCAAGCTAGTGTTGGTGACAAGGCGAAAGATTTAGCAAGCATAAGAGATTCTATTTTTAGGCGAGTCTCTCTGTCTCAGTAAATCGACACTCGTAGCTGTTAGTGCCTGCATGGATGGCGACAATGTCAGTCAATGATGTTGTTAGATCAAAATGTGGTGGATGTTGATCGTAACATTGAAACACTAAAGACCCTTTGGTTGTTGTCCATGGGAGTGCACTGCCTCTGTTGACAAGCTTCGAAGGTTGAATTGAATTGCTGAAGGCTACATCTCTCCTTCCCACATGGTGCCGTCCTCAATCAACAATGGCATGGAGTTTTTTGTTTTAGGGGTATAAATGTCATTTTCCACCAATTGCATTTAATTACTCTTTTGTTTTTGTCATACTAAACACGAAATAAATTATCATTCTCATTATTTTTCTTCTCATACCAAATACAATTTTAAATATCAGGATTCCTTTCTATTCTTGTTCCCATATCTATTCTTATATCTATTCTCATTTCTTTTTAAAGGGATTTTTTGTACCAAGCCCTGAGTAATAAAGGCCAAAAGAATGAAGATCTCAAATAAAATCTTAGACTATCTAGTTCAGTCAACTAACAAATATAATTTAGATAAATTAAAAAGAAAACCATTTGTAATTTTTAAAATAAATAAATAGAAAATATAATTTAGCTAAATATATTTAACATAATTACTGTAATTCAATCTAATTTACTCCAATCATTATCATGAGACCTTTTTTTTATTTCTTTTTGCTTTGTCTCAACTAAAAAGGTTGTCTTGTCTAAGTTTTTTCTTTCTTTTCTTATTAAAAAAGGTGTTTGCATTCATGCCTCTAATTCTTCATTTATTAATTATTATTGGTATTTCTATTTCAATTTATTTATTTTTTCTCCTTTATAGATAAAAATCTACATAATTTACATTTAAATAGCAACTTGGTTCAAAACTCGACACAGTATCTTATAATATTTACCTAATTTTTCTTTCACCTTTTGACCTCAATTTTGCCTTAATCACCATGCTCTCATTCAATTTTCTTCCTCGTTGAGGGATTCGTTGCCTGCCCCAGAACGCTGAAGCTCCGTTCACGGTGAGTAGTCCAACCTATTTCTCAATTATTTCCCATTTGACAGATTTTTGGTAATTTTTCTGTTGGGGACTTGGAGCTATGATTTGGTTGTGTAAAGTCCCTTTCTTTCCCATTGCTTTGATCTAGCAGCACTGGGAAATCCGTAGTCTACATCCAGAGTTTGCCCGCGCTCTATATCTTTTAGGTTTTGAAATGTGAGTTTTCTGATTTATTAAACCTCTGTATTGAATCGAGCAGTGAAAATTCTCGTTGCTGTTTATGATTCTTGAATAAATTTTATCATGCCTACCATGTGTTCGAGTAAATGCTTCACGAGAAATCTGTTGATTTTCATATCTGTTGATGGAAATTTGAACTCAACGGCGACTATGAAGGTTATATATCATGACTGAATCTGAATCAGTCTGAGATTAAATTTTGCGATTTAGAAATCTGATTTGGTATATTGGGTCCAACCTGGTTTGCATTCAATCAGGTGAGTAACTGTATAATATCTGAATATTTCAAGATAGAGTCAAGACTTGCAATATTGTTACTTCTAGGACTTTTACAAATTAAGAGCCATTTAGATTTGTGGGACAGGAATTTAGTGATGATGATGCTCAGCTTTTTCATTAAACGTGTGAGTCTTTAGATATAATTGTTTGTAGCACAAGATATAATCTTGTTAAAGTTTCTAACCGAAACATATTCATTGGTATTTGGCGTACAATGCTACTAGGTCCTTACACAAGTGTTACATATAATTTTCACTCATGCCACAGAATCAGACTGTCCTAGTTATATATATTGACGAATCTCAACTTTCATTAAATGGTTCATCCAGTTAATTTTTCAATATAAAGAAAATTTCTTATGTCAAATAGTTATGTTCTCTTTGATTTTCTTAATAGTATAAGAGAATGTTCCTTTTAAGCATCAAAAGTATAATGTTCACATCAACTTTTCTAGTCTTGTTAGTTTACATGTTTACATCAATTTTGAAAATGATTACCAAACCTCATGTCAATTGATGATACTTTTGTAATGCTAGACAACGCAACCAACACTTATATAAAGGTGGTGGGGGTTATACTAAGCATTTTTTAAAAACATAAGTTATCCAAATCCCTCTTTCCAGACACTTGTGACTAAGGTCATCTGAGCAAACTTTATTTTGATGCTAGAGTGTAAAATGCACTCTCTTACTGATGAATTTATACAAAAAGAGAGCACTATAACATATAGTTATAATTGATTCAAAAACTTAATTTCAAACAAAATAGAAAAATCATATATGTTCAACAATTGATGTTCTTAAATTATATCTAAGAAAATGTATTAAGTAACAAATAGTAAAAACTATTTTTTATCTATTTAAATCTCGAAAGCCAGAGCGTCAGGCAAATAACAGCTTGAAATATAAAGAGCTTAAGGGAAGAAATAAGTAAACTCAAACTTATCCTGGTTTGACTTCAATCAAAGTCTATGTACAATTATCAAACATCAACTTGAAATGCCTATGCAATGATCAAATTTCATATTTTCTTTACCATTAATGAGTTGAAACAGCGAATGTTGCCTGGATGTCTTAGGTTAATCTACCTACTTCTTGGTACTCTCCATACGATGTTGTGACCGTCTAACCTTTTTACTCATATGCCTAGCATTTATTGTTAAGGCATGTTTTCTTTGATAGTTTTTGTTTAGTTAATAACTGTCCAAGTCCATAGGGATGTGCAGTTTGTGGACTAGTGCTTACTGGACAGGGCTGAATTGTATTTTAGCAATTTTTTTTTGGTTGAAGTAGTTTCTTATTTACTGGGTCTTTAGCTTTTGCGCATTGGATTCTGTGCTACCTATTTTCATGCTTATATCAGTTTGGTCTTCACCCACTATTCTTTTATCTTCTTCTGCCCATATATATAAATATATTCATCTAATATATACCAGTGGTATTCGAGCTTTGGGAAGTGGGGAAAATGCAGAAAGGGATAAGTTGAGAGTACAGCTGTAGTTCTTTTCTTTCTTTGGTGAAAACAACTCAACAATTAATTTTTCAAAAAATCTTTTTCTACATGGAAGGAGTAAGAATATAGATGTGAAAGATTATCTCTAAAATGATCTCGCCAAAGATGACAAGGTTAGTCTTGTTTATTGTAAAAATGATGAGCGGGGTAGCTGACATTTTACCTAGCCTTTCAAATTAGCATCATCTTTTAAGCTACGAGACTTGCTTAGTGTTTGCAAATTAACTGAATGGTTTATGAACATCTGTTTAAGAGAGAGATTTCTGAGGGACGTATTCTTTGATAGTTTTTGTTCTTTCAATAACTATTAATTATCTATATGTCTATCAGTCTATATGGATGTGGACTTAGTAGACTAGTGCTTAGTGAATTGATGTCTAATTGTATTTTGGCAAATTTGTTTTCTGTTTTGTTAAATACTGAGTCTTTGGCTTTTGCACGTTGGAGTATGTGTCTCCAATTTTCATTTTTGTATGGTCTTTACTCTATATAAATATCAGTCTTTGTTAAGCCCTGTTAAGTGGAAGCAACAAGGTATTATTCATCACCACTTATTTGTCTTCTTCTGCTCATATATATAAATATATTAATCTATTCTAACATATATAGTACTGAAACATATAATAAAATGTCAAAGGAGGTGTAGGACATGGAAAAGGAGGGAATCATGGGCTATAGCACCAAATATTGTCTAGAATTATAATGAATATCTTCGTCTTTCATGCATGACTGTTTTTACGTTACATACTAAGTATATGAAACATTCAAAATGAGATGACATATAGCAGTTGCAGAAAAGAACTCAAATGTTGTTTTGGGAAATTGGTAGAAACTTGACCTTGAACACCGTGGAAATATCAGTTATTTTTAGGTAAATTCTGTTTATAAAAAATATATAAACTAAAAGTAAACAAACATTAGTTCATATATGTTTATTAACAAATTTATTTATCATTGATGAACTATATAATCTTTTTTTTTGTGTGTGTGTGTAGAAGTAGCATTTAATTACTAGTTATATGATGGGAAATTATACAACTTTTTAATTGGGGACTGCCCATTCTTTTTTGTATTTATTTATGAAGATCAAATGTGCAATATGACTAACTATTAAGTTTAAGATAAAATTTAAAATTAGACTAAATCAATATTGAGTCATTATTGATTTCTTGTAAGTAAACATGACAGTGAATTAATCCCTTTTTATAAAATTTCCTGTAATACGCTAGATACAGGTTAAAAGTTATTTTAAGCAATTACATGCAATTGTAACATATATAAATTAGATATTATATCAAATTCTAGCAAAATCTGAGCAAATTACACCTATTTAAATTTTATAAATGCAAAACTCAGATTAAAGGATTTAGAAGCTATAACAAATTTTCCAATAGTATGAAGTTATAGAAGTATCTAAAACAATACTAGAAAATTCCCAACTCTGATTCCATGTTGTAAACCTTAGTACAGAAGACCGAATTAGTTGATATTTTCTATAGTATAGAAGATTAAATAAAAGCATACACTTCTTTATTACAATTCTTTTAAGTTATTGTATTTTATATTAAAGTTGGAATTATGTTTTTTTTTTCCTGAATAAAACATTGTTATGCTAAAGTTACTTTTAAACTTTTGTGAAGATGCAAAATCAAACCAACCTTAAACAATAATAGGAAACATTTAAACCATCCTGTTTTTTAGTCCTTTATTTCCCAAGTCTAGTGACTCAAGATACTTCAGATTTCCTAGAGATGATGGGATATGGCCGGAAAAAGCATTTTGTGACAAGTTAAGAGCATGGAGTGCTTTGAAACTCATAAGCTCTTCTGGTATTGGCCCTTCAAAATGGTTGGATGAGAAATCCAAAGAAGTGAAGGCAATAAAAATCTTGACCAACTTCAGTTGTCTTCCTTTGTTGACAATTGTCACTGAATCTAGGTAACTTCAACGACCGAAATCTTCAGCATAGACATCTGAGTATAAGTGGTTGATCACAAAAGGTGGCTCTGCTGCTATAAGTTTTGCTAGTTTCGTCACAAGATCTCTGTTCACAAGGGACGATGCATTCTTAAAGTCCAAAGAATTAGTGTTTTCATAGATGTCAAAAAATAGCTGGCCAAATTTTGACCCAATTTCATCTTCATCAGGTGTCATCAATGCTTTCCAACTTTGCAACAGTGCTACAGGTAGAGTGCCACTTAAATTATTGGAGGCTAGATCAACAATTTGAAGTGTCTCCCAATTTCCAATGTCATATGGACATTCAAGAGGTCCATAAAGTCTGTTTGACTTTAAAATCATGACTCTTAAGGTGGGTATGTTCTTTAAGAAACATGGAAATCTATCAGTCAATTGATTGTTTCCAAGGTTCAAGACTTGTAATTTCTGGGAACTAGCTAAAGATTTTGGGATAGTACCCCTTAAGAAATTTTCATTGAGATCTATGAACCTAAGGGCACAAGAAGTTGAAAAAGTATCAGAAATCTGGCCTTCAAGGTTGTTTCCACCAAGGTTTAACACCCTAAGAGTGCTACTCATTCTTGTCAAACGCTTGGGAATTGTGTCACTGAAGCTATTATCAGAAAGATCAAGCACTCGAAGAACTGAAACATTGCAAAGGGATTCATGGATTTTTCCATGAAAACTATTGTTTGAAAGAGAAAGGAAATATGTGAAAGGGAGGTGGTTACCAATGTCTGGTGGGGCAATAGAGCTGAATCTATTGCTTGAATAGTCCAAATAGATCACATTTTTTGGGAAAATGGGAGTTGAGCCTTTGAGTTGGTTGGAATGAAGATCGAGAAGAAACAGATTGGAAGTGATATTTTGAAAAGGTCCTTCCAAATCTGTTAGATAATTGTTGGAAAGATTTAGAAAAACCATAAAATCAAACCTCGAAATCCAATTGGGTATTGTTCCGTGAATTTGGTTGCTGGACAAGTCTAGGTAAAGTAAATTGGACTGATTTCTCAGAAAACTTGGAAACTCTTTCAATCTGCAAGAAGCCAACATAAAATTGTTCAATTTGGGAAATGATGATAGATTATGGTTATCCACTTGAGCTGCATCAACTGCCAAGTTGTTGTGAGCAAGATCTAGTGTGGCCAAACTTTCCATGCTTCTGATCTTATCCAAATATATGGTGCCGTTGAACTTGTTTGAGGAAACTTGGAGCAAACTGAGTCTTCTAAGATGAAAGATAGACATAGGAATTGGCCCTTGTAAATTATTCCCACTGACATCAAGGATCTCTAAAGGAGAGGAAGAAGCATTTGGAAATTCATCCAATAGACCCTCAAATCTATTGTAAGAAAGTATTAGTTCCCGCAAAGATGGAAGTGTAAAAGGAGACAAGGGAACTTTCCCGTTTAGGGAATTACTACATAAATCAATGCTAATGAGATTTTCAAGGCCTTCGAAATGAGAAGATGGAACTGCACCCTTCAATTTATTGTTATAGAGGGATAGATAGGTGAGGTTCTTGGACATATTGAAAGATGGAAGAGGGCCAGTGAAGTTATTGTATGACAAGTCCAGATGAACAAGTGAGGTGAGCTTTGACATTGAAAAAGGAAGTGTTCCATTGAATTTGCAGTTTGATAGATCTAATGTTGCCAACTTTCTCAAGTTGGAAATAGAATTTGGTAGTTGCTTTGAGAAATTTGTATGGCTAAGTTTCAGGGTCTGGAGGGATCCATGATTTTGGAAATTTGGTAAAGAACCTTGAAGATTCTGATTCTCTGACATATCAAGAACCTGCAAGTTTGGTATTTGGAAGATCTCTACTGGAAACACTCCACTCAAGTTGCAATTTCTCAGTTGCAAGGTGGTTAAGTTGGTCAAACTCATGAAGGTCTTTGGCACTGAGCTTGCCATATTGTTTTGATTCAATTGAAGTACTGAGGGACTGAAGCTTTGCAAGTGAAGAATCAATCGGACCAAAGAGATCAATGACATACTCAAAATTTGAAGATTCTGCAGAGGTGATACAGCATGGACCCACTCCTTCCCCTGAGCCGCTATTTTTACACCATCAAGATGTAGTTCTTTAATGTTGGTGAGGTTCTGCAGAAGCATTGCTATATCTGGCTTCTCTAGTTTTAATGTGTGAAGTGAGGTAAATGAGGCAGACAAATCAAGAAAAACTAGCTTTGATAGGTAAGATATCTCAACTGGAATCTGACCCTTGAAGCCAGCATTTGACAAATTCAAATACCTCAAGTTTTTTAGTGTGTGCATCTCTGAAGGAACCACGGAATGAAACTCATTATAAGCCAAGTTCAATTTCTGGAGATATTGCATTTTGAAGAGACTGCTTGAGCTGTCAAGTCCTCCAGAGATTGATTCTTCACTCAAATCAAGAGCTATAACACGTCCTTTGTTGCATGTTACTCCATTCCACTGACAGCAATCGTCACTTTGGTTCCACTGAACTAATTTTTTGGACTTGGAAGGGTTGAATAAGAGGCTATTTTTCAAATGAAGCAATGCAGATTCTTGATGCCTAAGACAATGGCCAGTCACAACAAAGATATTGATGCTCAAGTTTATGAAGCAGAAGGGTATCAAGAAGAGCCATAATAGTAAGATAGATCTCATTGTAGATAAACATGAGAGGCACATCTATAAGTGATGAAGTAAGAAGGGTGAAGATGATTTTTGCCTTAAACACATCATCCTTTTATACATTGGGACTCACTTTAGACTTGACTGAATCAAAGTCCATTGTTGATGTGTAAGTCTACTCTCTTTGGAAGTCAAGCATCCCACCAGCCTTTGATTGTCCCGCTATAAGCTAAGTGTAGTTAGCAACTTCGCAATATTTCTTAATTAAAGATGGCTATTTTGTCTTGATAGTGACAACCATTAGAGCTACAGAGCTTGCCACGCCAACCATAGCTCCCTTTATTTCCATTGTTTCAAAAATTGGCTTAGAATGAATGTATATAGTTTTCTGGTTTTTCTTGAGACTACGTGGTTATTGACCAACAAAACCCTTTTTCTATTTTACCACTTTTTATGTTCCTGGAATTTCATCTTGTAGCAGTTGTCGATTCCTCCATAACTGGCGGAAGAAAAACTCTCAATTTGACTAGGTAAGGCCAAGCTAGGGCATGCTTAAGTTTACTTTTCTTATGCAGAAATCTTACATATTATTTCCTCTCTTTGGTCCCCAGTTGTCTTCTCTTTCTTCGCCATAGGGCAAGAAGGCTGAGGAAGATTAGTGCATGAAGTAAACCTCTATGTTTGAAGATGGACATAGAAGAAAGCATTGCAGAAGAGACAAAAAATTACGAGTCATCGAAGTGAGATACAAGCTTTGAATGGAATATCACTGATAAACTTTATGTGGAAGTCATGCCAGTCCAAAATTCCGGCCAAAGTCATGCCGGTTGTTTCAATTGTTCAACTCTAGATATTGGAAATCATTGATGCATTGTATTTTTCGTATAACGTTCAATTTTACATGAAGATAAAAATATAATTTTATTATAAATGTACTTAGTGTCTGTTATGGTGGATTTTACTTGTAAAATCATAGAAGTATGTTTACTACAAATAGACTTCCTATAGTAAGAAAAGGTAAATGCCAGCTTTTAGAACTAATTAACGAGGTGGATGCGGGCCAAATTCACCAAAAAAGAGATGTTAAGGCATTGATACTATTTTAGACCGTTCTTGTCTCATACCAAGTAAAAAAATTATGAGTTTCTCATATGACATGCACATTTTTATTATCTCAATACAACTAGTTTTATTTATAATATTTTTTAGTTGTTATATTAAAGACAGACATCTTAATGTTGTTATAGTATTCTGTACCTTACTATTACATGCCATAATAACTAGAATAGTAAAGTGTGTGAAATAATAATATACGTGACAGCTTTTAAATTTTTAATGTTCTGGAAAATTATTTCTTTTGTAGAAAAGACATGTTTAATTAAACAGATACTAAGGTTTCGTTTGGCATGAAGAAGTGAATTTTGGTGGAAAAGAAATGAGAATAAGAATAAAAAAGAGATAGAATAGAAAGAAAAGTTTTAATGTTAAAATTAATTTGATATGTTGGGAATTAAAAGAGAAATGAAATTACAAAATTTGTTTGGCATGCTAGAATAAATAATAGAATGAGAATGATAATAGGACGAAAAGAGAGAAATGACCTTATGCCATAAATTAATATTTTTTATAATTATTTTTAAGGTAGTCTTAATAAAATATTAAATTATTTATAATAAATATTAATGAATGATTTATTTTTTTTATGAAATAAATATTTCTCAAAAAAAAATATTTATATTATTTTGAGTGAAATAGTTATTTTTTAAAATTTTTTAAGTGGTTAGAAAGCTTTCCTTATTGAAAAATAGTTGATTGCTTCTTCTTTGAAGAACTACATGATTGAAGGGGGCAAAATTGTTTGAAAAAATAAATCCCAGTAATGCTTGAGCTTTCCATTAGATATTGAAATGAAAGCATATTGGCATTGTACAATGGAAAGGGAATTGGTGAGGGAGAGCCTTTCCATTGTACCAAATATATGAAAGGCTCTTAGGCTAATATGAACTTAGAAGGCTCTTAGACTATTCTAGATTTAGAAAAATGAAAATTAAGAATACATAAATTTTTTAAAGGGATTTCTAACCACCAAAAATACATCTATAAAGAGGAAGAATTCAAAAAAGAAATCTTTATAATTTTCTCTCTCAAACTAATTCAACTTTGGCAACATGATAGATTGGATGACATATTGAGATATAAATTGTATTACTTGAATTTGATTTGGGTACTCATTGGGAGATACCTTAGTTAAAGGTGGAGTCGTGCTTGTTAGTCAAGTGTTATACATTAGGGTTCATGAGACTTGATTGATTGTGTATGACAATCATATATTGGGATTTGTGAGACTTGAATAACCTTGATATGACCTTCTAATGGCTAATGGTCGAGAACATTGTCTACTTCTGATTATCATATGTTTGCTAATGGCATACTTTGCATATTTACATGTTTACATGACATTTGACATGGATACATATTTAATAAAAATCATAATTCTAAGTCACACTATATTCTATGAATATTTCAAGTATCGTATATGCTTTTTCATATTTATGAGAATATATTTCTTAGCTATCTATTAATGTTTTTAGATAACAATTTATCAACTTACTTTTGAGGTACATCCTAATTGGGTATTTGTTCCACCTATTGGACAAATACTCTTCATAGACAAGATTGTGGTTGTGAGTTGTGCTATGGCTTAACAAGCCCTTCCCATTATAATCGTGCCACTGGACGACATGAATCTCATAGGCTTTCCAAATCTAGAAGAATAATTTAATTAGGGCTCTTGTGGGAGATATAGGGGAAAATGGGTTATATCTAAAATAATGTATGACCTACATTTTGATAGTTAGTAGATATAGGCCTAAAACTCATTCTCCTAATTTTATTAAATTAACTTGCAGATGTATGAACTATTAATTGTATAATCTTTTTATCATATATAATCATACTACTATGTTTTGATAAATACATTTATCACATAATTTTGCTTCTTAATAACTTATAATTACAAAACTATAGTATATTCCATAAATAACTAGAGGGGTTATATAAATCAGTTCATACTGTAACTTTTGCTAACACAATTTTTTAATTCAAAATAATGGATATATATATATATATATATATATATATATATATATATATAAAGACAGAAAAATAAGTAGGTGTCAGTTAGTCACTCTTACATCACTCTTTCTAAAATTAGATATGAGATTATGTCATATATGCTTCTAGATCAATCAACTTTAACTGAAAGAGAGGGTCCATGAATATTTTGTATGCTTTTTTTTTTTTTTTAAAGTAAATTGCTAAGGTTGAGATTTTAATATTATTATGGGAATTCCATCTATGTCACCTGTATACTTGAAAATAGAAATAAGTTGATTGTTTTATGTATTTATTCTAAAATTAATGGTTAAAATTGATATTTAAAAATTTTCAATTGATATATGAGACAAAAAGCTTTCAAAATTTTAACTTGAAAATATATTTAAAAGCAAGTAATATTTTACATATACTTGAATTTCAAAAGGCTGAAAACTTGATACCTTATAAACCGTTAAAGAATAATTTTTTTCTTGGTCCGAAAACCATTAAAGAATACTTAAGTATGCATGTTTATCCAAAACATGAGCATGTTATAGAAAACATAATTATCAGATTATCAACTCAAATCTTATAACTCCCAATAAACTAGAATGGTTGAGAAAGTCAAAATATAAATGAATTAAGATTAAAATAAAGAAACCGTTGATCCTCAAGACATTGGTTTGAGGCCACAAAGACATGTACACATATATAGATATGAAGAAAAGGCATGATACTAATAGAATTCTCAAGGATCTCACGACTCCAAGTAAACGGTACATTGTTTGTTAGGATGATGTCTCTACTAATGAGCAAGAATGATACTAATCTTAAATTGTTAGTGGACTTTTGGGTAGCTCGTATTCATTTCAATATTAAATACGATGGCTCTACAAGATATTTTGAAAGCTTTTTTATTAGAAATTATTATGCGGTTCAATTAGTAAAGGCAAGAGGGGTGAATTACCTACTTTTTAACATTTTGAGTCAAAGTAGTTTTAATTAAAATTTTCATTGAAGAGCTTCTTGTAAATATGTCTCCATAGAATGAATTTCTTTTAACCCAAAAAGTGGAGTTTGAATTTTGTCAAATATTAGAGACTAAGTAAGTGGGAAGAATGAAACACTGAGAACTTATAGTGGTTTAGATCTTACATTTACTCCTCCATAACACTCACAATTGAGATAACCTTCCCTTGGTTAATTCAAATAATTAATTAACATATTCAATCCTTTAATTAAATTTGGGCATTTCTTTCAATAATTTCCAAATCCTTGATATAAACTCTAATTAGTCGGCCAAGCAATAATGACACAATGAAAAATTAAACTAAATACACTCATTCATAATGACATTCAAGAAAGAAAGTAGCAATATTCAACAAATTACATGCCATATCACTATAATTTTAGAAAAATAAGAGCTTAGCCTAACATATCTATGTATACAATCTAATCTATAATAGAAAACATAGCAAAAAAAGAGTAAAAGAAGAGGAATAGAAGAAGAACTTTGTTTTCAAAGCTTTATGTCTTCCTTTAATGAATTATAGTCTTCAGACTCCAAGTTTTAGCCCATGTAACCTAAGAATAGCCCCAATGCCTTTAAAAGCCCACCAAAACTTGATATATCTCACCCAAAATTGCAAAAGGACAACTTCAGCCTTCATTTTTAGCACTTGACCACCTTGGCACGATGTTTCGGCACTTGGCACCAAGTTACTAGTTTTCTACATGTTCTGACACTTGGCGCCAAGTTGTTGCCTTATGTACTAGCTTCAATGCTTTGCCTATAATTTTATGCTCTAATGTCAAAATTTGATGAATTACTATTTGTTGGAAAAGGTCTTTAAGAACTCTACAACTTTTTGTGAAATCATCATATCCAAATTCTAATGTCTAGGGGCCCAAAATTTTTCTCAAAGTTGAGTGTTCATTTGCTTGATGCTAATACCATCATTTCTTCTTCCAAGGCATAGGGAAGAACAAAATCTAGTGACTTCTATTTGGCAACATATTTGGCAACAAAGGTAAAATAACTCAGCTAGCATAATTTCTTTTAAACCAACATAAAACTAATAAAAATTTCTTAATTATTTAGTATGAATGTAACTAACATAACTCTACTTCATAGAGTTATCAATATTAGATGAGATTATGTCCTATAGACATCTAATAGGATCCATTGAATATTTTGTATGTATGTTTTGAGGTAAAGTGTTGAGACTGAGATTTCAATATTACCATGTGAATACCACCTATGTCAGCTATATCTAAAATATAGAGATACATCGAATTTTCATTGTACTATTATGGAATGAATGGTTAAAATTGATATTTTGAAATGTTTCAACTAATATATGAGATGAAAAGCCTTCAAAATTTCAACTTGAAATAAATTTAAAAAAAATAAAAAAGATAGATGTTACATATATTTGAAATTTCAAAAATCAGCTGAACAGTTGATGCCTTGTAAACCAATAAAAACGACTTAACTATGCATGCTTTTCCCAAACTTGACCATATTCATGAAAAGATAGTTATTAGATTGTCAAATCAATCCTTATAACTTCTCATAAGATAGCACACATGAGAAAGCCGAAAAATAAATTAATTAAGACTAAGATAATGAAAACCCATATCTTCAGTTGCTATATTGTGGGAAGAAATACTAGAAAATGCAATAAGTTTGATTTTGCTCGAGTTTAGTTGGTGTTTGATTTAGTACACTTGGAGATGATCATGAGTAGCACATTGGAGATTTGGTTAGTTCTCACTGACTTCTTGGAGATGGTTAAGATAATGAGCCTCTGGTAAAGATTATGCCTTCTTATTATATTACTAACCATATTCACTGTTAGCCACGTCTCAAGTCACTGGGATTTTTACACTTTCACTCTGACTCAAGATTTTAAATGTTCTTGAACACCTTACTAAAAAGTACAGATTAGAAGACATAGGTGAAGCATGAGCTCACAGAGAACACAAAGATATTATGAAGTTTAAATCTCACACAGAGAATGCAAAAAAACGATTTTAGCATAAAAGCTTGAAACTAAGCACTTTTTTCTTTTGTTTTCTCTTCCCTTCTTATCCCTTTTCCTAAGCATCTGCTCATTTTATAGTGGGATTTCTTCAAAAGAAGTGGGTTAACCAAGGCTTCAACATCTATATTTCAACATTATATGGAGCATGTATAAAGTTGTGTTTTGAAGAGAGGTGTTGATAGCTATATTTCGGAAGATTCAAGATCCTTTTAGGTAAATCATAAAATAATTTTGATCTTTGACAGCACCAAAATGTCTTGGTATTGATGAGATTTAGGTAGCCATTATTCTTTCTTCTGAAATTGTGCTTCTTTTTCTAATGGTTTGTAAAAGACATATTTTGCTTATTTCTTCAAGTCAGAGAGAGAGAATGCATCATTTTCTAAGTTTTCTCATTCCAACTCATTGTCCTTAAGCCAAATATACATAATAAGGCTCATTTTAATATATACTGGTCCAGCTTAATTTTCATCATCATGAAGTCATTAATTGGGCCAAGTCTGATCTGTTCAGAACCTATAATTTTGATCTTACAAAAACATCACCATATTAAACATGTTTTGACATAATTAAAAACATTAATAACCTAATTTATTCCAACACATTCTGTAGTTCTTTAGTCCTAGCTATTATTGTTTACCACTATTAGGAAACACTTTCTTCTTCTGTCACTTAAGATGAAAATGAGTGAGGTCATATAATTGTAGAGTGCCATCCAGTAGGTAACAAAAGAGCTCAAAATCATAGTACATTTACTCAAATTTCTTACAAACTACAGGCTATTGCAATGCCTAAGTTATTGGCTTATTTATTTGACAAATATATAGCGACTGATCATCTTAACTTAACCTATGCGATATACCAAAAAAACTGTGTATATGTGAAGTTGCAATTTCACAAGCACTTCACTATTAGTTGTAAATTTGTCCTTAGTGTGCCATTTGTTGATGCAATTTTTTCATTCCAAATAATGGTGAATAATTACCGCAACCATTTAAAATATGACACTTATCACTATCTAGTTCAAATATATATATAGAGCGAGAGAAGTAAGTGGTAGTTAGTCTCGCTTACAACACTCTTTTTAATATTAGATGGGATTATGTTATGCAATCATCTAAATCAATCAACGTTAACTCAAAGAGAGGATCCATTGAATATTTTGAGTGCTTGATTTGAGGTGAACTATTAAGATTGAGATTTTAATATTATTTTTTGTACATCACCTATGTCAGTTGTATACAAAAGTAAGTTGAATATTTTCTATATTTATTCTAGAATGAATGGTCAAAAAGGATATTTGAAAATTTTCAACTAATGTATAACATAAAAGCCTTGAAAATTTCAACTTGAAATAAATTAAAAGGAAGAAAGATATTACATATACTTGAAATTTCAAAATTGGAACACTCAATGCCTTATAAACCAGTAAAAACTACTTAACTGTGCATGTTTATCCAAAACTTGACCATATTTTAGAAAACATAGTTATCAAGTTGTCAACTCAAACCTTAAAATTAACTCCTCATAAGATAGCACACATGAGAAAGCTAGAAAATAAATTCATACAGACTAAAATAATAAAGACAAAAAATCTTTAGTTGCTATATGTTACACTTGACAACTTGGTCGAGCGTGACACAGATGGTGCGAAAAGATCAAAGAAATAAACCAGCTTTGAAAATAATTAAAAAAAAATCAATTTATTTAGGAGTCAGCACCAAAATTTTTAAAGAAAAATATTGGAAAACCGTTTTGAAAAACAAAGAAAGGTAAGGTGGTTTCCGTAAATAGAGAAGGGTTCAGGAGTTTATTTGAATGTGGAGAATGTGTTAGGCACCCAATAACACCCATTATTATGGATAGTTACCCTAACATAGTTAAGTGAAATCACTGTAATATGACATTTAGTTGATCTCAATTACCCTTATTAGCACTCATGCACATTAAGCAGAGAAGACAGAAACAATAACAATGAAGACAAATAAGTGGATATTTACAAAGGATAGACTTGACTTAAGATGAGAGTCTAAAAGTTATATAACCAGTGATTAGAATTAAAGTTCATGTAGTTCGACTAAAAATGCATATTAATATTTTTTAATTTTGTGAAAAGAACAAGATTATTGAAATCAATTAGATTTTCATAAATAAAACGAGATTGAAATTTGGTTTGTATATTTCAATTTATGAAATCAGCTTAATCTCATTTGTTTTCTCTTTTCTTTTTCTATCTTTTTATTTTTTTGGACTTTTGGAATTTGAATTTGAATTTTGAAATTGAAGAAATTATGATGGAAAAGGATTTTTAGGATTTTTTAAAACTTGAAGCTTTTGAAAACTATATGTTAACTTTCAAAACTTAAGGAGATTAGATATTTCATGTGGCCTTTATCAGTTAACTCTTAAGTACACATCAATTTTAGAAATTAAATAATAAAATAAAATAGGAAATAAGGTAAGCTAAAATGAAAATAAACATCTTTGTAAATTGAAATTGTTTTTATTTATTTGCCTATTTATTTATTTATTCTAAGAATAAAATACTAACTTTTAGAGCCTAAGGGACAAAAGGTCTTACTTGGTTCCTACTGATTAATTTTTAAGTGCCTGCGAAGACCTATAATCTTATACGAAATTAAATGATAAAAATAAGATAGGAAATAAGGTGAGATAAAATGAAGATAAGTGTATATGAAAATTAAAATTGTTTTATACATTTACCTGTGCATTTATTTGTTATAAGAAAAATATATACTAACTCTAAAACCTAAGGAGATGAAAGATCCCATAGGCTCCTACTGGTTAACTTCTAAGTGCCTGTGGAGACCTATGATCTCACACGATAATTTTAAGAATTAAATAATAAATAGGAAATGAGGTGAGAGAAAATAAAAATAAATATATTTGAAAATTGAAATTGTTTTTTATTTATTTACCTGTTTATTTATTTGTGATAAGAAAAATATATACTTACTTTCAGAGCATAAGGAGATAAAAAATCCCACACTGCTTCTATTGGTTAGCTCTCAAATACATGAGGAGATTAATGATTTCACACAACAACCTCTAAATCAAAATATTTTTGCGATTTTTGAAATTAAATATTAAATTTTGGCTTTTACCAGTTAGTTTTAAGGTGCTTGAGGAGACTAACAATCTCATATAACAACTTCTATTGAAAATCTAAAAGATAGATTATTTCGGTGACTTAGCAGTTATTTTATTTTTGATTTTTTAAAAGTTGGATATTAACTTTCAAAGTTTGAGGAGACTGGGGTCTAACATGACTTTTATCTATTAATTTTTAATTGCTCGTAGAGACTAATGATCTCATATGACAATCTTTAAAAAAATAAATAAAATGAATAAATAAATAAAAATGCACCAGAAACTATTTTTGTAAATTAAAATTGTCTTATTTATTTATTTATCAAAAAATCATGTATTAATTTTCATAGCTTAAGGAGACTAAAGAAACTAAAGATCTCACTTAGCCTCATTAATTTTGCAAGTGTTTGAAGAGACTTATGATCTCACGTAACTCTAAAATAAGAATAAAAAATAAAATAGAATGAAATAATGATGAAATACCATCATGCTACACTTAGGGTGAGTATTAGTACAATATTATTAAATTATCATGGAAAAAAAAAGAGAAATAAATGATAAATCTCATAAAATCATTCTCTCACTTGATGACCGAATCTCATTTTTTCTCTTCTTTAACATGTGTCCCTCGTGAGGTAACTCTCAAGTTTGTTTCAGATATTAGCCAAAGTGAAAAGGTGTTCACTTATTGAACAAGTTTTAGCTAAGGCAAATTGGTTTTTGATATAAAAGAAAAAAGCAAACCACAAAAGAGGAAAATAGAAGAGAACCATATTAATGTCACAAATATTAGGGTGAAGACTCAGTAATAGTAAACCCAAAATTGGTTCCTAATACTCCATAATCACTCATGTCCTAAGTCCATATGATGATAAAGTTACAATGCATTATTCTAATAATTTGTTTTTAGGTAAAAAATGGAGTTCTAACTTGATTCTATTCTTGCCAGCACGAGTTATGAGATTAACATGGTCTTGTACTTCAAACCAATTAATCCTGATATTCTCTAAACAAGAGATGCTACACATGTAACAAAAATTAACCTAATATTGGCCCCTGGCCATTAGAACATAGTAGCAGGAAAGCATGTGAAGACAAATTCATAATGGTGAAATAGTCAAAGAAAATATTCATTCACCACACAAGTACTATTCTTAACCCATTTTGTCATTTAAAAGCATGACCTCAACAAGATAGAAAAAAGAATAGTTATAGTCCTACTCTTTCAACGATTCTGCAACCCTAAAACCCTAAGGTGTCTCCTCCTCATCAACCTCTCCATTTTTCCCCCATTTTTCATGCCTGCTTTTTTGGTCCTTATTGCTACACTACCCGTATAAATGATGTTTAGGATAGGGGTCACCCCTCTCTTACTCTAACTCGCATCTCTTGTTTTCCCACTCTTATGCTCCATTCCTTGTTAGAAATAAACTTGATTTTGGCCCAAATGTATTGTATGTCTAATCCATGTTAAGTCCATTAGCTTAAGCCTATTATCTAGAATTACCTTATTTAATGAAGTAGGTGTTGGTTGGAAGATGTTGTAAATAAATGTAGAAATATGTGATAGTTGGGAGTTACATTATATGAATGTTGGTTGTAACATTTCCTTGAGTCCTATAAATAGGGAATGATCCTCCTCTTGCTATTTCAAGCCTATAAGGAAAATCTAATAGAAGTTTTCCTCTCTCTCCACTAACTTTTCTCCTTTCCACTCTTATAATTTCCTCTTCCATTATTCTAAACCCAAATAGCCCTGCCTTTTCTCTAACATGGTATCAGAGCCTAACCATATTAGAAAAAGATAGCAAATAACATATTTCCCTTCCAATTCCCTCACCTAACCAAAGATAACTATGGAAGTTAGAGTATTCGTGTGAAGGCTCTACTAGGCTCTCATGACATATGGGAGATGGTAGAGAAAGATTATGAGGTACCTTAAATTGAGGGTTCCTTAAGTTCTACCTAAAGGGAGACTTTGCATAAGGCAAAAAGGAAATATCAACTAGCGCTTACTTTTATTCACCAATGCTTAGACGACGTCATGTTTGAGACGTTGCTAATGCATCCACTTCCAAAGAGACTTGGGAGATTCTTTAAAATTCATACAAGGGCATAGTTAAAGTAAAGAAGGTATAACTGCAAATCCTTCAAAGTGAGTTTGAAGCACTTCACATAAAAGATTCTGAAAATACTTTTGATTATTTTACTCGAGTATTAGCTATTGTTGATGAAATGAAAAGACATGGAGAAGCTTTGGATGATACCCAAGTGATAAAGAAAATTATTCGATCTTTAACTCCCAATTTTGAACATATCATTGTTGCAATAAAAGAATAAAAAAATATAGACACCATGAGTATTGACCAACTCATGTGGTCATTACAAGCTTATGAAGAATGGATGAGGAAGAAGAAAATGGTTGAGCCATTGGAACAAACTCTTTACTTAAAGGTCACTCTCAAAGATAGTAAAGACCATGATGGAGAATGCAAATGGCAAGGATGTGTTCGTGGTTGTGGTCATGCCCATGGTCAAGGCTGAGGATGAGGAGGCAGAGGCAACTATAATAATTATGAAGAAAGTAGTCATGGTTCTCAAAGAGGACGTGGGAGAGGAAGCAAAAGTCAAAGGTATGAAAAATCTCAAATCAAATGTTTTACCTGTGACAAATTTGACCATTATTCTTCCGAGTGCAAAAATGCTAATATTATGGAAGAGAAAGCTAATCTCAAAGAAGTGAAGGAAGATGTTGAGCTTACTTTGTTGATGACTAAGGAGAATAGTGAATTAAATAAGAGCATATAATATCTTGACACTGGGGCAAGTAATCATATGATTGGTGATAAAAGTCAATTCATGAACCTAGAGCAAATTAATGGACCTTTCACCTTTGGCTACGAGTCTAAGATATCTGTTCAAAGAAAAGGTAAAATCCTAGTTCTTCTTAAAGATGGAAGTGACAAATTCATTTATGATGTGTATTATATGCCAAGTTTGAAGAACAATATCTTAAGCTAGGGGAAATTACTTGAAAAAGATTTTGATATACACATGAAAAATCATCATCTTTATTTAAGAGATCAAGAAGGAACTTAAATAGCCAAAGTGCCAATGGCAAGAAATAGACTGTTCTTAATCGAAATTCAAAATGATGATGGCAAATTCTTGAAGGCATGTTTGAAAGATAACTCTTGGTTTTGGCACTTAAGGTTTGACCATATAAAATTTGAAAGTCTGAAATTAATGTTAACTAAGAGAATGGTCAAATGATTGCCCTCAATAAATCATCCTAATTAATTGTGTGAAGAATGTCTTCTTAGAAAGCATTCTAGAAAAGCTTTTCCCAAAGAGGTGACATCAAGAGCTAATGAGCCTTTACAACTCATACATGTTGATTTATGTGGCCTTATAAGTCCAAGCTCATAGGGTAAGAATAATTAATTCTTACTCTTTATTGATTACTTTTCAAGAAAGACATGGGTATATTTTCTAAAAGAAAAATCAAACGCATTTGAAGTGTTTAAAAAGTTTAAGGCTTTTATTAAGAAAAAATGTGCCTATAAAATTAAGGCCTTGAGGACTGATAGAGGAGGTGAATTCACATCAAAAGAATTCAATTAATTTTGTGATATAAATGGGATTTGCCATCCTTTAACAGTGCCTTGATCACTACAACAAAATGGTATGGTTGAAAGGAAAAATAGAAATATACTTGAAATGGCTTGAAGCATGCTAAAATGTAAGAAGATGCCTAAAAAATTTTGGGCTACATTAGTTGATTGTGCTATATATATTTCCAATTGATAACCAACTAAAAGTCTTGATGGGAAAACTCCATAAGAAGCATGGAGTAGGAGAAAGCCAAATATCTTACATCTATAAGTTTTTAGAAGCATTGCTTAAGCTCATGTACCTAGTCAAAGGTGTTCCAAGCTTGATGAAAAAATTGAGAAGTACATATTTATTAGCTATGATAAGAGATCCAAAGGCTATAAGCTTTACAATTCCATCACAAAGAAGATTGTCATAAGTAGAGACATTGAGTTCGATGAAGAAGATATGTAAAGCTGGAATGAAAGGGAAAGAGATGATTACAATTTAATTCCTTTGTTTGAAGTTAACGAAGGGCAATCAAGTGAAGATGCTCCATAGCCTACAAGCCCACCTTTGTTGCCATTTCCATCTCCTACTAGTTAAGATTTGTCTATAAGTTCAAGTGAAAGAACCCTGCATATGAGAAGTCTCCAAGAAATTTACGAGGTAATCGAAAATTTAAATGAACTCACTCAAAGCCATTAGCCTCACTTTTGCAAGGACAAAAGGCGATTAGAGTCAAATGGGTTTACAAAGAGAAAAGGAATGCTGAAGGAAAAGTAAAGGGACATAAAGCAAGACTGGTGGCAAAATGTTACAACCAAAGGTATAGAATAGATTATGATAAAGTGTTCCGTAAAGAGAACCAAAGGTGAATGAAAATAAAGATATGTTGTTTATTTGCTTGTATATGCATTTTTATAGGAAATAATCCAAAAATGTTTGAAGACTTCAAGAAAGCAATGACTCAAGAATTTGAAATGACTAATATTAGCCTTATGTCTTACTTCCTTGGGATCGAGGCTATGCAAATGGAAGAAGGCATTTTTATATCACAAGAAGGCTATGCTTAATATATCTTAAAGAAGTTTGGAATGGAGAATTGCAATGTGATCAATACTCCAATAGAATGTTGAATAAAATTATTGAAGTTTGAAGATGGAGAACAAATGGATGCCTTTCAATTCAAGAGCTTGGTTGGAAGCTTAAGGTACTTAACATGCATGAGGCTTGACATTCTTTTTGGTATTGGTGTTGTAAGTCGCTATAAAGAACTGAAGATAACTCATTTCAAGGTGATAAAGAGAATTCTATGATACATTAAAGGAACCACTGACTTTGGTCTACTTTATTCCTCTTTAAATAACTTCAAGCTTGTTGGCTACAGTGATAGTGACTGGGTTGGTGACTTGGATGATCGCAAAAGCACAACATGAATCCTATCCTTCATTGGAAAGACAACATTCATTTGGAGTTCTAAGAAACAATCAATTGTCACTCTTTCTACATGTGAAACTGTAGATACTGCTATAAATTCAAGTGTTTGCCATGCCATTTGGCTTCGAAGTTTATTGAAGGAGTTACATATACCTCAAGAAAAAGCAACAGAGATCTATGTCGATAACAAATCTGCTCTTGTACTTACAAAAAATCTGGTATTTCATGATCAAAGTAAGCATATTGATATACAGTACCACTATATCAGAGAATGCATTACGTGGAAGGAGATTCAAGTAAAGTATGTAAAGTCACAAGAATAAGTTACTTACATTCTCACCATGTCGCTCATGCAAAGAGATTTTAAAAGATTAAGGAGCATGCTTGGAGTCATAAAAAATCAAGTTTAAAGGGGGATGTTAGAAATAAACTTAATTTTGGCCCAAATTTATTATATGTCCAATCTATGTTAGGTCCATTAGTTTAAGCCTATTATCTAGAATTATCTTATTTAATGAAATAGGTGTTGGTTAGAAGATGTAGTGAATAAATGTAGAAGTAGGTGGTAGTTGGGAGTTACATTAAATGAATGTTGGTTGTAACCTTCCCTTAAGTCCTATAAATAAGGAATGATCCCCCATTGTTGTATCATGCCTAGAAGGAAAATTTAATAGAAGTTTTCCTTTCTTTCCACTAGCTTTTCTCCTTTCCACTCTTAGAATTTCCTCTTCCATTATTCTAAACCCAAATAGCCCTACTTTTTCTCCAATATTCCCTCTCTGTTTGCTGTGTTTCTCCCTCACCCAATATCCCACTCATTCATGTTTTGTCACCTTATTTTTTTTTGCTAACATGAAAAGAATAGATTTGGCATTCTTCTTCTTAGATTTTCTTTCCATCACTCACTCCCTCTATTCACTCGAGCCTTTTTATCCTATTCTCTATTTTCTTCTATTCTCAGCTCCCTCCATCTCTCTTCACTGAATCTTTACTTTTCCCTTTCTCCTCATTGTCGCTCCCTCTTTCTTCTCTTTCTCCTCTCTTTGCTGAGTTTTTTTCCTTTGCTTCATGGTTTTAAAACCCTTTATGACCGAGAAAGAGAAATAGCAGACCTCTTTCTTTTGTTTCTCCCCTTAACACCCGTACTCTTTGATTCTTTTTATCCTCTATGCTGTCTCTCAGCTTCTTCAGCTTTTTAGATTTTGAGTAACTACTTTTCTGCTCAAGATGCACCTACTTTTTATTTCTTGATGAATAAAATATACTTTTGGATTTACATTTATTACGAAATTGTCACTTTGGTCCCTCACTTGTCAAAATGCTTAAAATAGTCTTTCACTCATTGAAAAAGGTCACATTTAGTTTTTTACATTTTTGAAAAATACCAAATTTAGCCCCTTAAATTTAGATTTTTAAGATTTGATAAAGAGACTAAATTTGGTATTTTTTTAAAAAGTAAAGGACCAAATGTGATATTTTTCAATAAATGAGGGACTAAAATGACAATTTTATGATAAGTCAAAGACCAAAAGTATATTTTTTTCATTTCTTCATTTTTAGTTTGTTTCTTTCCCTTTTACAGCATAGGTCTCTCACATCTCAACTTTGAAAATTTTCCTATTACTGCTAGGACACACAATTTTCATCACTTTTTTCATGCTCTTACCGAATGAGTGGTCCCCTTTTCCTTTTATCTTTCTATTATGTATAATGAGAGGTCAAAATCTGATACCAGCCAAGCTCACATGTTCCCTCCCCATTTTTAGCTTTTATTATTTTTGTATATTAAAACCAAAACATGAGTGGGAACTGGGAAGTGTGGAAATGTTCTGTCACCAAATCTAGAGGGGAATCAGTTTGTGTTAATTTTCTTTCTTCCATCTCTTCTATTTTTTACTTAGTTTATATTTTGAAAAGTGATGAATTTGTTTTGATTTTATTTATTGTGATATGTGAAAGGATTTTCACTTTTATTTTTGTTATCTTGCTTTATTTTCTCTTCTTTTTGGATTTTTTTTTGTATTTTATTTTATTATTTTGAATTTGGGGTTAGGGGTTCACGCTATATTATAAGAAGTACTAAAAAATGTAGGAAGCTTGATTTTATTCATAGTCTTAGTTGGTGTTTGATTTAGTACTCTTGGAGATGATCATGAGAGGGACACTTGAGATTTGGTTAGTTCTCGTTGAATTCTTGGATATGATTAAGAGAAAGTCGTGGTTTCTTACTTTAATTATGCCTTTTAGTTATATCACTAACCATATTCATTGTTAGCCACATCTCAACTTCATGGTAATACGTAGTTTTATGTGAAGCAATAATATTCTCTAAATTGACTTAATCTTGTATTTATTTATTTCCTATTCACATGTATTTAGTGCTCTCTCTATATATATATAAAATAATTTTTTTCTTAAAAGAGTTGCCTAATACTATCAAGATGATTAAGAAATTATACTAGCATTATTTAAAAAATTCAGTGATTAATTTAAATTATTATTTAATGCAATTTAATCTTTTTTACAAGATTTTCTCTTTCTTTATACTCACAATAGAGTCTAAAAAAACAACAATTCACCATTTTGAACTTACCCGTTTAATAAAAAGTTCTCATAACTCAAATTCCTTCTTTCTTGTGTTTTATTGATGTTTAAGGGATACAAAATGTTGAATTATTTCACACATCAAGCTCTCTAATTCATTGCCTCGGTGGGATGTGAAATTGAGAGTAATGATCATGAAATTAAATATTCAAATTAGAAGGGAGATAATTAGAATTTATCAAAGACCCAAAGCCCTAAATTAATTTCACGAAAACTCACTTAATCATGCTTAGTTTCACCAAAATTGAAGAGGAAACATGCAACCAAAGAGGGGTTTTTAAATCATGAAATTGACTATTGAAATTACAAGGAATTGAATGAAATACATCAAGAATGAATGCCCCTACTTAATTTACTGAAGTCTTATCGAAATTAAGCCTAATTTCAATTTTGCACCACCTTTAATGCTAAAAAGAGGGGGTTTCAATATTCAGACTTCGAACTCAAAAATTGGTCATGGATTATTGGGTTAAATAGCAAATTTTATGTTACGAAGCAAAGGCACACATCAATTTGAAGAAATTCTTCACCAATTATGCTCAATTTCACCTCTTGTTAAACCCTAGGTTGTAGAATTGGGAGGATTCAAAATTAGGGCCAAGATTGCAAAATTGAGGACCGAGAATGGAGGGGAATGAATGGACTCCTCACCAAATGGACGAAGCACAACATAATTTAAAGAATCTCCCTTTAATTATGCTCAGTTTAACTCTTCTAACAAGCCTAACGACATTAATGAAGAGGGGGAAACTTTTGCTAGAATTCTTAGAAATTCTAGGTAAAACCACATTGGAATGACATTGACTGTGGCGAAGGTGGTTGGAAATAGGTAGCAAACAATGTGAAGGGTGCTAAATTGATGAAGCAAAGGAAGAAGAACATTGATTGTGAATTTTAGTTGGGTGGACTTGTGGCTAAAGTTTTTAATTTTTAAAAAATTGGAATACTTTTAGAGGTGTCAAAGGGTGATTTGAAAGTGCCAAAGGATGGATAGGGTGAGTCTTAACCACTTGCTTTGGCCTCAAATTCAAGTGTAGTGTTAAGTTATTTAATATTTACTTTTCTTTTACCATTTTAGAAGTTTTCTTCTTTGAAACTTATTTTAAATTTTAATTCACACTCTAACTACACTTTCTTACTTCAATATTTAATTTAGTGTTGAATACGAGAGCTTGTATTATGCGATTTTGTTAGTACATAATAGGAAAGATTGATGTGCTACCTTGTACCATCCTAAAATAACCCTAGTTATAAGTATGACATAAGTAAGGGTAAAATGTAAATATTAGAAAATGAATAATTGGGATAGAAAAGTTTTCTAATTAAATCAAAAGATAAATTTATGAAGTAAATAGTGACCCTAGTAAAATAGAAAAAATTAGAAATCCATATTTTTATATGTTTCAAGTGAATAGTTTAACAATAATTAGAGGGACTAAAATGAAAACATAAATTTTTCTAAGATAGGAATTATATTATTTTATTTTTTAGTTGCTTGCCCTAGTCATTTTAACAACCATAGATTTTTGGAATTTTAAGAGGAACCCGTACATAAGTGTATAGCATAGTATGAGAAAAAGGTGGAGAAAAAGACAATATGAGATGCTACCTTATGCTTTTTGCTTCTTTATTTATTTATTTTTAATACATGCCACCTTTCAAAAATTGTAATGAGAAAGGATTTGTAAGTCACTTGTAGCCTCATGGAAGCAAGTCACATGCAAAAATGAGAAAAGTCAATAGGAAAGTCTAAGTGGGGTTCATATATGAAAGAGATATGCTTAATTAGAAGAGACAAAGTATGACCACTACTTAATTACCTCTTTATCTCATTAAAGCATGCACCAACTCTTGATATTAGGCACACTTATCTATTTTTCCTTACTTCGGTTAAAGCTAAGAGAAATGTGAAAAGAAAAGTCCAAGAGGGGCCATATGCAAGAAAAAGAGAGAGTGGAAGCATATAGGATAAGATAAGATAAGTCATTTTAATAGTTGGAAGTCTACAACTAATTAATGAATGAAACAATTTGATAGTTGGAGGTCTTCAACCAATTAATGAAATGAAACATTTTGATAGTTGGAAGTCCTATACTAATTAATGCTTTGGTCATCTTTCACTTTAAGAAACCATTCCTTTCATTTCTTACTCATTTTAGTTGAAACCAAGAAAAAGAATGGAGAGAGAAAGAAAAACTCTAGCTTCTAGTTATAGAGGAGAAAGCACAAGTTTGATAAGGAGTTTCTAGCTCTTGTATGAGGTAACACCTCTAATCTTTTGCCTTAGGTGTATGAGAGAAAAATGTTTAGAATCATGTGAGCTTTCTAGTGATCTAATTTATTTCATAATTAGTTAATTTTGAGTTTTCTTTTAGTAGTCACTTTAAAGAATTAGGAGGCAAGTGATCATGCTTTTTGATCAAATTTTCTTAAGCAACATTTTAAAGGTTTTTGACCAAAATAAAGTAAGATGAAAGGTGTGTCTTGTTACTGAATTTAAAAGGGGATAATGCATGTTCATGAAATAAGCATTAAGGCTGAAAAATGTTTATTTTAATGGTAGTAGATATTACTTTAAGTAAGGATCTTAAAAATGTTTAATTTCTTTAGATATAAGTTTCAAACTCTTCATTTTTGGAATCATATTATTGATTTACGAATTTGGTGTAATGTAATAACAATGGGTTCCAGTTTAATTAGGCAATTATTTTTATTCTAAATGTTAGAACTTGACAATTATACTGACATATTGATTTAGGCCAAAATTAGGTTTTTTTAAAGGGTTTTAGTGCTTCGTAGCCAAAGTTGAATAATGGAAAGTTATAAGGGTTTAACTAAGAATATCAATAAGAAATTTTAGGACCTTAGGATAGATTAGAATAATTTAATTTAGAACTCCCTTGGTGAAATAATTAATAGCTCAAAACATAAATAACAAGGTATAGAAGTTAAGAGAAACCTATTGTAACTGACCTGTCGGTGAGAAGAAATAAAATGTGTTTAAATTGATTCCCAAAATGAATCAATTCATTGGAGTCGCCACCAAAATTTTTAATAGAAAACTTTGGAAAACCAATTTAAGATAAAATAGAAAAAGGCAAAATGGTATGTGAAAATAGAGATGAGTTCAGGAGTTTATTTGAGTGTGGGGATGGTGTTAGGCACCCACAACACCTATCTATAAGGATGGTTACCTTAAACTAGTCAACTAAAATAGAATATAGCCTTAAATTTATCTCAATTACCCTTTTATTGACATGCATGCTTATTAAATAGAGAAGACAAAAACAACAATAATGACAGCAAACAAGCAGATATTTACAAAGAGCAAACTTGACCTAGGATGGAAGCCTAAGGCCTACGTACCTTATAATAGGGATCAATGTCCATGTAGTTCGACCAAAATAACATATTTGTTGCTTGGTGATTTTTAATTTTTGTAACGAGAATGAGAGAATTCAAATTAAACAGATTTTTGTTAACAAAACGGGATTGAAATTTGATTTGTGAGTTCTAATTTACAACAACATGATTAATCTAGCTCCCTTGATCTCTTCATTTTTCCTCCTTTTAATTTTTTTTTATTTTTGGAATTTTAACCTTTATTTTGAAATTTAAATGAAATGATAATGGGAAAAGATTTTAGAATTTTTGGGAGTTTATATTATTTTTTTTTATTTTTAGTTTTGTTTTTATTTTGAAAATGAGATTGAAATTAAAAGGATTTTTAGGACTTTTAAATATAGGATTTCTTTTTTTGTATTTATTTATGAACTTAGAATTTATTTTAAACTTTAAGTAAGACTATAATGGGAAAATATTCTTATGACTTTTGGATTTATAATTTTTTATTTTATTATTGAAATCAGAATTCACTCTAGACTTGAAGTAAGACTATCGTGGAAAAAATATTTTTAGGATTTTTGAATTTATACATTTTGAAATTAGAATTTATTTTAATACTTAAAGTAAAACTATGACGGAAAAAATATTTTAAAATTTTTTTATTATACCTAACAGGTGAGATAAACTCCCTTTTTAGAATTATTTCATCTTGGTATTTTAAATGTCAACTTTCAAAGCCTGGGGAGACTTAGGGCCTCACACGGCTTCTACTAGTTAAGTTTTGCATTTAGGCTTCTTGTAATTTAGTTTTTACCAATATCAACTATCGAAGCCTATGGAGACTCAGGTCTCACGTGACATGATTTGATTAATTAATTTTATAAAGGACAAAATTGATCATTTTGTAATAAAAGATGTTATTTAATTAATATATTCATTCATTTTTTTCTTCCAAAAGTTATATACTAACCTTCAAGGCCTAAAAAGATTAAGGGTCTCACATGACCTCTATTCATTGGTTCCAAAATGCCTAAGGAGATGGACAGTCTCACACTACAATTCGAAATCTGGAAGCGATTTTTTGGATTTTCATTTATTATTAGGAGTTCATTTGACAAAATAAATTCAAAAGGTAATTAAATAATTTAAGCTAAAATTACTGTGCTAAAATTATTGTTTTGAGGATTTTAGGTTCTTTTTCTTTTTTCCTTTTTTTTAATTATTATATATATATATATATATTTTACCGGAACTAAATAATAACAAAAATATTAATCTTATAATCAAATTTAACATGGTACAAAATAAATTTAGGAAAAGAAACCTTCGCAATTTATTTTAAGATATCAGCCAAGCACACAAGACTCTCTTTTATCTACTCGATGCTTAACATGACACAAACCTAAGCAAAGGCCTCAAATCTCTACTGAATCGAAGGAAAAGAGATCTATCATTTAATCAATCGTAGGAGAACCTCAAGCCCAACCATCTGAGTTGCTAAGAATCACAAATAAGTTAAAAAGATATGAATGAACAGTACTAAGTGTAAAATGGCAAGAAAGCACATGCAAGCCATGCAACCCCTATGCAGCCATACCTCATGTATTCTCCACCTCAGGTTACTTCAATTTTGCTCAGATAAGAGAATGCTTCTTCCTCCTCCTCCCTTCTTCTTAGTTCTCCTTCACTGCCATGGTCGTCCTTCTTTACCAGCTCTTTCATGTTGGCACCGCCAGCCCCTACCTCTTTCTCTCTCTCTCTTTCCCTATCTCAGTTTGTCTCATTCTAACCTCTCTCCACCACAATCCTAAGCTTCTGTTCCTCAGCTGGGAAAATAGGGCCTAAGTGCCTCTCCTCCTCCTCCCTTCTTCTCAGTTCTCTTTTACTGCTTGGTGGCCCTCTGTCAGCTCTATCTTTTCCCTTGGCTACTCTCTTCTCAGTTTACCTCTCTTTCTTCCTCACTGGCACTCAAAAAATTTCTTCCCTTCTTCTTCCACTCTTCTTCTCCCCTTCTTCTTCCTTTCTCCTTCCTTTTCCTTTCTTTTCTTCCTTCTCTTCTTAGCCTTCTCAGAGCTTGCAGCGATGCTTTCCCTCCCTTATCTTCCTCCTCTTCTTCCTCATTTTCTTCTTCTTCTCCTTTCCTTTTCTCTTCTCTTCTTGGTGTACTTTGTAGCTTTCTCTCTCGGTCTCCAGCCACCCTCTCCTTCTCTTTTTCTCTTCCTTTTTTCTTCCTCTCCTCTCTTCTTCTTCTTCCTTATCTTCTTCTTCTCCTTTCCTTCTCTCCTCTCTTTTCGATGTACTCCACAACTTTCTCTCTCGGTCTCCAGCCACCCTTTCCTTCTCTTTTTCTCTTCCTTTTTTCTTCCTATCCTTTCCTCTTCTTCTTCCTTTTCTTATTCTTATCCTTTCCTTCTCTTTTCTCTTCTCAGTGTACTCCGTGGCTTTCTCTCTCGATCTCCAGCCACCCTTTCCTTCTCTTCTTCTCTTCCTTCCTTTTTGTTCTCGATTCGAGCCACTCTTATAGCCCGTCGACTTTCTCTCTTCCTTCATCTTCTCCTGCTGTTCAGCCTCCTCTGCTCCTATGCTCTTCATCCCTTATCAGCTTACGTTTCTTTCCCTTTTTGCCTTTGCTCAACTCTAGTAGGCTTAGCCTCTAGTCAACCTTTCCCCAACCCCACTACTACCCCATTTTCTTCTGCTTCCTGTTGAGACATAGGGTAGAACTTACTTTGGTGTAAATTTTAGAAAGAGGCTACAGTAGTGATATTATGCCCGAGCTTCTAATAGTTTATTTTCTCTCTGCTTTCATTGTGACATTTGTTGTTTTGTTATTATTATATATCTATTTATTTAACCATTATTATTATATATATCTATATATTTTATTTTTGTTTTTTTGTTTTACTTAATTGATTCATCTAATACATTTAAAAGGTATTCAATTTCCTCCTTTTTATTTTTTTAAATTCTTCATATTTGATGGTGAACTTATATTTGTTGTTTTAAATTTCATTTTGCTTTTTGTTGGTCAATTATTTAATTAATTGATTAATCAATTTTCATTTTGATTATCCTTATTTATTTATTTATGAGATTGAGTGTTCATAAACCTTGTGCACAATTAGTAAATGTTCAAGTATAAATTAACATGTAGGACATTTTTTATATGTCTAGATTGGATTACATCATAAATCTTCACTCAAGGACTTAGATACTTTCAAAAAGGGAAAGTGAGCTTGAAAATAAGGTGGCTAGTCATATTCGTAAAACTTGTATTTTTCTATAATGCTAATTGTGTTATCCATTGATGCATTGATTGTAAGTCACATATGCTACATGAATTTATAATGATATGTTTATGCGTTGTTAGATGGGATGAATGAATAAAGGCCTTGTTTTTCCTTTCCTTAATGTGATGATCATCCATTTGTAAATGCAAGAGATTATCACCTAAAAGTGGGAGGATGTATTGTATTCTTCACTTAGAAGTGAGAAGAGATGTAACATTCCCCATTGAGAAGTGGGAAGAGATTAAGAGTTTACCTCACTAAGAAGTGAGATAAGATGTGGTATTCATGGCATTATATGTATGCAATCAATGACATATTTGTTTTTAGCAATGGATTATATTATTGGCATGTTTTCACGTTAGGATTCATGCATTTGAAATGTGACTAGCTATCGAGATTTATATGTCATCCCTTTTTGTTACTAATATTAATTCTAGGTGCCCAATAAGCTACCCAATCAACCGTCTAACTAGATTAGCTTTTCCTATAGGAATATGTTCTTCGATTTGTTATGTTTGGAAATGTAACTAGTGTGGATTGATATTCTAAGGCTTAAGTATGTTGAGCATCTTTTTGTAAGTATGTGGCTGTGTGTTGTTGGAGTATGTTGGAAGTAAACTTATATGGCAAAAGTTTCCATTGAAGGATGTAACTATCCATATGTTAATCTAACAAAATGAATTTAGAATAATATGAAACTTGGTATGGTGTTTCTTGACATGTTAAAACTTTATTTTGGAAAGTTCTACGACCATTGAACTTGTGCAAGTGAGGTTAATAAATCCAAATAGTTCGACTTATGGGCATATAGCTGAAGCTAGACATATTTTTCTAACTTCAAGAATTGAAGAGGCAAATGAATGTTTTTTAACTTGAAATTTTTATGACTTGTCAAGTACAACTTAATGTTTATGCCAAATCTCATAAAATTCTATGCTATTTTTCCCTAGATTCAAGGCAAAACAGTTCCATCCTAAATTCAAGGGACCAAACTAAACAGTTTTAGAAATTAGCTTGGTTTAGGTAGAATTTGAAAGTGTTTTTTCCCTAGATTTTTATGATAGAAATTAAACATAAGCAAGTTTATTATGTAAAGTTTTAGAATTTTTGAAGCATGGGAACTATATTTTTGAAATCTCTCAATTTAGGGCTAATTTTGTAAAGAAAAGTAAAAATGTGGCCAAAAGAAAAAAAGGAAGTGAAGGAAAGTTAGAGGCAATCTATATGTGAATTTGGTACTTAGAAACCAAATAATAATAAGACAATTAAAAAAAGGGGAAAATTTTTTAATTAGTTCCAAAAATTTAAATGATGCAAAGATATAGTAGAATTCATGTTTTAACCCAAATGAAGCTGAGGAATTATCTTGTATTTAGAGTTAGGTGTTACATGCCTCTTCTTTAGAATTATGAGTAAATGTTCTTTTTATTAAAATTTCATGAAAGAGAGCTTCCTATCAAAATGTCTACATATAATGCGTCTGTTGTAACAAAAAAGTGTAGTTTGAATTTTGTCAAATACCAAAGACTAAGTAAGAGGAAATAATGAAGCACTATGAACTTATAGGGGTTTAGATTAGCAGCAAAACAATGTCCAGAAGTTTTACTATTTAAAGCAATAAGTACAATTGAGATAACTTTTATATAGGTTTAGCTAATTTGTCTTTTACACATTACTTGGTAACCCAAATCAACAGGCATAGTTACTAAGACTTTTACTCCTTCACACTAATTCACAGAATTCTATATATTCTTGAAGACCTTACTAAAAATACATAGTAGAAGACATAGATGATGACCCACAAAGAGCACACAAATATTGGAAAGCTTAAATCTCACACAGAAAAAATAAAAGAAATGATTTTAACAAAAATTTATGATCAAACACTTTTCCATATTTCTTTTGTCTTCCCTTTTTTTTTTTTTTTTTCCTTATAGAGCAAGCAAGATAAAAAAGAAAGTATATATAAGATTTGTTTTGGAGAGTATAGCTTGGTAGTCGTATTAGGATCTTTTTAGGAGAAAATATTGGTTAGTCCTAATAGAGTTATGTAGTAGATGAGGAGGTGTACCAGCCCAATCAAATCATGGTAGAGAGAAAAAGTCATATAATTTACTTTGACATTCATTACTCTCTCTCATTATTTGATTTGTCTAGCAACATTTCACTTACCACATAAGTGTGTTGGAACTAGCTAATATTTTCTATGTTTTTAAGTGAAACATTTAATTTTTTTGACCTTTGATTTCAACAAAATGTTTTGGTTGACGAGATTTAGGTTTTCAATCATTCTTTTCTTTGTAAGATTCTACTTTTCTATGAAATGGTTGGTAAAAAAACGTATTTTGTCCATTTGTTTAAGTGAGGGAGAGAGAATGTATCATCTTCTGAAGCTTTCTTATTCCAATCTATTTTACTTAGGCCAAACATGCATGATGAGGCCCATTTTAGCATATACTAGTCTAGGATGAATTTCATCATATGAGGTCATTAATTAGGCTAGGTTTGATCCATTCAGGACCTATGACTTTGATCTTGTAAAAACATCACCACATCAAACATGTTATGACATAATTAAACACATTAATGATCTAATTTATTCTAGTAGGTTTTATAGTTCTTTAGTTACACATGAGATAGGAAATGCACTAGTAGTTATAGACCACCAATAAGAAACACTTTATTCTTCTTTACTTAGGATGAAAATGAGCTATAATTGCAAAGCGTTATTCAGTTGGTGAAATAAAAAGCTCAAAATCATTGTACATTTACTCAAACTTTTTACAAACTAAGGTCTATTTCAATGCCTAAGATAGTGGCATATTTATTAGACAAATATATAGCGACTCATCATCTTAACCTATGTTATGTACCAAAAATAGAAACTAGATGTGTGTGAAGTTGAAATTTTGCAAGCACTTCATTGTAGTGGTAAATCTATCCATAGTTTACCTTTTGTTAACATAAATTTTTCATTCAAAATAAAGGTGAATTATTATTTTAACCATTTAAAATATGACATTGATCAATACCTACTTTATATATATATATATATATATATATATATATATATGTATATGTATATATATTGAGAGAGAAATAAGTAAGTGTTAATCAGTCTCTCTTACAATACTTTTTTTGATATATACTAGATGAGATTATGTCTTGTAGACATTTGAATCAATTAGCTTTAATTGAAAAAGGGGATCCATTAAATATTCTATATGGTTGACTGCTAAGCTTGATATTTCAATATTATTCTATGAATTCCACCTATATTAGTTTCAACTAAAAAAAGAACGTAAGTTAAATATCTTTTATACATTTTCTAGAACGAATGGCTAAAACTGATATTTGAAATGTTTCAATCAATCTATGAGATGAAAGCCTTGAAAATTTCAACTTAAGATAAATTTTAAAAAGTAGGAAAGATATTAGATATACTTGAAATTTCAAAAATTAGCTGAACACTCAATGCCTTATAAACCAATAAAAACTACTAACTATTTATCCAAAATATGACCATATTCTAAAAAATGCAGCTGCTAGATTGTTAACTTAGACCATATAACTCCCTATAGGATAACACATGTAATAACCCAACAAAAAAATATATGTATATGTGTGATATATATATATATATATATATATGTGTGTGTGTGACATCCGAAAAATGTATGTAGTTAGAGATAAATGATCTTTATAAGGGTATAAATGATAGTATAGCCTACTAGTTAAACCCAAGATGATTTTAAAAATAATATTAAAGAAATAAAACATAATTTTAAGGACTAAAATGAAATGAAAAAATTTTTAGGTAGAAATTATTATTTAATAGGACTAAATTGAAAATAAAAAATATTGTCTTAGATAAAATTATAATTTTAACTTCTTAGAAAATTTTCAATGTAATGCAAATGTAGCATCGACAAATCAAAAGGACTAGACTAAAAGGAGAAAATAATGTTTGGGTAGAAATTATAATTTTATTGGGACTAAAATAAAAAGAAAAATTATTGTCTTAGATAAAATTATAATTTTAACTTTTTATAAAAATTTGTCAGTAAAAATGTGTTGGCAGCCATCTTGCATAGTAACTTGCATAGTAACTTGAAAACTTCTATATAAAGCACAAATGGTTTTTGGTTTTCTCATTCGAAATGAGGAGAAAGGTAGAGAAAGAAAGGTTTTGGAAGAAGTGTTTTATAAGAAATTCATATTTGAACTTGTGTGAGAGGTAGATTTATGGATATCTCTTCAATTAGGGTTGTGCTATAGGAATAGGAGATCTCTACTATCAATCCTTATAGGTTAGTGTATAATTAACACAGTAACACTTTTCATTTTACCAAATGTCATTATTTTCTTGTCTAACTTTCAATTTCCTTATTCCATGCTCTGCATTTTATGGGAAAACAAATCTATGTTGTTTTTAAACTTTTCAACTTCATATATATGATATAATATGTACAAATATAAAATAACACGATGATAAATGATATTACTAAATTGTATGAATTATTGTTATTATGAAAGACCCTAGGTATATGAGAAATGCAAAGTGAAGGTTATATTATATAAATTAAGGAAGAAGTATTATATGAAAGGAGAAAGGTTATGGTAAAACTCTTAATTATAATTGCTTCATTTACTTTACCTACATGTTTCATGTTGGTATTTTATCTAAGTTATTTTATGTGATTATTGCATTATTGTAATTTCCATTTTAATCCTTTATATTATTGTCACTTCTATTATAACCACTCTTTATTTTATTTTATCTTCAAGATTATTTTGATCTAAATTACTTTATGGTAATAAATATGTTTAAATAAAACTATTTATTTTTGTATCTTATTTACACATTTTATTTCTATTCAATGGATTTTATAATTTAAAGGATGGATGAGAATTCATGTAAGAACCCTGTAGTCATTAGTAGGGGTAATGACCTTGGTGCACCTTGTTGAAATGAATTATAAAGATGTATTCAGTAAAAAGTTGTAGATATGAATTATTGATATATATTTGGTGAAGAGATATGGTTATGAATTATTGAAACGTATCTAGTTAAGGGATATGGGTATAAGATATTGAGATGTATCCAATGAAGGGATATGGGTATGAATTATTGGGACATATCTGGTGAAGGAATACAGATATGAGATGTTGAGATGTATCTGGTAAAGGAATACAATGAGAATTATTGAAACATATATGGTAAAGGAATATAAGTATGATGATCTTGGTTCTTGCATTGATACCCACTTTATACAAAATTATAAGATTTAGAAATGGTGTTTTTAATTTATCAAAAATTGTTTCTTTACTTAAGTAAATGTTTATTAAAAACTCTAAAGCCTCTATTGTTTCTCCTTTCACTTACTTTGTAATTTATGCATTCACTAAGTCAGTGGTAGACTTACATATCTCTCTTCAACATTTTTCAGCTTAGTATGAGATAAAGTAAGTTGGGACTTTCTTATTGCTTAGACATTTTGATGTATCATTTTGGATTAATCATTATGTACATTTGACTCCAAGATTGTGGCTATTAGATGTTAAGTTATTTTGGGTTTATAAATATTATAAAGTGTTGTAAGCCTTGTGTATTCCCATACTATACTAAATATATAATTTGAGAGATTATCAAACTGGTTTATTGATATCATTGTGATATTATTGAAATATGACAGGTTGTACAAGTTCTGAAAACATTGAATTTTGGAGATGTGTTGCCAAATTTTTGGCAACCTCCAAGAAATTTCTTAGAATTATATTTTAAAGTGCATTTAATGTGTCTTATTAATATATTACAGACTTTGTAAGAATATTATCTTAGGCTTGCTAGGCTAGGTTGGTTTAGCTTATGCGCCGATCACAACCAATGATTTTGGGTTGTGACAAAGTTGGTATCAGAGTAAGGTCTGTCTAGGTTTGTCATGGTCCTAGTGGCCACTGGGTTTGGAATATAATGGAATTTTGTATGTAATTGTGTAACTAGCTAGCATGCCTTACATACAAGAGGCTCTTGTTAGCAAATCCACATCATGGAGTCTTATGTCACAGTCTATTTATTGATTGTGTTAAAAATTTAACTAGTTTTAGGCAATCACTGTGATGAGAGTCATAGTGATAGACCTTGAAAGTTGTTGAGGATACCAGATAAGTAGCTGTTAGGATAACATATTATGTTACGATTGACTATTTAAACTTGAATTGAGATATTATAACTTTTTTTGGAAGCATATAGCTTATATATGTGTTACAATTTATATTCCAAGATAGCTTTGACCAAGCCCTCATTGTTAGGGGGTCAAAAGCTAATATTGGATACTAAAAAAATGCACTTTGGTGGTGCAATCCGAGTTGTGTTCACTTTAAGGAGCCTTGTTTGTTCATATGTAATTTAAATGTAAAAGTATGTGAAGAAATGGGAAAAAACTAGGGTTTTGTCTTTGATTTTATCTACTTGATTGAAGTTGAATAAAACATAACAAACTGTAAATATTTTTTAGGTTTTTGTTATAAAATATGGATAAACAAAATGATTGAATGAGAGAATGAAAATAATTAGGTTTAAATGAAAATAATGATGAAATTCCCGCTGGAGGTTCAATTCAAACTTCCTAGCTTCCAAAAGATAATTGAGAGTTTCTTTAAAAAAAAAACATTTCCAAATATGGTTTGAAGTACCATTCAAACACTTGGTAAATTAATTTGTTTATGACAACTTTAACCCAAAGCTCACAATGACATTAACTACCCTCAATAATGCACTAATGGGAGATTAATATAGAGATGTGAAGACAACTTGAGCAACTTAACCAAATGCTACTAAACTACTACAATCAATCATAAGATATATTAGATTTAACCAAACCTAATATTTGTACAATCAAATGTAGCAATAATCCTTACAAAACACATATTAAAGCATAAATCTTGAAATCCAATCCATAACATATAATTTATAGAAATATAGTCCAGCTTATCAATGTAATCAATATGATATAACCAAGATACAATGACTACAAGTAGGGAAAGATGGATAAGAATAAGAAAAACTCCTTAGTGGTGTTTAGCTGTTTATGGCGATGACGAATGCTTCACTAAGCTCTAAATCTCTAAGAATAGCCGTGGAAGGGTGGAAAATGGTGAAAGGATGAGAAGATAGGAGAGAGTGAAGAATAATGAGTGTCTCTCGGTCTCTCCCTTCTTTGACGGCTACCTCTCTTCAGAAGGAACCCTATTGGCTAAAAAGAGGTGACTTAGATCGGGTTTTTTTGTAGCTGGGTTTGGATTAAAATTAAAAATTTTATAGGTTGTAACAAGTTTGTCATGGTGAAAAACACAGCAAAGTAAGACATAACATTTTGATGATGTTGGGCCTTTTTTGCAGTTTTCCAATTCTTGTGGTCCTTGATTGTGATTTCTTTAGGCTTGACTTTAACTTTGACCTGTAATGCAAAATTTAAATGTTGTAATATCCCACATTCTCCAAATTAATTTAATTAAGTTAAATTAATGGTAAAATTACAATTTTACCCTTACAAAGTACATTTTGCACGACACCTTTAATCCTAAATTATCATAAAATATTATCAAAACATGCATTTAACCTCAACAAATCTCATAAAATCCTATGAAATGACATTGGATGGTATGGTAAAAATGGGTAAGATCAATTCCCTTACACTTAAAACCTTTGCAGTCCTGGGCAAAGCAATCAAATAAAAAGGATCATGAATGCATAAAAACTAGTGGGAACCTAACAATCATATGATGCGAAAGTAACAACTCAAACGGTCACACCCTTCAACAAGCAAGAGTGGTAAACTAAACATGCAAGGCAATTAGCCAAAATGTACAATTCACCAAAGGAAAGCAGTGTTTTGCTCAACTCAATAAAATTGGGTTTTTTCCTTCAAATCCACTTCACAAATTTCTACCATAATCTTACAGTGATTCTAAAATCTCCATCATGAGTACAATGATGTAAAAGATCAAGAGGACTTCTGAGGGTTGTAATATTGGATTAGGCTTGATGGATTGAGAAATGAATGAACTTGTACCAAGCCCTTGAATATTTCTTCCAAACACTTACATCAATTCTCTTCAATTGCTAACTTTCATCTGTAGAACCACTAAGGAAATGCCTTATTTCGTATGTTTATTCTTTGGTGCTATTTTATTTCCAAAATTTGTCTTTCTCTCTCTCTCTCTTTTTAAACTACAATCAAAGCTCATGAAGATGAAAACATAAGGTAACCATATAACAGTGAAATGTTGTTTGGAAATTTGAAAGTATTATGCATGAGTTGGTACTTGTGAAGAATGATTGCTCAAATGGGCTAGTAATGGAAATGAGTATTTAGGTTTGTGTTTATGGAATATGGCATAAGAAAAGAATACCTCCATCATATCAGTTATATTAATGCATTTGAAGCTTTGACCAAGAATCAAGGCAAGTTCTAAAGAATGTAAAATCAAGTGGATATCATTCAAGAAGGAAAAATCAGGCACAAACAACTTCCAACATGGTTAACCCTCATTTTCACTCACAATGGCAAATTGCATCCAAAATTAATTATTGTGCATAAGTAGCTTTACTAAGATTGCAAGTCAAATAGTGAAAATCATTTAGACGGTTTCAATCACCATGAATGAGTTAAGAACCAAAAGCTTTAATGCAAATATTGAAACCCTTTGATACTGTAAAAAATAAATAGCAAAAGTTTAAATGTGGGCATATGTCTCTTAAAAACATAAAGGATCTTAATGGAATAAATGTTTCATGAAATTGTAGTGCTTGATAGAATTAGAAAAAACTAGTTTCCTTTCTCTCATTTTTTTTATAAAAATAAATAAGGATGTTCGCTGCAACAAACTTGTGTGTTTGTCACAATGAACAACATAGAAGACAAGTATGGGGGTATGGTGTTCTTCATCGCGGCGAACTACATAGAATGTGTAATTCCCTCTTAGAACAAGCAATTTGCCGTAGCGAACTGCACTATAAGCACATTCCTTCAAAAAATTTTGAAAATTTTCTTAATTTAGCACATGCAATCATAAATACTCAATTCAAAGCCCATGTATCCAATACTAAATGGAAAGTCCAGCAAAAGTCAGGCTCAATAAACATCAGTTTACCAAAGAAAAATGGTTCAATTTGTAACATAAAACTGAAATCAATACATAACATGCCATTTTAACAATCAATCCCTCCCCTACACTTAAACTTGATATTGTCCTCAATGCACAAGGAGGACAAATTTGAGAAAGAGTGGAGAAGACACAAGAAAAGCAATCAAAGAAAACATTGATCAGTGCAAAATAGTCACAGAGAAAAGAAAGAGCATCATACAAAAAAAGGTTTTACCATGGTGAATAGCACAGAGAAAAGAGAGACACTCACTTAAACAAAAAAGAAAGTTTGCCGTGATAAAAATTGATTTTTGCCATAGTGTAAAACACAAAGACCTAAGTAGTCATACTTTAAATGGGAAGTTTGTCATGGCAAAAGTCAATTTTCACCATGGTGAAATACACAAAGACTACGAAATTCAATATTGTAAGAAGTTTGTCGCAATGAAGATGGATTTTTGCTACGGCGAAGAAGCAAGAAAGTTATGTATTTTGAAATTTAGTCTGAGAAACTAAGTTTTTCCAAAGCCTATGGTTTATGCACTTCCAAAAAAAATGTTTAGCTTTTCAAAATTTGGTTTTCGAATGTTGTTTTGCAATAAAAACAAGGTTGATAGCTTTGAAAATAGCCCTTTACATCCAATGAAAATGAATCAAGAATCACTTTCTCTGTATATATATAACTTCAAAAAATACAATCCAAAAATATAGGTTATGCAACCTCACATACAATTGCAACAAATCCCAAAACACCACAATCCAAAATGAAGAATAACAAAGAATGGACAAGTATGGTATGAGATGCTATGAGAAAATGAAAAGATGCTATGCTAAAGAAAATCTGTTAAGGTTACCCCAATCACATGATTAACCCCAAGTTAACACAAATTGACACACAAATCACCGAAGGAACCAAATAAATGGCTCCTTGGCAATGACACCAGTTTTGACCAAGTCCTCGTCATTAGGGGGTCAAAAGAGAATACCTAATACTAAAAAAAGAAATGCACTATAGTGGTATAATCTGGGTCATGTTCACTTTAAGGAGCCTATTTTATTCCTAGGTAATCTAAATGTAAAATTATTTGAAGAAGTGGGAAAAAATTGAGGTGTTGTCTTTGATTTTATCTGCTTGATTGAAGTTGAATAAAACACAACAAATTGTAAATATTTTTTAGGTTTTTGTTATAAAATGTGGATTGACAAAATGATTGAATAAGGGAATGAAAATAATTAGGTTTAAATGAAAATAATGATGAAATTCTCATTGGAGGTTCAATTCAGCCTTCCTAGCTTCCGAAAGATAATTTTGAGTTTCTTTAAAAAAAAATATTTCCAAATGTGGTTTGAAGTACCATTCAAACACTTGGTAAATTCATTTGTTTATGACAACTTTAACCTGAAGGCTTATCATAACATTAACTACCCTCAATAATGCACTAATGGGAGATTAATATAGAGATGTGAAGACAACTTAAGCAACTTAACCAAATGCTACCAAACTACTACAATCAATCATAAGATATATTAGATTTAACCAAACCTAATATTTGTACAATCAAATGTAGCAATAATCCTTATAAAAAACATATGAAAGCATTAATCTCAGAATCCAATCCATAACATAGAATTTACAGCAATATAGTTTAGCCTATCAATGTAATCAATATGATTTAACCAAGATACAATGACTACAAGTAGGGAAAGATGGATAAGAAAAACTCCATAGTTAATGCTCCAAGCTCAGGCCTTATCAAATCTTCTCTAGGCAAGTGGTGTTTAGTTGCTCATGGTGGTGAGGAATTCTTCACCAAGCTCTAAATCTTTATGAACAACCATGGAAGGGTGGAAAATGGTGATGGGATGAGAAGATAAGAGGAAAGAGTGAAGAAAAATGAGTGTCTTTAGGTCTCTCCCCTCTTTGACAGTTGCCTTTCTTAAGAAGGAATCCTATTGGCTAAAACGAAGTGAGTTGGATAAGGTTTTTTGAAGTTAGGTTTGGATTTGAATTAAAAATTTCTTAGGTTAGAGTAAGTTTGTTATGGCAAAAAACACAGCAAAGTGAGACAAAATATTTTGATGCTCTTAGACCTTTTTTGCAATTTTCCAATTCTCGTGGTCCTTCAGTGTGAATTTTTCAGGCTTGACTTTGACTTTGACCTGTGATGAAAATTTTAAATATTGTAATATCCAACATTCTCTAAATTAATTTAATGAAGTTAAATCAATGTAAAAATTACAATTTTACCTTTACAAAGTACATTTTACATGAAATCACCTTTAATCCTATATTACCATAAAATATTATTAAAACATGCATTTGAGCTCAACAAATCTCATAAAATACCATGAAATGACATTGAATGGCATGGTAAAAATGGGTAAGATCAAACTTATAGTGAGATTATCTGCATACATGTTTGTATGGCTAAGCCTGGAAAAACTGTTGTTAAGTTTTTGAGGAAAATATCATTTACCACTCGACATGTGGTCCTAACCCTCAAAGATAAGCCATAATTTTGATTGCAACCAGCAAAGTTGCATGAAATTATAAACCATATTGAAAGAATGAATTATATAGAAAAGAGATCTTATACAACAAATAATGAATATTTCAAAGAAAACATTAGCTAGAAATAAAATGATTATGTTTGAAAACTTGTTAGATTTATAACTGATAGAGGAACCCAAGCATTGACCCTTAGGGAATCTTTGTGTTTACCTTATTAAAACAAGGGGACATGACTATACATGAGTATACCTAGTGGTTTTAGAAATTATCTCTTTATGTAAGCCATGCTTATGAAGTAGCATGGAAAGTTACATACTTCGAGAAGGGTTTGAGAACATAAATTAGGGTAAAAGTTGTTAACCAAGAAGTCAAGAGTTTTTATGAGATGACAAATAAGAGTAAAATAATTGAAGCAAATATGGTAAATAGTAAAGCTAAAAGTGATAATTACGTGACTTTGGGGAGAACAAATAGCCAGTCTCTACCACAAAACTAGGATAAATTGTTTTGCACAACAGGAAGTCTCCTAGTTTAACTTAAGGTATGTTATTGACCTAAATCCTTGAAAATGTGTTAGTTATTCAGAAATTTTGGTCAAGTATAACTTGTATAGAAGCCATAATTTAGAGTAAAGTACTCCTTTAAAGTAATATATGATATGCTTTAGTCAAGGAATCAATGTTGACTCTAGATTGTGGAATTATGATAAAAAAAAAAAAAGTGGCTATGATATTAAGGGACTAGAAAAGAGGAATTATTTTCCTAATAAAGTTTCAAAATGAAGAGAAGGCATTAGCTATGTTGGAGGATACATACTTAAGCTATTAAGGCTCAGATGAGAACAAAATAATGAGTTATGGGAAATTTAATATTTTACCCTTAATATTTAAATGTTCCAATTAGGAAATATAATTTATGACGATTACTTGAAATTGAATATCTATGTTTACTGTGAATGAAATTTGGTTATACATGTGCTATGAATTTCATTTTAGCTATAACCATGGAATTTGAATTAGGAGATATGTATTTCTTCATAAGTATTTCATAATTTGAACTCACTTTAGTATTTATTTTTCTTTGCAAACCTACTTCAAGTTTAATGTTGGCCTTTAGAATAATATTAAGATAAGTACTGTTATTAGAACATATTTGGATTCTATGCATTTATAAGCATGTATATTAGAAGAATTATATTAATTTAATGGTTTGTATTCAAATTTGAAAGACCAAGATCAATAAATTTTAGAAATCAAATTAAATAAAACGTGAAAATTTAATTTGAAGGTTTATATTTTAGCAAATTCTTTTACCACAGTTTAATTGCTCAACTATAAGATATCTAGATTCCCTTAGAACTTACTTTAAGAAAGACTTATTAGAAATAGGGCGAGTAAATACAACCATTTCTAATTATTAAGACTAAATTAAATTGATTTAACTAAAAATTGGAGCATGGATCTCCTACTATAATAGTAGGTGTTGTAGGAATTTGAGCATTTAATTATGATGAGCAGATGTGGTTATGATCATCTGATGACTTTAATTCGATTAGTTTATTGAACATCCATATTAGACACCTAAAGAAAAATAGATTGATCAATAAGGATGATATAATTTTTAAATTTCAAATTTTATTTTTTGAGTGAAATAGAAGAATTCAGTGAAAATATATACATAAAAAGATAACGATCGAGAGTTTACAAAGTGAAATACAAGCTAAAAATAGAAAACCTTTTTATCACTTTACACTATTGTATTTTTTTGTGGGAACATGATCTTGTATTTTTACTCTTCCACTTGAGAGAATTTTTCACATTAAAAAGTTATGTTCCCTTGACTTGTAATTTTTGGACAAAATTATTCTTTGAGTATTCCTGTAGTGGAAAATGAGATTGTTCTTCAATGGAAGGAGCATTAATAACTATTAATCCTCAAGACATTGGTTTAACGCCACATAGACATGGATACATCAATTATATATATATATATATATATTTTTTTTTTTTTTGTGTGTGTGAGTGTAAAGTAGGCTCTCTTTAATGCGTAAGTTTTGTTTGATTGATGAGAAGTCTCCTTAGATTAAACCTTTAACTCTGTGCGATGACTCATTAGGTGCCTTTAACATAATTGTTTTTATTATTTTTAGTGTTACATTTAACAATCCCTATCATTTCAACATGAGGGTTTTTATGGTTCTATTTAGAATAAAATTGATTACTCTCTGAAAGAAAGTTATCTTGAACAATATTGATAGTAAAAACACTTAATCTTCAATTATCTGGCATTGTTGCTGAACCCTTTGTGGGATTACTTTTGTATGACAATATTTTATGATTAATGTTATGAATTCAATTGCTTATGTTCATTGTCCTTAATGCTTTTTTGAGCTTGATCTCCTTTGAATTGAATTGGCATTTAGGCTAACTTAACAAGAAAACCCTAGTTGAAGAACTGGATGAAGATAATCACTTTTTACAAGATGAAAGAGTAGTAAGTATAGCAATTAGTAGTCAAGACAACAATACTTGATTGTCTTAGATAACCAAGATTAGGGAAACACTTTGTATCAACTATCTTCTCATATAGCTTTCATAGAAATATAGGGAGTTGGGGGAAACAGTTGAATCCCTAGGTTAGTAAACTAATTCATAACTCAGGAAGAAGTAACTATCAATACAAAGTAACTACGCATTGATATGAAGGCAAGGTGCTAGATTCATTTAGTTGTTTGTTTACTCAATTTTACATTATTGTCAAGTTATTACACAAGCCTGATTTAAAACTTTGATAATAGTATCAATCTAGATTTGAATCCAAGTCCTTGTGGGAATGATATCTTACTTACTCTTTAATACGTTTTTCGAACATGTGCACTTGCGTGTATAGAAATTAGTGAACAAAAATTTTAGTCTTAAATTTAACAAATCTACAACATATTTGTTTTCATTGTTTGTCTTAAAATTAGCAAGAAAAATAAAAGTGAAAATTATACTTACCATATTAAATAGATACATTTAACAATTAATGCCCAAATACTTTTAGTCAATGGTAAAATAAAATGGTTTATAAATAGATGCATGTATGCCAATTAACATTGAGGTTTCCAAAACCTTTAAGTTAATGATAAAATAAGAAGGTTGTTAAATATATATATATATATATATATATATATGAGTGGTATTGACTAGGCATTAATGTGTACAAGACCTATAAATGTGAGAGATAAATTATAATACAATTCATTTTCTCTTGCTCATTGTTTCTACATGATTATTGAGCTCTTTCCACCAGTACTGCCACATTGTTCATCTCCTCTTCTTCTCTTCTTCGACTATTACAATTGCCAGGACTCCAACATAGCCAATCTCTCTTCACTATTCTAGTAAGATTGCTTCTCTCTTGAGATTGTGTCTAATTTCAACATGAAGCTTATCATAATATATTAATTAATTTAATTTTCTACTAAAACTCCTAAATATTGTTCATATAAACTATATAAGCATATATGAAAATAGATAAATAATTAATGTATAGATATGAAGAAAAGGCATGAAACTTATGGAATTCTTAAGGATCTCATGACACAAAGTAAACAAAAAGTTGTTTGTTAGGAAGATGTCCCTACTAATCAATATTAGGGGTGAACAATTGATCGGGTGGCCAGGTTAACCTAGTCCAACTAGTGTTGGGCTGGGTCAAAATAAAAATGTTTCCAAACTTCATTGGGTTGGGCCAGGTCCCAAGTTCACACAAGACCCGACTTAGGTATTATCAATTTATTTTTTTATAATAAATTTTATTTATAATAAATATTGATAATATTAATTGTTTTCAAATTTTTATCACTTTTTATTCTCAATCTTAATTTTATTTTTTATTTCATTTTTATTCATTTAAATACTTTATTTTTTTATTTTTATTGAAAATTTGTTTTAATTAATAAAAAATTTATTTTAATAAAATTAAAAATAAAAATAATTAATCAATCTGGCTCGGACCCGATGTAACCTGGTCTGGCTTGATCACTTAGTAAGCCAAAACCAGGTCCAATTGAGTCTCAAAAAAGAGACCCAATCTAAAATCAGATTGAATCCCAAGTCGTTCAAAAACATGCCCCCACCTAGCCTATGTGCACCTTAATTTATAAGCAAGAATCATACTAATCTTAAGTTGTTTGTGAACTTTGGGGTAGATTGTATTTAATCAATATTAAGTATGACGACTTTACAATGTTGAATCATTGCCACGATATTTTCAAAGCTTTTTCTATAGAAAATTATTATGCAGTTCTGTTAGTACATAACAGGCCTCTTTTTTAAAATTAGACATAATAGTAGTTTTGATTAAAATTTTCATTGAAGAGAGCTTCCTATCAAAATGTCTGCACATAATGAGTCTCTTGTAACAAAAAAGCTGGAGTATGAATTTTGTCAGGTACCAAAGACTAGGTAAGAGGGAAGAATGAAGCACTCTGAACTTATAGTGGTTTAGATCAGAAAGCTAATCCTTCATCCACTCCCCACGAACATTATCCAAAAGTTTTACTATTCAAAATGATAAGTAAAATTGACATAACATTTATTTAGGGTCAACTGATTTGGCTTTTACACATTACTTGGTAACCCAAATCAGCAGGCCCAATTAATAGGATTTTACAAGTTCTTGAAGACCTTACTAAAAAATATATAGTAGAAGACATAGATAACAGCTCACAAAGAGCAGAATGATATTAGAAAAGCTTAAATCTCACATAGAGAATGAAAGAAATGATTTTAGCACACTAATCTGAGGAAAAACATTTTGCTATTTTTGTTTTGTCTTCCCTTCTTCTCCCTTTTTCCTTACAGAGCATCTGCTAAGGAACCTTTCATCGAGCAACCAAGATCAGAAAAAAAGCATGTATAAAGATTGTTTGGAAGAGGATAAGATGAATAGTAAGCTGCAGGTAGCTGTAATTTGAAGATTTAGGATCTTTTCAGGTGAAGCATTGAGTGTTTTTGAACTTTAATTGCACCAAAATGTTTTAGTTGAGGAGATTTAGGTGGTCAACTTTCTTTCTTCTGTTTGATTGTGCTTCTTTTTACTGATGGTTGTAAAAAGCATATTTTGTCACATGTGAGGGAGAGTGCGTCATCTTCTGAAACTTTCTCATTCCCGCTCCATTTACCTCGACCAAATATTCATAGTCAGGCCCATTTTAACATACATTGGTCCAGCTTCATTGTCATCAACATGAGGTCACAAATTGGGCCTAGTTAGATCTGTTCAGGCCCTATAACTTTGATCTTACAAAAACATCACCACATTAAACATGTTTTAGCATAATTAAAAGCATTAATAATCTAATTTATTCCTACAGGTTTCATAGTTTCTTTAGTTACATTAGATAGGAAATGCACTAGTAGTACCAGCTATTATTTTTACTAACATTAGGGAACACTTTTTTCTTTGTCACTTAAAATGAAAATGAGTGAGGACACATAATCATAGAGTGCTATTAAGTGGGTAATGAAAAAGCTCAAAATCATAATACTTTTATTCAAACATCTTACATACTAGGATAATGGCTTATTAATTACCGGCAAGCATGGGATGCTTACACTATCTCCTTTTGTGCAGCTTTTTGTGACAAATATATAGCGACTCATCATTTTAACTTAACCCCAACAATTTCGGCCAAAAAAAAACCCCCCGACTTTGACTCTAGATTTTTAACTTTATATGTGACGTACGAAAACCAAAAATTGTATATATGTGAAGTTTCAATTTTACATGCACTCGTAAATCTGTTCATAGTGTGCTATGTGTTACGCAAATTTTCTATTCAACATAATGGTGAATTATTACTATGACCATTTAAAATATAATATTGATTAATATCTATTTTATTTAGAGGGACAAGTAAGTAAGAAACAGTCAGTCTTTCTTACAACTCACTTTTCAATATTAGATGAGAATGTGTTATGTAAATATCTAAATCAATCGGCTTTAACTAAAACAGATGATTCATTGAATATTCTGTGTCCTTGTATTGAGGTAAGCTGCCAAGACTAAGATTTTAATTTTATTTTGTGAAGACCACCTATATCCATTGAAATGAAAAAATAAAGGTAAGTTCAATAATTTATGTACTTATTCTGGGATGAACAGTGAAAATTGATATTTGAAAACTTTCAATTGATATATGGGATGAAACAAAGTTGTCAAAACTCGCGAATCAACTTGATTGACTCTGCTGTTTAACTTGGACACCACTCAAACTCGCTCAAATCGAAGAGTCAAGTTCGAGTTGCCTCCTCTGGTTTTATTCCAAAAAGTGTCACTCCACATCATGAACACAGGCACCATTCTCCACTGCAAGGGTGTGGCACCATTAATCCAACACTATTTTTATGAATATGTATGCAACGTTTTATATATATTTGCTCTTAATCTTTTTATAGTTTCCAAGAAAGTAAAACTTAGAGGATTTGAGTATACACACAAAGAAAAGTGTCTATTTGTACGTAACTAGTATCATATAATTTGTTGCACTTATTTTTAAAATTTTATTTTAAATTTATTTAAAAGGATCTCTATTTTGTGTTTTAATCTAAATTATTTAAATATTATTATATTAATTTTTTTTAAATATTTATAATATGATATTTTATCCAAAAATAATATGAAATTAATATATTGTTAATTTATTTTTTTTTTAAAAAATATTCTTTAATAGTTATATTTATAATTGTATAAATAATTTTAATTCAAATTTCAAATTATTAGTATTTTAAAAAAAAATATTTATGTTTAGTTATCACTATTTTAATTATAGTCATACTAGTAGACTATTAATAATTACCTTCAACAATTCAAAATTTAGTTTAAATTTTAAAATATTAATTTTAATAATATAATTATATATTTCAATAGTTAATTATTATTATAAGTAAACTTTTATGATTCTATGTTACGAATTTACCCCAAAAATAAGTTTGTCTAGAATCGTGATTTTGACAATATTGGGATAAAAAGCCTTAAAAATTTCAATTTGAAATATATTAAAAATAACAAGTAATATGCAACTTATTAAAAATAACAAGTCTGTCATGATGAAAGGTTTTGTCTGCACATGTAGCATGTATTAGCACCGCCATACTCTTTCATCAGAACCGCGAACTCTGGAATGGAGTCTAACCTCCAAAATTTATCACCCTCGAGGATGAGGATGAGGAAGCATGACCGATCGGCCAATAAACGAACGACCAAGGAAGTGGTGCCAGTGGAAAGAAGTACTGTTTGGTTAGAAACTTCTTGACGACGAGTATCATTCCTTTTGTAGCAATGCATAACACATTAGCCAATATATGGCATTCAATCGGAGGGTCTGTATTGAGGAAATTGGAGAGTGGAGGAATATATTTAAATTTTTCTTTAAGGTAGACATTGAAAAGGTGATCGAGGGAAGCCCATGGACTTTCAGCAAACCACTTACTGGTTTTGCATCGATTGAGGGATGTTTATAACCCTAACAACGTCAGTCTCAACAGACTTCTAGATGAAAATACATGAACTACCTTCTGGCCTGATGGTAGAGAATTGGGTGATTCAACTTGGGAGTTTTGCAGGGAAATTTATTGAGTATGACGCGAAGGTGATCATAGACGGAAGAATGTCATTCATGAGAGTCCGAGTATGTCTATATATTAGAAATCCTCTGAAGCGAAAGAAGATATAGTTGGGGAATTGGAAAACTGTATACTGTTTATTCAAGTACGAAATAATCACTGTGTTCTACTTCTTGTGCAGAAAACTTAGCCACTCTGAATGTTTCTGTACAATGAGAGCGGTGCAGGGTGGGGGCAAAAGGCTACCAATACAATGGGATATCTCCCTGATGGCTGGTGGCCGGGGAAATCAACCAGTGGTGAGTAGTTGCCTCCGAGATGATAACAGAGCAAAAATCACGAATAGAAGTAACAACAATTATAGAGATTATATCGAATTCAGATTTAACGGCAATAATCATAGGGCAGCCAATATGAACGAGAAGTTTAGAGTGAGATTCATGGGCAATTTGAATCACTCGGGGATCTGGGGTCTAATTCGGAAAGTCAGCAATTTGCCAATCTTTTTGGACCAGGAGGAAGAAGAAAGCCCACTTATATTGCTCGCGAAAAAAAAAAAAAGAAAAGCCCAATAGCATGTGATCTGTCAAATACCAGTGGGTCAAATAGAAGTCTGTAACCTGCGAGTACTTTAAGCTCAAGGAAAGAAAGAACACTCTCCTTAGGCAAGATGAAGTTAGATGGAGGCGATGGGCAATAACCCACGGAGATCGCAACACTAAGTTCTATCATGAGCATGCTTTAACTCGTAAGAAAACGAATACAATCAGTGAGCTGGAAAAATAAATAGAGGCAAGCAACAAGTAAAAAAGAGAAGATACAGAGGCTATTTCTTGACAGCTTTAAACACACATACACAAGGGAGGAGGGGCAACATGAGGAGGTCTTGCACTTATTTTAGGAAGTTACGACTTCACAAAACAACAGTGATCTACCCAAAGAGTTTGAATGTAACACTTGGCAAAGTTTTGTTCTTAGAAAGAGTAAAAGCATAAATGTCCATAGTGGATGTTATTAATCAAATAATGAGCTATGACTTAGTGGTAAGATTTTGGGGTTCAAGACCTAGCTTCTACCTCCCTCAGACTTTTTCTGGTGCTGCCACGTGTCTTGCTAGGTGAAATGACCAAATTGCCCTCACTTTCTTCTTCTTCCTGAGCATTTTTTTTTTCTTTGTAGAAACATCAGCTCTTCTCACAACTTCTCCTCCCTCTGCCACCACTCTGCCACCATCCTAGTTCCGACCAGCGTTTCCCCTCACCTGTAACGAGCTTTTGACTGCTGCGCCTTGTAGTTTCCAGCAACAACATCCTTTTTCCGGTGTTGTAACTGTCGTAACTAACATTTTGACGAGAAGGAATAAAAAGAGGTTTAATTGATTTCTAAAAGCAAATCTTGAAAATCAATTTATTTGGAGTCATCATCAAAATTTTTAATGGAAAACTTTGGAAAACTGTTTTAAACAAAAAGAAAAAGATGACATAGTCTGCGAAATCAGATATGAGTTCGAGAGTTTATTTGAGTGTGGGGAAGGTGTTAGGCACCCCATAACACCTGTCCATAAGGACGGTTACCTTAAACTAGTTAGCTGAAATAGAATATAGTCTTAAATTTATCTTAATTACCCTTACTGGCATGGATGCATGTTAAACAAAGAAGACAAAAACAATAATAATGAAAACAAACAAATAAATATTTACAAAGGACAGACTTGACCTAGGATGACAGCTTAGGGCTTATGTATCCCATGATAGGGATCAAAGTTCACGTAGTTCAACCAAAAAGGCGTGTCTATTGGTTGATGATTAGTAATTTTTGTGATAAGAACATGAGAGTTCAAATTAAACAGATTTTTGTAAATAAAGCGGGATTGGAATTTGATTTGGATATTTTAATTTACAACAACCTGATTAATCTAGCTCTTATGACTTCTTCATTTCTCTCTCTTTTTAATTTTTGTTTATTTTTGGCATTTGAATCTTTATTTTGAAATCTAAATGAAATGATTATAAAGAATGAACTTAATCATTTTGTAAATAATAAAATAAAACAATCATTTAATTAAGATATTTATTTTTTCATTATTGTCATTAATGTTATTATTATTTTAAAACAAGTATGTACTAATTTTTAGGGTTTATGGAGATTAAAATCTCACACGACCCCAAGCACTTGAGGAGAATGATATTCTCATATGATGATTTTGTAAATAATGGAAAATATTTAATTAAAGTATTTATTTTTTCCTTATTATTATTTTTAAAACAAATATGTACTAATTTTCGGGATCTAAGGAGATTAAAATCTCACATGATCCTATGAATTCGAGGAAAACAATATTCTCACACAGTAATTTCGTAAATAATGGAAAATATTTAATTAAAGTATTTATTTTTTGTATTATTATTATTTTTAAAACAAATATTTACCAATTTTAAGGATCTAAGGAGATTAAAATCTCACATGATTCCAAGCACTTAAGAGTCTAATATTCTCACACCATGATTTCGTAAACAATGGAAAATATTTAATTAAAATATTTTTTTGCATTATTATTATTTTAAAACAAATATGTACTAATTTTCGGGATCTAAGGAGACTAAAATCTCACATGATCCCAAGCGCTTGAGGAGAACAATATTTTCACACGATGATTTCGTAAACAATGGAAAATATTTAATTAAAGTATTCTTTTTTACATTATCATTATTTTAAAACAAATATTTACTAATTTTTGAGATCTAAGGAGATTAAAATATCACATGATCCCAAGCGCTCAAGGGGAACAATATTCTCACACGATGATTTCATAAATAATGGAAAATATTTAATTAAAGTATTTATTTTTACATTATTATTATTTTTAAAATAGACATGTACTAAATTTTAGGATCTAAGGAGATTAAAATCTCACATGATCCTAAGCGCTTGAGGAGAACAATATTCTCACACGAGGATTTTTTAGAACCTCACTTGTCAGATCAAGATTAGTCTCACATTGGCATATATAAAAAACAAATAAAGTAATAAAATAAAAAACAAAAAGAAAAAAAATGATATAACATTGATTACAGGTTACTAGATGTGAAGATTTTCTTGCAAGTGTATTATACCTGACTCCTTCCTTTTTCTTCTAGTCTTGGCTTCTCCTTGGCTAGTGTCTCCAATGGCTCTCTTCTTCTCCATCCTCCTTCCTTCTCTCTCTCTCTTCAGTCAGTAATGAGTCCGTAACGTTTTTCTCTCTTCTTTTCTCTTTCCCTTGGCTTGTCACTCCTTGGTTCATCCCTATAATGAGCTCTCCTCTTCACCTTCTTCTCATTTTCTCAGTCTGGCCTCTATCTCTCTCTCTTCAGTCTGTGGTGAGTCCATGGTGTTTCTATCTCCTCCCTCTCTCTCTCTCCTCTCTTCCCCCTCCCTCGGCTTGCTCAACTCTGTTCACCCCTGTCCATGATGCACAGAACAGGGGAGGATGTTCTTTCTTCATGGCTTGCTCTAGGTCTCGTTTATTTCTTTGCTTCAACTTGGTTTTGCTTATCTGAATGCTTTAGTTCATCTTGTCATGATCCTTTTGTTTCTGCTCATATCTGTGTTCTTAGTTTTGCTCGTCACGGCCCCTTCGTTTATGCTTGTTTTTGTGTTCTCGGTCCTGCTCCTTCTTCTCCTCTCGGTCCCTTCTCTCCCTCTTTTTTCTCTTCCTATTTTTTTCTTTCCTTTAGCTCTTTGGTTTGGTCTCTGCTTTTATACTCTGAAAGTCAGAGCTAATCCCTTCTATGCTCCTCCATTAGCTGCCTCTCCTTTCATGTTTTCTAGTCTGCTCTTCCCCCCTATCTCCATCTGAGTCTCCCTATTCTTAACGCAAAAAAGGAACCAGTCATGCATGCAGCTCCTGTCCCCCCTTCTGTTAAGCACCCATTTGACTCCTCTGTTTCCTCGAGCTCCCTAATATGTAGTCTGGCTGAAGCATCAAATCCATTTTGGTGCAAGTGTTCTGAAGGCATACACGGTGCAGCAGGTTGGCAGTGCTTCAGGGCTACTTGGAAGGTTTTTGTTCTTGCCGTCATAATGGATTTTGTTATTTTACTATCAATGTTGTATTGTGTTTCATTTTATTTAGTTACTTATTATTTATTTATTTTTTTCTAAACTATTATTATTATATATATCTATATATTTTGTTGTTTTTTTTTTTTTGATTTGTTGCTTTGCTTAATTGATCAATTTAATACATTTAAGAGGTATCCTAATTTCCTCTTTTTTTTTTACTTTTGTTAAGTTCTTTATATTTGATGGTGAATTTATATTTGTTGCTTTCAATTATATTTTGCTTTTTATTGGTTAATTAATTAATTTTTATTTTGACTATCCTTATTTATTTATTTATGAGATGGGGTGTTCACAGTTGCCCCTCTTTACTTGCCTCTTAGGTTAAGGGAGCAAATGTTGTGAAGAGATGACCTAACCTAAGAGTAAGCAAAAATGTGAACACACCATTCCTCATATTGAGGGAAAACTAGTAAAAGGGGACCTTCTATAAATCAAAACCTGGATAGGATAGTGAGTTGCCTAGACATGATGCAAGACTTTTGATAGAAATGCAAATTACTTGGACACGATGTAGGACTTTGATAGAAAATGTAAATTGCCTTGGGCATGATGTAGGACTTTGACAAAAAATGTAACTTTCCTGGACACGATGCAGGAATTTTGACAGAAATGTAAGTTGCCTTGACACGATGCAGGACTTCGACAGAAAATGTAAATTGCCTGGACACGATGCAGGACTTTGGCTTTGATTTGAAGAGAGGTATTCACCTTGCATGGGATATGTTATCATGAAATGCAATGCATGCACCTATGTGAGATGCATACCATTGTGCTTGGACTGCAGCATGCTTCGGCTGCTTGCTAAACTTGTCATCTTTATGATCATAGTGTAATAGACCCCAATTCTGTTGGGTTTTTGTCCTCGATATTTGAATTTTTATCTTATGGAACTTTAGGATGATTTTTCTTGAACGATAAAATACTTGTGCCAAGGAGGGGTGTGATTCTTTTGGATGCACCTTTTGGTCATCAGTGAGATGTGATGTGACCCGTGTTCATGCACTAAATGCAAGGTGCGTATATTTCCCCCCTTTTTTATTTTAAAATATCAATTATACACGTGTGATGAATGCATGAGCAAGGTATACAATGAATGTGGAGAATTATGCATGCATGAGATATCTGTGTTTTTGAAAGATAAAGAAAGTTTTCTTCACTTTTATATTCCAAAATGATGCCTATACCTTGGGTATTAGAAATAAGAGAATGCTACACGAGCGTAGACCTTTTACCTTTACTTTAGAAACTGGAGGGGTGGCATATTAAGTTATAATTTATACTGGTTGGAAAGAAAACCATATGGCCCAGAGTGGAAGAATTATCTAACCAAGCTTCTTTTGTTGCAACCTTGAATTCGTCGTCTCAATAGCCGATAGTCCGTATAACTTTATCTCTTTGAGTCAACACCTGGTAGACTTAGTTTCCTTTTCTTATAGTAGACCAGGGGACATTGAAAATGCTTCAATATCTTTTTACAAAGTCATCCAGTAGCAAAATCAGAAATGCCAAGACGTGTGTATGTTTCACACTTTAAGCTTCATCCCAGTAATTGCGTGGAAGTACTTATTTAAACTAATCATGGGTGTTTCTGAAATACGTATCATTAGATAGTATTTTGAATGACATTATTTACTTGAATATTTATTTTGCATATTGAATGCATGGAGCAATTATAAAGGCGGTATAGTTATGTAGAAAGGAAAAGAGTAATAAGAGGCAAGTCTCTTAGATGAGTAAGCGACTTGATTTTGAAGATAGATCACACGGTACTAAGGAAAGTATATTATAAATTGAATACAAATGCAAAGGAGAGCAACAATGACAATTGGAATGACTTTGACTTTTAGCTCGAGGTGGCACTGGTTGTATGCTCTAGGTGTTGCCATTGGATACACATATTTTGAAACTGATTAATGAAGACAATTTCTAAGGATCCTTCCAGGTAGGCGAATTAGTCCTTGCGTAGCCTCACTTTGTTCATCATCTATTGCCCTAACTTTTCTTTAAGCCACCTTTTCAGGTTTTTGACTTACCAGGCCCTGATTGTAAAATCTTCTTTCTTTCTCCTTTCTTTTATTTCCATTATTCCCATTTTAAGCAAAGTATTTCTTTACTGCATCAGAGTTAACTGGTCTTCCAAGCTCTCTTCCATCCATATCGGCAAGAACCAATGCCCCTTTAGATAATGCTCGTATCTCCATATATGGACCTTCATACGAAGTGCCCATTTGCCTCTATTATCCTCCTGATTTGGGAGGATCATTTTCAAAACCAAATCCCCTGGCTCGAATTCCCTGGGACAAATCTTTTAATTGAAGGCCCTTGCCATTCTTTTCTGGTATAGTTGCCCATGACACATAGTTACCAGTTGCTTTTCTTCAATCATATTCAGCTGTTCATATTGTGTCCTTACCCACTCACTCTCCTTTACGTTAGATTCTATTAACACTTGGAGAGAAAGGATCTCAACTTTAATTGGGGTGACTACCTCCATGCCGTATATTAAAGAGTAGGGGTTTGCCCCTGTGGATGTTTGTACTGTTGTGCGATACCCATGAAGAGCATACGGGAGCATCTTATGCCAGTCTTTATAAGTGATATAGTCATCTTGCTAATGATCTTTTTTATATTCTTGTTTGCTGCCTCAACTGCCCCATTCATTTATGGCAGTAGGGTGCAAAATTGTTATGCTTAATCTTAAGTTATTCGCATAATTTCTTAATGTCAGCTTCATTTAGGTTGGGAGTGTTATCAGTGATAATCCTTTCTGGTATACCATATCAACATATAATGTTTAATTTCAGAAATTGGAAGAAGACCCTTTGGGTAATATTGGTGAATGAACATGCCTTTATCGATCTTGTGAAGTAATTGTGGCTACTAAAATGAATCGGTGTCTATGAGATGCCTTTGGATTGATGGGACCAATCACACCAATTCCCCACATTGAGAATGGCCAAGGTGCCACAAGGTTGTGTAGGGGTTGTGTTAGAGCATTGATCCTATTGGCATACATCTGACATTTATGACATCTCCTCATGTAATCAATGCAGTCTTTTTCCTTGGTCAACCAAAAATACCCACACCTTTGAATTTGTCTAGTCATGGTATGGTCGTTAGCATGGGTTCCGCACGTCCCCTTATGAATCTTTGTCATTATCCTTCGTGCTTCTGATGCATCCACACATCTGAACAGAGTGTTGTCCTATGACCTTTTACACAATACTTTTTCGCTAAGGAAGAAATTCCTCCATATTTAAGTAGTAAGCTGGGGTACCAAGGTCTTAACTCATACCAGCAGCATATTAACTCCGCAGTCTAGCTTGATCATTACAGCAAGGGTAGCCAATGCATTAGCAAACTGGTTTTTATCCCAGGTCAGATGTGTGAAGTTTATCCCCTCAAACTTTGACATCAATTCCGTTAGGTACTTTTGGTATGGGATCAGCTTGGGATCTTTGGTTTGCGATTTTCCCTTTACCTAATAAATCACAAGGGCTGAATCACCAAACATGTCAAGATCTTTGAGACCTAACTTTAAGGCAGCTTTCATGCCATTAACACAAGCCTCATATCTCGCTACATTATTCGTGCAGTAAAAACTGAGCTTGACCGCCATTGGATACTGTTTACTTTCAGGTGATGTCCACTTGACCTCTTTTGGTTCATCTTCTTCCATTGTTAAAATATCCTCATCTAGGAAATGGAAATCTAGCGACTGGTATTTATCCAAGGGATTAGCTGCCAAATGCTCGGCTATAATGCTCCTTTTGAGACTCTTCCTAATACATAAGGACTTTCAAAAATATATTTGATTGAATCCATTCTGGAGATGAGCCATGTGACATGGTATAACATGTACTGCCTCAATCTTTTTGTGGTCCATACGAGGCCGCAATAAATCTTCTCAATTAATGGATACCACGACTCATATTCATTAAACTTTTTGCTTAGGTAATAAATTACTTGCTCCTTTCTCCTTGATTCGTCATGCTGTCCTAACACAGCACCTATGGACCCTGGTCGGATCGTCAAATAAAGGATAAGAGGCCGCCCTGGCATAGGTGGCACTAAGACAGGGGGATTTAAGAGATACTCTTTTATTATGTCAAACGCCTGTTGGCAAGTCTCATTCCATTCTTTAGTTTGGCTCTTGTGTAATAATTTAAATATTGGTTCACAAGTGGCGGTTAGGTTTGCAATGAACCTAGCGATGTAATTCAAACGCCCCAAGAACCCTCGAACTTCTATTTCCATACTAGGTGGTGGCATGTCATGAATTGTCTTAATTTTATCAGGGTCTACTTCTATTCCCCTCTTACTAATGATGAATCCCAAAAGTTTCCCAGATGTGGCCCCAAATGCACACTTACTAGGATTCAACCGGAGTTTGTACTTTCGTAGTCTTTCAAAGAGCTTTCGTAACATAGCCATATGACTCTCTCCTTTAGCTGATTTGGTGACCATGTCATCCACATATACCTCTATTTCTTTATGCATCAAGTCATGGAACGAGACTACCATCGTGCGTTAGTAGGTGGTTCTAGCATTTTTAAGCCTAAAGGGCATTATGTTGTAGCAGAAAGTTCCTCATTAGGTGATAAAGGTGGTTTTTTTTCTGTCCACAGGGTGCATAGGGATTTGATTATAGCCAGAGTACCCATCCATAAAGGAGTTCCTGAAGCTTTTTGTTGTATTATCAATTAAGATGTCAATGTGAGGTAAAGGAAAGTCATCTTTCAGGCTGGCCCAGTTTAAGTCTCGATAATCGATGCACATCCTCACTTGCCCATCTTTTTTTGGCACAAGGACTATGTTCACAACCCATTGGGGGTATTTACCAACCTCTAGGAAACCAACATCCTATTGCTTCATTACTTCTTCCTTGATTTTGAGGCACATCTCTGGGCTCATCCTCCTCAACTTTAGTTTCTTAGGCCCCACATTAGGGTACAAGGGTATCTTATGAGCATCAATTTCAAGATCTATTCCTGGCATATCTTGATAGGACCAAGCAAACACATCCACATGTTCCCTAAACAAATTAATCATTTCTTCCTTCCTGGGTTATCGATTATTTTCAACTCTTTTTTATTATCCTCAATCCCCATATTAATCACTTTGGTAGTTTCTTTATGCAGAATAATACCTTTTTCTGAAGATTCTATTATTTTAGCGAAGGCTTGGGATACATCATCATTATCATTAGTTTCTAAATCATTCATATCTGTGACAACATGAGGCACATTCAAACAGTGCCTAGGTGTTCCTACTTTAGACAAGAGTTCCGAGGATTCAAATTCCTAAGAAAGTGGGTAATGAAGGCAAGAATAAATACGAGAAGACAGGATTCGAACAAGATTTTGGCAAAAAAGATTGGAATTGCAACATTCATTCGGTATTCAAAATAAATTTCAAATTGTTAGCTATTACAAAACTCTTAAAATGATATTCAAAATATTACTCTAATGACATAACATCTGATAACATTTCAGATTCCTAATTATCAAGTGCTTTCCCTAACTCGTCCAACTGGATCCATGCGGCCTCCGCATGCTCTCCTTCTTATTCACTTGCCATTATGACTGGGTCGCCTAGGTGTATTATCTCAATAGAAATAGGAAACGTTTCTCGGATGTAGGGTATTTTTGCTTTTCCTTTTAGCTTACCCTTCTTTTGTCATGCCTACGGGTCTCTATAGACAACTCGTACCCTAACCCTTGTCCTGGATTTTCAAGCAACTCAATTGGTTCCCTTATGCCTTGCAGCTTTGTGCCTAGTCCTTTTCCCTTTTGATACCTACTATTCATCATGATCTTGGCCACTACTTGATTGACATCCTTGGTAGATTCCCCTACTCCCATTGGGTTCTGGTCGACGCCTTTAGTAAAGTTCCCAACTTCTAACACTTCCAGACTTTGATAAGAGCTGTCTATGGCCTGCTCGACATTTTCAATGTAAGGTACCGTGCTTGACTTAGTGATGATCTTCTCTTCTTCACTTTTTATGGTGATAAGCCTCCCTTCATCAATATACTTGATCCTTTGATGCACGATTGATGGGATTGCACCAGCTGTATGAATCCAAATTCTTCCTAGAAGCATCATATATGCTGCGTCGATGTCCATGACGTGGAACTTGATGGTAAATAGATTTGGACCAATTTCCAAAAGTAGTTCAACCTTTCCAATTACTTCCCTCCTTGTCCCATCAAAGGCTCTCACTACTATGTCATTGTACTCGATGCATGACTTCTTAACCGATAATTACCGTAAAGTGGATAAGGGTAAGACATTCAAGGTTGACCCTCCATCAATGAGTACTTTGTGATTATATACCCATAGCACTTCAAAGTAATATGAAAGGCTTTGGGCTTTCCGATTGGTGTGGGGTGTATCTCATCCTCATAAATGGCGATCAAGGAGGAATTCTTTATTGCATTTATCATGTTTACCACCTTCTTTGGGGTGATATCAGGACGTACATAGGCTTCATCCAACATGCTCTGCAATGCCTTTTGATGAGCTTCTAAATTCATTATTAGGGTTAAAATAGAAATTTGGGCCGGTGCTTTTCACAGGTAATCAACCACATCATATTCGCTCTGTTTCATAATTTTTAAGAACTCCTCCTGTTCTCCCTTCCTAGGGGCTTCTTTTAGGTTTGAGCTTTCTCCTACTTCCAGGTTTAGGTTTGAAGTTCCTTCTCTATCTTTGGAGTATACTCGCCACTGTGAGAAATTCCCCTTACAATTCCTGACTGCCCTTTTTCCATGATGGGCCTTTCTTCTGATGCCTCATTGTGAAAAGAGCATTCTATTTTTAGCCCGTAATTCCATAGCACAGCGTGGTTGCTCTGATACAGAAATAGAGATGGCACATGGATAATGGCGGTTGGATTTTTGACAGGCACTGGTGTGGGTACGACGAGCAAGGATCCTTTCGTTGTACCTCATGGGTCATGATTGCTTTGGGCTGGGGTGACCTTCTTAACTTCATAGATTGGCTTATTAACCACTAAGAAGGAGTTCCTGGGCTTCTTGGGGTCAGACAATCCCTCAGTTTTGGCATAATTTTTCTCTGTGACACATACATTCCCCTCAATGTGTCCTCAAGTTTTTTAAATGGTCAGAACTCTAAGTGTCATCATTCTTTATGCTAATTCCTTAAACTGCTCACAGTCTTCAATGTCGTGGCCCACTTTTCCTTCATGAAACTCGTAGTAACTATTTTACGATCCTATGAGCATGTTCCGCTCCCCCTCCTGAGCGGAGATATAATTAGTGTCCTTTAAGCTTTTATATAATTACTACATGGTGCATGACACATTCGTCAAGTTTTTCAAGTTAAGCTCTTCCCCATCTATCATGGACACTTTCTTCCCATTATCGTGATTTAACAAAGGATTGGTGACGATGTTGGGGTTGTTACCTGCCTTTATGCCAATATGGTTATTGTCTAATAACACTAAAATGTGCTTCTTGAAGACATCACACTTGTCAATGTTGTGCCCTATAGCTCCCATATGATACTCATAAGTAGCATTGAAGCCATACCACCCCAGGAATGGTGGCTGAAGTGGCTTAACCAGCTTAAGGCCCATAAGCTTTTTGGCCACCAAATCATAGAAAAGCTTCGATCGACTAACATTGAAGTTGGGTAATGGCCTATCATCGCGAGACTGTTGCATAGGCTTAAACCCTCTATTTTGGGTCGTCATTTGTTGTGGTCCAAGATGGGGTTGTGGTAGTGTTAGGTAACTCATATGACTACTCGCAGCTAGTAAGACATGGCTAGGTTCAGACCGTGAAATGACACTTGAGGATACTGATTATGCATGGGGTGAGGGTGTTGGTATGCAGTGTGGATGTGACTAACATCCCGTTCCTTCTTTTGATTGTTTACAGGCCTTTTGGTTTCTATGGAAGTGCTTTTAAACAACCCCTTGTGTACATCAACGTCTATTCTCTCCCCAACCTGGATAAGGTCAGAAAATTCACTCACATGGGTCCCTAGCATTATCTTACGATATGGGTCCCCCAGGGTACGAATAAAATAGGAACATAATTTTGAGTTCAGAAGTGGTGGCTAAACCTCAACTGCTATGGCTCTCCACCTTTGGGTGTATTCCTTAAAGGTCTTTACTCCTTTCTTCTTTAACCCTTTTAAATGTTTTCGTGTGGGAGCTGTATCCAGGTTGAACTTGTATTGCCTTATGAACACATCAGTAAGATCTCTCAACCTCTATAGTTTAAAGTGATCTAGTTTTACGAACCAATGCAATGCTACGACAGTCAGCCTCTTGTGGAAGAAGTTTATAAGGAACCTTTCATCCCTAGACCATATCGACATTTTGGTGCAATATGACTTTAGATGATAATGTGGATCTCCACTCCCATTATACTTGGTGAACTCAGGCACTTTAAATATTTTAGGGTTCTTACCTATTTTGAAAAGAAGAAATAACAAACCTTAATAATAAAACAGTTACCTAGATTTTTGATTTGTCAATATGTCAACTTGGCATAAAGGTACAAGAACCTCAGACCCTTGAATCTTTGAAGGTACGTATTATGTCACTCAATGAATCAAAGTTAATGGCTAATGCAAGGGATGTTTAACATCCACATGCACAGGTCTATTTTGCACCACACAACCTATTCATTCCTCTTGTGATTTCTAATACTTCGCATATACAGTAATGAACATATTCGATAGCTAAAAGAAGAAACCGTGCATTTTACTAAAAATAGAATGTTTGATTACATCACTTGATTTGAAGTTATACATCAATAGTGACCCAGCCTATGGTTCACTTTACAAAATATTAAAGTTGTCATCATCTCTCACTCATCTAATATTTCATCAACATCTTCAGATCTTCCATAAGGTTATGACACAAAGTGAGAAATTCAACTATAGCTGCAGGAGTCTTCATAGGGATGGCGTGCCCTTTAGCTTGTTGATATGCATAGGTGAATTCAGGAATGACATCATTGGAGAATAGAACCATCCTTTTGAAGTGCTCTAGCCATCTTTCTTTCTCGACCACTTGCTCTTCATGGTGAGTCTCCTACAATCGAGCTTTTTCAGCTTGATGGTTGAGCTGTTCAATTAAGTTTTGTATCGCTATCGCATTATCACTTTTGACACTAGTCACTTCCCTTGTCTTTTCTTCAAGCTGTTTGATGAGTACATCAATTTCTCATTGGAGGTCATTAGGAGGCTTGAGTTCTTCCACGTGCCTCATCATGATGTCATTTTCTTTAATAGCCATTAACAATCGAGCTTGGTAATTGAGGGCCTTCTTGTTACTTTCTTCAGCCCATTTTTTAATCCTTTTTACGGTGTCTTTTAACTTTTTATTTTCCTCTTTCAATCTTTTCAGCTTGATGTTCATCTCTGACTCTTTTCTCTTTTTTGCTTTCGCATCTTCTTATGACTTAGCTAAGCTTTCCAAGTGCCTTTTGCATAATTCTTCCAGATTTTGTAGCTTAGCCTTTTTACCTTCTAGTTGCTTGGCTAGACATTCATTAACCTCTTGTAGGTCATTACTTATTAAGAGGTTATGAGGTCCCAGGAGTGGATGGATCTCACCGGTCTTTTCTTTGAGCCAAGCCTCATACCCTTTCATAGTTGCCACAACACGCTTCCCTAACTTGAACCTCCCCTTACACACTACGTGGCTCTATGCATCCTTTATCTTATGGATCATTTCTACCTTTAGTGGATCACTATAGTAGAAACTGACTCTTCACACAGCCTTTTCAGACAGGATGTCCTATTCATATGCAAATTAGCAATGCGCGACTACAGGGTTATAATTAATACATCCTTGAGCACCCATAAGGGGAACATTAGGGAAATTTCCACAGCAGTAAATGATATCCTCGCTTTCCCACCATGAGAGCTTCCACTAAATGGTGGTATCTTCAAGTTCTTCTATTTTTTTGATCCACTTATCGTGGTTCATTTTTGCTTGCACTGGAATTGATCCTTCACGATGAGGATCATCTCGAATCAAGTGATGGATGGTGTCAAATCTCATTCCAAGCTGATATCCTCTGCCGTAAACATGATTGACCCTTCATATATTTACCAGTGGCAGACAACACTTCAACTTTCCTTTCTTTTCTCTATGGCAGAAACTTAATGTCAGAAATGTTTCCACTAGAAGTGCTGGTATTGGATTCACATGATGATTTTCTACCATCCACATGACACTTACTGTTGCCAGATCAATTACTTCCACTGTCGATGGGAATAATGCTAACCCGTATACTGCCAGGGCAATGACTCTTCTGCAAACGACCCAATTCCCCTTCTCAGCTAATGCCTCCAACCTTTTCTTTAAATATTTCTTGGATAAACCTTATATTGCCCCAAAGTGGTATAACTATACTTATGTAGGTTCCTCCCCCAGAATTTAAGCTACCACGCCCTTGGAAGGGAGATACCCAAGGTACAAGTAGACGGGGGTGTCTTTGGTAATAGGCATTTTCATCAAGCCCCCATATTCTTCTAATGTTGGTGCAAACTGGAAGGTTGGAAATGTGAAACATCTTAATGAATCGTCCCAATGTTGGGCTAAGGCCACAAGCGCATCAGGTTGGATAGGGACTGATAATAAATCTAATATGTCTCTATAATCCCTTTGAAAATGGTGGAGCTGTTCCCCTCTAACTTTCCCACTTATAACGATTAAGCTCTCAACTGATTCAACTTCTACCTTCATTTTAACTCTTTTCCCAGTCAAGGCTATTCCTGTTGGGCTTGTGTCTTGAGGTTGTGTAGCGTTCGATAAGTCCATCACATTTTTATGCCAATAAATGAAAATGACAATTCGTGCTATAACAAATCCATTGGTTAGAAACAAAATGAAATGAGCACATAACTTATTTAATCAATGGATTACTTGTCACTTTATTCACTATTAATCGCCAAAAGCCTTATTGATCCATTGGGAATAATAGATATAGCTCTCAACCCAAGGAGAAGTAGGTCCTCATGTGGGCAAGACTTAAATAAGTGATCCAGATAATTCATTGATATATTGCTTTCATAAAAATTACTGATCTTCAAAGGCTTTTAACTCCATTGATACACTATTAGGCCAAACTTCCCACAACGACGAAGCTTTCAATTTTAGTTCATTTCATTTGACTAATAACGCATCAAATGGAAATGTTGTGATATCTAAAAATTATATTAATTTTTTTTTAAATCAACACGTAATCATACCATGAATGATGTGACAACATACAAAATGAGAGTGAAATATGCTCTGTTTGTGACCTAACTCGGGTCAACCCTAAGCATGGGAATGGTACTTAAAGATGCCAAGCCCTAGAATAGTTTGGTCTATTAAGGTGCATAGTTATGAGGGTAGGTCTAACATCTTAGAGGATTACTGGTTCCCAGATTGCCCTCACTCAAAAGAATAAGGATCTCGCAACATGAATTAGACTCAAAGAGGACAAAATCCCACTCTAGTCAAATTCACATAATGAGGTACAACTTAAGCGAGGTCTTCACGATAATATTTGGAAGCAAGAAGCTTCACAAGAAAACCAATATGAATCTTTACTAACCTAAGGCAAGTGAAGACCCAGGTATAAAGCCCAAAAGTGTGTGAGGTAGAGTGTTAATGTGCTTAAGGTGCGAGGGGAGCATACAAACCTATAAACCAATAGTTTACCTAACCCTCATCTGTCAAACAAATAAACTACAGGAGAAGCCAAGAACTTACAATACAGATAGGGGTTGTCTACCCTAAGATTTTATTCTGCATGTTATTTATCCTGTCATATGTATTACAAATAAAGTAGTGCAATTATATGGCAAATGAGGAACTTTAAGCATGTTATATGACTGAAAAGAAAGATATACACCTATACAAATAGCAAAAATAAATAGCAAATACATATGAATATACAGACATATCATGTGACCACAAGAGATAAACAAGAAAACACTGAAGAAGAATAAACAATTAAACCAAACAAAACACGACAAGGGTAATCAAGATAATAGAAAGCTATGTTATTTCAACTGACTAATTAAATGGGCTTGACTCTCAAAATATCCCTATTGGAGTCGGCAAACTGTTGTAACTGACCTTTCGACGAGAAGGAATAAAAGAGGTTTAATTGATTCCCAAAAACAAATCTTGAAAATCAATTTATTTGGAGTCACCACCAAAATTTTTAATGGAAAACTTTGGAAAACCATTTTAAAACAAAAAGAAAAAGACAACACAGTCTGCGAAATTAGATATGAGTTTGGGAGTCTATTTGATTGTGGAGAAGGTGTTAGGTACCCCACGACACTCGTCCATAAGGACGGTTACCTTAAACTAGTAAGCTAAAATAGAATATGACCTTAAATTTATCTCAATTACCCTTATTGGCATGGATGCATGTTAAACAAAGATGATAAAAACAACAATAACGAAAACAAACAAATAAATATTTACAAAGGGCAGACTTGACCTAGGATGACAGCCTAGAGCCTACATACCCCGTGATTGGGATCAAAGTTTACGTAGTTCAACCAAAAAAGCGTGTCAATTAGTTGATGATTAGTAATTTTTGTGATGAGAACAAGAGAGTTCAAATTAAATAGATTCTTGTAAATAAAGGGGGATTGGAATTTCATTTGGATATTTTAATTTACAACAACCTGATTAATCTAGCTATCATGACTTCTTCATTTTTCTCTCTTTTTAATTTTTATTTATTTTTGGAATTTTAATCTTTATTTTGAAATATAAATGAAATAATTATAAAGAATGAACTTAATCATTTTGTAAATAATAAAATAAAAAAAATATTTAATTAAGATAAACTAAAATTATTTAATTAAGATATTTAAAAATTATTTTATTTTTAATTAATTTTTGAGATTTAGAGTTTAGTTTAGGCTTAAAGTAAACTTAAAATATTTTAGAATTTTGAATTTCATATTTTGTATTTATTATTATTTCTTGAAATTGGAATTTATTTTAATACTTAAAGTAAAACTAGAATGGAAAAATATTCTTAGTATTTTTAGTTACATAATAGGAGGGACAAACCTCCCTCTTTTTTTTTATTAATTCATCCCAATATTTTAAATGTTAATTTTTGAAACCTGAGGAGACTCAAGGTCTTATTCAGTCTCTACTAATTAACCTTTGGGTGTTTGAGAAGATGAACAATCTCACGCAGGAACCCAAAATATGGAATAAAATATTTGGGAATTCTCAGGATTTTATTTTCACATTTTTTTAAGGAGTTTGAAATCTGAATTCTTTTAGTCTTATTTTAATGTGATTGATTCCCCAAAGCCTATGGAGACCCAAGTCCCACATGACATTTTTAATCAATTAAATTTTATAAAACACTGACTTAATCATTTTGTAAATAATAGACAATACTTAATTCAGATATTTATTTTCACATTATTTTTTTTAAAAAAAAGTATGTACTAATTTTCAAGGTCTATGGAGATTAAAATCTCACACGATCCCAAGCATTCAAGGAGAATAATATTCCCACATAAGGATTTTCTTAGAACCTTACTTGTAGAACCAAGATTAGTCTCATATTGATGTAAAACACAAATGAAGTATTGATAATAATAATTAAAAAAAACTATAACGTCGAACATGATACAAGTTCCTGAACGTGGAGAGTATATCATGCATGTATATTATACCTGGCTTCTTCCTTCGATTTTTTAGTCTCGGCTTCTCCTTGGTCAATGCCTCTGGTGGCTCTCCTCTTCTTTTTCCTCCTTGCTGCTCTCTCTCTCTTTGGCCCGATGTAGCTCCTCATCTCTCTCTCTCTCCTTGGCCTGGGACAGCAACTCTCAGCTCACTCTCTCTTTCTCCTCCCTCTTTCTTCCTTCTTCATCCTCTCCCTCTTTGCTTTTCTAATGGACGAGTTACTGGGTAAGTGGCAAATTTGGAAGAATAGATTCCTTTCACATGTGGGGAAGGATATTTTGATTAAGTCAATGGCACAAGTAATCCTAAGCTTCTATATAACCGTATTTCTTCTACAAACCTCCCTTTGTGAAGAATTGGAATGAATGATTAATTCTTTAGTGTTGGGAAATAACTAGGAAAGAAATAGAGGCATAAGGTGGTTTGCGTGGGATCAAATGTGCAATAAAAAGTGAGAAGGTGGCATGGGTTTTCATAATCTACACTACTTTAATTAAGCCATGTTGGGGAAACAAAGTAAGAGATTAGGAATGTCCAATAACACTCTTGCATATGGAGTTCTCAAAGTTATTGGTCAACTAGGTTGGTTTCGAACTAGAGCTTTACTTAGAAGAGCGTATGGTCATCTCATTTAGTATTAAGGTATGGAGTACATTAGAGGGAAGGAGAAGGGAAAACTATTAAAATTTCGAGTGACCCTTAGATCTTTAGGGATGAGCATTTTATACAAATTAACTTGCATGACATGGAAGGAGAGTTTGAGAACACATGATAAAAGATAATAAGATAACACGAAATTGGAAATATGCTTTATAAAGGAAGACATTAAGGTCATTCTGGAGATCCCCATTTGCTTAAATAGTAAAAAAGGACTAACAAATATGGCACTATAATATAAAAGGGTTATTCTCTGTGAGGACATCTTATCACATAGCTTATAGGGCTCTATACGTGAGGGAAGCAGAGCTGGCAGATATGCCTTGGCAAAATCTATGGCATTTGAATATCCCCCCATAGGTGAAGGACTTCATTTAAAGCGTAAGTAGAAATATCTTATTGGTATGTGGGAACTTACAAAAGGAGTTATGGTCAATCCCAACTACCTGGATTGTAGTGAGGAAGATTATGTTTTCCACGCCATATTGGGATGTTAACAAGTGCAAAGACAATGGGAAGATTTAGGATGTATAAATTATCAATTTGACAGTAAGGAGTTTTAAGGATGCATAGCTTCTGTGTTATAGCTTGGCAGTTGTGGAATGCCCAAAATTGGAGAATTTGGGGTAGTGATACTCAAAATGATGGAAGTGTGATCAGGGCTACATTAAACTACCATAGGGAGAGGTAGTTGGAAAATGAGAGGACACACATCATCCCCCATCGGTGTAAAGCATCGAGGTTGAGGCTAACTCTACACAGAACTAAGGGTGGAGTTGCTTTACTGATAGAGCAACCTTTAAGAAGGAAGGAAAATCAGGATATGGGTTCATCTTTAAATATTAGAATGGAAAAATTCTACAGGTTTTCATCGGTTTCTTCTTGGGTGTTTTTAAACTTGAGATCATCGAGGCTTTAGCTTTTCAAGTGCTATTACCTAGGCAGCCACCTACTTGGGCTTGACAGGGACTTTTTACTCTGATGCCTAGCACCTTGTCATAGTTGTAAACGTAGAGTATAAAGATATCACAAAGTTTGGGGTCCTCACACATGAATGTAAAAACTATCTCATATGAGGAGAAATTATATGTCAAAGTGGATTAGTAGACAAGATAATGCATAAACATAGAAATTAACAAGGTTCACTACTCACTATAGGGTATACTATGTTGGAATGTAATTCTTAAATTTTTAATTAGAATTTAATAAAGGCTACAAGTTTAAGTTTAACAAACAAGTAATATGTTAGTTATACTTGAAATTGAAAAATGACAAAAAATTAATGCCTTATAAGCCAATATAGACAACTTTTTTCTGGTTATTACCCAAAAAAGACTACTTAACAATGCATGTTTATCCAAAACTTGACCATGTTCCAAAAAACATACAACTACCATATTGTCAACTCAAACCTTTTATATAACTCCCCATATGATAGCACATTTGAGAAAGCTAAGAAATAAATTTATTAAGACTAAAATATTGAAAATTCAAATCTTCAACTTTATATGTGGTTTTATAGTTCATTAGTTACATGAGAGGGAAGAAGTAAAGGATGTAGGAAGTTTGATTTTGCTCAAACTTTAGCTGGTGTTTGATAGAGAGCACTTGGAGATAATGATGAGTGAGCCTTTGGTAAAGCTGGTTCTTACCTTAACTTTTTCATCTTCTAATAAATTAGCTGGTTAACTCTTTTTAGACTTTAACTGAAGCTAAACCCATAGCAGTTCTTGCATATCCTTTGGGGTACTTCAATTAGCGAATAAGACTAAGTCAAAAATGGTGGAAGAAATATTATGAGAATATGGACTAGGAATTGAAGTGCCAGCTAGTCCATGTTAAAGTCTATTTATTCTTGTGGGGAATATTTTACAAATTATTTCCCTCTGTTGGTAATAATATATCTTTTTTCAAATGGATATTTTTTCAAGAAGACCACACCTTGGAAGTGGAAGATGAAGATTAATCTATCCATGAAGTCATGGGAACTAATATTTGTAAAAATAAGTGAAATTAGTGAAGAAGAAAAATAAAGGCTATGAAGTAAGATACATGTACAAAGGGAAAACCACGAATGAACTTTTTGTGATGTTTCATCTAGTTAACTTTATGAAAATTTGCAACGTTAGTTAATGGCTACTCCATTATCTTCATTTTTCATCAGCGAAAGAACCATAAAAAAGGACCTATTGTAACCTTTCTTTTTCTAGAAAGAACAAAAATTGACTTAATTGCAGAAAATCCATCCACATCAAAGGATTTTTTGTATAGACATATAGTCAAAGATTATACACTATTATAAGGCTAAGTTAGTTTACCAATTGCAAGTACATTGGCACATATAGAATAAAGAAACACATGTAAAGCTCTTGTACCCAACTTGCATAACCAAACAACTTGTTTCAACTCTTGGCAACTTTATGGCCATTTACTTAGTATTATTTGTTTTATCCATGACATCCTTGTAAAAGAAATATATAAATATATTAGGATCTCTAGATTTAGACCAAGTTATCGGCCTCTGGACAGGGAAGTCACCTTCATACAGAGGGTCCTTATCCTTGTACCTATTCTTAGGTCACTTTATGGCTGCTTAATGGTTGAATTCAGGAAGAATTACAACCTAGAACTACTTGAAAGATGTGAGAGTTCTAATCTCAATGATTTCTAAAAATTTTGACTTGTTTTTCTTTATTGATTATGTCTCTTTATATAGAAGAGGCAATGTTTACAAGATAGGAAATAAATAAGCAGAAAGAATTATTCCAAACATAAGACAAATAATTGCAAATAGAAAAAGTCAGTTATATGGTTTTATTCTTGGGAAGGTTTCCTTATTCCAAACTAATCATTGGCCAATCATCATATTTGGCTCCTAGTTGGCTAGCTTGCGACTGGCATAAGTCTTGCTAGTAAATGCATCCATAACATCACTCCCTTCCTAGAAAAAGAGCTTGTTTGCAAGCTGGAAGTCTAGGTAGGCTTGACAAAGATGCTCAACAGGCTTCCAGGTCGCATCTGCAAGGTTGTAGCCTTGTTAGTGGACCAAGACTTCCTAATTTCCATGGTTAAGATAAGCATGAAGTGCTGTTGTAGGAGCTGGGGATACACAACCATTTGTGATGGGAGGTACTGAGGGTATAACATCTGGTGCAGCTCCTTTAAAAGGCTTAAGGAAGGAGACATGAAAGACATTGTGAAGCTTGTTGTCCTGTGGAAATTAGAGCTTGTAAGCAATAGAATCAATACGGAAGAGTACCAAAATAGGCTAAAAAAAAATAGGGAGAAATCTTAGGGAATGATGGTTTGGCATGGACATTTTTTGATAAGGGTGGTGGTGAAGCCAGACCAACGATCTTGGAGAATATTCAACATCACGGTGCCATTTATCATAGCAAGTTTTCATATGTTGCTGTGCTTAGTGGAGGTTAGAGCAAATTTTTTAGAGGGCAAGGTCATGGGAGAGTAGGGCTTAGTTCACAGCATCCACCCATAAGGACCCTTTGTCATAGGATAAAAGTTGAGGGGGGTCTCTTCCATAGATGACTTTGAAGGGGGAAGTTTGAAAAGCTGTGTAGAAGGAAGTGTTATAGCAATACTTGGCCCATGGAAGCTAGTCCACCCATTTGGAGGGTCTGTGTCCCACAAAGCAATAAAAGTACATTTTGATGGTGCGATTGACAACCTTGGTTTAGCCATCCGTCTGAGGGTGGTAAGCTAAAGAGAATGTAAGCTTAGTACCACTAAAATGGAATAATTCTAGCCAAAAATGACTAGTGAAAACAACATCCTGATAAGAGGTAATAGATTCAGGTAGCCCATGCAAGCACACAATGTGTTGAAAGAAAATAAGGGTTACACTAGGAGTTGTGTAGCGATAAGCCAAGGGAAGGAAATGAACATATTTTGAGAAATGGTTAACAACTACAAGTATAATTGTTTTCCCCCCAAGACATAGGCAGTCCATTAATGAAATCTATAGAGACATCTGCCCAAATTTGTGTTGGTAGGTGAGAGGCTAGAGTGACCCAGTTAAGCTTAGATGCTTAGATTTACTTTGTTGGTATGTTAGGCAGTGTACAATATACTTTGTAGTTGCCTTTTTCATACCCTTTCAATAAAAATTGGCCCTTTTCCACTGCGAGGTTTTGTGTGCACCTTTATAAGCGGTGTCATGATAAGTAGATAATACCGTGGCAATGATGGGGGATAAAGGCAGCAAATAAACTCTGGCTTTATAAAAAATAAGCCCATCACAAATTGTTTAATGTTCTGGTAACTCCTTTTGTTGTATCTTATAATATAATTGCTGAAGGTCTATGGAGCTGTTAGCCTCTTGTCGGATGGTATCAAAGAGAAGGGTGTGTGGCTGGCTAAGTGGACAAAGCTGAACATTTTCAGTGGGACGTTGGGACAAGCCATTAGCTGCATGATTTAAGGTGCCAGCCTTGTAATCAACATTGAAATCAAACTCCATAAGCTTGCTAAGCCAATGTTGTTAGGGATAAATAGTTAGTTATTGCTTAAGGAGGTATTTCAAGCTGTAATGATTGGTTGGGATCATAAAGACGTGCCCTCACAAGTAAGGATGCCAATGTTGCACTGCTTTGGCAAGCTCAATGAGCTCCTGCTCATAAGCTAGTAGTTTCTGGTGATGGGAAACTTAAAAAAGCAATGGGGTGGCCATGTTGTTGTAAAAAGCTCTAACCCTACCTCCAAAAGCATCACATTCCATAATAAAGGTACGTTAAAGCTAGGTTGTTGTAACATAAGCACAGAAGCCAGGGCTTGCTTGAGGTGGTTGAAGGTAGAGGTGGCTGCTACTCTCCATTGGAAGGAGTTGTGTTTGAGCATGCTTGTCCTGGGAGCAGCCAAGCATCCATAGTCTTGGATAAACTTTTGGTAGTAGCTTGTCAATCCCAGAAATCCTCGTAGAGCCGTAATAGTAGTAAGTTATGGCCAGATAATGATAGTTTGAATTTCACTTTTATCCACTTTGACCCTAACACCTAAAACTATATGGCCAAGGTATGCTACTTGGGTTTCCCCAAAGGAGCACTTAGATTTTGTTTAGATAAAGATGATAGGTACGTAATAATTCAAGCACCATTCATAAGTGCATGAAGTGGTCAATCCATGATTTGCTATAAATTAAGATAACATCAAAGAAAACCAACATAGACTTGCATAAATGCTTATGAAATACCTCATTCATGAAAGCTTGAAATATGGAGGAGTGTTTATGAGATTGAAGGGTAGGATAAGGAATTCAAAGTGGCCGTGGTGTGCACGGAATGTAATTTTCTCCACATTTGTAGGATGCATGCAGACTTGGTGGTATCCTAATTTTAGATCAAGTTTAGTAAAATATATGGAGCCATGAAGTTCATTGAGTAATTCCTCTATAACTGGAATAGGTAATTTATCCTTTATGGTCTTTGTGTTAGGCTCTCTATAGTCCACACAAAAGCATCATGACCCATCGTGTTTGCGAACAAGGAGCACTGGGGAAGAGAAGGGAGAATTACTATGTTAAATAATGCCTTGTGTAAGCATATCAATACATCGCCTTTCTATTTCATCCTTCTGCATGTGTGGATACTAGTACGGGGGGACCACTATAAGATCGGAGTTGGGAAGTAAGGAAATATGGTGGTCATAATGGTGAATAGGTGGCAATCCTATAAGATCTTGAAATGGGTTTGAGAACTCATTTAAAAGGGGTTTCATAGGTGGGTATGTCTCTGCTGCCTTTTTAAAGGAGTGTAAATGGGAAAAATGAGTAGTGTATTGGTCGTGAAGTGTGATAGGGGAACCATATGAGGAAAAAGTCATTTAAGTGCCTCAAAGTCCTAAAGAATGGGTCCCAACTGTTGTAACCACTTAACTCCCAGAACCATATCAAACCTATCTAGAGGAATCACCAGGAAGTCAGCCATGAAGGAATGTTGCATAATTGTAAAGGGCATTGCGGGATAACTACCTTGACTGAGAAGCTTCTGCATATTGGCCACTAAAATCTAGATGTGTTGTTGAGGTTGTATGGGTAGCCCAAGAAGTTGAGCTACAGGTAAGCTAAGGAAGTTATATGTACTGCCTGAATCCACTATACTTAGTAAGGGTTAGCCTCCTATGATGGTACAGACTCGCATGGTATGAGCTTGTTGTTGACCTGTAATTGTATGCAAGGAAATTTTTGTTTTTTGGGAGTCATCAACTGCTACTTGATTATTGTTACCATTGGTTACTTCCAGCCAGAACAATGTTTTACAATGATGATCAGATGTATACAATTCATCACAATTATAACAGAGTCCCTTAGCTTATCTCTCTGTCATCTTTGCATGCGTTAATCATTTGATAAATGGTGTAGTAGGGTTGTGTTTAGGTTTTGAACTGTTTCGAGAGTGTCCCCCGCATTTAGGTGTGGTTATGCTCCCTGTTGGTGCAGAGGGATATTGATGTGTAGGTAGGCAAGGCTTCCTGGAACCATGAGGTGTCAAGAGTTGCTGCTTACGCTTAATGGCACGTGCCAAGTTCATTGCATGGGCCAAATCAAAAGGGTGTTCAAATTCCACCTCAGTGTGAATAGTCTTAATGAGTCCAGCCATAAAAATGTCAACTTGTATATCTCCTTTGACTATGAGAGCGTAGGCTAGCAAGATTTGAAACTACCATTGGTATTTATCCACCATGCTCATTTGTTTGAGATTGATTAGTTCTCTCAATAGTTTAGTATGTGTTGGCAGCTTAAACCTAAGGTTATAATAGTATTTGAATAAAGCCCAAGTAAGGTTGGGCTGATCCAGTTCAATCTATTGGAACCAGAATTGAGCTTCACCCATCATGTAGAAGCTAACCAAACTCACCTTGTCAACTTTGTCCGTGCGCTAGTTGGTGAAAAAACTTCTCATGGTGATGTAAGTAGGTTAAAGGGTCCACCGAGCCATCATAGGTGGGAAAGTCGAGTTTGGTGAAGCATGGAACCATAACATTACTGTGAGGAATGGCAGGACGCAGATCGCCATGGCTAGGCTAGGGGTGGTGAGTGGTAGTGCTCTTGGACCCTCCCTGCATCTCATAAGCATGAGGCTGTGAGGACTCATATAGGAGAACCTAGAATTGTAGTGTAAACTGCTGGAACTAGGCCAATAACTGTAATTCCAATTGAGCCTTTGTTGCTGTTTTAGCTTCGTCTAACAATGCCTGAAGTTCAACACTCTTGTTCGTGGAGTTAATGTGGCTCTGATACCAAAATGTTACGTTCTCTAGCTTTAGACCAAGTCACTGGCCTCTGGATAGGGAAGTCACCTTCATACAGAGGTTCCTTACCCTTGTTCCTATTCCTTGGTCTCCCTATGGCTACTTAATAGTTGAATTCAAGCAGAATTACAACCTATAACTGCTTGAAAAATGTAAGAGTTCTAATCTTAATGATTTCTGAAAATTCTGACATGTTTTTCTTTATTGATTTAGCCTCTTTATATAGAAGAGGCAATGTATACAAGAAAGGAAATAAATAGGTAGAAAGAATTATTCCAAACATAGGACAAATCATTGCAAATAGAAAAAGTCAACTATATGGTTTTATTCTTAGGAAGGTTTCCTTATTCCAAACTTCATCATCTGCCAATCATCAGATTTGGGTCCTAGATGGCTGGCTTATGCTTAGCATAAGTCTTATCAATAAATGCATTCCTAACAAAATATGTGCCAAGCATATTGTGTAATGCATCTCATTGTGTATACTTTTTTGTTTAGGCCACTATTCTATATGCAAACCTCTCTATTTCAGGTATCATTATATTTCTCCATAATCCATTTTTAAGGATAGTACTATATAGACACAATAGCAGCACCAATAGAAAACCACATTTTAATTCATATTTCTTAAAATGAGCTTGTTCCACTTTTACAAATATTAGTAAAGAGGAAGATAAAGAAAGAGAAAAGGATAAAGATTGCATGCTTTTTTTGCTTTATTTCACTAGAATCAGAATGGCTTCAACCTCAAAATTCTATATGTTTTCCCTTCACGATGTTCATATGCAAAATCAAGCTAAGGGATGACCATGTAAAGCATGTTGTCCACATGTTTAAAGTATCGCATCCTCTATTACTGCTAAAACATTAAGGGAAGGATAATAATTCCAAAGCTAAAAATAAATCCTAGTTCAGCATTTAAGAAATTCTAATCAATGGAACTTTGAGAATTTAATTTTAATGTTTTAGATGATAGTGGTGGTAATCTGGGAACTCTACTAAAATTGCAATTATGGGTTAAAAGAGGTCCACATAAGCCATCATTGCCTTTGAAGGATTCTGCTTCAAATGATTGAATTTGAGTCCCTATTGGTATTGACCCCATGAGATGAATGTAGGAGAGATTAAAAAATCCACAAAAAGATAGACTTACGAGCTTGATTGGTATGTTCCCACTGAAAGTGTTCATTTAGAAGTCCAATGACATAAGATACTTTAAATTCCCTAAGGATGAAGAGAGATGGCCTGAAAAAGCATTTTGTGATAAGTTAAGAGCATAGAGTGCTTTGAAACTCTTGAGTTCTTTAGGCATTAGCCTATCAAAATGGTTTAATGAGAAATCCAAATAAATGAATGCGATAAAAATCTTGACCAACTTTAGTTGCCTTCCTTTGTTGACAATTGTCACTGAATCCAAGAAAGTTAGAGTACCAAAATTATTGGCATGGACATCAGAGTATAAATGGTCAATTACAAATGGTGGCTTAGCTACTATAAGTTTGGCTACGCTTAATGCAAGATCTTTATTCACCATGGATAGTGCAATCTATAAGTCCATAGGATTAGTGTCATAGATGTTAAAAGTCAATTGCCCAAATTGTGACCTAATTTCATCTTCATCAGGAATCATCAATGTTTTCCAACTTTGCAAGAGTGCTGAAGATATACTACCACTAAAATTATTGGAGGCTAGATCAACAATTTGAAGTGTCTCCCAATTTCCAATGTTATTTGGACATTTAAGAGGCCCACAAAGTCTGTTTGACCTTAAAATCATGGCTCTAAAGGTAGGTATGTTCCTTAAGAAACATGGGAATCCATAAATCAATTTGTTGTTTCCAAGGTTCAAGACCTGTAGATTTAGACAATTAGCCAAAGATTTTAGGATACTCCCCTTAAGAAATTTTCATTGAGATCCAATAACCTAAGAGAACAAGAGATAGAAAATGTATTAAAAATGTGCCTTTAAGGTTGTTTCCACCAAGACTTAAATCTTAAGAGTACTTAGTCTTCTCAAACATTCAGGAATTGTGCCATTAAAGCTATTATCTGAAAGATCAAGCGCACAAAGAATAGAAACATTACAAAAGGATTCATGGATTTCTCCATGAAAACCATTGTTTGAAAAAGAAAGGAAATATGTGAACGTGAGGAGGTTACCAATGTCTGGTAGAGCAATAGAGTTGAATTGATTGCTTGAGTAGTCTAAATAGACAACATTTTTTGGAAAATTAGGAGTTGGTCCTTTGAGTTGGTTGGAATGAAGATCAAGGAGAATCAAATTGGAGATAATATTTTGAAAAGGTCCTTCCAATTTTCTTAGATAATTGTTAAAAAGATTTAGATATACCATGAACTCAAACCTCCAAATCCAATTGGGTATTTTTCCATGAATCTGGTAGTAGGAAAATTCTAACCAAAGTAAATGGATTGATTTTGTAGAAAAATTGGGAACTCTTTCAATCTACAAGAAGCTAACATAAAATTGTTCAATTTAGGAAATGATGATAGATTATGGTTACCTTCTAAAGTTGCATCAACGAACAAGTTATTGTGAGCAAGATAAAGTGTTGCCAAATTCTCCAAGCTTATAATCTTATCTAAATATATGGTGCCATTAAACTTGTTTAATAAGGAAAGCTGGAGCAAACTAAGTCTTCCATGATGAATAGACATAGTAATAGGGCCTTGTAAGTTATTCCCACCGATATCAAGGATCTCTAATAGGGAGGAAGAAGCATTTGGGAATTCATTCAATTGACCCTCAAATTTGATGGAAAAAAGTATTAGTTGCTGTAAAGATGAAAGGGTAAAAGGAGACAAGGGAACTTGCTCATTAAGGAAATTACTCCTATATCAATGCTGATGAGATTCTCAAGTCCTTTGAAATGAGAATATGGAAATGCACCCTTCAATTTATTGTTGTAAAGGGATAAATATGTGAGGTTTTTGGATATATTGAAAGATGGAAGCTGGGCAGTGAAATTGTTGAACGACAAGTCCAAGTGAACAAGTGATGTGTTCTAACAATGAACATGGAAGTGTTCCATCAAATTTGCAGTTTGATAGATCTACTATTAACAACTTTCTCAAATTGGAAATAAAATTTGAGAGAAATTTGTATGGCTAAGGTTCAATGCGTAGAGAGGTCCATGACATTTGAAGTTTGGTAAGGAACTCTGAAGATCTTGGTTATCAGACATATCAAGAAAATGCAAGTTTGGTAGTTAAAGATGTCACACATCAAATCCTTGGAGTGAGACTAGCACAGGACACGAGGCAATTTTTGAACCTACAAGCCAACACTAGATGGAAATCTCTACCCATGCCAACATCTTTGCAATTTGCACCTTATTCAAAGTAAACCTTGCCTTTATATAAGGATATGCAGTTAAACAACGCAAGGAGTTTTGTAGAAATTTCAACAGAGCCTACCCAGTAAATAGGACATCCCGAAATTACTACAAAATTGTAACACTTGCTAAGTTAATGCAAAATTTTTTATTTTAGCAAGAATGAGGTATCAATATTTGTAATGTGCAATACTTACCAGATGTGAGCTTTGACTCAGTAGTAAGGCATGTTATCCAGAGTCAAAGGGCTGTGGGTTCAAGATGCAGCTCCCCCCTAACTTAGCATTTTTGTGGTGCTGACACATGTCACCTTCCCATGTAAAGTTACGAAAATACCCTTCAATATATCTTCTTCTTCTTTCACTACAGAAAACGTGAAATTCATCCTCCTTCGATTTCTAATTTTTTGCTCCACCTACCGCCACGTTCAACCTCTCTTTAGCTCCCTTCATCACCGGTGAAGGTTTCTAGGCAACCACTGCCTGCTGTTGGCTGGCGACAGCACTTTTTCCTGCGGCTTCACGTCAAGCCATGTTAGCCAGTTTTTCAGTGATTTTGGTGAGTTTTAATCCATTTTTTCATGAGAATGATGTTAAGAGAAGCATGTTTGGCCCTTTCCCATTGAATTTGAGCTTTGGAAGCATAGTTTTAGCCAAGTTTTTGAGAGTAATTCTAATAGGGACTAAACTGAAATATTTTGAAATTTTGGGGTTTTCAGGAAATGGTGAAATTTTGTAGTTTAATGGGTTTAAATTGGTCTTAAAAGAACACTTTTATGGTTTATGACATGAAACCCTAGTGTTCTTCATGGTTTTACTTGAATTGAAGGAAAATGTATGAAATGAGGGACTAAAGTGAAAATTTAGAAAGTTTTTAAGGCAGTGAGTGTAAATTGACGACAATTCTGAGAAATGTTAGGGGATGGAATTAGGAAATTTTATTTAGGGCTTGTTTTGAGTAATAAGAAGGACATGGAATATGAAATTGGTAGTGGCATATGAAGTTTGTAATGAAATTATGAAAAATTAAAGAAAAAGGAAGAGAATATGTGAGGAATTAATGGTATGGGATTATGGTTGCTTTATGCCTTTGTTAAGGCATTATAATGAACTTAAATTTATGTGTTCAGTGATGGGAATTGAGGAAAGTATATTCTTATGATGGGACTGTTGGTGAATTCCATTTTATAACCAAGAGACGAAGATAAGGTGATTTTAGCATACGTTAGTCACTAGGTAAGCGATAGTTATTCCCACTGTATATTTACCATTGTATTTATGGTAACAAAATTGTTAGACTTGTTAGTCTTGCACATGACCAATGAACTATGATTGGCAGAACTCAAAAAGCTCTCTGGGACTGAATTTTCCAAATTATTATGGTTCAACTAAAGAATTAAGAGGGACTGTAGCATTGCAAGTTAAGAATCAATAGGACCAAAGAGATTACAAGAAGGCATGCTTAAAATTTGAAGATTTTGCATAGAAGATAGAGCATAGCCCCACTCCTTCCTATGAGCCACTATCTTCACACCATCATGATATAGTTCTTTCATTTTATTGAGGTTTTGCAAAAGCATTGTTATATTTGGCTTTTCAAGGGTCAAAGTGTGCAATGAGGTGAATGAGGTAGACAAATCAAGAAAAAAAAAAAGCTTTACTAGGTAAGGTATCTCTATTGGAATCTAAGCCTCAAAGCCAACATTTGACAAATTCAAATACCTCAAGTTTTTCAATTTGTGTTTCTCTGAAGGAATCACATAATGAAACTCATGATAAGCCAAGTTCAATTTCTAGAGATATTGCAGGTTGAAAAGATTGCTTGAACAATTGAGCCCTTTAGAGATAGACTCTTCACTCAGATCAACTCCATTCCACTAACAACAATCTTCAATTTGGTTCCAATGAACTAATTTTTTAGACGTGGATGGGTTGAATATGAGGCTATTCTTTAAATGAAGCAATGTGGATTCTTGATGGCTAAGGCAATGGCCAGTCACAACATAGATATTCATGCTTAAGTCTATGAAGCAAATTATTATCAAGAAAAGTCATAATATAATGGCTGATTGCATAAATATGAGAGACACCTCTATAATTGATGAAGTAAGGATGATAATGATGATTTTTGCCTTCAACACATCATCCTTTTATACATAGGGACTCACTTTAGACTTTAACTTAATCAAAGTCCAATATTGATGTGTAAGTGTCCTACTCTCTTTGGAAGACTTCACTTATATTAATCACTTTCAAGAAGACTTCATCTTGGAAGGGGAAGATGAAGATTAGTCCATGAGGTGAGACATAAGATTTGAAGACTAAAATAGAAGAAGAAGAAAAGTGATGATGAGAGTTTACAAAGTGAAATACAAGCTATGAATGGAAAACCCTTCAATGAACTTTTTGTGTAAGTGATGCCTGTCTTTTAAGCAAATTTGCAGCCAATGACATATGTTCATGGTATAGGTTTCAAATATGTTAACAGTATAGAATCATTAACATTAAGTTGCATTTTTCGTTTGATAGATTTGTAAAATAATGATAAAAATAATTATATAATTTTAGTATACTATTCTAAGGGTTTTGTTAAGATGGATTCTTTTTGTAAAAGCATAGAAGCATTTTTTGCCGAAAAATGGTATGTCCACTTTTAGAATAAAAGTAATTTTGTAAGAAAATTAAAATTTTAACTTCTGCCAAAGTATTTATTTCGTAGAGAAAAATAATATTTAAAGGGACTAAATCAATTATACTGATGTTTTTGTCTCCTTGGAAGTCAAATAATTAACATTGTCTCACCATTCTTGATCTACATATAAAGTCTTGAAACTAAGCACTTATGTCCATTTTGATTTTTTACATGCTTTTCTCTTCACGAACATGATAATGTCAACCTTCCCGCCACACCACTCTACTTTTGTAGTTTGAGGGTGGAACTTAGAATGTTGTCTTCTCTCTTCATTGTCACGTATTCCTGTTGACTGGAGAAAAAAAAATTGTGAAATTGATTTGGAAGTGCTCTAGCTATACACATGCTTTTAGTTAACCATTTTTTTCTTCTTATCAAAAGAAAGCCTCCACAGAGGTCTATGATCTTTGAAATGTTTAAACTATACTTAAATTATTTTTATTAAAAGTTTAACTTCTATAAAAGTAATTTTACTAAGAAAAAAAAAAGAACTTTCTTTACTTAAAAGGTATACTAAGTCTTCAAGTGATTTGCATGTCTCCCTCGTAGCTAAATATACCCAAAATCCCACTAATCTACACTTCAGAGCTAACAATACTAGGCACTTTGGAATTCCTTGATTTGTATAGACCTATTTCTTCGTGACGATATACCCTTGAATTTAGATAATTTCTTTTTTACTTAATTCATAACATAGTGAATATTTAACTTAAAAATTTTGTGCTAACTACCTTGAACTTATATATTTAATTCATCATTTTTAGTTTGCAATAAAATTATGGTATAAGTTCACTACTTATTTGAGAAATATGTCTTGGATTTTTGTTTGAAAGAAATCTTTATACTATGGAAGAGGAAAATTAGGAGTCTCTGAACTGAGACACAAGTTTTAAAGAGGAAATAGATCAGAAATGACGGGGGGAAGAATCTAAACATGGACCTCTATGTTTAAAAGACCTCAACTTAAACTTTATGTCAAAAGTTTTGAATATGGACATCTATATATGTTAGAAATTTTAAAGTTAGGTGTGAGCCAATATATTTGAAATGATTTGAATGCAATATCCCATTTGAAATTGATGTGAAAGGTAAGGAACCACTTACACGATTGATAGAGGGAGAAAGTTCAAATTACATCACATTCTTAGGGAGCAAGAAATTTTCCAATTGTTGGGACCTATGGAAAATTGATGTTGGAGTTTTTAAATCTATTAATGGATGTTATCATCCAAGTATTGTAAATTTTTAAAGAGGTTGGACTTAATGTAATTTTTTAGTTATGGGTTAATAGTTTGTTATTAATGAATCACATGAATGATGTAAATATTTTTAAAATATTACAAAGGTAAAATTCAAATAATAATTGTATAATTTTTTTAAATATTTTAATTGTTGTAAATTTGTTTCATTCATTTAAAAAAAAAAATCTCATACTTGATGGGACACTAGAGTATGTGGAAATCTTAAATATAGCTGACATCACCTACCATCCACATAGCACAATGCTAATGTGTTATGTAACACTTCCAAATTTTTGTTTTTTGAAAGAGGAAAAGCATAAATGTCCACGGTGGATGTTGCTAAGTAGATAATGAACTATGGCTTAGTGGTAAGGCATGACACTTTGACCTTGATGGCCTGGGTTCAAGACCTAGCTTTCTCCTCCCTCTGAATTTTTCTAGTGCTACCACGTGTCCTACCATGTGAGATTACCAAAATGCCCTTCATTTCCTTTCTTCTCCTTCCTGACCATTTTCTTTTGTAGAAAGCGTTCAGCTCTTCCTCTCAGCTTCTCATCCTACTACTACTATTCTGCCACTGCCCTAGTTTCCGGCCAGCATCCCCTATCACTGGCAGCTCATTTTCTGGTCGTCATGGCTCAGTTTTTTAGCAAACAACCTCTCTTTTCTAGTTTACGTTCAGCAGCCATGGAGGAGTAATTTTGCAATGATTTTTTTAGTGAGTTTTGCTTGGTTTTTCATGAAAATGATGATGGTAGATGGATTTTTAATCCTTTTCCTTTCAATTTCAGTCTTGGAAGCATGTTTTTGGACAAGTTTTTGAGATTGGTTCTCCATGGGACTAAATAAAAAATTTTCCATATTTTTGGGGTTAAACAAAGAACTGTAGAATTATGGAATTTAATGGTTAAATTTGGTATTTTAGGAACACTATGAATGTTTATGAAATGTTATCTTATTGTTCTTCATGGCTAAGCTTGGTTGAAGGTGAAAGGAAAAGTTAAAGTATGGCAACTTGGAATGAATTTGAATAATTAGTAGGTCTATAAGGAAGTGAATTTAATTGATGAAAAAATTGAATAAGTCATGTGGGGGAATCAAGGAATATGAGCTAAGACTAAGGTATATTTGTTTTTAGTGGTAAATAAGGAAGTTTGACATGAGTTTGGTAATGGATATGTGATGAACTAAAAGATGAAAACTTCTCTTAATTTGAATTATATGTTGGGTTGCTATTATGGGGTAATATGAGAATTGTAGATATTTTGGTTGTTTTTAGTAAGTCTTTTCCATTTATGAATTTGTTAAGAAGCATTGGAATGAGTCTAAATTAATGTGTATTAGTGATGGTGAATTAAGGAAATTATACTTTTGTGATATAGGGATTATCTGGTGAAATATCTTATAACCAAGAGAAAGGAGGCAAGGTTATTTTAGACTACTTCACTCACCAGGTAAGCAGTAGCTTTTCCAATAGTATGACATGTTTAATAATGTTCTTTACTATTTACACTATTATATAGTGGAATAACTTACTAGACTTGATTAGTTTTGAATTATGAATTGTATGTGATGCCATGCAAAAACCATAAAAAGAGGGTTGTATGAAAAGTGAGTACTAGATGTGTTGAATAGCATGAGCTTATGCCTCATGACTATCTAATTTAAATTACCCAAGGGCTAAGTGTCACACCCTAAACTTCTGAAGTACAACTAGCACAGATAATAGGAATAACTCGTTAGTGTATGCCTATTACTCTATTTCTTGAATGAATTATAACTCATATAATAATATAAAATCATGAAAATCTCATTTCCAAGCAAATTAACAATCATATATTTTTGTAGAAATTTCGACAAAGTCTCTTCTATAACTAAGATCTACCAAAATTACTACAAATATCTACCTATAAACAACAAAATCTATAAAAAAGAACTTAGCTCTCAGATCATCTATAAACAACTATGGGAATTTGCCTGTGGTCATCCATACATATTTACAGTTATTTACATTTTTGACAACTTACACGAGAACAAAAGTATAAAACCCCAGCAAAACAAGGAATAAAATCCTCTACAGTACAAATAGGGCTCGTCTAGCCCTCACAATTAGGAAACTATTTTGGAAGGTTACCTGAAATTAAATAAAATATAAACGAGTAGTATTCTAATAATAAAACTATTACAATACCTTTAGGTATGCAGGGCTTTGTGCAATTTAATATATAAAACCTCTCATATGTCTAATTCTGAACTTGTTGGCATCAACCTTTTAAAGCCTTACCATAGTAAGCCATAAACATGCATTAATTACATGCAATATAACAATAACAGTCATGGATTCATTTCCATGTAAATCAAGTTAGTCAAGGGTACACAGCCCTAGGAAAATAAATTGTCAGTCAAGGATCCAAAGCCTTTAGGAAACTTTATCATCAGTCAAGGTACTTTGCCCTTGGATAATTTTGTCATCAGTCAAGGGAAGTTAGCCCTTGGGTAAATTTAAATTAAACGGTCATGAGGCATAAGCTCAAGCTATTTAACACATCTAGTATTCACTTTTAACATAACCCTCTTTTATGGTTTTTACATGGCATCACATATAATTCATAATTCAAGACTAATCAAGTTAAGCAAGCTTTGCCACCATATAATGATGTAAACGGTAAACAAATATCATATAACATGTCATACGATTAGAAGAGTTACTGCTTACCTGGTGAGTGAAATAGTCTAAAATAACCTTGCCTAATTTCTTTTGGTTATAAGAGATTTCACCAAAAAATCCCTATATCACAAAAGTATAATTTCCTTAATTCAGCATCACCAATACACATTAATGTTGACTCATTCTAATGCCTCTTAACAAGTTCATAAATGGAAAAAACTTGCTCAAAACAACCAAAATATTTATAATTCTCATAATAACCCATAACATCAACTAAACACATCATTTAAATTAAAAAGAGTTATATTCTTTTAGTTCTTCACATTTTCATTACCAAACTCATGTCAAACTTCCTTCTTTTACCACTAAAAACAATCATACCTTGGCCTTAGCTCATATTCCTTGATTCGACCCCATGACTTGCTTAATTTTTTTTTCATCAATTAAATTCACTTCCCTATAAACTTACTAATTATTAAAATTCATCCCAAATTGCCATACTTTAACTCTTCTTTTCACCTTCAACCAAGCTTAGCCATAAAGAACATTAAGATATCATTGCATAAACATTAATAGACCAACTTAAACCATTAAATTCTAGAATTCTTTGCTAAACCCCAAAAATTTGTCTAACTTTTTGTTTAGTCCCTAAGAGAACCAATATAAAAAACTTGTCCAAAAACGTGCTTCCAAAGCTAAAATTTAGAGGAAAAGGACCAAAAATCCATCTACCATCAACGTCTCCATGAAAAATTGAGCAAACACTCACCAGAAAATTGCTAAAAATGCTCTCTCTGTGACTGTTGAACATGAACTAGAAAAGAGAGGTTGTTCACTGGAAAATTGAGCCACGACAATCGGAAATGAGCTATCGATGATGGGGGACATTAGTCGAACACTGGGACGGTGGTTGATCAATGATGGTGGAAGGAGAAGTTGAGAGAAAGAGATGACATGTTTCTGCAAAAAAAATGGATCGTGAAGTAGAAGAAAGGAAGTGAGGGCATTTTTGTCATTTCACCTAGCTAGGACACGTGGTAGCATAAGAAAAATTTTGAGGGAGGAGGAAGCTGGGTCTTAAACCCCTACCATCAAACTTGGTCATCAAGATCTTGCCACTAAGCCATAGCTCATTATTTGATAAATAACATACACCATGAATATTTATGCTTTTACTCTTTATAAGAACAAAAATTTGCAAGTGTTACATTATGTTCCCTTGACCAATGATAAAGTTTCTAGAGGGCTATGGATCCTTGACTGATAAATTTATATTCCAAGGGTTGTGTGCCCTTGACCGACTTGATTTCCATCAAAATGAATCCATGATCATTAATGTTATATTGCATGTAATTAATGCATGTCTATGGCTTACTATGGTAAGGATATGTCAATTCACAGAGTACTAATCATTTTAAAAGGTTGGTGCCAACAGGTATGGTATTAGACATTTAAGAAGTTATTATGCATTAAATTGCAAAGAGCCCTGCATACTTAAAGGTATTGTAATGGTTTTATTACTAGAATGCTACCTGTTTATATTTTATTTAATTTCAAGTAACCTTCCAAAACAGTTTCCAGATTGTGAGGGCTAGAAAAGCCCTACTGGTACTGTAGAGGATTTTATTCTTTGTTTTGCTAGGGTTTTATACTTTTGTACTAGTGTAAATTGTCAAAAATGTAAGTAACTGTAAATGTGTATGGATGACCATAGGAAGATTCCTCATTCCCCTATTTTGTTATAGTTTATCAGTTATTGGATGATATGAAAGTTGAGCTCTCTTTTTTGGATGTTGTTGTTATGGGCAAATATTTGTAGAAATTTCGGGAGGCCTCATTCACTGAGGAGACTCTGTCGAAATTCTTACAAACATACACGATTGTTAATCTACTTGGTAATGAAATTTCCATGGTTTTACATTATTGTATGATGTATAATTCGATCAAGAAACATAGTGATAGGCTTATAGGAATGGGTTATTTTCGTTATCTATACTGTTTGTACTCTAGAAGTTTAGGGTGTAACATGTTATTTTTCCACTCATCATATATTTCTTATCCAAAAAAAAAACTCATCACATAATTATTTATTTATTTAAATACAAAACTAGTTTATTCACTAATGTCTTTCATGGTGTTAGAGAAAATTAATATGTTTTATTATATGTTAATACATTTTAAATTAACAGTATACATAAATGTTAACATATAATTAAATTTAGTAATGTACTGTGATATAAAGAAAGCATAATCAAATGGACAAAGTGCATAAAATTAATTTTGTGAGATTAGTGAGAGAAAAGTTTGGACAATAAGCTCATTCAGAGAGCACCACCATAAGGGATCATCTTTGTCATACGAAGTAGCTCCCAATGTTACTCTTATGAAGAACTCTGAAATCTCATAAATTGATAGAATTACATTTAACTCTACCTCTGACTTTGAGTGATGTATGACAATGGATAATCCAAATCATTGAATAAACTATATATCACTTTCTATTGCTTAACTTTTGGATCATGTCAAGTTATATTTATAGTCATTTATTATGAAATTTAAGAAGCATTTAATAAATTAATTAGTTATTTAATTTTCATACTTTCAATAATTTCCAATTTAAGAAGTAGTTAATTAATTCATTATTTTTCTTATTGACTTTAAAAAATTTATGCACTTCAAAGAATTTCTTATGGAAGCATGCAAAAGGTTAAGAGTTATCGTACAATGAGCTAAGGGTTTGATCAAAAGAGACTTCTCATTAATCATATAAAACTCATGTTAATAGGAACTTACTTTATATAATAGATGGAAGTTTTTGTCAAAATTATGAATTTTTTTTAAAGAGGTTGAGCGTAATGTATTTTTTCTAGTTATAGGTTAATATTTCATCATTGATGATTCTTTGAATTACATGAGTAATGTAAAATTGTTTCAACCCATAAAAGTGTTTCAATTTACCTATATATATATACCAAACTCAGTCTATTCTTCACCCAAACCACTTAGTGTTGTCATTAGTTATATATCAAGTTTTATATATAAAACCACTTACAAATTTTATTTTGGAAAAATGAGGAATCAAACCTCTGTCCTTGAAAATATTAAGAAACATTTGCTCCACTTTTGCAATCTTACAATGGCTACCATTGAAGGACATTTTCTAATATTTTATTTAGATTAATATTTCACTTTGACAAAAAAAAAAAATTGCAACATGAAAAATGAAACCTAAGAACATTTCTTAATATCCTTTTCCTTGAGTCATATGTTTAATAATAACTGCAAATTTTTTGTATAATACCATGATTAACAAAGATAAAATAATTATATAAAAATTTTGTTAAAATTATATATATATATAAAAGATAAGTATGTTAAACCACCTCTGTTATTGCTTTTATTTTTAAAATAGGCTTATTTGCACATAATTTTTTTATTTGCTTTTCCAAGGATATCCCTTAATTTTGTTATTTTAACTATAATTAACTTTTAATTAGTTAGTATCATTTGTCACACCCTTAACCAAGGAGATGACACTAGCATGAAGGGTGAAGCATATCCCACCTTCGTGAACCGATAGGAAAGCATACAAAGTAGATAGCTCCACTCTCATAAAAGTTCTCAGTCAAACAGTCTAATACATATACAAAACTCACAAAATCTTGTTTGTGACATATGGAGCTACTAGATTTCAATATATACAAGATTTACAACAAAAGAATATCCTTGCCCTTACAGACAATGTAGAGCTCACCAAAAGGAGTCTATTTCAATGCTACATTGCAGAGGAGGGTCCAGACTCAACACTACTATTTGAAAAATGTAAAGAAATAATGGTGAGTGACAACCATTCAGTAAATAAATACCACTAACTATACTAAGAAAGGAACTGACAAACAACAGAGTTTTTCACAAACTTTTAATCACTTCAAATAAAGCCATAAGTCTTGAATTTCAATCGAGAAGTCATGATGTTTATGCAAATAAAAACTTTCCTTACTTAAACATAATGCACTAAAAAAGTAATTTCAAAAGCATAATTGTTTTAATACAGAATTAGGAAACATCCCACTGAACCAACAGTAGATCAATAATTAGATGCTAGCTAGGACTAACAATAGCAATTCAGTATAGTGTAGTAATCAATAGTGAGCAAGTAAGCTCGCAATCTATCAATAACATGGCACAAGGTCTTAGTACAATAATAATATACATGGTGCACCATGGCTAATGCCTATTACTATTAGTTGTAGGGTTCTACATTAGATGTATTTACATAAAATATCTTCTTTAATAAGAAATAACAACATAATTTGGTTTCAAATAGATAAACAGTCATCTTTTAGTTTAAGAGATTTACAATAACAAATTTCATTCAAAAATTCTTCAGGAATTATATGGCAATCTATCATTTAAATCCTAATAAAAATCATACAACTAAACCATTTCTTAATAGTTGATACAATTATGAACTGATAACTATATAACAGTTTCTAACAATATTTGTCAAAGTTTTTAGAATAGTTTCAAAAAGGAAACAATACCATTTTAGGAAGTCTGTTCCTAAGGCGGTAGAGCATACAAATATACATTAAATCATAGGAAAGATTTCAAATATAGAAAATAGGTATAGTTAGTAATATCTTGTCACACTCCAACTCCCGGAGTGTGATTGGCACAGATAACGAGACTAGCCCACCTTTGTAAGCCTAACAAGTTGGTTCTTAACTGAGTTACAATCACACATAATAGCCATGCATAACCAAGCAAATTCACATTCAAATCAAATTTGTAGAAATTTCGGCAGAGTCTCCTTTATAACTGAGACCTCTCGAAGCTTCTACAAACATCTACCCAAAACAATATTATACATAAAAGAGAGCTCAGCTCTCAATTCAATCCAGAGACAACTACAACACAGGGGAATAGGGAATCTACCTGTAGTCATACATATCATTTACATCTATTTACATTTTTTACCATTTTGCATATCAAATACAACCAAAATCTCAACAAAATGGAGAAACAAAATGTCAACAGTGCCAATAGGGCTCCTCTAGCCCTCTTGATCAACAAACTGCTCAGGATGGCTGCTTGATATTCATTAAAACATAAACAAGTAGCATTTCCAGTAATAAATCAATTTATGATTTAAAGCTTTACATTTTAAACCATAACAAGCAATAACATTCATTCCATGGAAAGTTTAAATCGGTCAAGGGTACATAACCCTTGGAAATCACATTTTCATGGTCGAGGATCCATAACCCTCGGAGAATCTTTTCCATCGGTTAACATCAAACTGGTAAGGAAACTCAGCCCTTGGATTCTTGTTAAAGTTAAGTAGAAATCTTCCTTTTTATTAAAAGTACCATTAGGTTAGGACCTAGATTCTAGGGAGGACTATCAGACATAAAGCATTGGTCATAGACTTGTGGCCCATGCAGTTTAATCATCTATCGAGAGCACACAACATCTTAGGGTAAATCACTCATACGATCGAGAGCATGCAGCATCTCGGGGTAAATCACCCATACAGTCGAGGGTATGTATCTCTCGGATTATTCATATTGGTTGAAAGCACACAGCATCTCGGGGTAAATCACCCATATGGTTGTGAGTCGCAAGCTTATGCTAAAATCATCCATCTTATCTTGTCCTCCCTAAATCTAAGGACTTGCCATTTATGAGTTTTCCCTTTTTCAATATCAATTCTTTGGTAGAGCATTCCCTTTTTTATTCAAACCTCTCTTTTGCCAATTTTACATAAATATCACATATCAATCATAATTCATAGGTCATATGTAAGACTAACAAGTCTAACAAGTTTGCTACCATAATTAAAATGGTAATTATACAGTGGGAAAAGCTACCGCTTACCTGGTGGCTGACGTATACTAAAATCACCTTATCTTCGTCTTTGTTTGTTATAAATTTGATTTCACCCACAATCCCTATAGCATAAGAATATACTTTCCTCAATATCCATCGTTAAACACATCAATTTAGGTTGATTATAATGCCTTAACAAAGCCATAAAACAACCATAATCCTATCTCATTATTTTATTACATATTCTCTTTACTTCTTCATATTACTATTTCCAATTTCGTATTCCATTCCCTTCTCATTACTCAAAACACGCCCTAGATCAAATTTCTTGATTCCATCCCCTAACTTTTCCCCAGAATTGTCGTCAATTTACACTCACTGCCTTAAAAACTTTCTAAATTTTCACTTTAGTCCCCCATTTCATACTTTTTCCTTCCATTCAAATAAAACCATGAAGAACACTAAGGTTTCATGTCATACACCTTAAAAGTGTTCTTATAAAACCAATTTAAACCCATTAAACTGCAGAATTTCACCATTTTCTGAAAACCCCAAAATTTCAAAACTTTTCAGTTTAGTCCCTGTCAGAATAACTCTAAAAAACTTAGCTAAAATCATGCTTCCAAAGCTCAAATTCAATGGAAAGGGGCCAAAAAATGATTCTCCTAGCATCATTCTCATGAAAAAAATCAATTAAAACTCACTGAAATCAATGAAAATTTGCTACCAGCAATTATGTCGTAAAGCCGCTGAAAAAAGTGGTTGTTGCTGGCCAACGGCAAGCGATGGCTACCCAGAAACCTTCACCGGTGATGGAAAGAGTTGGCTGGAGGTTGAATGTGGTGGTGGGCAAAGCAAAAAGCAGAAAATGAAGAAGGAGGAAAGTCACATTTTCTGCAGAGAAGAGAAAGAAGAAGTCATGTAGAAGAAGGCTATAATGGAGGGTAAAATGGTAATTTCGCTGGGGGGTGACATGTGTCAACACCACAAAAATGTTGAGGGAGGAGGGAGCTACATCTCAAACCCACGCCCCTTTGGGGGCTGGATAACTTGCCTTACCACTGAGCCAAAACCCACATATGATAAGTATTACACATTACAAATACTTATACCTCATTCTTGCTAAATTAAAAATTTTTTTGCATGAACTTAGTAAAATTTACTTAGCAAGTGTTACATATCTACTTACTTGGAGAGGGATATACCAACCTCTTCCAACTCCGTTTACAATTTCCTTGTTGATAATTGTCCTAAACTTCTAAGACGTCAAGCAAAATACTCTTAACCACTAATATACATGAATGATTTAAACCTTTCTACCTACCTATTTTATCTATTCATTCATTCACTTTTAACCTATAATATGAATTTTCACTTTTTAAAAATGCTCAAATTTCTCGAAGAACTTCCCTAAATTTCTTCAATTCCCTTGTACTTCTTACCTTTCAATATTTTGAGATATTAAATTCTTGGCACAAATTTATTCATAATATTCCAAAAATGCTTAAGGCCTTCAATCCTCTCAAATATACTTCGTTATGCACTTATGAAATTTCCAATAACCTATGTGACCTTAGAGATTATTCAACTAAATTCTAAAATCCTTCATTAAACTTACATTATCATTACAGCTACTTAATCAAGCCATATAAGGTCTCCTATTTAAATTTCCTCCCTTTTTCTCTATGGTAAATTTAGGAAAAATAAGGAAAATTAGCAATTCAACTTATAATTCAAAACGAAAACTTCCAATAGCCTTAAATCTCCTCCTGAATACCAAATAATATAAGAGAAGTCTAAAACCTTCAAGTTTCATCATTCCACAAGTATGCATATACACCTTAAATTTGGGGTTTTTCAATCTTGAAGCAAAAACTCACAATTGATCAATGATTCAAGGGAAGAGAGATGCGAAAATTACCTAGGAGGTAAAGTCCCAACTCAATTTGATGCAATTACAGTGCCAAAAATTGGGGCTTCTTGATTTGGACTTGTTTTAATCAAATTAATTGGAGGTTATAGAAGAAAACTGGTTGAAATTCAATAAGAGACCAAAGTCCTAAGCTAAATTGAAGCAAAACACACTGAATTTGATGAATTTTAAGTTGAATTTGCACCTCTCCTTTGGTTTGCTAGAAATGTTGCACTTTTTGAACAAATCTTGATAGGAGGAGAATGTGTTCTGGCCAAGCAGGGAGTAGTGATGTCGGATGATGATCAACGAGCTCCAACGGATCAAAGGTGGAGAGAGTGAGGAACAGTGTAAATGGTGCTGGAGGATGCAAAAATGAAGGGGGAATAAGGAGAATATATATTAATAAGGGTGTTTTAGTAATTTACTTGAGAATACCTTGTATTATCATATCAAAATTTTTGGAAATACTTGGTTTACATATTTTGTGGTTTAGTATATGTGTCAAAAATGTATATGATAAGACTCAGGTACTCATATTGACTACTAATTTAGATATAATATAATCTGCATTTATATTTAATACTTATTGGATTTCCTCTTTAAATATTTCATTATCATTTAAATGTTATCATTATCTCAAAGTGCATTTTCTTCCCTTCTTTCATTCTTAAAATTTTAAATATTATTATTATTATTTTTTCACATAAAATAACTTCTTTTATATATAGATTTTATGGGTATTACAATTTTGATAAGCTTATATTTTATTATAACTATGTATCTATATTTTTCAATGATTATTGATTAATAAAGAGAAACTCATATCAGTTCATGTTACGACGATATTTATCCTTTATACTTGTTTACTTACACTAACAAGTTTAATTGACTTGTTTTAAAACATTCTTACTTAATAGAGTTGCCTTACGGAATAAACATTCTTCTAGCGCCAAGTCACATTAACAAGCATCCGAATTTTCACTATGGTATCATATTGCAATTTCGCTCCAAGCTAGGAAAGTACCACAAATTTCTTGCCTTGTAGACGCTAGGACCGTGAAACGTTATGGAATGTTAAGAACAAAGTCCCAGGTTGAATCACTTTTCTATTGTGTGTTTCTTTTCTTTTTTCGTTGATATAGCATATTTGTTTAGGGACCCAGTCTGACGGATTCAGAACTCAAAGTGTAAATTTAGTTCACTAGAATATACAAAAGGATGACATGATTAAACACCTACTAATTAAGTCATCAGATTCAATACAAATGTGCCTTTTGCATTTCTTATCTCATGTAACTAAAGTTTCGTATTTAATATTGAATAATATAAGCAAGAATAGCATCCCAGAAGCTGACAAACAAGGGCTACGAAATGGTTGACTCGGAGTCCGAGTGCGTTGAAAATTCTTAGTTTCGTGGCTTTCTTTCATACTCTGCTTCTGGATATATATGTGTCCATATATCTGTGGGGTCAAACCAAAGGGTCATTTATAAATAATATTCGAACGAAGTTGCCGAGTACCATGGAAGAAGCTACTGAGGTACACAAATAGGACTAGACACGGAGTTTACTTTGACGGAGACTCATCCGAGTCTTGAGTGTCGAACCCACCCATCCATTAACTTCATGGGTCTTAAAACCCATTAAGATTACCGTTTAGTTTCATCAACAGTCTTGTTGTATATGAGAGTTTATCACAGACTACAATGAGAATTGCAATAGCTTCATGGCTTTCCTTCTTACTCTGCTACTGGATATGTCTCAGCATCCACATCTCTCAAGTGTCAGGCAGATGCCTTGTACACCAGAAATCATTGCTCCTGCAACTGAAGAACAACCTCAGCTTCAGCGAAACGAGTTCCTCCAAACTTGCGTCGTGGGATCAAATCCCGTCTTGCTGTGATTGGAGTGGTGTTTCCTGCGATGGGCAAGGACATGTTACTGGTCTTGATTTGAGTGGGGAATCAATCTCTGGTGGATTTGACAGTTCAAGCAGTATTTTCAGTCTCCATTATCTTCAGATGTTAAATTTGGCTTCTAACAATTTCAATTCTGAAATTCCAGTTGAATTCTACATGTTGAAGAACTTAACTTACCTGAATATGTCGCATGCTGGCTTTGTGGGGCAGATTCCAATCGAGATTTCTCACCTGACAAGGTTGGTTACTCTTGATATGTCTTCTCCTCCATCTTTTTTAACAGGACTGGAACCGCTGAAACTTGAGAATCCAGATTTGAGAATGCTTATTCAAAATCTCACCAATATTAGGCAATTGTATCTGGATGGTGTAACTATATCAGCTCAGGGACAAGAATGGTGCAATGCTTTGTTATCACTCCCTAGTCTGCAAGAATTGAGTATGTCAGATTGTAATCTTTCAGGTCCCATTGATTCTTCCCTATCTAAACTGAAGAACCTCTCGGTACTTCGTCTTGACTACAACTATTTGTCAACCACAGTACCAGAATTCGTTGGTAATTTTTCAAAGCTGACCAGATTGCAACTTAGTTCCTGTGGGTTGAGTGGAAGTTTTCCACAAAATATTTTCCAGATAATGACATTGACCTTCATTGACATATCTTATAATTCCGATCTTCGTGGTTCTCTCTCAGTCTTTCCATCAAATGGATCTCTCCAAACCTTGGTATTGAGTTACACAAAATTCTCTGGAGAGTTACCCGATTCTATAAGTAACCTGAAGAACTTATCCATATTAGATCTTTCTTCTTCTCAATTTATTGGAATAATTCCAAATTCAATCTCAAAACTCACAGATCTCACTTACCTAGACCTGTCAGTTAATAACTTCACGGGTCCAATCCCATCATTTGGTGCAGCCAAGAAACTTATCCACATAAACCTTTCGTATAATATTTTGAGTGGTGTGATTTCATCGTCTGGTCACATTGAAGGATTACAAAATCTGGTCAGCATTAACTTGCGTAATAATTCCTTCAATGGAAGCATTCCTTCCTCTCTTTTAACTCTTCCAGTTCTGCAAAGCATTCAGCTTTCCAACAACAAATTCAGTCAATTGGATGAGTTCTCTAATGTGTCTTCCTCCATATTGAACACCCTCGATTTAAGCAGCAATAATTTAGCAGGTCCTATTCCCGTGTCTATCTTCCGACTTAGAAGACTTAGCGTTCTCCGACTTTCCTCTAACAAATTTAGTGGGACAATGCTGCTAGATATGATTAACGGGCTCAGAAATTTAACTGTACTGGATCTTTCGTACAACAACCTGTCAATCCACTTGAATGTGTCAGATTTTCGCTTGTCTTCCTTTCCCAATATGACAGATATACATTTGGCATCTTGCAAGTTGGAAACTTTCCCTGATTTCTTAAGACACCAGTCCATGTTAATTAATCTGGACCTTTCAGATAATGAGATTCGAGGAACGATACCCGACTGGATTTGGAAGTTTGAAAATCTAGCTTACCTTAATCTTTCTCACAATTTGCTGACTGATTTGGAAAGACCATTGCAAAATATTAGCTCCAAGTTGGTACTTATTGATCTTAATTCCAACCAACTCCGAGGGCCAATTCCTTTTTTTCCGAAGTATGCTGCCTATTTGGATTACTCAGCCAATAACTTCAGCTCTGTCATCCCAGAAGATCTAGATGATTTCCTGTTTTCCACAACTTTCCTATCCCTTTCCCACAATTCTTTATATGGCAGCATCCCTGATTCCATTTGCAGACTTTTAAATCTTGAAGTGCTTGATCTTTCCTACAATAACTTTTCTAGTACAATTCCCCCATGTTTATTGGCAATGAATGAGACCCTTGGGGTATTAACTCTGCGGAAAAACAACCTCACAGGACACATACCTGACAATTTCTCATCTTTGTGTGCATTAAGGACTCTTGATCTCTCTGATAATCAATTAGGTGGACCAATGCCAAAGTCTCTTGCTAATTGCAGGACATTAGAGGTATTAGACCTTGGAAAAAATCATATTATTGATGGCTTTCCATGCTCGTTGAAGAACATATCCACACTTCGTGTCCTGGTCTTGCGACAGAATAAATTTCATGGTTCCATTGGATGCTCAAACTCCAGTGATATTTGGCAGATGCTTCAAATTATTGACCTAGCGTTCAACAATTTTAGAGGTAAATTACCAAGAAATTCCTTCAGAACATGGGAAGGAATGGTGCCAGATGAAGCACAAACACTACAATTTGAGATCCTTGAATATGATCATATTTATTATCAAGATATAGTGACTGTTAGTAGCAAACGTCTACAACTGAAGTTGGTTAAAATTCTAACAGTCTTTACTGCCATTGACTTTTCATCCAACCATCTTGAAGGGCCAATACCAGAAGAGATGATGAAATTTAAGGCACTCTATATTCTCAACTTGTCAAATAATGCTCTCACTGGTCAGATACCATCATCTATTGGGAATATGAGAAAGTTGGAGTCCTTGGACTTGTCAAATAATTTTCTGAGTGGCGAGATTCCTACACAGATTGCAAGTTTATCTTTCCTTTCATCACTGGACCTCTCGTATAATCATCTAGTGGGAAGAATCCCAACTGGTACTCAGATTCAATCATTCAACGAATCTTCATTCCTAGGTAACGAAGGGTTATGTGGACCTCCATTGACCCAAAATTGCAGCTTTGACAAAGGCCTGGGAAATGGAGGCCTGGGAATGTCACAACCAGAGAGTTCAATTGATTGGAACTTGATAAGCTCTGAATTGGGATTGGTCTTTGGGATTGGTATTGTTCTTTTGCCTCTTGTTTTTTGGAAGCCATGGAGAATATGGTACTGGGAACATGTGGATGACATGCTTTATCAGATCTTCCCTCAACTGCACTTTGTATACGAAAGTCGTGGAGGGAAAAACTACAGAACTCTAAAGTGGAAGCCTTGCTAAGCCTTACCTGTGGCACATTCTCATCATGCCACAGTAGATTGCAACTTCATTGGAAATTTAAAATAAAACATGAACTTATGGCAGTAGATGCATAGTCTAATCGTCTGTTATATTTTTTCCTTTATTTTGGATCAATGTGGTTTCAGTTTCTGTCTCTTTTGTTTCAGAATACGCAGTTATTAGTTCATGGAACTGGTTTTGTCACGTATGGAAATTTATAATCACATATCTGTACCATACCAAAGTGGCTTCTATACTGCATCAAATTCTCAAATGGTTTGCCTTATATTCCCTCTTCAATTTCTGTCCTTGAAATTAAAACAACTGATTAGTCTAGAACTGTGAATCTGAATCGGAGATAAGGAGACATTAAGCCTTAAGCCTTAAGCGTACTCATAAATTTAGTTTCAAGGTAATGGTAACTAACAGAACATAGTTTTTTTCTCTTAAAGGTCCCACTAGTAATCGTTATTTTCATTCTATTTTGTAAAGATGTTCTATTACCAATACCGGTTCTCAATTCACGCACCTTTCATTACCTCTATTTACTCTCTGTTTCATATATATTAATAATTAAAATATTCAAAGAAGAAAATATTGAAACGCACAAGTTTTCCTTAAATTTCAATAACGTTTTTTCAGTTAGTTTAGTAGAAATATTAGCTTAGTCCTTGCATTTGCACCCATGTTTGAAAATTAATGGCTAAAAGATTGTCAGAAGTCTGACATGAATGAATTTTAAAAAAGAAAAGAGAGTGGACTTGCATTAGCAACAAATCTAAAAGTGTCTTACTCTTAATTTGTCCTAGTCCAACAAGTGACAATATAACCAAGTTCGGTTTGGTGTCCTGTAATATTTAGATAAAAAGCAAACATTTACCACCTTAATTGACTATATACCATATTGGATCGGTTATATAGTTATAACATCTAAAATCACAACAAAACACAACACTAAAATGCTAGAGTTATACATCTGTTTTCAGCCAAAGAAGAAGGGGAACAGGTATTAATTGAAAGTTAAAGAAATAAATATTTTTTTTTTCAGAGCTCTTACACTTGGATCTTTATGTCTTAGTTATCATAATGATTTATCATGAAATTGCTATTTTGTATGGATTTTATGTTCGAAAAGGTAGTTTATATGATAACTGTTGAAATTTAGTTTTTCTCATTGGTATTCTTTCCTTACCTGTATTATCTTACCAGAGTGTGAGTTTCTTTCTAGTGAATTCTGAGTTTTGATTTTGTTCATAATGTTCAAATAAAATTTTGAATTATACTTTTTCATTCTAATTTTTCTTTTGTCGGGAGCTCCGTTCTGTGCTAATTAAACCGCTTCTCATATGAAGATACTACTCTACCTCTCCTTCCTGTATTTTTTGAGCTACTCTGCCTTATGCTTTGTTATGAATTATACTATGCATTATAATTGTGTTGCTCAAGGACACAGATTTCATTCAAGTACTATGATTGATTTGCTTTGTGCTTTGCTTTTTTTTTTTTTTTTTTTTTTTTTCTTGTTTCTTTTCTCATATTGAAGTTTTTCTGTTACTGTGCTGATTGCATTAATATGAAGTTTCTCTGCTAATGGCTACCATAGGCAGTGTTTATTATGGACTCTGTTTTATAACCTTCTCCAATGTAACTACTATATGCACAGAAGCTGAGATCAGAAAGAATGAATATTCAATCATAATATTTCTTGCCTCATTCATCTTGTCCCTATGGCTCACTCATTTGTATAGATATACTTACTATAAAATCTCTCCATTGCTTTTCCCTTTCTTATTTTTATTCTTGTTCTTTTCAAATTAACGAATGTTTTGTGTTCCAAAATCAATTATTTGCTTATTAGAAAATTGGGAATTGACCTTCTTATAATAAAATGTTTTGGTGATCCAGTATTAGGCTGTTCTTATTCGTTTTTCAATTGTAAAGTCAAAGTATTTTGTATTACCCGAAAAACACTCATATTGGATTTCCATTCTCGTTCTTGTTTGGAACCTGGAGAAGCTAAGGCTTGAATCCATGGAATATACTATTACCTGATATATTAGTTTATGTTATTAAATTATGGTCAACAAAAAATCGAGTCATTTTTCAAGAATAGAGGATCCCCAAATAATAATAAGCCACCGCTTTCATCACTTTGTACTCATAGTGGTGAAAGGTCTTATGTTGATTATTCATTAGTATGTGAACATTCTTCTAAGGCTCCTAAAGACGAAATTTAAAAGTTGAACTAAAATGACAATTATGTTGGTCATTTTGATTTAATATAATTTAAAATTTTTTACATATTTTAAAATCAAATTTTAAATCAGTCTCTAGAAATTATAAATTATAATATATAATAATTTTATATAATATGACAATATATTATATTAAACTCAAGTTAATCAATAGTAACACTAATGCTACAGTATAAAACATAAAGTACAATGGAACATTATTTTTCAATAAATCCTATTTTTTAGGATTTATCTTTTTTACTAATTTTTGTAAATTATAAGCTGACTTCAAATAAAAAGATATAAGACTTATTGATGATTTGAAATAATAATAATAATAATAATAATAATAGTAATAATAACAATAATAATACATATGAAATATTATCAAACTTATAGGTTATAAAAAAATATTGGAAAAGTTATAAATAAATGCATGCAAATGTAACATGCAAATTGAAAACATGAGAGAGAAAGAGAGAGAGAGAGAGAGAGAGAAATATCTCAAAAAATTGGAAAGAATGGATGAGAAATAAAATTTAAGACTGAAGAAATAAAGATAAAATAAATAAAAAAATTGAGCAAAAATTGTGATAATTGCTCTTTTAAATTTGAGTCTAGACTAATATATAAATATAAATACAGACCTTTATATTTTTTAATTTTAAACTTTGATAAGATATTATGAGTTTTTAGCAAGCTTAAGAAAACTTAATGAGTGGGTGAAATGTTATGAAAGCAATAGATCTAATCCCTCTTTGGTCCAAGAGAGAAAATGATAAAAATAAGAGAGTATAGCTTTTAACTAAAGTTGCCTTGTAAATATTGATAATCTCCCATAAAGTTAATAAGCAGCAACTTCAGACATAAAGTTCATTCGAGCTTTTCCCTTCACATAAACTTGTATCTCACTTCATAGCCCTGGTGATCTTTTTGTCCTCTTCACTGATTTCTTCTATTTCAGTTTTCAACTGTTGGGTCCCACTTCATGGACTAACTTGCATCATCTTCCACTTCAAAAGTTTGGTTGCTTGAAAAAGATCCATTGAAAGAATGACAAATTGTCAATGTCAAAAGGTTTGAATTACATCTTTGAAACTTGTACTGAAAACAGGTGTCACTTCCTGCAACTTTGCTCGGGGAGACCGGCATAACCTAGCATTTCACTTTGTAGACTCTCGTTACCTCTTTTTAAATTTTTCACTGACTTCTTCTATTTCAGTTTTCAAATCTTGTGTCACACTTCATGGACTAATCATCATCTTTGTCTTCCTAATTAGGTGAAGTCTACTTGAAAACGATTCATGGCCGTTAATAGTGGGAAAATGACAATTTGTTAACAACATGGAGGAGATAATATATATGAAAATGACGAAAGTACTCTCATAGTCATTTTACTTTACATTGTATTTTATTTTTTTCTTAATTTTTATTTATATCATATTCGTTCCTCTAAAAGCATTCAAGTATGTCCTCTTGTTTAACATCGATACTTTAACTAGGATGTAAGCGGCTTAACAGAAAATAAATTATATAAACCTCTCCTCTGGCACTTTGGCTTAAAACTTTGAAATTAAATTAGCGCAATGAACACTTAACAAACAACCCAAGAATGAATTAACCCATGACATCCAATAGGCATAAAATGTCTCCGGCAAAATTTCACTTAAGGTTGTTCATTTCCCTTAGCGCGACGGACGCGCATCACGTCTAGCTTTTCAGATTGTATAATGATTTATTTGATTTTGGAGATTAATTATTTGTTACATAATAAATGATATTGCATTGATTTAATAATCTTTTATCAAGAGTTTGTCAAATCATCACCTCATCGTTAGCATTTCCAATAAAATAATTGACGGAGTTAGAGAAAAGGAAGTGTCGGTAGTTTTTAAAAAACAAGGGAAAAAGAAACTAATCAAAGTTCAAAATTGAAAATGAAACTTAAATTGAAGTTAAGGACTAAAAGTGAATTTCAACCAAACGAAAAATAATTTTCAGAAAAATAATTAAATGTAAGCATAGATTAAGTAGCACTTCAATGCCTAGTGCAATGCACAAAGTTTGTCTTCCACCTAGGGTTGTGCATGACCCACCTAGTTCAGCACGGTTGTCTTGGTTAGGTCGGGCTAGGTCATGAACATGACCCTGAGACAAGATTGGGTTTAAAATGCAAAACCTGGTCTCAGGCCAATGCATTGGCTCGTCCTGACTTGGCATATATGTATATTGCTTTTTTGCTTTTTTAGTTTTCAAATAAAATTATTGATATTTTGAAAAAAATAACTTTTTTTTTTTACTTGTGTTAAATATAAATTTTTTTTGTTGATATAGAATATCCTATTTATCAAATATTAAACCAAAAATTTCTCTCTTATTTTTTTTTAAATATTAAACTTAAATTTGTAAAAATAAAAGAATAAAAAGAAAAAAAATGAAAAAAACCTAGTGACCCCGCCCAACCCAACCATAGGCCGGGCCCGACCAGGCCAGGCCATGGGTTGAGGACAAATCCAGCTGGCCCTACGGATTGTGCATCCATACTTCCGCCAATTATGGATCTTATATGATTTTTTATGTGCAATACCCTAAGGGACACGAAAGAAAGAGAGTTAATTAGAATCTACAAGATGAGGACATGACAAAGGCCAAAATCATCTTTACCATCATTACCCTCCTTAAGTCATCAGTTAAAAGTGTGCCTCCTATAACCATCTCTAACAATCCAATGAAAGCAAACCAAATCTCAAGCATTTTATTATGCTTGATAAACTTAAGCATTAATATCTTTATGGTGACCATTAATTATCATGGTTTATGGTGAGCATTAATTATCAGCATTGCTTCATTTGAAGAACAACCTCATATTCAACCCTGCCAAGTCCAAAAAATTGGTTCACTAGAACCAAAGTGACAACTATTGTCAATGAAATGGAGTAAAATGCAGCAGAGGATGTGTTATAGCTCTTGACTTGAGTGAAGAATCTATCTTTAGAGGACTTGACAGTTCAAGCAATCTCTTTAACTTCTAATGCCAGCTGAATTTAAACTTGGCTTACAATGACTTCCATTCCGTGGTTCCTTCGGAGTTGCACACGCTGAAGAACATAAGGTATCTAAATTTGTCAAATGTTGGCTTTGAAAGATAGATTCCAATTGATATCTCTTTATTAATGAAGTTGGCTTCTCTTGATTTGTCTACCGCACTTTACTCTCAAAAACTTGAGAAGCCAAACATATTAAACCTTCTACAAAACCTTATAGAAATCACATAATTGTATCTGGATGGAGTAAGGATATTGGGCAAGCGGAAGGAGTGGGGCCATGCTCTATCTTCACTGAAAATCTTCAAATATTGAGCTTGTCATTTTATAATCTCTCTGGACCTATTGATTATTCACTTTCAAAGCTTCAATCCCTCTCAATACTTAGATTGAACCACAACAATTTGACAAGCTTAGTGACAGAGTCCTTTGTGAGTATGACCAATTTAACTATTAAATATGCACTGACTTATCTCTTTAAGAATTTCAAAGTTTGGTGAAAATCTTTCAAAGTTTGGTAACAATTTTAAGACATTCAAAGTTTAGTGAAAATCTTTCAAAAGTTGGTGGTAAGTTTTCAAAAGTTAGTAGTAATTTATCAAGGACTGGTAACCATCCTTAGAAAATATGCATGGAAGAAATCTCTAGAATTGTTGAATTAATGGTTGTCTAGCATTATAAATAGGGAGGATGTGATAACGGGAGTGTGTTGCAAAGTGAGAAATTGTATGAGTGTATGAGAAGTGAAAAGAGGTGTGGAGAGAAGTTTAGAGTGAAATGTGTCTTTGGTAGTTATTGTAAGCTTATGGAGAGCAAAAAAATGTTCTTTCAATTAAAGTCCATATTCATGCCTCTTGTATACTACAAGTGGTATCAGAGCCTGTTAGAGTCTAGCTCTAATATGGTTTAGGCTTAGTTCGAGTTTGGTCAATTGAGTCTCCCAGGCAGAAGGTTCATTTGTTTGAGTACAAGATCTAGGATTGTTGTACAAGGAGATTCTGCTGAAATATAGGCAGGGACTATGAAGAAAATCCATTAGAAATCAAGGAAACTTGGTGTGAGTGTGGGGCACTGCCAAAATTGCTATGGCTAATATGTCGATGAATACATGCTCGATTGAGAAGTTAAATAATGACAACTACTAGGTCTAGAGCACCATAGTTGAACTCTATTTAGGAGGCCAGAATCTTTGGGACCTAATTGTTGGAGATGAAGTGGTTCCACTAACAAATTCAAATGAATTGAAGAAATGACAGGTAAGAGCTAGAAAGTCTCAACACATATTAATTTCCACAATGAAATCACAATTTGTTAGATACATTAAGGAAGCCAAGACACTAACAGAGGCATGGGATGTGCTTACCACACTATTTGTGAGGGTGAATTACATAAAGTTGCAGCAACTAGAGAACGAGCTTGTGTTAATTTAGAAAAATGATATGCTAGTAAGTGAATATTTTTCAAAGATTAAATATAGTTGCACTGAGATTTCAAAATTAGATAAGCAGAATGCTATTACTAACATAAGAATATGGAGAATTATTATCGTGAGATTAAACCCAAAGTATTATAGCCTTGTCACTACCTAAGAGGTTAGGCTAAAGAACAAACTCTAGTAGAGTTAAAAAGTATACTAGCCAACTAGGATACTTTGGATTCATGAATGTCCAAAGCTTCTTTGAAAGATGAAGAAAAAGCTCTCTTTAGCAAACATAAAGGCTAACAAGAGGAATTTATCTAAAGAAAGAAAGGAGATAATAGAAGGCATCAAAATGGTTAGTAGAGAAACCATTGTGGGAGAGGCTCGTATTGAAGGGGAGCTCACCCAGATCCATAAGACCCTGAATTAAAGGATGAGTGACAGAGAGACAATAGATGTTACAATTGTGCCAGAAAAGGTCTTTTTGCTAGAAATTGCAGAGCACCTCGTGAAAAAGGAAATGTCGGAACTGAAGACTATAATAAAGAAGAATAAGACTTTCAAGCATCCTTTACAACCACTGAAGAATAAGAAGAGATTGCATTGACTTATGTTGGAGAACCACTGGAAGATGAGGTGCTAGCAATGACAAGTGACAAATCTGTCAATTACAAAGAAGACTGGATTGTTGATTCCAGATGTTCTATCCATATGATAAGAGATAAAGAGAAGTTGCTAACAATATCTAAATATAGAGGAGGTCGAGTTGTTGTAACAATTAACAATTTGAGGTTGCCAATAACCCATGTAGGTAATACAAAAATCAATCCTTGCCACAGTACAAAGAAAGTACATTTACTAAATGTCTACCATTTACATAGAATGAAGAAAAGTCTCTTATTAGTGTCACAATTTACATATGAAGGTGACTATGTGGTGTTTAGACTGAAGGATGTCAAGGTGTATAAATGTCTAGATGCAACTGGTGCACCAATTATGGAGAGCCAACATATTGAGTCTATCTACATAATGTCAACACAGACAACTTTCATATATAAGACAAGAAGAAATGAGATAGAAGATTTGTGGCATGAAAGGGTTAGCCACGCCAGCAATTATAAGCTAAGGTCAATAATGAAGAAGGAAATGCTTAGAGGACTTAAACAACTTGAAGTTTGAGAAAGTATAGTTTGTGTGCAATGGCAATATAGTAACACACATCAGTTACCATATGAAGAGTCTAGTTTCAGAGCTGAAAAGCCATTTGAACAAGTGCAATTTGATATTTTAGGACTAATAAAGTGAGCTTCTATCTCTGGATATCGGTACATGATCACAGTCATTGATGACTACTCAAGATACATATGGGTAGTTTTTATAAAAGAGAAGTAAAAAACATTATCTAAATTCAAGTTGTTCAAAAAGAAAAATGAGTGGGAAGTTAGGCATAAAATTTTATGCCTACATACTGACAATAGACGAGAATATACATATGATGAATTTAATGAGTATCTATAGGAGAATAATATATGTGAAAACTGACGTGCCTAAGAACACCTTAACAAAATGGGGTTACAGAAAGAAAGAATCAACACTTGGCAAAATTTTTTCAAAGTATAATGCATGCCAAGAATGTATTGCCATGGTTTTAGGCAGAATGCATGGAGACCATTGTTCATATTACCAATAGGGTGCTACAAGTGAAACTTGATTTTATGTCGCCATATGAGAAGCTTTGGAATATCAAACCCATTGTAAGTTACTTTCGAGTGTTTAGCAGTATGTGTTATGTTTTCATGCCTGACTATCAACATAGTATGTTTGACAAGAAGGTAGTTTGGTGTATATTCTTGGGCTATGAAAATCATCGAAAAGGTTGGAAATGCTGTGATCCAACCACTTGTAGATTTTATACTTCTTGCAATATAGTATTCGTGAGGTGTCACCTAGTAGTCTCTATAAGGTACAAATCTTTTTGATTTAAGAAATATTGAAGAAAAATTAGAAGAGAAATTAGATAAGCATGAAAGTGAAGTCTAGCAAATCTTTAAAGTGGAAGTGAAATAAGTGACAGAAGATGACAATTTGAAAGCCAAACAAAGTGAAAATAGCCTTTGGAAGACAGAAGTGCATGCAATAATAGAAAAAGAAAGACTAAGTCAACTCGAAGAGCATGAACATTCAAATGAAGAAGATATTCCTCAGCCATAACAATTATGAAGATCAACAAGACAAAGAAAACTAAACCTGAAGTATGCAAATGCAGCAATGATTGAAGACAAAAGACATAATAAGCCAACAATGTATGAAGAGGCGTCTAGTACCAAGAATGGTGGAAAACTATGAAAGAAGAGATTGAAGCATTGAAATAGAACTAGACATGGGAGTTGGTGCCAAAACCCAAAGATATACACCTAATTTCCTATAAATGATTGTATAAAGTAAAGACATGTCCTAACGAATCAGTTGAAAGATACAAAGCTTTGCTAGTGTAACGTGGTTTTTCCATGAGGTACAGATTTGACTATGAAGAAATGTTCAGCCAGTGGATGAGAAGAATGCATATCTGCATGGAGAATTGGATCAAGAAATCTATATAAATTAGCTAAGAGGATTTGAGTGAAAAGTACACCTTAATTATGCATGCAAGAAGGAAGCTTTGTATGGGCTTAAACAAGCACCAAGAGCATGGTATGAAAAAATTGTTGACTTCTTAATATAGAGTGGATGCTTAGTAGCATTGACATATTCAAATCTATTTATAAGAGTTTGCAAAGACAAAATGACAACAATTTTAGTGTATGTAGATATTTTGATCATCACTGGAGATGACGATATTGAAATTCATCAAATTAGAGCTTGCCTAATAGTACACTTGCAAATGAAAGATCTAGGAGAACTGAGACATTTTATAAAGTATAGAAGGATTATTTTTATGCTAGTAAAAGTATACCAGAGATCTTTTACAGAAGTTTGGAATGCTGGATTGTAAACATATCTTGACTCTAATGGAAGCAAATGCTAGATTTTGCTCAACTAAGGTAAAGGACTTAGAAGATGTCACCATGTACATACAATAAGTGGGAAGTCTGATATACTTAATGATGACTCATCCAGATATTTCCTATGTAGTTACAATAATGAGTTGATTTATGTAACATCCCTGAAAACCATATTTGGAAGCTATGTGACACATATTGAGGTATGTCAAAGGTACGTTAGAATAAATTAATGCAAGTTAAACAAATATTATGATGGTGATTATGTTGGTGATCATGACATGCATCGTTCAACTACTAGGCAAGCATTTGGCTTAAGATTAGGAGTAATATCTTGGTGCAATAAAAGGCAACCTATAGTAGCTCTATCAAGCACAAAATTCGAATACAGAATAGCAATGACTTCAACATAAGAAAGCATATGGTTGATACAATTACTAAGAGATTTAAATCAATTAGAAGAGTATCCAGTTGAATTATATTATGACAACATATCAACAATTCACTCAGCAAAGAATCATGTTTTCCATGCCAAGATAAACCATGTGGAGGTACATTATCATTACATTTGAGAAAAAGAACTGCAAGGAGAAATTGACCTAAAGTACATTGACACTGATCATAAAGTTGCAGATAATAAAGAATAGTTTGAAGAATTTTAAAAGTAACTTGGAATGACTTCAAGAATAACAATACAAGAGATTAGTCAGTAAGAGGGAGTTTTAAATATGACACCGACTTATCTCTTTAAGAATTTCAAAGTTAGATGAAAATCATTCAAAAATTGGTGGTAAGTTTTCAAAAATTAGTAGTAATTTGTCAAAGGTTGGTAACCTTAGAAATATACATAGAAGAAATCTATAGAATTATTGGATTAATGGTTTATTAGCATTATAAATAGGGGGATGTGATAATGGGAGTGTATGACAAAGTGAGAAGTTGTATAAGTATGTGAGAAGTGAGAAGAGTCGTGGAGTGAAGTTTAGAGTGAAATGTGTCTTTGGTAGTTATTGTAAGTTTGTGGAGAGCAATACAAAGTTATTGTAATTAAAGTATGTATTCTTGCCTCTTGTATTCTACATTAACTGCCCAACAACTTAGTTAACTTGAATGGAATATTTCCAAGAAAGATCTTCCATATACAAACTTGTAAGTCCTTGATATGTCAAATAATTAAGATCTATGTGGTTCATTACTAAACTTCCTACATCATAGACCTTTCAACACCTTGAACCTTAACCATACTAATTTCTCAGGTCAACAACTTGATTATATGCATAATTTGAGGAAGTCATCCACCTTGGATCTATCAAATTGCAAATTCAATGGGACACTTCCTAGTTCAATTTCCAATTCACCCAACTTGTTCATATTGACTTGTCAGTCAACAAATTCACTAGTCCTCTTCCTTATTTCAATATGTCCAAGAGCATTAAATATATATCTGTCTTTCAAAATAAGTTGATGGGTGTAATTTTGCCTTCTCATTCTAAGGGCCTAAAAAATCTTATCAGTATTGATTTAGATAGTAATTCCTTCTCTAGGAAGATTCCATCATCTTTTTTCACACTTCCATCACTGTGAGAACTTATGCTTACTCACAATGGATTAAAGGGTTAACTGGATGAATTCCCAAATGCTTCATTATCACCATTAGAGATCCTTGAAATTAGTGGGAATAATTTACATGGGCCCATACCTTTGTTAGTCTTTCATCTTTGAAGACTTAGTTTTCTAAAACTTTCCTCAAATAAGTTTGATGGAACCATTAATTTAGATATGGTGAGAAGGATGGAAAATTAAGCTTTATTATATTCATTCATTACAACTTGTTAGTTGATGTCACCTAGAAGGATAACCCTAAATTACCATCCTTTCCCAAATTAAACGACCTTATATTGCTTCTTGCAAGTTGAAAGAGTTCTCGGCCCTTCTAAGAAATTAATCCAATTTACTCTACCTAGACTTATCGAGCAACCAGTTTCACTAAACAATTCCTAACTGGATTTGGAGGTTTAACTTTCTCATTTTTCTAAATCTTTCCAATAATTTTTTGATAGATTTAGAAGGGCCATTTGAGGGTATTAATTCCACTTTGGTATACCTTGAGCTTCATTCCAACCAACTATAAGGCCCTACTTCCATTTTCCTAAAAAGTGTAATCTATTTGAACTACTCAAATAATGAATTCAGCTCCATTGCCCCATCAGACATTGGTAACCAACTTCACTTCGTATATTTTCTTTCTCTTTCAAATAATAGTCTTCATGGTAAAATTCATGAATCCTTTTGTAATATTTCTACTCTAAGAGTTCTTGATCTTATTTATAATAGCTTCAATGGTACTATTCTTGAGTGTTTAATAAGAATGAGTAGCACTCTTATAGTAATAAACCTTGAAGGGAACAAGTTCAAAGGCCAAATTTTAGATACATTTTCAACTTCTTATGCTTTGAGGTTCCTTGATATCAATGAAAATTTCTTTGATGGTGTCATCCTTAAATTTTTGGCCAATGGCCAAAATCTATAAGTCTTAAACCTAAAACATAATCAATTAAGTGATAGGTTTCCTTACTTCCTAATGAACATATCCTCCTTAAAAGTTATGGTTTAAAGGTTAAACAACTTCTTTGGCCTTCTATAATGCCAAAATAGTATTAGAAATTGGAATGCACTTCGAATTTTTGATTTAGCCTCTAATAATTTTAGTGGGACACTACTAGTATCACTCTTTCAAAGTTGGAAAGCATTAATGCCAAATAAAGATGAAGCTAGTTAAGAATTTGGTCATTTGTTTTTTAACATCTATGAGAATGTTAATCCTATGGAGTTTAAGAGTGCACTGGCTTACATTGAGAACAAAGATATTACATAAAAACTAGCCAAACTTGTAGTTGTCATGCCACCTTTTGTGTTTGATCACTTATTTTATGATATCTATGTTGTGGATTTTGAAGGTATGAGATACCAAGATTTAGTGATAGTTGTCAACAAAGGAAGTGAATTGAAATTGGTTATGAAACTTATTGCCTTCACTTCATTGGATTTCTCATCCAATCGTTTTAAAGGGCCAATACCAAAAGAGCTTATGAATTTTAAAGCATTACATGCTCTTAACTTGTTACAAAATGTTTTTTTAGGTCATATCCCTTCATCTATAGGAAATCTTATGTATCTTAAGTCCTTAAACATGTCAATGAACTCTTTCAGTGGGAACATCAAACAGTGCTCGTAAGTTTATCTTTTTTTGAAGTTCTAAACCTTTCCTACAATCATTTGTTGGGGCTAATCCCAATTGGCACTCAAATTCAATCATTTGAAGCAAATTCCTTTGACCTATATTATGGAGTAGAAAGGTTTCCACTACCGGCATCCAAAACTCCTAAAACAAAGTTTAAGAGTTTGATTAATTGGAATTTCTTAAATCCAAATTGGGATTTACTTTTGGCCTTGGCATTGTGATCTTGCCCCTTATTTTTTTGAGGAGAAATGGAGGTTGCAATACTTTAAACATGTTGACAACATGCTTTGGAAAATCATCCCACAGCTTGATTTTGTATATGAAAAACATAGATAAAATGTGTAGAACATTAAGGTGGAGGCCTTTCTAAATTCACTTGAATGTAAAGTAGAGATAGCATAAAATTTCTATGTTTTCTTGTTTCTTGTTGATTTTTTCAATCTTTCTTTTCTTTTTAATTGAGAAAATACCATTTTAGTCCTTCACTTATCACAAAATTACCAATTTGGTTTCTCACCCATTAAAATGCCTAAAATGATCCTTCACTTATTAGAAAATGTTACATTTGAATCCTCACTTTTCAAAAAAAATTACCCCATTTGGTTATTCTACCAAACTCTAAATCCTAAATCTAAAAAACTAAATTTGATACTTCTTCTTAAAAGTAGGGCACCAAGTGTGACATTTTTAATAAGTAGGGGACTATTTTGGGTATTTTAATGTGCAGGGGACAAAAATAGCAATTTTCCAATAAGTGATGAACCAAAAAGGTATTTGACTCTTTTTTATTTGTGGAATACCAAATATGTCTTTCCTTTCATAGGCCTATATAACAGTTCTTCCTTTTTTGTGGACCTTTAATGTATAACCTAGATTCAAATTACCTTTAATGTATAACCTGGATTCAAATTTAGATATATTATTCCTTTGTGGAATCTATTTTGTCTATTCATCATTTTAATCAATTATAATTTGCCAATATATATCTTTAGTAAATTGAGTAGAAAGTTATTAGTTTGTGAAGGTTTGTTCTTGTTCTATTGTACAATTTTATTAAGCAGAAAGTTACAACTTTATAAGTAGAAAGTTATTTGTTTGAGGTATAAGTTGTATAAAGTTCATAAATTTATTTTTAAAATTATTAATCTTTTTAAAAAGGAGCTTTAAATAAACAACCTTTAAGCAACACTAATACTGTGAAAAAACTTCAGCTATGAGACTTCATGTGACATCAGTGTGGCAATAGTATCGTCACCATTAAAGGTATTTAGTGGTAACTCTAAAATTTTTAGGAGGGACTAAAATTTTTTGCAGTGCAACATACTTCATAGTATGTACACCATATTTTCCTTGTGACTGTTTCACATAAAGTTCTAATAGAGCTCTTCCATTCCATGTAAATGTATTAATTTTTCTCTTTTTGGCCATTTATTTATTTATTGATAGAGAACCTTGAATTTCAAACTTGTAGATCTATGTTTAGATTATTGCCCTTTTCAAAACTTGTGTCTCACTGAAGAGACTTAATTTTCCTCTCCCACTATGAAAATAACTTATATTAATATATTTCTTGCCCAATCATCAAGCATTCAATTGTAATAAGCTTTTAAAAGATTGAAACACAATAGTCATTTTTGGAGTTTAAAGAAAAGTATAATGGTTACATTTAAACAAATCCAAAACTCTTTTCTATAATGAAAATTTTATATTAGTAAGTAGAGAACTTATGCTATGTTTGCGAGTTTAACAGAGGATGAAATGAAGTGTTCATTAATGGAATAACATATAATGGAGAGGAATGACTTGAGTAGATATGTTGTTTGAAGAGGTCACAGGCTTCGACTCTTTTCTTCTTCCTTCCATCAAGAGGTCACAAGCTTATAGTTTGGTTGCATGCACCTTTGAAATTAGATCCTAATCCTATCATCGTCTATTTTGCTGGCTCACTCTTCTTATTACTCTATTGTGTTTGCAAATCTAAATCTATTTCACCTGGTTTAGAATCTATTTTCTGCTGCCACGTCTGTCACCAGTCAGTTATATTCTTCCTTTGTACCTTCACTCATCGCAGAAGTGAAAAGATGCCTTTCAGGTACTTTATCCTTTGTCTCCTTTGATTTCTCTCCTCTTGGTCTGTTCAGTAATGTTGGCTACTGGCTCTTACTAGTCACGTAGATTAGTTAAAGGAAGTGTTGAAGTGAGCTGCGACTTCAAAGGTAATTTTGCTAGGGAGTTTTTTTTGGTTTTTTTTATACATATATAGAAACTTAATAAGATGTATGCTTATTTACAAATAATTATTTTGTGTAGATGCATAATGAAATCAATTAACAATCAATGTTAGCCAAGGTGTGTGGCAGCAATTGTCCTGTGGCAGAAGCCCAAGTGTGGGGTCGAGTCTCAATCAAAACATGGTGCTTGTGTAAGGTCATTATTAAGGAAATAGAGTTACGCCCTAACTAACAACTATAACTTTTTGCCTAGAGGTAAGTGCTTGATCTTAGAATTGGTATAAGAGCCAAGGTCATGTGTTCGATTCCCAATAGGGCAATTGCTGAGGAGGAGATTGTTGGCTAAGGTGTGTGGTAGCAAGTCTGGCTAAGGTGTGTGGCAGCAAGTAGGGCCGAGTCTCAATTGGTATGTGGCACTTATGCTAAGTTGTTGTTAAGGAAATAAAGTTATGCCTTGACTAACAGCTATAGATTTTAGCCTAGTGGTAAGCGTTTTATCCTATAATCAAAGTGTTAATATGGGGTGTAGTGATAATGTTGAGTTTTTAATCAATTAATTCCTTCAAACTCTAACCATGATGATAATTCAGATAAAGGAAAAAAGCTTTTAAGTATGAAGCCTAGAACTTGAACCTCAGATATGTGGAAATCATTCACTAAAATAGGCTTAGTTGATGGTAAAGAGAAAGCAAAATATAATGGATGTGGACAAACATATATGTGTGAAGGCTCAAAGATTGGTACTTCAAGTCTTCTTCATTATATTCCTAAGTGTCCATAACTTTCAAAATATCATAATGTTGGCACTATGATGTTAGATCAATCAAGAAAATTAAGGGCCTGACAAATTGATCATAAATGTGCAAGGGATGTTATGGCCATGGCTATTATTGAGCTTGATCTTCCATATGCTTTTGTTGAACATAGGTGGATTAGGGAATTTCATAAGATTTTAAATCCAGGTGTGAAGCACATTAGTAGGAATATTGTAGTATCAGATGTATGGAAATATTATATTCAACAAAAGGATAAATTGAAAGAATTTATGTTAAGAAGTCCAAGTAGAATATGTTTAACTTCTGATTGTTAGACTACTTGCACATATAAAGGATATATTTGTTTGACTACACATTTTGTTAATGAACATTGGAAGCTTAATAGTAAAATTGTCCTCTTTTGTAAATTGGAACCTTTACACACTGATATTAAGTTAGCCAACAAAATATTTAAATGTTTAAGAGAATGGGCAATAGAAATAAAAGTGTGTTCAATCACTTTAGATAATGCTTCTACAAATGAAAATATTCAAGCGATATTGAAAGATCTTTTATGTTTGCAAAATGGTTTGTTGTGGATGGTGAATTTTTCCATGTGAGATGTTATGGCCATATCTTGAACCTCATAGTTCAAGAGGGCTTAAAAATGGCTAGTGGAGCTTTGCACATGATTAAGGAGAACATTAAATATGTTAAAGCATCAGAGGTGAGGATGATTGCTTTCAATATTGCTTTCAATGAGTGTGTGAAAGGAATGGGTAACATTGACACTATAGTGGGTTTGTGGTTGGATGTTCCCACTAGATAGAATTCCACCTTCACAGTGCTTGAAAGTACAATTAGGTATCGTCGTACCTTTTGTAGGCTATCCATGACTTATAAGAATTTCAAGACATGTCTTTCAAATGAAGAGTGGACAAGATGAGAGCATATGTGAGAGTTCTTTTGCCCATTCAATGCCATAACTAATTTGTTTGTTTAGTTCAAGTTACCTTACATCGAACACATATTATGACATCCCTAAATACTAATCAAGTATATATTTATATAAATATACCTGCTAAATATGGCCACTCACTTATAAAATATCAAGTAGAAGTATCTAGGGATTAAACTAATTTTTTTTATATTTCTTATTCACGAATATACTTCAAGAATTAAGATAGTATCATTCTAATTTATGGTTAATTATCACATGTGGACTATGTTAGGAATTCCTAGAGATTATACTTATATAATCAAGGCCCACAATCTACATAAGTATAATGCTTAATCCTGTGGCCCATATACTAAGCCCATATTCTACTTCATGGATTTAAGCCCATTATCCACCTATTGGACTTTTCTACAAGCCTTATTACCTAAGCCCAATCTTACAAATTTTAAACTATGCAATTTCAAAATTTTTAACATAATCACATGTGGGACCTACCATTATCATGGTGTCTCCTTGAAAATTCCTAGCATCTTGTCACACGAGTTCCTATGTGAGGACATCATAAGTGCTTTCTTTTCAAGAACACCTATTGGCTATCTAAATTCCAATCATGGTCACATCATGCTTCTACCTATTTCCAAGGATGTCTACACATTCTACTAAGTAAGACTTACATGAAAATATAAACTTGTCTTATTTATGCCATTTTCCCATGTAATCATTTCAAAAAGTGCCCAATAACTAAACACCTCAATTGTCATAAATCCATCAATCTTCAAATAATTTAAATTGCAAATCATTACCATCAAATTTCAACCCATCAAACCTATTGTGCAATTTTAAGATCTCTTTCTTAATCCTTGTGCTATACTTTTACATTATCAAATGCACTTAGTCAACTAGAGTCCAATCATGCTTATATTATCCATGCAATTAACACATTTTCCTAGCCTAAAATGTATGCTTTCTTTTTGGCCAAAGTGATTACCTAACCTTAGGGGATTTCATTTTTCCTAAATTGGGCATTAAGATCAATATTAAGTAGATTGATATACTTACCTCTCTCCTTTAGCTCATAGATTTGTCATCTAGCTCCTTAACTTGCCACTTTTAGGGTTTCCATATTGAAACTTCAACTTGTCCTATACAAGTCATGCTTCTTGGCCAAAGGAGAATTTCTCCTATCAAGACATATTTTGACATAAAAGCATGCAACCATTCTTAGGTTAAAGTGTATTCTAGCACTTTTCATTACATTTTTTTCTTTTTTCTATTTCCAATAGTGATAAGACCTAAGACCATTAGCCTTTTACCATGCTAGTATCATGCTTATCTTAATTATATCATGGTTAACTTCTTCCCTCTTAGATTCTTGGCTTAAGTGCATAAACATGTTAGGCTTAATTAATTCTATTACATTAAGCCTATGTAACACGTGTAAACCACTACTAAATGGCATATTATACTTGTTTACTATATCCATATATGCTTATTACCAATTAGCCTAGGTTTAACATGTTGCTTTGTTCAAGAAACTCTACGATGGTCTCAGCCACTATGCAAAATATATTAATTATCTTAACTACTAAGTTGGTTAATTAATCATTAAACTTATACAAATTTAACCTCCATTGACCTTAATTAGTCTACACACATTCTTAGCCAACAAGAAATAATGAGAGCTAAATTTATTAAAACATAGCCATAATCAAAATAAAATACTTAAACATTCATTCTAACAACTAACACACTTCCACATAGGTTCAGACAAAATAAAAGTGAAGAAAGATAATACATGTCTAGGGTTGCATGAAAGAAAGAATAGAATTATAATACAATCCAAAATTTATCCTATCCTAATAACAATCTACAACCTAACAAGCTTATCTAGCCAAAATTTTCTCCTCCTTGCTTCTCTTTACTTCACAGTCTATAGACAAGGGTAGTCGTCACTCTTGGCCATAACTCTTGGATAATGTAAACCTCCTTGAGCACAAGCCTACGCACGGTTACCTTGGCTGCCATCACTCCATCATCTAAACAAAGCACCATAATAGTATCTATAACTACAACATTGTCATCATGTTGTATTAACCTATATGTATCAAATATTGGCTTTGTTTCCTGAAATAGATAAGAAAAAAGGGTGAGATTTCAAACAATCCCAGTAGATAAATATGCATTCCAAATGATTAACAAAGTACAAGAATAGGTTAAATATCATTCATCAGGATAGTATCACGAGAATATAAACAAACAAGGATGTCAATATCAAGGATCCATAGATAGCTACCTTAGTTTTGTCTCGGCCAAAAGGTAAGAATTGTTGCTTCTAAATGCTAAAAATAAAACAATGTCGCTTAATTAATAACTTAATTAGAAGATGGATTAAGATGAGAAGAATGGTGAATGTAATAGATAAACCCTAAGCTTACTTGCCCTAGGAGGTTTCTTAGCCACCACCATCTTCTCTTCCTCTTCATGTCGGTGACCACCAACTTTTCCTCCTCTTAGCCTTCTCCCTCTCTTTCTCTTTAACTCTCATGGCCTACCTCTCTCTCTACACTAGATCACATACTTCACTTGCACAAAATGGCAAGGTGGGAGGGGTATTAAAAGGATGGGTGGCTTGACTTGTTTTCCAAGCAAATCTAGCTTATTCACCAAGTATATGCCAAGTGTCCTTTATGTCTTCATGCATTGGTGCACATGTTTCACTCCACATGTCTTCATAATGATTGCTAATGATGGCTAGCACATGTTCATTCTATTTTTGACTAAATTTCCAACTTGACCTCACACTTTTTGGTTTCTTTAAGGTTAAAATTACACTTTATGCCCTTATATAAGAAAGTGCACTTATCACCAAGAGGAATCTTCACTTTAATCCTTCCAATGATTGTTTTCTACTCTATTGGTCCTTATCTCCGCTTTTCTAGGCTACGTTTCGTTCATATCCCTCAAATTTATGTTTTTGCAATTTGGTCCCAAAAATATACCTTTTTGTTTTCAATTAAGGACAACCCTCCATTTACTTTTCTTTTAAAATTAAAATGTAGCCCTTATACTTTGGGAATTCCTTTCCACACCTTAAAACTCCTTTATTTCTCCATTAGATCCTTAACAAAATTTATTACTTCAAGGTATACATAAAGAATTACTTCGAGGTTATACTTTACCTAGACAGTTTTCAATTCAGGACAGGGGACTTCAGCATAAAAATTTAGGATGTTACACATTTTTCTTGTAATTGTGGAAAATTAAATGTTTGTTGATGAAAAATTTGGATAATACTAACATAGTAATGAAAGAAATGGCAATGAAGATGAAAACAAAGTTTGACAAGTATTGGAGTGATTATAGTGTTATTCTTGCCATGGCCGATGTTCTTGATACTCACTTGAAGTTTGAGGTGTTGCATTTTTTATATATTAGGCTTGATCCTATAACTTGTCAAGATAAGCTAGACAATATTAAAACTAAGTTATATTGCCTTTATGCCCAATATGAAAAGAATGCAACATCATCAATGTTAATGGGTTAAAAAAGTGGTTCAATAGTTTGATTTTGTTTTGTCCATTATTTGATGTTCTCATAATAACTCATTATTTCTTACATGTACTTGGAATATTGAGTATATTGATTTTGTTAGTGAAATCATTTCTTTTGCTTGAAAATCTGAATTGGATCATAACCTGGACATGGCAAAGCTAGAACCTACCCAATAAAAAATGGCATGTGATATACTTAGCATTCCAATTACTACTATTGCTAGTGAATCAGCCTTTAGCATTGGCTCACAGATCTTGAACAAATATAGGTGTACTTTTCTTCAAGAAAATGTCCAAGCTCTTATTTGTACATGCAATTGGCTACATGGTTTCAACGATATTAATTTACATTCATGACTTTCTTATGTTGTAATTTGCATAGTAATATATGAGTTTTTTATGGAAATTTAGTTGTTTCTTACTTTAGTTGATGTAGATGTTCATTGTGAAGGTGGAGAGTTGGTGGTGACAATGACGATGAAGTCTCAACTTTGGCTACAAGTCAGTATTCTAATTTTCTTGATGCTTAGTGAAACTTTGGAATAATTATGTATTTATAATTTTCCATATTTGAATTTTTGTAATTTTTTATATTTTAAAAAATTTTTAAGTATGTTAAAGTAATAAAACAATAACAATTTTTTTTTTTTGAAAAATTTTCATTTTTTGGTGAATTAGACGAGCTAGCCCAACTAACTTATTAGGTGGGCTAGGTTGAGATTTTTAAACTACTATCATATGGTGTGTCAACCCAAATGAGCCGAGTTGGCCCACATGGACAGCTTTATACAGAGCATGTTACGCCTTTTATTTCCATTGTTTTGAGAAACTAACAAAGAATGAATGTAATTTTATGGTTTTTCTTGATACTACTAAAAAGTTGTCCAACAAAACAATTTTACATTTGATCATTTTCTAAGTTACTAGAATTTCATGTTGTATCAGTGTCAATTTCTCCATAACTAGCAGAAGAAAAACACTGACAAGAAAATCCAAATGGATGCTTAAGTTTGTTGTTCTTATGCAAAAATTTTACATATTGTTCCTGTCGTCAAAAAATAGTTTTTCTTTTTTCACCGTCTGGCAAGAAGGCCCCACTTTGGAAGAGGAAGAGGAAGATTAGTCCATGATGGAAACTCAATGTTTGAAAATGGAAATAGAAGAAAACATTGCATAAGAGACAAAAGATTACTAGTCTCCGAAGCGAAATATAAGCTTTTAATGAAAAATCCCTTATATTAACTTACGTGAAGTCATGCTGTTCTTTATGAGCAAAGTTGCTAAAAGAGATATACCTTTTATCAGAGAACGCTGTAAAGTTCGACATACAAGAGGTTGAGAAAAAATTTAAATAAAAAATAATAGTACATTAGGCCCTCTAGACGAGATTTTGGATCTACTCCAGTAGAATCTATTACTGGAGTAGGTTTAATAATAAATATGAACGGTTGGATAAAGATTTAATGATTCAGATTAAAAGATAAAAAATACCTTAAGAATGCACACTGTCATTAATAAAAAATTTAAATTATTAAATTTTTATCTAATGATTTATATTTCACTAGATTTGCTCCCGTAAAACTTGCTACTAAAGCTGCTCTGGACGAGGGCTGCATCATGCTTGAAGGCATAAGAACTGTACTGTCTTCAAGTGCCGTAGAGAACTCATGTCCATTTCATTGGTATAAGTTTCAAATATCTAATTCCAAATATATAAAATAATTGAAGCATTGGTTTTTTTCTGAGAAACGGCTAATTGTAATTGAAAATTTTAACTATATATTTTTTAATTAATATATATCTTAGTGTTCCATAAGATGGATTTTCTTGTAAATGAATAGGAATATTTATTTTTGTACCTAAACAGATTCTTCTATTAAAAAAGTAGTAAATGGCGGCTCAACTCTAAACCCTGACACGTTGAAATTTAGTTGATATTTGATATGTTTATATTTTATACACTAATATTAAATATAATCAGCATCGTCTAAGATATTAAGTTGTCGTAAGATGAAACTATTTTGAACTGTGTCGTCTAATACTAATTGAAATTTATGAATATATCGTATCACACAATAATTTTATTAACTTCTAAAAAATAAAACTTATTTATGACAAATTTCCATAATTATATTAAAAATGGACCTCGTAAATGTTACAATACTATGTATCTTAATATTATATGCCACAATATTTGAGATATCATAGTGTGTGAAAAAAAAAAAATCACAGACAACTTCATTTTCAATCTTTTGCAAAAAAATATTTATTTCTAGAAAAAGAGATATCATTTGAAGGGACATTATGGTCTTGTGTTGATTTGCAAGTCTCATTGGGAGTCAAATATAGCTAAAAATCCCACTGCATTTTGACTAACTTGCTACTGTATCCAAATTAAGCACTTCAAACTCTCTTCCGTCAATTTTTATTGTCCTAGAAGGAGCAATAATGACCATTGATCCTCAAGACATTGGTTTGACACCACAAAGATATGAACAGAAAAATATATCAAGAAACAGAGTATGTAGGAAAGCCATGAAACTTACAGAATTATAAAGGCTCTCAAACTCCTAGTAAACCGTTTCATAGACATTGCTTGTTAGGAAAATGTCCCTAGTAATTAATGAGCATGAGATAAAGATATTGATCTCAAATTGTCTGTGGACTTTTGGGTAGCTTCTGGGATTCTATATTCTTGAGTGACGAAGCCCTATGTAAGCTTTTGTTGTAAGTTTTAACTTGAGGCTTCTTTTAGAAGAATGGTTGGCTCTTAGGTTTTCTGAAAAAATATTGGCCGGTAATGGGGATTTGATTCATTGGGGGAATTGTCCCTTTGATTTTTAAAATTTTAATATATATATATATATATATATAATTTTATCTTGTATCCTTAATTTGGTTTTACAAATTTGTCTCGTTTCTCTTGGATTATAAAAATTTACCTCATTTGATTTAAATATTTGATGCAAATATTTTTGTCTCATTATAGTCAAATCTTAGATCTGTCATTGACAGTCAATAATACACTTATGTGACACATAAAGTAATTTGTTAAACAAATCAAATTATGACAGAAAAAAAAGTCACATAATTTAATTGAGTGCATTATTTTCTATCATGATTTAATGGAGCTAACACTTTATTATTATTCTTCAAATAAATGGGTTATTAGCAACCGATATTTTTTTAGATTTTCCATAACTTGAGATATGAGATAGAGCACGGGTAGATAGAGGGGGCCAGCTTGTGACATCCCCCCTCCCTTTAAAAAAAACATTTATGTGTATATATATATAAATATTAATTATATAATATGTACAATTTATATTTTGGCCTTATGTAGAAAAGAAAAGTTTTTTAATCCTTCACATTACTTTCAAAGTATTAAATATTCCACTTTTCCTTCAAACTTTTTTGGGTGTGTTTTTATGTTATGTGTAATATTCCAAAGTTTTATATTTAAAATTTTTACCTTGAGGGATAATTTTTCTGAACATTTATATAAGTTAAAGGGGGAGAAGAAATTTAATTAAGGAAAGAAGAAAAACATAAATAATAAATATAACAAATAAATTAGTTGCAAAAATGGAAGATTTAAGAGAACTATTATATTAATTCAAATAACAAATTTCATGAATTCTAGGTTGGCTCAAGTGGTTAAGCCTTACCTAAGCATCCATTAGAACCTGAGATTGATTCCCTTCTCTTGCATTAGAGTATGATTTTTGTTGGGCTGCCATATGTCCTTCAACATTGAAATTACCAAAATACCCCTATTTCTTTTGCTTCATTTTTTTCTTCTTCCTAACACTTCCTCACGAAGCTCCCTATCGATTTCAGATTTCAGCCTCATTCCTCCATCGATTCATATCAACACTGCCATCCTTACACTTCACTGTCAATCTCGATCACTTGGGGTGGCTGGAAACCTACAGAAATTTGGTAGAGAGTGACGACAATGGCATGGGTTTTTTGAGTTAAAATCTGTGATTTTAGGTGAGTATAATCCAATTTTAATGGGGGGTTTTGTTTCTAATAAGCATTTCAACCACTTCTTCCTTGATTCCAACCTTTAATTTCGTGTAAATTGATCAAAAATTGAAGCTCATCCCTCTGTTGGCTAACGTGTGTGAACAGTGCAGACGAACTTGAAATTTGGCTGGATTCATGTTAATTTTTGTTGTTTTGCATGAGGCATTTTATTTAGAAGTGATTTTAATGTTGTACTCTACCCATTTGAGTTGCCAAATTCGTGAATTAGTGCTTGAATTTGGAAATCCTCAATTATGGAGGAAGAACATGAATAGTATCTAAAACTCAAAATTTGAAATTGAGGCGTGATGTTGTTTTAGGGAAATTCTTTAGGAGTTTTGATCCTAAGTGAGGTTCTAACAATTCCCATGTGTCAATTTGATGTTTGGAATGTTAACCCTAAGGTTCAATGTTATAAGTTTTGATAATGATAAATATGTGACAAAAATGTAACAAATGAGTTAGACATATAGTATTAACATGTACTTAATTGAATAATCATTAACTTGTAATACTTTATACTTGAATCATCCTCTATATGAGATATAAGTACTCATATTATATCCAATAGGCTCATTATTAATTTTATTAAATTTATTTGGACTTACATTTTTTGCCCTAATACATGTTGGTCCTCAAAATATAAGTTTAGGCTAAAAAGATAAGAGAGATATGGATTTTAATGGATTTATTTTTGGACCTTGGATAATTATTTTTATCATATCTCACAAATCAGAGGGAATTTTGCAATGAAGCTTATTGAATCTAAAAATAAACTTAAACATCTTTCTAATTATATATCACATGCTTAAAATAGAGTTGAAATTAAAAAGTTATGACTATCAAAATTTTAGGTATGGATATCACGCTTTTTCCTTACCTCTAGTCACAATTTCAACAATATCTCATCAACTGGCCAGAATTTTGAAATGAGATTTCTTTTATATGAAACTAGACTCACTTAGTTTTCTAGTGTATATCACATGCATAAAATTGATTTAAAATAAAAGAATTATGAGAGTCTTAATTTATAGCTATGTACATCAATTTGTTATCTAACCTTTTGTCACCCTTTCAACAATATCTAAATAGCAAATTGAATTTTGAAATGAAACTTATTAGGATAGCAAATAGACTTACAGAGCTTTTTAATGATATATAATTTGTCCAAAATGAAGTCGAAATGAAGGAGCTACGAACATTTAAAGTTACAGCTACAGAATAGAGGATGACCATAAGTCAACAAATGGAGCTACTTACTTCCTGAAGGGAATAAATGAACACAAGAATATAAATTCAGAGTTAGGTAGGAAACTTACAATGATATCCTAATTTATGGAAGCTTATTGATCTCTGGCTGGGATTACTGATTAGATAAGATACCCACAATGTATTGGGTGTATCTCGGGTTTTCATAGCCTAAATTCCCTCTTAAGTATGGTTGCAGAATACTTACAGGTATTCTAGTCAGAGCGTATCAAGTCTCACTCTCTAATGAGTTGTTCACATTGTACACTAGTCTAGCCTTATTTATAGAAGGCTAGCTAGGATTAGGGTTTAGTAGTAATTCTTATAATTACTATTTTACCCTTATTTAATGAGCACCCTTTATAGGTGCACACAATATAATATCTTAACAAACTTATTCTCTAGATATTATACGATATTCTAACATCTTCCACTCACACATAATGGGAATGCTCATACGCTCTAAACCCAAGAAACATATTCTCGGTAAATCAAAAGAACACTTTCTCTTTATAATCTGCAATCGTTCATACAGGGAAAGTAGGTCATGCAACCAGCATACTATAAGAGCATTAATGCTATACATCAGTTACGAATATATAGCCTCTCGTCAAGAAATGCACCTGCATGTAGATCATAAAATATGCATATACCCCAGATCATAAGAATCACATTTAGATATCTCCCAATGATCTCATCTATCACAATATCTTATATTCACAGTCATGACACACAAGTCATAACTGGTATACCAGTGAATACAGAATAATGAGATTCTCTTTATGATCTTCCTCCTCTCACAATCCTATTAACACAAACTTAGTTCGCTTTTCTAGACATGTCCTACTAGACTGAATCATTACTCATAGTCCTTTGGCAACACGCTAAGATAGCAAATACCAAGCTGTATCTCAAGTACTTGATCGAAGTCCAAGGGTACAAATATAAAGTCAACGTAAAGGCTTAGGGGTCTCATACAATCATGAGTTGAGATCGTGCACATGTTAACCCCGATGGTCGGCATTTGCACATATGGTATGAAACATGTGTTATAGCATTCCTCCTTTTCCCGAAGAGTGTATGTCTCTTTCACAAATAATGTTGTACAGATGATATTTTAGACACCACAAGTCTAAAATTGAGTTCCTAGATCTACACAATGTCTTGAACTCACATCTGGCAACTAAGGTAGACTACAAATGATGAACTTATTTCATCAAATCACTTTTAATGACCATATGTCATCAATCAAGTGACTTATATGATTTTAAGTTTAATTGCTATCAAATTATCCTCCTGATAATTCCTCTCAAAATCTTGTATTATCTCTAATGTCATAAAGACACTGAGACGATTACCTGTGAAATAAGGCTAACCCTTTTGTCTACCCAACATACTCAATAATAAATAAGAATGTACATAACATTCAAATAGAGACATGTAAGCATGGAAATCAAACTTTATTGATTTATTAAAAAACATCAATACATCTTTGTCAGTGAACAATGGAAAAATAAAAAATACAAATGAAGATGCTAAAGTCAACATAATCCTAAAGACCTAGTGTGTCTTACAAACACATCTCTAGAAATTGGCTTGGTCAGTGGATCTACCAGCATCTCATGTGTAGACACATACTTCACGTTCACAATCTTGCGTGCAACCATATCCTTCACATAGTGATATTTGATATCTATGTGTTTGGTTTTGCAATGGTACTTTGGATCCTTGGTGTATGTAATTGCAGCCTCGCTGTCACAGTACACTAATACTGGTTCAATGTTTTCTGCTTTGCACAACAACTGATCCAAGAACCTCTTCAACCAAACAGCCTTCTGGGTTGCTGAAGATAAGGCCACGAACTCTGCCCCCATCGTGGACAAGGATACACAGGATTATTTCTTACTACTCCATGATATGGCACCATCACTTAGTAAGAAAACGTATCCTAAGGTTAACTTTCGCTCATCTAACTCTCCTCCGTGATAAGCATCAGTGTATCCTTCTAATCGTAGATCTCTGCTACCTTGATAGCAGAGTGCTGAATTGGCAGTCCCCTTCAGATATCTTAAGATCCTTTTTATAGCTTCCCAATGTTTAGGACCTGGGTCGGTTTGATATCTACTCACTAAGCCAACTGCTTGATAGATATTAGGTCTAGTACACATCATAACATACATTAGACAACCAATCGCATTCCTATATGGAGTTCAACTCATACGCTCTCTTTCCATGGCAGTCTTAGGACATATTTTGGTGCTCAAGGTTCAACTTATGCTGATAGGAGTGTCAACAGGGTTACAACTTTCCATACTAAAATATTCCAAAACCTTTTTTATGTAATTCTCTTGTGAGAGATACAAATGTTTCTTAGAACGATTTCTCAAAATCTTAATTCCAAGAATGTATGCAACTTCACCCATATCATTCATCTCAAAACGAGATGACAACCAGGTCTTTACCTTGTTGATAAGCTCCATATCATTCCCAGCTATGAGTATGTCATCAACATATAATGTCATAATCACATATATGTCTTTAGATCTCTTGGTATATACACAGTTGTCTTTACTCATCATAGTGAAACCACTAGAGATGACTGCATTGTGAAAACAAATATACCACTGCCTTGAAGATTGTTTAAGGCTATAGATAGACTTCAAAAGTCTACAAACTTTTTCTTCTTGGCCCTCTTTAATGAAACCCTCAGGTTGTTCCATATAAATCTCTCCATTTAATTCTCCATTGAGAAAGACAGTTTTTACATCCATCTGATATAATTCATGATCCAGACAAGCCACTATAGCTAGAAGTAAGTGGATAGAGGTAAATCGTATAACAAGAGAAAAGGTCTCCTTATAGTCAATTCCTTCTTGCTGTGTATACCCCTTTGCTACTAGTCGAGCCTTAAATCTTTCAATCGTGCCATCGGCCCTTTTCTTGATTTTGAGAACCCATTTGTTCCTAATAGCCTTGCATCCCTCTAGAAGATTAACAAGTTCTCAAACATTGTTGATTTTCATAGACTCCATTTCCTCTTCCATAACTTTAGTCTATTTATCTTTAGAAGGGGTTAAGAGAGCCTCTTTCAAATTTCTCGGCTCATCTTCATTTTGTAGGAGCATTGTAAAAAGTTCACCACCTTCAATCTCATATCAATGGCAGGGAGTCTTTTTACGTGAACTACATCTCAGTTGTGATTCATTGAATCTTGTTTCATTGTTCCCATTTGGATCAATATTGCTCCCACTCGGATCTAGAACGTTGGTCTCACTCCTACTTGGAATAAGTTCCATTTGATCACTCCCACTTGGAGCAACGAGCTTAAGAACACTTTCATTTGCATCAAATGATGAAGAAGTTTGCTAATGAGAAATTAATTCATCATCTATTATAATCCTCCCACTCGAATGAAGTGGTCCTAGTGTAGTCAGATCCTCTATCTCAAATAAGGATAGGTCTTGACCTACCTCACCCCTTTTAGGATATTCATTCTCTAAGAATGTGACATCTCTAGATTCGAATTCAGTCATGCTCCCACTGTCTTGCTGACCTATAAACACATAACCTTTTGAGGTTTCTGAGTATCTAATGAAGATACTCTTCTTTCCTCTCAGGCCTAATTTCCTATACATGTGAGAGGAATCTTGTGTATAGGCAGCACATCTCCAAGGTTTTAAAACACTTAGGTTAGGCGTTCGCCCAGTCCATAACTCATATGGAGTGGTTGTAACTGATTTCATAGGCACACAGTTAAGTATATAGGCTGTAGACATCAATGCATCACCCTAATAGGTGATTAGCAAATTAGCCTGTGCCATCATAAACCTAACCATCTCAAGGAGCGTTCTATTCCTTCTTTCCATAACACCATTTTGTTGTGGAGTACTCAAACTAGTCAACTGATGAACTATCCCATTTTCATCACATAATTCATTGAATTGAACTGACAAATATTCTCGGCCTCGATCGGTTTGAAGAGCCTTAATCTTCTTATCTAATTGATTGTTTACTAAGTTCATATAGTTTTTAAAGCAACCCAATGCTTCTGACTTATGAAAAATCAAATAGACATAACCAAAATGAGTATAATCATCAATGAATGTGATGAAATAATTCACTCCGTGCCAGGCCCTGACATTCATAGGCCCACAAATGTCAGAATGAACTAATTGCAGTGGAAAATTGGCTCAGTTGCTTTACCAAAAGGTTTTCTTGCAAATTTTCCAGCTAGACAGGATTCACAAGTAGATAAATCTACGTGTTCAATGCCGGGAAGTAAACCTTCTTTTGCTAACTATTGCATTCTTTGTTAGCCAATATGACTAAGTCTAGCATGCCATATATTTACATTGTGATCATAATCATGCGTGGAGGCAAACATGGAAAAACTGACATTATTATTAATATAAGATTCATCATCCAAATCTATACAAATAAAACCTCCAGTTACATAACCAAAACAAAAAAATACTAAGTCATTGCTCAATTTAACATAATTGTCATGGAAATTCAATTGAAACCCTAGCCTAAGTAAAACCAAAACCGAAATAACATTCCAACGAATTTGAGGTGCATAAAGAACATCATATAAGATTAGGTCTCAACCATCACGTAGGACTAACTTGCATGTTCCGATCCCTTTGACAGTAACCTTAGTGTTGTTGCTCACATATATCTAAAATGCTCCATTGGGAACTCGCCAGAAGTCAACAAAGGCTTTACGGTCACGCGCTATGTGGTCCGTGGCTCCTGAGTCTACAATCCACACAAGACAAGATTCAGTAAGCATAATTGAGCTAGAAACACAAAGTTCACTACCATAACCAGTGTAGTTTACCTTTTTGAAAGGCTTGGGGCAATCACTCGCATAGTGTCCCTTCTTTTGGCAATTGAAGCATTTAACATTTGCCTTATTAACTTTTTGCTGCTTCTTTTTGCCTTGTTGATTGGTCTTTGGCTTTTTCTTAGGTTAGGCTGGTTCTTTGTTCTTTCCCCAGTTTTTTCTCTTTGAACGACGTCTTTCACCTGAAGTTGCCATGTGCAACTCAGGTATCAGCTTGGTTGATTCAAGCCTTTCTTCCTCGAGTTCGAGGTGTCTTCAGACATCTTCCAGAGTTATGATTCTGTCATTGTGAGTGAGATGCATCTTCATATGCTCCCACAAACTAGGCAAAGAGCGAATGACTGCTTAGATCTACTGCTCATTTGTTAAGACATTTCTAGCATCTTTCAACTCAGCGATCATATTTGATATCAGCCTCAGATGTTTCCTCATTGAATGTTCTGGGTGTTTCTTATATGAGTCAAATTTAATCGTTAGAGAACGCAATATGGATACAAATGTTGTTCTGAACCTTGTTCTCAGAGCATTCCAAAGCCCCATAGTGCTTTGGTGGTCCTTGAACTCCCTTTGGATGTCATCATCCATAGTGCTCAGCAATGTAATGCGAGCAGTGGAATTCTTTTTCTTCCAAGCATCATAAGCTTCACGGTCCTGCCTATACTGGGCCGTGTTTCCAGCTTCTAGCTCTTCCATGACATTGTTGAGAGCCTCAAGATCCTCTTGCTCTTCTAGGAGATACTGGACTTTCGTACTCTTGATCTCATAATTGTCGTCATTTAGCTTCAACCCTTTGTTAAGCTCAACGACAATACTTTTGGAAACCATAGTCATTCTTTACATAAAAAGAAAGACATAATTAAATTAGGATCAAATAATTAAAAACACGCAAGATTCAATGTTCTACATGCTTACAAATTATGACACTAAGTATCGTATAATTAAGCTAATTAACCCATGCATAACCCGGAGTTGAAAGAACACAAAGTGCCAATCATCGTCCTGAGGTTGTATGCAGCGTGTAATTTAACAAAATCATATCACAACTAAGTGTCCTAATCATGCTACAAACAAATTGTAAATCATGACTTTTCAAATGCTAAACTGATTAACATTCGTTAACTAATGTGTTAAACTAATCAACACATTAATAAATTAATTATATAATGCTAAACTAATTAACATTTATTAAATAAACATGTTAAACTAATTAACACATTTAATTGTATAATGTTAAGCTAATTAACATTATATGTCTAAATTTTCTATTGGAAGAAAATTTAAAAAAATGTTGAACTAATTAACATAATAAGTAATCACATATTACTTGGACTTGATATTTCTTGGGATATGTTAATTTTTCACAAAAAATTAATTGCATTTATTTGGGGCTAAAATATAAATACATAAATTATATTTTTGAACATTTTTAATGTTCATTAATTAGGGGATTTAACTATTAGGCCTCTAATTATTATTTTTGGATGGGTCACATGCCCAAAAAAAAGACTCAACTCAAAAAATTATCCAAAAATTTTTTTAAAGGCCCTATTTTCTTCAAAATATTTTTAAAGGCTCAAAACAATTTTAACAATGAGCCTGGATCAAACCTTAAGCTCAACAAAAATTTTAAGGTCTCCGATCCAAAAAATTAGGATTTCTGAAAAATTATTTTATTATACATATATATATATATATATATATATATGTAGCCATATTTCTTCCTCAAGCAGGAAGAGTTTTTTGAAAAAAAGAGAGATGCTTTTCATCTTTGCAACAGTTTCACACAAGCTAAGCAGGAATGTTTTCGAAAAACATTGTTGTTGTTGTTTTTTTTTCTTGAATCAAAATAGCCCCAAATAAAAATCTAATCCCAATAAGTTATACAATTAATCAGAAAATCAACCTAAATGCTCTAATACCAAGAGGGGAATAAACGAACCTAAGAATATAAATTCAGAGTTGGGTAGGAGACTTACATTAATCTCCTAATTTGCAGAAGCTTATTGATCTTTGGTTAGGATCACTGATCGGATGAGATACCCACAATATATTGGGTGTATCTCGAGTTTTCACAGCCTAAATCCCCTCTCAAGTATGATTGCAGAATACTCGCAGGTATTCTAGTAAGAGCGTCTCAAGTCTCACTCTCTACTGTGTTGTTTCTATCGTACACTAGTCTAGCCCTATTTATAGAAGGCTAGCTAGGGTTAGGGTTCAATAGTAATTCTTATAATTACTATTTTACCCTTATTCAATGAGCACCCCTTATGGGTGCACACAATATAATATCTTAACAGACTTATTCTCTAGATATTATACAATATTCTAATAGGAACTCTTTCAAACTGCAAGAAAGCCAACATAAAATTGTTCAATTTGGGAAATGATGATAGGATATGTTTATCCACCTAAGTTGCATCAACTAACAAGTTATTGTGAGCAAGATCTTGTGTGGCCAAATTCTCCAAGCTTCTAATCTGATCTAAATATATGGTGGCATCAAACTTGTTTGAGGAAAGTTGGAGCAAACTGAGTCTTCCAAGATGAAAGATAGGCACAACAATAGGGCCTTATAAGTTATTTCCACTAATATCAAGGATCTCTAATGGGGAGGAAAAAGCATTTGGGAATTCATCCAATTGACCCTCAAATTTGTTGCAACGAAGTATTAGTTGCTCAAAGATGGAAGGGTAGAAAGAGATAATGGAACTTTCTCATTGAGGAAATTACTACCTAAATCCATGCTGATGTTCTCAAGTCCCTCAAGATGAAAAGATGGAACAACACCTTTCAATTTATTATTATAAAGGGACAAATATGTAAGGTTCATGGACATATTGAAAGATGGAAGAGGGCCAATGAAATTGTTAAATGACAAGTCCAAATAAACAAGTGAGGTGTGTTCTGACAATGAACATGAAAGTGTTCCATCGAATTTGCAATTCGATAGATCTACTGTTGACAACTTTCCCAAATTGGAAATAGAATTTGGTAGCTGCCATGAGAAATTTGTATGGCTAAGGTTCAAGGTATATATGGAGAGATCCATGATGTTTGAAGTTTGGTAAGGAACCCTAAAGATCTTGGTAATTTGGCATATCATGAACCTGCAAGTTTGGTAGTTGGAAGATCTTTTCTAGAAACACTCCACTCAAGTTGCAACTTCTTAGTTGCAAGGTGTTTAAGTTGGCGAAACTCACAAAGGTCTCTAACACTAAACTTGCCAAATTGTTATGATTCAGCTGAAGAATTGAGAGGGACTGTAGCTTTGCAAGTGAGGAATCAATAGGACCAAAGAGATTGCAAGATAATACATATTCCTAGTATAGGCTTCAAATGTGTCAACAATATAGAATCATTAATATTACGTTGCATTTTTCGTTTGACAGATTTGCAAAAATAAGAATAGTTATATAATTTTGGTATAATATTCTAAGTGTTTTGTTAAGATGGATTCTTCTTGTAAAAGCTTAGAAGTAATTTTGGCTGAAAAAGAAAGTATGTCCACTTTTACAATAAAACTAATTTTGTGAGAAAATTAAAATTCTAACTTCTGCGAAAGTATCTATTTCGTAGGAAAGAAATACTTAAAGGGACTAAGTCAATTATACTGATGTTTTAGTCTCCTTGGAAGTTAAATAATTAACATTCTTGATCTACATTACAAAGTCGTGAAACTAAGCACTTTATGTCCCCTTTAATTTGATTTTTTACATGCCTTTCTCTTCACTAATGAGGTAATGTTGACCTTCCCACCACACCGCACTACTTTCGTTGTTTGAAAGTGGAGCTTAGAATGTTGTCTTCCCTCTTCATTGTCACGTACTCTCTTTGACTGGAAAAAAGAAATTGTGAAGTTGATTTGGCAGTGCTCTAGTTATACCTATGCTTTTGTTTAAACGTTTTTTTTTTTCTTAACAAAAGAAAACTTCCACAGAGATATATGACCTTTGAAATACTTAAACTATATTAAAGTTCTAACTTTTGTAAAAGTAATTTTTCTAGAGGAAAAAAACAGAATTTTCTTTACTTAAAAGGATACCAAGTCAAAGTGATTTGCAAATCTCCCTCGATGCTAAATATAGCCGAAATCCCACTAATCTACACTTCAAAGCGAATAGTACCAGGCACTTTGGAATTCCCTGATTTGTACATGCCTATTTCTTCATGACGATATTTCTTGACTTCAAATAATTTCCTTTCTTTTTAATTCATAATGTAGTGAGTATTTAACTTGAAAATTCCGTCCTAGCTACCTTGAACTTACATCTTTAATTAATAGTTTGTAGTTTGCATTAACATTATGGTATAAGTTCACTACTTATTTGAGAAATATGCCATGGATTTTTGTTTGAAAGAAATCTTTATACTGTGGAAGAGGAAAATTAGGAGTCTCCGAACTGAGACACAAGTTTTAAAGAGGAAACAGATCAGAAATGACGGGCGGAAGAATCTAAACATGGACCGGCTTCTATTAAAGAGACCTCTACTTAAACTTTATGACAATTTTTTTTAATATGGACATCTATATATGTTAAATTTCAAAGTTAGGTCCGAGCCGATATTTTTGAAATGACTTAAATGGAAGATCTCATTAGAAATTGATGTGAAAAGTAAGAAATCACTCACACGATTGACAGAGAGAAAGTTCCAGCTACGTCACATTCTTAAGGAACAAGAAATTTTCCAATTGCTGGGACTCATGGAAAATCGATGTAGGAGTTTTTAAATATATTAATGGTTGTTAATCGTCCAAGTAATGTAATTTTTTAAAGAGGTTGAGCGTAATGTAATTTTTTCAGTTATGGGTTAATATTTCATCATTAATGAATCACATGAGTAATGTAAATTTTTTTAAAATATTACAAAGATAAAATTCAAATAACAATTGTATAATTTTGTTAAATATTTTAATGGTTGCAAGACTATTTCATTCGTTAGAATTAAAATCGCATACTTGATGGGACACTAGAGTCTTTCATTGATGTGGAAATCTTAAAAATAGTTGACATCACCTACCATCCACACAGCACAAGTCTAATGTGTTATTTTTACTCCTCACTTGTACAAAACTAGTTTATTTGGTTGTTATACGGGTTTAAGAAAAAATTAATTTTTTTAATTGTAATATATTTTAAATTAACATGTTTGTAGGAGTTAGCAAAAATTAAAATTTAATAATGTATTGCGATATAACAAAAGCATAATTAATTGAAGAAAGTGCATAAAATTAGTTTTGAAAGATTGATAAAAGGAAAGTAACAATAATGGACTTATTGGGAGTAGCTACCATTGTTGGTCTTTTAAAGGACTTTGAAATTTCATAAATTGATGAATCAAATTTAACTCTGCCTTTGACTTTGAGTAATATATGATGATCAATGATCTAAATTATTGAATAAATCATATATTATTTTCTCTTACTTAAATTTTGAACAATGTTAAGTTATATTTATAGTCTATTATTAAAAATTTTAAAAAGTAATTAATTAATTAATTCATATTATTCTTTTTTACTCTAAAAATTGTTTGTACTTTAAAAATTTTTTTATTTAAGACACAAATAATTAATTCATTAATTTTTTTGTTTATATCAAAGAATTCTAAGACTTTGAAAAATTCTAGATTTAAGAAGTGGCTAATTAATTAATTATTTTATTTTCATATTTTGAATAATTCCCAATTTAAGATGCGTTTAATAAATTTATTAACTAATTATTTTATTATTTTTTTCATTGATTTAATAGAATTTACACACTTCAAATAATTACTGATGGATGCATGCGAAAGGTTAAGAGTTATTGCACGAAGAATTGACAGTTTAATCAAAAGAGGTTCTTCATTAATCAAACGCATCTCTTGCAGTATAGGGAGATAACTTTACACACACATATATATGTATAATAGATGAATGTTTTTGTCAAAATTATGAAATTTACACACACACATATATATATATGTATAATAGATGAATGTTTTTGTCAAAATTACGAAATTTTTTAAAGAGGTTGAGCGTAATGTATTTTTTTCAATTATGGGTTAATATTTCATCATTAATGATTCCTTGAATTAGATAACTAATGTAGAATTGTTTCTACCCTGTCGTAACCAACCTTCGGCGGAATAAAATAAAAAGGTGTTTAAATTGATTCCCAAAAACAAATATTGGAAACCAATTTATTTGGAGTCGCCACCAAAAATTTTAACGGAAAACTTTGGAAAACCAATTTAAATAAAAAGAAAAAGGCAACATGGTCTGGGAAATCAGAGATGAGTTCGGGAGTCTGTTTGAGTGTGGGGAAGGTGTTAGGCATCCCACAACACCCGTCCATGAGAACAATTACCTTAAACCAATCAGCTGAAATAGAATATGGCTTTTAAATTTACCTCAATTACCCTTTTATCGACATGCAAGCCTGTTAAATAGAGGAGACAAAATGGCAAGAATGAAAGCAAACAGATGGATATTTACAAAGGGCAGACTTGACCTAGGATGAAAACCTAGGGCCTACGTACCTTGTGATTGGGATTAAAGTCCACGTAGTTCGACTAAATGACATGTTTATTGGTTGATGATTTCTGAATTTTATGATAAGTACAAGAGGGTTTCAATTAAACGAGTTTTTGTAAACAAAACGTAATTGGGATTTGGTTCGTATGTTTTAATTTATGACAACCTAATTAATCTAACCCTCTTGACCTCTTCATTTTTCTCTCTTTTTAATTTATTATTTTTTGTATTTTATTATTGTTATTATTATTTTGAAACAAGCATGTGCAGATTTTGGGGATCCAAGAAGATTAAAATCTCACCTGATCTCATTCAATCGAGGAGAACCGAATCCTCACACGATAATTTTGGAAAATATTTAATTAAAGTCAATATTTAATGATTATTATTTTAAAACAAATGTAATCGAGGAGGATAAAATCCTCACACACTAATTTCATAAATAATGGAAAATGCTTAATTAAAGTCAATATTGAATTATTATTATTTTAAAACAAATGTACTAATTTTAAAAAGATCTAAGCAGATTAAAATCTCACATGATCTCACGCAATCAAGGAGGATAAAATCCTCACATGCTAATTTCATAAATAATGGAAAATGCTTAATTAAAGTCAATATTTAATTATTATTATTTTAAAACAAATGTACTAATTTAAAAAAAAAAGATCTAAGGAGATTAAAATCTCACATAATCTCATGCAATCGAGGAAGATAAAATCCTCACACGCTAATTTCATAAATAATGGAAAATGCTTAATTAAAGTCAATATTTAATTATTATTATTTTAAAACAAATGTACTAATTTAAAAAAAAAGATCTAAGGAGATTAAAATCTCACATAATCTCATGCAATCGAGGAGGATAAAATCCTCACACGCTAATTTCACAAATAATGGAAAATATTTAGTTAAAGTATTTATCCTTGCATTATTATTATTTTTAAAACAAAGGTGAATTTTTAGGATCTAAGAAGATTAAAATCTCATATGACCTCTATTGGCAATCGAAACTCTTACACGGCTACCGTGGAGATTAAACTAAACTGCAATTAAAAAAAAATAAAAAGCACCACAAGGCCAGAACAAAAATAGATAAAAGAATAATTAAATAATTAAACATTGATTAAATGAGTAACAAATAGTTAACAAAGGCAAAAAAAGATGGTTAATAAAATGCACTAAATATGTGTGAGTATGTACTCATATTCAAATGAGTTTTATGGCTGTGAATCGTAATAGAAATGAGGGATAAAATACATAATAAAAAAACAAATGCAAGTTACTCTAAGTTTTCAATTGATCTTTAGGTCCAGGGTGTTTTCAACCCTTTATCTTATGTGACCAGGAGTTTGGCCCCAGCAATATTTTGAAAATTTATTTGAAGCCTAAAATGAAATTAAAAGGTATTGAAAAGAAGAACACTAGAAGATGGCACCACCTAACTAACCCTCTTTTTCTCTTTACAAAATTTTTGGTTTTTTGTTTTTTGTTTTTACTGGCATCTCTTTTTCATATCGTGGCATGTAAATCAATGAGCCAAGACTGATCAAACTATCACACAGGTGACAAACTAACTCAGTAAACCATTTTAGAATCAAAATCCCACCATTCCATAAAGCAATGTTAGTTACTTAGTTCGGTCAAAATGAAACCAAATCTTTTAAAAAATTCCCAGGTTACTTGTGCAGATAGGAACCCAAAGACCAGAACTTCACCCAATCAAAAACTCACAAAAAGGACCTAGACGAAGGACCAAGGCTCACGGACAATACCAACCAAAGATAAAAAAAAAAAAATGAACAACTAAAAACCATACCAAAGCTCACATGATCTCAGTGTCATGCAATCGACCGTTAAGTTAATAAATTTTTAAGCTCATTTCAAACCACAATAAAGAGCTACACAACACCCAACAACACCCACTGAACTTGAGCTCAATAGGTTACCTTCGAGCTGCTTTAAATGTAAACTCTGCTTTCTGGTTCTCAGCTTCCCTATCTTCTAATTTTTTGGTCTGTCACCCATTCTCGGTTCTAGCTCCCTTCCTTTGCTCTTGTCTCTGTCCCCTGTGTTTATTCTTCACGTCAGCAACCTCTCTTCAGTGCAATTTAGGCATGCTGGTAGAATCACGCTTTAAACCACCATCCAACACTGTTGATTTTATTGCCCCTGTCATATCCGACCTCTGTTCGCCCTTGTTCAAGCTATTCGGAGCAGAGGAAGGCGTTCATAGCTTCAGCTCGGTCTGCTTCTCTTCTTCGTTCCACATTCTTGGTTCCAGCTCCCTCTTATGTTTTTCTCGGTCCTCCATCTTCCTCTCTCTTCTCCTTTTTATGCTGCCTTTTCTCTGCACTCTCTCCTCTCTTTGCTGTGTTTCCTCTTCACTCTCTCCTCTCTTTGCTGTGTCCTTCCTCCTCCCTTAACTCACTGCCCCTCAGTGTCTCCTCTTTTCCTTCTGAGCTGTTTTAATGAAGACTTCACGCCTCCTCTCTTTGATGTGTTTCCTCTTCACTCTCTCCTTTCTTTGTTGTGTCCTTCCTCCTCCCTCAACTCACTGCCCCTCAGTGTCTCCTCTTTTCCTTCTGAGCTGTTTTAATGAAGACTTCACGCCTCCTTCCCCAGCTCACTCCTTCGATTTCCTTTCAAGCTCTTCGCCCCTCGTTCCTTGCCACGGTTCTGACCTCGCCCTCTTCTTTCTTTGCTCGAGAGTCGCTTTTTCTCCTCCCATCCCTGGCTCCCTAGCGTGAATGCCATGATATTCTCTGCCTCATCTTCTTCTTTTTGCTTTTTTCTTCTTTTTTTTTTTTCAGTTTTTTCCTCAGGTTTTCACGTGCTGGCAGCCTTATGACACTTTTTCTTTTTCTTTTTTTTTAATTTTTATTATTATTACTATTATTGTTAATTAATTTTTATTTTTTGATTTTTTGAATTTTGTTTTGTAATACAATTTATATTTTTATATTTCTTTATTATCTTTCTTTGATTTATTATAATTATTTTAATTAGCTAATTTTTTTTTTAATTTTGAGTTTATCTCCCATTCTTTATTTTTAATTCTAAATTGTCCCCCAATTGAAAATATCATTTGAAGTTTTGACATTTTTAATTTTCCTATTTTCTTAATTATTAATTAATTGGTGTATCCATTAATTAAATAATTAAGTGATTAGGGATGGGGTGTTCACATACCCATTAAAATGTTTCAATTTTCCTATAGTCCACACTGAGTCAATTCTCCATTCAAACAGTTTGTGCTGTCAATATTTATATATCAAGTTTTATATTTAAAATCACTTACAAATTTTATTTTGGAAAAATGAGGAATCAAACCTCTGTTCCTGAGAATATTATGCAACATTTGCTCTACTTGTCAATCTTACACTGGCTACTATTAAAAGACATTTTTTAATATTTTATTTAGATTCATATTTAATTTTGACTAAAAAAAATTGCAATATGAAAAATAAAACATGAAACTATAAACATTTCTTTATATCCTTTTCCATGAATCATCTGTTTAAGGATAACTGCAAATTTTTTATATAATACCATGAATAAAAAAGATAAAATAATTATATAAAAATCTTGTTGAATTATATATATATATTAAAAATAAGTATGTTAAATCATCTCTGTTATTGCTTATATTTTAAAAATGATAAATTTACTTGATTTTTTTATTTGCTTCTCCAAGGATATTCCCTGATTTTGTTATTTTAACTATAATAAAATTTTGATTAGTTAGCATAATTTTTTATAAGCTTTTGTGGCATATTTATTATAACTATGTATCTATATATTTCAATAGTTACTGATTAATAGGGATAAATTCATATGAGTTTATATTATAAAGTCATTTATCTTTTACTAATTTACTTAAACCCTAAACCCTAAGTTTACCTGTTTGACAACTTGTTTTTAAAATAATTTTCTTGATAGAATAATCTTATGGAATAAACATGATTTTACGCAACTCACATTAAGCATCAGAATTTTCACTATGGTCTCGTATTGCAATTTCGCTCCAAGCTAGGAAAGTAGCACACATTTGTTGCCTTGTAGACGCTAGGACTGTGAAACGTTATGGAATGTTAAGAACAAAGTCCCAAGTTGAATCACTTTTCTTTTGTGTTTTCTTTTCTTTTTGCTTTTATATAGCATATTTTGTTTTAGTTTTAATAAAGACTGATGTTAGGGAAAATTATTACCCGTGGTCCAATAATTTAGTTTTGCAAAAAATTAGGGTAAGTTCACTACTTACTAATCTAAAATTTTCATTATAGAAAAGAGTTTTGGATTTGTTTAAATGTAACCTTTATACTTTTCTTTAAAATCCAAAAATGACTATTGTGTTTCGATCTTTTAAAAGCTTATTACAATTGAATGCTTAAGGACCCAAACAAATGTATATATATCCCTGATATATATGTAGATATAGTATTACAGCAAAATGATTGGGCAAGAAATATATTGATACAAGTTATTTTAGCAGTGGAAGAGGATAATTAAGTCACCCAAGTGAGACACAAGTTTTGAAAAGGGAAATAAGCTAAACATAGATCTGCATGTTTGAAATTCAAGATTCTCTATCAGTACATTTATAAGTGGCCAAAAAGAGAAAAATCAATACATTTACACGGAATGGAAGAGATCTATTAGAACTTCATGTGAAACAATTACAAGGAAAATATAGTGCACATACTACACTACAAAAAATTTAAGTCCCGCCAAAAATTTTAGTGTGAGCACTAAATACTTTTAGCGGTAACAAAATTATTGCCACATGGATGTCACATGAAATCTTATGACTGAAATTTTTTTACAGTAGGTTGTCCATTTAAAACTCTTTTTTCAAAAAGAATTAATAATTAAAAAAATAAATTTATGAACCTCAAACAACTTATACCTCAAACAGATAAATTTCTACTCATATAAGTTGTTTTCTACTCAACTTATTAAAATTGTACAACAGAACAAGAACGAACCTTCACAAACAGATAAGCATATGTATTGAACTTTCAACTCAATTTACTAAAGATATATTTTGGAAAATTATAATTGACTAAAATGATGAATAGGTAAAATAGATTTAGGAATAATATGTCAAAATTTGAATCCAGGATATACATGAAAAGGTCCACATAAAAATAAGGATGGTCATGTAGCCCTAAGAAAGGAAAGACATATTTTAATTCTTATATATCAAAGTGACTTCTTTAGCTTTGCCAAGCCATAGCAAGCTAGCAATATTGGTATTCTACATATAAAAAGAGGAGTAAAATACCTTTTTGGGCTCCTCACTTATCACAAGTTTACTATTTTGGTCCCCCACACATTGAAATATCCAAAATGATTCTCCACTTATTAAAAATGTCATATTTGGTGTCCTACTTTTACGAAAAGATACCAAACTTAGTCCTTTGAATTTAGAATTTAGAATATGATAAAAAAACTAAACGTGGTAACGTTTTTTAAAAATGAGGTATCAAATATGACATTTTCCAATAAATGAGAAACTATTTTGGACATTTCAAATAATGAAAAACCAAACTGGTAATTTTGTAATAACTAAAGGACCCAAAGGGTATTTTCTCAATACAAAGCAAAGAAAGTTGAAAAAAAAAAAAGAAGAAGAAGAAGAAACAAGAAAACATAGAAATTTCATGCTATCTCTACTTTACATTCAAGTGAATTCAGAAAGGCTTCCACCTTAAAGTTCTATACATTCTATCTCCACGTTTTTCATACACAAAATCAAGCTGAGGGATGATCTTCCAAAGTATGTTGTCTGCATGTTTGAAGTATTGCAACCTCCATTTCTCCCAAAAAATAAGGGGCAAGATCACAATGCCAAGGCCAAATGTAAATCCCAATTCAGAACTTAAGAAATTCCAATTAATCGAACTCCCAAATTTTGTCTTAGGAGTTTTAGATGCCAGTGGTGGCAACCCTTCTACTCCACAATTTTGGGTCAATGGAGGTCCACATAACCCGTCATTGCCTTCAAAGGAATTTGCTTCAAATGACTGAATTTGAGTGCCAGTTGGGATTGGCCCCAACAAATGATTGTAGGAAAGGTTTAGAACTTCAAGAAAAGATAGACTTGCAAGCTCTGTTGGAATGTTCCCACTAAAAGAGTTCATTGACATGTCTAAGGACTCAAGATACTTCAGATTTCCTATAGATGAAGGGATGTGACCTGAAAAAACATTTTGTGACAAGTTAAGAGCACGTAGTGCTTTAAAATTCATAAGCTCTTTTGGTATTGGCCCTTCAAAATGATTCAATGAGAAATCCAACGAAGTGAAGGCAATAAGAATTTTAACCAACTTCAATTGTCTTCCTTTGTTGACAACTGTAACTGAATCCTGGTATCTCCTACCTCCAAAATCTACAGCATAGATATCATAGAATAAGTGATCAAACACAAAAGGTGGCACGGCAGCTACAAGTTTGGCTAGTTTTGATGCAATATCTTTGTTCTCAATGGTGGCCAATGCACTCTTAAATTCCATAGGATTAACATTCTCATAGATGTCAAAAAACAAATGGCCAAATTCTGAGTCAGCTTCATCTTTATCAGGCATTAATGCTTTCCAACTTTGTAAGAGTGATACTGGTAGTGTGCCACTGAAATTATTTGAGGCTAGATCAACAATTCGAAGCGTATCCCAATTTCCAATACTATTTGGGCATTCAAGAGGACCATGGAAGTTGTTTGACCTTAAAATCATGACTTTTAAGGAGGATATGTTCTTTAGGAAGCAAGGAAACCTATCACTCAATTGATTGTTTCCGACGTTTAAGACTTGCAGATTTTGGCAATTGGCCAAAGATTTTGGGATGACACCTTCAAAGAAATTTTCATCGAGATCAAGGAACCTCAGAGCACAAGAAGTTGAAAATGTATCCAAAATTTGGCCTTTGAGCTTGTTCCCTCCAAGGTTTAGTACTCTAAGAGTGCTACTCATTCTTATCAAACACTCAGGAATAGTGCCATTGAAGCTATTATCAGCAATATCAAGAACTCTTAGAGTTGAAATATTACAAAAGGATTCATGAATTTTGCCATGAAGACTATTATTTGAAAGAGAGAGAAAATATGCGAAATGAAGTTGGTTACCAATGTCTGATGGGGCAATAGAGCTGAATCCATTATTTGAGTAGTCCAAATAGATTGCACCTTTCGGGAAAATGGGAGTGGGGCCTTGCAGTTGGTTGGAATGAAGATCAAGGTAAACCAAAGTGGAATTAATACCCTCAAATGGCCCTTCTAAATCTGTCAAAAAATTACTGGAAAGATTTAGAAAAACGAGAAGGTCAAACCTCCAAATCCAGTTGGGAATTGTTCCGTGAATCTGGTTGCTGGATAAGTCTAGGTAGAGTAAATTGGATTGATTTCTCAGAAAGGCCGGGAACTCTTTCAACTTGCAAGAAGCCAGCATAAGGTTATTCAATTTGGGAAAGGATGGTAATTTAGGGTTGTCCTTCAAGGTTGCATCAACTGTCAAGTTGTTGTGATTGAGATCTAATAAAGCCAAATTTTCCATCCTGCCCACCATATCTAAATGAATGGTGCCATCGAACTTGTTTGAGGAAAGTTGGAGAAAACTAAGTTTTCTAAGATGAAATACTGACAAAGGTATGGGCCCATGCAAATTATTCCCACTAATTTCAAGGATCTCTAATGGTGATAATGAAGCATTTGGGAATTCATCCAGGGTACCCTCAAATCCATTGTGAGCAAGCATAAGTTCTTGCAATGATGGAAGTGTGAAAAGAGATGATGGAATCTTCCCAGAGAACGAATTAGTATCTAAATCAATACTGACGAGATTTTCAAGGCCCTTAAAATGAGAAGGCAGAATTGCACCCATCAACTCATTTTGAAAGACGGATATATATCTAAGGCTCTTGGACATATTGAAATAAGGAAGAGGACCAGTGAAATTGTTGACTGCCAAGTCCAGATGAACAAGCTGGGTGAGTTTTGACATCGAACTAGGAAGTAACCCATTGAATTTGCAGTTTGATAGATCCAAGGTGGATAACTTCCTCAAATTGTGAATATAATCAGGTAGTTGCCCTGAGAAATTAGTATGGCTAAGGTTCAAGGTGTTGAGAGATCCATGATGTGGGAAGTTTGGTAATGAACCACAGAGATCTTGATTATTTGAAATATCAAGGACTTTCAAGTTTGGTATATGGAAGATCTTTGTTGGAAACACTCCATTCAAGTTGCAACTACTAAGTTGCAGGGTAGTTAAATTGGTCATACTCACAAAGGACTCTGGCACTGAGCTTGTCAAATTGTTCTGGTTCAATCTAAGTATTGAGAGGGACTGAAGCTTTGAAAGTGAAGAATCAATAGGTCCAGAGAGATTACAGAATGACAAGCTCAATATTTGAAGATTTTTCAGTGAAAATAGAGCATGGCCCCACTCCTTTCCCTTTGCCGATATCCTTACTCCATCCAGATACAATTCTGTGATTTCTGTAAGGTTTTGCAGAAGGTCTATTATGTTTGGCTTCTCAAGTTTTAGAGAGTGATGTGCGGTAGACAAATCAAGAGAAGCCAACTTCGTTAACCGAGAGATCTCGATTGGAATCTGTCCTTCAAAGCCAGCATTTGACAAATTTAGATACCTCATGTTCTTCAGCTTGTGCAACTCCGAAGGAACCACGGAATGGAAGTCATTATAAGCCAGGTTTAAATTCTGCAGGTACCGAAGGTTGAAGAGATTGCTTGAACTGTCAAGTCCTCCATAGATAGATTCTTCACTCAAGTCAAGAGCTATAACACGTCCTCTGCTACATTTTACTCCATTCCATTGGCAATAGTTGTCAATTTGGTTCCAGTGAACCAATTTTCTGGACTTGGCAGGGTTGAATATGAGGCTGTTCTTCAAATGAAGCAATGCTGATTCTTGATGGCCGTGATAATGGCTTGTCACCACAAAGATATTGATGCTCAAGTTTATCAAGCATAATAAAATGCTTGCGATTTGGTTTGCTTTCATTGGATTGTTGGAGATGGTTATGGGAGGCACACTTGTAACTGATGACTTAAGGAGGGTAATGATGGTAAAGATGATTTTGGCCTTTATCATGTCCTCTTTTTATAGATTCTAAATAACTCTCTTTCTTCCGTGTCCCTTGGGGTATTGCACATAATGAATCAGATAAGGTCCATAATTGGCGGAAGACAAAATCTGTTCACAGGACTAGGCATTGAAGTGCTACTTAGTCTATGCTTACATTTAATTATATTTGTGAAAAGTATTTTTTGTATGGTTGAAATTCACTTTTAGTCCTTTAATTCATTCTTGGGTTGTTTGTTAAGTATTGATTACGCTAATTCAATTTCAAAGTTTTAAGCCATAGTGCCAGAGGAGAGGTTTATATAATTTATTTTCTGTTAGCCCGCATCACATTCACATCCTAGTTAAAATATTGATGTTACTAGACAAGAGGACATGCTTGAATGCATTTTTGAAGTTAATAGGCAAAAATGAAATAAAAAATATTAAAAACAAAAATGAAATTTAATGTAAAGTAAAATGACTATAAGAGTACTTTTGTCATTTTCCCACCATTGACGGTCATGGATCAAATTCAAGTAGACTTGACCTAATTTGGAAGACAAAGATGAAGATTAGTCCACGAAGTGTGACACAAGATTTGAAGACTGAAATAGACAAAGTCAGTGAAAATTTCAAAAAGAGAGAAATAGAAGAAGTCAGTAAAAAATTCAAAAAGAGATAACGGGAGTCTACAAAGTGAAACGTTAGGCTATGCCGGTCTTCCCGGGCAAAGTTGCAGGAAGTGACACCCGTTTTCAGTGCAGGTTTCAAAGATGTAATTCTAGCCATTTAACATTATAATATACAATTTGACAATTTGTCAAATTTGTCATTCTTTCAATGGATCTTTTTCAAGCAACCAAACTTTCGAAGTGGAAGATGATAAAAATTAGTCCATGAAGTGGGACCCAACAGTTGAAAACTGAAATAGAAGAAATCAGTAAAGAAGACAAAAAGATCACCAGGCTATGAAGTGAGATACAAGTATATATGTAGGGAAAAGCTCGAATGAACTTTTTGTGGGAAGTTGCTGCCAATTAACTTTATGAGAGATTATCAATACTCACGAGGTCACTTTAGTTAAAACCTAAACTCTTATTTTGATCATTTTCTCTCTTGGACTGAACAGGGATTAGTTCTATCGCTTTCATAACATTTCACCCACTCATTATGTTTTCTTATGCTTACTAAAAACTCATAATATCTTATCAAAGTTTAAAATTAAAAAATATAAAGGTCTGTATTTATATTTATATATTAGTATAGACTAAAATTTGAGAGAGCAATTATCACAATTTTTGCTCAATTTTTTATTTATTTTATTTTTATTTCTTCAGTCTTAAATTTTATTTCACATCCACTCTTTCTAATTTTTTTAAAGATATTTCTCTCTCTCTCTCATTTTTACAATTTGCATTTTACGTTTGCATGCATTTGTTTATAACTTTTCTAATATCATTTTATAACCTATAAGTTTGATAAAATTTCATATGTATTATTATTATTATTTTTTCAAATCATCAATAAATCTTATATCTTTTTATTTGAAGTCAGCTTATAATTTACAAAATGTTAATCAAGATAAATCCTATAAAATATGATTCATTAAAAACTGTTTCGTTGTACTGTATGTTTTATACTGTAGCGTTAGTGTTACTATTAATTTACTTGATTTTAATCTAACATATTGTCATATTATACAAAATTATTATATATTATAATTTATAATCTTTAGAGACTGATCTAGAATTTAATTCTAAAAGACGCAAGAATTTTTAAATTATATTAAATTAAAATAATTGACATGACTCTCATTTTAGTTTTACTTTTAAATTGTCTTTAGGAGCTCTAGAAAGACATTAACACGTTTATGAATAATCAACATAAAACTTTTACTAATGAGTAGAAGATGGTGAAAGAGGTGGCTTATTATTATTTTCGGATTCTCTATTCTTGAAAAAAGACTCTATCTTTTTGTTGACCATATTTAATAACTTGAAATAATATATCAGGTAATAGTATATTCCATGAATTCAAGCCTTTGCTCCTCCAGGTTCAAACAAAGAATCATAAAGCAAATACAACATGAGTGTTTTCGGATAATACAAAGTATTTTGACTTTACATTTAGAAAGCCAATAATAACAACCTAATACTAGATCACCAAAATATTTATTATAAGGTCAATTCCCAATTTCCTAATAAGCAAATAATTGATTTTGGAACACAAAACATTAATTAATTTGAGAAGAACAAGTATAAGAAAAGAGAGGGTAAAGCAATGGGTGGTCTATATAGAAAGATTTAGCATAGATCTCAAGATTGATCAAAGGATGATTTTCAGTCCATCAATTTCAAATCATTGTTTCCTGTTCATTTCATTCCACAAAAAGAAAGCTCAAGAGAAAAAGGAAATTGGAAAAAGTTAAATGAAATTATATACGTGGAGAAACCAACAAGTAATAGGGCCTAAGAATTTGTACTCATTATAACTCAAATATCAAAAGATGATCACATCATGGGCCAAATGTGGATGGATAGAGATTTTGGACTCTATAAGCATGTCTTTACAAATTTAAATATTAAATTTAGGATATAAAAGTATTCTTTAATTATGAAGTAAATGAGGCAAATTCTTAAAAAGCAAGAATGCTGGATCAATTAACGAACCCAAATAAATACTATAAAATAAAATCATATTTAAAAGTCAAAAATTTCAAAACTGCATGGGGTAACTATTCGCAGCGTTCCTTTGAATCCATACCTCACAATCTCCATCTATCCAAAAAAAATTTCTTTAATACCCAAAGAAAAAATAATAATAATAATAATAATATTTTATTTTATTTTATTTTAAGAGTTGGTGAAGAGAAAAAAATTCACTTGAGATAAGGATAAGATTTACATAATAGTTGAATACTTGAAAAGGAACTTCAAGAAATACTAAATATAGATGCAGATGAGATTTTATCTGAAATAGCAACCAATGTGAGTACTTAAACCTTATCATGTATATTTCTAGCACGTATAACTTAATAGAGTATGGAAACCAAGTATCTCTAAAAGAAACATTTGATCTAATAATGCAAAATATTCTCAATTAAATTACTAAAACACCCTTATTGCTATAACATCTTATCTTCCTTTCTAAGTACGCGAGCTACTAGTATTGAAGATCCTACTTCATACTCTTCCCACTGTCAGCCTATTTCTGGCTACCGTTCAACCATGCTGATGAATGTTTGGAATTCCAACATCCTCACTGGCATCACAACGTCCTCCACTGGCCACCAATTCACTAGAAAATGCAGCTCCATTGACAACGAAGAACAACATGATTTCTAGCTCAAAATTCATGAACTTAGGTGCATTTTAATTTGATTTAGCTTAGGAATTCAGTTTTTCTATGAATTTTAGCCAACTCTATGCCCCAATTACCGATCAATTTGATCAAAAAACCTTAAATTGAAAAACCTTAATTTGTGGCATTGTTCCCACCAGTAACGGCCATGGATCATTTTCAAGTAGACTTGACCTAATTTGGAAGACAAAGATGAAGATTAGTCCATAAAGTGTGACATGAGATTTGAAGACTGAAATAGACAAGGTCAGTGAAAAATTCAAAAAGAGATAACAAGAGTCTACAAAGTGAAACATTAGGCTATGCCGGTCTTCCTGGGCAAAGTTGCAAGAAGTGACACCCGTTTTCAGTACAGGTTTCAAAGATGTAATTCTAGCCATTTAACATTATAATATACAGTTTGACAATTTGTCAAATTTGTCATTCTTTCAATAGATCTTTTCAAGTAACCAAACTTTGGAAGTGGAAGATGATAAAAATTAGTCCATGAAGTGGGACCCAATAGTTGAGAACTGAAATAGAAGAAATCAGTGAAATTATGTTTCACTTTCATAACATTTCACCTATTTATTATGTTTTCTTAAGCTTCCTAAAAACTCATAATATTTTATCAAAGTTTAAAATTAAAAAATATAAAGGTTTGTATTTATCCTTATATATTCGTATAGTGTAAAATTTGAGAAAGCAATTATCACAATTTTGCTCAATTTTTTTAATTTATTTTATTTTTATTTCTTCTATCACGACCTTAGTCGATGGGTCATGATCGGCAAGGGAAATGAGGTATCCCTTGTTCTCATAAGCCAATTAGATACTTCAATGATAGCAGAACCAAATTAATATATGGATCCTCATTCGATAAAATCAAGACTAATACATTGACATATAATTACCAAAAGAATCAATTTAATCTCTGTGTAGAAATTTTGGTAGAGTCTCTCCTAAAATATAGACCTCCCAAAATTTCTACAATAGAATAATCTAACATAGAAGAGAATGGAGAGCTTTGCTCTCAATCATATATATACAAAACAACCCATGACTATAGAACTACATCAAAACAACTAGCCTATATACAAGGGAGCAACTAAGTCTAATTACAAAATGTACAACAAGAAACCATTGCTGTGGTAACAAGCAAGGCTTACCAAAATAGAAACACTGTAACTCCTACTCTGAAGGTGGGTGTTCTGGATTGTGCTGGGATTTAAAATGTTAAATAATGGGGTGAGTGAAAACTCAATGAACAGATAATACTAATAATATAAGGGGAGGGACAGACTAACAATGATAGAGTTTATCACCAAAACTTCAATTGTTTAAAGCTGAGTAACTTACAGAGTTAAATCAACAGTTCCAAAAGTAGAAGAAAACCATTAACAATTAAATATGTCAAGCCTTGAATATTCAAATCATGTTCTTAACTCAAATGAATCAGCATATACTAAGAATTTAAAATATCCAATTTAACGGAATACATTAGGAATCTCTTACATAACCAACCAATGTTTAGAATACAGAACTAGCCCAAGGCTAGTGCAATCAGATAAGAGCAATTACCTATTATCGGCCTTAAACTTTGAATAATCATAATAATGGCTTTAAGCCACAAACAGAATATAGAAGTAAGAGCATCATACCTAACCATATCAGAATACCAATCGCAGTGCATTACGGCTAACATATGCTAGCATTAGCTACATGCTCTTGTTTTAGATGCATTTCTGAAAGTTTATTTAATATACAAAAAATCCATAATCAAGAATCAGAATCTCATAATCAAAGTACCTCAAAAATTCAAATTAAGATATTTTCAATAATTTCAAATACAGAATCATAGAGCCTATAAAGCCAACAAATTCCTAGGTTTTAAAATATGCAATAACGTTCAAAGATTTAGAAGCCTATCTAAGTACCAGATATATCAAAAATTCATATTTGGAAATAAATAATTTAAAACAAAAAGATATCAAAGTACACACAAATCACCCTCTTACCTGTTGGGTATAGAAGGACAACTTTAACCCTAAAAAAAAAAAATAGATCTTAATTATCCATATTAACAAAACCTTAATTAAAATAATTTCTAAAATAAATTCCCACAGTAACTTATTCAAAACAAATTTGTGGCATTTATTTCCTTTGTGTTCCCATTGTTCCTCTTAATGATCTTAATTTCCATAATTTGCACATAATGATATACACATACTTGGAAAACACTTTGGGAATCTAATTGTCGCAACCTAATTTCATTGGCCGTGACCGGTGCATAAGCTAAATCAACTTAACCCAGCGACCCTAAATACTTTTCTTTACAATTATTAAATAAAAATATTGATGATAAACATTAGACACACTTCGAAATGTTATTCAATAATTTCACAATGTCTATTTGGTATAATAAAGAAATAGCCCATACAAAGCTTACAATACTTCACAAATTTATAAACAAACAAACATCTAGTAGTCATCACCTTGGAGTTAGACGAAATCAGTGATTAACCAAAATAACATACCAAAAAGCTTGAACAATAAGAAAATTCCCATAGCAACTTCACTAGCACTTATTGATATGAAAAATATTTAAAGAAAGAGGTGTAAGTTTGCCACGGACTTAGTGAGTGAATAAATAACAAAGCAAGCAAAAAAGAAAATAATAGAGATCTTAGAATTTTTAACAAACAACAAGTTTCGATAATATAATTTTATATGAAGCGAGTATCAAGGAAAGAACTAAGATCATCATACACATATTCCTTTACCATATATGTTTCAATAATTCATAATGCATCCCTTTATTGGATATATCTCAATATCTTATATTTGTATCCCTTCACTGATCACGTCTCAATAATTCATATTTGTATCCCTTTATTGGATACTTCTCAATATTTCATTTTTGGATCCCTTTATAGTATACGTCTCAATAATTCATATTTGTATCCTTTTACTGGATACATCTCAATATTTCATATCTGTATCCCTTCATTGGATACATCTCAATAATTCATACCTATATCCCTTTACTGGATATGTCTTTAATAATTCATTCCCATATCCCTTTACCAGATACGTCGTTAATAATTCATTTCAACAAAATGCACCAAGGTCGTTACTCTTGCTAATGACTACAGGGTTCTTACATGAATACTCGTATATGCTTTAAACTATAAAATCCATTGAATAGTGTAAATAGGATATATAAATAAATAATTTTATTTAAACATATTTACTACCATAAAGTAATTTAAAAAAAATCATGGTGATAAAATAAAATAAAGAGTGGTTAAGAATGAAGTGACAATAATACAAAGGATTAGAATTCTGATCACTTGAGAACCTACAGATCATTAGCATCTAAAACTTATTTGTCAAATATAGAAATTATAAATCCTATAAGAGTGTCTAGTCTTTTAAAATAATAATAATAATTTTAATAGTCTTGATAGTTTAGATTCCCCTTTATTTCTTATATTTATTGAATATTTAGTTTTTGATTTTCTAAGTCCAAATTGATCCAAGAGCCTTTAACATAGTTTGATTCCAGAATATTCCTAGCAAGAAAATATAATAACCCCACGTACTAGTGACCATGATAGTATAATCCTCCCATAGATCTCAGGAGTTATGAGATAATTTGCTTTGCTGAGGAACTCATAGAATTTAAATTAGTCATTTAGGCAGCATAAGCTTGCTATAGTCTTACTTGTACAAAGTCTATAAGGCACCATAAAGGTACTATTAAATTTCATTTTAGTGTCTTAATTCTACTCGATCTATTAAATGAGATTCTACCACTGTCATGAGCATAATATGTAGTAAACTTGTTGTATAAAATAGTTCAATACTCTTAAAAGACTAGTTTAGAAAAAGAATATATCTTTATATAATCCATATAGAAATAAAGAAATTGAAAGTTGAACAAGAAAATAAAGACATTCGGTTAAATGGAAAATACTACTTTTCTAATTATGCACTCATAGATAGGGATCAATAATAGAGATCCTTTATTCCTACAGTATAACTTGGATAAAAAAGTCTCTACAAAACTACCTCTCACACAAATATGAATGCTCCTTCGACCTCTCCTTCCATTTTAAATGAGATAATTAAGAAATGTTCTTGCTATTTATAGAAATTTTCAAGTTACTATGTAGGTTACCATTTAGCACTGTGCAAATAGTAACCACACATTTTTAGCTTAAATTTGCATAGTAACCACGCGTTTTTGTCGACATTTACTATGCAAGTTACTATGTAATTATTAAAATTATATTTTTTATCTCATAAAATATTTTTATTTTCAATTTTTAGTCCTTAAAAATAGTTAAAATTATAATTTTTACCCTAAATACTATTTCTCCTTTCATTTTAGTCCATAAAATTTTATTTTATTTTTATATTGTTATTAAAAAAAATCGTTATTACATTTTCTTCCCCTTATAAAGTTTGGTCTCCGAATTTTAAGGAGGCTACTTTCCGCTAAAAACAAAGAGATAAGGGTACTTTTCTAGCATAACTTCTTTGACTTCCTATGTTACTTCTTGACTATTATGATTCCACCATACCGTTTTGACTGAAGCTATGTATTTGTTCCTTAGTCTCTTGACTTGTCAGTCAGTTATGGCGATAGGTTGCTCTATGTAGGAGAGTTGCTCATCTAATTGTATTGATTGTAATTGAAGGATATGAGAAGGATCAGGTAAATATGTTTAGAGCATAGATACATGGAAGACAGGATGCACATTCATAACATGTGGTGAAAGAGCAAGATGATATACTATAGCACCCACCCTCTCTATTATCTTGAATGACCTAATATATCAAGGATTTAACTTTCCCTTCCTTCCAAACCACAAAACACCTTTCATGGGTGATATTCACATGAATATAAGGTCTCCAACTATGAACTTTAAGTCACACCTTTCATGGGTCGCCAATAACCTTTCGCAAATTAATTTCACCTTGGCCACTAATTCTTGTATTAAGTTTGGGCCTAAAAGTTTAGATTCACCCATTTCAAACCAATTAATTGGCAACTTGCAACATTTTCCATACAATGCCTTAAAAGGTGCCATCTATATACTGGATTGCTAGCTATTATTGTTGGCAAACTCCATCAAAGGCAAGTATTTATCCCAACTACTACTAAGATCTAAAACACATGCACAAAGTACATTTTCCAATATTTGAATTACACACTCTGATTGTCCATCAGTTTAAGGATGAAAGGCAATGCTTAGATCTAAGCGAGTCCCTAAGGCTTTATGGAAAGGCTTCCAAAACTTGGCTATAAATTGTGGCCCACAATTGAAAATAATAGACACTAGCACACTATGAAGGGAGATGATCTCATCTAAGTGAAGCTTAGCATATTAGGCTACACTATAGGTAGCCTTTACTGGTAGAAAGTATGCAGTATGAGTTAATTGATCTACAACTACCTATATTGAGTCGTAACCTTTAAGAGTCTTGGGCAAGCCAGTAACAAAATCCATTGTGATCATTTACCACTTCCATGCTAGAATCTTAATCTGCTAAAGCAAGCCTATAGGTTTCTGGTGTTCAGCCTTCACTTGTTAACACACTAAGCATCTAGAAACAAACTCTACTACAATCTTTTTCATCACCTTCCACCAATACAACTCCCTCAAATTATGGTACATTTTATTAGAACTTGCACGTAGAGAACTTGACATATAATTCATTTTCTCTCAAGGTTTGTAAAGTCATCATTAAGTGTTAGCTTGTGTTCCTCCTTGCTTCTCGAGTATACAAGGATATCGTCATTGAATATGATCACAAAATGATTTAAATACAGCTTAAAGACCCGATTCATTAATTCCATGAAAGTTGTAGGAGCATTTGTAAGACCAAATGACATAATGAAGAATCTGTAGTGCCCATAATGAGTTCTAAAAGCTGTCTTTGGAATGTCTTCCTTCATAATCTTCAATTGATGATATCCTGATTGAAAGTCAATCTTGGAGAAACATTGGACCCTTTGAAGTTGGTTAAACAAGTCATCTATTGGTGGTAATGGATCTTTGTTTTTCACTATCACCTTGTTTCATTGCTTATAATTAATACACAACCTCATAGAACCATCTTTCTTCTTCACGAACAATATTGGAGCACCTCATAGTGAAGAACCAAGGTGTATGAATCACTTGTCAAGAAGATCCTTCAATTGCTCTTTTAATTCCTAAAGTTCTACAAGACCATACGAAATGGGGGTATAGACACAAGCTAAGTACTAGGAATCAAGTCTATAAAAAACTTGATTTCCCTATTTGGAGGTAAACCTGGCAACTCTTTTGGAAAAATATCTGGGTACTCACACTTTATTAGTACATGTTTTAAGTTTTATGTTGTCTCCCATGTATCTTTAACCATCGCCAAGTATCCCTTACATACCTTTCTTAATAACTTGCTAGCACTAATAGCTGAAATTAGATTATTAGGTGCTAAACTTTGATCTCCTTGAATGGAAAAGTTTTTCCCCTCTAGCAACTTAAATTTCACCACTTTGTTGTGACATTCAAGCATGGAATGGCATGGCATGAAGAAAGCCAATCCATGCCCAAAATCACATTAAAGTCCATACTATCAAGGACTATCAGATCAACTAGTAACTGATTTCCTTTTACTAAGACTTCACACTCCCTATATACACAATCTGTGATATCTAAATCTCTGATAGGTGTAGATAAAACTAATGGTGTATCTAAAAGTGTTGTATCGCTACCAAATCATAATGCAAAGAATGGGGTCACAAAGGAATGCATAGCCTCAGGATTAAATAAAACATATGCGTCTAAAGAATAAATTGGAAGTATACCTATAACTACAACATTAGATGTTTGAGCATCTTGATGAGTCCTAGTAAAAACACAAGCATGTTCTCTCCCTGCATATCCTTGATTCCTACTCCTTAAACCTCTGTCTTTATTTTAAGATCCGATAGATCCACAACCAATAAAACCCCCAATTTGGGTAGTGCTGGTATTAGAGATAATGGTAGGGTAGTAAGGGCAGATGCCTAACTAGAGAATGGTTATGCAGATAGCATATGATACTCCTTTTTAAAGTGGCCTTGTTGACCACACTAGTAACATACCCTCCCAGTTGCAAAACAAATACCAGTATGCATATTTCCACAAGTGGGACATGGAGGAAGGGACACAAATGATCGTCCTCTACTATCACTTTGCATAATGCTAGAAGAATGACCACTGTGGCCTTTCTATTGGTGATAATTCCTTTGATAGCCTTGATGACTCACTATAATCTCTCTACCACTGTTGTTACCACCACGACCTAGTTGACCGCTTTAATCACCTCTAGTGTATTACCGTTTATGGTACTCTTACATATTTCTGCTTCCTCTAACCTAACTTCAAAAAGTTTTTCACTATCTACCACATCTTTATAGGAATCATTTCGTGGTTTGGCCACTGATCTATATAAATAATCTAGAAGCCCAAGGACAAAGCGCTTTGCATGCATTTCTTCAGCTTTTATTAAGTGTGGAGTATACCGTGACAATTAAGTAAATATCACTTCATATTCCTCGACCAATTAGTCTTCACTTTGTCTTAAGACCTCAAATTCTCTAGCCTTTGTGTCTTTTACTAATTGAGGGAGGAATTTCATTTAAAATAATTGAGTGAATTCCTCCTATTCTAAAGGAGGCGAATCTTGAGGTTTTCCCTGTGTTATTGTTTCAAATCAAGTTTTAGTTACTCCTAACAGTTAGAATTTGACTAACTTTATTGATCTAGTTGAGGAACAACCAAGTGCCCTGTAAACCAACCTACCTCATCTAGAACGTTTTATGGGTCCTCCATTACTTCTTCACCTGTAGAGGAAGGAGGCTTAAGTTTTGTGAAATCTGATAACTGAACCTTAATGCCCCTCCCTTATGGACTTGGTTGTCCTCTAACTGGTCTAACCTCTCATTGAGGCTCGGGTCTACATGATGGCCTCTACCCTGTTATTGTTGTTGCATCATCATGCCTATCATTTCTCTCATTGTCTGTTGCATATTAAGCATTCCAGCAACTATATCAGCTACTGTCACATTTTCTTATCTATTTTCAAGCAATTCATCTCTAGCCCCTCTAATAGTCTCATTTCTTTGACCGCATTCTTGTCCACTACTACATCCACAACCTCTAACTCCCCCACACCCTCAGCTTCTAGGAGCCTAAACAATGTTACGAGGCTAGGAGGAAGCCTCATCAGGAACAAACCTCTTAAGAGCCATCCTTTTCCATGGTGGCATCCTTTAATTATTAAATTTGAATATTAAATTTAGGATATAAAAAGTATTCTTTAATTATGAAGTAAATGAGGAAAATTCTTAAAAAGCAAGAAAGTTGGATCTTATCAATTAAGGAACCTAAATAAAGAATATAAAATAAAATCATATTTAAAAGTTAAAAATTTAAGAACCGTAAGGGGTGACCATTCGCAATGCTCCTTGGAATCCATACCTCATAATCTCCATCTATCCAAAAAAATTCTTTGCCTCCACCATTACAAATAATTAAACATTGAGAAACTAATGGTGACCTTAAAGCACTCAAACTCTAAAGTAAATCGTTTTCATAGTCATTGTTTTTTTTTAAAATGTTGCTGCAAGCAGATTAATACATAAGAATGAAAAAATTAATATGAAAAAAAGAATGATAGTGGTATTTATATTATCTTAAATTTTAAATGTTTGTGGACTTTTAGGCTACTTCTGCAATGCTATATTCCTACATTAAACACTACATTATCCTTCAATGTTTAATCACCATCATGCCTGAACTAGATATTTTGGAAGTTTTTTCTATAGGAAATTAATATATGGCTATACTTTTTAGTTCTTTAGTGACATGAGATAAGATAGAAATGCAATAATAGTACCAACAAGTTTGATTCCGCTCAAGTTTTAGTACACTTGGAGATGATTGTTTGAGGCACACATGTAATTAACTCACTTTATAAAGCACATGCAATGGAATTTTCAGGGACCTAATCATAGTTGATGCTCTTGATATGGGGACCAAAAATTAGAAAGAAAATATTTGAATAGTAACTAATCTATGTTAAACACAAGCTAACATGTTAAAGTATATTAGAGATGGTTATTCTTTTGTTGTGACAATTCATTGTAATGCCTTTAGTTTTCAAGTCCTTATGGTTCTAGCCCTTCAAAGAGAAATGGGCAAAGGTGAAGATAATTAAGATTCTTACTAACTTTATTTTTGTTTTTTTGTATGTGATGGATACTATTATAAATTTGACAAATTTGATTTGAACTAGAGTTTTAAACTATTGAAGATTAAACTTCTAAATACTCCCATCATTTTAATGAACCATCATTTTCTTCCTTGTTTCAAAGAATGTTGTAGGAATTTCACCATTGATCAAACTGGTAGATGTAAGGTCAATAATTTGAAGAACATGTCACCATTGAAATTGCACTGATGGTTGATAGTTTGTTGTATGAAAGGTCTGCTTTTTATTTTTTATTGTTTTATATATTTCTTTCACAAGTATTCATAACTTTGAGGCCATAAATAAAGAGGGAAAAATTAAAATGTAAGTATCAATTCAAAATATCTTTAGAATTTTAAGTTCAAGATATCTCAAGTTTGAGAATGTGGTATGATGTGGTTAATTAAATGAACAAAAAGGTCCTGTAAAAGTATGATTTTTGCCATCATATTTACATTCATATACTTCTTGAGTGCTAAGATAAGCATTGAGTAATTGTGATGTATCATTTTTTTTTTTATCATATTAGGTACAACAATTTGTAGCTTTATGATTTAAACACAAAAGTTCAAATGAAATCAACAAAAATATGATAATCTCTTCTTATTCCTACCCTGCAAATTAAAATTAAAATAGGAAGTAGTGAGGCAACCAAAAGTCAATAGCGTAACCATGAATTAGTTTAAAGATCCACATTAATAATGTATTCAAGCTTCAAAACATGTGAAGTTAAAACATGTTTTATTTTATAGTAAAATATATCTATATAAATGAATGAGCCATATAAACAAGAAGAATAAGGCAAGAAATATTATGATTGAATATTCATTCTTTCAAATCTCAGCTTTCATGCATATTGTCAAGACATATAGTTACATTGGAAATGGTTATAAAATAAAGTCCATAATAAACACTACCTATGGTAGCCATTAGTATTGAAACTTCATATCAATACAATCAGCATAGTAACAGAAAAACTTCAATATGAGAAATGAAACAAGGAAAAAAAAAAAAAGCACAAAGCAAATCAATCATAGTACTTACATGAAGTCCTTGAGCAACATAATTATAATGCACAACAAAATTTGTAACAAAGCATAAGCAAAATAGCTCAAAAAATGCAAGATAGAGAGGTAGAGTAATATCTTCACATGAGAAGCATAACTCAACATTTTATTTGAACATTATGAACAAAATCAAAACTTAGAATTCACTAGAAAGAAACTCTTACTCTTGTATGATAATACAGGTAAGGAAAGAAAACCAATAAGAAAACTTAATTTTAACAGTTGTTACATTAACTACCTTTTCAAACTTAAAATGCATACAAAATAGCAATTTCAAGATAAAGTATTATGATAACTAAGCCATAGAGATTCAAGTGTAAGAGTTCTAAAGAAAAATATTTATTTCTTTAACTTTCAATTGACACTTGTACCCCTCATTCTTTGGCCTAATAGAGGAATAACTTTAGCATTTTAATGTTGTGTTTTGTTGTGATTTTAGATGTTATTATTGTATAACTAATCCAATATGGTTTATAGTCAATTAGGCCAATAAATTTTTTCCTTTTATCTAAGTAGAGGTAATGAAATGTGCATGAATTGAGAACCAATATTGCTAATAGAATATCTTTATAAAATAGAATGAAATAACAATTACTAGTGGGACCTTTTAGAGAAAAAACTATGTTTTGTTAGTTACCATTACATTGAAACTAAATTTATAAGTATGCTTAAGGCTTAAGGCCTCCTTATCTCTGATCCATATTTACACTTCTAGATTAAGCAATTGTTCCAATTTCAAGGACTAAAATTGAAAAGTGAATATAAGGTAGACCATTTGAGAATTTGATGCAATATAGAAGCCACTTTGGTATGGTACAGATAAATGTTTATAAATTTATGTATGTGGCACAATTAGTTTCATGAACTAATAATTACGTATTCAGAAACAAAAGAGACAGAAATTGAAACCACATTGGTCCAAAATAAAGGAAAAAGTTTAACAGACAAATAGAATATGCATCTACTGTCATAAGTTCTTGTTTTATTTTAAATTTCCAAAGAAGTGGCAAACTACTGTGGCATGATGAGAATGTGCCACGGGTAAGGCTTAGTATGGCTTCCACTTTAAAGGTTTGTAACTTTTCCCTCCATGCCTTTCATATACAAAGTCCGCTTGAGGGAAGATCTAATAAAGCATGTCATCTACATGTTCCCATAACAATATTGTTTGTGGCTTCCATAAAAAAGAGGCAAAAGAACAATACCAATCCCAATTTAGCACTTACAAAGTTCCCATCAACTGAACTCTCTAGTTGTGACATTCCCAAGCCTTCATTTCCTATGACTTTACCAAAGCTACAATTTTGGGTCAATATAGGTCCATATAACTATCACACTCTAATTCCTGGAGTATGACCAACACAGATAACGAGACTAACCCATCTCTGTAAGCCTAACAGGTTGATTCCTTAACCGAATCAAAAGTCATACATCATGGACATTCATACATAATTTGTAGAAATTTTGGCAGGGTCTCCTTTGTAACTGAGACCTCTTGAAATGGCTACAAATATCTGCCAAACAACACTAACCATAAAAGAGAGCTCAACTTTCACTTCAATTTAAAGACAACTACAACACAGGGGGAATGGGGAATCTTCCTATGGTCATACATATCCATCTACAATTATTTACATCTTTAACCAATTACATGATTACAAATACAAAAAATCCTAACAAAATATGGAAATCAATCATCAGCAGTGCTAATAAGGCTACTCTAACCCTCCTGGTCAATAAATTGCTCTGAATGCTTGCCTAAAATTCAGTCAAATGTAAATGGGTAGCATTCCAATAATAAATCAATATAATACCTTTTTAACTGGTCAATTTTTAATAAACCATGATTTAAACCTTTATCAATTTAAGTCTTAAACATGCGATAAAACAATAACGGTCATAGAATCCTTTCATGGAATCTAAATCAGTTAAGGGTACATAGCCCTTGGAAATCACATTGAACACTTGAGGATCCACAGCCCTCAGAGAATTTTTCTCATCGGTTAAAAGTACTCAGCCCTTGTGTATTTTCATCAAATGGTCAAAGGAACTTAGCCCTTAGGTTCTTTCCTTATCAGTTAAGTATGTTTAAACCATGCATTCTCTCTTTTCACAGTTGTACAATTCTATGCACAATTTACAATCGGTTTTTGGATCTTGTAAACTATGTAACTATATCAAATAATCAAACATAGTCCTTTTCAAAACCATATGTATATATATGCGTGGTTCTTGTTTAAAGACATGTAAAAACCTTTTTTTATTTTCTTATTCAAAATATGGTTGGCTCAGAACCTAGATTCTAAGGAGGACTATCAAGACATCAAGCATCAGTCATGGACTTATGGCCCATGCAGTTTAATCATCTGTTGAGGGTACACAGCACCTCAGGGTAATTCACTATCAGTTGAGGGTATATATCCCTCGGATCATTCATTATCAGTCAAGAGTACACAGCATCTCAAGGTAATTCACTATCGGTCAAGAGCACACAGCATCTCATGGTCGAGAGCACACAATGTCTAGCGGTCAAGAGCACACAGCATCTTGGGCAAAATCACTCATACGGTTGAGAGCACATAGCATCTCGGGGTAAATCACCCATACAGTTGTGAGTTGCAAGCTCACACTAAAACATCCCTCTTATAATGTCCTCCCTAAATCTAAGGAACTTCCATACATGAATTTTCCCTTTTTAATATCAATGATATCATAATCTCTAGTACCATTACCCCTTTTTATTCAATCCTCTCTTTTTACAATTTTTACATAAATATCACATATCAATCATAATTTATAGGTCATGTGCAATACTAACACGTCAAAAATTATTCTATCATATAACCGTATAACAATCCAATGGTAAGCATTTAGTTTGGAAGAGCTACCGCTTACCTGGTGGATAACATACGCTAAATTAACCTTGTCTCCTTCTCTTGGTTAACAATCAAATTCACCCACAATTCCTATGTCATAAAAATATACTTCCCTCAATTCCCATCACTAAACATATCAATTTAGGTTCATTAGAATGCCTTAACAAAGTCATATAGCAACCATAATCCCATACCATTAATTTATCACATATTCTCTTTAATTTTCATATTGCCATTTCCAATTTCATATTCCATTCCCTTCTCATTACTCAAAAAAAGCCCTAGATCAAATTTCTTGATTCCATCCCTTAACTTTCCCAGAATTTTTGTCAATTTACATTCATTGCCTTAAAAACTTTCTAAATTTTTACTTTAGTCCCCTATTTCATACTTTTCCCTTCAAATTAAATAAAACTATGAAAAACAATAGGGTTTCATGTCATACACCTTCAAAGTGTTCCTTTAAGACCAATTTAAACCCATTAAACTGTGGTATTTCACCATTTTCTGAAAACCCCAAAATTTCAAAACTTTTTAGTTTAGTCCCTGTCAAAACAACTCTAAAAACTTAGCTAAAATCATGCTTCCAAAGCTGAAATTCAATAGGAGAGGGCCAAAAATGCTTCTCCTAACATCATTCTCATGGAAAGATGGATTAAAACTCACCAAAATCATTGAAAAACTCGCTACTAACCATTGGAAAAAGTGGTTGTTGTCAGCCAATGACAAGCGGTGGCTTCGCTGGTGATGGAGGGAGCTGGCCGAAGGTTGAACGTGGTGGTGGATGGAGCAAAAAGCAGTAACTGAAGGAAGAAAAGATTTTTGTTTTCTGCAGAGAGGAAGAAGAACCTACGGGAAGAAGAAGATAAAATGAAAGGCAATTTTGTAATTTTGCCTGGGGGTGACATGTGTTAACATAAAAAAATTCCTATGGGAGGAGGGAGCTACATTTCAAACCCACACCCTCTTGATTCCAGATGACTTGCCTTACCACTGAGCCAAAGCTTTTATCTGATAAATATTACACATTATAAATATTTATACCTTCATTCTTGCTAAAATAAAAAAATTTACATTAACTTAGCAAGTGTTACAATAACCCTTCATTACCTATGAATGAAGATTCATTAAATGATTGAATCTGAGTACCAGTTGGGATTCTTCCCACTTGATTATTATATGAGAGGTCCAATAATGAAAGAAAAGATATACTTGCAATATGTGTTGGAATCTCTCCACTCAGAGAATTATTTAACAGGTCCAAGGACTCCAACTTTCTCATATTCCCATTAGATGATGGTATTTGACCAGTGAGAGCATTATTTGACAAGTTGATAATATGAAGTGCTCTAAAATTTAACATTTCCTTTAGTATTGGCCCTTCAAGATAGTTAGATGAGTAGTCAATGGCAGTGAAGACTACTAGAATTTTAACTAACTTACTTTATAGACATTTGCTAGTAACTATCACCTTATCTTGATAATAAAAATGATAAGAGATCTCATTTCATAATGTTTGTGCTTCATCATGCATCATTCCTTTTGATGTCCTTAATGAGTTTCCAAGTAGTTTACCTATAAAATTGTTGAAAGCTAGATTAATAATTTGAAGCATCTGCCAAATAACTAGAGTTTGAGCATCCAACAATACCATGAAATTTATTCTATCGAAAGGCAAGGACACGAAGTGTGGATATGTTCTTTAATGAGCATGTAAAGCAATCAATAATATGATTTTTTTTTTCCACAGTCTAACACCTCTAATGTCCTACAATTAGCAAAGGACTTTGGCATTGGTCATTTCTTTTATATTATGGCACTGTAGGCTTGGTCATTTCTTAATAGAGAAGGTAAAAACGTTAGTAAAGGTAGGAGTTTTAAATACTCTTGACTTCAGTAACTTTGATATTTGTATAGACTACATGAATGGTAAGTAGACTAATAAGACCACCAAAAGGAGTTCCACCTTATTAGGAATCGTACATACAAATATATAAAGTCCAGATATTGAATCAAGTAGTCAGAAATATTTTATCAACTTTACTAGCAATTACTCACACATGTATCTCGATTTGCTTGATAATAATGAGGCATTAAATTCCTTTAAGTTTTTCAAAGCAAAAGTGGAGAAACAATGTGATCAATAATTTACAATGTGATAGAGTTAGGGAGTACTATGGTAAACACACTAAAAATGGACAAACACTTATTCCATTTGTAAGTTTCTTTAAGAACATGGGATTGTTGCCCAATACACTATGCATGGTACTCCGAACTAGAATGATGTAGCAGAGAGAAGAAATTGAACATTGTTAGACATGGTGCAAAGTATGCTTAGTGGCTCCAAGCTTCCTAAGTCCTCATGGACTGAAGCTATTAAGACAACTGTATATATACTAAACTGAGTTCCAACTAAGGCTATTGAAAAAATGCCATTTAAGTTAAAGAAATGTTTGAAACAGTGTTTAGGACATATGTGGTTTGGGGATATTCATTTGAGGTGTGGATTTATGATCCACAAGAAAAGATGCTAGACCTAAGGACCATCTGTGGCTACTTTATTGGGAATGCTGAATGGTCTTATGAATCAATAAATGCTAAGTTTCATGAGAATGACTTAATTAGTGGAAGTGATCAAACTCAAAACTTAAATTCTAAGAATGATCATTTGAAACTCAAGTTCTCATAACAAGTGATAGATTGGTTATAATTCATAACCCTCAAGTACAAACAAGCATTGAAAAATCAATCAATAAGGAACCATAAGCTATTGTTTATGACCAAATTAATCCAATTGTAGGACAGTTGGTAGAACATGTTATACAATCAATTGAGGAACATGCTTTCCAAGAGAATGTTAATTCAACATTGAAAAGATCAATCGATATAATAAGGTTTATAATTCCTTGTGATTATATTATGTACCTACAAGAATCTATTTATAATGTAGAAGTTAAAAATACACCTAAAACGTTTTCACAAGCCATCAACTATAAAAAAATTTGAGTTATGGCTCAATGCTATGAAGGATGAGATAGATTCCGTGGCAACCAACAATGTTTGAAATATTGTTAAGTTGTCTAGTGGCTCAAAGGCCATCAATTATAAATAGGTCATTAAAATGAAAAGACTCATTAGGCAACATCAAAGGATATAAGGCAAGACTTATGGCCAAGAGATTTACTCAAAAGGAAGGAATTGATTACAAGGAGATATTTTTCTTGTATCTAAGAAAGATTCCCTCTATATCACATTAGCATTGGTTGCCCATTTTGACTTAAATTTATATCTAGTTTATGTGAAGACAACTTTCCTTAATCGGGATCTAGTGGAATAGGTATAAATAAAGCAACTTGAAAGATTCTCCTCTAGTGTTGGTGAACATTTAGTTTGCAAGCTTAAGAAACCCATACATAGATTAAAACAAACCTCCCATCAATAATACCTTAAGTTCCATGAAGTTATTTACTTATTTGGATTTGTGGAAAATGTCATCAATCATTGTATATATCAAAAAGTTAGTAAGAGTAATATATATTTCCTTATGCTATATATGGTTGACATATCACTTGTAACTAATGATAAAGGGGTTTCTATATGACGTGAAACACTGTCCGTCTTAAAACTTTGATATAAAGGATATGGGTAAGACATCTTTTGTCATTGGCATTAAGACCCATAGAGATAAAACTCAATGTAAGAAATCTATATTAACAATGTTTTTGAGAGATTTCATATGAAAGACTACTCACCAAGTGTAGAACCTATTGTGATAGTTGATAGGTTCAATTTAAATCAATGGCAAAATAACGATCTTGAGAGGAAATAGATGCATAATGTTCCATATGTTTCAGCCATTAGAATGTTTCATAAGCTTGTACAAGACCTAATGTTTCATTCATAGTTTGAATCTTAGGTAGATTTCAGAGTAATTTAAGAATGGATCACTGTAGAGCTACAATGAAGGTTATAAGGTATCTAAAAGGTACTAAGGACTACATGCTAATGTACAAATAGATTGAGAACCTTAAGGTAGTTGGCTACTCTAATTCAAATTTTGCTAGTTACATTGATTCTCTGAAATCAACATCTAGTTATTGGAACTACTACTTTTACCATGGAGGTTGAGCTTGTATCTTATTTTGAGGCAACATTGCATGGTGTATGGCTTATGAGCTTTTTATTTGGACTTAAAATTGCGTATTTCTTCTCAAGGCCATAAAAAATATATTGTGACAACTTAGTTACAGTTTTTCCAATACAGAACAATAAAATTGGGAGTCAAAGAAACACATTGACATTAATTACTTAGCCATTCGAAAACATGTCAAGGAAAATAAAATTACCATTGAACATATAAGCACTGAGTTAATAATTACTGATTCCTTAATGAAAAGCATGCCACCTATGAAGTTTAAGGATCATATGGCCAAAATAGGACTTGGTTCTACTTTGATTATTTAATGTATATGCTATCATCGTTTGTAATAAACTCTTATTCATTTTGATTTGAGTTATTTTTTTCATTTTATGTGTACATTTGTATTTAGAGAATAAACAACATTAAGAGGACCTATAATAAGCATAGAGTTTATTCATTAAGTTAGGGTAGGTTGAGAAAGTAACATGCATTATGATACATATAATGTAATACTCATTTATAAAGAACTTACCATTGTGATTTGTGCAATTAACTTTTCTCTTTTGGAATATATATAGTCATGGATGATGAAATTATCAAGTGTTATAGATCAAGTGGGAGAATGTCAAAACTTCTCAATTTCCCTCATTAAGTGGTTCGTTTCTTCCTTTTCATCTTCTTGTATTCAATAGATTTCAGTTTCCATTAGTACATTCATTCATATTGTATTCATTCCCTTACCATTTTAATGGTCATCATTGATGGCATGGTTCCCTTTAGCTCTCTTATAAATATGAGTCCATGGGTCTAGTTTTTAACTTCATATAAAACTCACACACCATCTCTAAGAGTGAGAAAATAGGACTCAAAAAGCTTCCGTATTTAGTTTTGATTTGATGTAATGGTTGGAGTGTGAACACTCTAATTGTCTCAGCAATATTTAAAATACTAATAAGAGGAACCCTAAATAACTAATTGAACAATAAAATAAAGAACAAAAAAATAAAAAGAAAAATGAAAAAGAGGGAAAACAAAAAATAATGTTAAAGGGGGTAAAAATTAATAATTTTTTTAAAAAATAAAATTGATTTCATATGGAAATAAATAAATAAATAAAAACAAGAAAAAAAAAATCAATTAGAGTGGTTACTTGTAAAGATGTAAAAATAAAGAAAAGAGATCAACAAAGTGAAATAATAAAAAGGGATCTACTTGATATTAGGTTTGAAAATAAATTGACAAATCAAACTAAACAAAAAAAGATCCATTTGAAATGAGGCCTAATAGAATGAAAATAGGAGTGGTCCATTTAAGATGGAGCTTGAGGATCCAAAATGCCCTCAAATCAAGGATGTTCTTTAGCCTTAGACCATGACCCATGACCGTAATCCACCTTAAATCCATTTTAATTTAATTTTTCAGATTTTTAGCTACCCAATTTTCTCCCTCAATACATTTTGCATGTTGCATTTTCTCTTTTTTTCTCATTTAATTTCATTTGCATCTTCAATTAATCGTTTTCATTCTTATTTCTCACTTGATTCACACTTCATATATGGCACCCTCTTCTATCTTCTTGTTCAATTTCACATGATTTTAATTTTAATTTTTTAGATTTTTATTTTACACTTACCATACAATTCAAGCCACATTCATTCCTCTAAAAAAAAAAAAAATTCATTTCACATGCATTTCATTTGTATTTTGACTTAATTTTCAGATTTTCTATTCTTCCTAGCTCATTCTCATGCCACCTTAGTCCTCTTGGGTGTTCTCACCTTATTTGGGGATTCTCTCTTATAATCTCTTTTCTCTCAAGCAACCTAGATGCTAGAAGGGAGTGGAAGAGGAGGCAAAAAGTGTTAGAGGCTAAAAAAGAAGAGTAATCCACTTTCACATTCTTCTTCTCTACTTCCTTTTCTACCTTAGACTCATATCAAGGGTGAATTTCAATTTAAGTTTGATTGAGATTAAGTGCAGAATTTTGTCAGTGTGGCATGTTCCCTCATACAATTCTTCACCACTTCTTTATTTTTTATCTTTGGTGCATATGTAGGGTAATTTTCCATTCAATTTTAAGTAAAATCACATTCTAAATTTTGTGTTAAAAGTAGTGTGTTCCTTTGCTAAGAAGCATGATAAAGGAAGGCATGTTATTGCAGCTGAATTCATGTGTTTATTCTTTAACTAGTGGCTAGTTTTCATAAAAACCACTTACAATTTACTAATTGATGTGTGATGAAAATTATGTGGTATTTCAATCGTGTTTGTAAGGTGTTAGATAAAAGGTAGCTAAGGAATTTGATGATTTCTTTTTGCTTCATTTTATTCCCCTCTTAATCACATGATTTATACCTCAATTGTGTTTAATTATAACAAGTATATATATCTTATTTTGTGCCATAAGTGTACATCATGTTAGCATCAATATGTGGCCCATATATAGTCATAATTTTGCTTGTTTTAAGCTTCATTTCACTACCATTTTGCCCATATTTTTATACCATCATTTAAATATTAATAGGCATGTTTTAACAATTGGGGCATCTTGGCTGCTCATTTTGCCCAGATTTTTACACCATCTTTTAAACTTAATAGGCGTGTTTCAGTGTGTCCAATTAAGGCATCTAGGATGTCCTTTTTGCTCAAATCTTTATACCATCATTTGAGTGTTTTTAGGAGTGTTTAAGTGGTTTTAATTAAATTGATTTTGCTATCCAATTTTCCCCTGAATTTTTCAGTATAGTTTAGGCCTCTTGGATTTTTAACACTTCAAATTGGAGTGTCATTGCTGTCCAATTTTCTCTTAAATTTTACAGCATAGTTTAAGTCTCTTGGATGTGTTTGAATGTATTAGAAACTTCTTCTAATTTGAATATCATGGCTGTCCACTTTAATCCATAATTGTGTTACATTATTTATGCCTCTTGAACATGTTATATGACTAAGCTAAAAATGTATGTTATGATTCTTAGTTGATTGTACTCCATAATGGTGAGAATTTAAGTTATGGAAAGTATTAAAAACCTTGCTAAATGACATGGCAAAGTGACATCGAGCCTAAAACAAGGAACAAGGAAAGTTGGAATGCAATTACTAAATTATGCTAATCCATAAAGTATGATTGGCTTGGAGAATAAAGTAAGTCCTATCTTTGCAAACCAGAATAAGTCAAACAACCAAAATAGTTTAATGATAAACATACCACATGACAAGTACTAAATTATGCTAATCCATAAGCATAATATTTACTAGTTAGCTTTTGTGTGGAAATTTTAGTAGTCTTCTCTAAAATATAGACTTCCTAAATTTTCCACAACTCAAACCTATAAGCCAGAAGGTAAGTGAGTTCCACTCACACAATCTATTACAAACAGACATTCTCAGATTTCCAATAGCCACTAATTCCTAACCTGTGACAATTGGTGCTCCTAGAGTACAATGTATTACAATAAAAATAACAAACAAATCAATGTCTCCCTTGCGAACAATTCAAGGCTCACCAAGAATGATCTATCTGGACTCTATTCAGCTGAAGGATCTATAGTCAACATTACTCTTTGAAAAACATAGAAATAATGGAGTGAGTGAAACACTCAGTGAGCAATTAATACTAATTACATAAAGGAAGGGGCAGACTTGATATAAGGTGTATTTTAACCAATTGGTTGTGTTCGACATATGAGGTATAAATACAAGGTAATATGCTAAATACGAAATAAAAAGATATTCATAATGTTCACTCTCATATCCATATAGAAATACAGAGCACAAATATGAATTTAAAATCACCATTTTTTTTTAGTTAATTTTTGTTTTCAAATAGAATAAAATCATATTAATCATGAGCTTACAACCAGGAATCGCAGGCAGGACTTTTGCCACTGTCCCTGCTTACCACTATCCTTGCAGTTCATGACATTTACATTTTCAATTGATATATAAGAAATTAGTTATCTTTTAATAGAAAGGGGTAGGAAACATCTAATAGAACCACTAGAATCAAAGGCTAGTTTAACAAAACTAATGCAAATATCTGACTCAAGCCTCAAATAGAATATCGAAATATGACATTGTGCCTCAGTTATATCATAATATCATATCATAGCGCACTATGGCTAACGTCTACTGTTGTTAGTAACAGGGTCTGATTTTGGATAGATTCACCAAAACAATACTTTTACATACATAAACACATAACCAAACAAATCAAATGTTCAAAATCATAGTAATTTCAAAAATCCAAAATCCAAAAGATTCAAAATCTAGAATCAAACTTATTGGGAAAACATAATCAGAATAATCCAAAAATTTAAGAATCTGAGCATTTCATACATACAAAATCAAGGAAATTCATAATATAGAGTTTTCATCATATCCAAAATGAGAGTAATGTAGAGATATAAAATTAGAGTTTTTAACCATTGTTTTACCATATTTCAAATAAGAAATGACAATACTAGATCTCACTCAGACAATTTTAAGTATTTTGCCGTAGGACCAATTGATCTTACAAAGTGATACAATGTATATAATGTTCATGGGTTCAAGTTTTGGACATTAGACTGAGATTAAAGACTAAAAACACAAAATAGTAGAATTTATGGCATATTTGGAATAAGGAGCTATTCAAGTAGTAGTGATGATAATATGCAGTTTATAGGTGATCGTACTGTGGGAAATTGGTTAATGTTATTGAGCTAAATTATCATGCTCATTTTACAGTCACATTGTTCAAATGTATATGGGCAAATACAACCAATCCCAAAGGAATTATAATTGATGACTTAGGCTTTACGTGTGTAAATTTTGGTCAGTTGATATATACCAGCAACCATGAAGATGATGATTCATACATCTAAGTTTTTTAAGCTAAAATAGTTTATTACATACAACATGAGTTAGATGAGAATTGGAGCATACCCATACATTTTAAGCCATATGATTTATATGAAATGGGAGAAGATGATGAGAATGTATATTACAAAAATGAACCATACGGACATTAAAACTTAGACACATTTTCCAAAAGGAGAAGAAAATATACAATTAGTAAGGTGTTTAGTTATGTCTTTTCTAATTATGTCATATTGAAAAGTAATTTTTGTTATTTTCAACTCTTTATTATAACTAATGATGACAATGTTTGATTATTTATGTAAAATTATCTGATGCGTTAAGTTATTGATTTGCAGGAATCCTAAAGATGAAATGATTTTACACTATGAAGAAGAGTAGTTCATGCCCTACTTATGGTCCTATAACACCATTGCAGCCTAAGGGTGGTTGTTCTAGGCAAGTATTGCCTACTTAGTTACCACCTAAAGCATATAATGATTATGAACGTAATAAGGATGAGGTGACTGAGGCACTTTCACGGTCTACACATTTGCCTTGACGCAAGGGAGCTTAGTTGGTCGACGAGGTTGGTAAGTATGTAGAAAAATTATGATGTATTTTCTATAAGCTTTCTTAGTTGGAAGAAACTACCATATGAGTACAAGGACACTGTGTACAAGAACACTATTTAGGTAATGTTTACTAACTTTTGAACTAATATACACTCAATGGATGAATTAATGCTACTTGTATTCTTAGTCCTTGTAGGATAAATTTGTTATTGATGGTGATTTGCACAAAACTTATGTCTTTAAATCTATTAGTATAAAGTGGAAAGATCGAAGACAACAATTATGGGAAAAAGCAAATGACGACACCTGCAACTGATATGAATCATTTGTAAAAGTTCCTAAAGTCATTAATAAAGATCACTGCTCTATTTGTTTACTATCAACTAAACCTAGTAACTAAGGTAATTAAAATTTTTGTCATTGGTTTATTTAAATTTCCGGCCAATCAAGTTTTGCTTAATGATTAGCAACATGCTATGAAAATTAAAAACAATAAAATGAAGCAATTGATGAGCCAGACCGGTGGATCCCATAGCTTTACACGAATGAAAGCCATGATGGTAACTTCATTTTCTACTACTCATATTGTACACTTGTTATTGACATGAATGTGTTGCAATTTTTCCAACATGTGTAAAAGCCAGAGTATGATGGCTCGGTCAATAGAGGAAAAGTTTGGATAGTTATGCATAAGCATATTGATGAGTCATTTATGAGTGATGAGGCAAAGGAGATTAGTGTAAGTGTTTGTATGATCAATTGTAAACATTTAGTTTATGTAAGTGATTTAATATTTCACCTACTTTAATTATTCATCAGGTTTTTAAACGATTGTTGTTTTCATGTAATTTCCAAATTAATTTGGTTTATACAAGAAAAGATTGATGTACATGAATATGTAATATCTGCATTACAAGTAATATCAACTTAAGATTCTCTGGCCTTGTTTTTAGGTAGTCAAGAGCATTGTAGCCATGTTCAAGGGTTGGGATTGGGTTCAGCCCCATCTCACATATTTAGACCACTATCATGGTCTTATAGTAGACTAAGCCCATTTGTTCCTACCTATGGCCAGTTGGAGAATAAGGTCACTCACTTAGAGTCTTGGCTTGATGCAATGATGAATCTTTTCACGCAAAAGTATCCAGGAGAGCTGCCTCCTAAATATGCTGCATTTCAACCTTCAACGATAATTCTTTAATCAATATATTATTGTTCATATCTATATGTTCAACACAATTTATGAATCACATCATTCATACATTTTATTGCAGCCGCCTGATCAAGTAAGTGGACATGCAAGCTTCTTCCTAAACCAATCTAACTAAACACAAGAGTAGATTGCAAAGTTTAGTTGGCTTTTCTCAACAATAGTCTTAATTAGAACAATGGTTTAGATGCAATGATTGAAAGTAGGACTTTGTAAGAATTTGTTTCATTACGTTATTCTCAAACTTATCATCATGTATGTAATAACTGTGTGGTTTATTGTTGTGAATGTAATTATGTTTGAGTTATTTTGAGATAATGATGGTGTAGTTGAATTTATTTGGCTGGTATTGGTGTTGAAATAGAGTAAAAAAAAATGGAAATATATATATATAATTATTTTTAAAAAAAACTAAGGAATAGCAATGGTTCCAACCACTACCATAGAAAGCATAACAATGCAGATACATTGCAAAATTAGTAGCCATTATTCTTAACCATAGCTAATTCATTATTGCATTAGACTGCAACTAATTTATGGTCATTCAACAGTTCAGTAAATCGTTGGTAAATATTTACCGATGCACATTTTTTCTACTGCTAGAGGAACTACAAGAAATTGTTTCAGTAGCAACCTAAAAAAAAAAGCCCACAAGTAAAGCCTGGTTTTTTTGTAGTGTTTGGCATTGGGAAGGTGTTAGACACCCTCCAACACATGTCCATAAGGATAGTTACCCCAAACTAGTTAAGTGAAATCAACAAAATATGACCTTAAATTTATCTTAATTAGCCTTATCAAAACACATGGAAATGGAACTGAAAAAATGAAAAACAAATTAAATGAAAGAAGATAAATGAAGATGGATACTTTCAAAGGGCGAACTTGACTTAGGATGAGAATCTAGGGCCTATGTACCAAGCAATGGGGACCAAAGTCCACGTAGTTTGACTAGAAATGCGTCTAAGAGGGTTGATAATTTTAATTTTGTGTAAAGAAGAAAAATAGTTGAAATCAAATTGATTTTCATAAACAAAATGATTTAGAATTTTTTTGGTGTGTTTCAATTCACGAAAATCAATATAATCTCACTTTTTTTGTTCTCTTAATTTTATCTATTTTTTGAATATTATGGAGATTTTGTTTTTTGAATTTTTAACCTTTTGAAAACATGATTTATTTGTGCTCTAATTTAGAAAATAACAATGAAAATTGAACACATAGTTTATTTGAAAATATTCAAACAAATTAAAAGATATTTTCGTCAATTTTATTTTTAAAATTGTCTTCTTTTGGATTTCAGAAAATCGAGAATTAAAATCAAACAGCATAAGAAATTGACAATGTTGATTGGAAATAAGTCCTTGAAACCCAACCTTATTTTTAAAAATGCATGTAATTGGATATGGGTCATTGGAACTTAAAAATATAATTTAAACGTACACGTCTAATATTGGGTAATGCTTATGGAGTTGTAAGATCACATGGCTCTACTGGTTGATTCATTAGATGCTCATGAAAATGTTAGTTTCACAAAGCAGCACTGGTATTGAAAATATAAATGTCTATAAAATGAACCTACAAAGGCATTGGACCTTACACAGTAATACTAATGAAGCCTTTAGAGGTGTTGAACTTCATTTGACAATACTAACAATAATAATAGACATACATTGGTGCTTGTGTGTGCTGGTGTCCAATTAAAGTATTCACCATTATATATTATTTACAAATTTCAGTAGAATACAAATAAGAATTGCTTCTTTTAATTTCAGGACTATTCCTTACTAGTTTTCCATCATCAATTTGGATCCACATCTTCTTTTGCTTGCCTTTTGCTTTTCCACTAGCCATGATTACCAACTAGCTTTATGACGAATAAATTCTTAACCAAATTCAAGCAACAAGAATGAGTAAAATACAACATATTTTCAACACAATTTTGGATATTACAAAAAGCTAATTATACTATAATTATCATAACAAAATTTGGGCAGCCAAGAGGTTGTTATGTAGCAAGCTTCAAAGCACAAATAGGGCAGCCAATGAAGCTAGACATATCACAATTGGAATAAAAAATACATGCAAATCTCTCAAGCATTTTGAACATCAAAAGGGACCCTTCATGCTACAATTGGAAGCATTTTGGAGAGAGTAAACAAAAGAATTCTAGCTCTTTTGGCTTTTTTGCCACCAAAATCAAGCCAAAACACACTACCATTGGAAGTAAGACACATGCAGATAGCGAAATGGTCCACAATGCAGCAATTTTTTAATCATAATTTGGACACCGGAACAGAGCACTATGTAGCAAGTTTTAATGCCCTTTTGTCATTAAAAAAAGGTATCACCCGGTAGGTTCTTTTTAACAGCAAACAAAGAAAGCCTTGAGCAAATTTTTAGTATCATTTTAACACCAAAATGGAAGCATTATGCAACACAATTTTCACAGCCAAAACAAAGGGACATTGCAATAAATTTAAGTAGGAATTGACAGCAAAATGTAGCGAATATTAACAGCAAAATGTAGCGAAAATTACCAGCAACTGAGGAGAGAAAACACCTCAGGTTTTCAGCAAGATGGAGGAGTATGTGTGTCAGATATTCAACACCATTTGACAGAAAATACATTAGTAAATTTCACCACAAATTGACAGCAAAAAAGAGGAGTATGTGATATATTTTAACGCTAATTGACAGCAAAATGATCTGTAAATTTCAAACCAAATTGACAACAAAAATGAGGAGTATGTTTGTCAGATTTTAACACTAATTGACAGCAAAATGATTAGTAAATTTCACCACAAATTGAGAGCAAAAAAAGAGGGAGAGCACATCAGATTTTAGCACTAATTGACAGCAAAATGATCAAGTGTGTGCAGCCCACAAGAAAATCATGACAGCTTAGATGCTTTGAAGATTCATGGCAGCTAAAGAAGAAAATCAGAACAGCAAAGTGAACGAAATCATGCAGCCCAAATTAGTCCAAATCCGAGGCAACCTACTGAAGGAGACTTTGCAGCATTTTAACAATCTTGTTCGCTTCAGAAAAGGGGAATGTATGGCAAGCATTCATGATCAAAAAAAAGAAAAAAGCATATAACATACAACTAAATAAGCATCAGAAAAGTGGCTACTCTTTATTATTATTTTTTTATATTGTTTGCCTTTTGCCTTTTTGTTATTTTAATTTTTGCTTATTCTAATGGTTTTCATTTTATATTTTGCATCTTTTGGCTTAATTTCCTTTTCATCTTTTATATTTATATTTTATTTTTTTATATGAATTAATTTTTTTAAAATATCATTTCAATCAATTAATTCAAATTTAAGATTTTTTCTTTTTTATTTTTATTTTTTTAATTTTTTATCTTTATTTTTGTTTTAAATTTTTGGGATTGAGTTTTCACAATAATAAATGAAAGAAATATAGTTTAAGAAAGTGAATATAGAAATAATATTGGAAAATCTTTAACCTATTATAAATTAATTTCATTTTCTATATTAATCTATATTATATTAATTACATTAGATTTTATTATATATATTATATTATATATTATTATAATATAATATCTATATCTATTTTAGATTCTAATATATTAATATTATTAATATTAGAATCTATTCTAAATTTACTAATTTTTTATTTAACTTTTTTATTAAAACTGACTGATTTTAGGTCAGAAATTTACGACAGAAAATCAAACGAAATGGGCTTTTTTGTTTTTCAAAAATATTTTTTTTTTGTTTGTGAAACTTCTTTCTATAAAAGTTAGTTTCTTTCCAATTACATTTGCATTAATTAATTAATTTACATTATCTCTAAGTTCTATATTATTAAAAAATTTATGACTAATATATATATAATTACATATTTATAATAAATTACATGAAATTATAAGTAACAAATTTCTGTATCTTTTATTACAATCTTGATTTTTAAAACATTTATAATAAATAATTATATTATGTACTAGTAGTACCAGCTATTATCTTTTTCCACAGTTAGGAAATACTTTCTTCTACATCACTTGGGGGAAAATAAGTGACGACACATAATCATAAAGTGCTATTCGGCGGGCAATTAATAAAGCTCAAAATCATAATACATTTACTCAAACTTCTTTTAAACTAAGATAGTGGCTTGTTAATTAGCGGCAAGCATGGGATGCTTATACCTTCTTCTTTTTTTAAAGCTTTTTGTGACATATATATAACTAAAGATGGCAATTTTTCTGGGAGGGCGCAATGACTGCTTCTCTTCTTCCCATTTCCATAATCAATTATATCCCCTACCCCCATCCTCATTCCCACTTCCCACCTCGAGAGAGATTTTTCTCCCATCCTACTTCTCACAAGGATACAGATCCCCACAGGGAATTTGAATTATTCTATAAAAATTGAAAAAAAAAATTATATATATAACTTAGATTTAAAGTTCAAGCTCCTTGTTTATTTTATTTAACAAGCTCTAATTAAGTTCATAAAAACAATAAATATTCAAATAACAAGTTTTGCAACAAGTTCTATAAGTGACAATAAATAATTCTCAATTAGGGAAGTTAATTATGGAAAGAAATACAAATTTAACAAAAAAAGATAATTAAATTTAAAATAAAACTATTTAAATAATTCTAATTTCTATATTTATCCTTAATCCTAGTTTATAGATAATTAATATTATATTTCCTAATATTCACTTTGTATTCTTCATTACAATATTATTGAAGCAATGAGGTATTTTGAAAGTAACCCTCATATGCCATCTAAATTTTGAAGAAGTGGAAGATTAATAAGTAATGAGTGGAATTTTTTTTAAGTTAAATTGATATTTTCACTTCTAATTATTATAAATATAAATAATGAGTGAAATAACTAAAAATACAAAAATCAACATAAACATATATATATATATATATATATAATTTTAAATATATTAATATGGAATTGGTGGTGACAAGAACCCATGGGGTGGGGGTATGATCCCTATTCCCAAATAGGACAATCCCCACTAGGATCCCCAAATTTGGGGACCTCTTAACTTTGCTATATATGTGAAGTTTCAATTTGACAAGCACTTCACTTGCAATTACATATATGTTCATAGTGTGCCTTTTGTTAACACAATCTTTTTCATTCAAAAGAATGGTAAATTATTATTGTGACCATTTAAAATAAAATATTGATCAATATCTATTATATATATTGAGACATATTAGTGTTGAAATAGGCTAGCACCCAAGAGGAGGGTGAATTGGGTGTTTATAAAAATTTATGATAAAAATAAAAATTCTTTCCCAAATTGAAAATTTGACGCAAAATAATTTTCAATATATAATTATGGAAAGCAATAAATAACACAATTAAAGTGCAATAACAAGAGAGTAAGGAAAGAGAGGATGCAAACAAAACTTATCCTGGCTCAGCTTCAACCCAAGCTTACGTCTAGTCCCCAAGCAAATACTTGAGATTTTCCACCAACTTGCAATCCATTACGAATCTTTGAGAATACTCCTCCTAAAACCAAAATCTCTTTAAGGAAAACCTTTCCTTAAATTTAATTGCTCCTTAAGGAATATCTTTCCTTGAAATAAAAAATCTTTTCAAGAAGAAAATACTCACAACAAGAAAACTCTCAAAAGTGCAAATAACCCAGATGAAGCACAACAGCAAGAATATATATCTTTGAGAATATGAATCACTCAAGATGTTTTTCACTTTGTTTCTTGTGATTTTTTAGCTCTTGAGACATGTATTTAGAGGCCAAAAAAGCAAGAGAACCATTTGGAGCCAAGGAGAAATTCAAACTTGTACAACCTGATTGTTGGAAGTAAGTAGCTCTATTTGTTGACTTTATGGTCATCCTCTATTCCATAGCTAAAACGTTAGATGTTCATAGCCCCTTCATTTCAACTTCATTTTGAACAAATTATATATCATTATAAACCTCTGTAATTCTATTTTCTATCTTGAGAAGTTTCATTTCAAAATTCAATTTGGTTGTTGAGATATAGTTGAAAGTGTAACAAAAGGTCAGATAACAAATTGATATACAAAGCTAAAAACTGAGACATTCATAACTCCTTTATTTTAAATCAATTTTAAGCATGTGACATACAACTAGAAAGCTGTGTGAATTTAGTTTCATATGAAATAAGCCTCATTTAAAAATTCTTACCGATTGGTAAGATATTGTTGAAAATGTGACTAGTGGTCAAGAAAAAGTGTAATATCCATACTTACAACTTTGACAAGTATAACTTCTTAATTTCAACTCTATTTTAAACATGTGATATATGACTAGAAATATATTTAAGTCTATTTTAGAAGCAATAAGTTTCATTTCAAAATTCCCTCTAATTTGTGAGATATGATAAAAATAGTGATTCAAGGTCCAAAAATAACTCTATTAAAATCTATATCTCTCTTATCTTTTTGGTCTAAACTTATATTTTAAGGACCAAAATGTATTGGGCCAATAAATGTAAGTTCAAATGAATTTAAAAAAATAATAATAAGTCTATGATAGTTAGTCCAACTTACAAGCTAAATACTTTGTCAAATTCATATATCCCAATTTGCATATTTTAATAACAATTAGTATAATGTAAATAATTTTTACTATGCATATGAGATTTCTATAAATATCCAGTTTTGATTGTCTATAATATTAGAGCCTATTGGATATAATATGAGTTTGTATATCTCATATAAGAGATGATTCAAGTATAAATTATTACATGTTATTGATCAACCAATTAAGCACATGTTGATATTATATGTCTAACACATTTGTTACATTTTTGTCACATATTTATTATCAACAAAACTTATAACATTGAACCTTAGGGTTAACAATTAGTAGGAGTCAATCAGTCTTTCTTATAGCACACATTTCAATATTAGATGAGAATATGTTATGTAGACATCTAAATTAATCAGCTTTAACTGAATTAAATGATTTATTGAATCTTCTTTGCGCTTTTTTCAAGGTAAGCTGCTATGACTGTGACTTTGATATTATTATGTGAATACTACCTGTATCAATTATGACTAAAAATATAAAGGTAAGTTGAATATTTTCTCTACTTATTCTGGGATGAATGGTGAAAGTTGATATTTACAAATTTTCAATTGATATATGGGAAGAAAAACCATGAGCTTTTCAATTTGAAATAATTTTTTTTTAAAAAAAGTAATATATATATATATATGTATATATATATATATATATATATATATATATGTTATACTTGAAATTGTAAAATGATGAAAACTTGATGTCTTATAAGCTAGTAAAGACTTCTTCTTCTTTTTTTCATCACCAGCCAGTAAAGACTACTTAACTATGCATGTTTATTCAAAACTTAACCATATTCTAGAAAACATAGGTATCATATTGCCAACTCAAACCTTATATGTAACTTTCCATAAAATAGCACACTTGAGAAAGCCTAGAAATAAATTAATTAAGACTAAAATATTGAAAACCCAAATCTTCGATCGCTATATATGTGGTTCTATAATTTTTTAGTTACATAAGATAGAAAATGTAGAAAATGCAAGAAGTTTGATCTTGCTTTATTTTCTGCTAGCGCTTGATTTAATACACTTGGAAATGATTATGAGATAGAGCCTCTGGTAAAGATGGTCCATACCTTAATTATGTAACCTTGTTATAAACTAATTGATTAACTATCTTTAAACTTTGACTGAAGCTAAGTCCATGACAAGTTTTTGCATATCCCTCAGGGTACTTTAATTAGCAAATAAGAATGAATCCATAAATGTTGGAAGAATCAGTTTGAAAATATATACTAGGAATTGAAGTGCCAACTAGTCCATGCTAAAGTTCACTTCTTTTTATAGACAATATTTTACATGTTATTTCCTCCCATACCTCATAATTTTTCTTCTTTCAATGGATCTTTTTAAAGAAGAACACACTTTGGAAGTGGCAGCTAAAGATTAGTCTATAAAGTGGTACCCAGTAATTGAAAATGACTGAAATAGAATATATCAGTGAAGAAGACAAAAAGATCCTTAAAGGCTATAAAGTAAGATACAGTTATGAAGGGAAAACCTCAAATGAACTTTATATAAATATATATGTGTGTGTTGCCGGGGGGGAGGGGGGAGAGGGGTTTCCCTTCATACTATATATTATGTATTTATTCCACAAAAATACTACAGATTTACAAATTCAATCTATCAAAGGAAAAATTTCTACAACCACATATGGTTGCAAATAAACACCAAGATACTAATGGTTTCGTAGTCATTATTTGTTTGGAAAACGTTGCTACAAATTACTAAGGAAGAAAGAAAAAGAAATTGGTATATTATATGTCAGCTCTTAAGTTGTTTGTGGACTTTTCTGGTGACTTCTGCAATGCTATATTCCAACATTAAATACAACGATCCAACAAATCACCAATATGCCTATACTGGATATTTTGGAAGGTTTTCTTGTAGATAATTATTATGTGGTTCTACTTCAATAATTCATTAGTTACATGAGATATAAAATGCAATAGTGGTACTAACAAGTTTGATTTTGCTACCGAGGTTTTGTAGGTGTTCGATGTAAAAGACTTGGAGATGATTATGAGAGGCACACTTGTCATTAACTCACCTTAGACTTTGAATAATCTAATGTTAACCCTAAGGTTCATTGTTATAAGTTTTGATGATGACAAATATGTAACAAATGAGTTAGGCATATATTATCCACATGTGCTTAATTGATTAATCATTAACATGTAACACTTTATAATTGAATCATCCTTTATATGAGATATACATCTCATATTATATCCAATGTGCTTAGTTGTTATTAAAATATGCATATTAATATATATAAATTTGACCAAGTATTTAGCTTCTAAGTTGAACCAACTATCATAAGCTCATTATTATTTTGTTAAATTCATTTGGACTTATATTATGAGGACCAAAGAACTTATATTTATTGGGCCAATACACTTTGGTCCTCATAATATAAGTTTAGGCTAAAATGATAAGAGAGATATGGTTTATAATATAGTTATTTTTTGACCTTAAATCACTATTTTTATCATATCTTACAAATCAAAAGGAATTTTGAAATGAAACCTATTGCATCTGAAAATAGACTTAAACATCTTTCTAATCATATATCACATGCTTAAAGTGGAGTTGAAATTAAGAAGTTATGATTGTCAAAATTTTAGGCATGGATATCACACTTTTTCTATACCTCTTTTTACAATTTCAACAATATCTCACTAACCGGTAAGCATTTTGAAATGAGATTAATAGAATCATATAGCTTTCTAGTTGTATATCACATGCATAAAATGGATTTAAAAAGAAAGAGTTATGAGGGTTTCAATTTGCGGCTATGTATATCAGTTTTTTATCTAACTTTTTGTCACTCTTTTAACAATATCTCAACAATCAAATTGACTTTTGAAATGAAACTTATCAGGATAGAAAATTGACTTACAAAGCTTTTCGGTGATATATAATGCATCCAAAATGAAGTTTAAATGAAGCATCTATGAACATTTAAAGTTGCAACTATGGAATAAAGGATGGTCATAAAGTCAACAATGGAACTACTTACTTCCAACAATCAAGTTGTACAAGTTTGAATTTCTCCTTGGCTCCAAATGATTCACTTGCTTTTTTACCTATAGATACATGTCTCAAGATCTTAGAAATCACAAGAACAAAAGTGAAAAACATCTTTAGTGATTCATACTCTCAAAGGTCTCTATTCTTACTGGTGAGTTTTAATTATGTTATTTGCTCATTTGAGAGTTTTTATTATTGTGAGTACTTTCTTCTTAAAAAAAGATTTGTTATTTCAAGGAAAGATATTCTTGGAGGAGAGATTAAATTCAAGGAAAGGGTTTTCTTGAAGAGAGTTTGGTTTTAAGGAGAGTATTCATGAAGTATTGTGATCTCATACTTAACATATTCTTTTATATTTACTTCAAGTAATCCAATTGTTAAAGTGATTGTATGATTGTTCTAACTTACATGGGAACAAGATTTTTGATTAAGTAAACAACATATTGTTGAATGCTCTATTGTTAGGAAACAAATTTGCTATCTTCATACTCTAAACATATACATTAAATATCCCTTGATTGATATAATTGTAGTTTTGCTTCATACACTTCCAAGTATCTTTCATAACAAGTCTTTTGCAAAGCAATTTTGAAAATAAACAAAATTATTTTAAACACCAAATTCACTTCCCTCTTTGGTGTTGGTTGCCTTGTTCAGACAAGTGGTATCAAAGCTAGGGCTCTTGTTTAAAGGACTAAACTGTCTCAAGAGTTTTTTAGTTTTTAGCAACCATTGGATGTTTTACAATGATGGAAGGATTTGATATTGCTAAACCCCCTTTCCTTAATTCTATTTGTTTTGATTTTTGGAAAGCTAGAATGGAATTTTATATTCAATCTCTTAATGTAGACTTATCGGATGTAGTACAAGATGGTTTTATTTCTAAACCAAGGAAAGAGTGGAATGAGCATGATAAGATGTTATTTTCTTTGAATATTAGAACAATTCAAATATTATATAGTGCTTTAAATGAATATGATTATGTTAAAATCAAACATTTCTCTAATGCTAAAGATATATGGGCTATTCTTCATACTTTGTATCATTATAATCATGTTGTTGGAGTTGTGAATGTTAATAGATTTCAAGAAATTATGGAAATTGAAGAATCATGCTTTATGCCTCTTGAAGATTATCAACATAGAATTGAAAAAGAAGATGAAAATTCTCAAGGACACTTTATCAATAATGAAAAAAAGAGAGATTCCCAAGGTGAGCTTAACAAGCAAGAATTGGAAAATCCTCAACCTCTATCTCACAAAGACTTAGTTGTATATGACAACTCTAAACTTGATAATATCTCTTCTCAAGAAAAATTGTCACATACATTTGATGAATTGCATGGGAAAATATCTTTAAATTTTGAATGCTCAAGTTCATATGATTCAAAATTTGAAAGTGATTTACTTATTGAAAATTCAACTTGCACTCTTTCCAAGTCTTTAAGAGAAAAAGACTTCAAAAAGAATTTTGGAACTCATAATTTAGGTTGTTATCCTAACAAAAGACAAAAGTTTTCTAAAATTATTTCTCAAAAGGCCTATATGCAGAATATTTGCAATTATTGTGGTCAAAAAGGACATATTTCTCACCTATGCCCAATTAAAAGAAGTTGTTATGTGAAAAAGAAATATATTTGGGTTTCTAAAGGTTTAGATTAACATTGTACTAACATACAAGGACCCAAGTTGAGATGGTTACCAAAATGTCCTTCTAATGCTTCAAATATGTAGAAAATTTTTCAAAATGATGGACAAATTGGTCTAGAGAAGAAGGAACTATCAAAGAGAGCTTCTCAAATTCCAGAAGATAGAATTACAAAGTTCAAAAGTTATAAGGAGAAGCAATAGATAAGAGTGACCTCTATCTCAAGCATGCAATAACAATAAAAGACAATAGAAGAATATTGAGGATTGATTAACGCTATGTTGATAAAGGCAATCCTAGGCGAGGAGCAAATGCTCAACAATTCATGGTCATTTCTATCCTTTCTCTTATTCATAATATATTTCATATCTTCTATTGAGAATGGATAATCAATATCTTCTCATGTTCTTATTGCTCTCCATATTAAAAAATAATAATAAAAGGATCAATGTCTTGAATCAATACTTGATTTTAATATGATTTTGTAGTTCTCACTTATACCCTGTTTTGATAATGCTTGCAAAATTTCAAATATTACTATACATTAACTATTTGGACCCAATATGGATTGGATACCATGAAAAGGATGTGATTTGCATTGTAGAATTGGAAGAGAAGCAACTAGCCTCACAAAGCATGCTTTTCAAAATGCTTGGAGCTTGGATATTTTTGTCATACTTCAAAGTCAAAATATAAGCAACTTCACACCAATGCCAAATAATTGAATACAAGGACATGAAAGACCACTATTATGGTGATATCTATATTTTACCCACTTTATAAGCACTGGTTAAAATGTCATAAACGGGTAACAAATTATAATTTAGTGTATTTACATGTCCTTGATATGCCTCTCTAGCAATTCATATTTAAATATTAATTATATGATATTGCATATTCTAGAAGGGAATATTCTTTCTAAATGTATATATTTGTCTACAAGTGATCTTCTATACTTAAACATATGTGATCAAATGGGATCCTTTTGTGCTTAATTGAAATATATTTGTTTCACATGCTATCTCATTGTCTTATACATCTTTAGAGCTTGATTAAGCAGAATTTTATAATAGACTTATGTTCTTTATATGTTAGGTTTCCAAGACTCATTGAATGAATTTTCATAAGTCAAAAATTGTTTTCATCTTAAAAATTGATTTTATGAAATGTTTTGTGAAATCCTTATTAAAAGCAAAAAGTTTGGCTTATGAATACTCTTAGAGCAGTGAACTTGGTTTTAATCTTATTTTAGAGAATTATAAAGTTGGCTTAAGTTTTATGGAGTATCATGAGTTGTAATCATGAGCTAATATGAATATCGTAGAACATGTTCACCCAAAAGAAATTAAAGATAATCATGTGTTTTCAAACACATTATATTTGATATATTAATGAACATGATAACACAAAAATCTATAGATAGCCAACAATAAGCTCCACTAGAATAAAATGGAAAGATTTGGAGAAAATGATAGAAAAACACATTTGACACTCTTTGGATATCAGGAAACAATTTGTGGCTTTTTAAAATTCTTATTTCTTATGCTTCCTTATTTTTACTTAATTTTTTTAAAATAATCTATTTTTATTGGATAAATTGACAAATCAATAACTTGTTCATTTTGATGTTTTCATCTTGAAAAGAGATCTCATATTTTCCAAAGGTGAATATTTTGAAAATTTTAAATGGTTCAAATTATGCTAATTGTTGTATCATCTTTAAGTTTCTACGTAAGCAGTGAGCTTGATATGCAAGCTAAGTGTAAGATGCTTAACTCAAAGATCCTATCTTAGATATCATTAAAGGGTGGACAAGTTATGTCAAAATTCCATAAGGATGTGTCAAATTAAGTAGCATCTCTATAACTCTATAATTTCTCACATTAATTTTGAGAGATACTCTCTATATTGATTGATTATGTTGGCAATTATGATTGACTATATCATGAAATGTATGCCTATCAATGATTTAATTATACTAATTGAATGAGTATGCTTGACTTGTCATTAATTGCATAGGCTAGTTATAATTGAATATATTATTATCCCTGTTGCATACTTTCTCATGGTTGAACTATTCTTAATATTTATTGAAAGCTTGCTCATTCTTAAGGGAAATTCACAAAACTATGAAAGAAAGCTTTGTAAATTTTTTTTGAATACATTAAACCTCCAAAGCTTTCAATTGGGATTTAAAGTTTTAAGAATACAAAGTTTTCAAATCAACTTCAACAAAGCTTGAAAGCATGGAAACTTTATTGGAAATGATATTGTGAAAAGGAAGCATTGTTTTCAAATGGCAATATTTATTTTTATGGCTATCATTCAAACATATAGGAGGAGTTATGCTTTTATTGTGATACCTTTTGATTCCCTATGCATATGATGTTCATCTTTCATTAAAAAAAAAAAACTTCTAATTTTATTTTTTCATAATATTTTGAATTGATTCAAAAAAATTTTAAAATAAAAAATTACATGTATAGATTATGAATGGCTCTTATGCTTAGCTTTAAATGTCTACCAAGTCATATGAATCAACTAAAGGGAAACTTATCTAATGTCATCCATATGGCTCTCGTCTTTTGAAAGAAGAAATAAGATCTTTCAAAGAAAGATTTTTATTCAAAATAAGAAGATGAGTGATACAATTTTTTTTTTGTTGACAATATACAATGTTTAAGGGGGTCATTACTTGAGTTTATATATCTTGTAGCATACTTTATTTGACATTAAAAGACTTGGTTTGCTTGCCTATACTCTTGGCATCTCAAATAAGTAAAAGGCATCTCTCTTATTTATCTATCATATAAGGTAACATTTTCTTATTTCTTCATTTCTTCTATCTATGGAAAATGTTTATGACATCATACATATGAAAAACATTTTTGAAGGTGTTGTAATTTGAAAAGCTTTCATTGCATAGTTGATGAGATAAGCATCAAGTTATATAGTTGATAATATATTTTTCAATCATAACTTGCAATAATTAAAATCTTTGGGGCAATGAAAGAATGATAAGTTTTGATAAGACCTACCCTATACCAAATTGACATCATTATATGACTTACGTGAATAATAAAGGAATATGTGCTTAAAATTTTATATATATATTGTTTTCCTTAAACTATTTTGTTGATGTCAAATAGGGAGAGAATGGGAGAAGAAAAATATGTTCTTGTACTTATTACATTGCATACATTATTATTAAACATATTTTTCTTTGGTGATTTGTCATCATTAAAAAGGGAGAGATTGTTACCCTTGAGGTTCGTTGTTATAAGTTTTGATGATGGCAAATATGCAACAAATGAGTTGGGCATATAGTATCAATATGTTCTTAATTGATTAATCATTAACATGTCATACTTTATACTTGAATCATCCTTTATATAAGATATATATACTCATATTATATCCAATAAGCTCTAATATTATAGACAATTAAAATTGGATATTTATAAGAATCTCATATGCATGTGAGAAAAAAAATGTTTACATTATACTAATTATTATTAAAATATACATATTAGGATATATGAATTTGACCAAGTATTTAGCTTCTAAGTTGGACTCACTATCATAAGTTCATTATTATTTTGTTAAATTCATTTGGACTTATATTTATTGGGCCAATATATTTTGGTCCTCATAATATAAGATTAGGCCAAAAAGATAAGAGAGATATGAATTTTAATAGTTATTTTTGGACCATGGATCACTATTTTTATCATATCATACAAATCGGAAGGAATTTTGAAATGAAACCTATAGAATTTGAAAATAGACTTAAACATATTTCTAATTATATATCACATGCTTAAAGTAGAGTTGAAATTAAGAAGTTATAATTGTCAAAATTTTAGGCATGAATATCACACTTTTTCTTGACCTCTACTCACAATTTCAACAATATCTCACCAACCGATAAGCAATTTGCAGTGAGGTTTGTTTTATATATAAATAAAATCATACAGCTTTCCATTCATATATCACATGTATAAAATGGATTTAGAACGGAAGATTTATGAGGGTCTCAATTTGTGGCTATGTATATCAATTTGTTATCTAACCTTTTGTCACTCTTTCAATGCGTAGTTACTTTGTATTGACAGTTACTTCTTCCTGAGTTATGAATTAGTTTACTAACCTAGGGATTCAACTGCCTATGAAGTTTTGTCAAATAACCATAAACCTAACTGCTTCCCCCAACTCCTTATATTTCAACGAAAGTTGGCTTTGATGACAGTTGATGTAATACGCTGCCCTAGTCTTAGTTATGTAAGACAATCAAGTATTGTCATCTTGACTACTAATTGTTATACTTACTACTCTTTCAACATGCAAATAGAGATGATCTTCATCCAGTTCTTCATTTAGGGTTTCCTTGTTAAATTAGCCTAAATGCCAGTTCAATTCTAAGGTGATCAACCTCATAAATGCATTAAGGGCAAAATGAAAATAAGTAAATTGAATTCAAAACATCAATCAGAAAATATTGTCATACAAAAGTAATCCCAAAAAGGGTTTAACAAAATACCAAATAAAACCTACTAGCCTCTAATGGGCATTAGTACAAATTCAAACAATAAAGAAAAGCAATTAGAATACATGAAGCAGGAGGAAAAGGGATGCTCAAATGGGGAAAAAATCTCTATAGAGCCCTCACTCTGGAACCACCCATCTCCTCAGCAACTCTCAACTTAGATTTCTGCTCAAGTGATTTTCATTCCTCTCTATGCTTGGATGCCTTGCTGCTTGCCCTTAGGACCCTTTATATAGGCCTCTAAACCCTAAAAGTGGAGTATAGAGCCTTCAATGATTAGAGTAAATTAGGGTTTCTAGCAACACACCCAGGCATGGCTCATTTGGTGCCTAGGCACCATGTCTCTAGTTCTGGAGCCCAAGCATTGAGTTTTTAGCGCCTAAGCACCATCTTTCTGGCATGTGTGGCATTCAGGTGCTATCTTTATGGTGCCTAGCACTAACTCTCTAGTTTTGGTGCTTGGATAGTGGTTTTCTAGTGTTGGGCACTATTTTTCTAAAAAACTGGCGCCCTGGCATTGTAATCTTGGCTTTTAGGCACTATTTTTCCAGAAAATTGGTGCCTTGGCATTGAAACTCTGGCACCTGGGCATAGTCCTATTCATTGCAAAATTTCAAAGTGCACAATTAACACCCAAGCATTGGATTTTTGGAGCCCGGGTGCTGAGTCTCTGGAATTGGTGCCCTGGCACTAGATTTCTTGTGCCCAAGTACTGAAATCTTCATTTTTCCTCCCTTATTTACTAGTACTTTTCTGGATCCATTTCCTGTAAATTCATCTCATAGAATGCTTAAATCTTTGCTTAATAATGGTTAAAGGTCTATTTCCAAGTTATAGATGAAATTTCTTTGCAATCACCGAGATTTTATTTATAAATTAAGTGTTTCTACTATCAATATTATTCTAGATAACTTTCTTTCATAGAGTTATCAAACCCCATACTTGAGGGTTTTCTAGTCCTCAAATAAACAATTCCAATCTTGGCTTCACTTCACCATTTTTCACAACATCCAAAAATTACTGAATTCATACAAATTGTTAGTCCGCATCAATTCTATCACTCAATAAAAGTACTATTGAATTCTTAGATAAGATGCAATCAAATGATCCTTCCTTCCTCTAAAAGTTTTTCATTCCTTTTGAAAACACACATCAATGAAGTATCATCTTCTATAACTTTATTCCATATACCTATTTTTCACTCCACTCTCCACACTTCTTAAAGGAACACAATGTCAGAAATTATTAGGTCTTTATAAGCTTGTAATGTCAGGCTTAGGTAAGGGAAGGGAAAGGTATTTTAAGCTCAAACCATACCATAAGCTAGCATCTAAGGGGCAACATTCCCATGTATTTTTAGCCTTTCTTTTCACCAAGGGTATATTTTTCTTTTTTCTTCCCTTTCTTTAATTCTTCCTTTCTCTTTTTCTCTTTATTATTTTTTTATATTTTTTAAGCTTCCCTATTCATCGTGTGTTCTACATAAGATATAGGCTTTTTTTTTTTTTTTACACATGCTATCATCAGTCCTTATTTAGCCTCTATGATATAATGGTGAAAATGAGGGAGCTAGTTAGTGTGGTTAAGTGAATGAGTGTTGGAAAGAAAAGGAAGGATATTTCAGGCTCAAAATGGGACATCTAGGGATGAAGATTTTCTAGTTAGCTAGAAAATAGCACAATGTATCCAAGAAATGCTTAAATGCTTTTTTAAACAATAGGTTACCTCTTTAAATTGTGCTTCAAGTTTTGATCAAATAAGTTCTAGAATGTAGTTTAAAAGGAATAAATCAAAGTGAATGCATTTAAATGTTCAGAATCATTCTTAAAGTAAGCAGGTTCAATCTCATGCAATTTGTTCCAAGTTTCCAGAGTACTTTATGCATCATGACAATAATAGAGACAGATAATAGGTTCACATGCATTCACTGTCATCTTTTTTGCCATGTTAATGGAAAGTTACCTACTACTTTTTAGTGTAACAATTGGATGCTTAATATTGAGTGCAGAAACTACTTATATTTTTACTAATTTCAAAATTTCCTAGTATAGTAGAGATTATCTATGTTCATATGCGTAGATCCTTCCCCTAAACTTAGTCTAAGTGGCATCCTTACTACCACTTACATAATAAAGTATAGAAACCAAGTATCTTTAAGGAAAAATTTAATCTAATAAAGTGAAATAGCCCCCACTTACATTATTATAATGCTCTAATTATATCATATTTTTGCCATCAAACCCTTATTCCCTCGTTACTCTTCTCCTCATTTGTGAACCATCCCTACGCAGTACAGTCACCAATAGCTCAGAACTTTCTCTGTCACTATGCAGGCTCACCGGCGATTCCTATAAGTCGCAGCATCACTATCGGCTCGTGCACCACCGCCACTAACCTCCAAGTGGCCAGAAAAAAGAGGAAATTTCTGCGAGGTGAATAGTAGCACATTCTAGCTCAAAATTCATGAAATTAGATGTTTTTTTTCTCTAATTTGGCTTAGGAATTTGGGACCTCTATGTTTTTCAGCCTGTTCTCTATCTAAATCTCTTATCAATTTGGTCCAATTTGCCTCAAAATGAAGAACCCTAAATCACGACACTGTTCACTCAAAACAAAAGGCAAATTTGAGCTCAATTCAGGGTGGTTGCTTCAAATTGAGCTAGAACTTCATATCATAAGTAAATTTCACAACTTTCTCCTTTGAAATCACTTATCAATTGTGAGTTTTAGCTTCCGGATTGAAAAACTTCAAATTATAGGTCTAGGTGTAATCTTGGAAGGAGGTGAAATTTAAATTTTTGAGGCCTCTCAAATATTATTATGCCTCTAGGAAGTGATTTAAGATTTTTGAAAATTTTAATTTTGAATTAGAAGCCTAATTTTCCTTATTTTTCCTAGATTTTTCATTGAGAAAAAGAGTGAAAATTTGAATTGGAAACCTTATATAGTGTGATTAAATAGTAATGAACAATAATGCAAGTCAAATGAAGAATTTTGGAATTTAATTGAAAAACCTCTAAGTGACATTGGAGTTGATGGAGCTACTTGGTAATTAGTATGGTATTGGAAATTACAATCAAGATAATTATGATCGGCAAGTGTGTTTAATGTAATTTTCATAATTAGAAGCATCAAGATCTTGTATTGGGTATAATGTTAGAAATGAGAGGTGAAGTTGATGGGATTAAGTGAATTTTAGGCATATGAGCATTTTTAAAGACATGGGAATTTGTTAGAATTTAATTAAGTTCAGATGTTTCTTAGAATAAGAAATTAAAGAATATCATTTGTATTTAGGGTCATAATAGTTGCACTTTACGCTATGGTAAGGGAAGTTGAATTGTGTGCACTTCGATCAGGTGAGTAGATAATCCTAATTATGTAGAACTTGGTTCCAAAGTACCTATTTTCAAATATAAATGTTTGTATCTTTGGTATCTTAGGCAAACTTTTAAATTTATAAATTTTATTATGTATTTAGAGACCAGGAAATTTGTTAGTTGATGAACTTTATGATTCTGCATTTTGAATTATTTAAATTATTAAAATCTGAAACTCTGAAGTGGTCTGACTCTGAAATTTTGATTTCTAAATATGGATTTTTGTATATTTAAGAAACTTTTGAGAATGTATCCAAAACATAACTCTATAGCTAATGGTAGTAGACATTAGCCATAATGTACTACGATTGGTATTTTGATATGGTTGGATACAATGCTTAACTCCATATTCTATTTGAGGCCTAAGGTCACTATTATAATTATTCAAAGCTTAAGGCCGATAATCAGCAATTGCTCTGACCTGTTTTCAGTAGACTTAGGCTAGTTCTATATTTTGAACATTGACTAGTTTTGTAGGAGATTCCCAATGTATTCTATTACTAGTTTTTCTCTGCTTTTGGTACTATTGATTTATGGCTGTAAGTTGTCTAGTTTTAAACAACAAAAACCTTATCATTGTGAGTCTATTCTTTTTCTTGCATTATTAGTATTATCTTATCGCTAAGCTTTTACTCACCGCTTTATTTAACACTTTCATATTCCAGCGCTGATCCAAAACACCCACTTACGGAGTAGGAGCTATGGTGTTTTTATTCTTTTGGTGAGCCTAATTTGTAGCCAGAGCAACAATTTCTTGTGGTACATTTGTAACTAGATTAGGTTTTTTACTTGTATACAGGCTGAATGTTTTGATGTATTTCCACGGTTGTAGGTTGTGTAGTATTTATATATTGGATAGTAGGGCTCTCCAATCTGTTGTATCTCAAATTGCTCTATTCTAGATATTTCGAGAGGTCCATAATTCAGGGGAGACTCTGCCAAAATTTCTACACAAATTAAACTTATTCTTTTGATAATTATATGCAAAGGTATTAACCCTGATGTTATCAGATGTGGGTCCATGTATTTGTTAAATTCTGCTGTCATGAGATATCTGATAGGCTTACGAGGACGAGAGATATCTTGTTCCTCGTGTCGGTCGTGACAATATATTTGGCTGAATTGTTGATTTTATTTTGGTTGATGAATGTTATGTATAGTGAACTTAGTGTGACTAGAACACTATTAAAGCATTAGTTAATATGTTAGTATTGTATAATTTTTTCGACCATGATCTCATAATTTTTACCTTCCACCATAATTATTGAGAAATTTCACACTAAAAATTTATGTCCCATTGACTTGTAATTTTTGTAATTATTGGACAACATTAAACTTTGAATGTTCATGTGTTTTAGCGGACCACAGGATTGTTCTTCAATGGAAGGAGCAATAACGTTAAAGACCGTTGATCCTCAAGACATTAATTTGACACCACAGACATTTATCCACAAGCATGAAGGAAATCCATGCAACTAACAGAATTATCAAGGAACTCAACTCCAAGTAAGCCATTTCGTAGTCATTGTTTGTCTCGGTACTGATTTAACAAGCAAGAAAGATGTTGATCTTAAGTTGTTTGTGAACTTTTAGGTAGCTCGTAATTAATTCAATATTAAATATAAAATATGATGACCCTACAATGTTCAATCACCATCACGCCTGAACTGGATATTTTGAATGCTTTTCATGTAGGAAATTATAATGTGGTACTATTGTTCTTTACTTTCATGAGATAGGGAATGCAATATATAGTAGTAACACTGTACCACTATGTTTTGTATAGTGCAACTGAGGACTTAATAAATAAGTGTCTGATCATGCCATCTTGATCATTTAGTAGACTTGGAGATGACTATGATTGACTCACTTTAGACTTTTGACTAAATCTAAGTCTTTTGCGTGTCCCTTGGCGTACTTCAATTAGTAGATCTATTTATCAGATTGAGTCCACAAGTAACTAACTTTAGACCTTGATTCATGCTAAGTCCCTAGTAATTCTTGCGTATCCTTTGGGGTACTTCAATTGAAGTGCCAGCTACTATAGGCAAGTCTACAAAGAAAAAAATGTTAGCAATTTGTCTTTTCTCAATGAATCATTTTCATCAAGACCACACTTTAGTGTGGAAGATGAAGATTAATTAGTCCATGGAGTCATGAGACCCAATATTTGAAACTGAAATAGAAGAAATTAATGAAGAAAAAAAAATGAAGGCTATGAAGTGAGAAGTACGAAAGGTAAATCTCGGATGAACTTTATGTGAAGTTGCATCCAGTGAACTTTATGAGAAATTATACAAGTTTAATTAATCGCTAAACTCTCTTGGTTTTATGGTTTACTATATTATACACTCAAGAGTTTCCTTAAGTTTCACAAAAACTAACAATGTTTCATTTCATGCTTGTTTTATATCATGGTGTTAGTGTTTATTGCGCGTCATTAATTCACTTGATTCTAATAGAATATATTGTCTCTTATATATATATTCTATAAGAATACTACATATTATCATTTACAATCTCTAAAAATATTCTGCCTATGCCATTGGAAATAAACACTGAGAAACTAATGGCGATCACAAAGCACTATGACTCGATGAAGCATAGTCAAAGTAAATCGTTTCTAGTCATTGTTTGTTCGGAATATATCTCTACAAATTAATAAGGTATTAAGAACAAAGTAATATGGACGAAAGAAAGATATTGGCATTTATAATTTTATATTTTGTTGATTGGCTCTAAAGTTGTTTGGTGGACTTTTAATTAGCTTATGCAATACTATTAGGAAAATGACAAATAGAGACAAAAGTAAATCTAATCATGGATACGAATTTGGTTACTATATTAAGACAAAAATTTTACTATTTTGACACGGATATTTGTCGTCTCAATTTTGAGACAGAATACATAATTCTATCATTAATTATTTAGAGACCAAAGATTATGATACAGATTTTGATTCGTGACAAATTTTGTCTTAAATTTATTTAGAGATGGATTTTATAGGATTTAGACACAGATTCTTTTCGTCTCAAATTTGCTTTTTTATAGTAATGTTAATATGAGGCACCTCTGCAATTGATGAAGTAAGGATGGTGAAGATGATTTTTGCCTTCAACACATCATCCTTTATACAATGTGACTCACTTTAGACTTTGACAGAATCAAAGTCCAATATTGATGTGTAAGCGTCCTTCTTTCTTTTGGAAGACTTCACTTATATCAATCGTTTTCAACAGAATTCATCTTGGAAGGGCAAGATGAAGATTAGTCCATGATGAGACACATGATTTTAAGACTCAAATAGAAGAAGTCATTGAAAAAGGAAAAAATGATAAAAAGTGATGTGGAGAGTCCACGAATGATATACAAGGTATGGATGGAAAACCCTTCTATCAACTTTGTGTGAAAGACATGTTTTTTGAAAGATTTGCAAATAATGATAAAAAAATTTATATAATTTTAGTATAACATTCTAAGTGATTTGTTAAGATGGATTCTTCTTGTAAAATCATAGAAGTATTTTAGGCCCCAAAAAACGGCATGTCCACTTTTAGAAACAAAATTAATTTTGTAAGAAATTTAAAACGTTAACTTCTGCAAAAGTATTTATTTTTTAGGAAATTAAAATAAAAATACTTAAAGGGACTAAGTCAATAATACCGATGTTTTAGTCTCCTTGAAAGTCAAATAATTAACATTATCTCACCATTCTTGGTCTACATTACAAAGTCTTGATACTAGGCACTCTTACGTCCAATACTTTGACTTTCTATGTGCCCTTTTTCTTCACGAACGAAATAATGTTACCCTTCCAACCACACTATTTTCATTGTTTGAAATCGGAGTATAGAAGTTAGACTATTGTCTTCATTGTCACGCACTGAGTACTTCCTTTGACAACAAAAAAATTGTGAAATTGATTTGGAAGTGCTATAGCTGGCGTATGCTTTTGGGTAAATTTTATTTTCTTATCAAAACAAATTTCCACAGAGATCTATGATCTTTGAAATGTTTAGACTATTTTACTTACAATTTTCTTATTAAAATTTTAACTTTTCTAGAACCAAAAAAAAAATTACTTTAAAGGGACATTAAGTCTTATGGTGATGTGAAAGTCTCGCTCAAAGCTAATGTATAGCCAAAATCCCAGTTAAACTTGGAGTTTTTCTAATTATTCTGTTACTGATCAATTAAACTTGTTTTGTTCTCAAATTAGAATGATATACCCTTGACTTCAAATAATTTTCTTTTCTAATTCACAAAGTAGCGAATGTTTAACTTAAAATTCTATGCTAATTAACTACCTACCACTTACATCCTTTGAATTATGAAATATTTTCTTCATGAGTTGATCCTTTCTAGTTTGCAATAAACTTACGTTCACTACTTATTTGAGCAATATATCTTGAATTTTTGTTTGATTGAAATCTTTATACTGTGGAAGAGGATGAAGAGGAAAATTAAGAGTTTGTGGAATGAGATGCAAGCTTTAAAGAGGAAAATAGATTAAAAAAATGAATGGAGGAGGAATATAAATCTGGACCTTTGTGCCTGTAAGACCTAGCTTTAAGTTTTAAATGAATGTTTGCCATTTAATTTTTTACAATGTAATGCTTAAGCACCCAAACAAAGTTATATTTTCCGGATATGTAGTGAACATATAAAGCAAAATGATTGGGCCAAAAAGAAAGTTTACAAAAGATTTGTTTTCATCATTGGACCAGCTCTCTCTAACTCATCAGATCAATCTAGGGTCATGAAATCGTCGGCAAATACCTCACTGTATAAAAGGAAAATAAGGTCTCTCTGAAGTGAGAAACAAGTTTTAAATATGGACTTCTGTATATGTTAGAAATTTCAAAGTTAGGTCTGAGCGTCCTTTCCATGCTTGGTGACGGTACCTCATTACACTAGTAACCCTGGCCGAGTTATTCCCCTGTTTCTGATACCACGCTATGGAAGAGCCCTCTCCTTATTTTCTCACCTTCCTTTGGGGTTTTTGGTCCTTGTTAAGAGTCTAATGTTTTCCCTATGCCAACTTGGTGTTTTGAGTACTGATTTGAAAAGCTCTTTTTCATGGTAGCAATTTGATGTATGTAGGATGGTGAAATTTTGAAATTACTTGTTCCATTAACATCACTATACCTCAGGAAAAGAAATTCAACTTGTTGGTAGTTGCCATTTTGAGTGGTAAGTCGCTCTGGGAATTTTTTTCTAATTCATCTTAAAGTTCCATTGTTGTAGGAAGGAGCTTGATAAAGGAAAAATTAATGGAAGTGGCTATTGGCATTAGATAACTACTTAGATATGATTGGTATATTTATCAAACCATTGTGTAAGATTGGACAACTCTAAAGTCATATGGAAACAATTGATTCACTATTTAAGGATTCTTAGATTCTTTGAGTTATTTATTTAAATAATGATGTTGGGTAAGTGTGTTTAGAGTCATTCATAACTTCAGAAATTTCAATGCTCCTTCCTATGTTGGCAATAGTCCTATTGGTAAGAGTTAAAGGTGGGGATTTGAACAAAATAAGAATAACTGATATTGAATTTCTTATGCATCGGTTTATTCCTATTTTAGGAATTAAAGGCAGTTAAATTCTTGATTGGTAGAAATTATTTGAGCTTATAGCCATAATAGCCTTACCAAAAACCTCAAAATATTTTTAGTACAAAATATTGGTATTGGTTATTGGTGAAAGAATGAAACTTTAAATTATAGACCATTTGGATTTCTAAAGAATTTTCCAAGTATAAACGCATGCCTATGTCAGTTATGGCAATTAAAACCATCAAGGGAATAGTGGTGGCCTTATAGAAAAGACATAAAGTAATGCAACTAGTTGAGAACACCACATCACTTGTGATGAGTTTATTAGGGATATTGCCATTGAAATTTTACTTGAATTAAGATGCTTCCTAGCATAGAACATTAAAAATCTATCTCTTGTATTTAGGGTCATAGAAGTGATACTTTGTCCAGTAGGTAAGGAAGTAAGTTGTGTGAGCTTTGATTAAGTGAGTAAATGATGCTCATTATATGTATTTTTTTAACTCACACAAATTTCCTAGTGAAAATCATTGTTATTGAATATCTCTGTGCCCTACGACAGACTTTTTGAAATTTTTTTTAAAAAAACTATATCATCTTTTTTGTATCCACTAAGTATTTGTAACTCTAGATCAAATAAAAATCTTACAAAGCATTTAATTAAATTTCTTAAATGTTTGAATTGCTCCAATTTTGTGTTTTCTAAACCACTTAGGTTATGTACACTGAATCACTCGCGTTATGTACCTTGAATTATCCTGAATCATTCTAATTATGTATTTCTGATTTATTCTAATTGTATAAATTCTAAATTATTCTAATTCTGTACTTTAGAATTCCTCTGATTTGAATTTGAGTTGAAATGGTTTTGAATTTCTAAAATTCTCTATTTTGTAATTTGAAGTATTCTAGTTTTATATTCGGGAAATACTTTAATTCTTTAATTATAAAGATATCTAATTCTGTATATACAATATACTAGGATTCAGAGAATTGGATACTTTTACCTGTCTCTATTCAAAGGTTTGATTTTGAATTTCTGAAACTCCGACTTTTGATTTTGGATATACATATGTTAAAGAAATTTTTGGGAATGCATTCAAAACAAGACCTTGTAGCTAACAATAGTAGATATTAACTGTAATACACTACGATTTGTATTTTGATAAAATTGAGCATGTTGCCGAAGTTATGATATTCTATCAAAGACCTAAAGCTACTATTTTGATTAATCTAAGCTTGAAGTTCATGACTAACATCTGAGCAGTTATGATATACTAGCCTTAAGCTAGTTTTATTTTTCTAGACTTCTAATGGTTTTGTTAAATATTTCCAATTTGATTTGAATACTTTTATGATGTAAATAAATTGATTTAATTTTGTTTAGAATTTGTTTATATTTTTTACTGGGATTTCATGTGAAGATTTACAACATTTCCCTATTTTGGTATTGTTCATATAAAGTATTAAAGGTGCTCAAATTTTAAGATAACAAATGGTTTGTAAAAAAACTCTATCGTACCTAATCTGTTCCTTCCTTTTTGTAGTTAGTATTATCTATTTACTAAATTTTCACTCACCCCTCGGTATATGACATTTTTCAGATAGTAGCACTATTCTATAGCCCATCTACAAACTAAAGGCTTAGCTGGTATCTCTTTGTACGATCCTTGCTTTGTTCACAAAGGCTTGTCCTTCTTTGGGTAAATTCCGCATTTGTAATTTAGTGACTCCCATATATATAGGCATGTGGTCCTATTTTGTTATTGTGGATGATAAATGTCTGTTATGAAAATTATTAAGAGCAGAACTCTCCTTCTAATTGTATATTAGATTTTCTCATTATAGACCTTTTGGGAGATCCAAATTTTAGAGGAGATCCTATTAAAGTTTCTATACAAAAATGCAACTGACTTTCTAGTTCTGCCTCTTGATAACATTTGGTCTCAGTTCTATCTGTTGGAAATGAAAATAGAAGAAAACATTGGCGGAGACACTTAAAATTAATAATATAGGAATTAAGATCAGTAACAATTTTCAAAAGTAGTTGCGATTAAGCATAATGACAGTATTGGGTATTTATTAGGATTTTTTTTATCTTTCCAATGATTAAAAATTCAAAAAAAAATTATATTAAGTTCAAGATTAAATTGAAATAGCGTAATGATGAAAATTAAGTAGTTATCAAGCTGGCAGCTTAAAAGTATACAAACTTTAAATAAAAATAATATTTTACGTGAAATTTGTAGATTTTTCTCATCTCTCGCATAAAATCACTCGTCTTATACATACCGTGTACACATTATGCTCAAGTCTTTCACATATAGATTTCTAAGTACATGGACAAATTAAAATATCCACAAGCCAAATACCACTCGAGTCTCTATCTACAAAATTGGAAATTCTACTGTAATGTACTGAAAAGGTTGGAATCCTATCGCCCAAAACCAGTATCTTGAAAACCCAAGACTAGCCCAAAGTGTTGGGAGGATATTTCACAGTATATTGCATGATTCCAAAATACCATCAAAAAACATATCCATTCCATAGGATCAATCCCCCCCAGCCCAAGATAAGAAAAAGGAAAAAAGAACCAGTAACATGGCAGCAGGTTTGCTATGGACTGATGCTAACTTCACTTTGTGCATGAACCAAACGACCATTTTGAAGTAGGTGAGCAGGAAAGGGAGCTTGGCAACTGCTAATATGAGATTTTAACCTGGGAATGTTAGGATGTGCACTTCTACATCTATGGCACCTCAACTCCATGGACAGCAACTTGTAATCATCATTCAAGGTTGCTTTCCCATTATTAGAGACTTCATCAATTACATCTACTGAGTCACGAAAGAAAACAGTGTTGAACGAGTTCCAATGCTTCTTGTTCTTCAAATGTTTTGATTCAAAGTCCTGACTAATAACATGCAAATGCAGTTGCTGCATTGATGGTGCCTGCAAATGAAGGCAGCCCCAGAAGGTTCAGCATATAAGAGTGCTGTATCAGCAAAATAAGTTTCACAAGCTGCTGAAAGGTTCAGCTACCTTGCACCTAGAATCATGAACAAAGAGTTGCAACAACATTGATGGCAGAAGCACTTTTACAAAGCAACAATTTTTATTTTTTTATTTCCTTTTCTTTGTGACACAAGAAGAATTAGATCTTGTTGGAGGATATGATAGCCTCAAACCAGAAATTTCAAGGAAAGGCTCAGAACAGAACAAAGTAACAAATGCCCTTGACTTGCTTGTGTAATAAAGCTGTCCTCCAAACTTTTTACACATCAGATATGGTGATTCCCCTTTGAAAAGCAACCCATGTGCATAGCACCAAAGAGAAGCCATATACACAACTCTATCACATAAAATATCCAGAGGAAACAACACTGTTTAGTAATCAATTAAATCTACATAATAACTGCATTTCTTTCCACAATCTCAACAACAAAATGTAATCATTTTGATCATTTTGCTTGGTGGTCTAGAAATATTGACTGTATATATGCTGAACCACCTAGAGAAAGCAATTTTTCAAATTTAAATCCACTTAGAAAGGCACATGTGGTCCGGCATTGAGAGCATGCATGTCATACACCCACCCCTACTTCCATGTTTAAAAAAACACCAATTTAATCCTTGAAACAAGTCAAAGCAACCAGTATATACGATCTTTATTTTCTTTTCTTGTTTAGGGCAGGGGAAGAGGAAGAAACATTTCTTGAACAATTGTAATGCATACCGAGTGGTATCCGAGACGAAAGACCAATGAAGCATTTTCATGCAAGAACTTCTTGGCCCACTTGAGACCTACAGCATGCATCTTCTTTAGTAAGTGAAGGTGGTCATTTTGAACATCAGCCAGGCAATCAAGGCCTCCAGTTCGTGCCAGCACCAGGACATGCTTCTGTGCCTGCAAAAAACAAGGAAATTTTGTTTGTTATCATAGCAAAGTCAAGCATGACATAAAATATGCAGAGGGCAAAAAAACATAAAAAAAGATAAGGGATAACATTGACCTTAGGATACAGATCATTCAGTACAAGAACATCATCAGTTATCTCAAGCAAATTGTCCTTATGCTTTTCAGGATGCATAGCCATTTGATGAAGAGCTTGAGCCCATGTTCCCCATGTCTTATTCATGCTGCCATCAGTATTTTTATTACTTGAATCTACATTTTCAACCTTGGTATTAGTGAAGTTCACTTCAACATTGTCCTGACTTCCCTTGTATTTCTTGCTTTTTTCTGATCCATGATCAGCATTTCTCTTGGACTTTTGCTCTGCCCCAGTCCTCACAACTGATGCAAAAGCTTCAAATAGTGAAGTGTAAGCCTCTTTGAGAATCTTACAGCCTTTATTGTAATCATTATTGAGACAATTTGGCCTCTGTGGGTTCATATTCGGTCCAAGGACATGTATTACATGGGTTACTCCCTCTCTAGTAAACAAAGGAGAAGATGAAGGTAGAGAGACAACAACAGCATTCCCAGGTAAAAGAGACTGTGCTCGTTCTTTGGTTGCAGACTCCAGGGCAGGACCTGCAGCATTAAAAATTGCGGCATTAACTCCTCCACCTCCAGGTTTCAATCGCCTGGAATAAAAATTAACAGGTTTAGCTAACTGTGAATATGTTTGATGAATAATAAAAGATTTTAAGAGAAACAGAGGGCCCAGGGAAAGTCCTCATTAATGAGATCAGAATCAATCAGGAAGCATTGGTGTCAAATGAAATAATTAGGATTGAATAACCACATCCAAGGCAATTAGCAACTGATGTTGCAAGACATTTCTGATTTTTCTACTTCAACTTTATGGATAAGTCTTAACTGTGATTAAATATACACTGACATCATAGAAAATTACCAGTTGGCAGCATTAGCTATCACAGTACAGCGCAAGCCTCCTCTGGAATTAAGTTGAGTAATGTTCCCAACATGGGTAAAAAACTTTCTGGAGTCTAAGTTTTTCTGTGTAGCTTTGGCTTTAACTAAAGACACAATCTTCGAATCATGAGTCAAGTCAACTAAAACAAGTCTGGCATTCTCAAGCTTATTTGAGAACTCTGCAACTTTCTCCACAATAATATCAGCTGCCTTCTCATGGTTGAATTGGAAATCAGATGTTGAAATAGATGGAAATGCCAAAGTGGGAGCATTATCCATATTGACATGGGAACTAGTAGAGCCAACTGCAACATTTTCTACATTCTTTGAAACTAAGTTGGCTTTATCTGAGGTTGATGACAAACTTTCCATATCTTTCCTGCAGTGATCCATTACCTCGTCCTTTTGAGAGGAATTTAAATTTCTACTGCTATTATCTATAGACTCAGCGACAAATGGGACCTCCGCCTTTTTCAAGAACTTCATTATGCCCACTTGAACTTTGGTATCTGCACTTTTCTGACCAAAGCATCCATGTGGAAGGTTATCAAGTGGCCCAAGTGCACTGTATGTCATAATAGCTGCTTTGATGTCATTCTCAGTCTGACAAATTGTTATCCGGTTAAACCCTTCACTTAACTTAGGCAGCTCTTTCTTTTGAAGCATTCTATTCACCACTGCAGCAGCTTTTCCACCCTGCAAATTTCCTTCGTGCCCAGTCCGTTTGACAGATCGGGAAATACAAAGCTTTGCAGGAAGATCAAGCACAACTGCATGCACATCTATTTGGGGTCCACCAAGCTTGACAAATCCCAAACGCTGCTCTCGGTCAAGATTACACCTGTCAATAAATACACTCTTTCCGTCCTTCAATGCTCCAGCTGCGCTGCTTAGGCATTGAGCTTTATTTCCTGCTTTACCATTTCCAATTGTGTCCTAAAGCAAAAGGAAAACAGGACAGGATCAACATTATTACAGAAGATTAAAACTGTTTTGGATATTCCTCTTTTTGGAAAGTTGTGGGGGTGGGTGGGTAGTTGAGGTCCAGCTCCTTAACCATGAATCAAGAATTGTCCAACAACCAAAATTTTATTCTTTCAATATTTTTGTCAAGGTCACGTTAATGAACCAAGTCAATATAATTTAGAAATAAATGATCAACACCACAAGTGAAAGAAGTTCTAAGGAGTGGGCCTTATCACATCTAATTCAAAAAACTTTGATTAGCATAAAAAAACTCTCAGCACCAAGCAATTTCACATGTAACTCTGCAGGGTATTATTCCAGCCACCTAACAATTCTCGGCTAAAACAATGCAAAGTAACTTTGAAAGATATCTAATTACTTTTCAGCAGAAGAGATTCAAATCTATTGTTTAAACTAGTGACTCTATCAACTTTTAGATGACTTAACCCCCCAAGCAAACAAGAATTGGAATTCACGAGGTACATAAAAATTTGCTGGGCTCCTTCAAATTTGAAATTGTGCATAGTAAATTAGGATTAAAAATATAAATGACATAACGAGACCCCACAATTCAATTTATCACCCCAAACTAAAATATAAGTGTCCCCCACAATTGATGCACAAGACATTTACAAATACATGAAGGTAAAACTCAACAGAATACACTGTATTCCCGTTATAGGTGGAACATGACGTGAATGAAAACAAAAACCTGAAATACCGAAATTGAAACTCCACGAGATATTTCGTCAAATAGGAGAGGGAAGAAGCAACTAAACCTGGCAAACGCGAACCCAAGGCCGAGTAGAAGAGCGCATAACTTCTTCGCAGAAGGTGGATTTGCCGCTCCCTGGTGCTCCCACTAACATGACCAATAAGAGCTTTTTCTCTGCCACACAAATTGCGAGTTCAAAAAACACCAATACATCAGTTCATTAATAAGAGGGTTTCAAATTTCATTATTCATACAGAAACTGCAAAGCATAGCTGAAAAATATGGCTTGATTTCTAGACCAATACCTTGGGATTTAGAAGCTTCATCGACGTCCACGTCCATCTTCTATTTTCAGTCTCTTCAGGACTCAGATGCAAGAGCTTTGGAGGTGTGACGGAAAAAGCCAAAAACGTAGATGCCACTGTAGAAATGGAATGCCCCCCTTTCTTCACAGTGAAGCACAAAAAAGTATGGAATAATAATTTCTTCGGTTTGGAGATAAAATTTTCCTTCAACTATTTTAATTTTTTATTTTTGTATAAAAATGAAAGTTAAAAATTTTAAATATAAATGATGATCATATAATTTTATGATTAATTAAAATTTAACTTACGAAAATTACATTCATACAATATCAATTTTGTATTTATACATATCAGCATTATTTATCTTCAATATAAAATTCATCTCACAATCTTACCTAAATGAATTATCTCATGGTTAATAATAGGAATGAAAATTAGGCAATATATCACTGTATTTTGAATATTTGAAGAGTCCGCTGAAATCTTTAGATATTCGCATTAGACATTCTTTATACTTAAACTTTTAGAAATATATTTTTAAATAGAAAAGCATTATATATATTATCACATTTGACAACTGAGAGTTGAAGGATGGTGTGAAATGAAAAAAAAAAAAATTAGAATAATTCAAATTTTCAATTTATTTATCATTTATCACCAAAATTTTTAATAAAAAATTTTAAAAGACCGTTTTTAAAAAAATTGAAAATTTGGTCTAGGCATACAAAAATGGTTTTAAGAGTCTATTTAAGTGTAAAAAAAGTATTATATATTCTACAACATCTGTCAAGGATAGTTATCCTAAACTAGATTAATGAAATCAATGTAATATAACATTTAATTTATCTCGATTACATATATCAAAACACATGCAAAATAAATATAGAAATTAAAACATAATTAACAAAAGTAAAAAAATAGATGTTTATAAAAGGCACATTTGACTTAGAATAAGAACTTAAAATGACTTAGAATGATAAAAATCAAAATCTATGTAGTTTAATATATAAATGTCTGACAATTAGTTAGTATTTTTAATTTTTATAAATAAGTTAGACAACAAAAATTAGTCAAATTTCTGTAAAGAAAACAAGCTTGAAATTCAATTGATGTGTTTCAATCATGAAAACGTGATCTCACCTTTTTATTTATTTCATTTTCTCTCTTTCTAATTTTTTTTTTGCAGTTTTTTTGAAGTTAGGATTTTTATTTCAATTAGAAGTGATACTAGATTATTATGGAAAAATATTTTTAGAATTTTGGAATTTTTTTTCTCTAAAATTTGAATTCTTTAATTTAATTTTCCAAAAAGAATGAAGTTATGGAGGAAAAGTCTTTCAAGATTTATTGTTTATGAATGATAGGCATAACGAACCATTTTATGATTTAGAAATTATTTTTACTTTTGTATTCTTGTTAGAAAAATCATATGTTAATTTTTGAATTTTAAAAAGACTAAAGAAATCACGCAACTTTTACTATTTAATTTTTAAGAGCCAGTGACAATCTTATACAATGACCCTAAAGGATAAAAGATAAATAAATAAAAAGAGCAAGAGAAATAAAAAAATGTATTTTATTTTCTTATTTATTTATTATAAAAAAAATCAACTTTCAAAACTTATAGAGACTAAAGATTTCACATAGCTTCTTCCCATTAATTTTTAAGTATATGAAAATATTAATATTCTCACATGGTAACACTAAAAATAAAAGGCCAAAGATACCATTTTTTTTAAATTAAAAAAATTGTATTTATTTGTGCATTTTTTCCTTTTATTAAAAATTATATATAAACTTTTAAAGTTTAAGAAAACTAAAAGTCTCACATGACCTATATTATCCTAATGAAATCTTAAGTGTTTGGGAGAATAAAATTCTCACTCGGAAACATTTAAAAATAAAAGCAAAATAATTTGGCAATTTGGAGACTTATTATTATTATGACTTAGCATTTTTGGAAATCAAATAACCTTCATAAGAAGATAAAATATTCAACGTGACATTTATTAGTTAATTTTAAATGCTTCAAGAAATAAAAATTTTCCCACAACAACTTTCAAATAAATAAATAAAAGGCGCTAACAACCACTTTTGTAAATTGAAATTGTTTTTATGTACTCATCTCTCCATTCATTCACTGTAAAATAAAATAAAAAATCACCGATTACTCTCCAAGGCTTGAGGAGACAGGTTTTTGAGGCATACACGTTAATTTTATTTTATTTTTAATGCAAGAGACTATAAAGTGTTACATTTTAATACTATAATTTAATGGATTCAGATTTATCCATTCTGATTTAGCAATGATTTTAAAGAAAAAAGTAAAATTCATCTGGAAATCAGAAACAATGGTTCTGATTCACTGCAATTTTTTTCATATATATATATATATATATATCAGAACTCAGAAAATTAAATTCCGAGTCCCATAATTTTTTTTAAACTTAATGGACTCAAAAATAATCATGCCGATTCCCTTAAGACCCAGAAAAAATTTCAGTGGGATTCACATTTCGTGAAATTTGTATTTTTATGTAATTTTGTAAATAGTTTCGCTTGAAAGAAAAATTAAAATTAATATAAAAAATTATTCTCTTATTTAGTGAAGAAGGGGAAAAAAAAAGTATATATTTGTGAATAATAAAATGCATGTTTGAAAAATATGAAAATTAAAAAAGTAATAAACATATTGATTAGGTGAGGGAAATGACACTGGGAGCACACTCATAGAAGAAAAAAAAAAATTCAAACTACATGTCATGAGTATAATGTTTTAAGTAGATAATAGTAAGAATAAGATGCAAATGAAGATCTTCATTTTGCCTTTCTAGTGGGTATAATAATTTCCATTGAAATAGGGTGGCCTTGAGGTTGGGTATCCTTCACTGAAATAAGCTCCTTTAAAGTGTTGAAAAGTCATTTTCTACAAAATGGATCTTTTTTCCTGGATATAAGCATAAATAAAGTAAAACCACAACTATAATACTGATTGATAATGCACCTAAAAGGGAGGTGAATATGTGCTTTTAAAAATTTGCTTAAATTTTGTTTTTAATATTATAGTTAACTGAAAGTATTTTTAGTCAATTATAAATAGTAATAAATAGTTGACTATGATAAAATACAATTGATTGAGTTTTTCAACAATTCGTTTACTTTATCAAGAAGGAAAAGAGTTAACTATAAATTTTTCAGTAAATTGTGTTACTTGAAGAGAAAAGACAAGTGAAAAAATCAATTAAATATAAGATATGCAGTTGATTGTAAATAAATCGAAATTGCAAAGATCAAGGATAGAGTATCAAACACAGTGATTAATCCTGGTTTGGCTAAAAACAATGCCTACTTCCAGTCCCTTTAACTCTTTCAAGGAATTTTCCACTAAAAATTGTTCTTTTAAAACCTCACAGAGTTTTTACGTGCTCACTCTAAAACACTTCCCTTCTCTATTGAGACAGAGGCTCAAAAATAATAATAGAATATAAGTTTTATGAATCCTTATAAACTGAGTTTTCACTAATATCTTACAAAGTGCTTTAAGAAGCAGATAAACCAAAAACTTAGTTTAAGGAAGAAGAATTTTTTAATGTTACATATTTATATCTCCCTTTTCTCCTTTTCTCTATATATATAGTTTTTCAGAAATTAGTTGTTAGAGAACAATAAATGCTATAAATCTTCATGATTGAGGAGAAGATCAGGTTGTTCCTCGTTTGATTACCATGAAGTATGGGTTGCAGCTCTAGTAGGCATGACTCATCTTGGAAAGTTGAGAGCACCATTAATAGTCGTTTTTGTCAATAGCTTCAGGCGAAACAGAGGATGCAGAGAGGATGTAAGAGAGGGTGTCAAAGTAAGACTGTGACTTGTCCCTTTAAGACAACTTTCTTGTATTGTACAGTGGAGAGAGAGAGTCATGAGTTGTCATCCATTTGTTTGAGATCTCAAATTAAGATTGTGGGATTCTGATTTGGGTTGTAATATTATGGGTTGAAAGAGTGTCCAAACTTTCAAACACTTGCTAGAAGACTTCTTTATTTTTCTAATGTGGGCTGGGCTTGTTTTTCTGCATTTGGTTTATCATAATCGTTTTTGGGCCTACAAAATCAAATTGTTTGTTTAATATAAATTGTCAGGATAATATTAATTTTAATTTTTAAATTTTAAATAAACAAAAGAACCTTTTTGGTCTTTCATTTTTTTATAAAATAGTCATTTTGATTCCTCATTTATTGTAATACTTAAGTTGGTCCTCCACTCACTAAAAAAAAAAAATACAAATTCAGTTTTTTAACTAAATCCTAAACCTTGAATATAAGGGACTAAATTAATAATTTTTTTTTAAAAAAGTGGGGTACCAAATTTTTTTTTTCAATAAGTGAAATATTATTTTGAATATTAAAATGAGTAAGCGACAAAAACAAGGCATTTTACTTAATTTGTAAATATAAACCATCCAATTTTTGCACTTTATACAAATTTAGATTTTAAGGAATTTGAAAATTTATAATTTTGTATTAAATCCTTTGCACTTCAATACTATTCAAAAATAAAGATATACGACAAATAGAAATACATACTAAGTTCACTTCTTAATTTTTAAAGCAAAAAAAAAAAAACTCATTCTCTATTTACCTTGTTCTCCTAAATATATAATATATTCATTTAGGAAAAAATTATTCATTCCACTATCCTTCTATCTCTCATCCCATTCCAGCGCATTTTTTTTCGGAGATCTGTTTTCGAAAAGGAGCCTTTATATAATAATTGATTCATGTAAACACATGCTTCATGGATAACCCTAGAGTTACTTCTATTAATTCTAAGCAGAGTCCAAAATATAATCCACAGATTAACTTTAATAAATGCTTGATTAGTGATATTGTAGTTCACGACAAAAGTATAGAAAAGTGTGACTTTTTATTAAAAAAAAAAATTTGCTGAATACTTTTTTATAAAAGTAATTAAGAATTATTTACTGTACTCACCATTAATAATAATGAATATTTATTGACTAATTTTACTATATCTCATTAATAATTTGTGTCAATTAATGTAAAAAATAATTTTTAACTAGTAAAATTGATTAGTAAACATTTATTATAATTGTCAGTAATAAAATCTTTTTAATTAATGAAATTAGTCCAAAAAAATTTATTTTTATTGTTAGTAAGCTCAATAAGTGTGACATCCCATCTTAGAGTAGCTTTTGGTATATTTTTTTAAATTATCCTTCCATCTAAGAAGGGAGTCCCATTTATAGTAACTTTAGAAAATTTAACAGAATAAACAGGTATTTAATACATTTATGTAACTAACTTTTCTAGTTTACTAAAATTTCTATCATATAATATAGTGTTATATTTTTTTTAATACTATAATTACTTTATTTTAACGGACTATACATTAGCCATTAATATATAACATTGATGACTAATTTATGTCTTTTATGCTGTCATCGTTCTTAACGTTGTTTTTTCCGTGTTACTTAATTATTTTCTTCCATTCATCCAGCACAATATTTTTTATTGCTTCTATCACTGTTATGAAACTCCTAGCTCATGTATTAAAAATTCAGATGTAAAATCCTTTTTCCTTCATGTTTCCTTATGTTTGTTCATTTATGTCCATTATATATTATTTATTATAACGCCATTTTAGAATGTAAATATTTCACCCTTAATTTCCATATTTATTTAATGCTATTCAGATATTTTTCTAAGGTATCATTTAATTGTTAGAATAATATCTTGTATTTGTATATTATCTTATAACTTTTAATTGGGTATAATTAGAAATTCCAATTCCCTTGATAGTAAGGATCAAATTATTTGGGAGAAGTTTCCAAGCTATTCTATAATCCAATATTATATCCTAGATGTTTTAAGGTATTTAAATATACATGTTTGTATATTCGTTATTTCCATTCTCTTTAGTTATTTAACTGCTATTTATACTATTTATTCTTCTTATTTATTTGGTTATGATAATTTAATCATAAAACATTTACCCCTTATTTATAAAGATTATTCTAAGGATTTTTACTAATTTTCTCACCCTGTTGATATTTTTTAAAATTTTGCATCTTAACTTCATCTTATTCCTATTAGAAAACTTTAAGAGAATTTTCATGATATTACAATAAATGATTGTGTACAAATACCCTAAAGTAAAAGTACTCATTGGCAAAATTCAAAAAAAATTTACATAACTTTGCAGATGAAACGGATTTTCATAGAACTAAATTCACAAAAGTAATATGCTATCTAGAAACACTTGAGCTCTGAAAAAATGCAATTTCTTGGTTGGATTGGAAACCATGTACCCAAGTACGTACAAAACAAAACAATGAATTTTCAAAAAAACTAAAAATGTTTAAAATAAACCTTTTGCTGTTCAGGTCTTGTCCAAACTCCATTTTCACAAATGATCAATAGATCTCAAAGCAACTTCATAAAACATAATTGTGGGAGCAATTCATTCGTGATATCTACCTCAATATTTTATCTTTGAACATATACTCTGCCTCTTACATTGCCCTTAGTATGACAGAACACCTGGTTCTTTGTTCATGAAAAACAAACTTTCCACATGAGATCCAACAAATCTTTCGTAAAAATTCCTAAATCCCATATCCTTCACCAATCCTTCTATAGGATCCAGTATAACTATAGATCCATTATAACGTACTAGAACCAATTCCCCATTACTTGTGAGGGACAATGCCCTATATATGCCTCCATAACAAAGTGAATCAAAATGAACCATTAGAGTCCATGATTCTACAACACCGTATTCTTTCATCACCCAAACACTAAAAGTGGTCGGGAAGGAACTTCCATGACTATAAACCGCAAGCGGACCTGGTCCTACCAAAGTCGCAACTTTCTTGGAATAATGTGACTCCTTCAAAGAATGTGGTAGCATCAATTCTCCAAATGTCTCTTCAATCACATTAAATGAAATAATAGCGTAGTGTACCTCATCGTTACATTTACGCAGGACAACCCAATGTAATGCATCATTCACAAATGTTTGAAATTCGCGATTTGACTCAGGAAGAAAAAATAGAGGAGCTTTATCAGTGATGCTTCTCCAATAAGAAAAAGTGAGAGAGTAAATCTCAAGTTGAGGAAGAGTCTCTTGTTCATAAGAAGAAGTCACAAGTCTAAGTACCTTGAAGTCCTTGTTTCTAGAATCATAATAAAACTGAAAAAGATTCCTATACTTGCTGAAAATGCTTAAGGTTACGAAAGGTTCAGTATTGGGTTTGAAAATCACCCTATATTTTCGAATATATGGGTTGCAAATAACAATAGTATAGCCATTAGATGTTGAAAAATCCGTAAAACAAAATAGGCCATTGCAAGTGCCAGTCAATGTCCCACACTGAATGGGTGGAAATTCCAAATTGGAGAGTTTCTCAACTTGCTGATTACATAAATGCAGGGAGTAATAGTGCTCACCCCTATAGTCAATGTTCCTTTCTCTTCTTTTAAATATTGGAGGTAAGAGATGAATAAAGAGGGAGTCATTGCCATGGTTGGCTTGGAGAGAACGGTTGAGATTTTCAGATATGAAGTAAAGATCTGTAATTAGGGACTTGAAAGCTTTGCAGACACAAGCGCAATTCCCTATAGATTTTAGAGGCAGTTTGTAAAAAATTTCCTCCCAGAGTTCCGGAGGCAGATAGTCAAACATGGCTTTAACCGAAGAAAAAAAATTCAGAGATATCAAACTCGGTGAGCAATGAGAGAAGGATCAGAAGTACGAAAACTATGGAGGAAGAAGTAGAAGAGGTAGGAGTGAAAGATGATTGATTGTGTATGAAAGGCAGATTTAAGAATTGAATGATTTAAGGGCGAAATTAACGGAAATATATCCAAACAATTGGTTACGATTCTGAAATTGATTATATAGATTAAATCTTAATTAACAAAAATGAAACTATATATAGGGATGCTTTTTAAATTAAAAACAATATTTGAATTTTTCAATTTTTTATTTTTAATATTTGAAATAACAACAGAAATATCCAATCAAATAATGGACAATCATTTGAATTAGTAACTTGAGAACCTAGAGTCAGTAAATTTAATTTCAAATCTTTAAATCTACACAATCCCTATAATATTGGTCATAAAATACGCAGATTTTAAAAACATGGAAAAAATCCGTTTTCGAATTTCTCTTATCATAGCTTGAGTATATTTTAGTCACTTTAGTAAATATAAATAATTATTTTATAATTTCATCATTTTTTATGTGATGTTTATAAGAGTTATCAAAAGCTTTTAATTTATAACTATTTTATAAAATAATAATTATTAAGTTTATGTTTATAATTCCAAATTTACTAGGATTAATATTTAATTGACACTTAGTAGATTTTATAAAATAGCATTAATAATATATTTGATGTTTATCATTTGCAGTTTTTATTATTTACTTTCTGTTCACGTTTAATTATCTGAGTCTATTTAAGTTTAAAATTTACATTGACAACAATAAATTCAAATAAACATTTTTTTAACTAAAAGGTAAATGATTCTTTTATATTAGATAATCAATAGTTATTTTTATACATAATTGATTTCAAGAATTAAAAAATGTAACGGATGTTTATCGAACAACTTTTCAATAACTTTTTCTTATTTCTGAATTTATAAAATATATTTTTATTCACCTAAGATATAAGTCAGAAACTATATCTTTATTTTTTGCTAAAAACAATTATAACCTTTTTTTTTTATCCAAAATGATTCAAAATACAATTTTATTTAACTGTTCTAATTTTTAAATTAAAATAATTAAATTTACCTAATATTGATGCTTATCACACAGCCTGACTTTTTGGTATCAGTACACAACATTTACATAATATTAATGTGAATAAGGACCAGATTTTGCCAAAAATTTGATAAAAGCTTTCAAGTAACATTATACGACTAGTATGAAATGCCTCATTGTTTGAAATCTGAGGAGGCTTGGCTTTAGGTGAAGGAATGCAACTGGACAAAAACACCTAACATGATGATTAAGGACTTGTGGGTCTTAGCGAAGAGAATAAAATCAAATTTTTAATTAGTTTGGGATATACCTTTCACCAACATAATTTTAAACTAGTGGCTTCACTTGCACTAAATTGCATTTCGATGATTTTAAATCAAAAAACTAAATTAGTAATTAATGTTTTAATATTTACTAAAATGAACCTCTCGAGAAAGTGAACATAAGCATCAGTAATTAATTTTCTTTTTGTGGGGACTTTGTTCATACAAACAAATCCAACTGTTTGCGTTTTGTTTATTGAGATTGAACAAACAACAAAGCTCATAATAAAATCGCAATATGTATGTCAAAAATAAGAATTACCAAAAATTACTTGGAGTGTGATTGATTTGGCCCAAAAAACCTTATTTATACACAAAAATGACAAGTTAATAAATTTGATTCTGAATTATTAGATTTAAATAATTTCTACAATATTAATTATAGAATGAGTGCAATTCAAAAATATGAAGGAAATCCATTTTTAAATTTCTCCAATCATACTTGAATATATTTTAGTCTCTTTGATCTTCCTAGTAAATATGAATAATCATTATATAATTTTACCGTTTTTTGTGTAATGTTTATAAGAGTTATCAAAAGCTTCTAATTCATAACTATTTTATGAAATAATAATTTTTAAGTTTATTTTTATAATTCTATATTCACTAGGATTAATCTCGTAATTGACACTTAGCAGTTTTTGTAAAATAGAATTAATAATATATTTGATGTTTATCTTTTGCATTTTTTTTATTATTTACTTATTTAAAGTGTTTCATGTTTAATTATCTTAATCAATTTATTTTTAAATTGTATACTGATATTGACAACAATAAAATCAAAAAAATATTTTTTGTTTTCACTAAAAGGTAAATAATTTTTTGTGACATATTTGGTGCAACTCTAAAATTAGTTGTACGAGTGCAATCATTACATGACATATTTTGCTTCTATGTCAACTCAAAATAATTTGTTATATTTATATTTTGACCTCAATATTTTTAAATTTTATTTATGAACCCAAAAGTTTTTAAAAAATTTCAATTTATCCCTTATACTTTTTATTTTTTAGTAACCACACAAAATATTAGTTCATAAATTGAAAATATAAATAAAATTAAGAAGTTGTGCAATTATTGGGAAAAAAAAAAAAAGTAGAACAATAGGCTAACAATGTTATAAACTATTATTTTTGTGTGCATTACTGAAAAATAAAAAAATGAGAGAGTAAATTGAAAAATTTTTAAAGAATTTTGGGCTTATAAATAAAATCTAAAAATAGTGGGTCAAAATATAAATACAACAAGTTATTCTAAATTAGTATACAATTAGCATAATATGATACGTCATTATTATATGTCTTTCTCTTAATGTGTCATATAATGATTGCACAAATCACCTTATTTTATAGTTATATCAAAAAGTTTACCGTACACTTTATATATGAGATAATCAATAGTTACTTTTATACATAATCCAAAAATGTAACTGATGCTTATCTATCAACTTTTCAATAACTTTCTATTATTTTTGAATTTATGAAATATATTTTTATTCACCTAAGATATAAGTGAAAAACTATATCTTTTCCCTTTTTGTAAAAAACAATTATAACATATTTTTTATCCAAAATAATTTAGAATACAAAATTATTTAATTGTTCTAATTTTTAAATTAAAATAAGTACATTTACATAATATTAATGCATATCGCAGACTTTTCAGTATTACTCTTATGTAATAGGTTGTAGTACCTAATATTTACATAATATTAATGCAAAGTAGGACCAGCTGCAAAAAATTAGATAAAAACTTTTAAGTAAAATATTTCGATTAGTAATCAAACACGCCTTAAATACTTTACTATATAGGATTTTTGTTTTAGTTTTGATTTCATGTTTGAGCCAATTATTTAACTATTTCAATTTCTGAAAATATATAGAATGAGATTTATTGAATATACGTAAAATTAATGCATTTGAAAAGAGGACCAGATTTTGCACTATATATGAATATATAATGAGAACTTTTCATCAACGGATTCATTAGTGATTATTATCAAAATCCAGTGTTGGAAAAAGAGTTGACTTGGCTTAGCTGTGAAAGAAAGTAAAAAATGAGAATCACCAGAAAAAAACAAAATCGGTATATCCCCGCAGCCAACACCGTCTCACCTATTCCCAATGTGAAAACCGTTCTTATTAATTTTTCATAAGAATTAAGAATCTTTAAACTATTTTTTTACAAATAAAAATATTTAAAATGCTATAAAAGATATTATGGTTATTTGACTAATTATCTTCTCCATTCTTTTTTTTTTTTTCATTTAATATCATAGTGTAAGCTACAAGATTTAATTTTCACAAAATTCATTTTTATTCTTGTTCTCTTTCTTGTTTTTATTCTCATCAAATTTTTTTTATTTTACCAAAAGTAAACTAATTGTATAAAAGGGGAGGAATTTATGAGTTGAAGTCGAAGAGACTAATAGAGGCTTTAACCCCGAAAGCTTTATTGCTCCCTAAAATCATATGAGGAGCATCATTCAATAACAGTGTAAATTCCTGTCAGGTAGGAAACAAAAATTTAATGGTAAAACAAAGAAGCCCTACATCATCAAGGAAAGTAGGGCTAAAGCTTATCAGATGGGCAAAAATAGCACTCATTTTTCCAGATTACCAAATTACCTGAAGTCTAAAGAGTGAAGACAGAAGATTTGACAGACATAAATACTAAACAAGCCAGTTATGTATATGAACAAATTGTATCCAAATGCAATTCAGCAGGTCACTCGGAGCCAGAGAAGTTGCCAAGAAATCACTTGTTAATGCTTCAGATGTTTTACTAAAGAAGCACTTTTTCTTACTGACTGTCAAAGACTAACATTCACTAGGGAGAAAGCAGACTCTCTTTCATAAATGCATAGTTTTGAAATGTTATGATATTTGCACATAGGTAAACCACTTACTTCCATAATCAAGTTCCAACTCCAGCTTTAACATCTTCAATTTTCATCTATGGATTATAAACTAAGTTCTGGAACAATTATGGGCTACAGTGAATTCCTCTCTCTTATCTTACATTCTTGCTCCACTCTGCTTTCCATTGCAGCAATTAATTAATTCCCAGTATACAGAAAAGGGGTCAAACTAATCTACTTTTTGCAGGGCACTTTTGTTCATGGAGACAAATCACAATCCGTCAATCATAAAAGTCATCACAAAATACTATAACATTAGTACAATAAAACAACTCATAATAAAGACTTGGTTAATGATATTGAAGTACAGGACAAAATAATTATTATATATGTCTGTTATAAGGAAAATTACATATACATCGGAAAAGAATGGAATAGTATGGACTTCTATTGAAAAAATTACATAACTGTGCCCATAAAATGGTTTGTGTGGGAATTAAATTCACAGAAACAAATTGCTATGTAGACAACACTTGATTTCGGTTAGCTCATAATAAATACTTACATGTAACACTGTAATTGCCTGGTTAGCAAACAATTTACATATGTGCAGAGCAATGATTCCCAGAGAACTAGAAATATGAAGGACACCTTCTGTTGTTTGTGTCTATTCCACACTCCACCATTTCCAAAGCATGAATATTATTTCCAAAGTAACTCCATAAAACATGATTGTGAAAGCAACTTCCTTTAGTGCAGAGGAAATGTGAACTTCAACGGCTTATCTTGAAGCATGCACATTATCTTCACTGTTTCTTTTTGCACTGAGATCAATAAGACAAAACACCCAGTTCTTTGTTTATTAGAAACAAACTCTCAACATAGTGTCCAACAAAAGCGTGAACAAAATCCCTAAGTCCCAGATCCTTCACTACTTCTTTTACCGGATCGACTAATATTATCATTCCACCATAAGCTCTTAGCTCCAGTTCTCCATTACTTGTGAACGCTAGTACGCTTGATATGCCCCCATAACTTCTAGAACTAGAATGGAACACTTTAACCCATGACTCCATAATACCATATTCTTTCATCACCCAAATCCTAAGAAATTCTTCATCAAATTCTGAACAATGAGTATGAACTACAGAAGTGAATCTTCTCGTGCCAAAATAGATAACTGGAAAGGAGACTCTTTCAAAACTTGTGGTAACATCAATTCACCAAATGTCTCTTAAGCCACATCAAATGACAAAATAAAATTATGGATCCGACCATTTTTCCTTCGACTGACAACCCAATATATTACCCCGTTTATAAATATCTGATGCCTCCACAACACTTGCATACAAAGGAGAATTGGAGGAGCTCTACCTGTGATATTTCTCCATGAACCAGTAGCAAGAGAATAAACTTCAACTTGAGGAGTATCTTGTCTATTGTAGATTGGCACAACAAGTCTCACTACCTAGAAGTCTTTGGTCCTTGAAACAAAACCAAATCCAAAGAAAACCCTATTCCTTTGATGGTCAGGGTTACAGGATTTGAAGGTGAAACTGGGCTTGGGAAGCACAACATATTTCTGAATCGATGGATTCCAAATAAGGAGATTAGCGCTATCTAATACAGAATAGTCAGCAAGACATACCAAACCCTTGCAGGTTCCAACGACCTCCTTATGCTCACATGGAAATAGACGAATGAGTGAAGGTTTCAAAATCGAAGGGTCATCATTTTGCTGATCACCAGAACAGACTGAGTAATAATCTTCCAATTCATAGTACTTGTTGCACTCTACCCGTTTTTTAAGAGAGATCAAAGGAAAGAGGGAAGCTTTGTCTTGATGGGCTTGGATCGTACATCTGAGATGGGAAGCTTTGTCTTGCGCGTTGGTTATTTTCATAAATTCTTCCATTTACGTATATAGAAACAAGTTTATTTATATTGTCCATTTCTTATTCTACAAATATGTTCTCTAATAAGACAATTGTTTAGGTCACAAACTAAATATTAGAAATTAATAAAATATAATCCTCTTGGGTTTACTATACAATATTATCTCTTCCTCTTGCACGGAACTATAGCAACCTAGTATTCTAGTAATGTATGGGTAATGGCACAATAAAAGATAAATTTTAATTAATTAAAATTAAATAATAAAATACTAAATTTCAATTTCATTCCATCGTAATATTCAATTCCAATTTTTGTAACATTTCAATATAGAAATTATATTACAAGTAGACTTTTTTATCATTATTTTTTCATTCTTCACTAAACAAAATATGCAATTTAATTTCCATAGAATGGTAAATTAAAAAAATTTGAAAATTTATAAAATAACTAAATGACATTTATTTTCCCATAATTATCATATAATTAAACAGTAAATATATTCTCAAATAATGTTGTCAAAATTGTGATTCTAGGCAGACTCATTTTTGGGGGATAAACTCGTAGTTTAGAATCGTAAGAGTTTACCTATAATAGTAATTAACTATTGAAATATATAATTATATCATTAAAATTAATATTTTAAAATTCAAACTAGTTTTTGAATTGGTAAAGGTAATGATTAATGGTCTACTAGTATGACTATAGTTAAAATAGTGATAACTAAATATAAATATTTTTTTAATATTATATCTTTAAAATTTAAATATGATAGGTATTAATAAACAAATACTAATAATTTGAAATTTGAATTAAAATTATTTACAATTATAAATATAACTATTAAAGGCTATTTTGTTAAAACAAATAAATTAACAATATATTAATTTCATATTATTTTTGGGTAAAATATCATATTATAAATATTTAAAAAATAAAAAAATTAATATAATAATATTTAAATAATTTAGATTAAAACACAAAATAGAGATCCTTTTAAATAAATTTAAAATAAAATTCTAAAAATAGGTGCAACAAATTATATGATGCTAGTTATGTGCAAATAGACATTTTTCTTTGTGTACATGTTTAAATCATTTAAGTTTTACTCCTTTTGAAACTATAAAATTATAAAACGTTGGATATATATTCAAAAGAATGATGTTGGATTAATGGTATTACATATTGCAATAAATAGTGGTAGTGCCCGAGTTTGAGATTTGGAGTTGATATTTTTTGAAACTATAAAAAGATAAAGAGAAAATATATAAAAAATGTTGCATACATATATTTATAAGAGTGGTGTTGGATTAGTGGCATCATGTGCTTTAGTAAAGAGTGGTGCTTGAGTTCGAGATGTGGTGACACTTTTTGAAACTATAAATAATCTTCCAACATTACAAAAGAGCTCAATAGCATGAATAATCTTCACATGATAAAATAACAAAAATACTTTATACTACCATACCAATGTTAGTTAGCATTAAAAAAAATAACATATACAACTTTTCCCCCACATTGATCTTCATTTATTGACCTATCCAATAATTATACTTATTTATCTATATTCATGTTTCATTAACTAAACTATCTAACACTAAACTATAATTATAATTTCTCATTCACCTATGTAAAAAGAAATTTAGTGTTACATACCTAGTTGTGAGCTTCACTTATCTAACATATACATTAATAATTATGTACATCACTCTAAAAAATATCTAATTTATTCTGAACAATCAACAAATATATACAACAAAAATTTGTACCAAAACTTTTTCTACTCATAACTTATAAGAAAATAAATATATCAAAATAAAATATCATATGTATCTTATATTTAGAAGGAGATAAGATGGAGTTGGAGAAGTATTTTGACCACCTCAACAACAAATATCAACAAAAACTTGGACCCACTTAAGCAAGCTCAACTAGATCTTTCACCATAATGAGCAAGGCAACACAGAAGAAGAAAGATAAAATACAAGGAAATGAAGGACAAAGACGGATGAGAAGAAGAGGAAATGACGAAGTGATAAGGGGGACCATTTTAATATTTGCTTCAACGGCCCTGCCTATCTTCTCTCTGCATTGACAAGACAGGTCTAACAAGCTGACTTGAAAACACTATTTCCAAGTCAGCCTGACATATTTTTTTTTATATTAAAAGCCCCGGTCATGGACTTACGAGAGTCCGTTATTTGTATTGACTCAGAAACAGTGTTTCTGAGTCAGTGTCAGTTATTTTTTTCAAAGGAGAATCAAAATGACTTTCTCCGATTCTCCACATAATATTTATTAGGACTCTGACTCATTCAGTCCAATTCTCAATTTTTATAATATTAGGATGTAATGCTTTTATTGTGGAATTTTTAGTTTTTATTCAAAAATTATTATAACTTAATTAACAATAAATTTTTAACTTTTAAATTTTGGAATCTTCAGTTTTCATTACATAATTCTATTATTTTGAAATATAGGGTTGGGTGTTCACATATATAAACATGAAATGAGATAACGACTTGAAATTTGCTACGTTTTAAAAGCTTATTTGTATATTTTTAGAATATCATTTTATGCAATAATTAATAAATAACGTAATTAAGTAAAAAGCCACTAACCTAATTTGATCTCAATTCAAGTCAGTATACTTCACTTGAGAGTTTCAATTCATTTTAATGACTTCTTCCACGCCCTTTCTTCTTTCTGGCTATATGTTGCTCTTGATCTTTTGAAATTTTTAATATTACCCAATGTTTTTTTAAAACATATTTACCAATGAATTAGTTGTTCAGTGTTCTAATTTAATTTTTTTTTTAAATTGTGATAAATTAAATATTACCCAATGCATTTATGCATCATACTGTTATCAATCAATTGGTCCCTATAATTTGTGATGCAGTTACATTTTTCAACCATTGTGCTTTTTTAGCAAAATACTTCTACGAAACAACATCATAGGATCTTCTACAACTCCTATGAAACAACTTCATGTCGAAGTGGAAGTGAATTTAACCAATGTTGTCAAAGTCAGGAATTTAGGCAGAATCGTAAAAGGGGTGTAGATTCGTAACGTAAAATCGTAACGTAGAATCATAAGAGTTTACCTCTATTAATAAATAATTATTAAACATAATCAAATTTCAAAAATTCAAATAAAAATGCATACATATACACAAAATATTATTATAATAACCCAAATTATTGAACTAGGAAATGATAAAAAAAATTATTAAGAAATCTACCTGAATCATAGAACTTTTAATTATAATTAATTATGTAAAGATTGAGTTTAAAAGTTTTTTAGAAAGCATTGAGATTAAATTTATTAAAAGAAAATTAAAGGCAAGCTTTGCCATTATAATACTTAATAATATAGAAATTCAAAGTAATTAAAATTTAAAATTCAAAATCGAAGGTGTTACATTAATTTTAATATTTTATGGATTAGCATTAACTATTTTATTATATTAGTATCTTGTAATTCTAGTTAGGCAATTAATGTTATAATTTATAAACTGTGAATGGACTGGGTTTTATTTTAATTTGTGGATAACCGGTGATAGGTTCGATTATCCACAAGCCCACTGGACAGAAACCCAACCCACAACCCAAGAGTATTAGTAATCATCCCGTCAGATGACTAATTTGAGATTGATACCTAGAGAGAGATTTAATGGGTTTAATTAAATGAGAAATCGTTTTAAAGATTCTGAAGGATTTTATTTTAATAATATTGATTAATTATATTATTAAAATAAAACCTTATAAATAACACACTGAAGCCCTAGTTTTAAACATACTGAATATTGTCACTCTCTCTCCACCGTCAAAATATTCTAAGAGACGCTCTTGGGCATTGGAGGTTAAATTTATCTGACTCAACCAATACTCGGAGCAATAATGTCATCTTCATCAAGTTCAATTATTAATTAATTTATTCTCTCTATTTGTGATCATGTTTAATTACTTGCTTGAATTTTGCTTTCAAATGGTATCAGAGCCACGATTTGGTCTTATGGATTATGAAATTTTTCTTTTCTTCCCTCTAATCCCGTCTTCATCAAGAACAATTATGAAATATTTAATTTTATTATTGTTATTAATTCTGTGTTGTTCTCAAATTGGCCGGCATACCCATCTTCATCAGTGAACCGTTAATTTTTTGTGTTCACTGTAATAGGAACACAGTCACTAGATTCAGTCACCGGTGGGTTCTTCATCGGTTGCCAGTGAAACTTAATGTTGATATTAATGTTCATTTACGTCATCGGCTAGCCCTAACCGATACAACTCACCATCAGTGAGCCATGTTCGAACCGACAATACAAACTTAATGTTGGAATCCAAATTTTCGACTGAATTTTAACTAAACTGGGATGGATTCGCTCGAAACAACCACCAGAAATCAGTAGATCGTGAATAGACAATAAAAAAGAGCCTGGTTTCGAAATCAGAGGGGCACAAAACCAACGGGTCACAATCGAGTACCTGTCGGGTCTCTGGCTGGTCAAATCGACCCGCCAGAGGTTGACAAAGGAGCATGTGGGCGAGGCCCACGCGCATCTCCAGCGCGTGTAGGCACATGATGCCACATTGCATGTCAGATGAAGTTCAAAACTTGGTATTTGCCTCTACTTGGCCTGGCCTAAATTATGGTGATTTTTTCAAAATTTTTGGAGCCTTGTTAATAGGAGTTTTGAAATTTTTTTCAAAATTAAGGGGCTTAAAATAATGTGTAGATAAGATATTTTTATTTGAGAAAATTTGTGTATAGACTAAACATAATATGGGACAACGTGTTTAGCTCACTCTCCTTAATTATGTGTAAATAAATTATAATTAATTTCTCTATGTTAATTATTAATTTTTATCCCTAATTTAAGCACATGCCTTAAAAGGGATAAAATTGTACATGGAATTTCTTGTAACTTTAAGTCACATACACTTAATGATTGTGTGTTCACCCATCGTGGGCCCAATTATGGTGATATGTCCTTTATAAATAATTTATATCGTATTTTCCACTCAATTTCTTACAATTTTGGATAATTTAGTTATCATCATCAGGGAAGAGCCTGAACATTACAATGAGTCCACAAGAGAGAGTGCACATACATATTATATTGATAATGGATGTATCCTATCAGTGTGACATTATTAATATAATTATGTGAAATAAGTACAATTACGATTTCAATTGAAATAAATACATTTACGAACAGTTAGTAGCAATTTTAAAACAATGCTTTCATTGTTTCTTATATCCTATCAATATGGAAACCATGGTTGTATTTTTACTATTTCTCTTTGTGGTCCCATCTATGGTACACATGAGTTTTCTTTCATGATTTGTTGTAATCCAAAACTTTAAATGGGATTATAATACACGTCTTGATGATACAGTTGCATAAGCTGAATTTTGTAAAGGGAAACCTTGTTTTATAATTATATTTCTAGGACATAATTAATGTTTCCTGATTTTGTTTCATCAGCTTCCATGTTCTAGCAATTGTCTGTGTTGAAAACTCTGAATGGGTTGAATTTTGATGACTTGCATGAGTCCCTCAATATGTACCTGATCATCTCCAAAGAGGATTTGGCCATGAGAGATCCAAAACTAGTAGATCTCACTGTTAAGTCTAGTGCTACCGACAGAGCTTATCACAAGTAGTGGTATGAATCCAACAAGATCTGTTTGACGGTCATAAAATACACTATTGAGAAGACAATCAGGCAGAGCATTCTTGAGAAGGACATCGCTGTCGAATACCTTAAGGCTATAAGTGAAAAGTTTAAAAAGTTTGATAGGATGCAGAAAGCGTATTTCGTTGCTAGATAACACTTATTATAACGGAGTGTCTGGGGTATGCAAGCATATGATAAAGCTAGTGAATTACTTCAACAAGTTGAAATCTCTAAATGTGGACCTAGGTGAAAGTTATCTTGTCTACAAAGTCCTACAATCTCTTCTAGCAGAATATTGGGTTCTCAAAACCACATACAACTCACAAGAAGTTGCATGGACCATTGATCATATAGTGTCCATCATGACTCAAGAAGAGGAGTCATTGAAGAAATCAAATTTGCGTGGTCATTCAATGAACTATATCTCTCAGGGTTCGTCAAGCAAGGCTGGAAATGGGAAGATTAAGGGAAAGAAGCCTGAGGGTAAGCCTAATGGTAAAAGGTTCTTTGAGATCAAGAAGAACAATAAGAAGAATAAGGGTCAAAAGAAGAAATTTAAGGGTGATTGTAATTACTGTAAGAAGTTGGCCATAAGATCTTAGATTGCCTCAAGCTGAAATACAAACATGAGAAAGAAGGTATCCTTCTTGAAATTGCCCCTTTAGCTCTAGTTTGTTTTGAATCCAATAATTTTGAAACCTCCATGGACACTTGGTGGTTGGATTTTAGAGCGACTGTTCACATAACTAATTCCTTGTAGGGGCTCAAAGACAGGAGGAGCCCAAATGAGAGAGAAAATACCATTCTGGGAGTGGAAGGAAGTTCAGCTGTAATGGATTACATAGGAACTGTACTTTTGAACTTGTATTCTGGACATACTTTAACTTTAAATAACATTGTCTACGTACCTTCTTCAAGAAGAAATTTGGTTTCAAATTCTGCATTAAACAAGGATGGATATTCCTTTTGGCAAAGAAATGACAGAATTGATGTTTATTTTAATTCAGTCATTGTTGGAACTGCTAGATTAAAAGCGGTTTATATTGCTTGAATGCGAATGTCTGTTTAGATTCCACTTCTATGGCATCAATTAATGCTGTCATTAGACACAAACACTGAAGAATTGATGAGAACTCTTCCATGTTATGGTATTGGCGTTTGGGTCATATCTTAAAAGAGAGATTGGAGAGAATGGTTAGACAAGGAATATTGCATGACCTAAAATTTTCTGACTTTGAATCCTGTATTGACTGCATTAAGGGAAAACTTCTCGCTAGAGCTAGGAAGAAAGGGGCTAATAGATTTAAGACTATTTTGGAATTGATCCACATAGATATCAATGGACCAATTACTAACGCTGCTATAGGTAATTACGAATATTTTATAACTTTTATATACGACTATTCCAAATTCGGCTAGATTAACCTGTTACATAAAAAATCTGACTTGTTAGATGCCTTTAAGACATTTAAGGCTGCCGTTGAATTAAAATCTGGAAAGGTTATCAAGAGTGTAAGATCAGATAGAGGTGGAGAATATTATGGAAGGTATACTGAAACTGGGAGAAACCTTGGACCGTTTGCCCTATTCTTGTAGGAGCAAGGAATTAAGCCACAGTATACTATGCTTGGCACTCCACAACAAAATGGAGTTGTTGTGAGGCGTAATCGCACCTTAATGGACATGGTCAAAAGCATGATCAGTCACTTTTCGTTACCAGAATTTCTGTGAGGTGATGCCCTTAAGATAGCATCCTATGTCCTAAATCAAGTTCCAAGTAAGTCTATTGAAAAGACATTATATGAGCTTTTCACTTATAAGAAGCCTAGTATGAGGCACTTTCGCGTGTGGGGTTGTAAAACATAAGTGAGACCCTATAATCCGTAGCTTAAAAAATTTGATTCTAGGACTGGTAGCGAATTCTTCATTGGATATTGCTCAGGATCCAGGGATGCAGATTTTATTGTCCCAGTTACACTACCAGGGTCATTGAATTTGACAGAGCCTTCTATTTTGATGATAACTTAGATAGTGGGAGTGGTGTCCCTAGAGTAATTAACTTGCATTGTATGGATACCATCTTACCCATACCATCATTGTCATCTCTACCTGTAGATCATGATATTAGAGATGACACCCTCATAAAGAATCTGATTAATCCCATTGTAGAAGCTCCTATAACTAATGTAGGAGAACCAACCCTTAATTTGAGACAATCACAGAGGATTTGTAGACCTACAATTTCAAATGACTACATAGTGTACTTGCAGGAATTTGAGTCAGACATTATTAATGGCACAGATCCAGTTTCTTATGATAAGGCTGTGTCAGGATCTCATTCATCTGAGTGGTTGGAGGCTATGAATGATGAGATGTCCTCCATGTCTCGTAATCATGTATGAGAATTAACTGAGTTACCAGATGGTTGTAAACCCGTTGGTTGCAAATGGGTTTTTAAGACCAAGAAATAGGCCAATGGTGAAGTTGAGAGATTCAAAGCCAGGCTTGTAGCTAAAGGCTATAATCAGAAAAAAGGGATTAATTATATGAAAACATCTCACTCGTATCTACTAAAGATGCCTTCAGAGTTGTAATGGCTCTTGTTGCACAGTTGGATCTTGAACTTCATCAGATGGATGTCAAAACTGCATTCTTAAATGGTGATTTACTTGAGGATGTTTATATGACACAACCTGATGGATTCACTGAAGCAGGAAAAGAACACTTAGTGTGTAAGTTGAAAAGGTCCATCTATGGACTTAAACAGGCCTCAAGACAGTGGTATTTGAAATTTGATCAGATAATCACCTCACTTGGTTTTACAGAGAACATTGCTTATCAATGTATCTATCAGAAATTTGATAGAGACAACTTTATGATACTCGTTCTGTATGTTGACGACATACTCCTGGCCAGTAACTCAGTGACTATGTTGAATGCAGTCAAACACATTTTGTCATGCCACTTTGACATGAAAGATCTCAGTGAAGCTTCTTTCGTCTTGGGAATTCAGATTCACCATGATAGATCTCATGGCACTCTCGGTGTATAGAAAGGTGAAAGGTTGTCTAGATCATCTTGTCCCAAAGATGATGATTCAAAAATCGAAATGAATAAGATTCCATATACATCTGCTATTGGCAGCCTTATGTACGCTCAAGTGTGCACATGACCTGATATTGCTTTCGTTGTCAATGTGCTTGGTAGATACCTGAGTAATCCTAGTCCAGATCATTGGAAGGCTGTGAAGAAAGTTATGAGGTACCTACAAGGTACAAAGTATCACATGCTTGCTTTTAAAAGATTTAAGCCACTTGAAATTGTGGGTTACTCATATTCTAATTATACATCTTGTGTGGATGATCGTAAATCCACTTCTGGATACATCTTCATGATGTCTGGAGGAGCTGTATCATGGAAGAGTTGTAAGCAATTAGTAACAGCTACCTCGACTATGGAGGCAGAGTATATCATTTGTTATGAGGCTACCCGCCAGGCCATATGGTTGAGGAAATTGATATCTGGCATGCATTTGGTTGATTCTATATCACGAATTCTAACTATATACTACGATAGTTTGTCTGCTGTCAGCTTTTCTCATAATCATAGGAACTCCAGTCACACTAAACACTTCGATGTTAAGTTCATATTTGTCAGAGAAAAGATTGTTGAATCTCAGACTCATTTGATTCACATTCCTGGTGAATATACGTTGGCAGATCCATTGACCAAAGGCTTACCCCTAAGAGTCTTTAAAAATCATGTGACTCACATAGGCGTTGTTGAAAATTTTTGATGTAGCCTTGGTTTAGTGGGAGTCTAAATTAAGTTGTTAAGGGACTTTTGAATTGTAATTTGACATCTTTTAAATGTTACTTTGTATTCCATTTAATTCAGATAATGAAACTTATTTATGGAAATGTCAATATCACTTGATTCCCTATCAGTTTCAGTGATCTTTGTGTATAATTTCACTTCTGAATCTTGTATGGTTTATAAATATACATACATCCTTGTGTTTATGTGAACATTATTAAGCCTGATTAGGTATTCATTTATTGATCTAGTAATTTAATTAATGTTATCCAAGTGGGAGATTGTTAGAATAATTTTAATATCGTATGGATTAGCATTAACTATTTTATTAGATTAATATCTTGTTAATTCTAGTTAGGTAATTAATGTTATAATTTATAAACTGTAAATGGATTGGGTTTTATTTTAATTTGTGAATAATCGGTGACAGGTTCAATTATCCACAAGCCCACTGAGTAGAAACCCAACCCACAACCTAAGAGTATTAGTAATCATCCCGTCAGATTACTAATTCGAGATTGTTACCCAGAGAGAGATTTAATGGGTTTAATTAAATGAGAAATCGTTTTAAAGATTCTAAAAAATTTTATTTTAATAATATTGATTAATTATATTATTAAAATAAAACCCTATAAATAACACACTGAAGCCCTAGTTTTAAACATACTGAATATTGTCACTCTCTCTCTACCGTCAAAACATTCTGAGAGACGTTCTTGGGCATTGGGGGTTGAATTTATCTGACTCAACCAATACTCGGAGCAATAATGTCGTCTTCATCAGGTTAGATTATTAATTAATTTATTCTCCCTATTTGTGATTATGTTTAATTACATGCTTGAATTTTGCTTTCAGAAGGGTCATCATTTTGCTAATCACCAGAACAGACTGAGTAATAATCTTCCAATTCATAGTACTTTTAGCCCTCTACCTGTTTTTTAAGAGAGATCAAAAGAAAGAAGGAAGCTTTTTCTTGATTGGCTTGGATCGTACAACTGAGATAGGAAGCTTTGTCTTGAGCATTGGTTATTTTTATAAATTCTTTCATTCACACACACACACACACATATATATATATATACATACAAGCTTATTCATATTATCCATTTCTTATACTAAAAATATTCTCTAATAAGACAATTGCTTAGGTCACAAATTAAATATTAGAAATTAATAAAATTTAATCCTTTTGGGTTTACTATACATTATGATCTCTTCCTCTTACACGAAACTATAGTAACCTAGTATTCTAGTAATGTATGGGTAATGGTACAATAAAAATTAAATTATAATCAATTATAATTAAATGATCAAATATTAAATTTCAATTTCATTCTATCGTAATATTCAATTCTAATTTTTGTAACATTTTAAGATACAAGTAAACTTTTTTACCATTATTTTTTCATTCTTCACTAAACAAAATATACAATTTAATTTCTATAGAATGTTAAATTAAAAAAATTTGAAAATTTTTAAAATAACTAAATGACAATTCCCATAATTATCATATAATTAAATAGTAAATATATTCTCAAATTTATACAATAACTCAATTACAATTATATTCCCAATATTATAACCTAACTAAATTATAAATATATTCCCAATACTATAACCTTACTAAATTATAAATATACTATAAAAATTATAAAGTACCTAGATCACAAAATTTTTCCCAATATTTTAAAATAACTAAATTACAAATTTAATCTCAACCTTAAAAAATACCTAAATTACAAAAATATTATAATAATAATCTTCCAACAATACAAAAGAGCTCAATTGCATAAACAATCTCAACATCATAAAATAACTACATTACAATAATATTCTCTAAATAATAAAATAACTTAATTGCAAAAATAATAGCAACATTATATAATTCCTAAATTACAAAAATATTCTCAACATAATAAAATAAAAAATTTGCAAAAATAATCTCCACATGATAAAATAACTAAAATACTTTATACTACCATACCAATGTTAGTTAGCATTAAAAAAATAACATATATATAACTTTTCCCCCACATTGATCTTCATTTATTGACCTATCCAATAATTATACTTATTTATCTATACTCATTTTTCATTAACGAAATTATCTAACACTAAACTATAATTATAATTTCTCATTCACCTATGTAAAAAGAAATTTAGTGTTACATACCTAGTTGTGAGCTTCACTTATCTAACATATACATTAATAATTATGTACATCACTCTAAGAAAAAATCTATTTTATTATGAAAAATCAACAAATAAATACAACAAAAATTTATACCAAAACTATTTCTACTCATAACTTATAAGAAAATAAATATATCAAAATAAAATATCATATGTATCTTATATCTAGAAGGAGATAAGATGGACTTGGAGAAGTATTTTGGACCACCTCAACAACAAATATCAACAAAAACTTGGACCCACTTAGGTAAACTCAGCTAGATCTTTCACCATAACAAGCAAGGCAATGCAGAAGAAGAAAGATGAAATATAGGGAAATGAAGGACAAAGATGGATGAGAAGAAGAGGAAACGATGAAGTGGTAAGGGGGACCATTTTAATATTTGCTTCAACGGTCCTGTCTATCTTCTTTGCATTGACAAGATAAGTCTGACAAGCTGACTTGAAAACATTATTTCCAAGTCAGCCTGACATTTTTTTTTTATATTAAAATCCCGGGTCATTGACTTACAGGATTTTGTTTTTGTATTGACTCGGAAACAGAGTCAATTTTTTTTTTTTCAAAAGGGGAATCAGAATGACTTTCTTTGATTCTTCATGCAGTATTTATTAGGACTTTGACTCATTCAATCCGAGTCTCAATTTTTATAGTATTAGGATTTAATACTTTTATTGTGGAACTTTTAGTTTTTTCAAAAAATTATTTTAACTTAATTAACAATAAATTTTTAACTTTTAAATTTTGGAATCTTTAGTTTTCATTACTTAATTCTATTATTTTGAAATATAGGGTTGGGTGTTCACATATATAAACATGAAATGAGATAACAGCTTGAAATTTGCTTTGTTTTAAAAGCTTATTCGTATATTTTTAGAATATAATTTTATGCAATAATTAATAAATAACATAATTAAGTAAAAAGCCACCAACCCAATTCGATCTCAATTCAAGTCCGTATACTTCACTTGAGAGTTTCAATTCATTTTAATGACTTCTTCCACGCCCTTTCTTCTTTCTGGCTATGTGTTGCTCTTGATCTTTTGAAATTTTTAATATTACCCAACGTTTTTTTAAAACATATTTACCAATGAATTAGTTGTTCAGTTTCTAATTTAATTTTTTTTTAAAAATTGTGATAAATTAAATATTACCCAATGCATTTATGCATCATACTTTTATCAATCAGTTGGTCTCTATAATTTGTGATGCAGTTACATTTTACAGCCATTGTGCTTTTTTAGCAAAATACTTCTACGAAACAAAATCATAGGATCTTCTACAACTCCTATGAAACAACTTCATGTGGAAGTGGAAGTGGATTTAACTATGCTGGCAATTCAACTTTCATCCAATTATACATAACTCCCATGCAAAATCAGACCGTGCTTCATTTGCATAACTTAACTGCTTTATTTCTTAGCAAACTCTTATGTTTTTCATGCGTATTTCTTTTGCAAGAAGCTTGTGATACCTTACATTTTGTTGTGTTTCTTCATGCATATGAAGGTATCAAATAAAATGCAAAGTGCACATCCTTTATGAGTATGCAGGGCATTCCCCATGTCCATTTAAAAAAGATAATTTGAATAACTTCATGAGGGCATTCCTTAATGAATTCTCCATCAGAAAGAAATAACACCATATAACAACAAAATCTGATGTGCGTTCGATTGTTCTTCGGCTCTAGCTACACCTTTATTTTGTTATCGTAGCCATAGCCCTCCCCTTCAATCTGTGTTTTCCATTCTACGGAGAAGCCTTGCATCTCACATGACATTCCATTTCATCCGAATTTAACCACCTCAACATATTTCAAACATTTTTTTACTGTGGGTATAACGACAGAGACAAAACTTGTAAACATTTTGAAAGTGTAATGTGCTTTGAAAAAAATCAATATATAAGGACTTATTTACAAATTGATGTAAATTATAGGACTAACTAATCTATATTTCCATTATATGTTATACTTGTATTATATTTTTATTAACCTCGTAGTAAGCAGAAGTGTATTAAAGGGCTTGACAATGTCCATTATACGAGTGATATAGACAAAGCAAGCGAATTGGGTTAGTTTTATGCTTTAAATTATGTGCCATTATGGCCCTTGCTTTTGCTTTACTTAATCAGTGTAGTATTGTTCATGAATTCCTATTTTCAATGCAAATGGTTCCATAGTTTTTTATTTAGCATTCGGCTATGGTTGAACACGACTGAAACTGCCCAATATAATTTCCTAAAATAGTATTATATGAGACAATCATTAATGAACGGTGAAATTCTCTTTCTTATGATTTTTTCACTAATTTTAAGGTTTGATTAATTAAGAGAAAGCTCCGTTCTAGTAATTATAGTTTCCTGTTTCTTCTAAATAACATTTAGAAGGGAATATGAACTGCAATCTTGGAGCTGTACATGTGTTGGGTTAATACTATAATGTGCAGTAGGCAGAAAAACAAAGTGCAGGCATATATGGCATAATGAATGAGGAATCTGCTTGAGCAAGAATATGAATGAAGACTGTTTGTTACTTTAAGAATTTCTTTAAATGCAATCAATCTAAAGTAAATGACCCAGCAGGTTGCATCTATTCCGCCACACACAAAGCTCTCTGTCCACCACAATATCTTCCCTTTAACATAATTAGCATCCTCCATTGGAAGCCCTTGTGATTTTTCAAATCCTTAGTCGGAACTCATTTCCATTGCTTCCCATGAATACCCTGTTCAAACCTGGCATCTAATTATATATGGTCATCGTTAATTGCCATTTTTCCCAAATATTAATAAAATATATAAGCATTGCTTGCTGAACAAAGATGTCATAATACATGTGGACCTCTAATCAATTACATTGCGCATTGAAATTCGTACTGTAATATTGTTTTTGAAACATAATATTATAATAAAATACCTAATGTTCAATAACATAAAATTTTAAATGTAAATACAAATTTCTAGTGGGGGTGAATAAAAATTTACTCACTCGGTCAATTTGACCCTATCAAAATAAAAAATTTGCAAAAATATCATGTTAAACTAGGTTATGAGTTTAACTTTTACCTAATTCGATTATATTTTTATGTTATTAAGCATTATCTTCTTTAATTTAATTTATTTATAATAAATTTTAAATATATTAATTCATTTCAAATCTTAACTATTTTTATTCTAAATTTTAAAAAATAAAGAATGTTTAAACTCAGTCAATCCCAATATTTGAACATCCCTAATTTCTAGTAATATATTGTTGTCAACAGAATTATTTGGTCTCTTGAGATTGCGAGAGAAAAATGGTTTATTTTTATTCGATTTGGTTGAAAATTAGTTTACTTTCACACACACACACACACACACACACACACATATATATATATATATATATTAAAGTAAGACGTCTACGTACCTGATGATCGTTAGACGCGCAATCACTAAGGTGAAAGCAAACAATTACTTTTATATATGCATAATTTTATATTTCTGCTATATTCTTATCGTACTTCTATAAAGTTTAAAATTCAGCTTTAACAACATCAATTTTAAGCTATGGATTTTACACTACTACAATAAGTTCATGAAACATCCTCAAAGTCTTTTTACTTTTACTTGGCAAAAGAATGAAATAATAAAGTGGGACCAAACCTCATATTTTAAATTTTTCCCAAAACCCATGTCTGGCTTGCAATGATTCAAACCAGGAGGAAAAATATATTGAACCAAGAAACGAAAAAAAAAAAAAAAGGCTTTATTTTGATTAGAAGAGTAATGGATTATACTTTTCAATCAACACAGAACAGAAGAGTCAATTTTAACCATTTATAGGCAACAGTAAATGAGACTCTCTTGCTTGATGTTATTAGGATTGGATGCATAATTTTAAAGAACCTTTTCCTCGAATAAAAAAAAACTATTTTCATGCAATCATAATAGCACATAAGTGTGAATTAAGTACTATCATATATCCGTTTTCAACTCCAGTTATGCGAAATTCTTCTCTTACGGCATGTCTCAGTGCAATGAATTAAAAGGTGAATCTGCAAAACACTTCTACTGTGTCTAGTATGGCATAAAACCTATTTCAGACCAAACAAGGAGTTAGTTTTACAAACTCTATCATTTGGTTTGGCATTTGATCTTCTTCATAATCACAATTGTCTATCAAACTCTTGTTTCCACAAAAGTCAAATGAACACCTTGCTTTTTGTAAGATATGGCCAAATTCAATATATATATATATATATATCACGATCTTGTAAAATCTTGTTTAATAAAAAATAAATTTAAAATTGATTCAAAATCACTTTTATCCATTTACTTTAGACATAAATCTGAATTGAAACCAATAAATACTGTCATTAAATGAAAATTAATAATGAATTCACAAAAGAAAATCAACACGAAAGCTAAAATAGAATATATAGGTCATGAGGCTTTGCCTATAAAACAAATTGCCAATCATAAGAACTTAACCATTATTTAAGACGCTAAATCACTATAAAATCTTGGGTACTATTAGCAAGAAAGCAAGATTATTATAAACAAAACAATAATTCACAACTCCAATTAGCAAAAAGAAATTATAACTACTTTAGTTGCCTATCTTGAAACAGATATTCACGTGACATAAATTAATGTCAATTCGCGGGATTTTTATTCCTGCAACTTAATTGGACAAAGATGACTTTTAAGCATCTAAGTAATATAACTTTTGTGACTTAGGATATCTGACATTTAGTAATTTGCTTGTAAGATGTAAGTCAAAAGCATTTTTTACACTTTTAAACATTTAGTAATTTTACATTATAATTGTAACTACATAAAAAATATTTTAAGTCCATCTATCATATCCAAAATCTTGTAACCTGTTGTAGAGATTCAAACCAAGGTTTTAAATTGCGATTGTGGCCACGGATGTAATTGCATTATAGTTACTGCAATTCCATATAATGCAAATGCTACAATGAGTATTGCAGCCACAGCAGTAGTGAATATTTTTTAAATTTTCACAAAATATGGTAAAATGTCTACAAAAATATTACAACTATCAATACATCTTATTTCATGTTTTAATATATCTTTTGATTAATTAAATTAAAGTATCATCTTTGGCGCATTCACAATTTTAAATATATCAGTGCATTCAGTTATAATATAATAATATAATTATAATATATATGATACACTCACTATGATTCAAAATTTAAGAAAAAGTATATTAAATCAAAAGAAAAAATATTTTATTTTGAATAGGAGAGTAATTGATTGCCTAATATTGTTACGCCTTGCATCTTATTTTGCAATAATTTTTATATGTATATGAAATATTACCTTCTATTTTGTAGTTATAATAATACAAAAGTGTGAATTAAATACAATCGTATATTCAATTTCAACCCCACTTCTGTGTACTCAATAATCCAAAAGCTTGTCATTAGCTAGAGAGGAATGGATGACAAAGTGAGCAACTCCCACCAAAAAAGTGATCTTCAAATTCTTGTTTTATTACACATCTCCATACGATAAATAATAACAGGTCACAAGTACTACAGTCATATCTGCAAAATTCTTTACTAAGGCTAATAATAAAACAGTCTTATATGGAAATTAGGAAGAACATTATAAAAGAAAATCAACATGAGGGACAAAATAAAATATACAGGTTTTCTATTTCCAAAATTAAATACACAGGTTTTGAGACTTCACTCATAAAATAAATTCGCCAATTATGAGAACCAAATCATTATTTAAGATAGTAAATCATCATAAATGTTGAAGTACTGTTAGCAAGAGTGCAAAATTATTCGATAAAAAAATTATTTATGTCTCCTATTAGCAAAGTGAAATAATTTGGAAACATGCCAAGAAAAATAAAATTACCATTGAACATAAAAGCGTTAAGTTAATGATTGTTAATTCCTTAATAAAAGTCATGTCACCTATGAAATTTGTAGATCATATGACTAGAATTGACTTAGTTCCTGCTATGAAGTTTAAGGATCAAGGCTAATATTCAAAGATACAAAAGTATGAGTTTTCACTTTATAATGCTTCACATATTTCATTGCTTACTACAGACTAGATTATTCATACCAAAATCATTGTAACACATGGTAAGAAGCATCTAGTTCCGTACTCGCGTTGAAACTTCAGCTTCAAAAACATGAATTTCAAGGAAAGGAATTTATATTATTAGTATGAAAGTACACAATACACATTTGAAATTCATCTATCTTGTTCAAAGTCTTTTTAGAATACAAAACGTCTTCATTGCAGAAGCGTGGCAAGGTAAAGTGAAACAAATCTCTTATTGAAAATGAACATCAAAGTCTTTTCACATTGCATGACTCATTACAATGAATCAAAGACATTTATGCAAAACATTTGAAATATATATATATATATAAAAAAAAAAAAAAAAAAAAGAATATTGCCTTCATTGAGCAATTAATGACATGAAGTTACCAATATAAAATGACCATGAAAGTCTCAAAATCAAATCAAAAATAGCTTCTGGAGCAATTGTTTTCTCAGTATACCGAAAAGAGATTTTTTTTTTTAAAAAAAACTAGCCTATTCTCTATTCTATGGAGGACTTTGTTCATTATGACTGCTTGGTCACTGACAGAAGTTGTAAACAATAAGTAGATGTATGTTTGCAAATAGGAAATTACATGTACAACCCAAAAGCATGGAGAAGTACGAATTTTGGTTGAATATTGAGAATTTGAGATCAACTTATAAATATATCAATATGAAGACCTCAATACAATAAAATAACCTATAACTTTACCAATCAAATACTTTTTGTGGGAACTAAATATACAATAGTAATTTTCTATAACATAATTGGTTAGCCAACGATAAATGTTAACTTGTAACATAAAAGATACATAACAACTAACAGTAGCATACTTTGGGCAGCAAACACAAGGCAACTAAACTATCCTAACACAGTTTTGCAACAAGAGGCAAAAGAATGATATATTATTATATGCTTTTTATCGTTGCCCTTACAACCTTGGCTTCAACAACTATTATGAATGCAATAGTTTATCATAAATGCTAAAGAATCAATATCAGGAAATGTTAGAACATAACACCAATAAAAGAATTTCCAAAAATTTTCCATAATCATAATTTCACATAAATATGATATAAATCAAGTACAAACAAAATGAAATTCTGACTACAGCTTTATAAAATCATGTGTATCAATTCCAACTAACTTGTTCTAGGTCATATAACAATCCTAAAACTTACCATGCAAAAGCAGTATAGAATGACAGAGTTGACCAAGTCTCACAACAAATGTGAACTTCATATGTTTGCCATATCTCATTTCTCATTACAATGAATTAAACCAGCTCATATATGTGAAAAGGAAAAATCTAGAAACACTTTCACCATGAACGATATAAACTGCCTTTAAAGTAAATATATAGAGCTATTATATAAGGAAGGAAAAGATCCCATGTATAGAACACCATAAATATACCAAATCTCAACCTTGTATAGGTTCGACTAACAAAGGATGGGAATAAGATTGATTCCAAAGAACCTTTTTTCTCAAGTTTCTTAACCTTTAACATTTTCATTTTTACAGGGGACTTTCTTCATGTAGACAATCCAACTAAAACTCTAGTGGGTTTAGGGTTCAGATTGGGCAAGGCATGAGGGGTTTTGCTACAACTGTTATATTCGGGCAGTATCTTGGACTTTATAGCGTACTAAATAAACTTGTCCATCATAAGAACTCAAGCATTATTATAGATACCACAAATCATCATAAATGCTTGCGTACATATAAAGTTACAAAGGATAACATATTATGTTGTAGAAAACAAAGCACAAACTAAACATTTTGCTGGAATTGTTTCATTTAACATTGTAGTCATATAAAGTACTAAAACATTGAGTACAGTAGAAGATCATAATAACTGCTTGGGTAGCAAACAAAGCAGGCTAAGAGCATAAAATGACCTATAGTGAACGAGCAATACATTTTGGTCTTGATCCAACACTTACATGGCAAGACTGCAACTTGCAAATAACTGCGTAAGAAATGGTTGTTGGAGCAGCTGTTTTAAATAAAGAGAAATAATCTCTACTTTTCTTCAGCACCTTACCTTGAAATATTTACCTTGCCTCTACTATATATCTTTCTATAAATGTTAGAAAGACAAAACATCATGTTCTTTCTTATTAAAAACAAACTCTCGGCATAATATCCAACAAAAGCTTGAAAATATATTCGATCACCCAATGCCATAACTAATTCTTTCATTGAAGCTTGTAAAACTACAGCTCCATTATAAAGTCTTAGAACCACTTCCCCACTACTTTTAAAGGCTAAAACGATTGGTATGCCTCCATAACATTTTGAATCAGAAGGAAACACTTCAGTCCATGATTCCACAACCACTAAAAGAAAATAGATTATTAGGGACAAAAAAATCCATCCCTAATCAATGATGATTCCATTTCTGACTAATTATAGACAAAATTTAGGATGAAAATAATTCCATATAAGTTTTCTTTCTCATTGATGATTTATTTATATTCATTATAATCTGCCAAAATTTCCAACATAATTTAGTTATTTAAAATATAGATACTAAATGTTAATATAAAAATAATAAGTATGGCAAATAATTAAAGAGCCAATAAAGTAAAAATGATAATAAAATTAAAAATTCACTTAAATAAATGTAATGAAATCCATTTAAATAAAGATCCAATAAAGTAAATAGCAAAATGAGTTAAACAAGAAAGAACAATTTCAAAATTTCCTAACTACTTAGGTACAATGATTAGATACTAAAATTAAAGTGTAAAGAGGGAACTCAAAGTGTGAGTGGTTATATAAATTTATTATTTTTAATGAATTAAAATATAATTATGTTGTTTATTAGTAGGCTAATTAATGATAATATATATAGAATGCGTTCAGCACCACTTCACTTAACTTTTTTGGGCTTCAAATTGGGACTAAGAGACATGAGTGTTTCAACAAGAGTTTAAGGAATGCTAGTAATCAATCTTAAGAATGAGATGCTCAATATATCTACAATATGTATAATTAATTTTAAAATGAAGAAATAACTTCAACTTAATCTTAAAATATATGTATATATATATACACACACACATACATTTAAGTATGATTTTATCAAAATTACACAAATCTATATAGGCAATCATTCTTCTTAGTCAATTCAATCAAAATATTAATTATGGCATGCATTATATTTAAATATAAAGTGAATAAAAAATTATACTATTGATTCCTATTTTATTTTTTAATGTAAAAAATTTCAAATTATATTATTAATTCTTTATAAATATAGAATATTATAAAGAATAATATTCAATGTTAAAATATTTATTTATCATATTTTAAAAGAATAAAAAAAAATATTAGGGATCAATTTTTCTCTCTAAAAAATCCATCCTAATTTAGTTGGCTTATTCCTGGATAACATAATCCTATTTTAACACTGATTTGACATGAAACTAGGTTTGGAATTTAGAGCAAGAAAAATTCATACCTAACTTCCATCTCAAATTTATTTTTTGATAAAAAAAATTGACAAAATGGCTTTAGGCACCGATTTTGGGTGGGATTGGGGACGGATTTTTTGACACAAATTTTTCTGTCTTAGAATTTTGTCCCAAGTTATTTTTTGAAATGTAAACTTAAATAAAATATTTGACACGGATTTGAGATACATTTGGAATGGATTAGTGATGAAAATATTTCCATCTCTAAATTGTGTCCCTAATTCCATGTTTTCTTATAGTGAACACCATATTCTTTCATCACCCAGATATTGGAAAAATCTTGATTAGTATGAAGCACATAAAGCAAATCCCCTCCTCATAAAATAGAGAACACAAATGGTGATGCTTTCAAATGATTTGGTAACATCAATTCTCCAAATGTCTCTTCAACAACATCAAATAATAAAATAAAATTGTGAATTTAACCATCACTTCTAAGTTTGACAACCAAAAGTAATACACCATTCACAAACTTATGGGATATCTTTTATGCTAAGAAATAAGAAAGAGAGAAGCCCTAACATTGATGCTTCTCTATGAAAGAGAAGCAAGAGAGTACACCTCAGCTTGAGAAGTTTCTTATTCACTGTAAAAAGTGTAATAGTCTGAAATTTGACATTTAAAATTCTACCTTAAGAGATAATTTTTCTGAACACTGACATAGGAAAAAATAAAAATAATAAAAAATAGTAATAGATATATAAAGAAATAAATAAATACAACAATAAAATTACTTGTAGAAATGGGAGTTTTAAGGGCACTATTACATTAATCCAGGTAACAGGTTTCATTAAATCTAAGCTAGCTCAAGTGGCTAAGCCTAACCCAAGCTTGCACTATAACCTGAGTTTGAATCCCCTCTTCTACATCAAAGTATGATTTTTTTTTTTCTGGGTTGCCATATGTCCTCCTCCAATAGTGAAATGACAAAAATGCCCTTAATTCATCATCTTCATTAGCTTTTGTCCTACTTCTTGACACTATCTCAAGCTTCTTCCCCTCCATTTCAAAATTTTGCAACTTCCTACCGGACTTGACAACCCACCACCTCACCAGCAACCTAGGTAGCTTGGGGTGGCTGGAAAACACCTAAAAGCCCGGCGAAGCAACGGTGATGGTAAGTCCATTTTTTGAGCTAAAATTTTGTGATTCGGGTGAGTTTAATCTTGTTCTTTTTTTGGGCTTTCATGCTAAACCTCATTTCAACTGGTTCACCATGGATTTCAACCTTCAATTTCGTAAATATTGGTCTGAAATCAAGCCTCTTCCCTGTTGGCTGACAAGGATAACAGTAATAGTAAGATTTGAAATTTGGTAGAAATAAGGTGAAATATCATTATTTTTCTTTAGGGTTTTTGTTTAAAAATGGTTTTTGTATTGTTCTCTGCCCATTTGAGTTCCCAATTTCGTGAAATTGTGCTTTAATTTGGAAATCCCTAATTTTGGATAATGAACATGAATAGAGATGTGAACAATGTCGTGAACAATGTCAGAGGCTTGAAAATTTGAAGTTTGAGGCATGTTTTAAAGTTGCTTTGGGAAAATTCTTTAAGGGTTATGATCATAAGTGAGGTTCTAACAATTTTCATGTATCAATTTGAAGATTGGATTGCTCAATTAAAAATCCTGCTTTCTTGGTAGGGTCAAAGTGTACTAAGGGATGATACATGGAGATTTCTTGATTTCCTAGTGTCATTGGACCTCAAGGACAACAAGTTGAGTTGTTGGAAATTGTTGTTGAAATGGTAAATCACTTGGGAATTTTCTTCAAATTATATTATATGTAATTGTTTATTAAAGGAAACCTGATGAATAAAAGCACATTGGAAGCAGATATAAGTTATTGAACAAATTACTTGGTTATTGTTGAAATAAATGTTGAACCAATGGGTAATATTGGAAAATTTAAGAGTTAAAAGAGGCAATGATGGAGTTATTTGAGAATTAGTATGGTATTGGAATTTACACTTAGGATAATTATGATTGGTAAGTGTGTTTAAAACCAATCCCAATAGAATCAAAAAGTCACAAGTCTAACTAACTTGAAGACTTTGTTCTTAGAATCAAAACCAAACAATAGATACATGATCCCTCTCATGTTCCTGGCTGCCGATCTTGCAAGTTACGATTGGTTTGGTGAGCACCACATATCTCTGAATAGAAGGGTTCCAAATAACGAAAAAAACTAAATCAAATACTGAATAGTCAACAAAACATACAAGCCCATTGCAAGTGCCAACCACCACCAAATAATCATACAAGTGGCATAAATGAGCGAATTCCAAACTATAGAGATACTGATGCATTTCACGTGACATGAGTGGTCACTTGTGAAAAACTTTTGCAAGATTTTCTCAAGGGAAAAGATCAGACATTATGTATATAAATATATATATATATATATATATATATTCTTGGTAACGACTGCCCTTAAAATGCTGGTTAAATAATATTTATTATACATAATAAATTATTTTTAATTAATAAAATTAGTCAATAATAATTTATTACACATAATAATAATAATAATAATAATAATAATAATAATAATAATAATAATAATAAATGTTTATCGACTAATTTTATTAATTAAAGATAATTTATTATGTGAAATAAATTATTCTTAATCAGTATCATAAGAATACTATTTAAAAAACCTTATATATATATATATGTGTGTGTGTGTGTGTGTGTGTGTGAAAAAATTGTAAACACCATTACACCAACAAAATGATAGTCGCTGACAATCACTTTGATTGTGGTGATGGCTTAAAATCAAACCATATAAACCTGTCTAGATGACTCGTGAATCAAATAGGTATGGTTATGTGTTATCTACACAGGTTGATCTGGTTTTTCAAGGTTATTTATAATAAATGCATAAAGAAATGCGCTTAAATATAAGTTTTAAAAATGACCCAAATTCCAATTTACTATATTGAATTGTAAATGCTTCCAATAATATCGTGCACACGTCATCAGAATATTTTAGGCTCTACATTCAGTCAATAGAATTTATTTGGCGGCCTTTTATTTGCCTTTCTGCACAAACATATGCCTATGGAAGTTGATTTATAATTATAATGTTAAAACCAAAACTAGTAAAATATGAATATAAAATTTCTGCGGTTGAGAAAACAGATTGTTCGTTGTCAAATCAAATTGTTTGTTTAATATAAATTGTCAGGATAATATTAATTTTAATTTTTAAATTTTAAAGAAACAAAAGTACCATTTGGTCTTTCATTTTTTATAAAATAATCATTTTGATTCATCACTTATTGTAATACTTAAGTTGATCCTCCACTCATTAAAAAAAACATACAAATTTAGTTCTTTTACTAAATCTTAAACCTTAAATATAAGGGACTAAATTGATAATTTTTTTAAAAAAAAAAGTGGGGTACCAGATTTTATTTTTTTCAATATGTGAAAGATTATTTTAAGTGTTACAATGAGTAAGGGACGAAAAAAAAAAAAGGCGTTTTACTCAATTTTTAAATATAAACCATCCAATTTTTACAAATTATACAAATTTGGATTTTAAGGAATTTGAAAAATTATAAATTTTATATTTGTTAAAATATCATATAATATCTAAGGTTTAAATCTGTTAAGATATTACATAGTGTCCACCCATAAAAAATGCTCATTAAGTAAGGGAAAAATAGTAATTATAGGAATTACTACTAAATCCTAACCCTAGCTAATCTTTTATGAATAGGGTTAGACTAATATACCAAGAGAATAGTCTATAGAGTTTTGAGACGCTTTGAAAGGAATACCTATAAAGTATTCTGCAGTCGCATTCGAGAGGAGATTTATGTTGTGAAAACATGAGATATACCCAATACACTGTGGGTATCTCATTCGATCAGTGATCCCAGTTAGAGTCTGATCAGCTTCCGTAATTAGGAGAAGTATGTAAGTCTCCTACCATGAATTATCTATGAATGTATTCATTTATTTAATTCCTTTCATTGGTATCAAAGCCATAGGTTGGTTTCCTTATCAATTTGCATATTTTATTTGGATCTAAGATATTTTTTGGGGCTTTATTAAATAGGATTTTTAAGATAAAATTTTTTTATGAAATTTTTATTCAAGCCAAGAAGTCACCCATCCTTACCCAGATTTCTTGAATTAGGGTTTCAGGACTCGTTAAGAAAAAATTAATTGAATTTTTTTTTCGAGTAGTTGCTTCTGTGTTTCGAAGATGAGTCAATCTCCCTCTTTGAGTTTGAAAAATTCTTCAATGCTGCCAATGACCAACACTCCCTTATCAGTTGACCTTCTGTCCTCGGTGACCATGTCACCGGCACCTCCATCACTGAACCCTTCTCGTTGCAACCCCCTGGCAGACAAATGTTTTTTTTTCCTCAATTTTTCTTTTTGAAAGGTTAGCCCTTTCTGTTTTTTTGAACTCACTGCCACCGGAGACACTTCCAAGGAGGCAGACACTACCGCTGATGGTCTTTGTTCTCTTCTACCGGCCAAAGATTGCCAGCGACTAAGGAAGCATATGAAGAGCATGAAGAGGTGCTCCCAAAATGTGTCCTCCAAGATGCTTATACCAGCGGCTTTCATTGCCGCACTCAATGATGGCTACCTCACTGGTAGATGCAGCGTCACGACATCCATAAGTGGACAAGCGGCGAGTTGCAATGGTGACAACAGCAAAGTGGGGGAGGAAGAGGAGAAGAATGAAGGAGGAAGAAGAAGTTAGGTTTTTTTTTATTTTTTTGGGTATTTTAAAAAAAATTCAAAAACCCTAAATTTTTATTGATAAATGGGCTTATAGGGTTTGATCTGGGCTTATTACTAAAAATTTTTTGTTTTGGGCCTTTAAAAGAGTTTTTTTCCATTCATTTTTTTAAGAGTTAGGCCTTGTTTTTTTAATTAGGCATATGGCCCATTCAAAATAATAGTTAGAGGCTTAATTGTTAAATCCCTAATTAATGAACATCTAGATATGTTCAAATATATAAATTATGTATTTATATTTTAGCCCCAAATAAATGCAATTAATTTTTGGGTGAAAAATTAATTTCTTATACATCCTAATAAATTTCAGTGAAGTAATATATGATTAATTGTCATTATATTAATTAGTTTAACATTGTTTTTATTAAATTGTTTTGTCAATTTTCCACATATAGAAAATTTAGAAATATAATGTTAATTGGCTTAACATTATGTATTTAATTTGTTAATTTGTTTAACATGCGTAAGCCCTTACCTTTATATTATTACTCTTTGGATTTGTATATCGGCTGAAAACCCAAAACTGCAAGTTACTAGTCCTAACAATAACACATACGAGATCTGCTATTTGTTAAAGCATTAAATATATATATTAAATATGTTGATTAGATTAACATGTTTATTTATGAATGTTAATTAGTTTAGTATTACAGAATTGATTTATTAATATGTTAATTTGTTTAACATTTGAAAAATCATGATTTACAATTTGTTTGTAGTATGATTAGGACACTTAGGTGTTTTGATTTCCTTGATTTACACCTTGCATACAACCTTAGGACAATGATTGGCACTTTATGCTATTTCGACTCCATGTTATGCATGGGTTAATTAGCTTAATCATACGATACTTAATGTCATCATTTATAAGCATGGTGAACATTAAATCTTACATGTTTTTTAATTATTTGATGCTGATTCATGTCTGTTTTTCTTTTTATGTATAGAATGACTACAGTTTCTAAAAGTATTGTTGTTGAGCTCAACAAGGGGTTGAAGCTAAATGGTGATAATTATGAGATTTGGAGTATTAAAGTCCAGTATCTCCTAGAATAGCAAGAGGCTCTTGAGGCTCTCAATAATGTTAGGGAAGAGCCAACAGCTAGAAACAGGGCCTAGCATAGGTGGAACCGTGAGGGTTATGATGCTTGGAAGAAAAAGAACTCTACTGCTCGCATTACATTACTAAACACTCTGGAAGATGACATCCTAAGAGAGTTCAAGGACCACCAAAGTGTTATGGGGCTTTGCAATGCTTTGAGAGCAAGGTTCAAAACTACATCCATATCCAAATTGCATTCTCTGACAATCAAATTTGTCTCATATAAGAAACACCCAGAACATTCGATGAGCAAACATTTGAGGCTGATGTCAAGTATGATTGCTAAGCTAAAAGATGTTGGAAATGTCTTAATAGACAAGCAACAAATCCAAGCCATCATTCACTCTTTTCCTAGTTCATGAGAGCATATAAAGATGCATCTCACTCACAATGACAGAATCACGACTCTGGAAAATGTCCAGAGGCACCTCAAACTCGAGGAAGAAAGGTTTGAATTAGCTAAGTCGATACTTGAGTTGCACACGGCAACTTCAAGTGAAAGATTTGATTTAATGAAAAAGAGTTGGGGAAAGAACAAAGCCCCAGCTCAACCTAAGAAAAAGCCAAAGACTAATAAGCAAGGCAAAAAGAAGCAGCGAAAGGTAAATACGGCAAAAGTTAAGTGTTTTAATTGCCAGAAAAAGGGACACTATGCGAGTGATTGCCCTGAGCCTTCTAAAAAGGTAACCTATATTGTTTATGCTAGTGAACTTTGTGTTTCTAGCTATATTATGCTTACTTAATCTTATCCTGTGTGGATTGTAGACTCATGATCAACAGACCACATAGCGAGGGACCTTGAAGCATTTGTTGACTTATGGCGAGTTCCCTATAAAGCATTATGGATATATGTGGGCAACAATACTAAGGTTGCTATCAAAGGGATCAGAACATGCAAGTTAGTCTTGCGTAGTGGTCGAGACCTAATCTTACATGATGTCCGTTATGCGCCTCAAATTTATCGAAATGTTATTTTAGTTTTGGTTTTACTTAGGCTAGGCTATAACTTGTATTTCCATGACAATTGTGTTAAATTGAGTTATGACTCAGTTTTTTATGGTTTTGGTTATGTAACTGGAGGTTTTTTTTCTATGGATTTGGATGACAAATCTTACATTAATAATAATGTTAGTTTTTCCATGTTTGCCTCTACTTATGATTATGATCACAATATAAATATATGACATGTTAAACTTGGTCATATTGGCCAACTGAGAATGCAACAGTTAGCAAAAAAAGGTTTGCTTCTCGACATTGAACGAGTGAATTTGTTTACTTGTGAATCTTGTCAAGTAGGAAAATCTACAAGAAAACCCTTCGGTAAAGCAACTAGAGCCAATTTTCCATTACAGTTAGTTCATTCTTACATCTATGGGCCTATGAATGTTAAGGTCAGGCATAGAGCGAATTACTTCATTACATTCATTGATAATTATACTTATTTCGGTTATGTCAATTTGATTTCTCATAAGTCAAAAGCATTGAGCTATTTCAAAAACTATATGAACTTAGTTGAGAATCAATTAGATAAGAAGATTATTCAACTAAACATTGGGAAGCTGTAAAAAGGATTTTAAGATATCTAAAGGGAACTGCTGATTATACACTCTGCTATCAAGCAGCAGATATCTACGATTGGTAGGATACACTAATGCTGATCATGAAGGGGACTTAGATGAGTAAAAGTCTACCTTAGAATACATTTTCTTACTCAGTGATGGTGCCATATCATGGAGAAGTAAGAAACAATCCTGTGTATCCTTGTCCACAATGGAGGCAGAGTTCATGGCCCTATCTTAAGCAACTCAGGAGGTTATTTAGTTGAATAAGTTTTTGGATCAATTGTTGTGCAAAGCATAAAACATTGAACTAGTGTTAGTGTAATGTGACAGTGAGGCTGCGATTGTATACACCAAGGATCCAAAGTACCATTGCAAAACTAAACACATAGAAATCAAGTATCACTATGTTAAGGACATGGTTGCACACAAGACTGTGAACGTGATGAATGTATCTATACATGAGATGCTAGCAGATCCGCTGACTAAGCCTATTTCTAGAGATGTGTTTGTGAGACACGTTAGGTCTTTAGGATTGCGTAGAATTTATTATACTTCATTTGTATTTTTAACATTTTCCCATTATTCACAAACAAAGATATTTTGATGTTCTTTGATAATCAATAAAGTTTAATTTCCATGCTTACATATCTTTATTTGAATGTTGTGTACATTCTTATTTATTGTTAAGTATGTCAGGTAGATAAAAGGGTTAGCCTTCTCACACAGGTAACCATCTCAATGTCTTTGAAACATTAGAGATAAGACAAGATTTTTTAAGAAAAGTTATCAGGAGGATAATCTGATAGCAACGATACTTAAAATCATTTAAGTCACCTAATTGATGACATATCATCATTATAATTGATTTGGTGAAATAAGTTCATCATTTCTAGTCTACCTTAGTTTCTATATGTGAGTTCAAGACGTTGTGTAGATCAAGGAAATCAGTTTTAGACTTGTGGTATCTAAAATATCATTTGTACAGCATTATTTGTGAAATAGACATACACTTCATAGGAAAAGGAGGAATTCTGTAGCATATGTTTCATACCATATGTGCAAATGATGACCATATGGTTTAACATGAGTGCAATCTCAACTCATGATTGTGTGAAACCCTTGAGCCTTTACGTTAGCTTTATACTTGTACCCTTGTACTCTGATCAGGTACTTGAGATAGAGCTTGGTGTTTGCTATCTTAGCGTAATGATTTAGTCTGGCAGGACATGTCTAGAAAAGCAAGCTAAGTCAGTGTTGATAGGATCATGAAAAGAGGAAGATCATAAAGAGAATCTCATTATTCTGTATTCATCGATATACCAGTTATGACTTGTGTGTCATGATTATGAATATAAGATATTATGATAGATGAGATCATTGAGAGATATTTGAATGTGATTCTTATGATCTAGTGTGTTTGCATACTTTATGATCTATATGCAAGTGCATTTTTTATGAGAGACTATATATTCGCAACTGAAGTATAGCATTGATGCTCTCATAATATGTTGGTCGCACAGCCTACTTTCCATGTATGAACAACTGCAGATTATAAAGAGAAAGTATTCTTTTGATTTACCGAGA